>JAWWNF010000204.1:0-1342500 GCA_034641395.1 Darevskia armeniaca
CGCCACCCTGCGCTCCAGAGGCTGCGCATGAACGGGTGAGCGAAAGAGCGAGTGCGTAGACGGCAGGCAGGCTGGCTGTCTGGTTGGGCGTGAGGGTCTGGCTGCACAAGGCATGCAAGCTCCGCCCCCAGTCGGTCTCAGGACTCCTTATTGGCAGCCGAGCAACGCAGCTGAGGAGCCTCCCTGGCCGGCAGGGAGGGAGAGGAGCTGCTTCCTTTGAAATCTGGGAAATTTAAAGGGATATCAATAATCCGGGATAGCAGCGGGAAACGGCATTGGAATAAGGGAGTTTCCCCGCCAAAAAAGGGAGGGTTGACAGCTATGCCCCCAAAACGCATCTCTCTTGCACAGTCTTTGGCTCAGCCTCTCGGTCAGCACCAGCCCTACCGTTAGGCAGGGTGAAGTGGCAGATGCAGACAGATGTGGGTGTGCAGGGAGATCCAGGCTGTGGGCAGCATCCTAAAAGATTGATTTTCTTACCAACGCAGAACTAGGTGTTATGTGGCCCCTGTAATTGTGCCAGTTCTGCAGACTGCAGCGGTTGAGAGGGCATACTTGGGGTAAGGTGATCTCACAGGCGAACTGTTCCCAATTCTTTATGCCCAACTACAGTGGTACCTTGGTTCTCGAACTTAATCTGTTCCGGGAGCCCGTTCGACTCCCGAAAACGGTTCTAAAACCAAGGCGCGGCATCTGATTGGCTACAGGAGCTTCCTGCGCTCAATTGGAAGCTGCGGAAGCCGCACCAGATGTTCGGCCTTCTGAGAAACACTCACTTCCGGGTTTGCGGCGTTCGGGAGCTGATTTGTTCAGGAGCCGTTCAAGTACCAAGGTACCACTGTATCTGTTTTTGAGTGAACACCCACCGCCGAAGTTGTTTTTTCCCTGGAAAACAAATGCTAGAGATGTTTCCCTCTAACCTCCTGCAACACCACGGTCCCAACAATGTTAATGTCAGCATTAACCGTCTCTCTCCCAGCACTACTCTTGTGCTCTGAATTCAGCCTTTTTGTACAACCAGGAGAACAGCTCTTTGCAATGCACCCTCATCAAGGCAAAGGTAAATGATAATGATAAGATAATGATAATAATAATAATAATAATAATAATAACTAATTTATTACTTATACCCCCGCCATCTGGCTGGGTTTTCCCCAGTCACTCTGGGCTGCTTCCAACCAAACATTAAAATACAACAATTCATCCTATATAATAATGTTGAAGTGTCTCTGCGTCCAACTTTCCGTGTGTCAGTGGAAATTTTTCCACTGAGCATGTCCTATAGGGACGCAGGGATTGGGACGACGCAGAGACTTCGGGCCTCGGATTGGCCGGGAGTGGACGAGGGTGGGGCTGTGCCTTTTCCGGGGCGAGGGAGATAGGAAAAGGAAGAGTGACAACATGCACGACGAACACTCAGAGGTAAATAGTGATGGGTTCTGGGTAGGGAAAGGGCTATAAGGGAGGATAGAGGTAGGAAAAGGGTAGAGGGGACAGAGGTAGAAAAGGAGTAGAGGGACCCTCAGAGGTAGGAAAGGGGTAGAGGGTGCCACAGAGGTAGGAAAGGGGTACATGGGCCACAGAGGTAGGAAAGGAGTAGAGGTACCTCAGAGGTAGGAAAGGGGTAGAGGTGCCACAGAGGTATGAAAGAGGGTACATGGGCCACAGAGGTAGGAAAGGAGTAGAGGTACCTCAGAGGGTAGGAAAGGGGTAGAGGGGGCCACAGAGGTAGGAAAGGGGTAGAGGGACCTCAGCCTGCTTTTACAAATGTTTCACCACATATCTTCTAGCGCCCGTTAATTTAACGGGCTGAACGTTCACTAGTCAGATATTAAAAGCTTCCCTAAACAGGGCTGCCTTCAGATGTCTTCTAAAAGTCAGATAGTTGTTAATTTCTTTGACATCTGATGGGAGGGTGTTCCGCAGGGCGGGCACCACCCTTTGGGTCCTTCAAGAAGACGTCAGCTGGAGAACTGGAAGATTACCAGGCCCACAATGCCTATTATTCTCCTTCTGCACAAACCTTTCTGTTTGTTCTATGGGGGTGTGCGAATCTCGAAGGGTAGCCTTGTTTCAGTTTGCTGCTGGTTTTGGAAAGCGCAGATTTGATAGATCTGCCTTCCAGTGCAAACTGAATTGAGTTTCTACCCTATCCCTAGCAGCAGCGGAGGGCAGTGAGAGAAGAGTTTCCCCTCTGCCCTTGCCCTCCAGCTCACAGAAGAAGGCCTTTAAAGCAGCACCGCAACATTAAGACTGGAGCAAAAAAGCCCCGCCTGCCTGTCAATCACATTAAGTCATGTGATTAATCGGGTCCTCCCTCAAAGAGGGCACGTGTTGCGGTGTGACCTGGCAACCAGACCTGGTGTTGTGGGTGGGTTCTATTGGATAGCCACAACACCCTATTGGTAGGTCCCCTGCTTGCTGGGGTGTAGTCAGACCAATGGGACGCTGCCAAGAGTTGAACCTACATAAGCCCATGCACGTGTCTCTGAGCTTCCTCTTTTGAGCCTGTGCATCAGAACACCCCGCCCACCTCATAGCTATCAACTTTCAGATTTTGAAAATAAGGGGATTTTTTCAAACTTTCGGATTTGAAAAATAAGGGATGCCGCAAGGGCGGTGCAATGGCACCAAGTAGCCTCGCCACCCTGCGCTCCAGAGGCTGCGCACGAACGGGTGAGCGAAAGAGCGAGCGCGTAGACGGCAGGCAGGCTGTCTGTCTGGTTGGGCGTGAGGGGTCTGGCTGGCACAAGGCATGCAAGCTCCGCCCCCAGTCAGTCTCAGACTCCTTATTGGCAGCCGAGCAACGCAGCTGAGGAGCCTCCCTGGCCGGCAGGGAGGGAGAGGAGCTGCTTCCTTTGAAATCCAGGAAATTTAAGGGATATCAACAATCCGGGATAGCAGTGGGAAACGGCATTGGAATTAGGGAGTTTCCCGTAAAAAAAGGGAGGGTTAGACAGCTATGGCCCACCTCTCCATATATTTAGGGCTTGCGCTTGACCTTGCTATGCCGTCGTGTATCGTCTGTCATTGGAGCAGGGGCACGGCAGGAATTTCCCCCACTTGGCTGATTGGCTGTTGCCATTTGGGTTTCGCCTGCCGCGTAGCAAATCGTCACAACTTGTAAGGTTGCGGATAGGCTCTGGTTCAGGTGATAGGGGGTGGCAGAAGGCTCTAGCCATCCCTATGCGAAGGGTATTCCGTTAAAGGAATCCAGGGACTCAATGGTTTGGTCAACCCTGAGAGGAATTGTGCCCGTGCCCGAGTCCAGGGGGACATCTGGGTGGTGGACTAGTTGGGCTCTGGGCTTTCCGCTGTCCTAGGTGCTTACCCTAGGCCGACCTATGCTGGTGCCCTGGGTCAGCGCTACCTGCCAGACCGCAGGGAGCTAGTCGAACCCAGCGCCTATGCAACCACTCACTTGCTGTAATCAATAAAGTTGTGGCCTAAATTCTGCCAAAAACCAAACCAAAAATTTGAGTCTTGTCTGAATTTATTTGGGTGGGGTTAAAAGGTCTACGCACGCAAATAGGTGGATGCCCCACCACAGCATCAAATTTGGCCCATTACACAGATTCTGATAAAGATTTGGCCCACAGAGCCAAAAGGATTCCCCACCCGGTCTTATTCCATCCTTGTTTGGCCATGGCATGAGTTAAGACAATTTTGCCTCTGGCGGAGTTAATGAGCCTGTCTTGATTTTATTTCTGCCCAGGGCTTGAAGCCGATGGACTCCAATGGGTTGGCAGACCCTTATGTGAAGCTGCAGCCTTCTGCCAGGGGCCAGTAAGGTAAGGTGATTTTGTCCCTACATCCTCTTCCTTTGATAAGAGGCAACTGTCGCCAGGACAGCAAGCTGGGAGGTGTGCGGGGGAGGGAAAACAAGATGGTCAAGGGTCTGGAAACCAAGCCTTTGAAGCAGAGGTTGGATGACCATCTGCTAGAGATTCTTTATAATAATAATAATAATAATAATATATTATTTGTACCACCGCCCATCTGGCTGGGTCTCCCCAGCCACTCTGGGCGGCTATCAGCAAATATTAAAAAAACAATACATTAACATGTTACAGATTAAAAACTTCTAAACAGGGCTGCCTTCAGGTATTTCCTAAATGTTATGAAAATTGTTGATGTTGCTTTGACCTCTGATGGGAGGGCGTTCCACAGGGCGGGCACCACTACCGCCCTCTGCCTGGTTCCCTGTAGCTTTGCTTCTCGCAGTGAGGGAACCGCCAGAAGGCCTCGGCGCTGGATCTCAGCGTCCAGGCTGAACGGTGGGGGTGGAGACGCTCCTTCAGGTATACAGGATCGAGGCCGTTTAGGGCTTTAAAAGGTCAGCACCAACACTTTGAATTTGTGCTCGGAAACGTACTGGGAGCCAATGTAGATCTCAGGACCGGTGTTATGTGGTCCCGGTGGCCACTCCCAGTCACCAGTCTAGCTGCCGCATTCTGGATTAATTGCATTTTTCGGGTCACCCTTCAAAGGTAGCCCCACGTAGAGGCCATTGCAGTAGTCCAAGCGGGAGATAACTAGAGCAGCACCACTCTGGCGAGACAGTCTGCAGGCAGGTAGGGTCTCAGCCTGCGTACCAGATGCAGCTGGTAGACAGCTGCCCTGGACACAGAATTAACCTGTGCCTCTATGGACAGCTGAGAGTCCAAAATGACTCCCAGGCTGTGCACCTGGTCCTTCAGGGGCACAGTTACCCCATTTCAGGACCAGGGAGTCCCCCCACACCTGCCCGCCCCCTGTCCCCCCAAAACAGTACTTCTGTCTTGTCAGGATTCAACCTCAATCAGCCGCCATCCATCCTTCAACCGCCTCCAGGAGAACTCACGCAGGACCTTCACTGCCTTCACTGGTTCTGATTTGAAAGAGAGGTAGAGCTGGGTGTCATCTTTAGCTGTGATTCCTGCATTGCAGGGGGTTGGACTAAATGACCCGTGGGATCACTTCCATCTCTATGATTGTATGCAGTGCTGGATTTACGTATAAGCTAAACAAGCTATAGCTTAGGGCCCCACTCTCTTGGGGGCCCCAAAAATTTAAAGGAAAAAAAAAAACACTGGATGTACATTTCCAAAATATAAAATAAAAAAACAAATAAAATAAAACCTACATACAGTTAGAGCTTAATAATTATTTCACAATATAAAGGTAAAGGGGACCCCTGACCGTTAGGTCCAGCGTGTCCGACTCTGGGGTTGCAGCGCTCATCTCGCTTTACTGTCCGAGGGGGAGCCGGCGTACAGCTTCCAGGTCATGTGGCCAGCATGAACTAAGCCGCTTCTGGCGAACCAGAGCAGCGCACGGAAACGCCGTTTACCTTCCCACTGCAGCGGTACCTATTTATCTACTTGCACTTTGATGCGCTTTCGAACTACTAGGTTGGCAGGAGCAGGACCGAGCAACGGGAGCTCACTCCGTCGCGGGGATTCAAACCGCCGACCTTTGGATTGGCAGGCTCTGTGGGTTAATTCACAGCGCCACCTGCGTCCCTTATTTCACGATATACTTCTTCTTAATTGTCTTTTCACTATTAATATACTTCTTAATTGTATTTCAGTTCAACAATTACTTTGATAAAATACATATTTTGTTAAATGCAAATGGTTTTAGGTCCATAAATTGCCATATAGCATATATTCAACACAAAAAAACAGCGATGGTTTGTTGTTGACAAAGGACAGCTGGACATATAAAGGGCCCCATTACCTTCAGTAGCTTAGGGCATCATCAAACCTAAATCCGGCCCTGACTGTATGAAAAACAGTGGTGTGACATTTTGAGGAATTAAGGAGAAATGCACGAACTCCTATCTCAGCGGAAATGCAGAGAAGGAAATCTCCAAGGCAAAGCAGCAGCAGACATGAACCAATCTCCTCCCTCCTTCCCTTCCTCCTCGCTTCCTTCCAAAATCAAAACACAGCACATGCCACCGCTGTGTAATTACAGCACTTATGCACTTAGTTGAGTCTGCCAAACAGCAGCACACAGTGCCACACTGTCACAGTGACACGACAAGGCAATAAAATAAATCTCGAGGGTAGTACTAAAACCAGCTTTTAAAAGCCCAAGCAAATAACACACTTTTAACTGGGCACATGGCAGAGGGTGTCAGCTGACCCTGACCAGGAGGGCATTCCGCACCCGAGGCCCCACCAGTGGAAATTGCCCTTCCTCTCCACTCACCACCCGCCCTGACCTCCAGAACTGGAGGGTGGACTTAGAGAAAGGCCTCGTGGGATGAGCTTAATCACCTGTCAGTTTACTCTGCTCCGCTTGGAGAGCGGAAATCTATGCCACCATGTTTTCTGCTTCTTACATTTCCAAGTGCTGGTGGGAGATAAAGGGTTTAGAGACAGACACGAGGGAAGCTCCCTTCCTCCTTCTCTCATAAGGCTAGAACTCGAACCCGAATCTTAGAACACCCAGGACAAATAAAAGAAAGGACCTTTCCACACGTCACATAGTTAAAACCGTGGAAATGGCTCCCACATGAAATAGTGATAACCAACCAAGATGGCCCCGAGATCATCTTCTGAGGCCCTCCTTTGTGTGCCTCCTCCTCGAGAGGTTAAGTGGGTCACAACACAAAGAACGGGGCCTTCTCTGCAGTGGCTCCCCATCTGTAGAATGCTCTCCCCAGGGAAGTTCGCCTGGCGCCTTCATTATACACCTTTAGGCGCCAGGCAAAAACGTTCCTTTTTAACCAGGCCTTTGGTTGATCCGATTTACATCCTATGCCCTTTTAAAATGTGGGTTTTTTTGGGGGGGGGCGCCATTGGGCTGTTGCTTTTATTTTTATTAGGTATTTAGTGGTTTTATATCTTGATTTTATTCTGTGAACCGCCCTGAGACCCCCGGGTATAGGGCAGTATAATAAATTCAATAAACAACAACTTGGAAGCCATTAAAATGCAATTGGACCAATTCACAGAGGAGAAAGCCCTCGGTGGCTACTACTAGTCATGATAGAAGCTGTGCTCTGCCTCCGCAGCTGGAGGCAGGAATGCTTCCGAATCCCAGTTTCTGGAAAACGCGGGTGGCACTGTGGGTTAAACCACAGAGCCTAGGGCTTGCCAATCAGAAGGTCAGCGGTTCGAATCCCCGCGACAGGGTGAGCTCCCGTTGCTTGGTCCCTGCTCCTGCCCACCTAGCAGTTCGAAAGCACGTCAAAGTGCAAGTAGATAAATAGGTACCACTCCAGCGGGAAGGTAAACGGTGTTTCCGTGCGTTGCTCTGGTTCGCCAGAAGCGGCTTAGTCATGCTGGCCACATGACCCAGAAGCTGTACTCTGGCTCCCTCGGCCAGTAAAGCGAGATGAGCGCCGCAACCCCAGAGTCGGTCACGACTGGACCTAATGGTCAGGGGTCCCTTTACCTTTACCTTTTACAGAGGAGAAAGCCCTCGGTGGCTACTAGTCGTGATAGAAGCTGTGCTCTGTCTCTGCAGCTGGAGGCAGGAATGCTTCCGAACCCCAGTTTCTGGAAAACGCAGGAGGGGAGAGGGCTCTGGTGTTCGGGTCCTGCTTTTTGGTTTCCCATAATAGGCACCTGTTTGGCCATCCTGTGAAAACAGGATGCTGGACTAGATGAGACCCCTTAGGCCTGATCCGGCAGGTTCTTCTTATGTCATCTGTGTTAATTAACCCAGAAGATCCACCCACCCACTCTTGTTAATGGTTAAATTTAATGTACAGTGGGACCTCGACTTACGACGATAATGCGTTCCGACGCAATTTTCGTAAGTCGAAAACATTCGTAAGTCGAATCCCCATAGGAATGCATTGAGCGAAAAAAATTCGTAAGTCGAAAATTCATAAGTCGAAATTCGTAAGTCAGAAAAATCCTATTAAAAGCGGCCGCGACTTCCATTCGTAAGTCGAAAAATTCGGTTGCAGCGGCCATTTTGTTTCTCCCAGAAGTCATTCGTAAGTCGAAAAACACGTAAGTCGAATCGCTCGTAAGTCGAGGTCCCACTGTACACCCATTCCCACCACCCTTCTGAGGAATACCCCTCCCACCCTCTCCCTTTATATACCGGTAAGGGTCTGGTGACTTCTGTTTCAGTGTATCTGAAGAAGTGTGCATGCACACGAAAGCTCATACCAAGAACAAACTTAGTTGGTCTCTAAGGTGCTACTGGAATGAATTTTTTTATTTTGTTTTAAATTAAATGTAGTTCCTCTTTTTCCCTTCAACACCCTTCCCCACCCCCAATTTTTGGGGGCTGAAGTTTTCTGTGCATGTTCCACAGCCTTTGTCAAAGCTCTTAACTGCACTCTGGGGGGAAAACAGGTTAATGAGAATGGTGGGTCTAGAAAGTGGCATTGTTACCGCGAGGTGAAGCCTCTGCCCGAAAATCTAATTATTA
This sequence comes from Darevskia armeniaca, assembly GCA_034641395.1. Classification (NCBI taxonomy): domain Eukaryota; kingdom Metazoa; phylum Chordata; class Lepidosauria; order Squamata; family Lacertidae; genus Darevskia; species Darevskia armeniaca. The sequence continues at coordinate 8,383 of JAWWNF010000204.1, forward strand.
CTGGGGGGTTCAAAAGATTGGTTTGCTGCAGAGGTTTTTATCCAGGTCTAATTGGTACCTTGGAAAAATGGAGCGCCTGCTGACGGGTGACTCAGCTCCTCTAATAGATTTTCTTTCTCTTTGCTGTATCAAAGAGCAGCTCTGCCAAGCTGTGCTCTGTGGGGCAAGGGGAATTCTATGCAACAAAGTTCTAGGGAGGACAGGATTGCCCCCGTCTGAACCAAGGAGGCGTTTCCTTTTGCGAAACAAATTTAAACTTTTTGTCCACCCATATTGGAAATGTCAGTGAGTTTTCTGAAATGCTCAGACGCAGAGCTTTAAACCATGGACTGAGCAGGGGAAAGTGAAATGGGGATAAGACCTCAGCTGGATCAATTGATCAAGGTTGTCTTGTACCGTTAAGTTTCCTTCTGGGGTCTTACTCAGACCGCCTTGATAAATCCTGCAGAATAAAGGTACCTATTAACAGTTTTCTAGATTACTTAACAAAGAGGTGCGAAGAAAATGCAGAAGAAAATAAATAATAAAAGCTTGTGTGTGTGTTACATACAGGGAATAAATGTAAGTGAAAAGTTAACCTTTAAGTGTAACAGATATTATCTAGATGGATTATAAACAGTTGGCTTCAGTGCTAAAATTGGGACATTTTGTGTGTGCTTTTTTGAAGCGGTGGAGTGTAGGTTTAGGGAAGTCAATATTTGTATAAAATCTATATAAAATAATGCACACAATATTGAATTAGTTGTTATGTTTATTTGTTGTAATATGCCTTTTTTAAAGTTAGTGCTAAAAAGTTCAGTGTATCATGAAGAAAAATATGGCTTTGTAATAATTTTTGCTTATGTATTCATTTATGTATTTTTTGCGTCTGTTTTGTTTTGTTCTTTGTTTGTAGTTGTGTCTTTTTTTTTTTGTAAAAAAATGGAAAATGAATAAATAGGGGGGAGGGAAAGGTACCTATTAAAATATAGTGCATTTGTATGTGAAAACAAACCCAAACTGCTCCAATGTGGCTTGATACAGTCCATCAGGCACGATGGCCCATTCAAAGGCGTTCAGATCAGGGAAGTTTGTTGGGCTGTTGGTAAGGACTTGTGCATGTTTTAATAGCTCTGCTTGTTTTCCAGTCAAACAAGCTGAGGACCAAGACTTTGAGGAACACCCGGAACCCTGCATGGAATGAGACCCTGGTGTACCACGGCATCACGGACGAGGACATGCAGAGGAAGACATTGAGGCAAGTCAAAGGGTTAAGAGTCAAGCTTTGAATCAAACGTGATGGGATCGTTCCTGCTTACACCCACAAAGTTACTTCAGGTGACCTGATGCAAAGCGTCTTCAAAGGCCCTTCTGAGATGGGGCTGGGCGGGAACTAGGGCTGTTGTGACAGTGGGATCGGTCTCCCTCGGGAGGTTGTGGACAACTGCATCCTTGGAGGTTTTTAAGCAGGGGTTGGATGGCCATCTGTCATGGATCCTTTGGTTGAGATTCCTGCATCGCAGAGGGTTGGACTAGAGTACTCTTTGGGGTCTTTTCCGACTCTGTAGTTCTATGATTCTATGACCCTGGAGAGCTGCTACCAGTCATAGCTGTTTATAATAATAATAATTTATTATTTCTACCCCACCCATCTGGCTGGGTTTCCCCAGCCACTCTGGGCGGCTTCCAACAAAAGATTGAAAAAACATTAAAACATCAGTCATTAAAAACTTCCCTAAACAGGGCTGCCTTCAGATGTCTTCTAAATGTCAGATAGTTGTTAATTTCTTTGACATCTGATGGGAGGGTGTTCCAGAAATTGGGTGCCACTACCGAGAAGGCCCTCTGCCTGGTTCCCTGTTACCTCACTTCTCGCAGGGAGGTTACCACCAGAAGGCCCTTGGAGCTGGACATCAATTTCCAGACAGAATGATGGGGGTGGAGACGCTCCTTCAGGTATACTGGTCTGAGGCCGTTTAGGGCTTTCAAGGTCCTCACCAACACTTTGAATTGTGCTCAGAAATGTACTGGGAGCCAATGTAGGTCTTTCAAGACTGGTGTTATGTGGTCCCGGCGGCCACTCCCAGTCACCAGTCTAGCTGCCGCATTCTGGATTAATTGCAGTTTCCGAGTCACCTTCAAAGGTAGCCCCACGTCGAGCATGTTGCAGTAGTCCAAGCGGGAGATAACCAGAGCTTGCATGTTTGTTCCTTTCAGGATCTCTGTGTGTGACGAGGACAAATTTGGCCACAACGAGTTCATAGGTGAGACGAGGGTGGCCCTGAAGAAAGTGAAGGCCAACCAGAAGAAGAATTTCAACATCTGTCTGGAAAGAGTCATCCCGGTACATTTCACCGTCGTCTTATGTTCTTGTCCCATTCATTGCGATGGTTTGTGTGTCTTTTCTTACGCGAACATGTGTGGATCTGCTCTGGGGATGGGAAGCTGAGTTGAGAAGAGTAGGAGAGGTCATCTGCTGGGTAGACAGTTGGAAGGATGACTTTTTCCAACTAAGAATTAACATGGCAGGTTAAGGTAAAAGGTAAAGGTAAAGGGACCCCTGACCATTAGGTCCAGTCGTGACCGACTCTGGGGTTGTGGCGCTCATCTCGCTTTATTGGCCCAGGTGGTCTGGCATACAGCTTCTAGGTCATGTGGCCAGCATGACTAAGCCGCTTCTGGCGAACCAGAGCAGTGCACGGAAACGCTGTTTACCTTCCCTATTGATCTACTTGCACTTTGACGTGCTTTCGAACTGCTAGGTTGGCAGGAGCAGGGACTGAGCAATGGGAGCTCACCCCGTCATGGGGATTAGAACCACCGACCTTCTGATTGGCAGGCCCTAGGCTCTGTGGTTTAACCCACAGCGCCACCCGCGTCCCTGTTTTATTAAAGTGAAGGTTCTTTCATTCAAACACAGGTTGCGGCGGGGGGTTGGTGGGGGAGAGAGAAAGTCAGAGATACATTTGAGGAGGAAAAAGTGGTCCACGACCCCCTTAATTCAGGTTCCCAAGGGACTCTCAAGCTACCTTCTGGACAATATTAAAGGAAACTTTTTTCCCCTCCCCCCCCATCTTTCACTCCACGCTAACCCCAAGATGAAGCGTGCAGGTACAACTGGATCGTCAAGAGGAATGGCATTGTACGAAGATGAGGTAAGACATTATCTAGACTGAGGAGAGGTTTCGCTTCGTTTTCCATGGCCACAACTAAGCTGCTGAGGAGAAACGCTAAATTATTTTCTGAGCAGATGCCCTCTTAGACTAATGCATATTTTTTAGTTCCAGTGCCTTGATCAGACTCTTAGTGCAGGACAGAGGAAGGCAGTGATGGTTCAGTGGTTAGATCAGGGCCTGGGAGACCTGGAATGATCACGTGAGCCTCAGTGGACCGAGTGGCAGTTTACCAGTTACCAGATTCTAATTTTGTTGCATCCCCAAGATTAATGTATATCATTAATATCATTGATCGTTATTACTATTTTATTGTTGCCATTTTATTATTATTTTCTAATGTAATTATGTATGTAATTTTTTTCATTTATTGTGGGAGCCTTTTTTGTGGAACCTTGTTCAGCTGCACCATATGTGCCATGGTAATTCCGGCAATGGAAAATTTCTGTGGTGCCCCTCAGCCCCTTGATGCTCTAAGCACATGCTTAAAGGTAAAGGGACCCCTGACCGTTAGGTCCAGTTGTGGACGACTCTGGGGGTTCGGCGCTCATCTCACTTTATTGGCCGAGGGAGCCGGCGTATAGCTTCCGGGTCATGTGGCCAGCATGACTAAGCCGCTTCTGGCGAACCAGAGCAGCGCACAGAAACGCGTTTATCTTCCCACTGGAGTGGTACCTATTTATCTACTTGCACTAGACGTGCTTTCGAACTGCTAGGTGGGAAGGAGCTGGGACTGAGCAACGGGAGCTGACCCCGTCGCGGGGATTCGAACCGCCGACCTTCCGATCGGCAAGCCCTAGGCTCAGTGGTTTAGACCACAGCGCCACCCATGTCCCTCTAAGCACATGCTTATTTAATGGTTAATTCAGCCCTCCTGGGCCTGCATTGCCAGAGGTTGCATGCCAGAATCAGTATCTGATAGGTAAAGGCATGCCCTGTTTCCACAAAACAGCTTTCCGTTGGTTTTCCATTCAGTGCTGCTAACTCTTTAGTCAGCTTTTCCATGTGAGCCAGAGTCCAAACCGTTCATCTCCAAGCAGATTTGGAGCAATTAGCAGACGAGCTGCAACCAGTAAAAAGGTGATCCGTTATCTTAGGTCCTTCTGTTCATCTTTAAGGCCAGTTGTGGGGTGCATTGAACAGACTCTTTTGTGATCAAGCTTCCTTCCTAAAAGACGGCAGTCCAGAATGCTTTAATGCTTTAATGGTGCCTGCCCAGTTCTAAACTGGTCTATGGAAGATGCAACATTTGGAAATCAACGGGGTGGTGGTGGGGAATGAATTAGTCTTCGCATAGTAATTCCCGACTGCAGTGCCATTAGTCCATAGCTGTCACCCTTCCCTTTTTTTGCGGGAAATTCCCTTATCCCAGCACCATTTACCACTGTTTCCCTTTTTTGGGGGTGGGTGGTAAATTCCTTTATTCCAGCGCCATTTCCCGCTGCTATCCCGGATTGTTAGATATCCCGTAAATTTCCCGGATTTCAAAGGAAGCAGCTCCTCTCCCTCCCTGCCGGCCAGGGAGGCTCCTCAGCTGCGTTGCTCGGCTGCGTTGCTCACCAATAGTTACAGAGAATAGGATGTCCTTAGACAACAGCACTGTTTGTGCTTTGCTTGCATGTAAAATCAACCACTCTGGCCCAGCCCACAAATACACTCCTCCCAAAAGAGTGTTAAAGGATGCAAAGCCTGCAACACGTTTGTATAATAAGTCATTGACGGATGCCAGAGAGCCAAAAGAGTGAACCTGATCAATCCCCCCATGAAGAATTGACGCTTTTCAATTGTGGTGCTGGAGTCCCGTGGACTGCAAGAAGACCAAACCGATCCATTCTGAAGGACATCGGCCCTGGCTGCTCACCAGAAGGACAGATCCTGAAGCATCGCGTGAGAAGAGAAGACTCCCTGGAAAAGAGACCCTGAGGTGGGGAAAGATGATGGTGTGTAGCCTGGGGTAAATTAATTTGTAGCCTGGGGGGATTACCGCGGCGTGGACTGTCCCCGAGAACCGTAGACTGTCCCCGGAACAGGTGAGGCTGCGGATCCCTTATTTTCAAATCCGAACGTTGACAGCTATGCATTAGTCTCTTTCCTGTTTCCGTGCTTTTCTGAGGATTGTGGGCTGGCTTTGCAAAAAGTGAAACTTAGGGGGAGAGATCTAGGACTCTTTTAATCTGGAGAAAGCCTGGGTCAGTAGGACAGAAACCAACTAGCTGGGTGCCAGGAGGATAGCTGGGCAATCTTGCTGAGCAAATCCCACTCCCCCCTAGAATGTTTTCTTGCACAAGCTGCCCTCGTGTGGTCACACTTAACATTTCGCTGCATTTTCCGAGTTAACTCTTTGAAAACCCAAGGGTCGGTTTTGTGCTTCTCAAGCCCATAGCTGTCAACTTTTGGATTTGAAAATAAGGGATTTTTTCAGACTTTCGGTTTTGAAAATACGGGATGCCGCGAGGGCAGTGCAATGGCACCAAGTAGCCTCGCCACCCTGCGCTCCAGAGGCTGCGCGCAAACGGGTGAGCGAAAGAGCGAGCGCGTAGACGGCAGGCAGGCTGTCTGTCTGGTTGGGCGTGAGGGTCTGGCTGCACAAGGCATGCAAGCTCCGCCCCCAGTCGGTCTTAGACTCCTTATTGGCAGCCGAGCAACGCAGCTGAGGAGCCTCCCTGGCCGGCAGGGAGGGAGAGGAGCTGCTTCCTTTGAAATCCGGGAAATTTAAGGGATATCAACAATCCGGGATAGCGGGAAACGGCATTGGAATAAGGGAGTTTCCCACCAAAAAAAGGGAGGGTTGACAGCTATGTTTAGCGGTGATTCCTGCATTGCAGGGGGTTCAGATGATGACCCTACAACTCTACAATTCTGTGGTTCTATGACTATCTCAAAATACAGGCTCTCTCTCTCTTCCCCACAGATGGGCCAAGCGGGCGACGTGGAGGAACGGGGCAAAATCTTGGTGTCCCTCATGTACAGCACCCCAAAAGGAGGCCTTGTCGTCGGCATCGTGCGTTGTGTCCACTTAGCCGCCATGGATGCCAACGGCTACTCTGACCCTTTTGTGAAAATGTACGTCCTGGGCACAAACTCCTGGGCTTTGTTGGCCGCCGGCTTTGTCAATTACTTAGTCGCTTGCAATTCTGAGAGTGCCTCTTTCCCCGAGTGTTTCGGTGCTTTGCCATGTAATCTCGCAGGACCTTCCCTATTCCTACTAAATCTCTGCGCTTTGCCAAATTGTTCAGCTCAGCTGGCGCCAGCGTGAGATGATGACGCGACTCTTGGCAAACGTTGCGATCCGTCCCCATGTTTCCAGGACGGAAGTGGCAGGCAAGGGTGTGGCTCCCCTACGAAGAAAGGCTTCAGTGTTTGGGACTTTTTAGCATAGGAAAAGCTGAATTTCTCCAAGCAGAATACGCAGTAACATTGGGTTCTCCCCTCCCAATTTATATGCATTTATATGCACGCTTTCCTCTAAATACCCATGTTTGCAAACATTTATTTATTTGTTTTGGCTGGAGGAATGCCTCACAAAATATGGGAAAGTGCACGTTTTGGGGCGTGGCTGTGTTCTGGTTCGCATATTGCTTTGGGGTTGGTTAAAATGCAGACTGGACCAACTTTCTGCCCCATCCCTGTTGGGAGCAGATGGAGCCAGAAGGAGGGTTGAACAGGGGAGGAGTAGCAGAGGGGAAACAGCAGCATGAGCTCAGTATTGTCTACACTGACCGGCAGCAGCTCTTCAGGGTTTCAGGCAGGAGTGTCTCCCAGAGCAACCTGGAGATGCCAAGGGTTGAACCTTCTACATGCCAAGCAGCTGCTCCTTCCGTGGTGGGAGCTGTGGCCCAACGACATGTTTGTCACCTGTGGAGAGTCACAGGTTCATCACCTCTGGGATAACGTGTTTTTCTGTTCATCTCTCCCCCCCCCCCCAAATTAGCTTGACAGTTCAGCAAACCACCTCCCTGCTCGCTCTTTCCACGATTATGCATCACCGTTACATTCCAAAAACATGGGCGGAAGAGAGACCTTTTCCCCTTCCACCTGGACTGCTGCTCGCCCCTTTTAGCTTTTCAGCTGTCTTTCATCATCCCCCGAGTTCTGGAGAAACGCTCACATCTTCTTCTTTCCAGATGCTTAAAGCCGGACATGGGGAAGAAAGCGAAACAGAAGACGCAGATTAAAAAGAAGACGTTGAACCCGGAGTTTAATGAGGTGAGGCAAGGCTAAGATTCCTGTGTTGCAGGGGGCTGGACTAGATGATCCTTGTTGTCCCTTCCAACTCCACGACGCTATGATTCTAAGGCCTCTTCTCACATTCCATGTGGTGCGTTCGTGGATCTCTGAGATTTTCAGAGCCTGCTTGCCACACACGCCTGGTGCTCTCCAGATTATTTATTCATCATTATTATTTATGTGCTGTATTAACCTCCCGCTCTTCCTTCCCAAAGGAGTTGGGTGACAAACAGATGTCCTATTAAAAACAAAGCAAACAGTTTAACACATTCTATTATTATTATTAATAATAATAATAATAATAATAATAATAATAATTTATTATTTCTACCCCGCCCATCTGGCCGGGTCTCCCCAGCCACTCTGGGCGGCTTCCAGTAAGCATTAAAATACATCAACACATCACAGATTAAAAGCTTCCCTAAAGAGGGCTGCCTTCAGGTATTTTCTAAAGGTCATATAGTTGTTAATCCCTTTGACCTCTGATGGGAGGGCGCTCCACAGGGCGGGCGCCACCACCGAGAAGGCCCTCTGCCTGGTTCCCTGTAGCTTTGCTTCTCGTAGTGAGGGAACCGCCAGAAGGCCCTCGGCGCTGGATCTCAGTGTCCGGGCTGAACGGTGGGGGTGGAGACGCTCCTTCAGGTATACAGGACCGAGGCCGTTTAGGGCTTTAAAGGTCAGAACCAACACTTTGAATTGTGCTCGGAAACGTACTGGGAGCCAATGTAGGTCTCTCAGGACCGGTGTTATGTGGTCCCGGCGGCCACTCCCAGTCACCAGTCTAGCTGCCGCATTCTGGATTAGTTGCAGTTTCCGGGTCACCTTCAAAGGTAGCCCCACGTAGAGCGCATTGCAGTAGTCCAAGCGGGAGATAACTAGAGCATGCACCACTCTGGCGAGACAGTCTGCGGGCAGGTAGGGTCTCAGCCTGCGTACCAGATGGAGCTGGTAGACAGCTGCCCTGGACACAGAATTAACCTGCGCCTCCATGGACAGCTGTGAGTCCAAAATGACTCCCAGGCTGCGCACCTGGTCCTTCAGGGGCACAGTTACCCCATTAAGGACCAGGGAATCCCCCACACCCACCCGCCCCCTGTCCCCCAAAAACAGTACTTCTGTCTTGTCAGGATTCAACCTCAATCTGTTAGCCGCCATCCATCCTCCAACCGCCTCCAGGCACTCACCCAGGACCTTCACTGCCTTCACTGGTTCTGATTTGAAAGAGAGGTAGAGCTGGGTATCATCCGCATACTGATGAACACCCAGCCCAAACCCCCTGATGATCTCTCCCAGTGGCTTCATATAGATATTAAAAAGCATGGGGGAGAGGACGGAACCCTGAGGCACCCCACAAGTGAGAGCCCAGGGGTCTGAGCACTCATCCCCCACCACCACTTTCTGAACACGGCCCAGGAGGAAGGAGCGGAACCACTGTATAACAGTGCCCCCAGCTCCGAACCCTTCTAGACGGTCCAGAAGGATGTTATGGTCGATGGTGTCAAAGGCCGCTGAGAGATCCAGCAGAACTAGGAAACAGCTCTCACCTTTGTCCCTAGCCCGCCGGAGATCATCAACCAGTTTCAGTCCCATGATGAGGCCTGAATCCTGATTGGAAGGGATCCAAATGGTCCGCATCCTCCAGGCGTGCTTGGAGTTGTTCAGCAACCACCCGCTCAGTCACCTTGCCCAAGAATGGTAGATTTGAGACTGGGCGATAGTTGGCCATATTGGCCGGGTCTAAGGATGTTTTTTTAAGAAGCGGTTTAATAACCGCCTCTTTCAGCGGGTGTGGGAAGACTCCCTCACAAAGGGAAGCATTCACCACCCCGTGGAGCCCATCGCCCAGCCCTTCCTGGCTCGCTTTTATTAGCCAGGACGGGCAAGGATCAAGGAGACAGGTGGTCGGTTTCACTCGTCCAAGCAGCCTGTCCACATCCTCGGAAGTAACAGATTGAAACTGATCCCATGCAACATGACTAGACAGGGCTCCAGTACTCTCCCGCCCCGGCCCTGCTCCCACGGTGGAGTCTACCTCCTTCCGAATCTGAGCGACTTTATCAGCAAAAAACTTTGCAAAAACATTGCAGGAGATCTTGGGGTCCCTACCAGACCCCGGTGACAAAGGTGGTTCTGACAGAGTCCGAACCACCTGGAAGAGTCTCCTGCTGCTGTTTTCTGCCGATGCAATAGAAACGGTGAAGAAAGTCCTCTTCGCCGTTGCCATTGCCACTTGGTAGGCTCGAAGTTGAGCTCTAGCCCGTGTCCGGTCTGATTCGGAATGAGTTTTCCGCCACCGGCGCTCTAGCCGTCTCAGCGACTGTTTCATCGCCCTCAGCTCCGGGGAAAACCACGGGGCTGTCCGGGCTCCATGCAATCGGAGAGGGCGCTTCGGAGCCAGACAGTCAATAGCCCTGGTTAACTCCGCATTCCAGCGGGCCACCAGGGAATCGGCTGAAAGGCCATCAACCTGGGATAAAACATCCCCCACCACTCTCTGGAAACCAATTGGATCCATTAAGTAGCGAGGGCGGACCATCCGAGTCGGTCCCACCTCCCGGCAGAGGGGAAGGGTCGCGGAGAAGTCCAGTTGCACCAGGAAGTGATCTGACCATGGCACTTCTTTTGTTTCACTTTTACTTAGTGTCAGATCACCAACATCCATAGAGGTAAACACCAGGTCTAAGGCATGTCCGCGGCTATGAGTTGGGCCAAAGTTATTCAGGGACAGCCCCATGGAGGCCATGCTTTCCACAAAGTCCCGAGCGGCCCCTTGTAAGGTCGTGTCGGCGTGGATGTTAAAATCCCCTAGGACAACCAAACTAGGTGTCTCCAGGAGAACATCCGCCACGACCTGAAGCAGCTCGGGCAGGGAATCCTTGGTGCAGCGGGGAGGTCGGTACACCAAAAGGAATCCTGTCCTGCCCCTATTGCCCAACTTCCAGAACATGCACTCAGAAAACTCGGTCTTTCCAATAGGACGCCTGGTGCAAACTAGTGACTTCCTAAAAATCACTGCAACCCCCCCCTCCCCGCCCAGATGGCCTGGGTTGCTGTGCGTAAGAGAAACCTGGTGGACAAGCAGTGGCGAGGACAGGCCCATCTGCCTCATCCAACCAAGTCTCTGTCACACATGCCAGGTCAAATCCTCCATCCACAATCAGATCGTGGATGGCAGTGGTTTTGTTCCTCATTGACCTGGCATTACACAGCAACACTTTCAGGTCATGTGGGTATCCCTTGTTGATTCTAGTACCCGTCTGGTCAGGACCAGACCCGGAGGCAGGGATAGTCCTCAGACAGTGACTAAGCCTACCTCCTCGGTAATGACATGGTCTGGTCTTAGCGTAACTCCTCCTCCTGCCCGTGATCACTGAGATCGGGTGTCCCAGTGCATCCCCCCCTGTGGAACCTGCCCCAGCCATTCTGTTGGCTGAGGCCCACTCCCAGGCAGCCCTGACCCTATCCCTCTTAAAAGGCAAAATACAAAATATACAATAACTTAACAAAAGAATAACAACAAAACAGAACAAAGAACAATTATAGTAAACTTAAACTACTCCCCGCCCCACAAACCTTTGCCCCACCCCAAACAAAATAATAAACAATATCATAAAAAACCACCATTCAAGGTGAAACAAATGACAAGCACGAAAGACATTTAAAAACATTTTCCCCACTTGCTGCAGCACTTGTATGAGTGCTGGCCCCGCCCCCCCGGCCAGATGGAGTTATCAGCAAGAGGGCGCGGTCTTCCAAGCACCCACGAAGCAGCAGCACCAGCACCAGCGTCAATATTATTATTAAAAAGACTTTATTGAGAATTAAATCAAACATATATACATAATCAAAACATACATACATAATCAAACCATAAAATCATCAGACAAATCCCTACTACATCTTATTTTATTTTAACCCTTAATATTCTTTCTTTCTTTCTTCCCTCCCCCCCTCCCGCCTGCCTACCCAACTTCCCTCACCTACCGTACCTGCGATCTTATTGTGCTAGTATTATCTTATTCTGCTGTGTTATTTGCATTCTTCCATTATATTCATTCATTTCTTATTATTATTCAATCACCTTGCGATATATAGCTAGTAATGTTTGTTCTTATTTAATTTACTGTTCCAAATTTCCCCATATATATTTCAACACATTCCCATTCTTCTTTTATCTTCTGAGTGGAACCTCCTCTCACCGATTCTGTTAATCTTGCCATTATCATGAATTCACAAATTTTTGATCTCCATTCCGATAGTTTAACACATTCTAAAAGCACAATTAAAAACATCTAAAATCAGTTTCTGAAAAGCTCAAAAACATTCTTCCACCCGGTACTTCTTCAGCCACTAAACGCCTGGGTGAAAACAGGAATGTTGTCAGATTCCTCCTGAAAGCCAATAAAGAGGGAGGCACCGGCGCACCTCACTCGGGAGGGCATTGCACAGCCAGGAGCCACCACTGAAAAGGCCCAGATGGGATTCCAGCTCCCATCGGCCCTAGTCAACATAGCCCAGTGGTCAGGAAGGCAATACTTTAGAGGAAGCCTCAGAAATGGGCAGTGATGAGGCAGAGATGTGTTTGGGGTGTTTATATTGTAGTTAGTGAATGCTGGGCTTGCTTCACCTCAACCCTTCTGCGCTCAGTTCCATCCACCCCTAGAACTGAAGCCCCTCCTCGCTTCGTCTGAACGAAGTTTGACTTCCTGAAGCCTGCTTTGAGCAAGGAGGGGGAGGCTAGCGGGCCAAGGCCTTGTCCGCCCCCTCCCCAAAGCCCCACCACTTGATCCATGATGGAGAGTGTTATCTTTTTGGCAGGAGTTTTTCTACGATATCAAACACAGCGATTTAGCCAAGAAGCAGCTCGACATATCGGTTTGGGACTACGACATTGGAAAATCCAATGATTATATTGGTGAGTGCTATCAGAAACAACGGGGGGCTCTCGGCTTGCTTAATTAGGGTTTTTTAAACCATGGTGACGTGTGTGTGTGTGTGTGTGTGTGTATAAAAATTGAATTTTAGGTTCTTAGGATATCCAGGAATGGGTTGTTAATTGGGTTTCTTTCTCAAGAGGTGCTTTGCAGTACAATCCTCAGTCAGAGGTGTAGGAAGGTCAGGTGGTACCTGGTGCGGAAACTTTCTTGTCACCCCCCCCACACACACACAGACATTGATTTTTATTTTTATTTTGTCTGCAAAAATGGTTTTACGTTATTTCATATTTTCTTACAAAGGAATAATAATAAGTAAAAATAAACTTTTATTTATATCCCGCCCTCCCCGGCCGAAGTCGGGCTCAGGGCAGCTAACATCAGATTCATAACATTGATATAAAATCAAACAATAATTAAATTACCTCCTAAAACATGTCAAAATCCAATTAAAGTCTAATGAGATGGCTTTCTGCAGGGTTAGGGTTGGGATCAGTAAGCTAGGAACTGAATTGGAATTTCAGCCTTCACGACATAGGAAAACGGCCAAGTAAACAGCTATTTTCATGGAGGAGGGTCAAGATATTAACTGATATGCATGAAATTTCATATATAGCTATATAATCCCTAGTGTAGTAAGATAAGACCTTTGGAGCAGGCATTTTCAAAAAAGACAAGAGTTTTTTTATGAACCGCCCTAGTAGGGCAGTAATTGTTCCTTGATAATTTGTCACCCCCTCCATGATGGAACCTGGGGCGAACCGCCTCCCCCGCCCCCCCACTTCCTACGCCCCTGTCCTCAGTACAAGGTCTTCCTGGTCCTCTTCCATCCAATGATGCTTTTGGACTACAACTCCCAGCAGCCCCACTCAGCCCTTGCTGGCTGGGGACTGATGGGAGTGGCAGTCCAAAGCCCCTGGGAGGGGGGACCTGGTTAGGGAAGGTGGGTGCGGGATCTTTGATGGGGCGGTGGGCATTGCAGGGGGTCGTCTCGGCCAGGTTACCCAGGGCAACTGTTGAGTATTGGTTGAATAAGATGCGAGCTGCCAGGTTTAAGAAAAAGAAAGATAACCCGGAAGTGGGGTTTGGGGCCTCCCTCTGCAGCTGCGTCAAAGGGGCCTCCTCTGCCTTTCTGTCTCTTGCAGGTGGGTGCCAACTGGGCATCACAGCCAAAGGTGAGCGCTTGAAACACTGGTACGAGTGTCTGAAGAACAAGGACAAGAAGATTGAGCGCTGGCACGCCTTACAGAACGAGAACCACGTGGCCAGCGATTAGGAGAAACCCCCACCCCCACCCCACCGTACCTGAACCCTCCTCCACCCAACCCCCTGTAGATTCCCAGACGTCTTCCAAGACGTCTTTCACTCCTGGGGAAAGGATTCCCCTGTCGTCTCCTGCCTCTTTTGCAAGAGAGGCTTTCCCTCCTTCTTAATCATCGCCCTTTTCTTCTTGTTGCTTCCCTCCTTCTTAATCATCGCCCTTTTCTTCTTGTTGCTTCCCTCCTTCTTAATCATCGCCCTTTTCTTCTTGTTTTCCTTCTCCTCCTCCATCGTCTCCTGCCTCCTTCAGGGAGCAGCTCCTCCTCCCTTCCTCTCTCTCTCTCTCTCTCTCTCTCTCTCTCTCTCTCTCTCTCCCCCTTCCCTTTCTTTGTCTGCTTCCTTCCGGGAAGCAACTTCTCTCCTGCTTCTCCTCTATTCTTCACGCCAAGGATAAAGGTTCTCTTTTATGTTTCGTATTGTGATCCATTCCTGCCACTGCCCCCTTCTCCTGCCGTGGGTGCATTGATGTATAGACTTTTTCAAGCAATAGCCCAGCACTGGAAATATTTTACGTTTGGCCTCTGCTTATCCTGACAGCTAAATGATACCCACCCACCTACCCGACCTAACCTGACCTCGCCGTGCTTCTCCCTGACCTGTTGAAGGTCTTTGTACTCTAAGTGCCCTTGAATTGACCTCCTTGCCCGCCTTCCTCCAGTCTCCACCTGGGCATGTGGAAGGTTGCGCTCATTCTCCTCTTTGCACACTCAAACTACTCTGTGCATCGCTCATGGGGAAATGCACGGCTACAGTTTTTTGATCCGGCTGCTCCGAGCATGTGGGGCGGCTGAAACGAAACCAGACCAAACCAGCCAGATAGCGCAAGTCTTTCGAAAACCAACGCCTACGCTGTAGAAAGCTTGGGCTTCCGACTCTTAGCATCACTTTGGTCTTGCATTTTTCCGCGACCCGCCATAGACGTAATTCCGCCAAGATTCACTCCTCAGTGTTGCGATGCAGCAGGTGACACCTTGGACACTTTTAAGCTGGAAAAAAAACCCACCTTCATCCTTCCCGGTCTGGCAACTACATGGGCAGGATGGCCAATTAAAAAAAACAATAATTATGCTGTGCTTCTCCTCCCACCCACTGTGTGGTGCTGTTGGACAAAGTCCTGTTCATGTTAATGGGGCCTATCTAGGACAGCTGTCTGTCTAGGATAGCTGTTAGGGTTGCCAGGTGTCCACTATTTGAGCGGACAGTCCGCTTTTTTCACATTATGTTCACTATTTCCCCCCACAAAATAGTGGACATTTTTTTTATTCAAAGGCTTTATGATGAAATGGTACGTAATCTAAAGCTGTACAGTCTAAGAGAATAAGGATAGGAGAATCGCGTTTTGTCTTTTTTTTCATAAGTAAGAATGAGACAAAGATCAAATATCCATTGAACTCGATTCTCTGAAAAAATTATTAATCATACTCAATTGTTTCACAAGACATTTAAAAAATGGGGGGGGGGGAGGCGCCTCTTGCCGGAGTTCTGCCCCGCCTGTTCCTGACTCGCGGGGAGAACAAAAGGGAGAGGCGCGAAAGAAAAAGACGCCTCTTCCTGTTCCTGACGCGCAGGAGCAGCAGCAAACCAGCTACCGGTAGAGGCACGGGGGGGGGGGGGGAGGCGGGCTTGGAGGAGACTTGCCCGACGACCTGAGGGAGCGAGATCCTTGCTCCCCCCGCGGATCGCCTCCCTAATACAGGAACAGTAAGAAGGAACCCCTGTTGGGAACTTGGGTAGCTTTGCCCCAAGGATCCCTAAGAAGCAAGCATAGAAACATAGAATTGTAGAGTTGTTGGAAGGGACCACGAGGATCATCTAGTCCAACCCCCCTGCAATGCAGGAATCGAACCCATGGGGGCTCGAACCCATGACCCTAAGATTAAGATTATAAAATTAAGATTAAGTCAAATAAAAAATACACACAACAGCAAAGTAAAATGTAATTTAATATTTTACACATTATTATAATATATTTGATGTTTTGAATTTTAAGTAAAGTTTTGAAGTGATTATTTTAATACGTGTTAAAATGTTTGTAAGAAAATATATAATTTAATTTAATTTAAACCGCCCCCGCTTGTCCGCTATTTTTTGGAAGCAGACCTGGCAACCCTAATAGCTGTTACTCTCTGGTGCCCTCCAGGTGTTGTCAGAGTCCAACTCCCATGAGCCCTAGAAGCCAGCGTGGCCCGATGGTCAGGGATGATGGGAGCTGGAGTCCAATGATACCTGGAAGTTCTAGGAGGTGTTTCCCATTGACCATGCCCTACTCTCTTTGGAGCACACCCGGAATCTAAGCTTCAGACGTTCAGAGGTAGAGGCAGCTTGGAGGGGAGGGTGCATTTACAATATTTGTGCAGAACATCGCACGCCAAGGGCCCTTCTTGTGCACAGCAAAGAGCAAGCTTGACCCAGAAGCTTCGGCGAAATGGGGGCAGCGCCATGTGGCTTATCTGCCACTCGAGAGGTTTCCTTGCTGGTTGAGCTAGTTCTCCCCAAAGCCCTCTCCTTTAGCCTGGACTTGTTGGTGGTGGCACTGTCACAATGCCCATCTGAAATCTCTCAGGTCACGTTCGCCGTGGCTTGAGGCCCGGCATGCATCTGTATGGATATACAACATTTTCATGCTTCTTAGGTCTTATACCCATGTTGAAACTTGAAAACAAAAAGCCCTGTAGCACAAAAGCGTTGGTTAGGTGTTATGTGGGGCCATGCTGTAGCCATGTTCACAATCCATGTAAAGTACTATGATGCCCCTTTAAACAGTCATGGCTTCCCCCAATGAATTCTTGGGGCTGTAGTTTGTGAAGGGTGTTGAGAGTTGCAGCGCTACAATTTCCAGAGTGGCTTGATCCCTCTTCCCAGGAAGCTATGGGAATTGTAGCTGTGGGAGGGGAATAGGGGTCTGCTCGCAATCTCAGCACCTTTAACCACAGCTCCCAGAACTCTATAGGGGAAGCCATGACTGTTCAGAGTGGCATCACAGTGCTTTGATTGGATGATGTGGCCTATGTTGACTTCAGGCCGCCAAGACAAAGGACAAAATGGCGCCACCTCCACTTTTCTCAGGCAGAAATGGTGTCCCAGAAGCTCCGTGCCCAGTGCAACCAAACCAGTTGTCCTCCCCTAGATCTGCCTTCGTCACCAGCTCAGACTGTTGGTCTACCTGGCCCAGGATCGTCCAGTGGGTAGCAGCTCCCTGGGATCTCCATCCCAGATCCAGTCCTTCCCATCAGATGCTTCCTGAGTACTTCATTTTGGAGGTGTCAGGAGTTGAACTTCAAAATTGCTCCTGCTTTTAAAAAAATTTCCATTGATAAGAAAAAAGAAATCGGAAAGGGGGCAGATTCCGGTGAAATTCTCATTGCTGATTGCAATTTTTTTGGGTCACAGTTGCATTTTTCATTCAAGGTGGCTGAGGTCATCTTTGCTGATGTCCTTCCATTCTTCAGGCCATCTCTCTAGGGCTCTTGAACCTTTCCCTCAAGGGCCCTTGCTTCCTGGAAAGCGTTGCCAAGGACCTCATGGGGCTTTAGTGGAAGCTGTGGCTGAGAGTTGCGGCAGGACATCAAAAGATGTTCATCTAGCAATGGAAGAGGACATCTTCCTGACACATCTCGCCCACCTCGTAAGTAAGATAAGTGCAAACCCCGCTAAACCGAAACTGTAAAAACCAAACATCCCCAACCTCAAGTGTCATGAGGAAGAGTCAGAAGATAACTAGCCTCTTTCACATGGGATGAAGATGATCTGGAACAAGAATTGGAAACCTAGTGCTCTGCTGATATTGCTGGACCCCCCCATCAGCACCAGAGAACGTGACAGAGTCCAACAACATAGGAACATTGATTAGACCATTGGTCTATCTAGCTTAGGCAGCAGGTCTTTGTGGTTTCAGGCTGAGGACGTTCTCAGCCCCACCTGGAAATGCTGAGCCCTGAACCTGAGACTTTGGGCGTGCAATGCAACCTCAGTCCGTGCAAATCACTGTCCATCCTGATTTAGAAATGGACAGGAAGGATTCAGCATGGCACAATTTCAAACCTTCTATGTAAAAAGTAGGCACTGAGCTGTGATCACTTCCTCGTCTACCTGCCTCACCTTCAAGAGTGCTGGTTCCGTTACCCTTCACCTGTGAGTTCACACCTGGGTCATTTTTGTGTGGTTGTCAGGATGCTGTCAGCGGCTTTTGGCTGGTTGCCCAGGAAAGTATAAAAACAAGGGAAAGTTTCTTACCGTCCTTTTTTATTCCAATATTACAGAGAGAGGCTAAAGAGAACCCAGCTTCTTGGATAATGGCATTGTCCCGAGTGAATCTCTACCCTCCGTTTCTCCCACTTCCTCATTTGTCACTTCTACGGGTGCTGCTACATGCCCTCTGTCTTTAAGCTCTTTGCTCTCCTACTTTTAAGGCTTACCGGGTCCTGGGAGATGGTCTGGAATTCTTTCTAAAGACACCGCGTCAGCCAGCTGCCGTTCCAGTTCTGCCTCCTCCTCTCCCATTATTTCCCAACTTCCCCCCTCATCTGCCTCTGAGCTGTGACCTCCCGCAAACCACTGTTGTAAATCTATACTGTCTTCCTCTTCCTCCTCCCTGGAAGGGTCAGGATTGGAGGGAGAAGGTCTCTGCCATTCCTCCTCTGCCCAGACCTTGACAGTGGTCTGCTGTTTCAGAGCAGCGCCCCAATGACCACTCCTCCCTGTGGCTTCCAGCAGCAAATCTCCCTCTCATCTCCCTTGTCCAATAGACTCTTAGTTGTACATTTGTGAATGGCACCTTCATGAATAGATGTCCCAGCTGCCTTGTCCTGGAGGAGAGTTTCAACAGGGTGTTGTTTTTCCTTGTTGGCCTTTCAGAAGGACACAGCCTCAGAGTTCTGGTACAGCCTGTGGGCAGACTTTCTTTACCTACCTTGACCTTGTAGTATCTCTCTATCTCTCTATCCATTCCAGCATTGCAATGAGTTGGACTAGATGACTCTTTGGGTCCGTCCGTCCCCAACTCTGTGTCTGTCTATCTAATCATCGATCTAGACAAATCTTCTCAGATTTCATAAAACTTACTCGGAATTTTTTTTTGTTCCTTTTGTAGACAGCAAGAACCATCCAGCAGCCTAGCTGTGCTGGTAGTCATCTGACCACCTGGCAGAACTTTAGGCTAGTGGATCCCTTGTGATATGCTGGTGTCAAAGTCCCGGATCTGGTGTATCTTTGGGACCTGCTAGCACACAATGCTCTTGCTCCAGTGTAACCAAGATCACTGGTTCATGCTAGGAAAGCATGTTTTCTCTTTCACATTTAAATTCTGGGAAACGGCAATGAGATGGTTGGGACATCAGATGGATGAAGACTGGGGTGGTGAACGTTTTTTTGATCCAAGGGCCGCCATATTTCACTGTGGGCAGACTTTTGGGGCTCACCTGCGGATGGAAGGTGGTAGCCAGAAGCCAAAAGGACTGAACTTTGCATGATAAGCGACACCCCAGCTTCACAGACATGTAAGAGGTTCTACACACCCCTCCCACCAGAAATATCTCTTGTCTTCCATCCTGGCACATGAGATGCATTACTGCTTTTCAAGGGCGCATCTGTCAGGCCAAAGCACTCTTGTAGGGGTGTGTGTGTGTGTGTGTGTGTGTGTGTGTGTGTGTGTGTCCCCTGGAGAGAGTCAGGACAGTTTTGGAGAGGCGAGTGCAAAGCGTGGCATTCTTCTCTCTTTGCTCCTGGCATCTCTTTCCAAAATACACAACAAGAGGAACCTGTTGCAAGTCCGCCCCCAAAGGCTGATGCCACTCTCATTTAATGCCAAGGTAGATGCAGAGCAAAGGCCCCTCAACCACCGCCCAGACAGGGACTCCTCCTCTCTGGCGCCAACGTTTCTCTTCTCCTCCATTTCACATGCCGTCTGGAGATCTTTGTGCAAGTGGTTTGTTTTCCTCCAAAGCCTGGTTTTATGCACAGCACGGTGTGAAGATTCTTGTCGGGAAAAACCAAGAAAGGACCTGCATTTCTCCCATCTACCCTCCCAGATTTTCACGATGTCCCCCCCCCCCACTCTCCGCCCCTTCAACTTCTTGGCAGTTTGTGACCATTTTGTAATGTGCCCGCTTTCCTTCTTTGTAAATAAAGCATGAGCATCTTAGATCAGGAATGGTACACACCCCTCCCCCCACCCTCCCCTCTTCTCTTGACAATTGCATTCTCTCCAGCATGCAATGAGACTTCACAGAGAAATGAAAACGGTTTACAACTATTTAACAGCCAACCTACTACCAGTACTGAAAAAACACAAAACCCCCAATCCCACCTGACCTTCTGCTGCATGCAGGTATAAGAAAACCCCCCACTTTTCTTCATGTCATACCTAATAAAGTGAGAACAACCTGGGGGGAACCTCACTTTGCCTTGTGTTTTTGTCACCTGCATTTCTCGAACACGTGCACCTGAGGCAGAAGTCGAGGTGGAAACGCTCTCAAGAACCAGTGTGGTGCAGTTTTGTTAAAGGGTGTTGGACTAGGGCTTTGGGAGAGACCAGGGGTTGAATCCACACTTGGCCACACTGGCTGGCCCAGGGCCACTGACTGCCTCTTGGCCTCACCTACCTCGCAGGGCTGTTGTGGAGCGGGGAAACCATGTAGATGACTTCTTGAGCACCTTGGAGGAAAAGGTGGGCTAGAAATTCAGTAGATAAATAAGATTGATCCAAGATTGTTGGAGGGGTGGTGGTAGAAAGTATCTGATCAATCTTACAATCCTGTCTGAGGCCTGGCACGCTATAGCTCATCTCTCAGTCTCCTTCCTTCCTTCCTTCCTTCCTTCCTTCCTTCCTTCCTTCCTTCCTTCCTTCCTTCCTTCCTTCCTTCCTTCCTCCCTCCCTCCCTCCCTCCCTCCCTCCTCTCTGAGGCTGTGGAGGAAAGAGGCCCTGGCCAGAACCCACCGTGAACGCCTCACTTGTTCTCTCATACAGTGTTACCTCGGTTTAAGAACAGTCCGGTTTAAGAACGATTTGGTTTACAAACTCCGTAAAACCGGAAATAGTGTCATGGTTTGAGAACTTTACCTCGGTCTAAGAACGGAAGCCGAACGGTGGAAGGGCACCGGTGGCGGGAGTCCTCATGAGGGAAAGTGCGCCTCGGTTTAAGAACGGTTTCGGTATAAGAATGGACTTCCGGAACGGATTAAGTTCGTAAACCGAGGTACCACTGTAATGGCAATGGCACCCACCTGAGAGGTGCTGGAACTGAGTTCTGGTGAGTTCCAGCTGAAAAAAAGCCCCAGGGCCCCCCAAAAGCTCAGCGCCCAACCCTTGAGCTGGCACCTCTGTGTTGGTCCATGATATGTGAACTTTT
This sequence comes from Darevskia armeniaca, assembly GCA_034641395.1. Taxonomy (NCBI): domain Eukaryota; kingdom Metazoa; phylum Chordata; class Lepidosauria; order Squamata; family Lacertidae; genus Darevskia; species Darevskia armeniaca. The sequence continues at coordinate 29,362 of JAWWNF010000204.1, forward strand.
GAAATGAAATGCACGCTATTGTTCCCGAGCATTAAATAGAGTCCTATTTAAACATAGCTGTCAACCCTCCCTTTTTTGGCAGAAAACTCCCTTATTCCAATGCCGTTTCCCGCTGCTATCCCGGATTGTTGATATCCCTTAAATTTCCCGGATTTCAAAGGAAGCAGCTCCTCTCCCTCCCTGCCGGCCAGGGAGGCTCCTCAGCTGCGTTGCTCGGCTGCCAATAAGGAGTCTGAGACCGACTGGGGGCGGAGCTTGCATGCCTTGCGCAGCCAGACCCTCACGCCCAACCAGACAGACAGCCTGCCTGCCATCTACGCGCTCGCTCTTTCGCTCTCCCGTTCGCGCGCAGCCTCTGGAGCGCAGGGTGGCGAGGCAACTTGGTGCCATTGCACCGCCCTCGCAGCATCCCTTATTTTCAAATCCGAAAGTTGACAGCTATGTATTTAACTCAGATCCACCTAAAGAGAACTTTGGGTAGAGTTATTTCAAAACAAACCTTAGGGAATCCGGGTGGAATCATCAGGACCTTGTTGCAATCATCTAAGTGTGCAGCAGGTGGCAGTAACACTCAAAAGATGCTGATCAGCGTCAGCAAACACTCTGGGATAGCAGCACGTGAAAGGGGGGGGGGATTCAACACGGGCGGGTGTGTGTGTGTCCAGTTTTCCTGGCAAGGCACAAATCCAGGAAGCAATACAGTTGCACATACACAGCTGGGTATGGAGGAGCTCTGCGATAGTCGGCCCAATGGGTGGGAGCCACGAAAAAGCCAAAATCCATGCTAGGGATCACTAGGAAAGGAATTGAAAACGAAACTGCTGATAGCATAATTCTGTTATGTAAATTTATGGCATGACTGGAGTTGGAATGCTGTATATAGTTCTGGTTGCCTCGCCTCCAAAAGGGTAGTGTGGAATTGGAAAAGGTTCAGCAAACACAGCCAAGATGATGGAATGATGCCCATACGAAGACAGTTCGCAGCATTTGGGACTTTTTTAGTTTAGAGGAAAGGTGAGAAAGAGAAGGAATGACAGAAGTTCATAAAATTATGCCTGGCAGGGAGAAAGTGTACAGAGGAAAAGCTGTTCTCCTAACACTAGAACACCGTAGGCATCCAACGAAGCTGCCCGTTGGAAGATTCAGGGCAGATAAAAGAAAGGACTTCTTCATGCAGCACAGTTAAACTGTGGAACTCCCTCCCACAGGAGGCAGGGACGGCTGCCAACCCGAATGGCTCTAAAAGAGGATTGTACAAATTCATGGCTCAGGGTCTAGTTTGGTCTCACCAGAGCTCATCTTCGGAACCCGATTTCAACACCAGGGCTCAGACAAGCGACATATGATTTTAAACTACCAAAAACAAAGGTGTCTCTGAGCCTATGCAAAGTGCCTTTCCTTCATTGTTCAGTGATCACTGCCCACTTGCTGGAATCGGGCGCTAAGGTTCCTATGTGTGGCTGCTGCTGTTTTCCAGCTCAACCTGCTCCTGCCTAGAGTCCAAATGCTCAATTGCATTTATATAAAAAGGCAGTTCTCACTTTTGGGGACCCCCTCCCCAAAAAACACTTGACTTCTGATCCAATGACTTTTCCCTTCCCTTTTTTTTGGCGCACTAATGTGATTTGGCCCAATCGATGGAATCTCCTCTTGGAACCAGCTGAGCCGGCTGTCACGACTAATAATTTACAGTTTTAGTCGCTTGGAAATCAATACAGATTTGCTCTTTCCTGAGAGGCTGTAAAGGCCCTGGGGCAAGCGGGGAACCGAGCAGCAGACCGGCAGCTAAGCGGTTTGGACACAAAAGCCAATTTCTTGCTGCGTTGGGACAGAGGCCAGCTCCAGCCACTGAAGGGACCAAATACTTTTGGCTGAGGATGTGAAGAAGGTGCTGACTCTGCCCCACCGCTTGGAAGAGAAGGCCAAACCCCTTGAGCAAAACCTCTCCCCCTGGGGCTCCCCCCCCCAATAGGCTTTGCTTTTGATGATGGCAGGAAGGAGAAGGAAACCCCTCTCCCTTCTGTGCAGCAACCTGTCCTGGTGGTGCCTCTCCTATATTCTTATGAGCATGCCAAAGGAGGTAAGATCTGCAGTCCTTCTGCTTAGTGCTGGATTTGGGTTTCCAAACCTCAGGGCTGACCAGAAGTCTCCAGGTTGCCTTGCCCCCTCTGGGGGCAGGGGGAAGGCTTGAATTTCCAGGTGGGTGATAGTAAAAGATTATTAAGAAGACTATGCATGCAGCTTGCAAGCTGCAGCCCAGCAGAAGCTGGCTGCAAATTGTTGCATAGACACTCTTGGGCGGAATCTGCTCTGCTCTCCCAATTAACCCCCGTCTCCAGGGCCCATACTGTGACATCAGGCCACCCCTACATCTCATTAATTAAGAAGACTGCATACAGCTTGCCAGCTTCAGGCCTACAGGAGCTGGCTGCAGATTATTGCATGCACACTTTTGGAAGGGTCTGCCTCCCTCCCCGCTCCCTCCTCCCAAATAATTTCCCCAATCTCTGAAAGTTCCATAGACTCTTCAAGGTGACGCACCCTTCTCTTCCCTCCCAATTAACCTCTGTCTCCAGGGCTCAGTGATACTGAAATCTGCCCGTCAATTTCTCAAGTTTTCCTCCCCTAAGAAAGGCATTCCCCCCCCCTGCTTCATTCTCATAGAATTTCTTAAAAATTCTAGAAGGTGCACAGACTCCTCCTGGATTAAGACCTGGGAGGCCGGGGTTTGAATCCTCACTCTGCCATGAAGCTCACTGGGTGACCTTGGTTGAGTCACTGCCTCTCAGCCCAAACTACCTCATAGGTTTGCTGGGAGGAGGAGATGGGAGGAGGGAGAACCACATGTACCACCTTGAGCTGCTTGGATGTAATAAATAGGTAAATATATCCCCGGGGGCGGGGCAGCATTTTCTGGTTTTCCCCAAGGGCTAAAACATCCTGGGCTAGCCCTGATTTCAGCTATATGCAACTTTTACATATATACATTATGCTTGGAACTGAACCCCAGCATAAGATGTGAGCCAAATATATACATAAGACCATACATCTTATATACATAGCTGTCAACCCTCCCTTTTTTGGCAGGAAACTCCCTTATTCCAATGCCGGTTCCCGCTGCTATCCCAGATTGTTGCTATCCCTTAAATTTCCCGGATTTCAAAGGAAGCAGCTCCTTTCCCTCCCTGCCGGCCAGGGAGGCTCCTCAGCTGCGTTGCTCGGCTGCCAATAAGGAGTCTGAGACCGACTGGGGGTGGAGCTTGCATGCCTTGTGCAGCCAGACCCTCACGCCCAACCAGACAGCCAGCCTGCCTGCCGTCTATGCGCTCGCTCTTTCGCTCACCCGTTCATGTGCAGCCTCTGGAGCGCAGGGTGGTGAGGCTACTTGGTGCCATTTCACGCCCCTGGCGGCATCCCTTATTTTCAAATCCGAAAGTTTGAAAAAACCCCTTATTTTCAAATCCGAAAGTTGACAGCTATGCTTATATAACCATATATCTGTTGACGTTCATTCCAAAGAAACCGAACCATTGGAAATGCTCAGGCACCCCGGAGTCTCTTGCCACTCAGAGATCGCAACCATAAGACAAACACGATAAAAACCCCTCCATCCCACCCGTGAGAATTTCACCAGAATTTCCCCTCTCTTTTGATGCCATTTCTTTTTTCATTATTGAGAACTGTTGAAAAAAAGCACGGGATAAATTTTCTGGCAGAGCGCTAACCAGGCAGAGGGCCTTCTTGGTAGTGGCTCCGGCCCTGTGGATCACCCTCCCATCAGATGCCAAGGATTTGACTGTTAGAAGACATCTGAAGGCAGCCCTGTTTAGGGAAGTTTTTAATGTCTGATGTTTTATTCTGCTTTTAATATTCTGTTGGGAGCTGCCCAGAGTGGCTGGGGAAACCAAGCCAGATGGGCGGGTTATAAATAATAAATTATTATTATTATTATTTATTTAACCTCTGGTGCCTGGTTTTGTAAGGAGCTACACATTTGGGGTGAATTTTTGAGGTGCGAACAATAGTGCAGACAACACCCCCCCCCCTCCTTTAAAGAATCATCGTATCATTGACGGTGTTTGTGAAATATATAAACCCATGCAGTTAATTGCTACGGTAGGTGAGCCTCTATGAATTTTTCAAATCCCCAGGAAGTAAATATGAGGGCTGGATGGGTTGTTGTTGATGGGTGGTTTTTTAAATATATACAGTATACTATTATTAAAAGAACTATATGCCGCATAAATAGGAAAATAAGTTATTACCACCAGAGAATGTAGCTTTCAGCTTCTGCCATAAATCCAGGGTAGCAATTGACTCCGTGTGTTTTTATAAGCAAAGAAGACGGGAGTTGAAGGTGAGCAGCAAACGCAAGTGGAAGAATGGGGGGGGGGATGGAGCCTTTTGATTAACCAGGCTCTGAATATTAACCATGCATTGCGCTGATTTTATTGGAAATATATACAGTGGAAAGTGCTTTATTTTCCGGTTTGGCACTGCCCTTGCAAATCTCCAGTAAAGTGGGTGGGGCAGTTCGAACTGGCTTCCAGAAAACTCGGCTCATGGCTCCGAAGCAGGTGTAGGGCTACCTAGTGGCTAGAGCAACTCCTTTGGTTATGCTAGTCGTGGTGGCCAAAGCCATTATCTGGTCCAGGGGTCAGCAAACTTTTTCAGCAGGGGTCCGGTCCACTGTCCCTCAGACCTTGTGGGGGGGCCCCCGGACTATATTTTTTTGGGGGGGGGATGAACAAATTCCTATGCCCCACAAATAACCCAGAGATGCATTTTAAATAAAAGCACACATTCTACTCATGTAAAAACACGCTGATTCCCGGACTGTCTGTGGGCTGGATTTAGAAGGCAATTGGGCCGGATCCAGCCCTCGGGCCTTAGTTTGCCTACCCATGATCTAGTCCAATTCCCTGCAAGGCAGGAATCACAGCTAAAGAATCCCTGACAGATGGCCATAAGACCTATGTTTAAGAACATGAAAGGAAGGAGTGTTCACCAACTTCTGACATAGCTGTCAACTTTCGGATTTGAAAATAAGGTTTTTTTTTTCAAACTTTCGGATTTGAAAATAAGGGATGCCACGAGGGCGGTGCAATGGCACCAAGTAGCCTCGCCACCCTGCGCTCCAGAGGCTGCGCGCGAACGGGTGAGCGGAAGAGCGAGCGCGTAGACGGCAGGCAGGCTGTCTGTCTGGTTGGGCGTGAGGGTCTGGCTGCACAAGGCATGCAAGCTCCGCCCCCAGTCGGTCTCAGACTCCTTATTGGCAGCCAAGCAACGCAGCTGAGGAGCCTCCCTGGCCGGCAGGGAGGGAGAGGAGCTGCTTCCTTTGAAATCCGGGAAATTTAAGGGATATCAACAATCCGGGATAGCAGCGGGAAATGGCATTGGAATAAGGGAGTTTCCCACCAAAAAAGGGAGGGTTGACAGCTATGCCTTCTGCTGGAGTCCATTCTGCCATTGAACTGCCCTTACTGTCAGAAAGTTCCAGTTACAGGTAGATAGCCGTGCTGGTCTGTCATAGTCAAAACAAAATAAAAAAATTCCTTCCAGTAGCACCTTAGAGACCAACTAAGTTTGTTCTTGGTATGAGCTTTCGTGTGCATGTGTATGCACACTGAAGAAGTGGTATCTGAAGAAGTCTGCATGCACACGAAAGCTCATACCAAGAACAAACTTAGTTGGTCTCTAAGGTGCTACTGGAAGGAATTTTTTTATTTTGTTTTGTCAGAAAGTTATTCCTGATGTTTAGTCGGAATCTCCTTTCTTGAGCTGGAATCTCCTTTCTTGAACTGCCAATTTCTGCAGCGGGGTAACAGTTGCCAAATTTCTCTCCTGGAGACTCTCCTGGGAAACCTAGCAGCCAGAGGAAAATGTAAGTTTACAGACCCTCCAAGCGTCCCTATTTTCCAGGGTCGTCACTGACTTAGAGAAGCCGTCGCGCTTTCTGATTTGATCCTGGAACGTCCCACTTTTCCTTAGGATGTCCCTATTTTCATTGGAGAAATGTTGGAGGGTATGGAGTTATCCAACCCACGAGCCGTCTGAAGGCAATCCTGTATAGGATTTAATGTTCAATATTTTATTATGTTTCTATATATGTTGGAAGCTGCCCAGAGTGGCTGGGGCAACCTAGTAAGATGTGTGGGGTATAAATAGTAAAATTATCGTTATGGAATGGGACGTCCCTATTTTCATCAGAGAAATGTTGGTGGGTATGAGTTTATTTATTTGTTAATTGCATTAATATCCTGCCTTTTCCTCCAAGATGGTGTCACCCAGGAAGCTTCATGGCCGAGTCAGGAGATTTGAACCCGTGTCTCCCAGTCTGATACTCTAACCACTACACTACATTGTGTCTTTGCCAAGATGGGCCACCAGGTTTTTTTTTTACAACCATACTCTTTCCTTTTGCCTCCAGCTTCTGGGTATGTAAAGAAAACTGTTTTTTTATATAACTGCCCTTTGCACATGCTTAGGGAAACTCTTGCTTTGGCTTATGGCAAAACATTCCAGAACAGAGCCCTGCTATTGAAAATGGGTTTTTTTCCTCTGGCTAAGGCTCCAAAGCCTTGACTCCCAAGGGAGTAATACATCTTCAGAAGTCCTTGAGTTCAGAAGTCCTGGCGGCAATTCTGGGATCACTTCCTGAGTGTGGGCATTGCAAACTGATAAACACAAAACAGCAAAACGCTTAAGTTAAAGGTATTTCATTATGGAAAAATGTGAACTGGCTGCTTGCTTTGCATCAACTGGCCAGATCTATAGGGAGAGGGAGATGGTTGGCTGAATAACTCAGTAGATTCAGAAATCCTTCCGCCTTATATCTTTGAAACTAAAGGATCTAGAATGATGTTCAGATTTTTAAACTTCCAAGTTCCCAGACTGACCCTTCAGAATAATAAGGGATTTTAATGGGGGAAATGGTGGTAATTTCACATCTTGCTGGTGTGAAGTTTGTGCAAGAGACACTCTTCCTCAATTTTAGCACACAATTCCCAAGTTCTGCCTTTTAAGGGGAACAGAGGGGGGAAAGGAAGGGCTGTGCTGGTGGAGGGGGGGGGGTGCAGAATTATTTGGGCAGTTGCCACACCAGAAGACTGCAGATGCGAGGCCAAACCCCCCCACCCCATATGTAGAGCCCTCAAAGGTTACAAGAGTCCTGATGCCCTCCTTTGCATCTGGTCCATCAGGGAGGAAGTGAGGGATGTTGTAAGTGGTTGCTAAGCAACAGCCAATGGCATTCTTCCTTGCTTCCAGATGTGAAGAGGAATAGGTGTTTCCCCCCAGTCCATCTTCATCCATCGCTGTCAAGAGCTTGCAGCCTCAGTTGGTTTTAGATGCTGAAGATCCATGTCACAGGAGATGGGGAAGAGGGGCAGGATGCTAGACAGCTCTGGCCTGAATTTGGAGTGTACCTGAAAAACATCCATTGCTTCCCCCTCTGCCTCCTCTCTACTAAATAATTCAGCCCTAGATCCTTCCAGCTGAGAAGGGGCTGTGAGGACAGAGTCCTTTTAGGGATGAATTTTTTAAAAGCCAAGTGATTTTGAAAAGAGCAGAGGAACAGAAAAAGCTGCCTTATACAATTCAATTCAATAACCTTTATTAGGCATAACAGACCAGGCGATTTCAGAGCAAACATTGTACAACAGGTTTGCACGTACAAAACAGTCCTTAGTGACCAAAATAAGGTTTGTATTAATTAAATCTTTAACACTAAAATTCACTAATCCATAAAAAATAACTTCAAACTTCTCATAGCAGACCTAAGTTAAAACATCAGTTGGTATAAATGATCTAACAATATATCAATTCTGCATTACTATTTAATTAAGATCCCCTAATCCTCTTTGTGATGGCTTAATCTTTCTGCAAAAAAATTTGGCCACTATTGAGGTGATTTTATCATTACTATCCGATAATAGTATTTGAATAGTTGGAAACGTAGAGGTAGGCCTGTCCATTTGTAAAGCATTTAATAGTTGACTTCTAGCATTAGTGCCAAAATTACAAGAGAAGAAGATATGGTCCAATGGATCAAGCTCATTCTTACTGCATTTACAGAAATATTCAGATTTTGGAAGAGCTAAGTGCCTTCCTCTTACCATCATAGAGGGAAACATATTAAATCTAGCTAACATAAACAACCTACAGGATTCGTGGTTCTTAAGAATTGTAATATATCCCTTTTGGAAATCTCTGCTGCCTTATACTGAGCCAGAGCATGGGTCCATCTAGTGCAGTATTGTCTACACTGACTGGCAGCAGCTCGCCCGGGTTTCAAGCAGGGAGTCTCTCCGAACTGCAGAGGCAGAGCAGAGCCATCATGGCTGGGAACCACCAATAGCCCTCTGCTCCTCCTCTATGAATTTGTCTCATCCTCTTTTTAAGCCACCCATGTTAGTGGTCATCACTACGTGAAGAACTTTCTCTTATCTCTTCTGAATTTTCCAACACTGCATGTTCCTCAAGTTCCAGTATCTTGGAAATTGTATCTTGATGTTCAATCCAGGCCTCTGCTCGCATTCCTGAGGATGACACAAATTGTGCGTGATTTTCTGCGACTGATCAGAGTTCAAAGTGACCTGCTAGATTCCTAACCCCCATCTCCTCTCTCTGGCACAAAGACCCTAAACTCCCTGCAATCTCATTTCCCCAATCCCCGTTCAATCTGAATAATTAAATATGAGCTTCTCTCTGCTTGATAATATATTGGATGCAATGGATATTGCTTCGCCCCCGGCTTGTCCTTATTAAGGAACTAAGCCCCAGCTTTAGTCATTAAAGGTTGTTTAAGCAGAGGTTGAACAGCTGATCCCTTCCGTGGCTGAGAAGACATGCGAGGGAGACACTGATTGCTTTTGAATCCTTTCTGCTCACAGGGAGGAGGCGGTGTGGCATCGACTTTGGAGGAAGAGAGAGAGAGAGAGAGAGAACGCTGTCGCTAGGGCCCATCAAATTTTAGAAAGGGTGATCAGTAAGGTTGCCAGACCTCCATGGCTGACCTGAAGACTTTGGGTTTGCCTGGCCCTCTCCAGGGGGGCGAGAGTGTCTTTAAAATATTTTTACCTTTGTTATTAGACAGAGTGTGCATGCAGCTTGCCAGCTCCAGCCTGGCAGGAGCTGGCTGCAAATTATGGCATCGAGACTCTCAGCCAGGGGTCTGCCTTCCTCTGCTCCCCTTTCCCAATTAACCTCCATCTCCAGGGCCTTGTCGCGGATTCCTCCACGGCGTTGTAACAGAGCATTCTGTGTATCCCAACAGGCCCACGCCTGTGACATCATCAGGGACCACCCCTACATCTCAGGTTTGGGTGCTGAAATCTCAGGGGCTGGTATGCTCCTGACAGGGGAAGCCTAGTGATCAGATACAAAAAGGAAATGGGGTCCCTGGCCCATTAAAACAGGCCTGGGAGAGCTCAGGCTCCACAGCCTCAGGTTCGACTCTGCACCTGCCCTCCTCCATTCCTCAACTGGGTGCCTTTGCCAGACTGGACCGTGAGGTGTGTGTGTGTGGGTGTGTGTGGGTGTGTGTGGGTGTGTGTGGGTGTAAGTAAACCTTTGACTTTTCTGTGGCTGGGATTTCCTCTCACTGCCAGAAGTGAAGTTACAGGGAACCAGGCAGAGGGCCTTCTCGGTAGTGGCTCCCTCCCCGTGGAATGCCCTCCCATCAGATGTCAAACAGATAAATAACTACACCGTGTTTAGAAGACATATGAAGGCAGCCCTGTATTGGGAAGTTTTGTTTGTTTGTTTGTTTGATGTTTTATTATGCTTTTATATTTCTTGGAAGCTGCCCAGTCAGATGGGCAGGGTACAAATAACTTCATCATCATTAAGCCTACTCTACAAAAGTTGGAGTCAGATGTGCTACTGTTGCCTCTGTCCTCCCCCTGACCCACAACCGGTATGCAGCCCTATGGAAGTTTCCCCAAAGGGAACGTGGACCTCAAGCTGCACAAGGTCCCCCACCCCTGCTTTGCAAAGTGTGTGCAGAAGCCATGCCGGTTCTACTTCAGTGTCAGGGTTGCACCAGACGAGCAGGAGTGGTGGCAAGCCCCCCTAGGTGAAGCGGCAACCACGGAAGAGTCCGGAGAAATGGAGGGATTCTTACCTGAAGAAGACTGGTGGCGACACTCCTCAGAAGAAGAAGCAGATGGGGAAGAGGGAAGGCCAGAACAGGAGGAGGAGGAAGTTGAGTCAGAATCAGGCTCTTGTGAGGAGAGGAGCCGGCAGGCCCCCTCCCCTCCCCCCATCTCAGCTGTAGAGCGTAGAGCTGAGAAACAGAGGGAGCAATTGGAGGCAGTTGCAGCTCGTAAAAGGCGTGGTGATGAGCTGGCTACTTAAGGAAGGCCGGCTGCTTCCCTCACCAGCACCTGCAACTGCTGTGCTGAAGCACTTGGTTGTGCCTGCTCATCCTGCTCCTGATCCTGTGTACCTGACTTTGGCTGGTTCCTGACTCGGACTGCTCCTGACTTTGGCTTCTCTTGACCCCGGTATTGATACCTGGCTTTGGCACACCATCCTGTTGGCGCCATAACATTCAGCAAGGCTTGTTCTTAACTATAATAAGAATAAGAATAAAAAGAAAGAAAAGTCAAGTATTACCCATCGTTTACAAAACCTTGAGTCAGCTCTCAAAGTGCAAGAGGCAGAAATGTCATGATCTGATACTTCTTTTGATTTCTGGGTGTTTTTTTTGTCCCTCCCTGAGGAACATAAGTAGCTCCCTGGGAGATCAATCACAGCAGTGACCAGCTGATGGCCACAAATGGCACAGAACCTTTTACAATTCTCCGAAAAATACTCCCCCCCCCCACCCCCAAGAAATCTGGATTCATTTTCCTGCAACCTGGCTAAGCCGTTTATGGAAAGCCGCCCTCATTAGGTTAATGATTCTCAGGAAATTATTCCATACCCAGCCTGGTTAATCTCCCAAATGGAACGTCTAATGCTCGTGGATCAATTTTACGCAGTTATGCAATACTCAGATACAAAGCTTTGGTTCTGCAGGAATAGGCCACCATCCCCTTAATTGGAAAGAGATATTTACCAGGGTTAAAATTTCCCATTTGGCTCATTTGTTGAGAGTAGGCCTCCTTTGAGTCCTAAGGAGAAATGCCATGTGGTTTGTGGTTTCTTGTTTTCTCCATGTCAGTTTTCTATCTTTAGCTGTTAGAAGTCTAGACCAGGGACTCCTCAGATATTGTTAAGAACGTCAGAAAAATTAAGGTGAAAAGGTCTGCGTCATGATGGTGGCCAAATGGGCAGACGGAAGAAAATTTATTCATGCTGTGCATAGTTAAACTAGGGTAGAAGAGTACTGGGAAATGATCCATAATGAATTGAATTGTTTAAAAGTACTTTCCCAAAAGGGACCCAGGTGGCACTGTGGGTTAAACCACAGAGCCTAGGGCTTGCCGATCAGAAGGTTGGCGGTTCGAATCCCTGCGATGGGGTGAGCTCCCGTTGCTCGGTCCCAGCTCCTGCCCACCTAGCAGTTCGAAAGCACATCAAAGTGCAAGTAGATAAATAGGAACCGCTCTGGCGGGAATCACAGAATCATAGAGTTGGAAGTGACCACAAAGGCCATCCAGTCCAACCCCCTGCCAAGCAGGGAAGGTAAACGGCGTTTCCGTGCACTGCTCTGGTTCGCCAGAAGCGGTTTTGTCATGCTGGCCTCATGACCTGGAAGCTGTACGCTGGCTCTCGGCCAATAAAGCGAGATGAGCGCTGCAACCCCAGAGTCGGACACGACTGGACCCTTTACCTTTTTTACTTTCCCAAAAAATCCCAGAGTCTTTTCTGTTGGGGATAATTCAGACTGAAATTTCCAGGTGTCGAAAAAGGTTATTTATGTATGCCACTACTGCGGCCTGTGTTTTGTTAGCCCCAAAATGGAAAATGAGCGAGATCCCAATCAAAAAGAATGGCAACTTAAGTTGACAGAATATGCACAACTTGCAGACTTAACATATAGAATAAGAGAACAAGTAGAGCATACGTTTAAAGAAGATTGGAAAACGTTTATTGAATATGTGGGAAATAATTGAGTACGGCTGAAAACGCTGGCAGCATTTAGAAAAAAATCAACAGTGTAAACAAGTTTTGCTGGATGCAGTAATGGAATACTGAATGGTATAGTTTTTGTAAAATATGCAGGGATTTATAATATGTAAAATGAACCATGGAAAGAGAAGAAGGGAAGTCATTGATATCTTAAGGATGTAAAATGAGTATTAAAGGTAAAGGTAAAGGGACCCCTGACCATTAGGACCAGTCGTGTCCGACTCTGGGGTTGCGGAGCTCATCTAGCTTTATTGGCCGAGGGAGCCGGCGTACAGCTTCCGGGTCATGTGGCCAGCATGACAAAGCCGCTTCTGGCGAAACCAGAGCAGCTCATGGAAACACTGTTTACCTTCCTGCCAGAGCGGTTCCTATTTATCTACTTGCACTTTGACGTGCTTTCGAACTGCTAGGTGGGCAGGAGCAGGGACCGAGAAACGGGAGCTCACCCCGTCTCAGGGATTCGAACTGCTGACCTTCTGATCAGCAAGCCCTGGGCTCTGTGGTTTAACCCACAGCGCCACCTGGGTCCCTTGAAAATGAGTATTAGATGACTTTAAAAGGTGATTGGACAAATTCATGGAGGAGGGGGCTATCAATGGATGCCAGACACAATGGCATAAGAAGAGAGAAGAATCAGGGTCAATGCCCAATTCATGCTCAGGAGTCTGAACTGTAAGAACATGGAAGAGCCTGCTGGATCAGGCCAGTTGCCCACCTTGCCCAGCACCCTGTTCTCATAGTAACCAACCAGTTGCCTGTGGGAAACCTGCAAGCAGGACCCGGGTGCAAGAGCCCTCTCCCCACCTGGAACTCCCAGCAACTTGCATCCAGAAGCATAGTGCATCCAGTAGCCATTAATTCCTGCGAGATCGCCTGACCCCGTGTCTGCCCCCTCTACCTTCTCTGACCTTCAGAACTGTCACTACCTTCTGTCACTACCCTCTACCTTCTCTGACCTTCAGAACTATCGAAGGCACCACATAACACCGGTTCCGCATTCGTAAGAAATCAATCTGTTAGTGTGGCACTTTGGAACTCCCTGCCTCTTGACATCAGGCAGGTGTTTTCGCTGTATTCTTTCCTGCGCCTGCTAAAAAAGCTTTTGCTTCAGCAGGCTTATCCAGATATGTACGACGGCTTTGAGCCCCCCCAATCAAGTGGTATGAAATAATAAATAAACAGAATGTAGACACCGAGTTGCAATATGTTTTTAGTTTATCGCGGATTATAATTATCATTTGAACGTTTTAAATAGCTGTTATCCACTGTTTTCACTTTTTCCGTTCCGTCCTTTCCGTTCCGTCCTTTCTGTAAACCCCTCTAAGGTTTACAGTCAAGCAGTATACGAATTTTAGGTAAAGGGTAAAGGGACCCCTGACTGTTAGGTCCAGTCGCGGACGACTCTGGGGTTGCAGCGCTCGTCTCGCTTTACTGGCCCAGGGAGCCGGCGTACAGCTTCCGGGTCATGTGGCCAGCATGACTAAGCCGCTTGTGGCGAACCAGAGCAGCGCACGGAAACACTGTTTACCTTCCCGCCAGAGCGGTACCTATTGATCTACTTGCACTTTGATGTGCTTTGGAACTGCTAGGTGGGCAGGAGCAGGGACCGAGCAACGGGAGCTCACCCCGTCGCGGGGATTCGAACCGCCGACCTTCTGATCGGCAAGCCCTAGGCTCTGTGGTTTAACCCACAGCATCACCCGAATTTTAGGAAGTGAATAAAGAAGAGAAGAAGAAGAGTTTGGATTTGATATCCCGCTTTATCACTACCCGAAGGAGTCTCAAAGCGGCTAACATTCTCCTTTCCCTTCCTCCCCCACAACAAACACTTTGTGAGGTGAGTGGGGCTGAGAGACTTCAGAGAAGTGTGACTAGCCCAAGGTTACCCAGCAGCTGCATGTGGAGGAGCGGAGACGCGAACCCGGTTCACCAGATTACGAGTCTACCGCTCTTAACCACTACACCACACTGGCGCAAATAAAAATAAGATTATTTCATGGATCAGCTGAGGAGGGGAGAAATATGCGCCAAGGGTGTTTTTATGTGTGAGCCTTGCTGGCAGGAATTAGGAGTCCCAAAAGAAATCTCCCATCCCTGGTCTAGAGAAACGAACAGTAGCTGCCTTTCTATTGCAAACGGCAAGTTCTTATTCCCCGGAACTAAACAAATGGTGTCTCCTTTCAAACTAGGCTCTTGGATGGCGGAGAGTCTTCCACGGGCTTCATCTCCAGGTATTCATGAGGCTGAGCCTTCCAGTTGAGACGGTTTTAAATTTTGCTCCGTCCTTTGCTCTCGAGCGTGTTAGAGATTGCTTCTGCCTGCGATGGGCTGACTTTCAAATCCGCCCAGGGAAGCCGCGAACAGCTGCCGCGATGCAAAGCCAACCAATTTTTAGATTAGTTTCAGCCACCCTTAACCCCCGGACCATCAAATTCATTTGTTCCCTGATCTTATATCTATATATATCAAGATGTCCGGTACTGCCTGATTCCTCCACTGGGGTTTCGTAATGGTAAGGATTTTCCCTGTGAGGTAGAAATCTGAAATTTGAATAACACAGATTTGTTTTATTTTAAAATATTTTTTATTGGTTTTACAATTTTATAAGCATATCACATCAAGGTTAAATTTTTTCCTACTTCCCCCCTCTCACCGTGGGAAGCCTAGATTCACCCCCCCACCCTCTCACGGAGGTAAACACATTCATTATACATTTAACCTTATTACTGTTTTTTCATAACATTGCTTGGGCCTAGCCCAATTTTGTAGGTCAGGCATTTCTAGTTTTCTCAATTTCATATTTCTATTGACTTCCTCGCCTCCCTCACTATTGACTTCATAATATGTCCTCTTCATCAGGTTCATACATCTTCTTTTGAATCATCGTCAAATATAATTATCGGTACTTATTTAATCCTAAATTCACACCTAAGCATCTATACACTTCTGCTTTTTCCCTATATTCTTCTCTCTTTATTCCCCCCTTCCTCCCCTGAATAACACAGATTTGGAGGGAGGTTGGGAATCCTCCTTTGTTTTGAATTTTGTTCTGAGCAGGAAAATAACCGAGTGACTGAAACTTTGCCTCTTGGTTGTGGTCAGTTTTTACGAGCTCCAAAAACATCCGCCCCCCCATATGTAATTATTTAATCTTATTATTCCAGAAATTCTAGACAATAAAGTGGCTCACATCAGTCTTATTGTGTTTTTAAATATTTTGTTGGGAGCCGCCCAGAGTGGCTGGGGCAACCCAGTCAGATGGGCAGCATATAAATTCTAAATTAATCACAATAATAATAATTATTATTATCTTTATTATATGGTGGACCAGCATTTTAAGGCCAGAAAAAAGCTGTGAGCTACAAGCATTTACATCCAGTTCAGGCTAGGCTGACCTTCAACTTGATCCTAGGATGGTGGGGCTCATAGCATTAAGGCCCCCAGAAGATCTGCGCCCCCCCCCATTAGGTTCCAAGCGAAGCTCCAACCTCACAGCTTTGGTTCCAGCACAGAGCAAGCCATACCTCTGTGTCTCCGGCTTCCAGCAGCAGCCCACCCCACAACTCTCATGTCCACAGCCCCCCTTGGCCTATTGCTCTCCATCCTAGGATGATGTGGTAACCAGGCAGGTGAGGAGGGAAAAGGCCCAGCCTCTTGTCTCTATGGCAACAGAGCGACCTCTTTGGATGTGGTACATGGGAGACAAAGCCATTACATTAACAAGGGAACAGGTCTGGCTGGTTCAGCAACCTCATCTGCTAGTTTCTAAAAACACAAAGGATGCAGGATTACAGGCCTGGAAGGAATGAGAATTTAGCTGGTTAGAGCATGGTGCTGATAACACCAAGGTTGCAGGTTTGATCCCCGGATGGGACAGTTCCATATTCCTGCATTGCAGGAGGTTGGAACAGATTCTATGATACTATGACCTGTGGATATCAGCCAGACTGACTCTCGCAAACCTGTAACATGGGATAATAAGAAGGGCTGGTCTGAGAACCTGCATTGGAGAATCGATTCATTTTGAGCTGGAAAGCGGCGTCACAAAATGTGGAGCGGTGAGAGTTTTGAAGGATAGATGCCTTTGAGTTTGCCTGTAGGTTTGGGAAGTGAGAGGTATGTAGATTCAACTTTTCTGCCTCATCCCATAGACACAGTTATGAGACTCAGAGCTAACTAAGGGATGCGGGTGGCGCTGTGGTCTAAACCACTGAGCCTCTTGGGCTTGCAGATCAGAAGGTCGGTGGTTTGAATCCCCGCGACGGAGTGAGCTCCCGTTGTCCTGTCCCAGTTCCTGCCAACCTAGCAGTTCGAAAGCACACCAGTGCAAGTAGAGAAATAGGTACCGCTAGGGTGGGAAGGTAAACAGCGTTTCCGTGCGCTCTGGTTTCCGTCACGGTGTTCTGTTGCGCCAGAAGCGGTTTAGTCCTGCTGGCCACAAGACCCGGAAAGCTGTCTGTGGACAAACGCTGGCTCCCTCGGCCTGAAAGCGAGATGAGCACCGCAACCCCATAGTCGCCTTTAACTGGACATAACCATCCAGGGGTCCTTTACCTTTACCCTATAGAATAACAGAAGTGTAGAGGTGGAAAGGACCCGAGGGGTCTTCTAGCCCAATCCATGACAGATGGCCCTCCAACCTTTTTTTAAAACCTCAATGGAAAGAGACTCTACAACCTCCCAAGGGAGTCCATTCCACTGTCGAACAGCTCTTACCCTCAGAAAGTTCTTGCTGATGCTGAGTCAGAATCTTCTTCCCTTGTCCTTTGAATCCATTGGTTCAGGCCCTACCTTCTGGAGCAGGAGAAAACAAGCTTGCTCAGTCTCCCATGGGGCAGCCCTTGAGCTATTTGAAGGCAGCTAGGGTGGCGCTGTGGTCTAAACCGCTGAGCCTAGGGCTTGCCAATCAGAAGGTCGGCGGTTCGAATCCCCGCGATGGGGTGAGCTCCCGTTGCTCGGTCCCTGCTCCTGCTAACATAGCAGTTTGAAAGCACGTCAAAGTGCAAGTAGATGAATAGGTACCGCTCCGACGGGAAGGTAAACGGTGTTTCCGTGCGCTGCTCTGGTTCGCCAGAAGCAGCTTAGTCATGCTGGCCACTTTCAGATTTTAAAATAAGGGATGCCGCGAGGGCGGTGCAATGGCACCAAGTAGCCTCGCCACCCTGCGCTCCAGAGGCTGCACTCAAACGGGTGAGTGAAAGAGCGAGCGCATAGACGGCAGGCAGGTAGGCTGTCTGGTTGGGCGCGAGGGTCTGGCTGCACAAGGCATGTAAGCTCCGCCCCCAGTCGGTCTCAGACTCCTTATTGGCAGCCAAGCAACGCAGCTGAGGAGCCTCCCTGGCCGGCAGGGAGGGAGAGGAGCTGCTTCCTTTGAAATCCAGGAAATTTAAGGGATATCAACGGACTAAATTTTAAACTTTAAGAGGCTGAAATATGGTTTTAAATGTAAGCACCAATTCTGTGAATTGGCCCGCATTTCTATTTCTATTTGTAAGACAATACAACTTACACTACCACATCTTTTACAAATTGCTTTCTGGTCTTGGACCGTAATAAAGATATTTGATTTGAAGGGATATCAACAATCTGGGATAGCAGCGGGAAATGGCATTGGAATAAGGGAGTTCCCCGCAAAAAAAGGGAGGGTTGACAGCTATGCCACATGACCCGGAAAAACTGTCTGCAGATAAACGCCGGCTCCCTTGGCCAGTAAAGCGAGATAAGCGCCACAACCTCAGAGTCGTTTGCAACTGGACTTAACTGTCAGGGGTCCTTTACCTTCACCTTTATCATGTCTCATATCTTCTCTTCTCCAAGCATACCCAAATCCCTCAGCCATACCTTATAAAGTTCCCAGACCTTTAATCTTCTCGGTGTCCCCCCTCTGCACATGTTCCCATATCTCAGGCTTGCTTCGGTAGATGGCTGTGATTCTTAATTTTGTCTGTGCAATTTCTTCACTCTCGCTGCCAGCTAGACCTTCAAAGTAAAGAAATTTCTTGTGAATAACAGAAAAATAATGCAAGCGTTTTGTTCCCTCGCATCTACATCACTGCTTCATTAGGAGCTACAGCAGGAGAACAGATGGGGGGAGGGCCGTGTTAATAAATTTCGTGTAATATTTCTTTTCATGCCGCATACGTACGATTAACTGATGTTGTCGGCTCCCTGATTAACTTTGTTTATTTCTTAATTAGGTTGAGCGTTGCCTGTCTCGTGGTTAAGAAATAATTGTTTGATTAATGCCTCCGCATTTGCATTTTCATTAAGATCCCAAAATAAGTTCCGCAGCAATTAGCTGCGATGTTGTGCACAGATTTGGAGAGACCAGAATTTCAATTTTGAAGCCCATTAAGTAATAACTGTTATATTGATTGGTGATAATGGGGCATAGGCACTAAATACATATTAGGAGGGTCTGAAAGGATTTGTGACCCGGGTTGTCACGGGAGTGACTTCGGAAGGCGGGGTCCTTGCCTTAAGAGCACGCTTTATCCTGGGTCAGACTATTTCTCCCTTGAGTCCAGTTACTGACTACTCTGATTGGCATCAACTCTCACAGAATCATAGAGTTGGAAGGGACCCCTGAGGGTCATTTAGCCCAACCCTCTGCAATGCAGGTACAGCGGGTACCTTGGTTCTCAAACGCCTTGGTACTCAAACGCCTTGGTTCCCAAACGCTGAAAACCCAGAAGTCAGTGTTCCGGTTTTTGAACGTTTTTCGGGAAGCCGGACATCATTTTCGGAAGCCAGACATCGGAAGTCAGCTATTGTTCCTGGGGTGCCTGCACCAATCAGAAGCTGCTCCTTGGTTTTCGAACGGACTTCCGGGATGGGTTAAGTATGGCACTTTTGTTTTTGCTATTTATTTTGCGTTTTTGTGGCTTTTTCGGTTAATTTGTTTTTGTGACTGTGTGGAACCCAGTTCAGCTACTGATTGTGTGACTGTGGAAATGGATAAAAGCCCCCCATCCAAACGATGACTATCATCGGCGCAGGTAAGGAAAAAAATTAATTTTAATTTTCATCACGTACAATTCTGTCTTATTTATTTTATAGTACAGTACATTGATTATTGCTTTCATTTTATGGGTCAATGGTCTCATTAGATAGTAAAATTCATGTTAAATGGCTGTTTTAGGGGTTGTTTTTGAAAGTCTGGAATGGATTGATCCGTTTTGCATTACTTTCTATGGAAAAGCGTGCCTTGGTCCATGGTCCCTCAGACCTTGTGGCGGGCCGGAGAAGCGGCCCTGGGGGGGGGGGGAGCTGGAAGAAGAGGCGGGGGGGCAAGTAGTACTCCTCCTCACCCCCCAGCCCCAGTCCCAGTCCCAGCCACTGGGCTTATCTTCCCAGGGGCAGCAGAGGGAAGATGAGCGGCACGAAATGGCTGGCTCTGGAGAGGGGCTACTTAAAATGGCGCTCAGCCAACTCAGCCCAGCCCCCTTCCTCCTCTAGGCAGGGCAGGGAGAAGCCAGGAGGAGGGAGGGAGGAGGCACCACTTGCGGTGTGTGAGGGAGGGGGGGAATGGAATGGCACAGGGTGGGGGAATGGCACAGTCCGAACGAACAGAATCCTCACGCCGATCCACGGACAGTCCGTGGGCTGGATCTTGAAGGCTATTGGGCCTGATCTGGCCCAGGGGCCTTAGTTTGCCGACCCCTGTCTTATTCTATATGTTAGTCCGCAAGCTGCGCATATTCCATCAGTTTAAGTTGCCGTTCTTCTTTAGTTGGGACCTCGCTCGTTTTCCATTTTTTGGCTAATGAAATAAACAGAAACCTGCTCTTATTCCCTTATGGGGTACACAAGAGCCTTTCCAGGTTCTCCATCGGTAGGAGTAAATTACAGAGGCCAACCAGAGAAAAATTGAGAAGCAAAATTTTTGTTAAATCTGTTGCAACAGGGCCCTCACTCCCAAAATGGAGGAGGGAGGAGGAACCCCCCAACAATGGTGTGCAAGCTCCTATATAGACTTTTGAAATTCCCCCCTCTCGCTCAAGACCACCCCCTATACATCATACATACATCACAAAAAGGGGTGTAACCCAGGACCCCCTCCCAGATACATCACAGTTACATCACGAAAGGGGAGGTCTGGTAGCAGTAATCTGAGCATCCTTGACCCTCCCCCATCAAGTAAAACAAAAGAGATATTTACATTTCCCTGTTTCCCAGCCAAGTTAATCACACCCTTTTATCTGGCACTCAGGTATCAGGAAGCCAGGATTATCACTTTATTTTCCTGAGACAATCCCCCCTCCTTCCTTGCAGAGAAACAGTCTGTCAGTTTGGGAGTCAAAATGGAGACAGGCCTGTCTTCCTGTGCTTCTTCAGACATGTGGCCTTGTTTTGCTTGGCACACTTATGAACAATTATATATATATATATATATATATATATATATATATATATATATGACCTTGATATTCTTACAACACTAACAAAACACGGGCCGCAGTGGTGGCATACATAAATAACATTTTTTGACACCTGGGAATTTCCATCTGAATTATCCCCAACAAAAAGGACTCTGTTGGGGTTTTTTTGGGGGGGGAGTGCTTTTAAACATTTTTCCCCAATTCATTTTAAATTATTTCCCAATGCTCTTTTACCCTTTTACAGGTCCACCACATATGAAAGAACGTACCCTCGACCTGATGTTCCGTACTAAAACCCACAACTCTGAACACAAAACTCTATTGCTTTGCACCCATAAGGTCTAGAAACTTGAAAAAGAACACCCCAAAACCCCAAAATGACAAACCAAAATTCTATGAAATTCTGCACTCGACGTGGTATTCTGTGCTAGCATGGAATTATGGGGTATATGCAGCCCTGTTCCAGGGTATTCCCATGTATTCAGGGTTGAGTTTCCCCTACGCAGCCAGTACAGTGGTACTTCGGGTTAAGAACTTAATTCGTTCCGGAGGTCCATTCTTAACCTGAAACTGTTCTTAACTTGAGGTACCACTTTAGCTAATGGGGCCTCCCGCTGCCGCGGTGCGATTTCTGTTCTCATCCTGAGGTAAAGTCCTTAACCTGAGGTACCACTTTAGCTAATGGGGCTTCCCACTGCCGCGGTGCGATTTCTGTTCTCATCCTGAGGTAAATTTCTTAACCCGAGGTACTATTTCTGGGTTAGCGGAGTCTGTAACCTGAAGCGTTTGTAACACGAGGTACCACTGCATTCCCTCTCTTTAAAAAAAAGACAATCTCACCCTTGGTTGGAGATATGAGGAACTCAGACTTGACGCCTTTCTCCACCTTTTTAACTATCTGCCAGTGTGGACTCATTTGGCCCCTGCAATGGTGTACTTTTTAAAAACAAATCAATAGCTTGCTTAAGGAAATGGTAGACAAAGGCAGCAAGGCTGGAGGAGAGAGAGAGAGAGATTTACGACCTGGGTGAGAGGTACGTTTTTATTAATCCCAAGAGCTTCCAATTGCTCCTTTCCAGTTCCCAGGTGCTTGATCAATATAAGATTACTAGCTGCTGCTTTTGCATGGGGCGGGGAGGCGAGGGAGAAATGATGGGCAGCTGACGTCTTCCACATTGTTTATGGATCAGCACAGGAGCAAAAGAGACTGTCTTATTAGACCTCTGGTCCATCAAGCTCACTATTGTTAAAATAAACAGAAATCTGCTCTTATTCCCTTATGGGGTACACAAGAGCCTTCCCAGGTTCTCTATCGGTAGGAGTAAATTACAGATGCCAACCAGAGAAAAATTGAGAAGCAAAATTTTATTATATTTGTTGCAACAGGGCCCCCGCTCCCAAAATGGAGGAGGGAGGAGGAACCCAGAACAATGGTGTGCCAGCTCCTATATAGACTTTTGAAATTCCCCCCCTCCTGCTCAAGACCACCCCCCTATACATCATACATACATCACAAAAAGGGGTGTAACCCAGGACCACCTCCCAGATACATCACAGTTACATCATGAAAGGGGAGGTCTGGTAGCAGTAATCTGAGCATCCTTGACCCTCCCCATGCCTCCTCTTGCCCTCCACCCAAAAACCCATCAAGTAAAACAAAAGCGATATTTACATTTCCCTGTTTCCCAGCCAAGTTAATCACACCAGTTCGCCAGCGCAAGTAGATAAATAGGTACTGCTACTGTGGGAAGGTAAACGCCGTTTCCGTGAGCTCTGGTTTCCATCACGGTGTCCCGTTGCGCCAGAAGAGGTTTACTCCTGCTGGCCACACCACCTGGAAAGCTGTCTGTGGACAAATACCGGCTCCCTTGGCCTGAAAGCGTGATGAGTGCCACAACCCCATAGTCGCCTTTGGCTGGACTTAACTGTCCAGCGGTCCTTTACCTTTTTTAAGAGGTGCCACCTGGCCACACACGGGATGTGGGTGCATAGCTGTCAACCCTCCCTTTTTTGCGGGAAACTCCCTTATTCCAATGCCGTTTCCCGCTGCTATCCCGGATTGTTGATATCCCTTAAATTCCCCGGATTTCAAAGGACGCAGCTCCTCTCCCTCCCTGCCGGCCAGGGAGGCTCCTCAGCTGCGTTGCTCGGCTGCCAATAAGGAGTCTGAGACCGACTGGGGGCGGAGCTTGCATGCCTTGTGCAGCCAGACCCTCACGCCCAACCAGACAGACAGCCTGCCTGCCGTCTACGCGCTCGCTCTTTCGCTCACCCGTTCGCGCGCAGCCTCTGGAGCGCAGGGTGGCGAGGCTACTTGGTGCCATTGCACTGCCCTCGCGGCATCCCTTATTTTCAAATCCGAAAGCTGGGAAAAATCCCTTATTTTCAAATCCGAAAGTTTAAACCACAGAGCCTAGGGCTTGCCGATCAGAAGGTCGGTGGTTCGAATCCCTGTGACGGGGTGATCTCCTGTTGCTCTGCCCCAGCTCCTGCCAACCTAGCAGTTCGAAAGCACATCAAAGTGCAAGTAGATAAATAGGTACCGCTCTGGCGGGAAGGTAAACGGCGTTTCCATGCACTGCTCTGGTTCGCTAGAAGTGACTTAGTCATGCTGGCCACATGACCCGGAAGCTGTACGCCGGCTCCCTCTGCCAATAAAGCGAGATGAGCGCCGCAACCCCAGAGTCGTCCGTGACTGGACCTAACGGTCAGGGGTCCCTTTACCCTTTAGCTTTTACCTGGCCACACCAGATGCCAGGGTTTTGCTTAACGCTGAGTTTTGAGCCTGCTCGAGAAATACTGAACCCTTCGCCCCCACCTCTTCCCTCAGGGACTGTCTGTCCGGACTCCTAATCGATTACCCGCTGATCTGTCGCTGCTCCAGCAGCTGGACCCACAAGAATCAATTAATTTGTTTCTGTCAAAGTGGAGTGTTGCTGCAGTTGACCTGCCGCAGCTCTCCTTCGCTGCCTCTCCCTCCCCTTCCTTGTGCAATGGAGCACCAGCTTTACTCAGCTCCCGTCTGATCGATATGGGCTTCATCGATAATGCCTCGGAATAACCTACAGCTACCATTGGGCGCCGTTTAATAAGGCAATCGCTCATCACAGCTCATCGGGCCAGTTTTATTGGGCAGGTAAGATCATATTTCAGAGGCAGCCCATTCCTAGCAGTACATAATTCTGGTCTATTATTACTTTTTGAGGGGGAGGCAGCCGACGTCGCCTCCCCAGCAAGCCAGAAGGAATGAATCAGCAGCTCCGAATGCCTGCAAAAAAGGGGCAGCAGCAAAAATGAGGTTCCTGGAGTTGGGACTGGCAGGGAAAAACAACCCCAATCTCTAGGGCCAAAGCAAACGTCTGTGAATATTCAAAACCTAGAGAAGAGAAGAGGTGATAGAAAAGCTGCCTTCATATATCTGCTTGTTTTCCAGGGATGTCCCTGATTTAGAGAAGCAATCCCAATTTCTGATTTGAACCCAGAACGTCCCACTTTTCCTTAGGATGTCCTTATTTTCCTTGGAGAAATGTTGGAGGGTATGGAGTTATCCGACCCCTGAGCCGTCTGAAGGCAATCCTGTATAGGGAAGTTTTTTAAAAAAAGTTTCATGTTTTATTATTCTTTTATATATGTTGGAACTGCCCAGAGTGGCTGGTCCAACCCAGTAAGATGTGTGCAGTATAAATAGTAAAATTATCATCATGCAATGGGACAATGATGGCTAACCTTGACACTCCAGATGTTTTGGGACTACAACTCCCATCATCCCTGACCACTGATACCGTTAGCTAGGGATGATGGGAGTTGTAGTTCCAAAACATCTAGAGTGTCAAGGTTAGCCATCACTGCAATGGGACATCCCTATTTTCATCGGAGAAAAGTTGGAGGGTATGGGGCTGGACCCGAATCAGTGGGATCAAATGACAAGAAATGAGATGCCGATTAAACACTAGGAAGAGCTTTCTTACAGTAAGAGTTGTTCAACAGAGGAATGGATTCCCCTGGAAGGTGATGGACTCTCCTTCACTGGAGATTTTTAATCAGAGGTTAGATGGCCACCTGTCAGGGGTTCTTTAGGTAAGATTCCTGCATTGTAGGAGGTTGGGCTAGATGACCTTTGGGGGACCCTTCCAGCTCCATGATTCACAATTTGATTTGATGAAACCTGAGTGCAGCCCAAAGTAGCCAACCAAACACCACTGGAGAGCCCACAAGGAGGGCACAAAGGCAAGAGCCTTCTCCTGTTATCTAGCCCCAGCGCCTGGGAATTAGGGATAGACTACCATTGAACATGGAGGTTTTCCCTGGAAATCAGGTCTAAGAGCTCTTGACAGGACTATCCCTCTCCTTTTGCATATATGGCCTGCAGAATCAGACTCCTGCACCCCCATAACTATATTGCATTACGGAGCTATTTCAAAATGATAGATAATTTGCCACCAAAGGAAACCTTTAGAATCGGGTCCGCTTGGAAGTTATTTGAAAGGGACTTTCTGAGATCTGGAACCTGCCTTTTAAGCGCTTCTCTCGCATCTCAGCCGCACGCACGAGATCTCACAGGAAGCTTCTTATTTACTTATTTAAATTTGTTTACCGCCCTCCACCCATAGATCTCAGGGCAGTTCAAAACATAAACACAACATCTGTCTGACCCCCGTAGGCGATGTTTTGGCAGGGGTGGGTGGTTGGGGGTCGAGGGGGCAGTGGGTGTGTGCGAGGCACAGAGCTACAACTTCCAACATGGTGAACAGTTAATCTCTCCTCCTAGGGAAATCTGGGAATTGTAGCTCTGGGAAAGGAATAAAGGGCCTTCTAACTACTCTCAGTTCCCTTAAACTACAGCTCCCAGGATTTTTTTTTTTTGGGGGGGAAGCGACAACATTTTAAAGTGTTTTAATGCTGCTGTAAATGTACGCCAAACTGGAAGGCAGGTAAAAGTTTCTGTTAAAGTTTGATTTAAAACAAAAACAACAAGGGAAAAATCTGTAACTTTTTCGCTTTCTGCCAGAAGTGGATGAAATTTGCAGGCCTGGTCACTGCTTATTGGAGGAGGAATGACATACCCCAGGTTTCAGAATGAGCAGGGATCCTCTGGAAGGATGGGAGATAACGTAGCACCCAGTCAGGACCCTGTTCCTTCTCCTTCTAATGGGTCATTCTAGCATTTCTTCAGGTCCCTAACCTGGGAGTGTTGTCTCAACTGCTTTCCTTTCTCTACCCAAACATTCCCTCCTTTGCCGCTCTCAACTGGCAAGCATCTCTTGCATTTGCTTCCTTGTCTCTTGTGATCATAGAATCCTAGAGTTGGAAGAGACCACAAGGGCCATCCAGTCCAACCCCCTGCCAAGCAGGAAACACCATCAAAGCATTCCTGACAGGTGGCTGTCAAGCCTCTGCTTAAAGACCTCCAAAGAAGGAGACTCCACCACACTCCTTGGCAGCAAATTCCACTGTCGAACAGGTCTTACTGTCAGGAAGTTCTTTCTAATGTTTAGGTGGAATCTTCTTTCTTGTAGTTTGAATCCATTGCTCCATGTCCGCTTCTCTGGAGCAGCAGAAAACAACCTTTCTCCCGCCTTTTATATATTTGAACATGGCTATCATATCACCCCTTAAGCTTCTCTTCTCCAGGCTAAACATACCCAGCTGAAATTCTTGGACACTCCCTGCTTCTCCGGCACATCGACGGTTGTAGCGGAGGGATGATATTTCCTGGCAACAGTGGCTCAGGGCTTAATTAATTAATGTTTGCTAAGGAGTCCAGGAGGTCCCAGGGTGACACTTTGCAAAAGGGCAAACGGCGAGAGCATTACCAGGCTGCGTAATCTGCACGGAGACAGGTGTCTCCGCAGATCCGATTAAAGGCGTATCCCATTTGGAGAGGGGCCACTCAATTAAAGTCTGATGAGATGGGAAGGCTGGGCAGCTGGGGTGTGTGTGTGTGCGCAAAGCCTCTCTCCCAGCCAGCACAACCTTGGCCAATGCCTTCAGCATACATTCTAAGCGCTATGATGCCACTCGAAACAGCCATGGCTCTCCCCAAAGAATTCTGGGAGATGTAGAAACATCATAACCAGACACTGGAGAGACCTGTCAGGAGTAAGCATGGACCAATGAGAGCCAGTGTGGTGTAGTGGTTAAGAGCGGTAGACTGGTAATTTGGGGAACCGGGTTCGCGTCTCCGCTCCTCCACATGCAGCTGCTGGGTGACCTTGGGCTACTCACACTTCTCAGCCCCACTTAACTCTCTATGTAGCAACGTCAAGCATCCTACAGGATGGCAGGCTTTCAGTATGGAACATCTGGCTGGTCAAAATAACGGGCATATTAGGAACACAGTATTCAGGAAGCCAATGAATAGCAGTTGCAGTGGGAGACTTAAGATGATGGAACAGAAGAACATCAATCTTGAACTGGTTCTGGGAGCTGCCCTCACCCTGGCTCTGGGCATCATCAGCCATTGTGGATGCCAGGCTGATGCTAATGGGCAGTTCCTACACAGCACATAATTCTGGGGGTTGTTTTAATAACACAGTGAGATGGAAACCAGAGAGTGGCACTCATTATCTGATGCTTTCCCTTCTTGGAAAGTGATGCTGGCTCACCAGTGTGGTGTAGTGGTTAAGAGCGGTAGACTCGTAATCCGGTGAACCGGGTTCGCGTCTCCGCTCCTCCACATGCAGCTGCTGGGTGACCTTGGGCTAGTCACACTTCTTTGAAGTCTCTCAGCCCCACTCACCTCACAGAGTGTTTGTTGTGGGGGAGTTACAGCTAGGTAGCTGTGTTGGTCTGTCATAGTCAAAACAAAATAAAAAAATAAAAAATTCCTTCCAGTAGCACCTTAGAGACCAGCTTAGTTGGTTTCTAAGGTGCTACTGGAAGGAATTTTTATTATTATTATTTTGTTGTGGGGGAGGAAGGGAAAGGAGAATGTTAGCTGCTTTGAGACTCCTTCGGGTAGTGATAAAGCGGGATATCAAATCCAAACTCTTCTTCTTCTTCAATGGTACCAAATAGTATGGGAAACAGCCTTACTAGAAAAATTAACCAATAAGCTGGAACTGACACGGGGACAAATAGAAGAAGACGCCTTCTATGGCTCCCCTTTCTCACACACACAGCCCAACAAGACAATGACAAAAATCCACCAACAGCATACAAATCAATATGGCTAACCTGATCCAAACACCCACCCACCCCACTCACACATGAAAACAAAGACCACCACAGCCAACCACAAATGAACAACCACACCCTAGGCCAACCCCAACCTCTCTCACCACCAAAGGAACACAAGCGAACAACAGAGAACCTGCACAAGCAACGCTGACATCAAACCCTACATATATTAAGCAAAATAGAAACATCGTCACCCAATCTCACCCCCCATCTCCCCCCCCGTCCACCTCTTTCCTCCTTTTCTTCCTAATGTCTCAACAAATGAAACTGATTTGTAAAAATGTTACATGGGGGGAAAAATACGAGAGAGAGAGATTGCACCTACTTTTGTAAATCAAGAAAATATTTAATAAAAATACATTTTAAAAAAAGGGTGCTGAGAGTTTTTAGGAGGCGCCTTTTTCGTGGCATGGAAATAAAAATGATAAGAAAAGCTCCCTGCTCGACATTTTTGCATGCCAGGCTACTGTTTAAGGAAGAAGTGAAAAGCACAGGAGCGGAGGCTGTTTTGAAAGCTGGCAATCCTAGTGGAAAGTTGGAGTGGGGTGAGCTCCTTCGGCAACTCAGATCAAAGTGTGGGGGTGGAAAGGGGGAGAGGCCTATTTTCGCACGGTGTTTTCTCCCCCCCCAACTTTCTGTTGCCCCCAAGTCCAGCCCCCCACCTTCAATCCAAAGAGAAATCAGATCACTGGAAATGCCAACAGTACGGTTTTAGTTTTTAAACACTAAAAGTGTTACGTACTTAGAAGGAACTATCCACCTCCCAGAATAACAATGTCTATTTTGAAAAAAAGCTGACATTTCGCATCACCAAAAAGGCTCAGAGACTTCAAAAGGAAACCTATTTTAATACATTCCAGCTCATTAGCAATGGAGAATGGGAATGCAGCGAGCCAGCTATTTAAATTTTAGATGATGCCCTTTCTGGCTTAATATATTTTCGTGCATTCTCTCGTACGCTGTTCCACTCATCTTTCACTCCTTGTAAGACCCTTTTCAGGAGAGGCTCTGTGCAACAACATGGGGCAGAGAGGGAGGACATCCCAACAGGCTCCAACCCCCGCTTGCCCCACACATGTCTCTCTGTTTCCCTGCCCCCCTCCAGCTGTCAGGGGGAGATCTTGATTCCCAAGAGGGCGAGACTGCTTTAAATAATAATATAAAAATTCTTAAGAAAGACTGTGTGTGCAGTTTTGCAAGCCTCCCTCCAGCAGGAGCTGGCTGCAAATGATAATATAGACACCCTGGTGTGTGGGTGGGTGTCTGCCTTTCTCCTCTCCCCTCTCCCAATTAACCTCCATCTCCAGCTCCCACCAGCTCCCCTCTCCCAATTAACCTCCATCTCCATCTCCCACCAATTAACCCCATCTCCAGAGGCTGCTCCTAGGTCTCAGGTTTGGGCTGTGAAACCTCAGGGCCTGGGATGATCCTGACCTAGCAATCCTAATAACAGTTAATCTATAACCTGGAGGAGGAAACTGTGGCCCACTGGGTGTTCGTAGAATTGTAGAGTTGGGAGGGATACAGAAGGTCAATAAATCCAATCCCCTGCCATACAGGAATTGGGAATCTTGTATTGTAACTCCATTGTCCTTGGCCAATGGCCACACTAGCTGAGCCTGATGGGAGTTGTTCCTACAAAATCTGGAGGCTTCCCACCACTGGGCTATAATATTGACATAATAATATTGAAATAATAATAATAATAATAATAATAATAATAATAATAATTTATTATTTGTACCCCGCCCATCTGGCCGGGTCTCCCCAGCCACTCTGGGCAGCTTCCAACAAATATCAAATTACATTAAAATATCACAGATTAAAAACTTCCCTAAACAGGGCTGCCTTCAGGTATTTTCTAAATGTCAGATAGTTGTTTATCGCTTTGACCTCTGGTGGGAGGGCGTTCCACAGGGCGGGTGCCACTACCGAGAAGGCCCTCTGCCTGGTTCCCTATAGCTTTGCTTCTCGCAGTGAGGGAACCGCCAGAAGGCCCTCGGCGCTGGACCTCAGTGTCCGGGCTGACCGGTGGGGGTGGAGACGCTCCTTCAGGTATACTGGACCGAGGCCGTTTAGGGCTTTAAAGGTCAGCACCAACACTTTGAATTGTGCTCGGAAACATACTGGGAGCCAATGTAGCTCTCTCAGGACCGGTGTTATGTGGTCTCGGCGGCCGCTCCCAGTCACCAGTCCAGCTGCCGCATTCTGGATTAATTGCAGTTTCCGGGTCACCTTCAAAGGTAGCCCCACATAGAGTGCATTGCAGTAGTCCAAGCGGGAGATAACAAGAGCATGCACCACTCTGGCGAGACAGTCTGCGGGCAGGCATTCAGACCCCCACCCAGTTGGCTGACTTCTTTTGCCAAACTCCTGGTGATTCAAGGCTCCTGCCCCTTTGCAATGTAGTGAATGTGCCAGTGTTATAACCCCAGTGTGTAAAAACAGGCTTTGGAGATTGTAACTGGCACCAGCTCCTTGCCTCCTGAAAACACACAGTCAGAGAAGCTGAGATTCTCAGGGTGCTGAATTCGATATGCCAAGGACAATATTCTGCATATTTTCTGAGCTTGTAGGACCCATGGACTCCTGGATCAGCATAACCTTTTATCACCTCCTCTGTGTTATTGTGAATCAAGGGCAGCACATCCAGGTGTGTGGCAAAAGGAGAAAATGTATCACCAAGAAAACAGGCCGGGCAGCAAAATAATGATGGTTAGCAAGTGTTGTTTAAGCATGAAAGTCATACCTCCAGAAACAGCTCAGGTGGCTTTTGTTTCTCTGCTCTACAGAAGTCACTTTTGTGGAAACTCACTTTTGACCAAAAGGCACAAAAAGTACCCTATATACTCGAGTATAAGCCTAGTTTTTCAGCTCATTTTTTGTGCTGAAAAAGCCGCCCTCGGCTTATACTCGAGTGAGGCAGGCAGTGGCTCCTATGAAGCTTTCCCAGGTTTTTTGTGGTAAAATTGGGTGCCTCGGCTTATATTCGGGTCGGCTTATACTCGAGTATATATGGTATATATAAAAACAAACTATTGCCCCCCATCCCAACCTTCACTCTTTCTTTTTATTTCTTAGAAGCTTTAAAAAAAAACAAAAAACAAAACCAAACACCTAACTGGATGACATAACAGAGCTCTATGATTTGGTTGTGGGTTGGTTTTTTTTTGCATATTTACATTTAAACGGATAGCAATGGACTGTGTTTGTTTGTGTGTGACTGGGTGCAGAGGGAATTCAATTCAGTTCACGTTTAAATGCAAACCAACCTAATCTGCACTTTCCAAAACAAAATGTAACGCAAAACACAGGCAATCTTCAAAATCGACACTTCTCTGAATTTTGCACAGTTCTCCTGTCAAATAAAATTGCATGCAGGCAACAACTCCTCATTCACGCAGGGGATACATTCTGAGGCAACGTGCATTTAAGTGAAATAGCGTATATTTGAAACACAATTGAAAAAGCTTGCAAACACCCTGTTCTGCCCCTGCCCCTCATTCCGCCCCTTTTTAATGAAGTTTTCAAGTCACTTTTGGGTTCGGCGTGATGCGCTCATGTGCAGTCGCACACCTATCAGATGCACAACACAGATACAGGTGGCAATCATTTTAGGCAGATCCAATTGATGCGCAATCACCAATGTGCGGGTCCATAGGAGCCAACTTTGAAGGGTCTTCACTCTCGGATAAAATATTTGAAGTTGATGGGTTTTGCCATTCAAATGGTGCGCATGCACCGTGTCATGTGATCAATTATGTGGGGCAGGGTTTTCCTGGGCATCCCAATATTTTATTCAAGTTGGGACCCCGGCGTGGGTCTTTTTGGATCCAGAAGAAGGCAGAACGGGGCATAATGGGTCAGGGCATGATTATACATGCTCTCCAACACGTGTCGGGGCCAGGGACAGAACCTCCAAGCGAAATGGTCACCACCTGTACTCAGGTGTTCGTAAAATGCATGTATTGGTGAAAATAATATTTTATAATTCACTACATCATGGGAAATTCCTTTGCAAAAATGCATATTAAATAAAATGGCATAAGAACGAGTGCTTTAGGAGAAAGTTGCTGATTTTCATCAGGGCTTTTAAAAAATCGCAGAGTGACACAGAACTATGGAGATTCAAACTTAAGATTGGAAATATGAGAAACTGAGGAAAGAGCAAAATGACAGATCTGCCCACCCCATGGCAGGGGCAGTTAACATTTCCCACACTGCCACTTTCCAAATGAAGACCCCTTGTCCTTAAGGGGTCTTCAGGTTGTACATATACAAGGTTGTGACCAGAATGTAGGGTGAATCACCCCTGTATGTGATAATGGGAGCTGCTGGATTTGCAGAGACACATGGGCGGCTTTCGTCCATGTCTCAGCTAACATTTGTGCAAGTGTCTCGGCATTTGTTGACAGTTCTATGTTCATGCAGTAGCGTTTAGTAACTGTGCGGTGCGTTGTGATTGAAAATGGAGCAGAGGGTTAATATGAAATTCTGTTTCAAATTGGGCAAATCTGCATTGGAATCCCACGAAACGCCCACAGTTGTGCACGGAGATTAAGCTGTAACTCGAAAGACGTTAAATAAATTGGAGTTCTTGTTATTAGTTATACTGAAAGGAAATACACACCAAGAGCTCTGGCCAGAAATTTCAATACTAGGAATAATTCCTACTCATGAGTTACAGTTAAATAAAAGTATATATTCTGGTAAGACTTACAATCTTAGGCTTCAAATGAAAAATACAACTTCAAATTCACAGTAGTATGTGTAAATAATAATTCGTTACAGTATAAGAACATGAGAAATTTCAAGTAGCAATAAATGTATATCAGTCCGTATTCAAAAGTATTCAAAAGGATCGTTTTATAAGTAAAGCCGGAGTGAAGAGTCGATTCAGGAAAAGCAACTAGGACAGGGCCCTGTTTCGATATGGATATACTGTAACGAATTATTATTTACACATACTACTGTGAATTTGAAGTTGTATTTTTCATTTGAAGCCACACATATTATCGTGAATTTGAAACTGTTTTTCTTATTTGAATTGACATTCTCTGCCTAAGATTGTAAGTCTTACCAGAATATATACTTTTATTTAACTGTGACTCACGAGTAGGAATTATTCCTAGTATTGAAATTTCTGGCCAGAGCTCTTGGTGTGTAACTCGAAAGACAGCATATGAGTGGTTTAAGCGTTTCCGTGAAGGGCGGCAAACCATCGAAGATGACCCTCGGTCTGGCAGACTGTCGACGAGCAGAACGGCAGCAAATGTCGACAGAGTTCGTGAGTTATTGATGCGGGATCAGCGTCCGTCTGTCTGAATGATGGCGGAAGAATCGCATATGCTGTGTGAAATCATTACAGAGGTTACTGAGTTGTCCATATTCTCCCGATCTGGCCCCACCGGATTTCTTTCTTTTTCCAAAACTGAAATCTGCACTGACAGGACACAGGTTTCCCAACATTTCACACTTTCAAGCTGCTGTAGCGAGGGAACTGAAAGCAGTATGGAAATAGGATTTCTCCAGAAGTTCCCAACAGTTCTACAAATGTTGTCAACGGTGCATTGTATCAGAGGGGGCCTACTTTGAAGGCCTGTAAGGCATGAATAGTTCTCGCTGTTCGATTTCTGTGACCATTCACCGAACTTTCCAGTCACTACTAGCAACAATTTGAAGATGGGAGATCAGATCACGAATCTCTGTGGCCTTTCTAAGCAGGCCATAAAAGGAATTCAGGAAGGAATCTCTCCCAGCTCTACATCCAAAATCATAAACTCATAGAATTATAGGGCAGGAATAAAAAAAAAACCCCAGAAGCTTTCCTATTAGGTATCACAGGAATGGATTTACCAAGATCACAAAAGAACTTGTTTATGTATGCAACTACGGCTGCACGAACATTATTAGCACTACATTGGAAAGAAGAAAGTGTCCCAGCTAAAAAAGATTGGCAAGTTAAATTAATGGAATATGCTGAAATGGCAAAACTGACAATGAAATTAAGAGGAAGAAATGACAACGAATTTAAGGAAGAATGGAAGGACTTTACTGCATATATACAGAAGCAATGTACGCAGGTTAATACATTGGCAGGGTTTTAAGAATACTTGTAATTTTATTAGGAATGGACAATAAGTAATTCAAATGGTTAAAGCTTTATAATGGACATGTAGTACATTTATATACAATGGAACCAAGGAAGGGAATAGGGGGAAGTCATTCTGTTTTGTTTTGTTTATGTTTTTATTGATGTTTGTTTTGCTTTTGTTATTTTTGGAAAATTAATAAAATGTTATTTTAAAAAAGAATTATAGGACAGGAAGGGACCATGAGAGTCACCTGGTCCAACCCCCTGCACTGCAGGAAGCTTTTGCCCAATGTGGGACTTGAACCCACAACCCTGAGATGAAGAGCCACATGCTCTACCGACTGAGCTGTCCAGCACCTTCTGCCTGCAAAGCATTGAGCTATGGGCATCCCTCTTAAATGTAAATTAAGACTCTAGCCCTCATGGTCCTGCATAAAGGGCTAGCTTAAGCAGGAACAGAGAAAGATGCTTTATACTGAGTCAGACCATCAGTCAGCCTTGCTCAATATTGTCTATTCTGGCAATGGTTTGGCAGGAGACTTTCGCCGTCCTACCTGGACATGCCAGGGATTGAACCTGGGGCCTTCTGCATGCAAGGCAGGCGCTCTAATCACTGAGCTATAGCCTTTCCCCAAACTGAGCGGGGAAAATTCTCCCCACAATTGCTTCTCTCTGGCTTAATCTTGCATCTTTATATGAAAATGATGTACTGGTGTTATTTGACTCCTAGTAAGTTAGTAAAAGCGGGACGCAGGTGGTGCTGTGGTCTAAACCACAGAGCCTAGGGCTTGCCGATCAGAAGGTTGGCGGTTTGAATCCCCGCGGCGGGGTGAGCTCCCGTTGCTCAGTCCCTGCTTCTGCCCACCTAGCAGTTCAAAAGCACGTCAAAGTGCAAGTAGATAAATAGGTACCGCTCCGGCGGGAAGGTAAACGGCATTTCCGTGCGCTGCTCTAGTTCACCAGAAGCGGCTTAGTCATGCTGGCCACATGACCCGGAAGCTGTACGTCGGCTCCCTCAGCCATTAAAGCGAGACGAGCGCAGCAACCCCAGAGTCATCCGCAACTGGACCTAACAGTCAGGGGTCCCTTTACCTTTACCAAAATTAGCAAAAATGTATAGAACAAGCACAAATACCTGCTGGAGATGTAGAGAAAAAGAAGGTACCTTTTATCATATGTGGTGGATGTGTAAGGTAACAAAAACTTTCTGGGAGATGATACATAATGAAATGAAAAAAAAAAGTTTAAAATAATGTTTGTTAAAAAAACCAGAAGCATAGGAATTATAGGTACCAAGATTCCAAAGGACCAGAAAAGACTTTTCATGTATCCGATAACAGCTGCACGGATGTTATTAGCGCAGAGATGGAAAGCAGAAACAATCCCGACCAAGGAAGAATGGCAAACCAAGTTGATGGACTACACTGAAAGGGCAAAATTAACAGGAAAGCTCAGGAACCAAGAGGATAAGAACTTTTAAAAAGAATGGGAAAAAATATAATTTATTTAGGAGACCATTGTAAGCAGATGAAAACATTAGCAGGATTTTAATCTCACTTGTAAGGTAACAAAGACTATGGACAATTTCAACAGATGAAAAATGTAGATAACAGATTGATATGCAGTTGTAACTATTGTCATTAGGACCCATAGAGGGGATGGGGGGAAGTCTTGAGATTCAGAGCGATCTCTTTATATGGATTTTTAATAGCTTTTGTTATAAGTTTACGTTTCCGAGCACAATTCAAAGTGTTGGTGCTGACCTTTAAAGCCCTAAATGGCTGCGGTCCAGTATACCTGAAGGAGCATCTCCACCCCCATCATTCTGCCCGGAAGCTGAGGTCCAGCGCTGAGGGCCTTCTGGCGGTTCCCTCGCTGCGAGAAGCCAAGTTACAGGGAACCAGGCAGAGGGCCTTCTCGGTAGTGGCACCCGCCCTGTGGAACGCCCTCCCTTCAGATGTCAAAGAGAACAACAGCTACCAGACATTTAGAAGACATCTGAAGGCAGCCCTGTTTAGGGAGGCTTTTAATGTTTAATAGAGTATTGCATTTTAATGTTCTGTTGGAAGCCGCCTAGAGTGGCTGGGGAAACCCAGCCAGATGGGAGGGGTATAAATAAATTATTATTATTATTATTATTTATTATTAAAAAATCAAATAAAAATGACCATGACCAAAACAAAGCCTAGATATCTTCTTTTGCACACCACCTTCCCATCTTAACCTTGGCACGTCCCTTTTTCTCTGATCCTCAAAATTTAGACTGTAGCCTCCTAAGGGCAGAGACTTGCCTCGAAAAGAAAAAAAACAAACAAAACCCCAATGTCACCCATGGTTACCTTGACATACAAACAAGAAAGTCTATTCTGTCTGCCTCCACAAAGCCTCCTCCTTTGCTCCAATTTAACCTGCTGTTTAGGCTCGGCACACTTGAGCCAGCGGAGATAACGGGGTCTCCTCTTTTTGCAATTCGAGCCCATTTGTGGGTATCAGGAGCCGCTCGGCATGAATGACGCCAGTGAGGAATGTTATCTGCCCGTTGCATGGAGCCAGCCAGCCAGCCGCTGCCTGCAAGGGAGCGCACGAAAGATGGCAGTTAAGGAGTTAAGCAGTAGGCAGTGCTAGAGGCCTGCAAATAGAACACAGCTCTGGCAAAGACGGTGGCAGCAGCAGCAGAAAGAGAGGGAGGGAGGGAGGGAGGGAGGGAGAAGAAATGAGAGAGGCTGCCAGATAGAGATGTTAAGTAAGGGAGCCCAGCAAATCACCTCGCAGCAGTTGGGAGCTGCATCCGAGGGCTGGAAGCCTCCCCAGAGGCAGGAGGGCACCCCAACCTTCCTTTCCTGGGCTGGTGAGCCAGCGGCGGTGATGAAGACCACCTTTTCTGGCAAGGATGGATCTCTGGGTGCGGAGCAGCTGAGAGAAGCCAGTGTGCAGCTCCGGGGAACTCTGCAGTGACTGGTCTTTTCAGCGTGACCATCTTCCCAGAAGCTAATCTGGCAGCAGGGTTGCTGTCTCCGGCGCTCTGGCCAAATGCATCCGCTCGACCGAGAAGGTGTCCCTGTGATCCGGGTGTAGAAGGCAAAAGAAGAGGAGACCCTGGACCGGCAGAACTTGGATTGGAACGGCTCGGTGGTCTTAGCTTCTCCATGCTAGCTGTCAAGGGAGCCAGGCGCTGCTGCTGCCGCCTCCTCAGCAGAAAGCCCAGAGTTGGCGAGAAGATGGATGTTCCTCCTCTGAGGACCCCATGAAGGCTTCGGTGTTCAGGTAAGATGGGCCAAGGAGGATGGACATCAGTGTGTTGTCGGCTGGGCAAAGACTCGGGGACCTTTGGCCCTTGGGATGCATGCGGAGAGGCAGGGGAAAAGGTTGACTCGTTGCGGGCCAGAGAGGCTTGATGGGCAAAAGTTTCACTCTCTGGCTAGTTCTGATGGTTTGGAAGCTATCCTCGTTTTGCCTGCTCTTCTCCTTCCCCTGGCAAGCAAAAGGGCTTGTGACACTTCTCTCTCGGAGTCATTGGAGCTTCTGCAAGTCTCCCCGAAAGACCAAGATGGAAAAGGTGTGCGGGGGGGGGAGGCAGGTTGCCGTAAGGCTGTCAGGTGTCATTGCAAACCCACCGTCCTCCCAAAGGGTTTTTGAACCTCAAGTGGGATGATGGGATCTTGATGGGCACCTGGAGTGACAGAGCATCCTTTTCTGGAAAAGGCAAAACCTTTTGCAAAGGACTCGGTGCTCATGCTGATTCCTGCTGCAAGGGGTTGGGGAAAAGGGCTCTGGCTCCGGGAGGGGGGGGGGAAGGTCCATAGGATCAGTTTAGACTTTGTACTGATGGGGGTACAAGTCAGTCTTTCAGGTTAACTTCTGTTGGCACTCAGGTCCATTAAGACAACATTCCTTGAATGCGCGGTGCTATGCTTGAGATGCACTCAAGGCAACTTAACGAAGATGAATTGCCCTTTAATGACCTTATAAACAACTTCTTGGTCTCAGAATTGGGGTGGTGGCGGTGGTAAGAGGTACATCTCCACCCCCCGCATTGGAAGGCATGTTTATGGGTGTAACGGAGCTGTTTGTGATGTCGAGTGTGGAACAAACCAAAGATGGTCTAGAAGATGCTCAGGGCTGATTAACATGTGTGTTTCTGTGTGTGAAATAGGGATGGGTAGAGTACAGCTGAATTAATGGAAAATTAAACATTGGAAACATTTATTTTTTAAAAAATAAAATTAAGAGGCTGCGTTTGTTCCCGGAGAGATGTATCGAAGTTATATGGTGAGTGGGCATGGCTGAAAAACCTGATCATCTTAAGATTTAGGACTGGGGATATTGGGGAATGAAGGGAAAAGGTGGACCAGACCACATCTTGAGTGGGTTGTGGGCACAGAAGAACAACTGGTTTCACTGGAGCAGAGAGCTTGTCTTTTCTTGCAGTGCATTACAACAGTGAATTTTGCCCATAGCTGTGAAAAGGTGGTCACATGCCTGGCATCCTTGCACTACTGCCTTAGCCCAGAGAGAGAGAGTTCCCCAGGCTACATTTTCTAGTGTGTGCGTGACCATTCTTTTGAGTGTGTCCCTTGAGGGGGGAAAAACCCTGCAAGAGGCCTCAGGAGGCCAAGAATGGGCTGCCTTTGTTGATGTGAGTGCGGCAAATCTCTGATTTATTTATTTTTTTGAGACCACCCAATTTCAACAAGCAGCAAGCAGGGGATGAGGGTGCACTGCAGAAAGGGAAGGAAATTGTAGGATGAGTAGCTCCTGTAAGCCAGCCATGCTACATGATACAAGGTCACTTGTGTGTGTGAACGGAGGAATAAAGCAGGAATGGGTAGAGGGAAGGGACTGTATGTATCAATGAATTCTGATCGGTCCTCAGTTTATAATGAGGTATATTGCCCCATCCTGCCATGCCTTCAGTGAATTAGCTTTCATTGTCTCCCATCAATAACCAGGCCACACCAAAGCTCACTGTCTGTGTGCCCCAGTTATTCATGGGTACACAATGTACCCCAATGGACAACAAGCCCTTTATTTCTTTCAAACCAACCCAAACCCACAGGCCTTGGGTTCTTTTAGGTAAAGGGACCCCTGACCATTAGGTCCAGTCGTGTCTGACTCTGGGGTTGCGGCGCTCATCTCGCTCTATAGGCCGAGGAGCCAGCGTTTGTCCGCAGACAGCTTCCGGGTCATGTGGCCAGTATGACAAAGCCGCTTCTGGCGAACCAGAGCAGCACACGGAAACACACCGTTTACCTTCCCGCTGCAGCGGTACCTATTTATCTGCTTGCACTTCGAGGTGCTTTCGAACTCCTAGGTTGGCAGGAGCTGGGACCGAGCAACGGGAGCTCACGCCGTTGCAGGGATTCGAACCGCCGACCTTCTGATCAGCAAGCCCTAGGCTCTGTGGTTTAACCCACAGCGCCACCTGGGTCCCTTAAAAAGGTAAAGGGACCCCTGACCATCAGGTCCAGTCGTGTCCGACTCTGGGGTTGCGTGCTCATCTCGCTCTATAGGCCGAGGGAGCCGGCGTTTGTCCGAAGACAGCCTCCGGGTCATGTGGCCAGCATGACAAAGCTGCTTCTGGCGAACCAGAGCAGCGCACAGAAACGCCGTTTACCTTCCCGCTGGAGCGGTCCCTATTTATCTACTTGCACTTTAACGTGCTTTCGAACTGCTAGGTGGGCAGGAGCTGGGACCGAGCAACGGGAGCTCACCCCGTCGCAGGGATTCGAACCGCTGACCTTCTGATCAGCAAGCCTGTGGATTAACCCACAGCGCCACCTGGTCCCTCTCCTGGGTCCCTTAACTACACCCAAATAACCTCGAATTGTGCATTGAGCTTCTTACAGGCTTTTAACACAATGTGGCATCAGCTTTCATGGACTACAGCTGACTCTACTGGATGCATCAACTGGCACATATAATTCACATATAATCTTAAATCAGATTGATTAAAGAACAATAAATCAAGTACTTCTTCATGCAGCGCTCAGTTGAACTATGGAACTCACTCCCACAGGAGGCAGCAATGGTCGTCAACTTGGATGGCTTTAAAAGAGGATCGGGCCAATTCATGGAGGAGGAGCAGGAGTGCCAGCTTGGTCCTGCAACCATGAGTGCCTGGGGCCATGGGTGCCATGCAGCATGCATGGCCCTGCCATTGAAATTTGTGGGTGCCAGCAGGCCCCTTCATGGGGAATTGTGTGGGTGCTCGGGCACCCAAGGCCCCAGGGAGTTGGCACCTATATGGAGGAGGGGGCTACTGATGGCTACCGGTTGGCCACTGTGAGAATGGGGTGCTGGACTGCATGGGCCATGGGTCGGATCCAGCAGGCTCTTCCAATGTTCATAAGGCAAACAGGGCTGCAGAGGAGCAAATGGCAGGCCAGTTTCCCAGCAGAACACCCATGACTTGTTTTTGCAACACAGTGCAGAATTTGCAAAGCCCCTTCACCAGAAAGCAGGAGCAATTGGGAGCGATGGGGATGTTTCCCTCTGTGCTTCCATCACACATGCATGAAGGCGTGAAGGTCCTGTGTGAGTGCCTGGAGGCGGTTGGAGGATGGATGGCGGCTAACAGATTGAGGTTGAATCCTGACAAGACAGAAGTACTCTTTTTGGGGCACAGGGTGCGAGCGTGTGTGGGGGACTCCCTGGTCCTGAACGGGGTAACTGTGCCCCTGAAGGACCAGGTGCGCAGCCTGGGAGTCGTTTTGGACTCACAGCTGTCCATGGAGGCGCAGGTTAATTCTGTGTCCAGGGTGGCTGTCTACCAGCTCCATCTGGTACACAGGCTGAGACCCTACCTGCCCTCAGACTGTCTCGTCAGAGTGGTGCATGCTCTAGTTATCTCCCACTTGGACTACTGCAATGCACAGAGGGCCTTCTTGGTAGTGGCGCCCGCCCTGTGGAACGCCCTCCCATCAGAGGTCAAAGCGATAAACAGCTATCTGACATTTAGAAAATACCTGAAGGCAGCCCTGTTTAGGGAAGTTTTTAATCTGTGATATTTTAATGTATTTTGATATTTGTTGGAAGCCGCCCAGAGTGGCTGGGGAGACCCGGCCAGATGGGCGGGGTACAAATAATAAATTATTATTATTATTATTATTATTATTATTATTATTATTATTATATTCTCCAGTGAACCAGCATTTCAAAACTGCAAGCGGGGATGAGTACCAGGGTACTGCTATTTGACAGTTAGCCAAAATTTGCACAGGAGAAGGTGAAAAGGAGTCTTGATCACTAGGTATCTGCAGGGCTGCTGGCCGCACAAAAGATGGAACAGGCTTGCTCTCTGTGGCCCCAGAGTGGCAAAACTAGAACAATTGAGTGGCAAATTGTAGGGAAGCCAATTTTGGCTTCAAATTAGGAGCAACTTAAGAGTAAAAGTGTGATGGCCTGGGATTCAGACTCAGATGCTGAACCTGAGGGATCCCAGCCTGCACAGGATTCCCCGCCTCCAGAGCCAGCAGAGCCGGGGCTAGGGCCTGAGTCGGAAGAGTCCTCACCTGTGCTGGATCCTCAGGTGCAGGCATCGGCTGAGTCTGCTCTGGCTCCTGATGGGATGGAGGACCCATTGCCTGCAGGTGCTCCACTCCCAGCCTGTCAGGGGAAACTGAGGTTGCCTCTGGGTCCGGTAACCCTCCATCCTCTCCTGAGCTGCAGAGGCTCAGGGCAGAGAGGCGAAGGGAACTGAGTTCCTGCAGGAGGAGTGCTTGCCTCCAAGCCAGGAGAGGCGAGTCACCAGAGGATCGGGGCCGCCCTATGCCTCGGGGCAGATAAAAGCCGGCCAGCCCCAGCCCCAAGTTGCAGGAGCAACATTGTTGGTGACCAGTTCCTGCCAGTGTTCCTGCTTGAAACCTGTCCTGCTTTCCTGCCTGAGCTCCTGACCCGCCCTGGTTCCCTGCTTGCCTACCTGTTCCTGACTTCGCCTGACTCCCTGCCCTGCACCCAGCTTCAGTTACCACGGACTGCCTTTATGTTGCACCTCTGACCATGGACCAGACTTGGACCTCGCCTTTCGGGTAACCCACGGGACCAGCACAAAAAGGAAGAGACTGCTGGATCCAGCATCCTGTTCTCACATTGGCCAACCAGATGCCTCAGTGGGGAGCCTGAAAGCAAGACCCAAGTGCAGAAGCACACTCCCCTCCTTTGGTTTCCAACAACTGGGATTCAGAAGGACCATGGATGCAGATCATAGCCATCATAGAAGCCTTTGATAGCCTGACCCTCTATGAATTTGTCTTTTAAAGCCATCTGGGCTGGTGGCCCTCACCGCTTCCTATGGGAGTAAGTTCCATAGCTCAGCTGTGCACGGCATGAAGAAGTAATTTCTTTTATCAGAATATTTCTTAATCTTTAAACTTCCTAATGCTACAGGATGTTTAGGAAATGGGAGGCGGTGGCACCTCCTTACTGGAAACAAAATAAAAGAATTCCTTCCAGTAGCACCTTAAAAAGGTAAAGGGACCCCTGATCATTAGGTCCAGTCATGACCGACTCTGGGGTTGCAGTGCTCATCTCGCTGTATTGGCCGAGGGAGCCGGCGTACAGCTTCCGAGTCATGTGGCCAGCATGACCAAGCCGCTTCTGGTGAACCAGAGCAGCGCACGGAAACACCGTTTACCTTCCCGCTGCAGCAGTACCTATTTATCTACTTGCACTTTGACATGCTTTTGAACTGCTAGGTGGGCAGGAGCAGGGACCAAGCAATGGGAGCTCACCCCATCGCCGGGATTCGAACCTCCGACCTTCTGATCAACAAGTCCTAGGCTCTGTGGTTTAACCCACAGTGCCTTGACCAACTAAGTTTGTTCTTGGTATGAGCTTTCGTGTGCATGCACACGTCTTCAGATTCTTCAGATTCTGCATTGAAGCAGATGCTAGACGACCATCTGCCAGGGTGCTGAAAGCCTTTGGGATTTGGATGAGCTGACCTCCACAATCCTTCCCAAGGCTTAAATTCTTTGATTCTGGAGAAATGTCCTGAAGAAATTCCACAAACTCTTCAGGGACCAGAAGGGACCTTGGAGAGCACCTGGCCAGTTTGGAGTTAACGTTGGTGGGTTGTAATTTCTTGATGCATTCCAATTTCCAGATTGAATAATCCATGTGTAGCACATGTCAGTTTCCAGATGGGATGGCAGGTTCTGTATATCTGGAACGGGCAGATGTGCTACCGTGCTGGGGTGCCTGCCTTCTCTCACCCCCGCCCCCACCTAGTTAATTTTTGAAAGTGCATCCGTCGTCACAGGCTGGAAAGATCCTCTAATGGGTCACATGATTGCATTGCCCTTTTCCTCTCTCCGTTTGCTCACTCAGCCTTTTGGAAAGCGCTCCTCCATTCAACTGGAACTGTGGATGTGAAAAGTTCAGCTTGACTTTTGCTGTGGGCATTAAAATACAACACTGGCCGAATGAACCTACGATTAGAAGGGGGCGGGGGGCTTTGTTTGTGGTTCAGCCTAGGACTCGCGGTTCAGGGCATAGCTGTCAACTTTCGGATTTGAAAATAAGGGATTTTTTCAAATTTTTGGATTTGAAAATAAAGGATGCCGCCAGGGCGGTGCAATGGCACCAAGTAGCCTCGCTACTCTGCGCTCCAGAGGCTGTGTGCCAACGGGTGAGCGAAAGAGCCAGTGCGTAGACAGCAGGTAGGCTGTCTGTCTGGTTGGGCGTGAGGGTCTGGCTGCACAAGGCATGCAAGCTCCGCCCCCAGTCAGTCTCAGACTCCTTATTGGCAGCCGAGCAACGCAGCTGGGGAGCCTCCCTGGCCGGCAGGGAGGGAGAGGAGCTGCTTCCTTTGAAATCCGGGAAATTTAAGGGATATCAACAATCCGGGATAGCAGTGGGAAACGGCATTGGAATAAGGGAGTTTCCTGCAAAAAAAGGGAGGGTTGACTGCTATGGTTCAGGGACACTTTCAACATTTTGCATGCCCTTCCCTGAAAACTGTATCTATCCTTGCATTTAAAGATCAGTTGAAGGTGTTTTCGTTTAGCAAGGCCTTTATGGTTTGATAGGAACACAGGAAGCTGCCTTTTACTGAGGGCTTGTCCACACTTCCACTTGTCCCCTGGGAAAGCCAGCTGTTGACTGCTGAATTGGAACAAAAGCCAACTGGGTTTTCAGCAGATTGAAACTGAAAACCCGTTA
Organism: Darevskia armeniaca; assembly: GCA_034641395.1. NCBI lineage: Eukaryota > Metazoa > Chordata > Lepidosauria > Squamata > Lacertidae > Darevskia > Darevskia armeniaca. Next base: position 73,258 of record JAWWNF010000204.1, read on the forward strand.
GAAACTCAGGTATATGAGCTAGACACCAAATGGCTCCTGAAACCAGAGTTACAGTTACCCGAAAAAGGAATGCCAAGTTGCGATTTTTGGGCCAGACGGCTCGAAAGTTGTATTTTTCAAGACGACTTTTCAGTTACTGAAATTCATTCTGATTGCGCAGATAAAATACAATGGATAGAATTCTACAGGATGTTGTCGCCTGGCAAATTTTGAATGCTGAGGATATTCCAACCCCTATCCGGAGATGCCAGGATTGAACCTGGCTGCTTCTGAGTGCAAGACAGGCAGCTACAGTTTTCCAATGCCTAACAAAAGCATGTGTTTCTAATGATTCTGATATTTTATGGATTTTTTAAAAAAAAGGTTTTTGCATGTATTTTATTTACTGGTGGGCTTTGTTGTTTTATCTTTGCCATAGAACACCTCGGTCTCCTTCGGGAGGAGGAGTGGTTGATAAAAGCAATGCACAAATAAACAACTTCATTTTGTTTGTTCTGGACCTAAAGGTAAAGGCACCCCTGACCATTAGGTCCAGTTGTGGACGACTCTGGGGTTGCGCGCTCATCTCACTCTATAGGCCGAGGGAGCTGGCGTACAGCTTCTGGGTCATGTGGCCAGCATGACAAAGCCGCTTCTGGCGAACCAGAGCAGTGCACGGAAACGCCGTTTACCTTCCCGCCGGAGTGGTACCTATTTATCTACTTGCACTTTGACATGCTTTTGAACTGCTAGGTGGGCAGGAGCAGGGACCGAGCAATGGGAGCTCACCCCGTCGCGGGGATTCGAACTGCCGACCTTCTGATCGGCAAGCCCTAGACTGTGGTTTAGACCACAGCTCCACCCGCGCCCCCCGTTCTGGACCTACTGCCAATAAATTTCATTAGGTTCCAGTATGACAACTGCATTTCCTTCAGCCTCTTACAAGGAATGGTTGAGGGAGTTGGGGATGTTTTGCCTGGAGAAGAGAAGACTGAGAGGTGATAGGAGAGACATCTTCAAATATCGGAAAGGTTGCCACATGGAATGTGGAGCCAGTTTGTTTTTTTCTGCTTTAGGACCCAAACCAATGGATTCAAATGACAAGAAAGTAGATTCAAACTGAACTTTAGGAAGCGGTTTCTCAGAGTGAGACCTGTTCGACACAGGAAAGGATTAGCCTGGAAGGTAGAGGACTCTCATTTGTTGGAGGTTTTTAATCAGAGGGTGGATGGCCATTCATCAGGGATATCGTGGCTGTGATTCCTGCACGACAGGGGATTGGACTAGATTACCCTCGGGGTCCCTTCCAACTCTACAATTTATAGCGTGTCTCTGCTCTTTGACATAGAAATGCCTCTCAGTCCCTGCCTTGCACATCTCGATGGTGGCATAGAAAGAGCCAAAACAGTTTGGCTCCTTTGTAAAAATGCTTGCAGTTACTGGTATGTTCGTTTTTGTAAAAAATTATATTGTAACCGGAAGATAATAAGGTGCCTTTCCACCCCTTGGCTGGTGCCATCATAGGAGCATACAGGAGCCTGTGGACCGGATGCAGCCCAATCGCCTTCTCAATCCGGCCCACGGACGGTCCGGGAATCAGCATGTTTTTGTTGTTGTTTAGTCATTTAGTTGTATCCGACTCTTCTTCACCCCATGGACCAGAGCACGCCAGGCACTCCTGTCTTCCACTGCCTCCCGCAGTTTGGTCAGACTCATGTTAGTAGCTTCGAGAACACTGTCCTACCATCTCATCTTCTGTCGTCCCCTTCTCCTTCTGCCCTCCATCTTTCCCAACATCAGGGTCTTTTCCAGGGAGTCTTCTCTTCAGGATCTGTCCTTCCAGTGAGCACTCAGGGCTGATTTCCTTAAGAATTGATAGGTTTGATCTTCTTGCAGTCCATGGGGCTCTCAAGAGTCTCCTCCAGCACCATAATTCAAAAGCATCAATTCTTTGGCGATCAGCCTTCTTTATGGTCCAGCTCTCACTTCCGTACATTACTACTGGGAAAACCATAGCTTTAACTATACGGACCTTTGTGTTTTTACATGAGTAGAATGTGTCCTTTTATTTAAAATGCATCTCTGGGTTATTTGTGGGGCCTGCCTGGTGTTTTTACATGAGTATAATGTGTCCTTTTATTTAAAATACATCTCTGGGTTATTTGTGGGGCATAGGGTTTTGTTCATTCCCCCCCCCCCCCCCCCAAAAAAATATGGTCCAGCCCACCACATGGTCTGAGGGACGATGGACCTGCCCACGGCTGAAAAAGGTTGGTGACCCCTGATCTAAAGTTTCTGAAGCCAGAGAAAAAGCTGGCGTGTCCACCCAAGGCGATCCTGCACTTTTTAGAGGCGAGCTTGAGTCAGTTTCCTTCAACTGCGAGGCTCTGTGGTGGGGAGGAGGGGGAATTAATCGCTTGTCAGCACAACTCTGGCTTGACCTTTGTGGGAGTCTAAAGGCAGAACATTGTGGCAATGATGAGCAGGACTTATCTCCTACTTTGTACCAAGTCAGATTAACTGGGCAAGTTCGTCAGGAGCCACCGTTAATTGGCTGGCTCTGAACGAGGGATGGAAAGATGCCTCAATTTCTCTCTCAGCTTCTTTTTCTAATCCTCAATTCAGTTCTCCACATTTCTGCAGCAACTTGCTTTTCTTTTCAATTTAAAGAAACATCCTCATGAACACCCCCTCTCCGCCCCCTAGGAACTACCTCACATAGTGGCACAATGCAATGGACTCATGCGCTGGGAACGAGTTCCTAGATTTCCTACAGTGTAGACTGGCATGCACAATGCTCAGTTTCCCTTTTTAGTATATAAAATTTATTTATTTGGTTTTTCTTTTTCTTTTTTTGCAACATATTTTTATTCATTTCTTTTTTCCAACTTATTAACAAAATACAACTTAAAGTCATCAAATTTTTTAAACATATTTCCTTATGCTCCGCCGAGCATTGTGACTTCCTTCCCATTCCATTCTGGTTTTCTTCCTCCACCTCCTTCAACCGCTTTTTATTATTTAAGTTATCATTAAATATATTACATAATTACAACATGCCTCTGATTTTTACCTTATACAATTATATGCATTCTATATAGTTCTAATTTTTACATTGTAAGTATTAAATCATAACCTGTGAGTGTATCCTTTTCATTACATTGTTTTTTCAAATATTCAATAAACTTTCTGAAGCTTTTGGTCTCTTTGTTCTCTAATTCTACTGGTCAATTTAGCCAATTCCAAATATTCTATAAGTTTTAATCTCCATTCCTCTATTGTTGGTACCTCCATTGACTTCCATTTTTGGGCCCATAAAATTCTTGCAGCGGTAGTGGCATAAAGAAATAACTTCTGATCATTACTTTTAATTTCTTCCTCCACCAGACCTAGCAAAAAACTTTCAGGTGTTTTTCAGATAAAAGTTTTACAAAGTTTTTTATTTGGTTTTTCAGATCAAAGTTTTACAATCACATATCCAACATACAACATAAAAGCAAGATTCCAGAAAATCTCCTGGACTTCCTTCCTCCCCTTTGTGGGTCCTATTATTAGTCCTTTCCTCCTGCGTCTTTTATGATCATCCAAATCTTTTACATCTCCGTGATATCCAAAGTTCACCATTAAACTACAAGTGTTATTCCAATCCTACTAACGGTTTTAGCTTTTTATAATGGTTTTTAAGATTAATTATAATTTCCCCCCATTCCTTATTAAAATTTTGGTCTTCCCAATGCGGTGGTGGCCTAAAGGGTCACAATAAATATGATAATGTGTACCCCTGTAAATCCTTGAGTGCGCTTCTAATAGAGAAGTTATGGTAGCCTGTTACTTTATGAAACATGATTTTGCAAGTTGCCGCCCCCCATTGGGGCAGAAATACAGCTAATATGTGAATCACAAAGATACAGCTCAAAGCTAGAACATAAGTTGCTACATGCTGCACATGGCTACACATAACACAGGTTCCCAACATGCACACTAACACAATGTAACAGAACACGGTGGGAATCAGAACTTAATCAGCAGATATTGCTAGTGCTTATTGTGCATGTGTAAAACATGAAATGAGGTAATGAAGTTACAGCACCGATTTCTGATTCTTCTGGTCACTTTTGCCATTTCAGCATAATCTTTCTTAATCTGCCATTTTTCTCTGGTCGGGACTTTATCTTCTTTCCATCTCTGGGCCAATAACATACCATAGCTGTCAACTTTCGGATTTGAAAATAAGGGATCAGCAGCCTCACCTGTCCCGGGGACAGTCTACGGTTCTCGGGGACAGTCCACGCCGCGGTAATCCCCCCAGGCGACAAATTAATTTACCCCAGGCTACACACCATCATCTTTCCCCACCTCAGGGTCTCTTTTCCAGGGAGTCTTCTCTTCTCATGCAATGCTTCAGGATCTGTCCTTCCGGGGAGCAGCCAGGGCCGATGTCCTTCAGAATGGATCGGTTTGATCTTCTTGCAGTCCATGGGACTCCAGCACCACAATTGAAAAGTGTCAATTCTTCATGGGGGGGATTGATCAGGTTCATTCTTTTGGCTCTCTGGCATCCATTAATGACTTATCATACAAACGTGTTGCAGACTTTGCATCATTTAACACTCTTTTGGAAGGAGTGTATTTGTGGGCTGGGCCAGAGTGGTTGATTTTACATGCAAGCAAAGAACAAACAGTGCTGTTGTCTAAGGACATCCTATTCTCTGTAACTATTGGTGAGCAACGCAGGCGAGCAACGCAGCTGAGGAGCCTCCCTGGCCGGCAGGGAGGGAGAGGAGCTGCTTCCTTTGAAATCCGGGAAATTTACGGGATATCTAACAATCCGGGATAGCAGCGGAAACGGTGCTGGAATAAGGGAATTTCCCGCCAAAAAAGGGAAACCGATAAATGGCGCTGGAATAAGGGAATTTCCCACCAAAAAAAGGAAGGTTGACAGCTATGCACAGGTTCCCAACATGCACACTAACACAATGTAACAGAACATGGTGGGAATCAGAACTTAATCAGCAGAAATTGCTAGTGCTTATTACGCATGTGTAAAACATGAAATGAGGTAATGAAGTTACAGCACCGATTTCTGATTCTTCTGGTCACTTTTGCCATTTCAGCATAATCTTTCAACTTAATCTGCCATTCTTCTCTGGTCGGGACTTTATCTTTTTTCCATCTTAGGGCCAATAACATCTGCGCAGCCGTGATCGCATACATAGTCTTTTCTGCTCCCTTGTGATTTTGGCACCTAGGGTTCTTAAAAGGAAGGCTTCGAGTTAAGGCTCAGTTTCCAGGTTGAAACAGTTCCCGTCTCTCATCGCTCCCCTCCTCTTATCAGTTTCCCAGGCAGTGAAACCAAACTGAAACAGCAAAGTTCAAACGATTATATTACGTAAGGGAAGAATCGCATATTCAAGCTAATGTCAAGAGAACTACAGAGCAATGGCGCTCCTATCCTCCCACCCCAGAGAGGAATACTGTACAGTGGTACCTTGGTTCTCAAACTTAATCCCTTCCGGAAGTCCGTTCCAAAACCAAGGTGCGCTTTCCCATAGAAAGTAATGCAAAATGGATGAATCCGTTCCAGACTTTTAAAAACAACCCCTAAAACAGCACACAGAAACACCGTTTACCTTCCTGCTGCAGCGGTACCTATTTATCTACTTGCACTGGCATGCTTTCGAACTGCTAGGTTGGCAGGAGCTGGGACGGAGCAACAGGAACTCACCGCGTCATGGGGATTCGAACCGCTGACCTTCCGATCAGCAAGCCCAAGAGGCGCAGTGGTTTACACCACAGCACCATCCGCATCCCTAGGGGGTTGGACTAGATGACACCTGGGATCCCTTTCCAACTCTACAACTGTGCGATTTGATGATTCATGTATGCAAGGTGGAATACAGAGGGGCAGTGATTTACTGGGCGCAACTCAGAGCACAGTTTTCCTTTTGATCTGTAAGTAAATGCACAGCTGGGTAGCAATAAAGGTATCTTGGTCTGCGATGTTGGATTCTCCTTTGCCCGGCCGTTTTGTTCCACCAGAATATCACCTTGCAAGGGAAGAATGCAGCATTCTTAAGCATGCCAGGGGATATTTCATGCTGAAACTAGCACCTATCGAAGTAACCCAATGCAGGCTTCTCCGTTCTCCAGGTGGCTAAGCAGCCTGCTTAACCAAGCAAGCAAGGGATTTGTTCTCAAAGATCCTGACCTCGGCACCCTTCCTTGCCGAACACTGGGCTAATGTTGCTTCTCTTCCCGGTCCAGGCCCAACACAATTGATTCGAGAGAAAGGAAAAAGAGGAGAAACGGTTGAAGTGTATAAAAAGATGTGTGGCGTGGAGAAAGGAGACAGAGAGGCGTTTTCCTCCCTATCATAAAATTCTAGAGTTGGAAAGGACCCCAGGGGTCATCTAGCCCAACCCCCTGCAATGCGGGAATGGCAGCTAAAGAATCCCTCTTTCGTGACATGAGAACTCACGGCCATCTAACGTTGGGAGACTGAGGAGGAGAAAAGAAAGGACTTATGCACCCAGCACAGAGTTAAACTGCGGAACTCCCTCCCACAGGGAAGCAGTGAGTGCCACTAACTTGGATGGCTTTAAAAAATGATTGGACAAATTCATGAGGAAGGCTTTCGATAGCCACTAGCCACGATGGCTCTGCCCTGCCTCCGCAGTTTGAGCTAGTAATGCTTCTGAATTCCAGTTGCCGGAAGCTACAGGAGGGGCAAGAGCTCCTCTGCTCGGGTCATACTTGTGGGTTTCTGTTTAGGGGATCTGTGAGAGCTGGTATGAGAGCTGGTATGTGCCAAGGTCAAGGGAGAGCTGGTATCTGTGAGAGCTGGTATGTGCCAAGGTCAAGGGAGGTACATGACAGAGAATCTCATGTCATATTTCGTCCTGTATACTTCTGCTGTGATCTGCAGAAATAAACCATAGAAATCAGTTCAGATTCACAGTCCCAGATTCAATACCCAGCATCTCCAGGCCGGGCTGAGAGAGACTCCCTCCTTCAAAGCCCTGGAGAACTGCTGCCGGTCAGTGTAGACAACCCTGAGCTAGATGGACCAGTGGTCTGACTCAGTAGAAGGTAGTGTGATGGCCTGGGATTCAGACTCAGATGCTGAACCTGAGGGATCCCAGCCTGCACAGGATTCCCCGCCTCCAGAACCAGCAGAGCCGGGGCTAGGGCCTGATTCTGAAGGGTCCACACCTGTGCTGGATCCTCAGGTGCAGGCATCGGCTGAGTCTGCTCTGGCTCCTGATGGGATGGAGGACCCATTGCCTGCAGGTGCTCCACTCCCAGCCCTGTCAGGGGAAGCTGAGGTTGCCTCTGGGTCCGGTAACCCTCCAGCCTCTCCTGAGCTGCAGAGGCTCAGGGCAGAGAGGCGAAGGGAACTGAGTTCCCGCAGGAGGAGAGGATCGGGGCCGCCCTATGCCTCGGGGCAGATAAAAGCCGGCCAGCCCCAGCCCCAAGTTGCAAGAGCAACATTGTTGGTGACCAGTTCCTGCTTGAAACCTGTCCTGCTTTCCTGCCTGAGCTCCTGACCCACCCTGGTTCCCTGCTTGCCTACCTGTTCCCGACTTTGCCTGACTCCCTGCCCTGCACGCAGCTTCAGTGACTACGGACTGCCTTTACGTTGCACCCCTGACCACGGACCGGACTTGGACCTCGCCTCTCGGGTAACCCACGGGACCAGCACAGGTAGCTTCCTATGTCCACTTCACTCCTATGTTCTTCCCAACCCAGTCAGTCAAGCCTACCTCACAGGGTGGTTGTGAAGATAAAAGGAGGATGGGGAGAGACAGTACACCACAGGGAGCAATCTGGAGGGAAGCAGGAGGGGATAAAAATGCACACACACACACACACACACACACACACACACACACGCCCAGGTACTTTTGTTGTTGTTAGTTCTTTCTTTTTCTTTTCTTTTCTTTTTTTAAAAAAAGTTTATTGTGTTTTTGATCCCTTTTCTGTTTTTATTTTGTTGTCTTGTATTCTGTTTTCAAATTGCATTCCAGTGTTGTGTGGATTTTATTCCCACTGAATCTTAGTCACGCTAGGGCAGGGGTCAGCAACCTTTTTCAGCCGTGGGGCATTCCGCCATCCCTCAGACCATGTGGTGGGCCAGACTATAATTTGGAAAAAAAAAAAATAGTAATGAATTCCTACGCCCCACAAATAACCCAGAGATGCATTTTAAATAAAAGCACACATTCTACTCATGTAAAAACACCAGGCAGGCCCTACAAATAACCCAGAGATGCATTTTAAATAAAAGGACACGTTCTACTCATGTAAAAACACGCTGATTCCTGGACCGTCCGTGGGGCGGATTGAGAAGGCGATTGGGCCGCATCTGACCCACGGGCCTTAGGTTGCCTACCCCTGCACTAGGATCTGCTGAGAAAGGGCGGTTTAGAAATATTTTAAATCAAAGAAGGTGGATTGACAGAAGACAGTTAAATAGTGCCTGCTATTATAACCATCCATTATGTGCAGTAGTGATATCGTGCTGATATCGACAAGGTCATGATGCTGGCATGAAACCAGTGGAGGGGCCCATTGCCTTCTGTGCTCAGCTTGTGTGCTCCCAGAAACATCTGCCTGGAGCTTGTTGGTTCTGTTCTCTGCGAATTTTGCTTTGATGCAGCAAGTCTCTTTGATTCTTGAAATCTAGGCAGCTTGCCGGACCAGGCCAAGAGTCTCTTAATTTGCTGTTTAACGATCTCCAGCCTTTGGGAAGTGCTCTCAAAAGCAAGGCAGGAGGGGGTGGTCATCCTGGTCTCCAGGATCTGGTTTGTTGACATCAAAGATTTGAGAGGGCACTTGGGAGCCCGTTTGGTCTGTCCCCTTGCCTGATCTGGTGCATGATCCTTGATGGACAGCTCTCCAGCCTGTAGCCAAGAAGGACCCACCGCCTCCCAAGGCAGCCTGCCCCATCCTTGGACAGTTCTTGGGAGGTTTCATAGAATCATAGAGTTGGAAGAGAGCACAAGGGCCATCCAGTCCAACCCCCTGCCAAGCAGGAAACACTATCAAAGCATTCCTGACAGGTGGCTGTCAAGCCTCTGCTTAAAGACCTCCAAAGAAGGAGACTCCACCACACTCCTTGGCAGCAAATTCCACTGTCAAACAGCTCTTACTGTCGGGAAGTTCTTCCTAATGTTTAGGTGGAATCTTCTTTCTTGTATTTTGAATCCATTGCTCCGTGTCCTCTTCTCAGGAGGAACAGAAAACAACTTTTCTCCCTCCTCTATATGACCTCCTTTTATATATTTGAACATGGCTATCATATCACCCCTTAACCTTCTCTTCTCCAGGCTAAACATACCCAGCTCCCTAAGCCGTTCCTCATAAGGCATCGTTTCCAGGCCTTTGACCATTTTGGTTGCCTTCCTCTGGACACGTTCCAGCTTGTCAGTATCCTTCTTGAACTGTGGTGCCCAGAACTGGACACAGTATTCCAGGTGAGGTCTGACCAGAGCGGAATACAGTGGTACTATTACTTCCCTTGATCTAGATGCTATACTCCTATTGATGCAGCCCAGAATTGCATTGGCTTTTTTAGCTGCTGCATCACACTGTTGACTCATGTCAAGTTTGTGGTCTACCAAGACTCCTAGATCCTTTTCACATGTACTGCTCTCAAGCCAGGTGTCACCCATCCTGTATTTGTGCCTTTCATTTTTTTTGCCCAAGTGTAGTACTTTACATTTCTCCTAATGCTCCATCAAATTCTGCTTTCCTGAAATTCCCACTCACTGCCTTCCTCTCCTGCGATGTGGAGCAACACGGAACAAGCCTCCCCCATCTCTCATGTGACGAAGGCCGTTGATATGTGAAGGCAGCTCGGTCGCAACATTGGGAGAACTATGAAATGCAATGGGGTGTGTGTGTTGCAAGTCCGAGAGGGGTGGGATCAGGTCTTTTTGTAAGGGAATGTGCAAGGATTGAATCCCTCCGGTAGCCATAGAGTGACTTGCTTAAGATCACCCGGTGGCTTTGAAACTTGCCCTGCTTCCCAAAGCTTTTCTGTTTCCTTCAAAAGGCCTTGGAGGTGAATTTTCCTAGAGATGGAACCCTGTACTTAATCTACTCCATGCAAAAATTCTGACTCGTTCTGTGCAGCTTTTGATTAAGGTCAGGAGACCTTTATCAGCCCAAGGGCCACATTCCCACCTTCTGGGGGCCGCATGCTTGTTTAAAACGTGGGCAGAGCAAAGGATGTAACCCTTATGTTTGTACAGTAGGCTGCACTTCATACTCGGCCCAGTATACCTGAAGGAGCGTCTCCACCCCCATCGTTCTGCCTGAGATCCAGCGCCGAGGGCCTTCTGGCAGTTCCCTCACTGCGAGGCTACAGGGAACCAGGCAGAGGGCCTTCTTGGTAGTGGCGCCCGCCCTATGGAACGCCCTCCAATCAGATGTCAAGGAAATAAACAACTATCTGACTTTTAGAAGACATCTGAAGGCAGCCCTGTTTAGGGAAGTTTTTCATGTCTGATGTTTTATTGTATTTTTAATATTCTGTTGGGAGCTGCCCAGAGTGGCTGGGGAGACCCAGCCAGATGGGTGGGGTATCAACAACAACAACAACAACAACAGTATGTATGTATGTAAATGAAAAAGGGACCCAGGAGGCGCTGTGGGTTAAACCACAGAGCCTAGGGCTTGCTGATCAGAAAGTCGACGGTTCGAATCCCTGCTGCGGGGTGAGCTCCCGTTGCTCGGTCCCTGCTCCTGCCCACCTAGCAGTTTGAAAGCACATCAAAGTGCAAGTAGATAAATAGGAACCGCTCTGGCGGGAAGGTAAACGGCGTTTCCGTGCGCTGCTCTGGTTCGCCAGAAGCGGCTTAGTCATGCTGGCCACATGACCCGGAAGCTGTGCGCCGGCTCCCTCAGCCAGTAACGCGAGATGAGCGCCGCAACCCCAGAGTCGGACACGACTGGACCTAATGGTCAGGGGTCCCTTTACCTTTACCTAATGAACCATCAAATCTAATGTGCACCTCAATTTTCAGAACCTTGAATCAAAGTGTTTGTTGTGGGGGAGGAAGGGAAAGGAGAATGTTAGCCGCTTTGAGACTCCTTCAGGTAGTGATAAAGTGGGATATCAAATCCAAACTCTTCTTCTTCTTCTTCTTCTTTGTCTTGCCCTTGAGACTGTGTGCACTCTTGGGTTTCCTCCCTCCAGGAGAGCAAGTGATCCGAGAGCCTGTCATGGACGTAGTCAGTAGATCAGACGTAGAGGCATTGTTGAGCCTGGGATCAGCCTGTTCTCGATTTAGAGCTTGCTGCGCCCACAAAGTACCAGATGGTGGGGGACGTGTTGTAGCCCCCCCTGCCCTTCCTGACAATCTGCCTCTTCGCGTGGTCTTCCTTTTGTCAACTGCTTCCAAATCAGGGCCTTAAATTACTTTTATCCAGCCGTCTGGAGCTCATCTTTTCCCAACACAAGTTGCTAGAGCAGGGGTTGGCAACGTGCGGCCCATGGGATGGATGCGACCCATGAAGACCGTTTTACCGGCCCACGAGCTGCCCCTGAACTGAGCCACCCGCTCGGCGAGTCCCCCCCCCGTGCTGCACTACAGCGGTGCAGCGCAGTGTGGGGACTCGCTGAGCGGTGCTGGAAATTGCGTCTGCACATGCACAGATACACGATTTTCGGCATCTGGGCATGCACAGAAGCAATTTCCGGCGTCGCGCTGCGCCAGTCCTGCCCACGGACGATCTCCATGGGAGTGATCCGGCCCATGACTGGTAACCTTACCTACCCCTATGCTAGAGTCTCTGGTCAGTTAAGGAATATTTGCATAAATGCCATTAATACCTCGGTTAATTGTCCTGAAGGAACATCTCTCTCCTCCTCCCTCCCTCTTTTGAGGCAAAGGCTACAAACAGCATAAAGGTGGCGGGAATGACGTGTGGGCGATCTGCCACATCCCCTCCCGCTTTTTGCTAGGTCCTTAAAAGACCCAGTGCCCAGGTCCTTGACACCAAATTGCATTTGCAGACTCTAATTGCTATGCGTAGGTGCAGGATGCAGCCAGCTTTCAGCAGGGAAGCTGCCCTGTTAGCAAGTAAAATAACAAGTTTAAAATAAAAGGAGAGAAGGGGTAGGAGATCAGAGACAACCGGGGATGTACGAACATGCCTCAATCAGATCGGGCTTCCATTTACACAAGAATGCAGTATTTTCTGTGCCGCTGCAAATAGCTTATTCTGCACGAGTCTTTCTTCCATTTTGGTCACCCACCAGTGTAGAAATATAGGTGATTTTTTTATTTTTATTTTTACATATATCATAGCACAAGATTGGCATGCCTATCTCAGCCGTCAGCTGAGAGCCCGGCGCCCGGGTGCCCCGCACCCCTAGCACCTATAGGTAAGACGGCCCTGGCAGGAATCACAGCTAAGGAATGAGAGCTGGCCACTTTCGGCGGGAGTTCATTCTCTGGTTGCACAGCAGCACTGGCAGAGGAACTTTACGGAGGGAGCGGACTGCCCCCGGTACCACTATTCTGGTAGGGTGCCATCGTGGCAGCCCCCCGACATGCGACGTGCACCCCCCCCGCGCCGGGAGCCACGCCCCCACAGGTGGCACGTCACAACCCCATAATGCGCGCCACGGCCCTGCGCATAGCTGTCAACTTTCGGATTTGAAAATAAAGGATTTTTTCCTCAAACTTTCGGATTTGAAAATAAGGGATGCCGCAAGGGCGGTGCAATGGCACCAAGTAGCCTCGCCACCCTGCGCTCCAGAGGCTGCGCGAGAACGGGTGAGCGAAAGAGCGAGCACGTAGACGGCAGGCAGGCTGTCTGTCTGGTTGGGCGTGAGGGTCTGGCTGCACAAGGCATGCAAGCTCCGCCCCTAGTCGGTCTCAGACTCCTTATTGGCAGCCGAGCAACGCAGCTGAGGAGCCTCCCTGGCCGGCAGGGAGGGAGAGGAGCTGCTTCCTTTGAAATCCGGGAAATTTAAGGGATAACAACAATCCGGGATAGCAGCGGGAAACGGCATTGGAATAAGGGAGTTTCCCGCAAAAAAGGGGAGGGTTGACAGCTATGGCCTTGTGGGTGACGCTTCAAGCCCCCTGGATGCATGTAACGCCCCCGGGATGCATGTCACACACCCCGGGGGACGCCAGCCACGCCCCCGCCTGCTCTCCGGCCCCGGTAGCAGAGCATGCAGCTTTGCCACTGCACAGCAGCAGAGGAAATTGAGAAGTCCACATCCATGCAACTCAGAGAAACCCCTGGCAGAGATGAGTGTGCCACTCAGTCCTCTTCTCCTTTCCTGTGTAGGTTGAAGTGGAAGATTCTAGAAGGCCAGTTAACTATCCCCCCTCCCTCTTGGAACAATGAAAGGGCCCTGAAGTTGGTCACAATAAACTTCACGCTTCAGAGAGCAAGATGTGTTTGAATAATTACACGAGGACGCAGAATTAAAACATTTATTTATACTCCATGCCGTCTACACCAGCGATATTTTAAACTTAATCATCTCAAGACAGATGGTGCAACATTTGGGCCTATTAAATTAATGGCATTCAATGTTCTCCGTTTCTCAGTTATTTTTGGACATTTGTCATATTTTTTTCCCCTTTCCTTTTTTGCGGTGGGAAAGAAATGAATAAAGGTAAGCAATGGATATGCCCAGAGCTGGGGTTCACCACTACAAATGCCAGAGTCTCTTACATGGAACACAGAAAAAATTGTTACTAATTATGCATTTATTTAGGGCTTTCCGCAACATTGGGAGTGTCCATTGTACTGTCCCAATGCTGACAACAACCCTGTAAGGTAGGTCTGTCCAATCAATACTAAGAGATTGCCAAGGGTGATGGAAAGTCAGAGTCCAGCTACATCTGGGCAGCCACAGCTTCTCCTGCACAAAGACATAGCTGTCAACTTTCGGATTTGAAAATAAGGGATCAGCAGCCTCACCTGTCCCGGGGACAGTCTACGGTTCTCGGGGACAGTCCACGCCGCGGTAATCCCCCCAGGCTACAAATTAATTTATACCAGGCTACACACCATCATCTTTCCCCACCTCAGGGTGTCTTTTCCAGGGAGTCTTCTCTTCTCATGAGATGCTTCAGGATCTGTCCTTCCGGTGAGCAGCCAGGGCCGATGTCCTTCAGAATGGATTGGTTTGATCTTCTTGCAGTCCACGGGACTCCAGCACCACAATTGAAAAGCGTCAATTCTTCATGGGGGGATTGATCAGGTTCACTCTTTTGGCTCTCTGGCATCCGTCAATGACTTATTATACAAACGTGTTGCAGACTTTGCATCCTTTAACACTCTTTTGGAAGGAGTGTATTTGTGGGCTGGGCCAGAGTGGTTGATTTTACATGCAAGCAAAGAACAAACAGTGCTGTTGTCTAAGGACATCCTATTCTCTGTAACTATTGGTGAGCAACGCAGGCGAGCAACGCAGCTGAGGAGCCTCCCTGGCTGGCAGGGAGGGAGAGGATCTGCTTCCTTTGAAATCCGGGAAATTTAAGGGATATCTAACAATCCAGGATAGCAGCGGGAAACGGCGCTGGAATAAGGGAATTTCCCACCCAAAAAAGGGAAACAGCGTGGAACGGCGCTGGAATAAGGGAGTTTCCCGCAAAAAAAGGGAAGGTTGACAGCTATGCACAAAGAGTAGTAGACTCGTAATCTGGTGAACCGGGTTCGTGTCTCCGCTCCTCTACATGCAGCTGCTGGGTGACCTTGGGCTAGTCACACTTCTTTGAAGTCTCTCAGCCCCACTCACCTCACAGAGTGTTTGTTGTGGGGGAGGAAGGGAAAGGAGAATGCTAGCCGCTTTGAGACTCCTTCGGGTAGTGATAAAGCGGGATATCAAATCCAAACTCTTCTTCTTCTTTACTATCTGCATGAAGTAAGGGAGCCAGTGTGGTGTAGTGGTTAAGAGCGGTAGACTCTAATCTGGGGGACCGGGTTCGAGTCTCCACTCCTCCACATGCAGCTGCTGGGTGACCTTGGGCTAGTCACACTTCTCTGAAGTCTCTCAGCCTCACTCACCTCACAGAGTGTTTGTTGTGGGGGAGGAAGGGAAAGGAGAATGCGAGCCGCTTTGAGACTCCTTCGGGTAGTGATAAAGCGGCATATCAAATCCAAATCCAAACTCCAAATCCAAATCCATATAAATTCAACATGTGCTGCTATTTCCTGCAGGGTGATGCAGAGACAGGGAAAGCTGCCTCTGTGGAATTTCTGCCTGAAAAGTTGTTTGAGGACAGGGAACCGTAGATTGCAAGGATGGAAAAAGAGCCTCCTGTTTACTTCTTGAGTCCTTGAGACAGTTGCTGTGTTTCATGTGGAAAGAGAAAGCTGTCTGTTGTCTGGGTGTGTTTTTCCCCCCTTTCCCAGATGAGCTGCAGAATCCATATTGGCCTTTTAAATTCTGGCAGTGGTTAGCTTTAATTTTCAGTTTGGGTGTTTGCAGGGAAATTGCAGGGAGGCACAACACAAGCGGACCCCTTCACAGTCTTTGTGGTATCAAAACGCTTTCCCACCCCCCTCCCTCCATCCTGTGTGTCTGTATTTAAGAGAGAAATGAGTCACAGTTGGTTAAACAGCTCTCTGAGGTGTTAAAAGTAAAACTTCTTTTCACATACACACACACCAAAGAGTTGCGTTTTCTACTCAATAAACATTTCTGGCGTGAAGCAGCCCAGAACTGAGTAAACTTTACTTCCACCTCTGCAATTCATTTTGCAAAATACCCATAATAGGCGTGGACCAAATAGAAATCTTCTCCCACACGTGGAAGGGCTTGCAAACAGTAAAGAAATGGGAGAATTGGCCTGACAGCTTGAAAAGTTACGTAGAAATCCAGAAAGGAGAAATGTAACAAATGGTGAAAAGATGCAGTGCTTTTTTTTCTGGGGGGACGCATACACCTAAACATTTTGTGAATCTATCTACTCTTGTCCATTTACTGTATTTATTTTCCTTGATTTGAGCTATAAAATGGTGATTTCCTTGAGTCAAAATGAGAGTATCCCTAAACATGTTTTTTTAAAGAAAAAAAGCACTGAAAACATGAATAATCTGGCTAATGGAATCATCGTCCAGTATACCTGAAGGAGCGTCTCCACCCCCATCATTCTGCCCGGACACTGAGGTCCAGCTCCGAGGGCCTTCTGGCGGTTCCCTTGCAAGAAGCCAAGTTACAGGGAACCAGGCAGAGGGCCTTCTCGGTAGTGGCACCCGCCCTGTGGAACGCCCTCCCTTCAGATGTCAAAGAGAACAACAACTACCAGACCTTTAGAAGACATCTGAAGGCAGCCCTGTTTAGGGAGGCTTTTAATGTTTAATAGATTATTGTATTTTAATGTTCTGTTGGAAGCCGCCCAGAGTGGCTGGGGAAACCCAGGCAGATGGGTGGGGTATAAATTATTATTATTATTTATTATTTATTATTTATTATCCCGTCTCTCAAGGAGTACGGGTTTGAGGGTTTGAGCCAAGGTGTCTTCAGTCCAGGTTAATTTTATTGTGAGCGGCATCTGTCTGTCTCGAGAGACAATGGCGTGTACCTCCGGGGGGTGAAGCCAAACCGCTGTCGGCAGCACCTAGCGCGCAAGCCTGGGCAGTGTGTATGGAGGTCCTGGGTTGTCCCAGGTGACGGGGGCAGAGGAAGGGGGGTGCGGTGGGTTCGGTCAGCCCCAGGTGTCACCACTATGGGGGGTAACAAAATGCCAGGTGGCACTCACCGCGGGGCCTTCAGCGCGCCCAAGCCACGCGTTTCTCTCCACAGACAGCTTTCTGGGTCATGTGGCCAGCAGGACTAAACCGCTTCTGGCGCAACGGAACACCGTGACAGAAACCAGAGCGCGTGGAAACGCCGTTTACCTTCCCGCCACAGCAGTACCTGCCACTACACATTCAAAAGACTACCTGAGCAGTGAAGGGGGGGTCCAAGAGCACCCCAGACTGAGAGTTCAGGGCCCACTCCTGAGACCTAGAGGTGGTAAACTGGGAGGGGAGGAGGGCAAATGCCCCCCAATAATGGGGATTAAATTATGGGGGTTTAATGAGGAAGGGGAAGACTATGTGTGCCACCTGGAGTTCCTTGGAGAAGGTGGGATTTAAACGTAGTAAATCAAGAAAAACAACAACAAATAAATCACATGTTGTCCCAGGGTCCTTTCTTTCTCCTAGCCCAACTCACCTCTATTATGAGAACTCTTGTGGGGAGAGTTTAGGCAATGGAGCCTGTGAGTGAAAGCCTTTACTTGCATGATCCTTTTGATGCCCGCAGACTGTCTCGCCAGAGTGGTGCATGCTCTAGTTATCTCCCGCTAGGACTGCTGCAATGCGCTCTGCGTGGGGCTACCTTTGAAGGTGACTCGGAAACTGCAATTAATCCAGAATGCAGCAGCTAGACTGGTGACTGGGAGCGGCTGCCGAGACCACATAACACCAGTCTTGAAAGACTTACATTGGCTCCCAGTACGTTTCCGAGCACAATTCAAAGAGTTGGTGCTCACCTTGAAAGCCCTAAACGGCCTCGGTCCTGTATACCTGAAGGAGCGTCTCCACCCCCATCCATAGCTGTCAACTTTCGGATTTGAAAATAAGGGATTTTCCCGAACTTTCGGATTTGAAAATAAGGGATGCCGCCAGGGCGGTGCAATGGCACCAAGTAGCCTCGCCACCCTGCGCTCCAGAGGCTGCGCGTGAACGGGTGAGCGAAAGAGCGAGCGCATAGATGGCAGGCAGGCTGTCTGTCTGGTTGGGCGTGAGCGTCTGGCTGCACAAGGCATGCAAGCTCCGCCCCCAGTCGGTCTCAGACTCCTTATTGGCAGCCGAGCAATGCAGCTGAGGAGCCTCCCTGGCCGGCAGGGAGGGAGAGGAGCAGCTTCCTTTGAAATCCGGGAAATTTAAGGGATATCAACAATCCGGGATAGCAACGGGAAACGGCATTGGAATAAGGGAGTTTCCCGCAAAAAAAGGGAGGGTTGACAGCTATGCCCTCATCATCCAACCCGGACACTGAGGTCCACCTCCGAGGGCCTTCTGGCAGTTCCCACACTGCGAGAAGTGAGGTTACAGGGAACCAGGCAGAGGGCCTTCTCGGTAGTGGAACCCGCCCTGTGGAACGCCCTCCCAGCAGATGTCAAGGCAATAAGAAACTATTTTACTTTTAAAAGACAACTGAAGGTGGCCCTGTTTAGGGAAGTTTTTAATGTCTGATGCTGTATTGTTTTTAATATTCGGTTGAAAGCTGCCCAGAGTGGCTGGGGAAACCCAGCCAGATGGGCGGGGTATAAATAATAAATTATTATTATTATTATTAACATGACACAGGTATATTCCCAATGTTATGTGTAGCTTGGCCTTGAGAGGGGAAGGAAAACAGGCAACAGAACGCAGGAGCTCCAGAGATGAATATGGTTGAAGTTTACTGTTTCATATAATAAGCAGCCACTCGCTGGTTTCTGGCCTCCTGCGTATAATTCATCCTCTCTCTTCCTGACACGTTTTCTCCTCTTTGATTTCCAGGTAGAGCGTTCTCGTTTGGATGCCGCTGCAGTGAACGGAGGTTTTCCCCGCAAGGTTCCCAGCCGTTCCTTTATTCCTAGGAACTCCCTAGATATGTCTCCATTCTTCGCCTGAAAGAGGAGTCCCTCCTGCCTCTTCTGTTTGAGGCGTGACGTCAAAACAACCCATCCCATCAGCAAAGGGAATCCAGTCGGCTTTCGGAACACATCATTCTCCCAAACATGATCCCTCCGTCGATGGAATATCTGGGCCAGATTCTGAGGGGTTGTGAATGGGAGGCCAAGACGCCAACAGAATACGATGCTTTGAGAAAGCACCACCTTATCTCAGAGCAAGACTGATCTCTAAAAGAAGACAATACACCTTCCCTTTCCCACTCTAGACCATTAGAATCGTGGGGTGTTTGGGGCACCCAATATGTCAAAATGCCGCATTTGAGCCATCGGCAATAGACCACCGTCTCCCTTCCGTTTTGGCCTTTGACACCAACCACAATTTATTCCGCCCGCTTGGGAATTCGTTGGCAAGCTCAGAGCTGGAGCCTTTCTGCGCGCTGCGGATCTGTGCCCAGTCGAGGAACGTAATGAAACCGGCATGGCCAAGCTCCTGCTAAAGTTCCAGCGGTATTTTCGGCGGAAACCCATCCGCTTCTTCACGCTGATTGCCCTCTACCTGACTGCCGGGAGTTTGGTGTTCCTCCATGCTAGCTTCACCGGGGAGGTGAGAGTCTTGGAGACTGTGCCCAGGGCCAACGATGGCCCCGGGAATGGGGTGGAAGCCCAGTCTTTGGTGACGCTACAACTTGGCAGGGAGTTTAAAGAGACACCGGAATCTTTGACCGTGGCCCGGAGGTATGGATCTTGGTTTAAGAGCCCTTCCAAGGATACAGCGGGGAGGAGCAAGATAGGGGATTACGGCGGGACTTGGAGCAGAGCTCTCAAGGGCAGGAACGTGCGGGAGAAGGAAGAAGACAGAGGTAACATCTCCTTTGAGCGGGTATATGGGAGAGAAACGAAAGCTTTTGGTTTGGAATGGAACGTAAAAGTTTTGTACCCGTTTTCCCTATTTTAAGACGTAGCCATAAAATAAGCCAGAGCAGGATTTTTTCGCATTTGCGAAATATAAGCCGTACCCCGAAAATAAGCCATAGTGATAGGCGCAGTTCTGGAGGGCGCCAAGGAAAAGGCGGGGCTGGGCATCCAGTCCCGCCACCAAAACCAGTCAGCCCCAGAAGCAGCGCTCAGGAACTCTGCAGAGCAGGGCGCACAGGAAGGGGCAGCGGGCGCGACAAAGGCACTCCAAAGGTCTCTCCGCCCGCGCGCTCGCCCAACTCCACTCGCTGAAGAGCGCATGGGGCGGCCGCCGTGGCGGAGAGGGAAGGCGGCACGGGCTTTCCCTGCTCGCCACCACGACGAAATCTCCCGCGCCGTCCCACACGTCGCCCAAGAAGCCCCTTGGAAAACAAGGCTTCTCTCGAGTTTCGAGGAGGGAAGGCGGCGGAGGAGGACCAGGAGAGAGCGCCCAGCGAAAGCGGGTCTCTCTGGTGCCCGTTTCCCGTATCCTCAAAGCTCAGCTTGGATTCTCCCCCCCGCTGCCAGCAAGCAAACAAAGAACTCCGCGCCCGTCCCATCCTTCGCAGCCCCAGAACTCAAGCGTGGCCTTGCCAAGGCGTGCTTACGTAATAAAAATGAGACATCCCCTCAAAATAAGCCATAGTGTGTTTTCTTGAGGAAAAGAAAATATAAGGCAGTGTCTTAAAATAGGGGAAACACGTAGGGTTTTCTGAAATCCAGCCTCTTTTCCTTCCCTGTTTTTTTTGCAAACATCTTCTCTCTACAGGTCACATCCTTATGAGGACTACGTCAAATATTCCCTTGGTTTGAATTTGGGAATCAAAAATGATGATCGTCAAACGTTCAGAATCCTAAATTCAATTCTGCTGCTTTTGCTTTTGTTCCATTCTGAACTTTTGCTGCTGCTTCCTCCTTCTCCCTGGTTGGGTGATCCCAACCAATCAGGGATCGCAATGCAGCCAGTTCCAGCCAATCAGGGAGCCCAGCAAATCTTTCTTTATTTTACTATTCAGTATGTTTATAAATGACCCATGCCAGTCCTTTCTGGCCTAAAAATAGGGGGAAACGTGGGTAATATAATAAGAAGAAGAAGAAGGAAAAGAAAAAGAATTGGAATAAGAATTTAAAAAGAAGACGCAAACAGTGACCTGGTTATGATTTCTGCTTTTAGTTGATTGGAGGAGGGGTTGTTTACATAACTGAATTAGGCTGCATTCACAAGCCAGTTTATTCTGCTTTCATGACATTTCGCTAACTATGAGTTTCTGCATTTCATTTGAGCTTTCACGGGACATAGAAACCTCTTCCAGAAATATAGCAGAATATGGTGCAAGTTTAATGCTTATTTCCATATAATTTGCTTCCAGAAAAAAGGTTTATAAGCAATATGGAAATGAGTGCTGAACTTGCTCTGTGCTCCCTATATTTCTGGAACAGGCTTTTCCATCGTACGAAAGCTCAGATATAATGCTGAAATCAACAGTTATGGAAATGTCGTGAAAATAAGCAGTCATGCAAATAAGCAGTCATGCAAATGCAGCCTTAGTGAATTGGATGATGTTGTGATACTATGGAAAGAAATCATAGTAAGCTCCCCTCTACAAAGTCAGGACATTGGTCTCTGTAGCCCAGGACGGTCTGCTCAGTGATGGAATTCTCTCCCCTTGGTGTGGATTTTAAAGCAGGTTTCAGTAAGCCACACTTTCAAATTGCATCTTCTTAAATAAGGCTGCCCCTCCCCCCAATCTGTGTGTTTTTTTTTAAAAAAACCACTGTTAAATGTGGCAGCCCTCGTCAGCTTTGATTATTTTTATTTATCATTTCCCCCCCACAGCGTTGGGAACCACCTTGGGTGGGCTAGTGCCCCAGAAGGTGGCCTAGAAACAATTTCGTAAGAAAATAGAAATAACAATATTTGTACTCCAAAAGCATCCATTAAAATGTGCTGATGAATTCTTTAAAAAACAAATCAATTGCAAATGAATGTGGACATTAAGAGAACCAAACTTAAGATTGAAAAACACTTACAGCTCTGCCCAGCAATACCTTTGCCACCGCTCCTTGCCCCCCCCCCCCCGAATTTGTTACCTGAGGCAGTGTAGATCTTTCAAGACCGGTGTTATGTGGTCCCGGCGGCCACTCCCAGTCACCAGTCTAGCTGCCGCATTCTGGATTAATTGCAGTTTCCAGGTCACCTTCAAAGGTAGCCCCACATAGAGCTCATTGCAGTAGTCCAAGTGGGAGATAACCGGAGCATGTCTCTGGTGAGACAGTCTGCGGGCAGGTAGGGTCTCAGCCTGCGTACCAGATAGAGCTGGTACACAGCTTCCTTGGACACAGAATTGACCTGCACCTCCATGGACAGCTGTGAGTCCAAAATGACTCCCAGGCTGCGCACCTGGTCCTTCAGGGGCACAGTTACCCCATTCAGGACCAGGGAGTCCTCCACACCTGCCCGCCTCCTGTCCCCCCAAAACAGTACTTCTGTCTTGTCAGGATTCAGCCTCAATCTATTTGAAGAGTCAGATGTGGGGCTGATTTGGCTCAGGTCAGGTGTTCTTCAAAGCCAAAAGCCCAGGCATCATCGCATCCCTTTCATTTTGCTCCGCTGATGGTGTCTTTTGACTGGTGACTTATGGGGACTGTCTGGAGAGCACTTAGTGCCTTGAAGGCCTCATTTACTCTACCTGACAGGTTGCTTATTTTTTGGAGAGGAGAGGATGCCGCCGTGCCGCTGCTTCATTCATTACAAAGTAGAAGGGCAGCCCAGAGGCGGCTCTTTCATTCCGATGCCGTAGCCCCCAGAACCCTGGCCAGCAGGTCGTAGGCAAAATGTGGGGACAGAGGGGAGTTTTTCTCCCCATCTCACAACCCCAGAACATCCGAGGAACGTGAATGTTGGAAGATCCAGGACTTTAAAAAGGACTTCTGCACACAGCTCAGAGTTAAACCCTGGAACTCCCAGCCACAGGAGGCAGTGATGACCACCAACCTAGATGGCTTTAAAAGAGGATTGGACAAATTCATGGAGGAGGAGAAGGCTACTGAGGACCACTAGCCAGAATGACTGTGCTCTGACTCCCCAATCAGGAGCAGCAAGTGCTCTTCTGCTTGGGTCCTGCTTGTGGTTTCAATTTGGGGCAGGATGCTGGACTAGATGGGCTACTGGCCTGATCCAGCAGGCTCTCCTCCTCAAATCATAGAATTATAGAGTTGAAAGGGACCATAAGGGTCATCTAGTCCAACCCCCTGCAATGCGGGAATATTTTGCCCAATGTGGGGCTTGGACCCACAACCCTGAGATCAAGAGTCTTGTGTTCTACCAACTGAGCTATCCCAACGTAAAAAAATTGCATGGAACCCAGACCCAGTGGCGTCGCAACGGGGTGCATAACGGGGGTTTGGGGGCAGTTCGCCCTGGGTGCCATGTCTGGGGGGTGACAAAAGCCCGTGGGGGCTCGTGGTGGTGCGAGCAGCCATCGCGGCGCTGCATGTGGAGGAACCTCCGTTTGCATCTGCAGCCGTGAGCAGAGGATCCCAACGCCGGCGGCAAACTATGTACAGCGCATGTGCAGCATCACAAGTATGCACTGTACATATCAATGCCACACATGCGCTGTACATAGCGGTTTGTCGCCGGCGCCGCTCAAGTGCCGTATGGACGGCGGTGGGATCCCTCTGTTGCTGCTACAGCCGCATGGAGAGGATCATCCATTCGCGGCTGTAGCAGCGACGGAGGGATCCTGACCCCTTCCGTATGGTGCTGGAGTGGCGCCGCCGGCAAACCACTATGTACTGCGCATGTGCGCCGGCGCTACATACGGAGCATGCATTGTATGTAGCGGCGACGCACATGCGCCCTATGTAGCGACGCCCCGGGTGTCACGATGCCTTCGTTCGCCCCTGCCCAGACCACCTGGGTGAAAACCAGGAATCCTAACTGCTGGGTCTTATGTTCTTATAATTTGCAAATGAGAGGGCTATCAATGGCCACTAGGCTCTGCTTCCACATTCAGTGATGCTTCTGAATACCAGTTGCTGGAAACCACAGGAGGGGAGAGTGGCGCTCTTCTGCTCAGATCCTGCTTGCCACAGGGCATCTGGTTGGCCACTGTGAGAACAGGATGTTGGACTAGATGGGCTACTTGCCTGATTCGGCCGGCTCGCTTTATATCCTGATATTCTTATATTCATATCATGCCTTTCTGAACAATATGCCAGATATCTGGATTAGTACAAAGCAGGGAAGGGAAGCTTCTTCAGCCTGAGGGAACAGTTCTTCATGTGGCCAGAGGCAATAGCTGATGGAGCACAGGATGCAAAATTTGCCAGGCATGAGGCATCCTCACAGCTCAGGGATAAAGCAACTCAAGGAGGCCCTGGGAGAAGGCCAGCAAGGGCCATGTCCTATGGAAAGTTCAGAGGGTCAGTCAGAGCGACAGACCCACTCCGTCCAGTTTAGACGAGCATCAAAGCTTCACTTGGCCATCTTTAGGTACCAGCGACGAAGGCATCACAAAAACAGCACCGCCTGTGAACAAGACCATAGAATCATAGAGCTGGAAGGGACCACAGCGGTCATCTAGTCCAACCCCCTGCAATGCAGGAATCTCTTGCCCAACGTGAGACTTGAACCCATAAGACCCAACTCTTAGGTGCCGTGGGGGCTTTGGCCCCCATAGTAAAATATGGTCAGGCCGCCGCAAAGTTGATGGGCAAATGGTGTGTGTGCACTGTGTTATGTGATCAATTGTGCGGGGCGGGTTTTAACCTGAGCCCCCACAATGTTTTGTTCAAGTTGGCACACCCCGCTTGAACCCCCAACCCTGAAATTAAGAGTCCCATGCTCTACTGACTGAACTATAAGTGTGCGTATACGTTTGTGGGGTCAGCACACTCAGGAAGAAGGGCAAGGTTTGCAGAAGGTCAACTGTTGTTTCAGAAAGAATCGGAAGCGGTGGCGGGATGGGTGGTTGGTTCATTGGGTTTATCCAGAACAGCCCGCTGAAAGGTTAGCAGGCTCAGTGGGAACAGAATGCTGTCAATCTGGGAAAGGGTGTGGAATGGAGTCTCAGAGCCGGCCCACCTATGAGGCACAGTGAGCGGTTGCCTGAGGGTGGCACACTCCCAAGGGTGATGGTGGGGCATAGCAGGGGTGGGTGGGAATATGAAACATCCCACCCTGGCCCTGTGGAGTCTTCCTGGAAGAAGGCATGGGTGGCTGCTGGGAGCTGGAGCGCTCACGCTGCAGCATTTTGTTGCAGTTCTGATTTGCCGCAGCCATCAAAGACTCCAACCTCTTTCCTTCCCCAGCGTAAGACCTTGCAAAAAGCTTGTTACATCCTGATGTCATCTTCTTAGGAATTCTCCAGTTGCTTCTAGATTTGCTTCCCTCGTTCGAAGTCGCCAGGGCAGCCCTTCCCAACGCCAGCTCCCCTCCAAACCAAAACAGTGGCGACATTTCCCTCCTCCTCGCGAGCTTTTGGCTCGGTTGCCACGCTCTGTGAACAAAGGAGAGGGGGCTGGACCCGTTTGGGGGAACATATTTGGCCGGGCTCATTAGTTTAATTTGAAATGACAATCAGTGAATCTCTACCAGATGGTGAGTGAAGACTCAACTGTCAGTGGCGGCACAGTCGGCCACCGCGTTCCCAGCCATATGCAAGGTGTCCGCAACAATTAACCTCCGCTAGGACGGCTCCTAATTCCTAATGATGGTGACAGCGATTGGCCTTGGGAAATAACTGCATCACTCAACGTGGGTGAGCAGTGTCTGTCGCTGACACACGCCCCTCCGCTGACTCTCGTAAAAAGGTGGGCGAGCGGATGCAAATCGTTCCCCCATTCAACGCAACAGCTCCCCCTTTCTAGACGGCTTTGTTCGTTTGGAGTAGGGCTGCGTCGAAAGCCGGCTCCAGCTGTGCTCCTCTGCAAGAGCCTGCCAATGGGCGCCCCCTCTGGCCCAGCATCCTCTTCTCACAGTGGCCAAGAAGATGCTCCAAAGGGAAAGCAGCAAGCAGGACCTGAGCACAAGAGCATCTCTCCCTGGTTACCAGGGGCGTAGTGTGGGTTGCAGGCACCCCGGGGCAGGACAAGTGTTGCAACCTCTAGTAGACTGGCCAGCGGAGTCTATGGTTGCAAACTATCCCCAACCTGGGAGCAGAGAAACATGAAACCACGCGCGCCACTGTGTAACCTCACCCTCCTGTCCTTGCAGCTAGGCGCTCTGGACGATGCATGTGGCTATAGCAGTGCTTTCTCACCTTCCTCTCCCTCCCTCCTCAGTGGGTGGCGATGGCGGCCTCCTCCTCCCAATAGACTAGCCTAGGGGTGGGGCATGCAGAGGCGTCCCTTTGCCGGCCACGAGGAAAAGGAGTCACTGCAGCAATAAAGGCCCAGCCTGGGCATGGATTGCCTCCATGTGGATCCAGCCTCAATGAGGAAGCCGGTCATGGGGGCGCCTTGTTGTACCCCCTCAGAAATCTGCGGCCGGGGCCACGGCCCCCCCTGGCCCTCATGCTATGCCACTGATGGTTTCCCACAACTGGTACAGACCCTCCAAGCAGGGCCGGCGCGTCCATTTAGGCGAACTAGGCAATTGCCTAGGGCGCCAAAATGGAGGGGGCGCTGGCCAGCCTGCCCCCTGCCGCCCCCCGCTGCCCCAACCAGCGGCGGAGCAAGCAGGTTGGGGCGAAAACCGCGGCGGCGAGGGCGCCAAAATGGAGGGGGAGCTGGCCAGCCTGCCGCCCGCCGCCGCTCCAACCAGCGGCAGAGCAAGCAAACCGCGGCGGCGGGGGCGCCCGGCTGGGAAGGGGGCGGGGCACCGCTCCGCAACGTGCGCCATACGCAATGATGTCACGTGGCCCGCCCCCTCGCCTAGGGCGCCAAAATTGCCAGCATCGGTCCTGCCTCCAAGTGTCCCTATTTTCCAGGGACATTCCTGGATTTACAGAAGCCGCCCCGGTTTCTGATTTGATCCCCAAATCTCCCACTTTTCCTTAAAGGTAAAGGGACCCCTGACCATTAGGTCCAGTCGTGACCAACTCTGGGGTTGTGGCGCTCATTTCGTTTTATTGGCCGAGAGCCGGCATACAGCTTCCGGGTCATGTGGCTAAGCCGCTTCTGGCAAACCAGAGCAGCGCACGGAAACGCCGTTTACCTTCCCGCCGGAGAGGTACCTATTTATCTACTTGCACGTTGACGTGCTTTCGAACTGCTAGGTGGGCAGGAGCAGGGACCGAGCAACGGGAGCTCACCCCGTCGCGGGGATTCGAACCGCCGACCTTCTGATCGGCAAGCCCTAGGCTCTGTGGTTTAACCCAGGATGTCCCTATTTCCATCGGAGAAATGTTGGAGGGTATGGAATTATGCGACACCCGAGCCAAGTAGATAAGTAACTATGCAACCTTTAGAAGACATCTGAAGGCAGCTCTGTATAGGCAAGTTTTTAAAAAATGTTTAATATTGTATTATGTTTTTATATACGGTATGTTGGAAGCTTCCCAGAGTGACTGGGGCAACCCAATCAGATGGGTTGGGTACAATTATTTATTTATTTATTTATTTATTTATTTAGGACACCCCTATTTTCACTGCAGAAATGTTGGATGAAATGCTGGTGTTCAGAAGCATTACAGCCTCTGACTGTAGACAGAGCACAGCCGTTGCGGCTAGTAGCATTTTGGCTCTCCTTACTTCCATATTATCACCTCGGTGTTTTTCTCCATGGACATATGTGAGTCAGTAACACAGAGCGACGAGGGAATTGAACTGAAAGTGGTAGCAAACTGTGAATGCTCCCATTCCAGCATTAATTTCAGTAGCTCCCCTACTTTAGGTCAAAATTCGGGAGGAGGAGAGTATAAGAGGAAGGCGGAAGGAATGGAAGGGGATGGAATCTCCCCCTTGTAGCCATTTTGTGCATCCTAGGGATCTGGTCCGGCTCGGAGGCTAGGCCAAAGCCTTTCTGGGTGAGGTGTCTTTTTAGGAGAGATTTTTGCAGAAGGGACTTGCCCCCCCTTTTAAAACAACAACAACAACAACAACGCAGTGGCTAGAGGTTTCTTTCTTTTTCCTTTCGGGAGCACGGATGCAGAATGAACGCCCAGCGTGTTTTCCGCACAGAGCTTGATGGCTTGTAAATCAAAGCATCGTCAGTATGCCGGAGAGCACTCTCAGCAGCCATGCCTAGCCTGTGGCTTAACAGGGCTGTCACCATGATTGATGATTCCCCAGACAGGGAGTGGAGGTTTTTGGGGAGAAAGAGGCTGGGAGAGCGGGAGAGAGCGAGAGCTTGCACGGCACTTTGTGATGGCCATTGTTTCTGTGACACTCCGTGGCGATGGAGAGATGGAGTCAGAAGGGGCTGTGCTGGGTAGCAACGCCCCGTCATCAGGGGCAATAGAAGGTGGGCCCAGATCCTTGCATCCTTGGGCATCATCGTAGGGGACGAAAATCCCTTGCTCCCTCAAGCTCAGTACTGTATCTTGGCTGATTTGGGTGTCTCCTCTTCTCCTCTCATTTAGAAACATTACTGATGAAGCTAAGGGATGCGGGTGGTGCTGTGGGTTAAACCACAGAGCCTAGAGCTTGCCGATCAGAAGGTCGGCGGTTCAAATCCCCGCGATGGGGTGAGCTCCCGTTGCTTGGTCCCTGCTCCTGCCAACCTAGCAGTTCGAAAGCACATCAAAGTGTAAGTAGATAAATAAGTACCGCTGCAGCGGGAAGGTAAACGGCATTTCCATGCGCTGCTCTGGTTCACCAGAAGTGGCTTAGTCATGCTGGCCACATGACCCAGAAGCTGTACGCCGGCTCCCTCTGCCAGTAAAGTGAGATGAGTGCCGCAACCCCAGAGTCGGTCACGACTGGACCTAATGGTCAGGGGTCCCTTTGTTGTTGTTCAGTCGTTCAGTCGTGTCCGACTCTTCGTGACCCCATGGACCAGAGCATGCCAGGCACGCCTATCCTTCACTGCCTCTCGCAGTTTGGCCAAACTCATGTTAGTAGCTTCGAGAACACTGTCCAACCATCTCATCCTCTGTCGTCCCCTTCTCCTTGTGCCCTCCATCTTTCCCAACATCAGGGTCTTTTCTAAGGAGTCTTCTCTTCTCATGAGGTGGCCAAAGTACTGGAGCCTCAACTTCAGGATCTGTCCTTCCAGTGAGCACTCAGGGCTGATTTCTTTAAGAATGGATAGGTTTGATCTTCTTGCAGTCCATGGGGCTCTCAAGAGTCTCCTCCAGCACCATAATTCAAAAGCATCAATTCTTCGGCGATCAGCCTTCTTTATGGTCCAGCTCTCACTTCCGTACATTACTACTGGGAAAACCATAGCTTTAACTATACAGACTTTTGTCGGCAAGGTGATGTCTTTGCTTTTTAAGATGCTGTCTAGGTTTGTCATTGTCAAAGGGGTCCCTTTATTGATGAAGCTGGTGTGTTGTGGGATTGAACTGGCTGGCACTGGAATGACACTGAGCAGCCATGGCAGGGCAGGACCACCAAGGCAACAGGCTGGGGGCAGCGGGGGGGGGGAGTGATCCAGAAAGGAGATATCACACACCATTGCTGCTCCTCTTTCAGCTCTGGATAGGAGCCGCTGCCACTCCAGTCACCCCTGAAGGAGAATGTTCCCAGGGGCGTCTTACCCCTAGAGGCTAGTGGTGTGGGGCGCCCGGGCGCCATGTTCTGGAGGCATCCAGGGAAGAGGTGGAGGCTGGACGCAGTGCCTCCCGGCATCAGCTCGTCGCCCGCCTCCGCCATGCCGCGCCAAAGCAGCGCCGTGCCTGGAGCCTCCGTCTGCCGTGGCCACCGTGGCACAAAGTGTCCAGCTGAGCCGGGAGGCGCCGCGTCCAGCCTCTGCCTCTTCCCTGCCGGAGGAGCCACCCTCCAGCCGCTGCCCGCCTCCTCCAGCCCCACCGGCAGCACCGTCCTCCCTAAAAAAAACTCTGGGAAACGGGGGGGGGGAGCGCCGGAGGGAGCTTTGCACCACGGCGCCGGATATGCTTAAGACGGCCCTGAATGTTCCTCTTCCAGTGCCACCTACAAAATATCCTGGGCTGCTCCAGAGTTTTGCTGCTTCTTTCCAGGAGACAGGGACCAAGATCAGCCGGCCTTTGATATCACTTGAAAGCAGCCTTTCAAGCCTTGGTTTTTAAACCAGTGGGCATCGCCCCCTTGACATTGAGGGATGATTTCCAGTCATCATGGGAAAGGGAGGTCATCAAAGAGGTGCAGTCCTGTGGATTGTCACACCTCTACCTGGAGTCCATGACGTAGAATCAAGCTAGAACTGCAATCTCCCGGAGATTGAGTGATATTGCCAGACAAGAGGGCATAGCTCAAGTGAAACCAGGGATGTTCCTAGGGGACCAGATATATCAAATGACCCCAGCCCCCTATCTCGTGGAAATCCACTATGTGGAATACCGCAGACTTCTTACAGTGGCTAGACTAAATGCCCTTGATTCCGCGGTATTGAGGGGAAGGTACAAGGGAGTTCCATATGCCCAGAGAACCTGTCACTGTACTATGGGTGTGGTTGAGTCTACCGAACATATCCTTCTGTCTTGTCCTCTCTATGTAGAACTTAGGCAAAATCTTATAACTCCACTTTTACGTCAATCTAGCTTTCTACCCAGAGAAAGACAGGTTTTATATTTACTGAATAATATTACTAGAAATACAGGCTCCCTGGTGGCTAAATTTTTTTTTTTAGCTTCTAAGCGTCACAAGATTTTAATTGATTGTATCGATATGGGCCTATCTGATTAGTTCCATTCTATTGTGGATTATGTTTCCTTTTTTCAAAGTTCTCTCAGACGCTTTTAATTCTGTACAAATGTATTCTTCTGACTGACGGTCAAATAAAAGAATGATGATGATGATGATGATGAAAGCAGCCTTGAACACAG
The DNA here is from genome assembly GCA_034641395.1 of Darevskia armeniaca. Classification (NCBI taxonomy): domain Eukaryota; kingdom Metazoa; phylum Chordata; class Lepidosauria; order Squamata; family Lacertidae; genus Darevskia; species Darevskia armeniaca. The sequence goes on from JAWWNF010000204.1 coordinate 103,754, forward strand.
GAAGAGATGACTGGAGATATGGAGTGCTCCACTAGGGGTGTGGTGGGGATTCAGCTCTGTTCACATTTCAGTAGATACGCAAAGCGAAAAACTCCTTTACAATCCACACTCCTCAAAGTTCATACCTGCCCCTGTCTTCTGCCATACGCTGCCCTGTCATTGCTGCTTCCTCCCCCTCCTCTTGGAGGTCCAGATAAAGGGCCTCATCCTGGACAGTTGCTGGGCAGGGTCTTCTGAGAGCCACGCTCAATTTGGGTCCCTTGCTGTGTGCTGGTGTGACATGACTGGAGTCCTGCAAAGAGATGGGAGGCAGAAGGAGGCGTTAAGACACGGGGAATATTGTGCTAGCTTTCCTCACTGTTATATATTTATAGTACAATATTTATTTATATGCCACTCGGTTGTTTTAAAAAGTCTCAAAGCAGTTTATGAGAAAGGGGGGGACCCCAATAAAATTATTGCTAACAAAAACGAACAACAACCATTTGAAACTTTTGAAAAGTTTAAATAATGGTAGGCTAAATAAAGCTGAGGACCCAGGTAGCGCTGTGGGTTAAACCACAGAGCCTAGGGCTTGCTGATCAGAAGGTCGGCGGTTCGAATTCCTGCGACGGGGTGAGCTCCCGTTGCTCGGTCCCAGCTCCTGCCAACCTAGCAGTTCGAAAGCACGTCAAAGTGCAAGTAGATAAATAGGTACCGCTCCGGCGGGAAGGTAAACGGCATTTCCGTGTGCTGCTCTGGTTCGCCAGAAGCGGCTTTGTCATGCTGGCCACATGACCCGGAAGCTGTACGCCGGCTCTCGGCCAATAAAGCGAGATGAGCGCCGCAACCCCAGAGTCGGACATGACTGGACCTAATGGTCAGGGGTCCCTTTACCTTTACCTAAATAAAGCTGAACATATGGGTGGGCTTGTCCAAACAAAAGTGTTGTTGTTCAGTCGTTCAGTCGTGTCCGACTCTTCGTCGGACCAGAGCACGCCAGGCACGCCTATCCTTCACTGCCTCTCGCAGTTTGGCCAAACTCATGTTAGTAGCTTCGAGAACACTGTCCAACCATCTCGTCCTCTGCCGTCCCCTTCTCCTTGTGCCCTCCATCTTTCCCAACATCAGGGTCTTTTCTAGGGAGTCTTCTCTTCTCATGAGGTGGCCAAAGTACTGGCGCCTCAACTTCAGGATCTGTCCTTCTAGTGAGCACTCAGGGCTGATTTCTTTAAGAATGGATAGGTTTGATGATCTCACAGTCCATGGGACTCTCAAGAGTCTCCTCCAGCACCTCCAAAGTGTTTTTAGCAGGCGCCAAAAAGGGTGAAGGCACCTGCCTGATGTCCAAAGGCAGGGAGTTCCACAGTGTGCAAGTGCTGCCACACTGAAATATTGATTTCTTTCAGCTGCAAAACAGGCATCGTGTGGCACCTGGAACTGTGCCAGTTCTCCCAATCGACACAGTTGAGTGGGCATATATGGAGTTCATGCTGCTAGAATTTCTGTCCCGCTTCCTAACATTTCTTTCACATTGCAGGACCAGCTGTGTTGTGGAACTGTGGCTTGTTGATCAATCTACTGGCATGTTGCGTGAATTGTCATTCACACCCAGTAGGCACAACAACAAATGTCACTGGGCTTTGCCGCTACTCGACTGCGGTTTCCACACATGCCTGCTTTTGCCCTTCCCATGATTTTGCCCATGAAAACAGCAGGAAAGGACCCTGTGCTGTTACAGCACCCCAAATTCCACCGCTTTATTCCCATGGTTTTCCAGGCTAAGGGGGCTGCAAACATAGTTTCCTTTCCTGGATCCCAATAACATGGAAATGGACACTAAGCACTCATTGTATTCCATTAGTTTTCCTGAAGTGAATCTTATGTCATGTGAATGGACATATTCTTCTTTCTTCTTCTTCTTCTGCAATCCCTCGTAGCTGGGTAAGATTGTCTTCCATAAACATGGTTTTAGCAGAGGGTCCGTAAGTGACTGTGGAGGCCAATTCTGGATCCACACGTCCTTCCACAGTGGGGACATTGTTTTCCAGGCTGGAGTTGATCACGGTGAGGGTTTGCCAAGGCAAGGGGCGGGCCAGCCAGGAGGGGTGTCACCCCCTCCTCACTGGCCCGCCCCTCTCCTCCATGCTGCGGCTCCGCCCAGGAAGCCCAGCGGCGGAAAAAGCCGCTGAAAGGGGGGGGGAGGAAAACAAAGCAGGCGCTTGAAAGCGCCTGCTTTGTCTTCCTTTCCCCCCCTTTCAGCGGCTTTTTTCGCCGCGGCATGGAGGCAAGGGGCAGGGGCGTCACTCCGTGCGCATGCGCATCGTGACGTCATGTGCACGGAGCGACGCCCTGCCCCCAGGGGTGCCGCTTGGCTTGCCGCCCCCGGCAGCCAAGCAGTACGCTACACCCCTGGTTGCAGGGCCCTCTCGGCTCGGCGCCCAGTGCGGTCGAACCAATCGCTCTCCCCTAAACCCACCTCTGCTTTGCAGGCCCCTTCCAACTCTACATTTCTGTGATTCCGAGGCTGGCTCAGCGGGTGATATTTTCACAGCTTCCTGCCTCTGGCAATTTCTGTCCTAATCAGTAAGACTTCAGGTTCCTTGTCAGGCCATATTAATAGGCATGGCTTTAACAGATTACAGAACAGCTGACTGCCCACCTGGCACTTGGAGAGGAATGTCCTCCCCCCTCCCCCCTACCTTAATAGGCGTAAGAAATGGCAGTAGCTACACTTCGCTGAACAAACAGCCTGAGCGATGCGCACTGCCGAAGTTTCTGCCCAACAGGCCCCTGCTGCATTTTTTATTGTGTCCGAAGGGGTGGTGGGAGGGTTGGGGGAACTGAAGATGGCAAAAGGAAGCTTTGCTTGAGCTGCTGTTTCGGGGAGCAGAAATTCCAGCCATAGCTGCAAGCCTCCTCATCATAGCTGTCAACTTTCGGATTTGAAAATAAGGGATGCCGCGAGGGCGATGCAATGGCACCAAGTAGCCTCGCCACCCTGCGCTCCAGAGGCTGCGCGCGAACGGGTGAGCGAAAGAGCGAGCGCGCAGACGGCAGGCAGGCAGGCTGTCTGGTTGGGCGTGAGGGTCTGGCTGCACAAGGCATGCAAGCTCCGCCCCCAGTCGGTCTCAGACTCCTTATTGGCAGCCGAGCAACGCAGCTGAGGAGCCTCCCTGGCCGGCCGGGAGGGAGAGGAGCTGCTTCCTTTGAAATCCGGGAAATTTAAGGGATATCAACAATCCGGGATAGCAGCGGGAAACGGCATTGGAATAAGGGAGCTTCCCGCAAAAAAAGGGAGGGTTGACAGCTATGCTCCTCATTGGCACCAACTGCACTGGACTATAGAGTGAGCCTTCCCGGCCCCCGAAAGGGTAGGCAGTCTGTCTTCTCTGCACACCTGCCAACCAGCCAGGATCATACTGACTCAAGTGGCAAAGCTGGTTTCTGTCTGATTGTCTTGATAGGAAACTTGAAACCCACCAGGTTCCCCCCCTGGTCCTGCCTTTTCACTTTAGGCTACACCCCAACTTTACAGATAGCCCAGAAAATGGGTATTGTGTATCTGGCCAGAGATGCTTTTCAGACTCCCCTGGAAGGTGGTGGACTCTCCTTCACTGGAGGTTTTTAAGCAGAGGTTGGATGGCCATCTGTCATGGATGCTGTAGCTGAGATTTCTGAATTGCAGGGGGTTGGAATACACTCGTACCTCAGAAGTTGAACGGAACCCGTTCCAGAAGTCCGTTTGACTTCCAAAACGTTCGGAAACCAAGGTGTGGTTTCTGATTGGCTGCAGGAACATAGCTGTCAACTTTCGGATTTGAAAATAAGGGATGCCGCAAGGGCGGTGCAATGGCACCAAGTAGCCTCACCACCCTGTGCTCCAGAGGCTGTGCGCGAACGGGTGAGCGAAAGAGCGAGCGCGTAGATGGCAGGCAGGCTGTCTGTCTGGTTGGGCGTGAGGGTCTGGCTGCACAAGGCATGCAAGCTCCGCCCCCAGTCGGTCTCAGACTCCTTATTGGCAGCCGAGCAACGCAGCTGAGGAGCCTCCCTGGCCGGCAGGGAGGGAGAGGAGCTGCTTCCTTTGAAATCCGGGAAATTTAAGGGATATCAACAATCCGGGATAGCAGCAGGAAACGGCATTGGAATACGGGAGTTTCCCGCAAAAAAAGGGAGGGTTGACAGCTATGTGCAGGAAGCTCCTGCAGCCAATCAGAAGCCATGGAACCTGCGTTGGACATTCGGGTTCTAAAGATCGTTTGCAAACCGGAACACTCACTTCTGGGTTTGCATTGTTCGGGAGCCAAAATGTTTGACTCGCAAGGCGTTGAGCTTCCAAGGTACGACTGTAGATTATGTTCCCTTCCAACTCTACAATTATACGATTCCGTGCTTTAAACCTATAGATCTGCTCAGAGACGCTGTTTTGTTGTGATTTCGTTGTGCTGCTAGTTCAAAAGAATCCTGTGCCACCTCCTCCCTGCCAAAAGGCAGGAAGGCATCGTATCTGACCGATGTCTGCTGGTGGGCAAGTTGTACACAACAATGGATAATTTCTTTCCTGAAAGTTGTTCAAGGCTCATTTTTGAGAAAGGAAATACAGAAATCTGGGACACGGCAGCACTGTTAAATGCCTGATCTCTCCCCAGGCACTGGGACGGTTGTGCTAAGGACCACACTCTCCTCACAATCCCTTTAAGAGCAGCCTCCCCCGTGACTTTCTCGGTAGCAAATGAGAGAGTTCCTACTGAGGAGGCAGTGCTGCCTTTGCTCTCAGGCGCCCAGCTAGTGTGTCGCTAAGCAGAACGGAGGCAGCAACTCAGGTCATCGTGGCTGAGCATTAAACTTGTCTTTTCATGCTCCGAGGGGGGTTAGCAAAAGTAGAAGATCAAGGCGGCGGCAATAAATGGCTGCGAAAAGGGACTTGGTGCCTGTATGACAAGCATCAAATGGCTCTCATCCAGTCCATTACCGAGCCTCGTCTCTGCTTCCACAGCTGGAGGCAGCAATGCTACTGAATCCCAGTTACTGGGAACTCTGGGAGAGGAGATGACTTGTGCTCAGTCCAGCTTGCTGGTTTTGCTTTGGGGAACCTGGTTGGCCCCTGTAGGAACAGGATGCTGGACTCGATGGGCCACCATTGGCCTGATCCAGCAGGTTCTCCTGACGTGCCTGAGGAGGGACACTGCCCTGATTTCCTCGAATTAAAAAAAAAATGTGACGCATAAAGAATGATTTTGTTGTTTGTGGTGTCCCTCAACAAGGGCCAGTGACACTAGTGGGATATTAAATTACAATTAAGGACAGCTCCTTTTAACACCTGTCTCCCTTCCACAGCAAAATACATCGGCTGTTACGTCGACAACACCCACCGGAGAGCCCTGCGCGGAGTGTCCTTCTTTGACTACAAAAAAATGACATTGTTCCGTTGCCAAGACAACTGCGCCGAACGGTAGGGTGGCGCGAGAGAGCTGGGACTTCATTAATTCCAAGGCATCAAGTGTATTTCTCTCCTGTCAGCTCTGGAGGCTCAACTCTTTTCCCGTGGTTGTTTTTCTTCCTCCCTCACTGCCTCCAAAATAATTTCGAAAGATCGATATTTTTTTTCCTCACTGGGGGGGAAAAGGCAAGACCTCATTTGCAATCGAATGGCCTTCTCTTGACAAGACGGGGAGCCTAGAAACTCTGGTGAGAGGAACCTGCAGTTGCTGTGGAGAGAGAGTAGGGAACCATTTTAAGACATGGCTTCTTCCCCCAGAGAATTCTGGGAGCTGTGGTTTGTTGAGTTGCCTGGAGGCCCCTGTTCTTCTCGCAGAGCTATGATTCCTGTAGCAAGTCCGTCTCTCTCCCCAGGGAACTCTGGGAATTGTAGCTCTGGGAGGGGAAGAGGGGTCTTCTAACAACTGAAGGAGCAAAGGTCGCAGGCGAGGTTCAGTTGGGAGATAAGGATCGAAAGAGGCCATATTCACACCATGCCATGACGCCACTTTAAACAGCCAGGGCATCCCCTAGAGAACCCTGGGAGCTGAGAATTGTTAGCAGACCCCTGTTCCCCTCAGAGAGCTGTAATTCCCGGAATGATTTAACAACCAATTCCTCTCCACAGGGAACTCTTGGAATTGTAGTTCTGGGAGGGGAATAGCGGTCTCTTAACAACATTTAGCAAATGACAGCTCCCGGGCTTCTCTGGGGGAAGCCATGACTGGAATTCATATAATCACAGAATCGTAGAATTGTAGAGTTGGAAGGGGCCCCAAGGGTCATCTAGTCCAACCCCCTGCAATGCAGGATTCTTTTGCCCAACGTAGGGTTCGAACCCACAACCCTGAGATTAAGAATCTTGTGCTTTACCAACTGAGCTATCCCAAGTCTATAGTGCTTTAAATGTATGATGGGAACGTGGTCTCTGTGGCCCTTTTACACCAGCTTGGGGTACCAAGAGAGAGTTTGGCCTGTGGCAGAAACATGGTTAGGGATGCGGGTGGCGCTGTGGTCTAAACCACTGAGCCTTGGGCTTGCTGATCAGAAGGTTGGCAGTTCAAATCCCCGCGATGGGGTGAGCTCCCGTTGTTCAGTCCCAGCTCCTGCCCACCTAGCAGTTCGAAAGCACGTCAAAGTGCAAGTAGATAAATAGGTACCACTCCGGCGGGAAGGTAAACGGCGTTTCCGTGCGCTGCTCTGGTTCGCCAGAAGCAGCATAGTCATGCTGGCCACATGACCTGGAAGCTGTCTGCGGACAAACGCTGGCTCCCTCAGCCTATAGAGCGAGATGAGCATGAAACCCCAGATTCGTCCGCGACTGGACCTAAAGGTCAGGGGTACCTTTACCTTCTTAGAAACATGGTTAGGGTCCGGTTTCCCTAAAATCTCATTTTGCAGAAGCAAAGGCAAAAGATTGATTGGCAAATGGCGAGGGACGAGGGAAGCAGGAGTCCAACGACAACAGGAGTGGCAAAAGACCTGTTTCCCTGGTGTGGAACAGTATGAGTGAGGATGTAGCTAACTTCTCAGGTGTGGGATTCTGGGTTAAAAGAAAACCTCTCTGGAGCCTTTCCTGCCTTGTTTTTATAATAATAATAATAATAATAATAATAATAATAATAATAATAATAATTAATTTATTATTTATACCCCGCCCATCTGGCTGGGTTTCCCCAGCCACTCTGGGCGGTTTCCAGCAGAACATTAAAATACAATAATCTATTAAACATTAAAAGCCTCCCTAAACAGGGCTGCCTTCAGATGTCTTCTAAAGGTCTGGTAGTTGTTCTCTTTGACATCTGAAGGAAGGGCATTCCACAGGGCGGGCGCCACTACCGAGAAGGCCCTCTGCCTGGTTCCCTGTAACTTGGCTTCTCGTAGTGAGGGAACCGCCAGAAGGCCCATGGCACTGGACCTCAGTGTCCGGGCAGAAAGATTTGGGGTGGAGACGCTCCTTCAGGTATATTGGACCGAGGCCGTTTAGGGCTTTAAAGGTCAGCACCGACACTTTGAATTGTGCTCGGAAACGTACTGGGAGCCAATGTAGGTCTTTCAAGACCGGTATTATGTGGTCTCGGCAGCCACTCCCAGTCACCAGTCTAGCTGCCGCATTCTGGATTAGTTGTAGTTTCTTGGTCACCTTCAAAGGTAGCCCCACGTAGAGCGCATTGCAGTAATCCAGGCGAGAGATGCACCATTCTGGCGAGACAGTCTGCGGGCAGGTAGGGTCTCAGCCTGCGTACCAGATGGAGCTGGTAGACAGTTGCCCTGGACACAGAATTAACCTGCGCCTCCATGGACAGCTGTGAGTCCAGAATGACTCCCAGGCTGCGAACCTGGTCCTTCAGGGGCACAGTTACCCCATTCAGGACCAGGGAGTCCCCCACACCTGCCTGCCTCTTGTCCCCCCAAGAACAGTACAGTACTTCTGTCTTGTCAGGATTCAACCTCAATCTGTTAGCCGCCATCCATCCTCCAACCGCCTCCAGGAGCTCTGGACCAGGAGCTCCCCACATCACTAGCACCTGCTGAGCCTCTTTTACTTATCGCTTCAATTGCAGAACACACATCATACTGGCTTCCCCAACCTGCCTAGCCTTTAAGTAATGTCTTCGTGTCCCACTCTATGATCTATAAGGCACGTGGAGATTTTTTCTCTTGAAAAGTGATGCTTCCTCCTGCTCGCTTTGAGTAAATCATTTGGCGCAGAGTGCCAAGAGGCAACCCAAATTGCTTCTTTGCACAGAGGGCATCTATGCAGGAAGAACTGCAACAGGAAATTGGCCCAATGGACATTTGGCCCAAGACAATTCCATTTCAAATATTAATGATTGTGGATTATTTTTCTTTGCCTTCCTCCAGAGATTTTAGGGCTCTCGTACATGGTTTTCTTCTCCCCACCACACACCCATTTTTATCCTCACAACAACCCAGTGAGGTAGGCCAGGCTGAGGAATGGTGGATGGTCTTGGCTCATCATTGTGCTAAACTGTTTCACAGACAGGTCTTTGAGGGTCTCAAAGAGTGTCTTAGTTTGGCTCAGTAGGGGAATGGAGAATGACTCAGTTGTGAATGTCTACATATCGTTTTATTTGTATGCCACCTTTCCAAAGTTAAAAGCACCTTACAACATGTAAAAGAAATACATACCGGTAACTACAAACATAACAAAAATACAGTCATACCTCGGGTTGCGTTCACTGCGGGTTGCGTTTGCTGCGGGATATGAACGCGCCAAAACCGGAAGTACCGGAACGGGTTACTTCCAGGTTTGGCGCTTTGCACATGCACAAAGGCGCTGAATCACAACCCGTGCGTGCGCAGACACGGCGCTGCGGGTTGTGAACGCGCCTCCTTCACAGATCACGTTTGCGACCCGAGCGTCCACTGTAGTCATAAACAAAACATTAAAAAAGTACACAACCAATTTGAACAATTTCAACATAATTCGTAAGATTCAAAATAAAGATACCAAAAATTAACAGCATCCCTGGAACTCCCTAAACAGTACCCCAGCCCAAGATTTTGAGAAAAGACCTGCAAGTGGGGGATCCAGATTGAAACAGCCATGCGGGGTGGGGAGGTTTTTAACCCTCCCCCCATGTTATTTTCCCAGTGAACACAGTCACCCCCAGCTGCTATTTGTGTCCATGACAACGGGAGCTTTCCTTGCAATGCAAATAGCATCTTCAGAGGACCAGTTTCCAGCAGGACTGTAGCGAGGGTACTGGATGTATAGGATGTCTGGTATCTGTCTGGTATCTGTTGCTGGACCATGGCATAGGTCAGTCTCCTCCTCACAGCCTTAATTGGTATAATGGGGCTCTCGAGGATGATGGAGGATGGCAAGGGGGTGGAGGTCAGTGCACAGGAACCAGAAAACCAGGACCCATCACCAGAGGGTCCCCTGTCTCCCTGAACACAGCAGGCTCTGAGGCCTAGGGAACAGCAGGAGGAGCACTCTAGGAAACTGAGGCAGGCAATGGCCCACAGCCCAGCTCTCTAACTCAGGGGTCCCCAAACTAACGTCCGCGGGCCGGATAAGGCCCGAGGGACTTGTTTATCTGGCCCGCAGCGACCCCCGCCGCCCGCTCTTACTGGCGCTGCGCTGCACAGCTGCCCACTTCCAGGTCGGAGGAGTACTGGAAATAGCTTGTGCGCATGCGCAAGCGTTATTTCCGGTGCACATCCGGGTTGGAGGAGGCCCGTGCACATGCGCACAAGCTATTTCCGGTGCTCCTCCGAACCGGAAGTGCGACGGAAATAGCATGTGCGCACGCATATGGGCGCACGCTCCCCCGCCCTCCGGCGCTGGAGACACCGGCCCGAGGCACGATAAGTTTGCTGACCCCTGCTCTAACTGGCCAGGTGTCTTCCTTCCTTTGTACTAGGGATGAGGAATATGTTACTAGGGATGGAATTTTCTAAATACACTTGATATTGAGGACAGGCCCCAACCCAACCCACCCAAAAATTCCTGTCTTGCTGCTGAATCTCAACAAGAGAAGCCCCATCCCTGGCCCGGTTCACTAAAAATACAAATAATTATTGCATATTATCCTCATTATTATACATATAATGCTCTATGCCTATTAGGATCACGGGTCCAGGTAGGGTCCTGATTCAATTTGGATGAATACGGACCTGATTTAACCAGATTCGGACCCCAAATCTGAATCAAAATCTGGCAATCCCAATCTCCAGTGCTCAGGACCACCTCATATTACAGGGAAAACTTCCCAGTGTGAGCGAGATAAATTTTGAGGTTGTTCCACGAAACTTAAGACGCAGCGCTGCATGCGGAAGCGTACAATATTTTTGAAAACGAGAAGAAAAGAGGGGGAAGTGGGAAAGAAAAAGAAGGAAGGAAAGGGATTTTGTGAGGCAAAGCCCTCCAGGGACCATAGACTGTGTTCCCCCATAAAAAGCAGCATTGACACACAACTCCCTGCCAGGGCATGTTGCCACTTGAGGCAAAACTGAAAATAACACCTGCATAATCTCCTCCTCCACAAGCCCTGCACTGTCACGGCCAGCTCCTACTCCTGCCACTGCCCAAGGAGACTGGGGATGACCCATGAAAGGCCTAGTGTGCTGGCAGAGGAGAAGAAGGAGGCTGGAGAAGGGCAGGTGGCAGAGGAGGAGTCCAAGAGGCAGTGAGTGGCAAGCTTCTCAGAGGCTGGATCTGCTGCCCCTCCCAGCTACCAGGAGCCTGCTGCCTGGGGCGAAGGCTTCACCAAGCCCCACAGGTGGGCCGGCCCTGCTCCCCACGCATAGAAAGCAGTTCCCAACTTCTGTGTGCAGGCAGCCTTTCCGTGGTGGAAGCATCCCTCACCTGATTGCTATCTGCACAAAGATGGCTTAGAAGAACAGCTGATGAAGCTATTGGACGTGGCTGAGATGGGAACGTTAACGTGCTTAATTAGAGAAAAGCCATTAGTGATATTTGTTAAGGATTGGACATTTCTTATGGACATTTTGCTCGTGAACGAGAAAATGAAATTGTAATATCTGTATTTGAAGTTTGGAAAAATACTGGCTTATAGCAGATAGAATGGCTGGATCTTAAGAATGAATATCACATGTAGCTGCAGCAAAGAGAGCAAGAAGTCCTTTTATTTTTCTTCTGATGTCTCCTTTGTTTTGTTCCCCCCCCTTTCTTTTCATTTTTTCTCGCTTTCTCTTTCTTTAGGTTTCCCCTTTTCTTGTCTTTCCTTCCTTCTGACTTTGTTCTCTTTCAAGACTAAGCAGCTGTTTTATCTCTGCATATTATAAAAAGGAGACATCCTTTACCTGCAAAGTGGCCAATTTCTAGGGGGGCTGCACAGCATGAGATTTTGGAAGGTGCCGTTCAGCACCAAGGACAGCTGCACAAACGTTAGCTAAGTCCAGCCACTGAATACAAACATAGGCCGCTGCTACCACCACCAAGGGACCCAGGTGGCGCTGTGGGTTAAACCACAGAGCCTAGGGCTTGCTGATCACAAGGTCGGCGGTTCGAATCCCCGCGACGGGGTGAGCTCCCGTTGCTCGGTCCCAGCTCCTGCCAACCTAGTAGTTTGAAAGCACGTCAAAGTGCAAGTAGATAAATAGGAACCGCTCCGGCGGGAAGGTAAAGGGCGTTTCCGTGTGCTGCTCTGGTTCGCCAGAAGCGGCTTTGTCATGCTGGCCACATGACCTGGAAGTGGTACGCCGGCTCTCGGCCAATAAAGCGAGATGAGCACCGCAACCCCAGAGTCGGACACGACTGTACCTAATGGTCAGGGGTCCCTTTACCTTTACCTTTACCTTTACCATCACCAAACCTCCAAACAAAATGCTCTCTCTCTCTCTCTCCCTCTCCTTTCCAGGGGTTACCTCTTCGCAGGCCTAGAGTTTGGGGCCGAATGCTATTGTGGCCACAAGATCCAAGCGGCGAACGTCAGTGATTCTGAATGCAACATGGAGTGTAAGGGAGAAAAGAGCAACATTTGTGGTGGGGTGAACCGACTCTCAATCTACCGCCTGGAGTTGGCCCAAGAGTCTGCAAGGAGGTGTAAGTATTGACTCATTTGGGATCGAGAACTAGGGCGGCCCAAGGGAGCAGATCCTGGGTCTCATGGCACTGAGATCAAGGTGTCCTAATAGCTCAAGGGAAGTAACTCTGATCCAGTTGACTATTACAAATGTGTAGGGACATGGGTGGCGCTGTGGGTTAAACCACAGAGCCTAGGGCTTGCCAATCAGAAGGTCGGCGGTTCAAATCCCAGTGACAAGGTAAGCTCCCATTGCTCAGTCCCAGCTCCTGCCCACCTAGCAGTTCGAAAGCACGTCAAAGTGCAAGTAGATAAATAGGTACCACTCTGGTGGGAAGGTAAACGGCGTTTCCGTGCGCTGCTCTGGTTCACCAGAAGTGGCTTAGTCATGCTGGCCACATGACCCGGAAGCTGTACACCGGCTCCCTTGGCCAATAAAGCGAGATGAGCGCCGCAACCCCAGAGTCGTCCGCAACTGGACCTAATGGTCAGGGGTCCCTTTACATTTAGGGATGTGTTATGCAGAACACTAGTCCCTCCACCCTGTACCCTCACTACAGCTCCAGCTGCTACATACCCTCTGCTAATTTTACTAGGCTGTTTTTTAAAAAAGGTAAAGGACCCCTGTATGGTTAAGTTCAGTCAACGGCGACTATGGGGTTGCGGCGCTCATCTCGCTTTCGGGCCGCGTTTGTCCACAGGCAGCTTTCCAGGTCATATGTGGCCAGCAGGACTAAACCGCTTCTGGCACAACAGAACACCATGACAGAAACCAGAGCGCACGGAAACACTGTTTACCTTCCTGCCCCAACCTTACCTATTTATCTACTTGCACTGGCGTGCTTTCAAATTGCTAGGTTGGCAGGAGCTGGGGCAGAGCAACGGGAGCTCACCCCGTTGCGGGGATTCAAACCACCAACCTTCTGATCGGCAAGCCCAAGAGGCTCCTTGGTTTTAACCACAGCGCCACCCGTGTCCCTTACCTTACCGTTACTAGGCTGTAGTTAAACTATGGAACTCGCTCCCCCAGGAGTGCATAGAGATGGCTCTATGCTTTGCCTCCATGGCTGGAGACAGGAAAGCTTCTGATTACCAGTTGCTGTAAATCATGGGTCCTGATTTGGCTGTTGTCCATGGGTCCTGCTTGCTAGTTTCCTACATGCACCAGGCTAGCCACGGTGGGAACAGGATGCTGGACTTGATGGGCCGTTGGCCTGATCCAGCTGGCTCTGTGTTCTTATTTTCACAAGGACTAGGAAGCTTGGGTTTCCAAACCAAAACTGAGGTTCTTTGGATGCTGCGCCATGATCTCAAATCCTACGCTTGAGGTGCATTTGTGAACACTGGCGATCTACAGCCTTGGATAGTCGGGATTGGAAAATGTGAAGGTGTTTGTGGGAGGGGAGGAATCCCTCGCAGAGCACCACTCTCAGCCGACCAATTGAGTGCAATGCAGGGAAAGGAAGGTCTAGGTGCTTGAGCTGCCTTAATGAGTTTGAAATGGGCTTTTGATCTCTTCCCTGCTCTCAAAGGCTTTTCTGCATCTTGCCTCTAATTTTGCATTCATTGCGTTCCTCCCCGTCTTCTGTAGTTAAGAAGGTGGGCCGGGTGGCTCATTAGCTGGTGCTTAAATGTCAAAGGCAGAGAGGAGAATCCAGGCAGGCAGGGGAAGGGAAGAGATTATGGGGGAACCTTGGTGGGCCGTGGGGCAGCAAGATCAAGCTGGCAACCTACAGGAGGAAGCACAATTGTCCGTATCAAGCCTGTGAAGGAAAAGAAGAAGAAGAAGAATAGTTTGGATTTGATATCCCGCTTTATCACTACCCGAAGGAGTCTCAAAGCGGCCAACATTCTCCTTTCCCTTCCTCCCCCACAACAAACACTCTGTGAGGTGAGTGGGGCTGAGAGACTTCAAAGAAGTGTGACTAGCCTAAGGTCACCCAGCAGCTGCATGTGGAGGAGCGGGGACGCGAACCCGGTTCACCAGATTACAAGTCTACCGCTCTTAACCACTACACCACACAGGCCAAAAGGTGTTTTCGCAGTGCCCTTCCTGCTTCCTTTGCACCAGGGGATGGACGCCTCTCCCAACACCGCAGAGAAAGACAGACCTAATCAGAAAATGATGGAGGAATGGCATTTTCTGCATTCCCCTTCAGTTGAAAGAGGAACCTGGCTCTCACCTGCAGTTTGCCTGGTGGTCTGGCACTCACTTCCCCATGGAATGTGAGGGCAAGCACAGACACTAGGTGCATGGAGCACTCCAGCTGCAGCGACCCTCCGATCCCATTCTTGGAAGCACAGGTGATCCTGCTAATATGGGTTTTTAAACTGGAGTAAACTACAGGCGCGTGCTAGAGATGATGAGATGAGAAACTGCGAAAACGAACCCAGCTACAAGGATTTAAAAGGTTTGGATTGAGGGGGGATTTCATTCGGTGAAAGAGACGATGCTGTTTTTCCTCTACGTTTATGATATGGCAGCCCTCCCTGGAATGCAATATACACGTACAAGTGAGAAAGGAAGAAATTGGAATATAAATTTGGAATTTAACAGAACTGGAACTGCGTGCGTGAAAGAAAGGAACTGAGAGGGAAGGGGGGAATGCTATGCTTTGAAAATATGCAGCAAAGTCCTCCCAAACCTCTTTTATTCATAAAGGAATGTGTTTGAGATAAGGACAATTGGCTATAAATCAGTGCCAAGGAAGAAAGGAGTCTACCAGTTGCGGGAATAGAAGCTTTCGGATTAACTATTTGCAGTCTGGATTCAGACCATTCAGAAACTGTGAGATAACCACTTCTCCCGAGGCGTGACGGGAACCATCAAAAGTTGTAGGAAGGAAGGATATAACACCATATATGGATGGGAAAACATCATGGGCGGGAAATTTTCATGTGCAGGAAAAATAAGGATTACAGAGATACTCACTTGAAACTTTATAAATTACCTAATATCACAACACGAACGAAACCACAATATTGTAGCTGTCATATGTAAGGGATTATTATATCTGAATGGAATGCAATGGAAATTATTAAGATTTTGGAACGCAGAAAAAATGTAGAAGAATGAAGCCATCAAATCTAGCAGCAAATCTTTGCAGTGTTTTGCAGCAAAAGCCCCTGCGGTTAGCACCCCCAAATTCATGAGATCTCTGACAGTGGTGGTAGTTCTGGGGATCATTCTGACTTCACATGATTTTGCCTTTAAGTGCAACCCCAGGAAACATAAGGCATACATACTGTAAGTTGCAGTCCTACTGTACAGTTTTTACATGTGGCCAAGATGAAACCAAGAAGTTAACCTTAGCATGTGTTAGCACATGCCGTAACTGGGTTACAAGGGCTATTGCTGGAGGAATAAGTTGCCTTTCTATCTATCGCATAGCTGTCAACTTTCGGATTTGAAAATAAGGGATTTTTTCCAGACGTTCGGATTTGAAGATAAGGGATGCCGCAAGGGCGGTGCAATGGCACCAAGTAGCCTTGCCACCCTGCGCTCCAGAGGCTGCGCGAGAACGGGTGAGCGAAAGAGCCAGCGCATAGACGGCAGGCAGGCTGGCTGTCTGGTTGGGCATGAGGGTCTGGCTGCACAAGGCATGCAAGCTCCGCCCCCAGTCGGTCTCAGACTCCTTATTGGCAGCCGAGCAACGCAGCTGAGGAGCCTCCCTGGCCGGCCGGGAGGGAGAGGAGCTGCTTCCTTTGAAATCCGGGAAATTTAAGGGATATCAACAATCCGGGATAGCAGCGGGAAACGGCATTGGAATAAGGGAGTTTCCCGCAAAAAAAGGGAGGGTTGACAGCTGTGATCTATCGACCCCCCCACTGGTTCAGGTAACTAACAACAAGTGTTGTTGTGTTACTCCCAACACACACACACCAGTGCTTTTCAAATTCAAAAGTTAAAAGAGGAGCCCATTGGGTGTAACCTTAGTCACTGTTAACAATTGGTGGCCAGTGGCCATGAGAGATTAATTTTAGCTTTTGATTTGTGTGCAGAGTTCGTGAGAACTGTAGAATTCCCTCGAGAGAGAAAGAGAGCTAAAGAGGGAGATATCGATAGTGGAGAGCTGTGGTTTGGCATAAAAGCGGCGAAACAGGAGCTATGGCAGCTTGCTTAGAAATAATCCGGATGTTGGTGACAGATGCAATTTTCCAAATGACAGGAATAAGAGTTCCTGTTGGCTTCATAGCTTATAGTGCTGTTAAAGAACTTGGACCAATAAATTGGAAGGGGGTCAGTTTTTTCTTCATTATATTTATTTAATTTCTATACTAAAATTAACATTGCTTAAAGTATAAATATAAATTAAATCCCCCATTAATAATAATGATGATGATGACAATGATGATAATTTTATTGTTTGTTTTTTTCTAATTTCTGTTTATTCATTTTTCATTTTACAAAGAGAAAGAAAATAGATCACAAAAGAAAAAAAGGGCAAAAACTAACAAACACAAAAATACATAAATGTATACATAAATAAAAAATTATTATGCATGTCTACACAGATCTCTTCATAATACATTGGATTCTTTATCTCCAGCAACAACATAATAGTCTATAAACAAACCAACTGATACATTTCTTTCATACTTAATTTTGTGTAGATTTTATATCTAAATAGACTTCACTCAACTGATAATTTTATTGTTTATACCCCGCCCATCTGGCTGGGTTTCCCCAGCCACTCTGGACGGCTTCAAGCAAAATATAACAAATAATAAAATGTCAGACATTAAAAACTTCCCTGAACAGGGTTACCTTCAGGTGTTTTCTAAAAGTTGTGTAATTTTTTATCTCCCTGACATCTGATGGGCAGGTGTTCCACAGGGTGGGCGCCACTACCGAGAAGGCCCTCTGCCTGGTTCCCTGTAACCTCACTTCTCACAGGGAGGTTACCGCCAGAAGTCCCTCAGCGCTGGATCTCAGTGTCCGGGCTGAACGATGGGGGTGGAGACGCTCCTTCAGGTATACAGGACCGAGGCCGTTTAGGGCTTTAAAGGTCAGCACCAACACTTTGAATTGTGCTCAGAAATACACTGGGAGCCAATGAAGATGCTTTAGGACTACTATTATAAGGTCCCGGCGGCCACTCCCACTCACCAGTCTAGCTGCTGCATTCTGGATTAGTTGTAGTTTCCGAGTCACCTTCAAAGGTAGCCTTTGGACAGTAGTTCAGGATTTCTTTAAAGCACAATATACTCTACAAGAATCTTCTATTTAACGCAATATTCAATCTACTATATAAATATACTCTCGGGGAGTGCCTGTTGCAGCCCAGAAATCAGTAGAAACCCCAAAATATTGTGTGTGTGTTTTTAAATGAATAGTGTCATTTGTGAGTTTTGACCATCAAGCCAAAAAATGGCTTGCCACAGACTCATTTTGTTCCGTTGTCTTAAATCAAAATAACACCCAGCATCCAAACTTTTCTGTGGTGGCTCTATGCTTGTGGAATGCTCTCCCCAGGGAGACCCCCCCTGACACCTTCGTTACAAATCTTTAGGCAACAGGCAAAAACTTTCCTCTTCTCCCAGGCCTTTAATTAAACAATTAATTAAACTGGGGGTAGTATTGTATTTGTTTTTTTACCATGTTTTGTATTCTTATGTTTTTATATTGTAAACCACCCTGTGATCCTCAATTGAAGGGCAGTATAGAAATTCAACAAATAATAATAATAATAATAATAATAATAATAATAATAATAATAATAAATTAATTAATTAACAAATACCCTCACCCCTACCTTCATACTGAGTTTGGTGATGATATCTTGAGAGGTGGCCAAACCTATGCCAAAGGACGGGTGAAGTCATGCCAAATTCATGTTTCACTCCGCCATCTTGATTCAAAATGGCACCCAAATATTGACAAAGTCCATTGCCTCCACCTTGTGAACGCTTGTGCCAAGTCTGACGATGATATCGCTATTCTGCCTTGGTCAGGCGCTATCTGGCGTCCTGGTGTTCTGGGCACCACAATCTAAGAAGGATGTTGACAAGCTGGGGAGTGGGCAGAGGTGGGCAACCAAGATGATCAAGGGACAGGAAACCAAGCCTTATGAGGAATGGCTGAAGGAGCTGGGCATGTTTAGCCTGGAAAAGAGGAGACTGCGAGGAGATACGGTAGCCATCTTCAAATCTCTGGAAAGCTGTCACATGGAAGTTGAAGCAAAGTTGTTTTCTGCTTCTCAGGAGGGGAGAACACAAACAAATGAAATCAAATGACAATAAAGGAGATTTCAACTGAACATTAGGAAGAACATTCTGAGTGTTGGAGCTGTACGACAGTTGGAACAGACCCCCTAGGAATTTTGCGGATTCTCAGTTGTTAGAATTTTTTTAATGGAGGTTGGATGGCCACTTGTAAAGGATCCTTTAGCTGTGATTCCTGCATCGCAGGGGGCTGGATTGGATTACCTTTGGGGGTCCCTTCCAACTCTACAATTCTATGCTTTCAGGTGGCGACTGAACCTATGCCCCCAAATGGGTGAAGCCATGCCAAAGGAATGTTTCAAGCCATCAACTTGTTTCAAAATTACTCCTGGCATCCAAACATCGATTATGACTGCCGTCTCCACCTTGGGAAGCTTTGTGCTAAGTTTGGCAATGATAACTTGAGAGGCAGCCAAACCTAAAGAGAACAGATGGACAAAAGGCTTTCCAAAAATTTATAGTAGATAATACTAATTTTTCTTTCACATCTTTCTCCCCCCACCCCTATCGCCTAATAGCAGGGCATGCCTGGAGCTGCCCAGGATTTTTTTAGAAACTAAAAAATATTGTGTTTTTTTAAGTGGATAGTGTAATTTGTGAGTTCCACCACACCAAAAATGGGGTAAAGTCATGTCAAAGCCACATTTCGGTCGGCCATCTTGAGTCAAAATGGCGCCTGGTGTCCAAACATCAACATAGATCCCCATCCTCACCTCTGGAACCACCATGCTGACTTTGTTGATATCTCAAGAGGTGGTTGAAACCTTGTGGGCAGTTCACACCAAAAGGATGTTTGGGATCACCGTCTTGATTCAAAATGGTGCCTGTTGTCCAAACAGTCACAAAGCCTTCCATCTCACCTCAGGAACTATTGTGCGAAGTTTGGTGACAATATCACAAGAGGTGGCGAAACCTAGGTCAAAAAATGGATGAAGTCACCTCAAAGTCATGTTTTGGTCCACCATTTTGATTCAAAATGTCAGCCAATGTCCAAACAGCAACAGAAAGTATTGCCCCACCTCATCAACCCTCATACTAAGTTTGGGGATGATATCTCAAGATATATAGGACGCAGAGAAACTGCTTTCCAAAATCTATAGCAGAATCAAAATCAAAATGACTCAATGAATTAGATCCACATTTCGTTTTCTTTAATTCATCTAACCCTTCTTCAGTTGATCCTATTTCCCCTTTTAAAAGACCAAACCATTTTATATGGAGTTGGAACTGTTCTACCAGATTCCTGGCTATTTAAAAAAATCAACAAATAGATGCCGGTGTGCCAAAAACTGTCCGACTTTCTTCGACCTCTCATTTGAAGAGAGCTATTTGCCAAACTTTACAGAACCAATATGCTAGATTCGTGAGCTTTAATTTTTTTTTTTTTTGAATGGGGTCAATTTTCAACATATTAGTACATTTTAAAAGACCATAAAAATGGTAATTGAAAAGCGCTCTTATCAGTGGATCAATAAATCCTAGGAATTTTTTTTAAAAAAAACAACCCAGAAATTAACATAGGAAGCAATCCTTTAGTGCCTGCTTAAAGGTAAAGGTAAAGGGACCCCTGACCATTAGGTCCAGTCGTGCCCGACTCTGGGGTTGCGGCACTCATCTCGCTCTACAGGCCGAGGAGCCGGTGTTTGTCCGCAGACAGCTTCCAGGTCATGTGGCCAGCATGACAAAGCCGCTTCTGGCGAACCAGAGCAGCACACGGAAACACCGTTTACCTTCCCGCTGGAGCGGTACCTATTTATCTACTTGAACTTTGACGTGCTTTCGAACTGCTAGGTGGGCAGGAGCTGGGACCGAGCAACGGGAACTCACCCCATCACAGGGATTCGAACTGCCGACCTTCTGATCAGCAAGCCCTAGGCTCTGTGGTTGCTTACATCCCAGTAACTCATAGGATTTTTCACATCTCCCTCTAAAGATGTGCAGTGACCCAAATATTCACCTTGTAGCCGCATTTGTACCATCTAAATGAAGCCTAATCTGTTTTGGATCTGCTCTGTCATTCCAGTTCGAGTCGTCATTCGGGTTAAATCTGCAAAGAGGACTGTGAAAATATTATTTCAGGAAGCCTTGATAGAGTTGGTTTGGTTAACTCATGAAGCAATGGCGTGGTTTGTAGCTCCTAGGAAAGGCAGTCCAGATGTTTTGGACATCAACTCCCATCAGCCAGGGAGGATGGGAGTTTTAGTTCAGCAACATCTGGAAGGCGGCGCATTGACTACCCCTGCCCAACACTGGCACATGGGCACCATAGTCCTGTTTGGGCTGGAAGAAACAGGGAGTGCCAGGAGGTATTCTGAAACACAGGGCTAGAGGTTGCCCACCCATGGCCCACAAGGGGGCATAGCTGTCAACTTTCGGATTTGAAAATAAGGGATTTTTTTCAAACTTTCGGATTTGAAAATAAGGGATTTTTTCAAACTTTCGGATTTGAAAATAAAGGATGCCGCGAGGGCGGTGCAATGGCACCAAGTAGCCTCGCCACCCTGCGCTCCAGAGGCTGCGCGCGAACGGGTGAGCGAAAGAGCGAGCGCGTAGACGGCAGGCAGGCTGGCTGGCTGGTTGGGCGTGAGGGTCTGGCTGCACAAGGCATGCAAGCTCCGCCCCCAGTCGGTCTCAGACTCCTTATTGGCAGCCGAGCAACGCAGCTGGGGAGCCTCCCTGGCCGGCAGGGAGGGAGAGGAGCTGCTTCCTTTGAAATCCAGGAAATTTAAGGGATATCAACAATCCGGGATAGCAGTGGGAAACGGCATTGGAATATGGGAGTTTCCCACAAAAAAAGGGAGGGTTGACAGCTATGCAAGGGGGTGGGTGGGGAACTCTGTCAGGGAGGAAATGGTTGGCTTTATCACATGATCTCCTAGTTGGTTTCAAATTTCAAATTTTTTGCATGTTGTGGTGGTGGGTGTGGGGCCCGATGCTTGAGAAACACGACTTCGAAGTCCCCCAAGAGCCTTGCTGGATCAGGCCCATGGCTTTTCTCCAGCCAGAACTCAGCTCCAGCACCTCTGAGGTGGGCACCATTGCCATTATAAGAGAACAAAGGAGGCGTTCATGGTGAGTGCCAGCACCTCTTTTCCTAGAAATGAGGATCTGGGCTGAGTTAGATGACCAGGCTCAGAAATCCTGTTCAAACGCTCAATTTCAAAGGACGCTTGCCGGCACGGTTTGGGAATCCTGCAGGATCAGCTGTGCCTTTGACTTTGGGAGCTCAGCCATTAACTGCTTCCTTCTCTCCACTGTTCTCTCCTCTCCCGGTTAGATGGCAGCGCCATATTCCGCGGATGCTTCCGCCGGCCGGATAACATCTCCTTGGCTTTGCCAGTGAGCAGGGTCATGACAAACATGTCTGTGGACCGGTGCGTTGACTTCTGCACGGGAAAGGTAAGCTAGCCAAGAGAAGAAGGACATCGTGCCTCAAGGTCCTAAGCTTGGGTCACAAGCCCTCCAGTGTGACCAAGACAGAAGTGGGAGACTGCCATGGATTGAGGAGGGAGCCACCAGCTTGGGAACCCCCAAGGGGAGAAGACTCAGAGCCAGAGGGTTGCTGGTGGGATGAGGATGCATGGTGAAAGGGAAAATAAACAATAGAAACTGTGAGAGTGATCAGGAGAGAGCAAATCCTATTGAACTCAGTGGGATTTAGCCATAGCTGTCAACTTTCGGATTTGGAAATAAGGGATTTTCTCAAACTTTCGGATTTGAAAATAAGGGATGCCGCGAGGGCGGTGCAATGGCACCGAGTAACCTCGCCACCCTGCGCTCCAGAGGCTGCACGCGAACGGGTGAGCGAAAGAGCCAGCGCATAGACGGCAGGCAGACTGGCTGTCTGGTTGGGCGTGAGGGTCTGGCTGCACAAGGCATGCAAGCTCCGCCCCCAGTCAGTCTCAGACTCCTTATTGGCAGCCGAGCAACGCAGCTGAGGAGCCTCCCTGGCTGGCAGGGAGGGAGAGGAGCTGCTTCCTTTGAAATCCAGGAAATTTAAGGGATATCAACCATCCGGGATAGCAGCGGGAAACGGCATTGGAATAAGGGAGTTTCCCACCAAAAAAAGGAGGGTTGACAGCTATGGATTTAGCTCTGAGTAAAAATGCTTAGGATTGCCGTGTAAGGCTGCCCAGTCTTGACCCAGTTACTTAGGAGCAAGCACCATTGACTACAGTGGGACTTCCTTCTGAGTAGACAGTGTAAGGCTCTCCATTTACAACAAAGGAATAAACACTCCCTGCGTTTCCTAAGAAATGGCTGGCTGTGGAAGCATGGCGGTTGAAAATTTAAAGCGGATTGGTGACCTTTTCCTTCAAATTTATAGGAAGAGCTCCACAGTTTCCTTCATTTTGGTGCAGGTATTCTCTCCCCCCCCCAGTCAAAACAGGACTCTGTTTTTGCACCTATACCAGGGGTCAGCAACTTTTTTCAGCTGTTCTCTCAGACCATGTGGTGGGCCAGACTATATTTTGGAAAAAAAATATGAATGAATTCCTATGCCCCACAAATAACCCAGAGATGCATTTTAAATAAAAGGACACATTCTACTCATGTTAAAACACGCTGAATCCCAGACCGTCTGCGGGCCGGATTGAGAAGGCGATTGGGCCGCATCCAGCCCACGGGCCTTAGGTTGCCTACCCCTGACCTACACACACCACTTTTGATTGTAATAATAATAATAATAATAATAATAATAATAATAATAAATTTATTATTTATACCCCGCCCATCTGGCTGGGTCTCCCCAGCCACTCTGGGCGGCTTCCAAAAGAACATTAAAATACAATAATCTATTAAACATTAAAAGCCTCCCTAAACAGGGCTGCCTTCAGATGTCTTCTAAAGGTCTGGTAGTTGTTGTTCTCTTTGACATCTGAAGGGAGGGCGTTCCACAGGGCGGGTGCCACTACCGAGAAGGCCCTCTGCCTGGTTCCCTGTAACTTGGCTTCTCGTAGTGAGGGAACCGCCAGAAGGCCCTCGGCACTGGATCTCAGTGTCTGGGCAGAATGATGGGGGTGGAGACGCTCCTTCAGGTATACTGGACTGAAGCCATTTAGGGCTTTCAAGGTCAGCACCAACACTTTGAATTGTGCTCGGAAACTTACTGGGAGCCAGTGTAGGTGTTTCAAGACCGGTGTTATGTGGTCTCGGCGGCCGCTCCCAGTCACCAGTTTTTCTTGTTCTCCAAGAAAACCGGAAAAAGGACAACCGAGGCAGCTTTTGCAATTCCAGGACTGCCCCTGGCAAAGCGGGACACTTGGAGAGTATGAGCTTCATGGCCAAATGGGGATTTGAACCCTGGTCTCCCACACCTCACCACGGACTATCTCTGCTTTCTTACGGCACACAGTTTGGGCCTTGCCCCTGCTGTTGTCAGCCAGCTCTCTGAGGCGGCAACACAAACTCATTGTGGCATGCCCTTTGATTAACCCAGCCTTGCTGCCTTCCTGGGTATTAAATTGCCTGTCAGGCCTCACCACGGCCTTCATAACTCTGTGCTTTAAGGCTCAAATGAGGTTTTAAGAGGCCTTCGTCCAGGTGACAAACTCGCGCATTATCCAACTGCCACTGGGCCGTGATTTTTGAAAGGGGTGCCATAAGTCTGGTTGTATAACTCTTGACTGTAGTAAATAAACTCCCTGGCGGCAACAACAGTTTCCACACCACTGCTTTGGGAAGGGAGAGATGAGGATGTCCCCCCAACTCAGCTGCGCAGAAGTGGGGAGAGAAATTTGGTTTGCATTTGCAACGCAACCTTGCCTGGTCCACATTTCTAATTTTTTTTGAAATAATTTTTATTGGGTTTTTCATCACAAACAATAACCAAAGGGGCATTCCATGAAAAGTGGTCCTGTGGCCAAAAAATTAAAATTAAAGATAAAATTCCCAAAAAATTATTTTATGTAGTTGAAAGTCTATATTTTGTTAAAATGACAATATAATTTGATATAAAGAAAATTGGGGGAGTGAAAATTGGAAATAACTGTACAAGTTCAGAAAGTCACTTTTTTAAACGAAATCTTAATGAAGAGTTCATGTTCTTTTAAAAATGCAATAAACATAATAAATAATAAAATATTAACATATATCATAACAAGTATATCTGTTCTGACAAAAAATATTTGGCAGAAAAGTATTTTTGATTTTGATTAAATTTTGTCCATGTTAAAGTGACTGGTTCTGGCTTCCAGTGTCACACACGTCACAATAAGTTAATATTTTTTATCTAATAACTTAGAAATGAACTTCACCATGCTGAAATTTTTTTTTATAAGCTTATTAAACTTAAAAACACTAAAAAAAAAGTGGATTTTTTTTTGGAAAAAAAATAAAAAAATATTGGGCTTTTAAAATTTAGTCACACACGTCACAATTTGTGACGTGTGTGACTGTGACGTGTGTGACAGGAGCATATTTTTTTTTATTAAAAATGCAAATAAATACATGTAAATAATAAAATATTAACATAGATCATAACAAGTACATCTGTTATGGCAAACAAATATTTGACAGAAAAATTTATTAGATTATGATTAAGCTTTGCAGTATTTTTCTCCATAATTTGGCATCAAAGGGCTAACTGTGACTGTGCCATCTTCAAAACATCACAAAAAATGTATACTCTATCAATATTCATCTGCTGACCAATGACTCAATGCCACTCTTATATTCTTCTACAAGCACAATGGTGGGGGGATAGCAATCCATTTGCAATCGCTTTGAAGTTCATCCGTCCCCCACAATCAGGCTAACGGGTTGAGGTTGAATCCTGACAAGACAGAAGTACTGTTTTTGGGGGACGGGATGGGCGGGTGTAGGGGACTCCCTGGTACTGAATGGGGTAATTGTGCCCCTGAAGGACCAGGTGCGCAGCCTGGGAGTCATTTTGGACTCACAGCTGTCCATGGAGGTGCAGGTCAATTCTGTGTCCAGAATTCTGTGTTTACCAGCTCCATCTGGTACGCAGGCTGAGACCCTATCTGCCCGTGGACTGTTTTGCCAGAGTGGTGCATGCTCTAGTTATCTCTCGCTTGGACTACTGCAATGCGCTCTATGAGGGGCTACCTTTGATTTTTGTTCTTATCCTGAAGCAAAATTTCGGTTTCCCAACAAAGAAGATGTGGCTTGGATTTCAGATGAACAAATAGCTAGAGTAAATTGTCCAAAATTAATTCACTTTGCCAGAGAACTGTATATATTTGAAAGTAAAGTGAATGTGTTCGAATGAACCAATGCAATGCTATTTTTGGTTCAGTAACTGTAAATAAAATTAATAATAATAATAAATTTTTATTTATACCCTGCCCTTCCCAGCCAAGACCGGGCTCAGAGCGGCTAACACCCATAAAATCACAACAAAACATACAAAACAATCAATTAAAATGCAAGTTAAAATACGATTTAAAGTTTAAAATGCAGCCTCATTTTTAAGTAGCCCACCAATCAAACCATAAAGGAATGAAACATCAGGGTTAAACTAAAACCAACCCAAAGGCCAGGCAGAACAGCTCTGTCTTGCAGGCCCTGCGGAAAGATGCCAAATCCCGCAGGGCCCTAGTCTCTTCTGACAGACTGTTCCACCAGGTCGGGGCCAGTACTGAGAAAGCCCTGGCCCTAGTTGCGGCCAGCCTAGCATCCTTATGGCTCGGGACCTCCAAAATGTTATTATTTGAGGACCTTAAGGTCCTACATGGGGCATACCAGGAGAGGCGGTCCCTTGTAGAATAAGGCTGTTCTACAAGTTGTGCAAACATTAAAGATGATTGCTTTGTGTCCAATTCCACTTTTATGTTAATGTTTATTAATTTGTTAACTTCAATCTGTAAAAAGATAGCAATTATCCACACAAATGATATCTTTAAGGGTTTCATTAGAAAAAAATTCATATGCGGTCACACACGTCACGTTAAATGTCACACACGTCACAGTACTATTTATTGTTTTTTAGCCTAAGTATTGCTACTTCATTTTCCTAAAACCCCTCTTTTGGATTTACACATATATGGCTTAATTGCAATAATTTTTATTTCCATGAATGTTACAAGAATTCACAGAAATATTCAAAGAGCTTGAGAAGAGAGGGAAAATCATTTGCAAAATGGTCACACACGTCACGCAAAATTAAAAATTTGTATCTCTATTCAGGCAACATAAAAAATATTCCAAATCAAATTAATTATATCTTAAGACATAAATGACAGATGTCAATTAATTGCTTTCGAACCAGCAGTTGTTTTAGGGTCAAAATAATTACAAATGTACCGAAAACGTTGTCTGAATGTCACACACGTCACGGTGGAATGCCCCCAAAACTTAACAAAACACACACACGATATAGACCACAAAAAACACAATCTAAACCACAAAATACCAATACAACAAAAACAATCATATTTTCCCCTTCCTCTTTCCTAATCATATTGGGGTGACTTCCTCCAGTCTCCCCTGCTGCGTTTCAATGTCAATCATCTTTAGTAATTTCCTCTCATCTTTCCTTATTTTTCCCTTATCTAACTTATGTTCTTATCTTATATTTTTCTTACCCATAAATCATTTTTAACATTTTTTAATCATAATTCTACTCTGTAGGCTAGCTTTCCTTCCAACTTTCCCCTAATTTTCAATCTTACAATAGTTCTTTATGTATAATTTAAACTTCTTCCAGTCTTTTTCCACCGTCTCCTCCCTCTGGTCGTGGAGTTTTCCTGTCAGTTCGGCGAGTTCCATATAGTCCATCATTTTCATCTGCCATTCTTCTATCGTTGGTAGATCCTGTGTCTTCCAGTATTTTGCAATCAAAATTCTTGCTGCTGTTGTGGCATACATAAAAAAAGTGTGATCTTCCTTAGGAATTTCTTGGTTAACCATTCCAAGTAAAAAGGCCTCTGGTTTTTTAATAAACATGTTTTTCAACACTTTTTAAATTTCATTATATATCTTTTCCCAGAATGCCTTAGTCCTCGGGCAGGTCCACCACATATGGTAAAATGTTCCTTCCACATTCTCACATTTCCAACATTTATTGTCTTGCAAATGATAGATTTTGGCAAGTTTGACTGGGGTCAAATACCACCTGTAGATCATTTTCAATGGTCCACATTTCTGAGCAAAAACACATCGACTCAACTGCGCCTTCAAAATTTGCACTTCCACAAATGTTTGCAACGCGTTACCCAGCCAACGAAGGTGTGCAAAGAAGGGAGATGGGATACACAAAAAGTGTACGTTTGTGGAAAATTACCTCCAAAAATGCATTACTTATAGGGGGATGGCTATAAAAAATGCATCTATGTGGGGAAATTGCGTGCAAAAAAAATTGCACATATCCGGAGGGAATGTGCAGGGAAGAAACCCTGTGAAATATACATATAATTTATTTTTTTTCATAAAATTTATATACCTATTGATTGTTAAAAAAAACCCAAGTGGCTTACAAAAGGAAGAAAACATCAGTACAAACAGTTAAAAGCCACTATTTCTAAGAAGATAATTAAAATGAATGATAATCTAAAAACAGATCAAAACACCTATAAGCATTCCACATATCCAAGTAGGCTCTTCTAAACTGAAATGTTTTTATCAAGCGCTGGAAAGAGTAGTTGCTAATCTCTAAACAGGGGTGTTATATGGTCTCACTCTTGTCAAAAACTGTATCACAGCGTTCTGCAGCCTCAGTTCAGTTTCAGGGGAAGCCCCACATAGAATGGATTGGTAGGGATGTCTTAGAGCAGGGGTCAGCAACCTTTTTCAGCCGTGGGCCGGTCCACCATCCCTCAGACCATGTGGTGGGCCGGACTATATTTTTTTTTGGGGGGGGGAGTTCCTATGCCCCACAAATAACCCAGAGATGCATTTTAAATAAAAGCACACATTCTACTCGTGTAAAAACACACTGATTCCCGGACCGTCTGCGGGCGGGATTGAGAAGGCGATTGGGCCGCATCCGGCCCACGGGCCTTAGGTTGCCTACCCCTGTCTTAGAGCAGCAGATGGAAAGTGCCCCTAAATTATTCAGTTCAGTTTCACAGCTTCGTGGAGATTCGAACCCAAGACCCCACAGCTGAGCCCAACACGATGAGGGCCTCCAGATGTTGCTGTGGCCTTCCTTTTTTTCATATTTCATTTTCAATTTTCAATAACTTAACAATTTAACATCCAAATTGCTTACTTTTTCATTCCTTCTAGACTTCACCCCCACCCCAATTTCTCCCCTTTATTACCTTACACATCTTCAGTTTTCCATTCAGTTACAAGTCCATTGATAACCCTAATCCACATTACTTCATAGATGCTACGTCAATCCTGCTAATGTTTTTAAGTCTTTACAGTGGACCTTAAGATATTCTATAAATTCAGTCCAGTCTTGTATATAAACTTTTTCCCCCCATCTTGATCCCGGATTTTCACAGTCATCTTTGCCGTTTCGGCATAGTCTATCATCTTAGTTATCCATTCCTCCTTCGTTGGTACTTCCTCTTCTTTGCCGTGGCCTTCCAGAGGGACTACAACTTCCATCATCCTGAACCACTGCCCATAGCTGTCAACTTTCGGATTTGAAAATAAGGCATTTTTTCAAACTTTCAGTTTTGAAAATAAGGGATGCCGCGAGGGCGGTGCAATGGCACCAAGTAGCCTCGCCACCCTGCGCTCCAGAGGCTGCGCGCGAACGGGTGAGCGAAAGAGCGAGCGCATAGACGGCAGGCAGGTTGGCTGTCTGGTAGGGCGTGAGGGTCTGGCTGCACAAGGCATGCAAGCTCCGCCCCCAGTCAGTCTCAGACTCCTTATTGGCAGCCGAGCAACGCAGCTGAGGAGCCTCCCTGGCCGGCAGGGAGGGAGAGGAGCTGCTTCCTTTGAAATCCGGGGAATTTAAGGGATATCAACAATCCGGGATAGCAGCGGGAAATGACATTGGAATAAGGGAGTTTCCCGCAAAAAAAGGGAGGGTTGACAGCTATGCCACTGCCCATTCTAGGGGGTTGGACTAGATGACCCCCCTGGGGACCCTTTCATCTCTACAGTTCTATGATTCTAACTGCACTCCTTCTCAAAGGCACCGCACAAAATCATTCTCCCCTGTTGCTTCCACCAGGAATACCCACTCGCGGCACTGGCTGCCACCGCCTGCCACTGCGGCTTCCCTACAACCCTCTTTACGTTGCACGAAAGGGAAGACGAGCAGCTCTGCTCCCAAAAATGCAGCGGCGAGGAATTCGAGAGCTGCGGCACCTCCGAGTATTTCATCGTTTATCAGACTCAAGTTCAAGGTAGAAAGGGGTGGGCGGGCTGCTTTGTATGGAAGTGATTTGCAGGAAGAAGGTCCCATTCTTGACCCATTTGGCATCGGAAGATCCCCATCCCCACCCCTGTCTGAATCCTTAGAGACCACCACACAATGGCTGAAACTATAATAAAAGCATATTTATATGAGTCTTGCAACATTAAGCATTCTGATTAGCACAACATGCGAAGCTGTGCCTGTGGAATATTTCGCATGTTGTGCTAATCAGAATGCTTAACCTGAACTGATGAAGCTATATAGCGAAACCTGTGAGTAATCCGGAGGACAGGTCTTCTTCGTCCTTCTCTTGTGCCACTTGTGTTGATTTCGGCTGAATGGTGATGTTGCAAGACTCATATAAATATGCTTCATCTACTATTACATCCATGAGATTTTTGCTTTGAAGCGTTGAAGAATTCTACTATCTACTCACCATCAACCAGTTGTGAACGTTTTGTTGGCACCAAGATTTTGTGGCTATACCCAACCTGTTGCTGAATGGTTCAGTCACGTGAACATTATACATTCTGTTATATCACGCATATATGGCTTGTTAATCATGTGGCTTCATTGAAAGACTGTTAGTTTTTCAGAAGAGGATTCCAGTAAATCTTTTATTATAGTTTCAGCCATTGTGTGGTGGTTTTGGTTGTTTATTGTTCATATTATCACCACAGTGATACTTTATGCTGTTTGTGAATCCTTAGAGAGTCATCAGTGGCGTAGCAAGGGTGGGGCGTTGTGGGTGGAGCGCCCCGGGTTCCACCCTGGAGGGGGGGTGACACTCGCCGCCACCACCCCCGCGACTCCCAAGCCGCCGGCCGGCACTCCTTCCGCGCAAGCAGCTGCCGCATGGAAGGGGTGCCGGGCGGCAGCTTGGGAGTCCGGACAGACTGTGCAAGTGCGGCATCCAGCACGGACTGCGCATAGAATAGGTAGCACTGGGCTATATAGAGAGGCCACAGCTCGGTGGTATTGCAGGCCAGTCCTTGACCTCCTGAGGCTGGCAAGACTTTGGAAAGTTGCTCCCAGCCCAAGGAGGCAGTGCTGGGCTAGTGCAAAAGGACACAACGCTTTTAAAAGGGAGGTGATGGGCTGGACGGTCCAATGTTCTGACTGCATAACATTTACATTTCTGAATAGGTTTACACTCCTCCTGAATTGCAGGGGCTTGGAAAAGATGATTCTTTGGGTGCCTTCCAACCAGTGCCTTTTTCAGGGGGCACTCAAGGGTACACAGTACCAGTGCCTCTTTTTTTGGGGGGGGAGGTTTAAAAAGTGTGACACTTGCTGTGACAAACTTCATGGTGAGCACCTAAAGGGGTCCCTGACCATTAGGTCCAGTCGTGTCCGACTGTGGGGCTGTGGCGCTCATCTCACATTACTGGCCGAGGGAGCCGGCGTACAGCTTCCAGGTCATGGACAAAGCATGACAAAGCCGCTTCTGGTGAACCAGAGCAATGCACAGAAATGCTGTTTACCTTCCCATCGGAGTGGTACCTATTTATCTACTTGCACTTTGACGTGCTTTCGAACTGCTAGGTGGGCAGGAGCTGGGACCGAGCAATGGGAGCTCACCCCATCGCGGGGATTTGAACCGCCGACCTTCTGATCAGCAAGCCGTAGGCTCTGTGGTTTAACCCACAGCGCCACCTGCGTCCCTATTTTACTAGAAAAAAGCACTGCTTCCAACTCTACAATTCTATGTGATTACAGGAGTTGCAGTGTCTCTAATCACCACAGAGAACTTCCAAATCTGCATTCAATTATTATTATTATTATTTAAAACCCTCATCCTTTTATTTCTTTTAATTACCAAAGATAAAAAATTTGCTTTGGAATGAAACAGTAATTAGTTCCGGCTTCCATCAGATGGATAGCTCCGTTGGTTGGATGCAGGAAACCACTGTTTGACTTCTGCAAGAAGCGGTTGCCCGCTTCCTTTCTCCATTTCCCTCTCGTTCCCTTCCTCTTCTTGCTCTGTTAACTCAGTTCCCTTTCTGGACTTGTTCATGCATTGCATTTCTATGTGTTGCATTCAGACCAATCTCCTTTTGGCTCTGTTGAAATGGGCGTAAGACGTTCCCAATGGCTTTGAGTGCCGCGGATTTCAGGGGGAACAAAGTTCCAATACCTTAGGCAGCAAATACTATGCATACTTTTGCTTGCACTCCAGTACTGGATGAATCCCAAACCGGAATTAAGATTGACGGAAGAAATATCAACAACCTCAGATATGCCCATGATACAACCTTGATGGCAGAAAGTGAGGAGGAATTAAAGAATCTTTTAATGAGGGTGAAAGAGGAGAGCGCAAAATATGGTCTGAAGCTCAACATAAAAAAAAAAATTAAGATCATGGCCACTGGTCCCATCACCTCCTGGCAAATAGAAGGGGACGAAATGGAGGCAGTGAGAGATTTTACTTTCTTGGGTCCCATGATCACTTCAGATGGTGACAGCAGTCACGAAATTAGAAGACGCCTGCTTCTTGGGAGAAAAGCAATGACAAACCTAGACAGCATCTTAAAAAGCAAAGACATCACCTTGCCGACAAAGGTCCGTATAGTTAAAGCTATGGTTTTCCCAGTAGTAATGTATGGAAGTGAGAGCTGGACCATAAAGAAGGCTGATCGCCGAAGAATGGATGCTTTTGAATTGTGGTGCTGGAGGAGACTCTTGAGAGTCCCATGGACTGCAGGAAGATCAAACCTATCCATCCTTAAAGAAATCAGCCCTGCGTGCTCACTGGAAGGACAGATCCTGAAGTTGAGACTCCAGTACTTTGGCCACCTCATGAGAAGAGAAGACTCCCTAGAAAAGACCCTGATGTTGGGAAAGATGGAGGGCACAAGTAGAAGGGGACGGCAGAGGATGAGATGGTTGGACCGTGTTCTCGAAGCTACTAACATGAG
The DNA here is from genome assembly GCA_034641395.1 of Darevskia armeniaca. NCBI lineage: Eukaryota > Metazoa > Chordata > Lepidosauria > Squamata > Lacertidae > Darevskia > Darevskia armeniaca. The sequence continues at coordinate 136,153 of JAWWNF010000204.1, forward strand.
TTTGGCCAAACTGCGAGAGGCAGTGAAGGATAGGCGTGCCTGGCGTGCTCTGGTCCATGGGGTCACGAAGAGTCGGACATGACTGAATGACTGAACAACAACAACATGTATATATGTATTTATACATACATACCCCGCCCATCTGGCTGGGTTTCCCCAGCCACTCTGGGCGGCTCCCAACAGAATATTAAAAACACGATAAAACATCAAACATTAGAAACATCCCTAAACAGTGCTGCCTTCAGATGTCTTCTAAAAGCCAGATAGTTGTTTATTTCCTTGACATCTGATGGGAGGGCGCCACTACCGAGAAGGCCCTCTGCCTGAGAAGGCCCTGTAACCTCGCTTCTCGCAGGGAGGGAACCGCCAGAAGGCCCTCGGAGCTGGACCTCAGTGTCTGGGCTGAACGGTGGGAGTGGAGACACTCCTTCAGGTATACAGGGCCAAGGCTGTTTAGGGCTTTAAAGGTCAGCAGCAACACTTTGAATTGTGCTCGGAAACATACTGGGAGCCAATGAAGGTCTTTCAGGACCAGTGTTTATGGTCTCGGCTGCCGCATTCTGGATTAATTGTAGTTTCCTGGTCATTTTCAAAGGTAGCTCCACATAGAGAACATTGCAGTAGCCTCTCCACCGGCCTTCATTCCAAGTAAACCAACCCGCTGGTAGGTGCAGGAACCCCTGGTGTCTCCTGCCACTCAGAGATTGGGGTGCATGCAACAATACGTTTTTAATTTTATTGTGAAATCACTTCGAGACGCTTTATAGGAAGTGGTTTCTGAATGAAAAAATAATAAAGAAACCAGCAGAGACAGCAGGGCCTTTTCGGTGTTGTCCCCTCACTTTTAGGATTCCCCCTCCAGGGAGATATCCAAGGCCCTCTCATGATTTACTTGGTGTTTTATGCACTTATTCCCTCCCAGTGACCGCAGGATCCCTCCATTCCTAGCTAATGCCTTCTTTTTGAACTGCTCACAGATAACCGCTGTATGGACCGGAGATTTTTAACGGCTCGAGCCAAGCAGTTTGTTGCCCTTGCAAGCTTTCCTGGGGCGGGCAATACCTGGGCACGGCACCTCATTGAACTGGCAACAGGTTTCTACACTGGCAGCTACTACTTCGATGGCTCTCTTTATAACAAAGGTGAGAGGGGAGTGCTTGTTTTCTTTTGGAATTTATTGGTGTTTTTAATATAAAAAGAATCAGGAAGGGGGTGGGGGCTGAAACCCTTTCCTGTAGTGACTCCACATCTGCACCATCCATTCGAAACATTATGATTATACTTTAAACAGTCATGGCTTCCCCCAAAGAATGCTGGGAGTTGTAGTTTGTGGTACTGAGAGTTGTTAGGAGGCCCCTGTTTTCCTCCCAGAGCTGCAATTCTCAGAGTAGCTTAACCATCAGTCCCTCTTCCCAGATGACTCTGGGAATTGGCGGTTCAAATCCCTGCGACGGGGTGAGCTCCCATTGCTTGGTCCCAGCTCCTGCCCACCTAGCAGTTCGAAAGCACGTCAAAGTGCAAGTAGATAAATAGGAACCGCTCTGGCGGGAAGGTAAACGGCGTTTCCGTGTGCTGCTCTGGTTCGCCAGAAGCGGCTTTGTCATGCTGGCCACATGACCCAGAAGCTGTACGCCGGCTCTCGGCCAATAAAGCGAGATGAGCGCCGCAACCCCAGAGTCGGACACGACCGGACCTAATGGTCAGGGGTCCCTTTACCTTTACCTTTAAGAAATCTCAGTGCTCTTAACAGACCACAGCTCCCAGGATTCCTTCGGGGAAGCCATGACTATCTATGGTCTCTTGAACAGCTCTTACTGTCAACAAGTTCTTCCTGCTGTTTAGGCGGAATCTCCTTTCTTGTCACTTGAAGCCATTGGTTTGTGTCCTACCCTCCAGAGCAGAAGAAAACAAGTTTGCTCCTTCTGCCAAGGCTGGGAGCCGCTGCAAAACAGGCTGACTTCAGACCCTTTTATGTGAATTGTGATCGGTTGCCTGGAAACTAACTGCGATACTCCCTTGGAAGTTCTGCCTCGTCAGAGCTTTAAAATATCCATGGTATACAAAGGCAGATCAGTTAACAAGAGGAGTCTTCCTAGGGAACCGGGGGGGGGGGGGGGGAATCCTCAAGGCCAACTCAGAATACCAAAGAAAAGCCCCATTACATCAATCAATCTCCGATAATCTCCCAGGGAGACGAGGAATGTGCAGAGATTCGGCTTAATGATACAGTCAGGGCCAGCTACATGCAGCTTGTCTGTGACCATAAAACCAGCTAGGAAGAGCAGGGAGCAGGATTAACGGTCTTAAACAGAGACGTGCAAATTGAGAAGTAAGAATATCTCCAGATCCTGGTGTGAAAGAGGCCAAATGTTTTGGGAAGTGGGGAGCAGTCAATTTAATCTCCCACCCCCCTGGTATGTTTCTGTCAGGACTGCATTTTAAATGTCCGGGGTGGTGGTGGGGAGAAGCAGCGTCAAATTCCCAGACAGATTTATAATACTTCTAATGCACATAATGTTGGAGGGAGAGGTTTGGAAGAGAGATCCCTGCTCTCCAGAGTTAAGCACAATGGTGATTGCTCCAAGCATTTTAAAACTTGGTTAGGTTTGCATCTGCCCTCATCCACCTTAAAACAAACATTCCGCATCAAAATACTTAGGCTAGAATAAATCACAGATGTGTTACTGGAAATGCATCTGTGTTTCCAGATGTGTTACTTGGTTTCTAGAAGTTCCAGCAAACAAATCTCCATCCATTGACAGTAAGATGAAAAAGAAAAAGAAAAAAAAGGTTCAAAATGACTTAAAAAGAAAAGTACTTGGTTTCCTTACAAAAAGGATCATGCAATCTTTGGGTTAGCAAAGATGCAGGCTGTAAAATCTTTCTTTTATATACCATTTGACGGTTAAAAAGAACAATACCTCAAAGTGGTTTACAAAAAGGGTAAAACAATAAAATTATCAGGAAAACAATTAATAACAACTTCTTAAAACATACAAATAATCAGAACCAGTGATAACCCAAAACCCGTTTAAAACACACACCAGCTTTTAACATATCTGGGTAGGCCTATTTGAACAAAAATGTTTTAAGCAGATTCATAGTTCTCCCCCTCTCCATTTTATCCTCATAAGAACCCTAAGAGGTAGGTTAGCTGAACAGACCAAACTCACTCAGTGAGCTTCAAAGCTTTATTGGGTGTTCCATGACATCATAGCAGTAGCACCAATGGCTGGAGAGTGTCACGGGAGAGAAGGGTCAGGTGACAGCTTTCGGCTTCAGTTGTGAGTGGAGAGAGAGAGATGAATTGGGTTTTCCTAAGTCTCCTTCAGCTCAGTCATAATCTTATGACAAAGCTGGTCATTTCACCCCAAGTCTTGTTCCTGTTTGAGAAGGCTCCCTGGCACAGCAGTACAGTAAATCTCTCTTACACACAGGCACTCTGCTTGTTTGGGCAAGAAAGAAATCTATTACAAACGGGGCTTTTTCCACAGCAAATACTGCAGCTCAAAGCTTTTTTGAATAATGCAGCACATTTCTCTGTCTTGCGTGGAGATGTGTGATTGTATGCTTTGGGTTGGACCATCATGTTTCTCCTTGCCCATCGCTGATTCAGAGGCCATCTATCTTTCCGTTCCTGTGGGAAATTATTTATGGAGTTAATATTTCATGGACAACAAGCTCATCCTTTACTTCTCCCCCTAAGGCGGTTTATGGGACAGCCCACGTGAATGAAAGGTTGGCAGATGAAATCCCACACTGTAACAGGGAAGGTTACCATTCTATTCTGTCTCAGGCAGACCACACCTGGAGCCCTGTTTCCAGTTCTGGTCACCCCAGTTTAAGGAGGACCAGCTGGAATGTGTACGGAGGAGGGCAACCAAGATGATGAAGAGTCTGGAAACCAAGCCATATGAGGAATGGTTGAGGGAGTGGGAGATGTTTAGCCTGGAAAAGAGGAGACTGCGAGGAGATATGAGAGCTTGTTTTCTCCTGCCCCAGAGGATGGGACCTGAACCAATGGATTCAAATGATAAGAAAAGAGATTCCAACTAAACATCAGGAAGAACTTCCTGGCGGTAAGAGCTGTTTGACAGTGGAACAGTCTCCCTCAAAAGATGGTGGACTCTCATTTCTTGGAGATTTTGAAGTTGGATGACCATTTGCCAGGGATTTTTTAGTTGTGATTGCTGCATAGCAGGAGATTGGACTAGATGACCCTTGGGGTACCTTCAATAATAGTAATTAGTATTATTATTATTATTATTTTCTTATTTATATCCTACCCATCTGCCACTCTGGGCAGCTTACAGCAAATAAAAAAAGTAAAACATTAGACATAAAAAATTTCCTGATACAGGGTTCCCTTCAGATGTCATCTAAAAGTCAGATAGTTGTTTATTTCCTTGACATCTGATGGGAGGGCGTTCCACAGGGCGGGCGCCACTACCGAGAAGGCCCTCTGCCTGGTTCCCTGCAAACTCACTTCCCACAGGGAGGGAACTGCCAGGAGGCCTTCGGAGCTGGACCTCAGTGTCCGGCCTGGATGATAGGGATGGATGTATGGATGCTCCTTCAGGTATACTGGGCTGGGGCCATTTAGGGCTTTAAAGGTCATCACCGACACTTTGAATTGTGCTCGGAAACATACTGGGAGTCAATCCTCCTATGATTCTATGGCATGTACCTGCAAAGTCAGAGACTATGCTCTGTCAATGATGGCTATGTTCCGCCTCCACACTCAGAGTGGAAACCACGGGAGAAGAGTGGGCTGTTGTGTTTGGGTCTTGCTTGCTGGCTTCCCCACAGGCATCTGGCTGGCCACTGTGAGAACAGGATGCTGACCTAGATGGGCCACTGGCCTGATCCAGCAGAGCTCTTCTTAAGTTCTTATTTGCTAGCTATCAGTCTTGCGTTACGTGTCCCGTGCAGCTCACTGCCAGCGGGTATCATAAAACCCAAGAGTTACTTATTCCCGGTGGTAATAAAAGTCATTGTCATGCTACGTGATAGCAGTAATGATGACTCGTAATGAAGTACTGAAATTAATACCTGGCATATATGCAACCCAATCCTATGTATGCCCACTCAGAAGTAAGTCCTATTATGTTCCTTAATTTGGGCTGATTGCACAGTTTGCAGCCTATGTGACGACGACAACAACAAAGATTTACAATTATTTATTTAGAATTAGAATGTATAGCTATTATATTTGTGTATGAGCACTACAGTCACATTACTTGATATGAGATTAAACCTATGGAACTCATTGCCACACGATAATTGTGGTGGCCAATCATTACGACTGTTTGCTCCAGCTGGCCAGATATCAGAGATGGTAGCTTACGGTTGTTTATTCTGAGCCAGTCTCCACTTACCTCGCTGGGTCAAAGCATATCCGAGCAATGAGCAAAGTAGCTGCCATCAAACTCTTTTGTGCATGTTCTAACTGGAAGAAGCAAATTACATGTATGTAATTAATATCTTGTATCTCCTGCCATCTGATCTCTCCCCGTTGGCTAGAAATAGTAGCTAGCATGGGTTAGTGTCCCAATCTGTCCTCCCTCCCAACATCGCTGAGCTTTGTCAGTCTTTGACTGTGTTGACTGAGAGCCAAACAGATGGTTTTCAGATGAAATTGTGCTGACAGATGCCCACTGTCTGCCACAAAGGAAGCTGGTTACTGGGCCAACTGATGGAGGGATTGCAAAGGGAGTTCTGTCCACCCCTCACTTGAGGGGATGCTCGCCCAGGGCTTTGTGCGCCTTAAATATCGCTTGCAGAGAAACTGGACCCTCGCAAGGAAGCAGATCAATGCAGGGAGGCAGGATGCAGAACATTCCAGGTGTCCAGAGGTGGAGCCTTCAGGACCCTGGAAAGCTCCAGAGAAGCAGAGATGTTACCCCAGCAAAAGGAAGGACCAAGCCTTATGAGGAATGACAGAGGGAGTTGGAGATGTTTAGCCTGGAAAAGAGCAGCCTGAGAGGTGACATGATAGCTATCTTCATAGCCGTATCTGAAGGGCTGTCCCAGGGAAGATGGAGCAACTTTGTTTTCTGCTGCTCCAGAGGGTGGGACCCGAACCAATGGGTTCAGATGACCAGAAATGAGATGACAACTAAAATGTTAGGAAGAACTTTGTAAGAGTTGTTCGACAGTGGAATGAACCACTTCAGAGGGGGGTGTCCTCTTTTTACTGGAGCTTTTTAAGCAGAGGTTGGATTGCCACCTGTTAGGGATTCTTTAGTTGTGATTGCTGCACTGCGGGGGGGCGGGTTGACCAGATGGCCCTTGGGATCCCTTCCAACTCTACAGTTCTATGATTCACCTCAGCCCCAAAGTACCAGATGACGGCTCTCAAGTCACCTCTCGGTCACCTCTTCTCCAGGCTAAACACCCCCAACAGACCATTCCTCTGTTACTCTGGAATGTGACATGATGCCATCACCTTCTGTTCAGCTACTGTGGCATTGGGTGTGTTCAAACCCCCCCCCAGTTGCTCTCCTTTCTTTAATGAACAAACTGCTATAAAGCCCCAAGATCAGGGGTCAACAAACCTTTTCAGCAGGGGGCCGGTCCACTGTCCCTCAGACCTCAGGGGGGCGGAGTACCTGCTGCTGATACTCAAATTCCTTCATGGTGAGGGCAGCGGCAGTGATGGTGCTGGCCGGCCTCTCCCGTCCAGACCATAGCTGTCAACCCTCCCTTTTTTTGCAGGAAACTCCCTTATTCCAATGCCATTTCCCGCCGCTATCCTGGATTGTTGATATCCCTTAATCGCCCTCGTGGCATCCCTTATTTTCAAATCCAAAAGTTGACAGCTATGGTCCAGACCCCACTGAGTGGCAGCGGCGGCCTCTGGCGGAGCCAGGACCGCCCAGCAGGCAGGAAGGGAGAGCAGCCGGGGTGCCCGGAAGGATCTGCCGCTGCATGTCAGCGGCGGCTCAGCGAATGAGGGGCCGCATCTGAGCTTGCCTCAGCATGGCACGGAAACTGATTGGTCAGTCCGGGCGCCATGCTGAGGTGGGCTCCGGCACGGCTTTTCATTTGTTGAGCCGCTGCGCAGCCGCCACCCACCCATTAGCCAGGGCCTCACACAGCTTTGCAGGCGATTGGCCGCGACTGGCGTCCGCCTTTGCTCATAGCTATCAACTTTCGGATTTGAAAATAAGGGTTTTTTTCAAACGTTCAGATTTGAAAATAAGGGATGCCGCGAGGGCGGTGCAATGGCACCAAGTAGCCTCGCCACCCTGCGCTCCAGAGGCTGCACGCGAACAGGTGAGCGAAAAAGAGAGCGCGTAGACGGCAGGCTGTCTGTCTGTCTGGTTGGGCGTGAGGGTCTGGCTGCACAAGGCATGCAAGCTCCGCCCCCAGTCGGTCTCAGACTCCTTATTGGCAGCCCAGCAACGCAGCTGAGGAGCCTCCTTGGCCGGCAGGGAGGGAGAGGAGCTGTTTCCTTTGAAATCCGGGAAATGTAAGGGATATCAACAATCCGGGATAGCAGCGCAAAACGGCACTGGAATAAGGGAGTTTCCCGCAAAAAATAGGGAGGGTTGACAGCTATGCCTTTACTTATACTTCTAAGTAGGAGGGAGGGAGGAGGCACCACCACGGTGCGTGAGAGGGAGGCGGGAAAATGGTGGCGCAGGAAAAAAATGGCCAAAAAGAAATGAGAGGGGGGGAAAGAACAGAACTCCACAGCCCACACTGATCCACAGACCATTTGCGGGCCAGATCCTGAAGGCAATTGGGCCAGATCCGGCCCGCGGGCCTTAGTTTGCCGACCCCTGCCCAAGATGAACCAATCTGTGGAGAGAGACAAAGGCCATTTGACATTAACGGACAGGATGGTTATGGATGTTGGCTGGTTGGCTCCTATAAAGTGCTTTTCAAGTGTTAATCCTCACTTTAAGAATTCTCGCCAGAGCTCCTCTCTCTCTCTGCCTCTCTCTCACACATACACATGCACACAAACCACTGTTTTCTGAGTTATGAGCCCCATTGAAATGTCTTAGCCAGGAAGACACAATTGAAACAAATCTTTTTGACCCTCACTGCATTCAGCCCTGTTGGGCGGTGGTGAGGGGGAAAATGATTTGTGTTTCTAAGGAGCCACAAAGATGTCAAGGAGAATGCGGGAAAATCAGCTAGTCAGAGATAGCAGAGACAACAGTGCTGAGAATTAGGGAATGTGTGGGCTTTACGGACATTTAGAACAGGGGTCAGCAAACTTTTTCAGCAGGGGGCCGGTCCACTGTCCCTCAGGCCTCGGGGGGGGGGCAGACTATATTGGGGTGTGTGTGAACGAATTCCTATGCTCCACAAATAACCCAGAGATGCATTTTAAATAAAAGGACACATTCTACTCATGTAAAAACACGCTGATTCCTGGACCGTCCGCGGGCTGGATTTAGAAGGTGATTGGGCCAGATCCGGCCCCCGGGCCTTAGTTTGCCTACCCATGATTTACAGGGTAAGCTGTTTTATTATTATTATTATTATTATTATTATTATTATTATTAAAAATAATCTTTATTTATCAACCACATAAAATTTACGAGTTACTCAAAATACAAAATCAAAACTAACAAACATCCATTCCAAAAGCAAGGTGAAAAAAAATACAATACATTCAAGGAGAGAGTGAGAAAAGAAAAAGAAAAGAAGATAGAAGGAAAAGGGGGGAAAAAGAGACTACAACACATTATTTAAAAAAAACCCAAAAAATAAATAAAATTTGACTTCTTACCGTTTGTGCATCATATCTTATTTTTATTGTTTGTATTTTGCTATTTCTAATACCCTTCTTATTCAGCTAATAAGATGTAGATATATCTTCATTTCTTATCCTTACTTATTTATAGAATTTCTATCCCCAAGTTTATTTCAGTCTAAGCAAATCACTAATTCCGTTTTTATACCCTCTCTTTTTTAAAAAAATTATCTTCTACGTATTTCCATTCCTCTTTTATTCTTTGTTTCGGTGTGTTTCTAATTCCTGCTGTCATTCTTGCTAGGTAAGGGTAAGCTGTTGGTTGGGTCTTCTTCCATTCTTTTCTTCCTCTTTAGCTTTACTACATCACCCCATATTTGTCCCTAAATCTCATTCTTTGCTCTTCCTTTTCCTCCCCCCCACCCCCCACAACAGGGTTCAAAGGTGAACGGGACCACTGGCGAAGTGGGAGGACGATCTGCATCAAAACTCACGAGAGTGGGCAGAAGGAAATTGAGGCATTTGATGCCGCCATCTTGCTGATCCGCAACCCTTACAAAGCACTCATGGCTGAATTCAACCGGAAATATGGAGGCCACATTGGGTTTGCTGCTCACGCCCACTGGAAAGGGAAAGGTACATGCGGGGATCCACCCCACCGGCTTCTATCTGCTTATTAAAAGATTATTTTTTTAACCTTTTAGGGCACAGTGTCCTCACAAGGTGGCTTGACAAAACTCTCAAAAGCACACAAGCACAAAGTCTGGCCGTATTCACACCACATATGTAAAGCACTATGACAGGCATAGGCAAACTCGGCCCTCCAGATGTTTTAAGACTACAATTCCCATCATCCCTGACCACTGGTCCTGTTAGCTAGGGATGATGGGAGTTGTAGTCCCAAAACATCTGGAGGGCCGAGTTTGCCTATGCCTGCACTATGATGTGACTTTAAACAGCCATGGCTTCTTCTCTCAAGGAATCCCTATAGTAGCACCTTAGAGACCAACTAAGTTTGTTCTTGGTATGAGCTTTCGTGTGCATGCACACTTCTTCAGATACCAATGCACACGAAAGCTCATACCGAGAACAAACTTAGTTGGTCTCCAAGGTGCTACTGGAAGGATTTTTTTTTTATTTTGTTTCGACTACGGCAGACCAACACGGCTACCTACCTGTAACTGAAATTTAAGACTAAAAGAAAAATGGAAAGAGCTGCAATGAACGGATCCAACTGTCCCTGGTTAAAACGCAAACTGAATGAATTCCTGCCCCATGTCTTCAACCCTTGCAAGGGAATTTAAATAGATTGCCCCGCAGAACTGCACAAGTTCAGCCAAAATAAATAAAACCAGACTGGTCTGCACTGGCAACTCCAGGCTTTAAAATTGCACCTAGCCAGCTTCTTGCTGGGTTGCTGCAGCTGTCAATTGTACTACCATGTGGTCAGATGGGGAGATCTTTGATGCCCACCTTAAGTGCTGCAGCATTACCCTCCTCCCTTCCTTCCGATTAAACTTTTCCTCCTGGCTCCCCCAAGCGAAAGTCTATGTGATTTTTACTTTATTAAAAATATTAAAAAAAAGTTCTGTGTTTTTGTTCCATTGCATTAATTTTATGATATCCCTTGGATCAGTTCCAAAGCAAAGTTTTATGTGATATGATTATGCAAGGTGAATTGTCCTGCTTCTGTTTAATGGAACAGAGAGTCCATTTAATAATTCAGAGGTGGGGGATAAAACACAGTTCAAGAGGATTAATAAGGGGTAAGGGGAGGGGAGGGTGGGCGAGGTTGTCTTTTCCTCAAGGAGGCGAAGGCAAAAAGTTCAAGGGGCCAAATTTTTCCTGCACCGCAAATGAGGCATCGGACCTGTTACAGTTGCAAACAGAATTCTGGCAGATTATATCTGGTTCATTATCCTTTTTATCACCCGATTTTAATGTGAGGACCAATTAGCAGGAAACCTCCAGGGTAATTGAAAGATTTTCTCTCTTTCTTTTCTAAAGCAAGGGAGCATGTTTAACTGAGCCCAGGACCTGGTGGCTAACGGAGCAGCTTGCTAATGAGATCATATCAATCATCAACAAAAAGAGCCTAGCCAGGAAAGGCTTCTTCTTAGGGAATGATGCGTTTATGGCAACAGGGGTAAGGGAGACATGATGAGATGACCCTCCCAATCAGCCCCTTCCCCCCCCCAAAAGAGCATTGGCTATATTGGACCCACGTCAGGAGCTGATCTGCCTAGAGCCAATAACTCGTTCTTCTCTGGGTTGCTGCCCTGGTAGTGAGGTTGGAGCAACCCTTATAAACGGGTTCCCAGAATCAAAGAACAGAAGAGTTGGGACGGATCCCAAGGGTTTTCTAGTCCTGCAATGCAGGAATCACAGCATGAATGATTCCAGCCAACCAGACTGGTTATTATTCATTATTATTGTTGTTGCATCTATATCCAACTTTTCCTCTAAGCAGCTCAAGGGGGCTGCCATCTTCACTCTGCTTATCCACACTTGAGGAACCTCAGAGCTTCAATACAGTCCTACTTCAGAACATCTCTACAAGAATTCAGGCTTGCTTTTCATCATTGGGTTCCTTTATCCAGCTTGCTACCCCAGCTTATGTTCCACCAATCTCCTGTAGGTTTGCCCCAGACCCTGGGACACAGACACACACACACACACACACACACACACACACACACACACACACAAATCTGTGTCTTGTTGCCTTTTTATTTGTTCAGGTATAAGAGGGCTCTATCCTCTTATCTCTGTTCCCTCCAAACCAATAGCAAGGGTGTAGACATGGGGCAGGAATTCATTCAGGTCTATGTTTTGACCAGGGACAAATGAATCTGTTTATTGCAGCTCTCTCCATTTTTCTAGACTTAAATTTCTGCTCTATGTGCAGCTGCTTTAAACTGTTTTCATGGATGATTTGATTGTTTTGGTTCCTTTTGGGGTTTTTTTTTCTTGTAATACAGTGGTACCTCGGGTTAAGTACGCTTCAGGTTAAGAACTCCGCTAAGAACAGAAATTGTGCTCTGGCAGCGTAGCGGCAGCAGGAGCTCCCCTAAAGCGGTGCTTCAGGTTAAGTACGCTTCAGGTTAAGAACGGACCTCCGGAACGAATTAAGTACTTAACCCTAGGTACCACTGTATAAAAGGGACGCGGGTGGCGCTGTGGGTTAAACCACAGAGCCTAGGTAGGGCTTGCCGATCAGAAGGTCGGCGGTTCGAATCCCCGCGATGGGGTGAGCTCCCGTTGCTCGGTCCCTGCTCCTGCCAACCTAGCAGTTCAAAAGCACGTCAAAGTGCAAGTAGATAAATAGGTACCGCGGGAAGGTAAATGGTGTTTCCGTGTGCTGCTCTGGTTCGCCAGAAGCGGCTTAGTCATGCTGGCCACATGACCCGGAAGCTGTATGCCGGCTCCCTCGGCCAGTAAAGCGAGATGAGCACCGCAACCCCAGAGTTGGTCACGACTGGACCTAATGGTCAGGGGTCCCTTTACCTTTATGGTCAGGGGGGTGGGGGTGGAGGAAAGTCATTTAAAAAATCTTGTCTTGGGTCTCAGGAAGCAAAATATCTCTGGCCCGCCTCCCACCCATACCTTTTTGAAGCTGAGCTGATACAGGTCTGTTCGGAGACTACCTGCGAATCCTCATTTCTACCATCATGGACAAAGGGCAAGTTGTTTCTAATGTGTGTCTGTCGTGGGTCCCCTTGCACTTGGCACCAAATGTGCTCTGAATCCCACCCTGTGCCCTGCTGCCGATTAACAGGATGCCCCCCTCTCTTCTTTCAGAATGGCCGGAATTCGTCAAGAACTATGCCCCTTGGTGGGCGACGCACACCCTCGACTGGCTCAAATACGGCAAAAGCGTCCTGGTGGTGCACTTCGAGGACCTGAAACAAGACCTCTTCATTCAGCTCAAGAGGATGGTCAGCCTCCTGGGCATCGCGGTCCTCGAGGACCGTCTTCTGTGTGTGGAAGGCCAGAAGGATGGGAACTTCAAGCGATCCGGGCTCAGGAAGTTGGAATACGACCCCTATACCCTTGAGATGAGGAAACTGATCAACGGCTACATCAAAACAGTGGACACAGCCCTGAAACTCAGAAACCTCACGGGGGTACCAGAGGACTATTACCCAAGATGATGGTCGTGTTGGGTAGGGACATCTTTCGGCTGGGAGGAACGGGATCTGCCCAGGCAGGTGCAGCTTGGGTTCACCTGGCGAGTTCACTATTTCCACCCAGTGGGTGGCCCTTTATCGGACGTCTGCTGCTCGCTGTTAACGAATCCCCTTGCATGAGCAAAAAGCAGTCAACATCCACCATTGGCAGTAGAAGATGCCTTGGCAAGCCCGCCCACACAGATCTGTGTTCACCAGGGACCACCATTAACATATGGATGGGGGAGGTTTGCAAAACGAAGCTAGATCTTTGCTGCTGCTGCTGTTTGGAAGAGTGTTGTCCCCCCCCCCCCCCCGCTCCACTTCATAATATGGATCATCTCAGCTCTGTTCCAGCTGGTTGCAGTACCCAGCTCTTTTGGGCCGCTGCAGAGGCATCGCTGGGGCCTGATCCAAGCCAGGCAGTGTTCTGTTCCTGGTCAAAAACCACGGTCCGTTTGGCTGCCCTGACACTCCTCAAGATTCAGGTCTTTCATTCGGACATGGCTGGCACTTGTACGCACATCCTGGGGGTTCCTCTGCTCTGTACACTGGAGCCTGCTTCACATATCTGCACCTGGTGACTATGGCTGGTCTACTCATACAGTGCAGTACGGTTGCAGACCTGAGGTGGTTGAGTGGATTGTACCACTTTAAATTTCAGCTGGAGGATGCCATTTTTTAATTCCCTTCCGGGGGGAGGGGGGACAATACAACACACAAGTTCCTGACTTGTTGGTGGTTGGTAGTTCAGGGATAAAAGGTCTCCATTCTCTTCCTGTTGCCGACTTCATTTTCTGCTTGTAGGGGCAGGGCTGTCTTAAGCATATCCGGCGCCGTGGTGCAAAGATCCTTCCGGCGCCCCCTCCCCCTGTTTCCCAGAGTTGTCAACCTTTTCCCAAGCCTTTGTGGGGATCGCTCTCCTCCCGAGGAGGCTTGAGAAGGAAGCTGCACGCCCGCCAGCCGTATAGTTGTCAGGGCGCAGCTGGCGGGCGTGCAGGGAAAGGGGAGGCCGCCGCAGCTCTCCCACTTGCTGGGGCACCCCTGAGAGGCCGGTACCCTGGTGCGACGCACCACTAAGCCCTATGGGAAAGACTGCTCTGCTGGGGCGCCCCTGAGAGGCTGGCACCCTGGTGCGACGCACCACTAAGCCCTATGGGAAAGACGGCTCTGTGTAGGGGAGCATTCCAGAAAGTAGTACCATTCACCCTGAGCATTCTACCTCCTCCTTACAGGAAGCTGCCTTACAAGAAGTCAGATTCTTTGTTTGGTTGAACCTGAGACCTTCTGCGCGCATGGCAGATGCTCTAACAGTGAGCTATGGCCCTTTCCCACATTCCCAGAGTTCCCTGGGAAGAGGGACGCATTGTTAAACCACTCTGGGAAGTGTAGCTCTGTGAGGGGAATAGGGGTCTCCTCATTCCAGTCCCACTTAACTACCAGGGCCAGACCTGCAGTTTTGCATGTCAGAATGGGCCCATCGCCTTTTATCACATTCACTTTGGGGGCATCAAGGCTTAGTTCACATGCCTCCATGTCCAGAGCTGTCCTTGATGATGTTTGGTGTGTGGTAGGTGTGTGGAACCTGTGACCCCCTCCAGATGTTGGTGGACAACAGCTCTCATCCTCCCTGGCCATTGGCCATGCTGGCGGGGGCTGAGGAGAATTGTAATCCGGCAAAATCTGGAGGGCTACAACAGCCTCATCCCTAACACATGGAATTCATGTATTCTGGGATGGATTTGGAAGGTAGGACAGGAAACCCAGCCAGATGGATGGGCTATAAATAATAAATTATTATTATATTATTATTTATTATTAATTATCTTCCCTCCTATTCACTTTAGTAAGATCGGTGTCTAGTTTCGCGGAATTGAAAATATGCCACCCTTTGCAGCATTAACACAGAAACTTAGGGAAAAGCTGTGTAACTTTCTAGAATTATCCAGGATGCCTGTGGCAGACTGGATCTTCCCCTTTATTTATCCCTTTAAACAAAATAACAACATGGAAGTCTGTAATGTAAGGATATAAAAATATTGTTTACTTACATAAAGTTGCAGACTCGATTCAAGCAGAAAATATCAGTGAAATAAGTAAATCAGGCAAAATATCATTCTAGATTACAAAATACATGGTTTACTCAGTGTTTCCCAAACTTGGGTCTGCGGCTGTTTTTGGACTACAACTCCCATCATTCCTAGCTAGCAAGACCAGTGGTCAGGGATGATGGGAACTGTAGTCCAAAAACTGCTGGAGACCCAAGTTCGGGAAACACTGGTTAGATCACCTGTTTCTCAGGTGCAAGGAAATGATGAAGATTATCTTCCTATTGTTGCCCTTCTCACCTGGGCAAACAGAGGAAGTGACCTCACAGAGTGCCCTCTAGAAATTTGCAGGGAACTCAATGTGTCCTAAAGGGACCCAGGTGGCGCTGTGGGTTAAACCATAGAGCCTAGGGCTTGCTGATCAGAAGGTCGGCGGTTCGAATCCCCGCGACGGGGTGAGCTCCCGTTGCTCGGTCCCTGCTCCTGCCAACCTAGCAGTTCGAAAGCACGTCAAAGTGCAAGTAGATAAATAGGAACCGCTCTGGTGGGAAGGTAAACGGCGTTTCCGTGCGCTGCTCTGGTTCGCCAGAACCGGCTTAGTCATGCTGGCCACATGACCTGGAAGCTGTATGCCGGCTCCCTCGGCCAATAATGTGAGATGAGCGCTGCAACCCCAGAGTCGGACACGACTGGACCTAATGGTCAGGGGTCCCTTTACCCTTTACTCACCTGACAAACCCTTTTCTCACCTGACAAACATGGAATCTTATATTTATATTTTGAATCTCCCTTCCACTTGGCCAGTTGCAGTGGCAAAAGCTCACTACAATGACCTATGAAACTGATTAAATTACCAGCATCTATTGCTCCTTGCTTTCATACCTCCTAGGTGTGCATGCACAGGGCAAAAACGCCACAGTGCTCCAACCTAGAATGAGGGCCTCTTAGGAGCCAGGAGGTTAAAAAAAAAAAGCCCCAAAAGGATGATGTTTGCAGAGACCTAGAAGAGAAGATGGCTGCCAGCTGATAGAAAATCCCCAGGTTGTGGCTGTTCCTACACTGTCTTTTCTCAGTCTCTACAGAGCATCTCAAAAACGACAAGCTTTTGGCAATTCTCCTTTTTCCGCAAGGAGGTCAAGGTGAAGCAAATTGTATTTGCAGGGTCAGGGGGGAAGGAAGCAGCCAGGAATGGAAAAACTCTGCCAGCCATCCAATGCAGCAATCCTGGCCCCACGGATTGAGATGAGGCTCGGGACAAACGGGCCCCACTTCCCAGCTCGATGCAATCCTGCCGGACGCCTCCTGCCCACATCGGATGTAAGACGCAAAAGCCATATGTCGAACGCAGATTCTTTTCTATCTCCAGTTCACTGAGAGCTGAAGTCTTGGCTGCACAATTCTCTCTCCATGTTCAAGGACAGCAAAGATATTTCTGCTGCAATGACGGATGTTGCAAGAGAACTCTATTTTTTTATGCACCTTCGTGGGGGAGGGGGGGAGGCTCACAGACCGTTTGCACTGCTTGGGGCTGCTGCTGCTGCTGGGGTGTGTCGATGCTGCTGTCTTCGTTGGCTTCTTATTTCCTCCTGCTTTTATTTTATTGTTTTGATGTTTGACCAAAAGGCTCCAACAGAGCTCCTGTGCTCCTGAATGTATTTGGTAAGGAGCAACAGCAAAGTTATGGGGTTGCGGGTGGGCTTTTTTGGTGTGCTTTGAGCCTTTGTGAAGCAAGATTATTTATGGGTTTTCTTTGTTTTTTGGAGACCAAATAGTTGTAGTGAAAATGATATGATTTCTACCTTTCCCCTTCATTCATGCGGTAGCCCCAAAGCTGCCGGACTCTGTCTGAACAATCCTCAGGTCAAATGCCGCTCAATAAACAAACGTTTTCTTAATATTTCTACCGTGTTCTTGGATGTCTTTTGTGAAGTGCCCCAAAACGTCAGGTGTTTGCTCATGTTGATATTAAAAAGTGTGCCCTGTGGAAGTATGTAGCACAAGTGCCAGGGGCGGCGGTGAAGCATTCCCCTACACAACACCCTCCAAGTTTCCCTATTTTCCAGAGACAGCCCCAGATTTATAGAAGCCGTCCCGGTTTCTGATTTGATCCTGGAATGTCCTGCTTTTTCCTTAGGACGTCCCTATTTTGATTGGAGAAATGTTGGGGGGTATGGTAGGACGTCCCTATTTTCATTGGAGGATATGGAGGGGTATCAATAATGAAATTGATATCGTTTTCATTATCATTATCATTATCATTATTATTATCATTATCATTATCATTATCATTATCATTATCATTATCGAATAGAAATGTTGGAGGGTGTGGAGTTCTCCGACCCCCGAACCATTTGAAGGCAGCCCTGCACAGGGAAGTTTTTGAATGTTTAATATTTTATTGTCTTTTTATATACATTTGCAGCCACCTAGAATGTCTGGGGCCACCCAGTTAGATGGGTGGGGTATAAATAGTAAAAATATGATGATGAAGAAGCTGATGATGATGGAATAAAGGTAAAGGTAAAGGCCAGTAAAGGTAAAGGCCATTAGGTCCAGTCGCGGACGACTCTGGGGTTGCGGCACTCATATCGCTTTATTGGCCGAGAGCCGGCGTACAGCTTCCAGGTCATGTGGCCAGCATGACTAAGCCGCTTCTGGCGAACTAGAACAGCGCACGGAAACGCCGTTTACCTTCCCGCCGAAGCAGTACCTATTTATCTACTTGCACTTTGACGTGCTTTCGAACTGCTGGTGGGCAGGAGCTGGGACCGAGCAATGGGAGCTCATCCCGTCGCGGGGATTCGAACCGCCGACCTTCTGATCGGCAAGCCCTAGGCTCTGTGGTTTCACCCACAGCGCCACCCTAGGACATCCCTATTTTCCCTGGAAAAATGTTGGTGGGAGTGCCTACACCATGCAAGTAGGAACGAGAGCATAGTCATGTACATCTTTGCCACTAGAGGTCCTTGCTTCCTCTGCGGTTCAGAGTGCCTTTGACCAGCATTGTCTGGTTCTCCAGCTACAACTCTTCCTGGACGGGGATAGCCTGACCACTGTAGTCCAGGCACTGGTAACCACAAGGCTTGATTACTGCAATGTGTTCTTTGTGGGGCTGCCCTGGGACCTGGGTAGGGCTCCAGATGGTGCAGAAAGCAGTGGCCAGATTGCAGGTGGGGACGTCTAGCCAACAACGTCTAGTTGAAGCACCTGCATTGGTTGCCTATCTACTATAAAGCCCCAAACAACTTTGGTCCAGGGGCCACCCTGTTATCCCAATTCAGTCATCAAAATCATTGGCAGCAGCGACATTGGCCATTTCATGAGTTGCAATGGCACCCTGTCTCTGGAAAGCTCTCCCCAAGGAAGCTCACCTGGTGCCTTCATTATACACCTTTAGGCACCAGGCAAAAAGGTTCCTTTTTAACCAAGCCTTTACTTGATTTGATTGACATCCTATGCCCTTTTAAAATGTGGTGTGGTGTTTTTCCGTTTCCCCGTTTTTTTTCTTTTCGTTTTTTTTATATAATAATTTTTATTATTTTTCCAATTAAACAAATTTAACAAATCAAAAACAAATAATTTCTCATACATCTTTGCTCTGCCGAGCTGCGACTTCCCTCCCTCCCGTCAGCAGGGTTTCTAGTCTTTCCCTGCAGTTTCTTTCTTTGACTTCTTCACAATGCCATAGGGTCATTCCAGTCCCGCTAGTGCAGCGTTTCCCAACCGGTGTTCCGCGGCACACTAGTGTGCCGCGAGACACCGGCTGCTGTGCCGCGGGGGAAAGCCGAAGCTGCACCGGGCCTCTCCGACGCGGGGAAAAGCCCCGCCGGGCCTCCCCAGCGCGGGAAGAAGCCGCGCTGGGCCTCGGAGGCCCGAAAAAAAAAGTTGTGCCGGGGTCCTCCCGGCATGAGCAGAAGCTCCGCCGGGCCTCCCCAGCGCGGGAAGAAGCCGCGCTGGGCCTCGGAGGCCCGAAAAAAAAAGTTGTGCCGGGGTCCTCCCGGCGTGAGCAGAAGCTCCGCCGGGCCTCTCCGGCGCGGGGAAAAGCCCCGCCGGGCCTCCCCAGCGCGGGAAGAAGCCGCGCTGGGCCTCGGAGGCCCGAAAAAAACCTGTGCCGGCCCCCCCCATGGAGAAAAAGCCGCGCGCTGTGGGTGCTGTGCCGCGAGATTTTTTTCCCTAAAACAGGTGTTCCGTTGCCTAGATTAGGTTGGGAAACACTGCGCTAGTGTTTTCAAACTTCCACGGTTCAATCTTAAATAGTTAACAAACTTACTCCATTCTCTTTGGAATTTCACTTCGTCCTGGTTTCGTACCTTGCTGGTCAGTTTTCCAAGTTCAGCATATTCTACCATCTTCGTCTGCCACTCCTCTATCGTTGGTACTTCCTGTGTCTTCCATCTTTGGGCTATCAATATTCTAGCCGCGGTTGTTGCATACATAAACAGTCTCTGATCATTTTTAGCAATTTCCTCCCCCATTAAGCCCAGCAAAAAAGCTTCTGGCTTTTTGGGGAAAGTATACTTAAACATCTTTTTTAATTCATTATACATCAATTCCCAAAACGTCTTCATTTTCTCGCATGTCCACCACATATGATAAAGTCCATCCTCCTCCTCCTTATTTTGATTATATATTTTGTGGTTTTATATTTTGATTTTGTTCTGTGAACCACCCTGAGACCTCCGGGTATAGGGTGGTATATAAATTCTAATTCTAATAATAATAATAATAATAATAATAATAATTAGCTGAAAACGTTCCTAGTCTGGCTCTCACACTGGTTATGGAAACCGCTTTCATGGCCAAGAGTGTCTGCTTTGGCCAGATGTATCTGATGAAGACTTTTAAGAAATATGCATGTCTTTAAGGTGACACAAGACTCGTTCTTTGCTTTTCCGGAACAGGTACATGTACCAACCTCTCTGAAAGTAACCCAGGGACCTTAGCATTTTCAGCACAAATTTCTAGCAACCCTGTCTACCCTATCGAATTAGCATGCTGTAAGGATGGGTGGTTCTGACTCCACTTACAGGATCCTAGCCATTTGCATCCAGGCCGTGCATGGAATAACACCACCCACAGTTGTGGTTGTGTCTCAAAACTCCAGGACCACACAAATGTGCATTGAAAGAACTGGGAGTGGGTGTGTGGATTAAGTCCATATCTGTCAACTTTCGGATTTGAAAATAAGGGATTTTTTCGAACTTTCAGATTTGAAAATTGGGGTGCCGTGAGGGCGGTGCAATGGCACCAAGTAGCCTCGCCACCCTGCGCTCCAGAGGCTGCACGCGAACGGGTGAGCGAAAGAGCGAGCGCGTAGACGGCAGGCAGGCTGTCTGTCTGGTTGGGCGTGAGGGTCTGGCTGCACAAGGCATGCAAGCTCCGCCCCCAGTCGGTCTCAGACTCCTTATTGGCAGCCGAGCAACGCAGCTGAGGAGCCTCCCTGGCCGGCAGGGAGGGAGAGGAGCTGCTTCCTTTGAAATCCGGGAAATTTAAGGGATATCAACAATCCGGGATAGCAGCGGGAAATGGCATTGGAATAAGGGAGTTTCCCGCCAAAAAATGGGAGGGTTGACAGCTATGATTAAGTCCCCTTTTCACATGGCTGCAATGTGGCTGAATGATTAAGTCCCCTTTTCACATGGCTGCAATAAGCTGATTGATGCTATCCTGGGTGATCTCTGAACCAAAAAAAAAAAAAGGTCTTTCAAGGTCACGGATAAGGTTATACCATTTTCAGGGGAAGGCAGATGGAGTCACACACATTCCCTGCTGCCTCTTGGCTCCATTTTACTTCGCTTTGAGCTGAACTCTTCTCTGCCAGTGTGGTGTAGTGGTTGAGAGCGGTAGACTCGTAATCTGGTGAACCGGGTTCGCGTCTCCGCTCCTCCACATGCAGCTGCTGGGTGACCTTGGGCTAGTCACACTTCTCTGAAGTCTCTCAGCCCCACTCACCTCCCAGAGGCGGGATATCAAATCCAAACTCCTCCTCCTCCTCCTCCTCCTTTTCTTCTTCTTCTTCTTCTGCCATTTTGATTGTTTCCAAGGAACCTATTTGGAATCTGGTGTATCAGTGGATGTGGAATTTGATGCCCACTGGTGTGTGTTCAATTACAGTCTCTCTCTCTCTCTCTCTCTCTCTCTCTCTCTCTCTCTCTCTCTCTCTGTGTGTGTGTGTGTGTGTGTGTCTCTCCCTCTCTCTCTGTGTGTAATAAATATTTGTTTGCATTATACAGGTGTGCTCACCACACTCACCAAACAGAAATGTTTCTTTAAAACTTAAATGTGATTCTTTGCTTAATGGCAGGAAATCACAGGGCATTAATATAAATGGGATATTTTATTGTTGTCGTTATCCAATCAATTAACTTTACAGGTTATCAACACAATGCTCATCTTAACGAAGAAAAATAGAACGTTCTTGTCTTAAATGTTACAAAGCCTTCCTACGCCTCTCCTTGTCAAGAAATCTGGCTCCTGCATATTCCTGACATAATTAGAAGCACGGCTTTCTGAGTTATCATCTTACAATCACAAAGATAACTTGGCTGAAACCATTGTTCCTCAAAAACAAGCATCTAGAGGCAAGTAAAGCTGCCTCTTTTTCATAGAAGCCCAAGAACAGGAGCTCATCAGTCCCAATGGATGGGATCTAGAGAACTTTCAAATGCAAAAAGGAAACGGATAAACTCTTCCTGTTCAGCTGTTTGGCATAAAAAAGGACAAGATGAGGATGGATACATCTGTCCGTTGGGGTTTCTCCCGGTTTCTAATCTTTCCGCTCTGAAGTTCATTTCACCATATTTCCACATCTGTTTTCTTAAAAGACCTCACAAAAATTCACCGGCATCTTAGGCCACATTAACACCATGCATTAAAAGCACCAGAATGCCACTTCAAGCTGTCATGGCTCTTTCCCAAATAATTCTGGGGAGTGTAGTTTGTTATGAGTGCTAAGAATTGTTAGGAGACCTCGATTCTCCCCACAGAGCCAGTGTGGTGTAGTGGTTAAGAGCAGTTGACTCGTAATCTGGTGAACCGGGTTCGCGTCTCCGCTCCTCCACATGCAGCTGCTGGGTGACCTTGGGCTAGTCACACTTCTCTGAAGTCTCTCTGCCCCACTCACCTCACAGGGTGTTTGTTGTGGGGGAGGATGGGAAAGGAGAATGTGAGCCGCTTTGAGACTCCTTCGGGTAGTGATAAAGTGGGATATCAAATCCAAACTCTTCTTCTTCAATTTCCGGAGTGCTTGAAGGGTCAATCTGTCTTCATGGGGAACTCTGGGAACATCCATTTTTATATGCAATTTTGTGTAACATAAACATGTTTGTTAGCCATTTTCCATAATATGATGCTTTTTTCCACCAATATATGCATTTCTAGGCAGACTTTCTTACAATACACAATTTTCTGTGCACATTCTATGGTTAAACAGCATCGCAAAATTAAAAGAAGTGCAGATTTTGAATGACAGCAGGGTATTGTTTTGGGAAAGACAATTCAGGTAGTTTTGCATCCAGATGAGAACCAAATCAAATTCCTCTGCCATATCTATGGTCAGAGTGGGAGGGGATAGACTAGGGAGCCTGAATGCTTTCTATATGCTTCGTGCAGATTTTCTTGGCAGCTTTGCCGTGTTGGTTGACAATATGAACTCCATGTGATCCATGTGGCAAAGTCACATAGGAGGAAGGCTGTGTCCATGTCGAGCCAGCAGTAAATCACACCCTGCAACTTGGAGTTAACTCTTTGCTAGCCAAAACACGATTGGCACAGGAGTGTTATGCCTAATGAGCACAGCAGCTCATGTCCGGCAGGTCTTGGCCCCATGAAGCAGTTGTGGAGACTGAAGGTCCCCACATCCTCACAGCTGTCTAAATCTCCCTCCTCTCCAGAGCAATTGGAGACGGTATCTGAGCATCACCAATCTCTCCTCCACCCTTTTCATGCCTCTTCTGGTTCTGGGAGACCAGGGGGAGGAGAGCTTGTCGCAGCAGGAGGACGAGACACCCGTGACTCTTCACCAGCCAGACTCATCTCTGCTTCTTGGCCTCCCTCATCCCACTCTCTTGCTTTAGCTTTTGCCTCTGATTCTGGACTTCTCTCTGCCACAGACTCTCCCAGCTCACTAAGGCCTGTTACCTCCTCAGCTTCTGACACCTCCTCCTCCCTGTCTTCTCCCTCTTTGTAGTCCCACCACCAGTCCCTGTTCCCTGAGCCTTCTTCCCTTGGGGGTTCCCCAGCAGGTTCTTTCCACCATTCCTCTGCATACAACCTGTCCATAACAGGCTGTAGCTCATTGGTAGAGCACCTGGTTCGCATGCAGAAGATCCCAGGTTCAATCTCCAGGCATCTCCAGGTAGAATTGAGAGAGACTCCTTACCTAAGGCCCTGGAGAGATGCTGCCAATCACTCTACACAATCCTGAGATTGATAGACCAACCAGTGTGGTGTAGTGGTTAAAAGCAGTAGACTCGTAATCTGGTGAACCGGGTTCACGTCTCCGCTCCTCCATATGCAGCTGCTGGGTGACCTTGGGCTAGTCACACTTCTCTGAAGTCTCTGAGCCCCACTCACCTCACAGAGTGTTTGTTGTGGGGGAGGAAGGGAAAGGAGAATGTTAGCCGCTTTGAGACTCCTTAAAGGTAAAGGGACCCCTGACCATTAGGTCCAGTCATGTCCGACTCTGGGGTTGCAGCGCTCATCTCGCGTTATTGGCCGAGAGCGGGCGTACAGCTTCCAGTTCATGTGGCCAGCATGACAAAGCCGCTTCTGGCGAACCAGAGCAGCGCACGGAAACACCGTTTACCTTCCCACTGGAGCGGTACCTATTTATCTACTTGCACTTTGACGTGCTTTCGAACTGCTACGTGGGCAGGAGCTGGGACCGAGCAACGGGAGCTCACCCCGTCGCAGGGATTCGAACCGCCGACCTTCTGATCAGCAAGCCCTAGGCTCTGTGGTTTAACCCACAGCGCCACCTGGGTCCCTTTTGAGACTCCTTAGGGTAGTGATAAAGTGGGATATCAAATCCAAACTCTTCTTCTTGACTCCATATAAGGCCACTTCCCATGTACCATTTGTGACTACTCCTGATTGTTTTGGGTTGCTGTCTCTGAAAATAAACTACTCTGTCTCCCTTGGATGTGTTTTGGTTCCAAAGACCCATCCTTAACTCCCCTCAGCTTTGTCCCCTGAGAATCTGATAGCAGCCAGCCCTTTTTACTGAACTGCTCCCCCCGCAACCACCCACCCGCTGTGTTTTTTATATTGCCTCCTTGGAGTGAGTCAGAGCTTCAGCACTGCCTCTCATCCCCATTTAATTTTCTGCTGCTGGTCTGTTGTGGTGCCTTACTGCAAGACTGCGCACCATTCTCCCATTCCTTTGCAATGTCTGGATTCATTCCAATTCTACCTTATTGCGAACATTTGGGGAGATTATTCTCGACGACACAAATGCCATTTTGCTCTAGCGCACTGCTTTCCATAATTACTGGGTGGGGTGCATTTCCCCACCCCCCACCCCACAACCCCTAGTGCACTGTCGGGCTCTTGAAATAAAGCGGTTTGTTACCTCTCCGATAAATCACCCCCTTTTGTTTGAGAATTGGACGCGAGCAAAACAAAAGGAAGACATATTTGGTCGCTGTTTGTTTCATCTTAGAGCCCATTTAAATTATCGCTCCTGCATTCTGGCAGATTGTGGGTGGTAAATTTTACGGAAAATAGTAAAAGTGATAAATAAACATGTTGCTATTGTTGAGGGATGAATGTTATTGCTCTTCTGATTTATAACTCTCATCTCCCCATACATTTTATTGCTTTTATGAAAGTATGAGTCGAGGGCTCTCTCTGGTTTACATTTTTAACGGTCCCCACCCCCCATCTCATTTAAATAGCTGCAAAAGCTGGCTGCGGGATATTTGGCTGGCGTGGCAGTAGAGGAAATCTCATTTCCAGGGTTGTTAATTGGACCTGCCTTTCATCTAGAACTGTTTGGGTATCTATAATGTTACACACCACCCCAGTCTCCAAGCAGCGAGAAACTCCAGGGATTCCAGCACTTACCCAGGTTTGCTTTCCTTGGAATGAAGGTCGGCGGAGACTGCGGTGTCTTTATGATATATGGTTTTATTGACGCCTATATATAGTACAAGGGATGCGGGTGGCGCTGTGGGTTAAACCAGAGCCTACGGCTTGACAATCAGAAGGTCGGCGGTTCAAATCCCCACGGCGGGGTGAGCTCCCGTTGCTCGGTCCCAGCTCCTGCCCACCTAGCAGTTCGAAAACACATCTAAGTGCAAGTAGATAAATAGGTACCGCTCCGGCAGGAAGGTAAATGGCGTTTCCGTGCGCTGCTCTGGTTCGCCAGAAGCAGCTTAGTCATGCTGGCCACATGACCCGGAAGCTGTATGTCAGCTCCCTTGGCCAGTAATGCGAGATGAGCACCGCAACCCCAGAGTCGTCTGCGACTGGACCTAATGGCATAGCTGTCAACTTTCGGATTTGAAAATAAGGGATCAGCAGCCTCACCTGTACCGGGGACAGTCTACGGTTCTCGGGGACATTCCATGCCACGGTAATCC
This sequence comes from Darevskia armeniaca, assembly GCA_034641395.1. Classification (NCBI taxonomy): domain Eukaryota; kingdom Metazoa; phylum Chordata; class Lepidosauria; order Squamata; family Lacertidae; genus Darevskia; species Darevskia armeniaca. The sequence goes on from JAWWNF010000204.1 coordinate 161,666, forward strand.
CCCCAGGCTACAAATTAATTTACACCAGGCTACACACCATTATCTTTCCCCACCTCAGGGTCTCTTTTCCAGGGAGTCTTCTCTTCTCATGTGATGCTTCAGGATCTGTCCTTCCGGTGAGCAGCCAGGGCCGATGTCCTTCAGAATGGATCAGTTTGGTCTTCTTGCAGTCCACGGGACTCCAGCACCACAATTCAAAAGCGTCAATTCTTCATGGGGGGATTGATCAGGTTCACTCTTTTGGTTCTCTGGCATCCATTAATGACTTATTATACAAACGTGTTGCAGACTTTGCATCCTTTAACACTCTTTTGGAAGGAGTGTATTTGTGGGCTGGGCCAGAGTGGTTGATTTTACATGCAAGCAAAGCACAAACAGTGCTGTTGTCTAAGGACATCCTATTCTCTGTAACTATTGGTGAGCAACGCAGCCGAGCAACGCAGCTGAGGAGCCTCCCTGGCCGGCAGGGAGGGAGAGGAACTGCTTCCTTTGAAATCCGGGAAATTTACGGGATATCTAACAATCCGGGATAGCAGAGGGAAATGGCGCTAGAATAAGGGAATTTTCCACCCAAAAAGGGAAACAGCTATAAACGGTGCTGGAATAAGGGAATTTCCCGCCAAAAAAAGGGAAGGTTGACAGCTATGCCTTTACCTATATATAGTACAACCTCAGCATAGGATGGAGGGGCTCACAGCATTAACACCCCCAAAAGGTACTGCTTCTCCATTAGCTTTAGATCTGGTACAGAGCAAGCAGGTCTCTATGCCCAGCTTCCAGCCTGCTTCCAGCTCACAAACACCCAGCTCTAGCTCTTGTTCTCCTCCCTAGCAGCTAGGCGAGGGGGTGAAGGAAAAGCCCACCCCTTAGCCCGGAGGCCACCATCTCTTCTTTGTAGCTGCTGCAACTCAGCTCGTTCTTTTGGGATGCTGATGAGGGCATCCAAGTGGCCTGCTAAGGCCATTGTCTTGCAAAGACTCATATAAGGGATCGTTAGGAAAGAGACTGAAAATGTGATGGCCTGGGATTCAGACTCAGATGCTGAACCTGAGGGATCCCAGCCTGCACAGGATTCCCCGCCTCCAGAACCAGCAGAGCCGGGGCTAGGGCCTGAGTCTGAAGGGTCCTCACCTGTGCTGGATCCTCAGGTGCAGGCATCTGATGAGTCTGCTCTGGCTCCTGATGGGGTGGAGGACCCATTGCCTGCAGGTGCTCCACTCCCAGCCCTGTCAGGGGAAGCTGAGGTTGCCTCTGGGTCCGGTAACCCACCAGCCTCTCCTGAGCTGCAGAGGCTCAGGGCAGAGAGGCGAAGGGAACTGAGTTCCCACAGGAGGAGTGCTCGCCTCCAAGCCAGGAGAGGCGAGTCACTAGAGGATCGGGGCCGCCCTATGCCTTTGGGGAAGATAAAAGCCGGCCAGCCCCAGCCCCAAGTTGCAGGAGCAACATTGTTGGTGACCAGTTCCTGCTTGAAACCTGTCCTGCTTTCCTGCCTGAGCTCCTGACCTGCCCTGGTTCCCTGCTTGCCTACCTGTTCCTGACTTTGCCTGACTCCCTGCCCTGCACCCAGCTTCAGTGACTACGGACTGCCTTCACGTTGCACCTCTGACCACGGACCGGACTTGGACCTCGCCTTTCCTGTGCTACGGGACCAGCACAGTAAACAGGAAATGCCAGTATCATAACGCTGCTATACAAATCTGTGGTGCACTCTCAGTTCGAATACTGTGAACGGTTCTGATCACCTTACAGCAAAAGGGATATTTTAGAGCAGGAAGAGGTTCAGAAGAGGACAAGCAAAATGATCAAGGAACAACTGCCCTGTTTGGAAAGGTTGCAGCATTTGGGGCTTTTTAGTTAAGATAGAAAGTGAGTAAGAGTAAGCCCCAAACATTTATTTTTTAGATGCCCCTTTTATAACGAGGTATGCAGAGACACCATTGCCCCCTTATTGGAGAGACTTGCTGACCTTCCAGATAAGCCTAAACTAAATGCCCTCATCTTAGGCAAAGATCAAAAGAGAACCTGGGTGGTCACCAGATTCTGGGCACAGATTTGCAGGCGCAGTCTATCCTCCCGGAACAAACTAGTCTGCGGGGAAAATAGTGAGCCCCCAGGGTGATAGGGTCAATCTGTATGGTATCTCAAATTTTAAACTTTTAGGTTCTCACATGTCCGTTTAATTTTATTTTAAGTCTTAAGCTGTTTGCTGTGTATTGTTTAAATGCATATTTTACTTTTGTGAAAGCCGTCCTATATGTGCCTTTTGAGCTGGTTTATAACCATAATAAACAAATGAATGAATGAGTAAGAGGTGACATGACAGACATCCATAAACTTATGCATTGTGGGAATGTTCAGGGAGGCAGGAGAGGATATATTGTTTATTAATATCCTTCCTAATTTGCGCTAGCAAGTTCCTTTACTTAGCAGAGTTTCACATTTTAAACGCACAGCGGGTAACTGGTTGCAGGCTTGTGTAAGCCTCTCCCTATCAGGTTCCTGGTAAGTTCCCTTATACCCCTCTTAAAAGAATAAACACGCCACTATCTTGTGTAAAGTCAATAAAATAGGTTTACTCACATCGGTTCACAGTTGGATTACTTATTTTTCGCTCCATAGCGCACACTTTTTTCCTCCTAAAAAGGAAGGGGGAAAGTCTGTGCGCGTTATGGAGCGAAGGCACTGGCCGGCAGAGGGATTCCTCGGCTGCCACTGCAGTTTAAGCAGAGGGATGCCTCTGCCACTGGAGCCATGGCTCCTGGCGGGGCAGGAGAGGAACGGACAGCCCAAAAGTAGCGCTTTCGGGATGTCCATTCCTCCCCCCCCACCCCTCCGCCGACGCCCGCACAGTGGCAAAGGGGGCGGGAGAGGAACAGACAGTCCAAAAGCAGCCCTTTCGGGATGTCCGTTTCTCTCCCCCCCCCCCCACCCCTCCGCGCCCGCCAGGACAGTAGGAAAGGGGAAAGGAGAGGAACGGACAGCCCAAAAGCAGTGCTTTTGGGATGTCCGTTCCTCCCCCGCCCCTGGAGAGCACAAGGAGGGAGGGAGGGAGATGCTTCCCCCCCTCCTTCCTTCCTTCCTTCCTTCCTTCTCTCTCTCTTCCCTCCCTCTCTCCCTCCTTCTTTCCCTCTCTCTTCCTCTCTCTCTCTCTCTTCCTTCCTTCTCTCTCTCTTCCCTCCCTCCCTCCCAGCCTTTTAGAGGAGGAAAACCAGAAAAAATATTTTTCTTGTTTTCCTCCTCTAAAAACGAGGTGCGCGTTATGGTCCGGTGCGCATTATGGAGCGAAAAATACGGTAGTTACAAATATGTGCATGTGGTTCTACCCCATAGGGAGGAATGATCCAAGTGCTTCTGCTAGCTGGAAGCAGTCCTAGCTAGAAGCTTGTCCAATGAAGAAGGAAGTGACAAGGGGGAAAGTGCTGCGTGCCGTGTCCCTTTTGTTACCTGGACAGGTGAGGTCATGCCCACCTCTAGGCACATGCAAAGGAAGTATGTCTCAGCCAGGAGGAAACAGGAAGGTTTTGACTGGCTGGACCAAACATTCCATCGCATGTCCACTCTAGGAAAACAAGGAATGTTGTACTTGACTGCTACTGGTGTATCATAGAGAAATGGCATAGAGAAAGAGGACAGGGAACTCTCTCCCCTGCTCTCCTAACAGTAGAACTTGTGGATATCCAATGAAGTTGAATCCTGGAAGATTCAGGACAGATAAAAGAAGAGACTTCTGCATGCTGCACTTAGTTAAACAGGAGGTAGGGATGGTTTTAAACGTGAATGGTTAAGAGGACAGGAGCATAGCTGTCAACTTTCGGATTTGAAAATAAGGGATTTCCCAAAACTTTCGGATTTGAAAATAAGGGATGCCGCAAGGGCGGTGCAATGGCACCAAGTAGCCTCGCCACCCTGCGCTCCAGAGGCTGTGCGCGAACGGGTGAGCGAAAGAGCGAGCGTATAGACAGCAGGCAGGCTGCCTGTCTGGTTGGGCGTGAGGGTCTGGCTGCACAAGGCATGTAAGCTCCGCCCCCAGTCGGTCTCAGACTCCTTATTGGCAGCCGAGCAACGCAGCTGAGGAGCCTCCCTGGCCGGCAGGGAGGGAGAGGAGCTGCTTCCTTTGAAATCCAGGAAATTTAAGGGATATCAACAATCTGGGATAGCAGCGGGAAACGGCATTGGAATAAGGGAGTTTCCCGCAAAAAAAAAAAAGGGAGGGTTGACAGCTATGGACAGGAGAAATTAATGGAGGATAAGACTATCAATGGGTCCTAGCCTTAATGGCTATGTTCCTCCACAGATGAAAGCAATAGCCCTCCGGATACCAGTTGCTGAAAATGGGAGACTTCTGTTCCATTCCCATTCTGCTTGTGAGTTTCGCGTCAAGCTATCTAGTTGGCCACCATGAGAACAGGATGCTGGACTCGATGGTCCATTGGCCTGATCCAGCAGGCACTTCTTCATAACTGTGAAATGTCGTAAGTCGCATAATTCGGATCCAGTAAGTCCATAGCTTTCGTTCTTCGGGTTCTGAGTCATTTCCCTTCATCTTCAGAATCATTCACCCATCCAAAGTTGTTGTTTTTTTGTTTGTTTTTTAAATATAAAATAAAAAAAATTGCAGGGTGATAAAGCAAGATTTATAATTTGGAGGTAGTGTTGCTATAGCAACCACTTGGTAAGTGACTTGGAGGGCGGTGTTTCGTTCTGCTTGTGGCTTCTTTTAGCAGAGTGGGGGGGGGCATTTTGAAAACAGAGAGTGAGGATAAAAGACCAGCCAGGACCCCACCCCAAAAAACACTATTGCATAAAGCAATTCTGTTCTGTTCAGCTCTGGCTTATCTTGCAAAATCAAGGTACAGTAACACCATAAATACGGGACGTGGGTGGCACTGTGGTCTAAACCACAGAGCCTAGGGCCTGCCGATCAGAAGGTCGGCGGTTCGAATCCCCGCGACGGGGCAAGCTCCTGTTGTTCGGTCCCAGCTCCTGCCAACCTAGCAGTTCGAAAACATGCAGTGCAAGTAGATAAATAGGTACCGCTCCAGTGGGAAGGTAAATGGCGTTTCCGTGCACTGCTCTGGTTCGCCAGAAGTGGCTTAGTCATGCTGGCCACATGACCTGGAAGCTGTCTGCGGACAAACGCTGGCTCCCTCGGCCTATAGAGCGAGATGAGCGCCGCAACCCCAGAGTTGTCTGCGACTGGACCTAACGGTCAGGGGTACCTTTAACATCATAAATACCGTTTCCAGCCAGGCATACACTCGATTTCACTGGATGTCCACAAGTTTTGGTGTTATGAGAAAGGAAAAGAGAGAAATATCTATCCATTTTCTCCACGCCATGAAAACTTTCATAAACTTCTATCATGTCAACTCTTCCTTGCTTTCTATCTTAAGTAAAAAGTCCCAAACATTGCAACCTTTCTTCATAGGGGAGTTCTGAATACCAGTTGGTTTGGGTTCTACCTCAAAGAAGGAATGACTGCAAAAGAAAATAGCAGCCTTTTAACTGGAGGCAGAACCCAGAGGGCAGCACTAGGCTAATGTCTACCTAGCCATGCTATATGAACTCAGCTGGTATCTCCAGGATATTGCTGAGGCAACTTGGATGTTTGGTCTCTGGCTGCAGAAGCACTGTCCATGGTCCTAAACTTCCACCTGAATCTCTGTATAACGTTCTGACTTTTGTCTTGCCTTAGGCATCATTGACCTCCTCTTTCAAGGGGGACCCAATTTCTTATTGGCAGTGGGCATCATAGCCTTTTGCCTACCTCCAATTCGCTTGCCTTCACTCCCTGTTGCTTCTCTCTCCCCCTCCCTTCTGTCGCTGGGGGATGTTTAGTTTCACTGACTTAATGACAGTATTGGATAATGTGGTCCTATAAATCTACTGGATATACATTTCGCAATCTTAATGAAATTACTCCAAATGAAAGACGGACTAAATATGCTTCCAATGTGGTTTTGGGAAAGCAGCGCCAAAAAACATATGGGAAGCAAGCAGATAATTTGACAGGCGCTCTTGCCAAGAGCAGACTGATTGCGACTCTGACCATGGCACCTCCTTATTTCTGCCAGCAGTTTTCCTGAAGGCTCCTTCTGGCCCCGGGGATTGTTTAAAACAGCCAGCTTGGTTCGAATCCAGCCTGCAGCAAGTCTGTGTATCACATAGCTGTGGGTGGCTCAACCGTTTTCAGATGCCTTGCAAAAAAAAAATATGCATGGAATTTACCACCCAGAAGACTATGTGATGGCCACCAGCCTAGTCGGCTTTAAGAAAAGGCTTGGGCAAATTGCAAGAAGAGGGATCTGTCAGGGTTGCACCAGATGAGGAGGAGTGGTGGCAAGCCCCCCTAGGCGAAGTGGCAACCACGGAAGAGTCCAGAGGAATGGAGGGATTCTTACCTGAAGAAGACTGGTGGAGACACTCCTCAGAAGAGGAAGAAGCAGATGGGGAAGAGGGAAGGCCAGAACAGGAGGAGGAAGAAGTTGAGCCAGAATCAGGCCCTTGTGAGGAGAGGAGTCGGAGGGCCCCCTCCCCTCTTCCCATCTCAGCTGTAGAGCGTAGAGCTGAGAAACGGAGGGAGCAATTGGAGGCAGTTGCAGCTCGTAAAAGGCGTGGTGATGAGCTGGCTACTTAAGGAAGGCCGGCTGCTTCCCTCACCAGCACCTGCAACTGCTGTGCTGAAGCACTTAGTTGTGCCTGCTCATCCTGCTCCTGCTCCTGTGTACTTGACTGGTTCCTGACTCAGACTGCTCCTGACTTCGGCTTCTCTTGACCCCCGGTACTGATACCTGGCTTCGGCACGCCATCCTGTTGGCGCCATAACAGGATCTAGACTAAACAGTAGGAAGAACTTTCTGTCAATAAGAGCTGTTCGACAGGGGAACGGACTCCCTCAGGAGGTGGTGGACTCTCCTTCATTGGGGGGTTTTAAGCAGAAGTTGAATGGCCGTCTGTCATGGATGCTTTAGCTGAGATTCCTGCATTGCAGGGAGTTGGACTAGGGTCCAGCTCTACAATCATACGGGTCTAAGAACTTCCTGACAGTGCAAGCTGTCCAACAGTGGGGCGGACTTTTTCAGAAAGGGGTTGACTCCTTTGGTAGATATTTTTAAGCAGGAACAGAATGTCCACCTTTTATTAGGGCTGCTGTAGTAACAGATCTCCTGCATCAGCAGGTGTTGGGCCACATGACCTTTAAGTAGGGGTGTGTGGTAGGTGCAGCCCGCCCCGGCTCCCCCCCACTGAGGGGGTGACAAAATGGCGGGCAGCTCTCACCGCGGGGCCTGCAGTGCGCCAGAGCCATGCGTCTCCTGTGCCCGCTGCCTCCCCCCCCCCAGCTGTAGGGCGGCTGAGGCCCCGCGGTGCACCCAGTGTGGTGTAGTGGTTAAGAGCGGTAGACTCGTAATCTGGTGAACCGGGTTCGCGTCTCCGCTCCTCCACATGCAGCTGCTGGGTGACCTTGGGCTAGTCACACTTCTCTGAAGTCTCTCAGCCCCACTCACCTCACAGAGTGTTTGTTGTGGGGGAGGAAGGGAAAGGAGAATGTTAGCCGCTTTGAGACTCCTTCGGGTAGTGATAAAGCGGGATATCAAATCCAAACTCTTCTTCTTCCTCTTCCGTCCCTATGGGCAATGTGCGTCCCGTCCTGTCTCTATTGGTGCCTCACGCCTCGCCCCTTCCTATGGGGGCTGCGTGCCCTGTCCCTATGGGCGCCATGCACCCCCTTCTGTCCCTATGGGTGTTTCCCGCCCCACCCCACCCCTATGGGTGGTTTGCCCCACCTCTGGCGCACTGCCCCAGGTGCCCAAGAGGCTTCCTCCGCCGCTGCCTTTAGGGCCTTATCCAACTCTCTATGATCCTGTGAATTCATGGCCTTTTAAGCTAGTCATTTAGGACAAATCATTGGGGAGATCCACCTTCATGCTTTGTTTGTGGGTTTCTTCACGTACATCAAGTGAGAATAAGACGCTGGACCAGATCAGCCTTTGTTGCTCTGTTCCAACAATACATCTTTTACATTCTTAACATTTCCCATCTTGGAAGGGGTGTGTGCTTCCTTGCAGAATCTCTCCCTTGCAGGAAGGAGCCTTTGTGGTTAAGCAGTAAACCAGGATGCGTGACAGTGAGGGAATATTGGCTACTTTAGATAGCCAGGTCATTGAATGGAGGGGCAAGATAGATTGGAAGTCAGGGTGAGGCCATTAAAAAAAAAAGTACTCTCAGCAGGTGAGATTGAGTGCAGAGGGGTAGGTACTAAAGCTGAAGAGGGGAAAGAGACCGCCCAAAATCCCAGAGAAGGTAACAGAATGAACACTGAGTACCATTGCCTTGTACACATCCTGAAGCCTAGAGATGGGCTGAGCAGCTGATTTCATCCCATCTCAGTCTCACTGACAATCACAGGTCCATCCCATCCCATTATACACATTCTGTGTGCGTGCTTTACCTAAAACACACACTTTCCATGTGAAATACACATTTTTCAGTGCTTTTTCAATGCCTTCAATAGAAAAAGGTGAACTTTGCTTGCCTATCTTTGAAAACACTTTTGAACATTGCAAATTTGAGAAGCGTGTAATTTACCTGGGAGTTGCATCCCAATCCAAGCTCGGGAGAATCAGATTGGGCTGGTCTTCTGTGGAAAGCAGACTAAATTAAACCCCTCCCCTATCCCTGCTAGAGACCTTTGACTATGTGGTAGCAGATAAAAAATATTATTCCTCTTCTCCCACCAGTGCTTGCCTCAACACCTAGCTGAAAACAGCCCTTGGATAAATCATTTTCCTATTTTTGTGTCTAACGCAGACGTCAAAGTTCCATTTCTCAATATATGTCTTCCTTAATAGCCCTGGGAATTGCATTCTGCCAGGTCGCTAAAATTTCATGAGGCTTTTCTATTATGAACTCCCTTTTCTCCATAAATACTGAATCAAGCAAGGAGAGGTCAACAGTGGGGCACCCGTATCACAGGACACTGGAGGAAAGTCTCAAAGCTTCAGTCGGGGAGAGCCAGCACCACCATGACACCTCCTGTCGTCCACTAAAATATATCCAGGTAGTATGCTGGTCACATATGCAGTGCTTGAGTCAAACAGTCCAAGATGGGGAGCGTCTAGGGAGAAACCAGGCTGGGAGCTGCCTTGTTTGGTATTCAGCACCACGGCCAGCACCAGAGGAAAGGAAGTAGCAGCCGCAGGAAGCGAGGAAGATACCGTATTTACTCAAATCTAACGCTCACCTTTTTGGGGCCAAATTATGCTGTGAAAATTAAGGTGCACATTAGATTCAACGGCACATTTACATTCACCAGCAAATGCTTTTTTTTGTTTCAAGGTTCTGAAAATTGAGGTGAACATTAGATTTGATGGTGCATTTGTTGTTGTTGTTCAGTCGTTCAGTCGTGTCCGACTCTTTGTGACCCATGGACCAGAGCATGCCAGGCACGCCTATCCTTCACTGCCTCTCGCTGTTTGGCCAAACTCATGTTAGTAGCTTCGTTAGGTAAAGGTAAAGGGACCCCTGACCATTAGGTCCAGTCGTGTCCGACTCTGGGGTTGCAGCTCTCATCTCGCGTTACTGGCTGAGGGAGGTGGCGTACAGCTTCCGGGTCATGTGGCCACCATGACAAAGCCACTTCTGGCGAACCAGAGCAGCGCACGGAAACGCCGTTTACCTTCCCGCCGGAGCGGTACCTATTTATCTACTTTCACTTTGATGTGCTTTCGAACTGCTAGGTGGGCAGGAGCAGGGACCAAACAACGGGAGTTCACCCCGTCGCAGGGATTCGAACCACCAACCTTCTGATCAGCAAGCCCTAGGCTCTGTGGTTTAACCCACAGTAGGCTCGAGTAAATACGGTAGATGTGATAATGGGGAGAGAAGAAGAAGAGTTCGGATTTGATATCCTGCTTTATCACTACCTGAAGGAGTCTCAAAGTGGCTAACCTTCTCCTTTCCCTTCCTCCCCCACAACAAATACTTTGTGAGGTGAGTGGGGCTGAGAGACTTCAGAGAAGTGTGACTAGCCCAAGGTCACCAGCAGCTGCATGTGGCGGAGCGGAGACACGAACCCAGTTCACCAGATTACGAGTCTACAGCTCCTAACCACTACACCACACTGGCTCTCAGTGGGGCGGAAGGGGCAACTGACCTATTGTTGCTGAAAGGATTTCCCTTCTTTATTGCTGGAAGGATTTTCCTTTCCTCCTCAGTACAAGCAGGACCCTGAAAACAGATCCCTAGCGCTGGAAAATAAAATTTTATTTTATTGACTTACCACATTTACATGCACCTTTCTTCCAGGGAGCTCAAGGTGGCTCACATACTTCTCCTCCTCCGTTTTATCCTCACAACAACCCTGTGAGGTAGATTAGACTGGCCCAGAGGTCACCCAGTGAGCATCATGGGTGAGTGGGGATTCGAACCCTGGTCTCTCCCAGCATTCTAACCACTACATGACATGGGCTCTCATTTGACTACAAATGTCCTTCAGGTCTTAGGTCAGTAAGAAAACACTGCCTAAGAGGAAAGGCGGAAATGTTTGGGGTTGTTCGGTTTATCAAAGGACGAAAGAATGACATAACAGAGGCTTATAAAATCACACATTTTGTGAAGAAAATGGATAGGGGGGTTCCTCTTCTTTTAGGGTTGCCAGGTCAGGAAAATCCCAGTCCCTAAGATTTCAGGGAAATGTCACAAGGGACAGGTCCCACATCAGGAGCTCATGCCAGCTCACAAACCTCTCCTCTTGAACCCAGCCCAGTTTGTTTTCTTTCTCTGAGCTCCTATCACTAACCCCTAGAGATGGAGGTTAATTGGAGAGGGAAGAAGGGAGCAGAGGAAGGCAGACAGCCACCAATTTAGTAATTTGCATCTGTCTTGTGCTGGGCTGAACCTTGCAAGCTCCATGCACAGTCTTGTTAACACACACACACACACACACACACACGGCCCTTGTTCAAAGCTAGTTCCAGACCAGCATTTCAAAGAGAATTGTCTAGAGATGACTGGCAGCTGGCTGTTTCCCAAACCCCTGGATGTCACCCTGCCGTATTTGGACGAAAAGCTTGTGGCACAGATGTTGATCCAACACATTCCCTTCACCACATTGCCTCTCTCGTTTGCTGGAACAATCCTGGCCGCAAACGCTGATACCAGATGGTCCCCTGGTCAGGCAATGAGGCTGGCATCTTTTGTGAAGGTGCCCCTCGGGCGAAGACAGAATCAGCTTATTTCTGATAGAGATGAGCTAACCACGGGCTGGTTGGCCTCCACAGGTGCTAAATCTCTTTATCGCGTCCCATTATGGCTGCAAGAGAAGTGCCAACTTGAAGCATTGATTACAATTCATGCTTCAGGTTTTTGCTCCCGTTTCAACTTGGAGGACATGATTTAATTTCCGGAAATGGCCACCTTGGAACTTAAATCTGGAGACTCAGTGTGATTATGAGATAAATGGGACTGCCGGACTCAAGGTCCGGCTGGTGGTTGCAAGATTAATGCTCTGAGTGCACAAGACCTTCTGCTCTGTGGCAGATCATTTAAGTCCTGCTTTGCCACTTGGGTCAGTTTCTAAGCCTCAGTGGCAGACTTCCGAAACTCGATCAAACTGACTGATGAGTCCAGGAAAAGGAAGAAAGCAAAAAAGACATGTACAGGTAATGATATTTTAATGCAAGGCTCACAAACCCACACTCATGGGCTGGTGAGGGTCATGAATCATAGAACAGTAGATGGGTTTATATTATTCTGTACCTTGTTGTTGTTGTTTAGTCGTTTAGTCGTGTCCGACTCTTCGTGACCCCGTGGACCAGAGCACACCAGGCCCTCCTGTCTTCCACTGCCTCCCACAGTTTGGTCAGACTCATGTTGGTAGCTTTGAGAACACTGTCCAATCATCTTGTCCTGTCCAATCATCTTGTCCTCTGTCGTCCCCTTCTCCTTCTGCCCTCCATCTTCCCCAACATCAGGGTCTTTTCCAGGGAGTCTTCAACAGTGTGATGCAGCAGCTAAAAAAGCCAATGCAATTCTGGGCTGCATCAATAGGAGTATAGCATCTAGATCAAGGGAAGTAATAGTACCACTGTATTCCGCTCTGGTCAGACCTCACCTGGAATACTGTGTCCAGTTCTGGGGACCACAGTTCAAGAAGGATACTGACAAGCTGGAACGTGTCCAGAGGAGGGCAACCAAAATGGTCAAAGGCCTGGAAACGATGCCTTATGAGGAACGGCTTAGGGAGCTGGGTATGTTTAGCCTGGAGAAGAGAAGGTTAAGGGTGATGTGATAGCCATGTTCAAATATATAAGAGGAAGGAGAAAAGTTGTTTTCTGCTGCTCCTGAGAAGAGGACACGGAGCAATGGATTCAAACTGCAAGAAAGAAGATTCCACCTAAACATTAGAAAGAACTTCCTGACAGTAAGAGCTGTTCGACAGTGGAATTTGCTGCCAAGGAGTGTGGTGGAGTCTCCTTCTTTGGAGGTCTTTAAGCAGAGGCTTGACAGCCACCTGTCAGGAATGCTTTGATGGTGTTCCTGCTTGGCAGGGGGTTGGACTGGATGGCCCTTGTGGTCTCTTCCAACTCGAGGATTCTATGATTCTCTTCTCATGAGGTGGCCAAAGTATTGGAGCCTCAGCTTCAGGATCTGTACTTCCAGTGAGCACTCCAGGCTGATTTCCTTCAGAATGGATAGGTTTGATCTTCTTGCAGTCCATGGGACTCTCAAGAGTCTCCTCCAGCACCATAATTCAAAAGCATCAATTCTTCGGCGATCAGCCTTCTTTATGGTCCAGCTCTCACTTCCATACATTACTACTGGGAAAACCATTGTTACCTTGTTACCCCAGTGCCTTATGGACTCTCCTTCCTTGAAGGTTTCTAAGCAGAGGCTGGATGGTCATCTATCATGGAAGCTTTAGCTGGGATTCCTGCATTGCAGGGGGTTGGACTAGATGACCCCTGGGGGTCCCTTCCAACTCTACAAGTCTATGTTTTTATAATTCTAATAAAAGACAGGCTTGAAAATGCCACAGAGCAGAGATGGGAATGCCGTCCCTCTGCCGTGCAGTATATATAAATTGCTGCAAAGCAGATAGCAATTTGTAAGCTGTCGTTAATAATTCTCTCTCAAATGAGCGTAACAGAATATTTGCTAGATTTTATCTGAGGGCGAACACGTCGCACTGACACAAATACGGTGTGAGTTATCGTAGGCCACTTGTCGAGGGCGTAAATGGATTGGTCAGAGAGAACAGCTGGGATGAGGGAGAGAGCAAACGCTGCCGTATTGAGCTGTGTCTCACACAACTTTGCTGCACAGGGCACCAAGAAAAAGTTACAGTGGTACCTTGGTTCTTGAACAGCTTAGTTGCCGAGCAAATCAACTCCCCAATGTCTCAAACCCGGTTTGGTTTGCAAACGTTTTTCGGAAGCCGGACATCCGACGCCGCTTCCAGTTGAGTGCAGGAAGCTCCTGCAGCCAATCGGAAGCCGCGCCTTGGTTTTCGGGAGTCGAAGGGACTCCCAGAACAGATTAAGTTCGAGAACCAAGGTACCACGGTACAGTGATGGAGCTGTCATACCCCAGACCCTCCAAGTATCCCTATTTTCCAGGGACAGTCCCGGATTTACAGAAGCTGTCCCGGTTTCTAATTTGTTCCCAAAATGTCCTGCTTTTCCTTAGGACATCCCGAATTTTATCAGAGAAATGTTGGAGAGTATGGAGTTACCCCCGAGCCAAGGAGATAAGTAACAACACAACCTTAAGAAGACATCTGAAGGCAACCCTGGATAGGGAAGTTGTTTAATGTTTAATGTTTCATTATGTTTTTATATATGTTAGAAGCCACCTAGAGTGGCTGGGGCAACCAAGTCAGATGGCTGGGGCATTATTCACTGGGGAACAAAATTTTGGTTGTATTGACACCTGCAGTTGTTCTAACCTAATTTTGACGTGCTGGTTTCATATCTGCAGTCGGTTTTGTTCTGTAAGCTCTAGGTTTGTTTTTGTTTTTTTTGCAATTCATGTTTTTCACTTTTCACCATAATCTTAGTTTTTCACAATGCAAGAATTCAATATTTTATTAAACACATAGCTTCAGATTTGAAATCAGCATTGAAAGAACATATAACAGTTGAAAAATCTCATGCAACAGAAAATGAAAAACAAATTGTTCCCCAGTGATTATTATTATTATTATTATTATTATTGAATAGGATGCCGCTATTTTCATCAGAGAAATGTTAGGGGGGTATGTCATACCCACCTGCAGCCAGAAGCCACAAAGGAACTCTGAAGTGCAGAGTCAGCCCCGGATGTTTTGCTGCTAGAGGCAAAACAAAACATGCCTTCTCTTCCAATCCCTCCTTCTCCTCCTCCCCACACCACTGCTGCACACTGTTAGGAGGAATTGGTGGCAGCCAACAAGCGCACTAGACAGCTGGATCCCCACTGTCTAGAGCCTGCCTGTGCTGGGCCTGTGAGGGTAATCCGAGAAACAAGGTCCAGGTCCAGTCCAGAATCCGAAGGTTCAGCGAGGAGTCAGTCCGACAGAGCCAAGGCAGAACACGGGGCATGAAACCAAGCAAGGACAGGTACAGGATCTCAGGCAGGATCTTGCTTGCAGCAATGTTGCTCCCGCAACCTGGGGCGGGGTCCGACAGCCTTTTATCTTTGTCGGGGCAACGGCCGGTCCCGATCCCCCAGCGACTCACCTCCCTGTTTCGCCCAAAGGCAAGCACTTCTCCTGGGAGTACTCAGGTCTCTCCTTCTCTCAGACCTGGGTCTCTGCAGCTTGGGAGACGCCGGTGGGTTACTGGACCCAGGGGCAGCCTCAGCCTCCCCTGACCAAAGTGGTAGTGGGAATAGCTGTAAGTGATGGTTCAGCTGAAGGCAACGAGGTAATCTTCGCATCTGGAGCCAGGACAGGCTCAGGCCCCTGACTCGGCCCAGCTGGTGTTTGCTGCAGGGGAATCTGTGCCGACTGGGACTCTTCAGGATCAGGCCCCGGACTTGGTTCAGACGATGTCTGAGGCAGAGGATCCGGTGCAGACTGAGACTCCTCTGGTTCCAAGTCTGAGCCAGAGTCCCAGGCCATCACACCGCCACCCTGAGGCCACTGCCTCACTTTGCCTCATGAGTGGGCTGGCGCTGCTAAATTGTACATCTTGCACTTGTCTAGTGAATTGTAATAATAATAATAATAATAATAATAATAATAATTTTTATTATTTATACCCCACCCATCTGGCTGGGTTTCCCCAGCCACTCTGGGCAGCTCCCAACAGAATATTTAAAACATCAAACATTAAAAACTTCCCTAAACAGGGCTGCCTTCAGATGTCTTCTAAAAGCCAGATAGTTCTTTCTTTCCTTGACATCTGGTGGGAAGGCATTCCACAGGGTGGGCGCCACTACCGAGAAGGCCCTCTGCCTGGTTCCCTGTAAACTCCCTTCTTGCAGTGAGGGAACTGCCAGAAGGCCCTCGGAGCTGGACCTCAGTGTCTGGGCTGGATGGTGGGGGTGGAGACGCTCCTTCAGGTATACTGGGCTGAGGCTGTTGAGGGCTTTAAAGGTCAGCACCAACACTTTGAATTGTGCTCGGAAACATACTGGGAGCCAATGTAGATCTCTCAGGACCGGTGTTATGTGGTCCCGGCGGCCACTCCCAGTCACCAGTCTAGCTGCCGCATTCTGGATTAGTTGTAGTTTCTGGGTCACCTTCAAAGGTAGCCCCACATAGAGCGCATTGCAGTAGTCATGCTGGGGGACCTCAGCTGCTTTGCATGCAGAAAGTCCCATGTCCGAGCCTCAGCATCTCCAGGTAGGGCTGGGAGAAAAGGCACTGCCTGAAGCCCTGGAGAGCCATCATCAGTCGGTATTGGCAACCCTAAGCCAGATGGCACAATCGGCTGATTTGTTATAAGGCAGCTTCCTGTGTCAAAATCTCAGTTTTGAGCATAGCTGTCAACTTTCGGATTTGAAAATAAGGGATGCCTTGAGGGTGGTGCAATGGCACCAAGTAGCCTCGCCACCCTGCGCTCCAGAGGCTGCGCGCGAACGGGTGAGCGAAAGAGCGAGCGCATAGACGGCAGGCAGGCTGTCTGTCTGGTTGGGCGTGAGGGTCTGGCTGCACAAGGCATGCAAGCTCCACCCCCAGTCGGTCTCAGACTCCTTATTGGCAGCCGAGCAACGCAGCTGAGGAGCCTCCCTGGCCGGCAGGGAGAGAGAGGAGCTGCTTCCTTTGAAATCCGGGAAATTTAAGGGATATCAACAATCCGGGATAGCAGTGGGAAACGACATTGGAATAAGGGAGTTTCCCACAAAAAAGGGAGGGTTGACAGCTATGGTTTTGAGCGATTCATGGGTAGGGATGGAAGGACCTGTCAATTTCAGTTCTGGCTTTTTCCCAAACGTAAATGCAGTTCTCCACATTTCTATAGTAATTTGAAGGTTTTCTTTTTTAAAAAAAATCCTCATGAAAGTTCTTCGGAGTTTTTGGTAATGAATACGTTTTGAATGCAGTACACAGTTTTGCGAACAATTTCTCCTAACACACTGCATTCTTGTATGTTACTTTCACTGATACATTTCTTTTCAGGCACGCTTTTACATAATATATGTAGTCTTGTAAATATTACTAGGCAGGAGAAATGCATTGTAAAATTTGGATACGTGCAGATTTCGAAGGTTGTTTCTGTGTTTCTGTTCTTATATTGTTTTGGAGAGTGTGTATTTGATAGACTTTGCTTCAAATGCAAACAGAGTCAAAGTTCTCCCCCAGTGTTATTCATGAGGTCAACCCAAGACCATTTCCTCCCTGATCCAGGCACATCAACGAATGTGGGTTTTTTGTTTTTTTAAAGTTACATGTTTGAAACACAGTCCAGTACTGTTTGCGGTTTCTCTTTAATCCTCCGGCAGGAACAGCCAACTGTGTCCTTTCTAAACATCCGTTTTGCAACATCTTCTTGAGCTTGGACCAGATCGCTGCTCCAATAAGTTGTCCAAACTTGCTACATATGTTGTATGGATGATATGAAGGAATTTCTGACATTTTGTTGATGTTTATTTACAAAATATATTTATATGCTGGCATTCACTTTTAAAAAGTCAGAGTAGTTTGCAACGATTGTACACAACACCATATAATAATAATAATAATAATAATAATAATAATAATAATAATTTATTATTTGTACCCCACCCATCTGGCCGGGTCCCCCCAGCCACTCTGGGCGGCCTCCAACAGATATTAAAATACATTAAAATATCACAGGTTAAAAACTTCCCTAAACAGGGCTGCCTTCAGGTATTTTCTGAATGTCAGATAGTTGTTTATCTCTTTGACTTCTGCTGGGAGGGTGTTCCACAGGGCAGGCGCCACTACCGAGAAGGCCCTCTGCCTGGTTCCCTGTAGCTTTGCTTCTTGCAGTGAGGGAACCGCCAGAAGGCCCTCGGTGCTGGATCTCAGTGTCCGGGCTGAACGATGGGGGTGGAGATGCTCCTTCAGGCCGTTTAGGGCTTTGAAGGTCAGCACCAACACTTTGAATTGTGCTCAGAAACGTACTGGGAGCCAATGTAGTTCTCTCAAGACCAGTGTTATGTGGTCCCGGCGGCCACTCGCAGTCACCAGTCTAGCTGCCGCATTCTGGATTAATTGCAGTTTCCGGGTCACCTTCAAAGGTAGCCCCACGTAGAGCGCATTGCAGTAGTCCAAGCGGAAGATAACTAGAGCATGCACCACTCTGGTGAGACAGTCTGCGGGCAGGTAGGGTCTCAGCCTGCGTACCAGATGGAGCTGGTAGACAGCCGCCCTGGACACAGAATTAACCTGCACCTCCATGGACAGCTGTGAGTCCAAAATGACTCCCAGACTGCGCACCTGGTCCTTCAGGGGCACAGTTACCCCATTCAGGACCAGGGAGTCCCCCACACCCACTCACACCCTGTCCCCCAAAAACAGTACTTCTGTCTTGTCAGAGTGTGTGTGCGTGTGTGTGTTAAAATCACCTGAAGGAATAAAATGTTTTCAGTAGGCATTAAAACATAAGGTGTGTGCTAAATCTCTAGTGGCAGAGTGTTCCACAGAACTGTGCCGCTAACACTGTTGCTGTCAAATGAGCCTTGTCAACTTGGGGAATCACCAAGGACAGATGACCAATGGGTGCCCCCAACCAGTTGGCAATGGACAAGGAGCAGGATTCTCACCCAGCCCTTGTCTGCTGGCTGGTTGTGGCAAGAGGCCCTGATGCTTCTGCCAGCTGAAAAAAACCAGACAGCGGGAGTGGCACTCCTAGCTCCCGTCTCCTGTGCGTGAGCAGCAACAGCTCAGTGCAGAAAGAGGCTGCTGTATTTATATGTGAAAGGGGTTTGTTATATTAAATAGGCAAACAAGCTGGAAAGACAGAAATCAAATATTAGCTTTTCAAAGCAGTCTTTAGGCTGGTGGTTTAACCTAAGGGTTTCATGTACTACTCATCTGTTTTGGAAAGAAGTTCACAGGGATGATAGATGATGGAGCAGCAGGACTGTGGGAGAGCGGAGCCTAGTTTAGGGGTGAGAGGCAAGGCTCTGCCCCACATGGCTGAGGGCTGCCTACTTTGGCTGACTATCACGCTCTGAAATCAGAGGAGGTCCTCATGTCCTGGTGAGCTACCTGAAGTTCTTTTAACAGGATTTGCTAAGGTGGGACCTGGGACCTCCTCCTCTGAGATATTGTGCTGGTCCCGTGGGTTACCCGAAAGGCGAGGTCCAAGTCCGGTCCGTGGTCAGAGGTGCAACGTAAAGGCAGTCCGTAGTCACTGAAGCTGGGTGCAGGGCAGGGAGTCAGGCAAAGTCAGGAACAGGTAGGCAAGCAGGGAACCAGGGCAGGTCAGGAGCTCAGGCAGGAAAGCAGGACAGGTTTCAAGCAGGAACTGGTATCCAACGATGTTGCTCCTGCAACTTGGGGCTGGGGCTGGCCGGCTTTTATCTTCCCCAAGGCATAGGGCGGCCCCGATCCTCTGGTGACTCGCCTCTCCTGGCTTGGAGGCGAGCACTCCTCCTGCGGGAACTCAGTTCCCTTCGCCTCTCTGCCCTGAGCTCAGGAGAGGCTGGAGGGTTACCGGACCCAGAGGCAACCTCAGCTTCCCCTGACGGGGCTGGGAGTGGAGCACCTGCAGGCAATGGGTCCTCCATCCCATCAGGAGCCAAAGCAGACTCAGCAGGTGCCTGCACCTGAGGATCCAGCACAGGTGAGGACCCTTCTGACTCTGGCCCTAGCCCCGGCTCTGCTGGTTCTGGAGGCGAGGAATCCTGTGCAGGCTGGTATCCCTCAGGTTCAGCATCTGAGTCTGAATCCCAGGCCATCACAGATATTGGAGAAGTGGACTGGTTCTGTGCAACCCATTGTAATTTGACGATCAACTTAACATTGATGTAAAATTTGACGTGGGGTACTTGGAGGTTGGGACACAGGTGGCGCTGCGGTCTAAACCACAGAGCCTAGGGCTTGCCGATCAGAAGGTAAACGGCGTTTCCGTGCGCTGCTGTGGTTCGCCAGAAGTGGCTTAGTCATGCTGGCCACATGACCCGGAAGCTGTCTGCGGACAAACGTCGGCTCCCTCAGCCTATAGAGCGAGATGAGTGCCGCAACCCCAGAGTCCTTTGCGACTGGACCTAACGGTCAGGGGTCCCTTTACCTTACTTGGAGGTTAGAACAAACAAGCTGCTTTTGGACTGCACATTCTTCCTCCGCAGCCGCAAGTGGCAAAGGGGTGGGGTGGGGAACGTTCAGAATATTTTTTTCTTGTTGTTTTCCTCCTCTAAAAACTAGGCACGTCTTATGGAGCGAAAAATACGTCAATAACCATGTTTCTCCTAAAAAAGACATTGGTACGCTGCATAGCCATGCCTATCCAGGCTGTCTTAAGGGAGAGGCACCGCGTCACTATGTCTTATTTTCGGGGTATGGCTTATTTTCGGGGTATGGCTTATATTTCACAAATGCGTAAAAATCCTGCTACGGCTTATTTTATGGCTACGTCTTTTAGGAAAAACAGGGTAATAACAACAATAATAACAATAACACCTTTATTGTCATTGTACAACCTGTGTACAATGAAATTAAATGAGGCCCCCCCCAACACTCAATCTCTTATTGAACAACACACTACCACACAAGTCAATTTCACTATGATATTTTTCATTCAACAGCCTAACAGCCCATGGATAGAAGCTATTTTTTAGCCTGTTGGTACTGCTGATTATACTTCTATATCTCCTGCCCGAGGGTAGAAGATTAAAGAGGTGATGGCTGGGGTGTGAGTCATCCCTGAGAATTTTTCTCGCTCTCATAAGGCAACGATCCCTTGCGATTTCATCTAGTGGACTCAAGGGACAGCCCATGATATCATGTGCTGTATTCACCACCCTCTGTAGAGACTTTCTGTAGGTACCGCTGGGCAGGAAGGTAAACGGCGTTTCCATGTGCTCTGGCTTCCGTCAAGGTTCCGTTGCGCTAGAAGCGGTTTAGTCATGCTGGTCACATGACCTGGAAAGCTGTCTGTGGACAAATGCCACCTCCCTCGGCCTGAAAGCGAGATGTGTGCTGAAACCCCATGGTTGCCTTTGACTGGATTTAACCATGCAGGGGTCCTTACCTAGATTTGGGGCTCCATTGGGTGAATTGTGAATGTTGTTCTCCAGCACAGATTGCAGCCATGGCCCTCACTTGTGCTTTCCATGGTGGCTGGTGGTTCTGGGAGAGAAGGATACGCCCCAGACTTTTCAGCACTGAATAGAGGACATCTCCACCTTCTGCCAGCTATAAAACTGCCGGTTCTTTCAGCATGATTTAGACAAGCATTCGACCTCTACACATGTTGAGTTAATAGGATGCTGGAAACGTACCTTTTAGCACTTAATTAAATATTATTTTCCATTGAGGACAGCAAACAAAGACTCCCTATAGCTGCCAAACATAGAATAAGCAAAATCCCTCCCACTCAGCCCCCTGCTGTTTAAAAACAGGTGGACTGAATTTCAAAGAAAAGTACAGGAAAGGGGGGAGGAGAGAGAGAGAGAGAGAATCCAGCACGTCCTCCCAGAGTCCTACACCAGTTTATACCTTTATTCCCAACTGACGAAGGCATGAGAAGGAGATATGGTCTAATAACAGAAAGGTTGCCAACTGTTTAGATTGCTTCTAGGAGAAAGCAGCCGGGTGCCCATTTCCCAATGACTGCTGAAACCATTGTTCAGCACCTCATGTGGTCCCCAGAATCTTACCTGATTGCCCAGGTCAGCATCCAGGGCCACATCCTGTGCCTTTTCAGGTAACAGAAGTATATGCATCACCTAGGCAGAGAAGCCTGGGAAGGTGCTTGATTAAAAAATAATAATAATCAGGTTCTTGTCATTTAGTTTAAAAGGCGTGTAGTCAAAGGTTGTTTGCTCCGTATGGTGTGATATGTGGGGCAGTGCCAAGGGATGGGGTGGAGAAGAGAAACCATCTTAAATTATTGCCGTCATAAGATCCTTGTAGAGAGGGCTTGTGGCCAAGTTCGGTGCTATAATATCCAATATTGCAAATTAGCCTTCACAAACTCTGTGCCCTCCAGATTTCTGGATGAGTCTCCCGTCAGAGCTGGGACTATGACCTGGGAAACCAGCCATGAAGCTTTGGGTCAGTCACAGTCTCTCAATCTAGCCGACTCCATAGAGTTGGATAAAATGGGGAAGGATAAAATGGGGAAGACACCCATGTACATCACCGGGTGCTTCTTGGAGGAAAGGTGGGGTAAAGGTAAAGGGACCCCTGACCGTTAGGTCCAGTCGCGGACGACTCTGAGGTTGCGGCGCTCATCTCGCTTTACTGGCCGAGGGAGCCGGCGCACAGCTTCCGGGTCATGTGGCCAGCATGACTAAGCCGCTTCTGGCGAACCAGAGCAGCGCACGGAAACGCCGTTTACCTTCCCACCAGAGCGGTACCTATTTATCTACTTGCACTTTGACGTGCTTTCGAACTGCTAGGTTGGCAGGAGCAGGGACCGAGCAACGGGAGCTCACCCCGTCGCGGGGAATCGAAAGGTGGGGTATCAATGTAATAATAAATTAAAATAAAACAAGTAGGCCAAAATTCCCTGGTTCAGTCCTCAGCATCCCTGGGACAGAATGAGAAAAACCCCTATTTGCAACTCTGAAGTCAAAGTAGACTCCAGGGTTGCCAGATAAGCTGTGTCCCTTTTCCCTGAAATAAACATGCTTCTGCCCTCTCTGCAATGCAACAGTCATTGGGCAAAATGTCCAACAGGTGGCAGCAATCTCTCTCCTATTCACTTGGTGACACATTCCCTGCTACAAGTGGAACCAGTTTGATTTTCAAGCCAAAGGTAGCCGGATAAACAGCGCTTTGTCTTTCCTGTCCTGACGGTGCAATGTTCCAGGCAGATCTTTCCAGGTGAGGCCTCACCGCTGTGAAGTGCTGACCATCTGAAGCTCCTGAAAGTCCCTGCCGATGAATGCTAAAGATGAAATAATTGTGTTAGTCTCAGTTTTACAACTGGGACGTGGGTGGCGCTGTAGGTTAAACCACAGAGCCTAGGGCTTGCCGATCAGAAGGTCGGCGGTTCGAATCCCCACGACGGGGTGAGCTCCCGTTGCTCGGTCCCTGCTCCTGCCAACCTAGCAGTTCGAAAGCACGTCAAAATGCAAGTAGATAAATAGGAACCGCTCTGGCGGGAAGGTAAACGGAGTTTGCAGCTCTGGTTCGCCAGAAGCGGCTTAGTCATGCTGGCCACATGACCTGGAAGCTGTGCGCCGGCTCCCTCAGCCAGTAAAGCGAGATGAGCACTGCAAGCAGTCTTGCTCTTGAACACCTTTGACCCAAGAGAAGATTGACCAGCAAAGCTGCTCTCAAGGTCCAGTCATCAGACTGGGGACCAGACTGACCCAAGAGCCATCAAGTTTTATAAAGAATTGAGCATCTCATTTTTTTGACATAATTTTTTATTGGTTTTCAAACAATATTCAATTCAGTTTCCATACACTATTCCCTTAGCATTTTGACCTCCCATCCTTACTTCCACGATGTTTCTCTCCAATTCCTTATATCTACTGCCTTAAATACAATATTTATTTCTATAACATGCAGTGGTACCTTGGTTCTCAAACTTAATCCGTTCCGGAAGTCCGTTCCAAAACCAAAGCGTTCCAAAACCAAGTCTTTCCCATAGAAAGTAATGCAAAATGGATTCATCTGTTCCGGACTTTTAGAAACAACCCCTAAAACAGCAATTTAACATGAATTTTACTATATAACGTTGTATACTGACGGTACAGAGCAGTATACAAATTTGGAAGAAAGAAAAAGAAAGAAAGAAAAAGAAAGAAAGAAAGAAAGAAAGAAAGAAAGAAAGAAAGAAAGAAAGAAAGAAAGAAAGAAAGAAAGAAAGAAAAGTGTAACGCTTGAGACTGGCATTGAGAAATGGTTGAGCTTCTTGAGCAATCTCTTCAAGTGGCAATTCAGGGATGGTTCATAGCTTCTCCTTCCTTCTTTCCCTTACAAGGGAAAACACTCCCTGTTGTTGACACTGCTCCCAGTGCACTGTTGTGCCGCCAAGCATCAATACAAGGTGGAACAATCAGATAAGCTCCTTTATCTCCAGCTGCAGGATTCCCATTAGTCAGAAACCTTCCGCTTCATCTCTCTGGGGGGATAAGTGGCACCTTTGAGTCCTGCTTGTCACCAAGAGCTTATTTCGGAGTGGTCCCCTGGAGCATGAGAGAATGCCAGTTATGTCTGCTTTGTGGGTGGGGTGTTAGACATCAATATGCCCCAGGAAAATAAGTTCTCCTCCTAAAGGAACCTGTGCCAAGCTCTATATTTATATTGTGAAACGGAGCTTTACTGAGGTTCTTTCTCCGGGAGGCTCCCAAGCAGAACCCAGGGAAATACGCTGCAATCCCATAAGAAAGGACTAACGGTCTCTAAAGACACAGTTACAGGTAGGTAGCCGTGTTGGTCTGTCATAGTCAAAACAAAATAAAAAAATTCCTTCCAGTAGCACCTTAGAGACCAACTAAGTTTGTTCTTGGTATGAGCTTTCGTGTGCATTGCACACTTCTTCAGATACACTGAAACAGAAGTCACCAGACCCTTATATATAGTGAGAGGGTGGGGAGGGGTATTACTCAGAAGGGTTGTGGGAATGGGTGATAGGCTGCTAGCTGTGGTAAACCTGTTGATGTTAACGACTGCAATTGGTCTTACAGGAAAAGGCAAGGGGTGAGAAGGTTAAAAAAGGAAAAGGCAAGGGGTGAGAAGGTTAAACTGCGCACAAGGTTTCGGGCCTCCTGTATGGAGGTGGCAGGGCCGTCACCTCAGGGCAGCACATTTTCAATGTACTTTTGAGCCACAATTCTTTGTGAGAAAGTGTGCCGGTCAAATCGATCTTTATATAATCCCACCGCTGGTTTTTGCTCGCTGCCACAGCTCCGTCGGTGAAATTGTGAATTATCTCCCGAATTAACTGCACATGAAATTGGATAGACAGAAATGGCTCAGCCCACCTTTTGTAGAAAAGATTTATTAATGGACTATGAAATATTAACAGAAAAGACAACAGGAAGAGCAAGAAAGTTGCTCGACAGGCTCCATGAAACAACAAATCCCTGAAGCATGATTTATACCCATGGGACTTCACACTCCTTCCACTTGAATCGAATCCTCCACTGGGGGTGGGGGGTGGGGTTGTGACATTTCCTGAAAATGTATTAGAGAACTCAGGGACGGTCATCTCACGTAGGTCTATTCATGTGGGAGATTCAAACCACCCAGAACCGGTTGTCCATGTGGTAGAATCAGCTGGGGCCTGAGAATCCTGCCTTTCTTTTTTTAAACTCAAGTACCTAGCCCTCATGGTTTGTCAGATAACTTTGAAAACAAGTAGGCAGTGCAAACTCTGGTGTTTTTTTTGAAAAAAAATTTATTAGATTTTCCAATTAAACAAATTTCACACTTTATAAACATACAAACACACACACACCCTCGCTCTGCCGAGCCGCGACTTCCCTCCATCACGTCAGCAGGTTTTCTAATCCATTCTGATCACGCAGTTTCTTCGTTTTTTCTTCCAGCTATGCCATAGGGTCATTCCAGTCCCGCTAGTGTCTTCAAACTTCCACGGTTAGATCTTAAATAATCAACAAATTTACTCCAATCCCTTTTGGATTTCGATTCGTCCTGGTTACGGACCTTGCCAGTCAGTTTTGCAAGTTCCGCATATTCCATCATCTTCATCCGCCACTCTTCAATCGTTGGTATTTCCTGTGATTTCCACCTTTGGGGCAAACTCTGGTGTTTAGAGGATGGAGCTGTGTTGCTCCACATGTCTACAAAACCCATTTTATTGATCTATAATAGTTCTCCTGGCACAGCGGTGAAGACCTGTGCCCCCCCCCAAATGCTGCTGTGCTAGAACTCCCACCTGGAGACCCCAGGTTCAGCCGCCCCTACTCTAACCATAAAACCCTCTTGCCCATCATTAAAAAACCACGACTCTCCCTTTGGCAACTCAGAAGAGCAAAATGAAACATTCTCTGGGTACGGAGCAGAAGATTCAGCCTGAATCTTTGGCTGTGTGTTTGAAGCAGGTCTTAGAAACCTTTGGCCTGAAGGCAGGATAGTTTGATGCAGCAAAGTTTAATTTTGAAGACTTGGCCTTGAAGCTTGCACGAGTGACTATGGGCAAATGTTTATGGGATGGCCTTTGTAATTTATCCCATGAGGATGAATGACAGGATTGTATTGATATGATGCATAATTTCTTTTTTGGAACCACTGAAAATTTAGAAGCCCTGGGAATATCATATTGTAGTTGAAAAACCCACTCTGCAATATCCAACCTCCTCCTTGCCTCTGTGAGCAGACCAACAGATGCGTATATTCTACAGCTCAGACTAGAATTGTCTCCTTTTCAGTCAATGAAGAGGGTTTTGTGACGCTCCTGCGGGCAATAGTTGAATGGACAGTGTCCTCACTCAGCGCATTGGCCAGCCTGGACAGGACAGTCACCTTAAACTTTTTGAAATCTTGGCCCATGAAGACATAAAGAACAGGGTTCATGCAACTGTTGGAAACAGCAATGGCCGTGACAATTGGTATTGCATGCTCAAGGATGGCTTTGCTGAGAAAGTGGTGTTGGGTCTCCATGAGGTTGAGCACATGGTATGGGCACCAACAGAAGAAGAAAGTCATTATAATGGCAATGATGATTCTCAAGGGCTTTTTGGACTTGGCGAGGCGGTTTCTTTTCAGACGGGCAATAATGATAATGTAACACACTGTGATGACAGTCATTGGTACTATGAAACCAGAAAGGAATCGCAGAATGGTGACCGTCTTATGCCTCTTATCGCCCAGATGGTGGTGAGCTGAAAGGCTGGACAAAGAGTAGTTGTTAAAACAAATGACACGGTCCTGAAGCATTGCTGTGTCCCGAAAAACAAGGGCGGGAGAACTCAACAGAAAGCCAAGAACCCAGATGAGGGCACACAGGAACCAAGCGATCTTAGGATTCCGGTGGTTTTGAGACCAGACTGGAAAAGCCACTGAGATGCAGCGATCGATGCTGATCATGGTCAACAAGAACACACTGGTGTACATATTGAGAATAAGAAGGGAGGTGTTGACCTTACACATTCCTTTGCCGAAGACCCAGTGGTAGCCCATGGCGGTGTAGGCAATGTTCAAGGGCAGGAAGACGTTGAAGAGGAAGTCGGCCACCGCCAAATTAAGGAACCAGATGGCGTTGACCGACTTCTTCATCTTGAGCGTGATGACAGCAATGACCAAGCCGTTGCCCAGGAGGCCCAGGATGCAAGTGACCGTGAAGATTAGGAGAGCAAAGATTCGAGTGATGAAGGTAAAGTCTTGGGCTGATTCCTTTGTCCGATGGCTTTCATCAGTGGTGATGTAGTAGTCGTCATTGTAGTAGCGGCTTGTATCGTCGTAGTAGTCCGTAAAATTACCGGGTAGATCCATGACCTGTTGGAACACAGATTGGTGAAAAAGTTAACTTTGTGCAAGCACCACTTGCAGAGCAGATTCCAAAATAGAGGAGCAGAGACAGCTGGAGCCCCCTAAATTTGGCCCTGGCGGTGATTGGGGAGAGGGAGGAGCCCTATTTAAGCATGCTACTTGCGTGTTGCATGTGGGACGCGGGATGGCACTGTGGGTTAAACCACAGAGCCTAGGGCTTGCCGATCAGAAGGTCGGTGGTTCGAATCCCCGCGATGGGGTGAGCTCCTGTTGCTTGGTCCCTGCTCCTGCCAACCTAGCAGTTCGAAAGTACGTCAAAGTGCAAGTAGATAAATAGGTACTGCTGCAGCGGGAAGGTAAACGGCGTTTCCGTGCGCTGCTCTGGTTCGCCAGAAGCGGCTTAGTCATGCTGACCACATGACCTGGAAGCTGTACGCCGGCTCCCTTGGCCAATAAGGCGAGATGAGCGCCGCAACCCCAGAGTCAGTCACGACTGGACCTAATGGTCAGGGATCCCTTTACCTTTACTTGCGTGTAGTGCCTCTATGGAAGTGGGGATGAGCCCGCTAAGGTCTAACAGCCATGCCACTAGGCCCACCACTCTGCACAGGTCGGAGGGCAAAGTTTGGAGGAGGGCACAGAGGAAGCAGCAGGCCCACTCCTCCCTGCCTGCCCCGATCATCTGTATGTTGCCTGCATAGGTGAACATGATGCTTGAACTGTTTTAAAAGACTGCAGCTGTAGACAAGAGAGGCTAACTGACAAAGGAGAGGGAGAGTTGCAGTAAGGGCCGGCTCAAGACATTTTGCTACCCGAGGCAAAAGATGGGACAAGAGCTATACAGTAAAATGCTTCATGGGAGATATTTGTAAGATATTTGTAAGAGGAACATCGTGTGCTGATTGGCTAAGGGTAGAGTGTGACAGCTGGAACAGGTTGTGGGGAAAGAGTGAGAGGGGTTTTAGGATATAAATAATAAATTATTATTATTATTAGGGGGAGAAGGAGAAGGGTGGTTGTTGTGGGTCCTGAGGATTAGGGGATAGGATTAGCATTAGGGTTTGCATTAGGAAGTATCCAAACAAATCACATAAGAAGCTGCTGTATTCAGCTTTTACTAGAGTAATAAGGTTTTGCTGTTCCAAGCATGTCTCATATTTGGCCAAGCTATCAAGAGATAACGGTGTTTTTATGGTGGCAACAGAACACCAGAAATTAGGAAATTGCTTGACGTTTCCGAAGGCCAGAACTGGGAGCCTTCTATTTATTTATTGCCCGATCTTCACCCTAAGATCCCAGGGTGGGTTACAATATTAAAAAAACAATTAAAACAACTTGCAGCCGTGAAAATAAAGCTGGTGCTAAAAATACATGCCTCAAAATAATTTTGCAAAAGGAAGTAAGAGTATTACAGAGAAGGTATACCGGTTTTACTGCATATAAGACTGGAAGATATAAGACTGCATATATCCAATGAAGATTCCAAGCCCTACATTCCTGGACTTCCTTCCACCAGATTGCAATTTTCAAGCTACACACAATCAGCTCTCTCACTCTTGTTTATCAGTGGTTGTGAAACTTTGAGTTCACTGGAAGTTTATTTGGAGTTTTCCCATGGAAATATATAAACATGTGAATCTACCTTTTACTGAGTTAGACCACTGTTCCTATGATGGCCTGGGATTCAGACTCAGATGCTGAACCTGAGGGATCCCAGCCTGCACAGGATTCCCCGCCTCCAGAACCAGCAGAGCCGGGGCTAGGGCCTGAGTCTGAAGGGGCCTCACCTGTGCTGGATCCTCAGGTGCAGGCATCGGCTGAGTCTGCTCTGGCTCCTGATGGGATGGAGGACCCATTGCTTGCAGGTGCTCCACTCCCAGCCCTGCCAGGGGAAGCTGAGGTTGTCTCTGGGTCCAGTAACCCTCCAGCCTCTCCTAAGCTGCAGAGGCTCAGGGCAGAGAGGCGAAGGGAACTGAGTTCCCGCAGGAGGAGTGCTTGCCTCCAGGCAAGGAGAGGCAAGTCACCATAAGGATCAGGGCCGCCCTATGCCTCGGGGCAGATAATAGCCGGCCAGCCCCAGCCCCAAGTTGCAGGAGCAACATTGTTGGTTACCAGTTCCTGCTTGAAACCTGTCCTGCTTTCCTGCCTGAGCTCCTGACCTGCCCTGGTTCCCTGCTTGCCTACCTGTTCCCGACTTCGTCTGACTCCCTGCCCTGCACCCAGCTTCAGTTACCACGGACTGCCTTTACGTTGCACCTCTGACCATGGACCGGACTTGGACCTCGCCTTTCAGGTAACCCACGGGACCAGCACAGTTCTGTCTAGTACAGCACTGACCACACTGACAGGCTTACAGCTCTCCTGCGTTTCAGGCAATAACTTTTCTGAGTCTTCCTGCATACAATTCTATGTTTGCATGAGTCCTGTCCATTGATGCTGGGAATTGAACCTGGGACAATACAAAAAGGACGCTGAGTCCAAAATCAACCAGGGCAGTCAAGATGCCCTGAAGGACACCTTTCTCACCACTGCAGATTTCTCTTTGCAATGCACAGAGGAGTGTTGGGAGTGTTCTAGATCAGGCATATCCAACTCCCAAGAGACTGTGATCTATTCCCAGTATAAAAAAACTGGCAGTGATCCATCCATTGTCATTGGAGAGGGGAGGAGCGTGCATGGGGTGTGTGGATTGCCCAGAGGTGTTGAGCTTTTTGGGGGAGGGTTGCACAGAGTTTTTTAGCTTTCTCCCATAACTTTTTGTACATGATAAGGATCCCATGATCTACCAGGATCAGCTGGGAATGTACTGGTAGATCACGATCTACTGGTTGGACATCCCTGTTCTAGATAAGGACATAAGGAGATTAATGTGGCTTTTCCTTTGCCCTGGAGTGGTTTACAATTCAGATGATGATAACTAATGGCATCATTTGCAATATTCAAAACTGATGTCGAAGACAACAGAGATGCGCGTATGAAGTGGTATTGCAGCCTGACCAAAAACCCAACAGTGTGGTTGGGAAAGTGAGTCAGGATGAAGCTTTCTAATTTACAGCACTTCTCCTTTTGTCGCCGGACGGATTCTGGGCTGAGACCAGTGAAGTTTTTCAGGTGCAGAGGCGCAGTTCTCCAGGACCACAGGGGGTTGTTGACCCCTTACTTAATTAAGTCCTACTGAGTTTGAGGGCCCCGGTGCCAGCCTTACAGTGCCATCCTATTTCTGCTTACTCAGAAATTGTTGTTGTTGTTTAGTCGTTTAGTCGTGTCCGACTCTTCGTGACCCCATGGACCAGAGCACGCCAGGCACTCCTGTCTTCCACTGTCTCCCGCAGTTTGGTCAGACTCATGTTGGTAGCTTCGAGAACACTACTCAGAAATAAGCCCCACTATATTTTCTGTGTTTCTGAGCAGTTGTCCTTTTTAATGGACTCATTAGAGCAGTGGTGTCCAAACTTTTTTCAAAGAGGGCCAGATTTGATGAAGTGAAGGGCCGTGAGGGCCGACCAAACGGCCAACCACAGTTGTTGACCTTTTTTTAGGATTGAAGTTGTTGAGCTTTTATTATGATTTTATCCCAAACTGCCACAGGGGCTGGATTAAACCAACCGGCGGGCCGGATTGGGCCCCCAAAACAGACTTTGGGCATGCCTGCTTTGGAGGGTGTCTGGAAGGGAAGCTGTGAAGGAAGAAGGGGTCCCATCATCCTGCAATTTTGCAGTTGCTGGCAATGTCAGGGCAAAGCCCAAGAAGACCCCCCCCCCCGTGCCCACGTGGCAAGGCAGGCAGGCTGGCTGTCGTTCCTCTGCCTTGTCAGAGTTCGCCCGGGTTCTTCTCTCACCCACAAGGCTGCCTCAGCACATTTGCTGAACCACCAGACAGCGTGTCCCAAATTAGAAGCCTCCAACTTCCTGACTCAGCTGCTGCCCACCATCAGGGCAGACACCATGTTAGCTGCAGCGAGAAACAAGCAGTCACAGGGCCAGGGAATAACTCGAACACGGTTTTCATAAGGGAAAGTTTTCTTGTTTTACAGCGGAGCAGCACAAAACAGGCTATCGAAGCAGCATTTTCAGTCTGTGTGCCAAACGGAGCCTTCTTGTCTCTGACATTTCAGTGCCAATGAAAAAGTCAAAACACTTGTTTGCCTGTGAATTGTAAGGCAGAGAGCATCCATTGCACAAATGGGCTGATCTTCTCCTCCACCCCTACTTCTTATTCTGTAATCTACCCCATGATTTGTAATCCCCCATGATTTGTAGTAGGGTTGGGCTGTATTTTAATGCATACCTAATTCACACGTTCCTAAACAACACGAGAAGGGGAACAACAGCTGTCCTTTAACAGTCACACATAGAATCATAGAATTGTGGGGTTGGATGGGACCCTGAGGACCATCTTGTCCTACCCCCTGAAAGCAGGGAAATGCTTGCCCAAGTCACCCAGTGAACTTCATGGCTGAGCAGGGATTTGGACACTGCCTCCCCTCCCCCCCCCGTCCTACTTAGTTCAGTGGGTGGCGCTGTGGTCTAAACCACTCTTGAGCTTGCCGGTTGGAAGGTCAGCAGTTCGAATCCCCGTGACGGGGTGAGCTCCCATTGCTCGGTCCCAGCTCCTGCCAACCTAGCAGTTCAAAAGCACGCCAGTGCAAGTAGATAAATAGGTACCACTGCGGCGGGAAAGTAAATGGGGTTTCCGTATGCTCTGGCACCATCATGGTGTTTTGTTGCGCCAGAAGCGATTTAGTCATGCTGGCCACATGACCCAGAAAGCTGTCTGTGGACAAACACCGGCTCCCTTGGCATGAAAGAGAGATGAGCGCCACAACCCCATAGTTGCCTTTGACTGGACCATCCAGGGGTCCTTTATCTTTACCTTTTACTTAGTTCAGCACTCTAACCACATCAGCACACGGGCATCTCCCTCCCAAAGTCAAACTTCATCATATCCAAGGCTGGCCAACTTGCCTTGGCACCTGGGAGTAAAAATCCACTAATAATAAATTAAACAACTGACAATTTGCAGCTCTTCCATCATGCCCCTCTCTGCTTTCTGGTGGGGCTGGCCTTCCCTCCATCCTTCCCAAGCTAGATGGAGGACCTTTTCCTTAACTAGTTAATAATAATAATTCATTATTTGTACCCCGCCCATCTGTTTCCCCAGCCACTCTGGGCGGCTCCCAATCAAATGTTAAAACAATACAGCATTAGATATTAAAAACTTCCCTAAACAGAGCTGCCTTCAGCTCTCTCTTAAAAATAGGATAGCTGCTTATTTCCTTGACATGTGATGGAAGAGTGTTCCACAGGGTGGGCGTCACTACCGAGAAGGCCCTCTGTCTGGTTCCCTGTAGCTTCACATCTTGCAGTGAAGGAACCGCCAAAAGGCCCTCGGCGCTGGACCTCAGTGTCCGGGCAGAACGATGGGGGTGGAGACGCTCCTTCAGGTATATAGGACCGAGGCCATTTAGGGCTTTAAAGGTCAGCACCAACACTTTGAATTGTGCTCGGAAACGTACTGGGAGTTAAAGCACAAGCCTGTCTCAACCTGTCCCTTCTGTATCTGCACTTTCCGGAGTGGGGAGGGATGGGGTGCAGTGACGTAGTGTTGGGGGTGCCAGGGGGGCCGTTGCCCTGGGTGCACATAAGGGGGCGTAAACCAGGTGCCCCCCCACAGAGATCCAGCCCATGTGCACCCGCCCATTGGTGGCGAGGGCTGGGCAGTGTGAAGGACGCTCTTCAACCTCCGTGCCCCACCCTTGCCCGGCGTGTGAGCCACCCCACGGCCTGAACAACTCCATACCCCGGGCACTAGCAAACAGTGCTATGCCCCTGATGGGGTGGAAGCAGAAAGGTACCAACTCGAAAGCAACAAGCTGGAATAAGCACGCAAAGAGACTTCGTCATTGGAGTTTGGCTGCGAGGCAGTCCGGGCATGTAATTAACGCCAATCGCAAGCAGATGTGGAAAGAACATCTGTCTGGAGGTCTTACACTCCCACTGGCTGGCCTGAATTCCTGACGCTGCTCATAAAGTTCAGCGGCCAACGGGGTGGGTCCTTTCCCAAAGTCAGAGATGGCTCTGTTCCTTCCTGGATGGAACTTGATGCAGCCAGCAGCCTTTCCTCCTCGCAGCCAGCTGCTTTCAGACTTTCTGCCGTCATACTTAGACATTAAAGCATGGAGATAGCACATCTCCAGCAGTTACATCACCTTCCGTACTGAATGAGCCTTTGTATTTCTTTTGGCCCTCGTGGAAGAGTCCATAACATTACACAGATCTCTGGTGTGGCTGCCTTGGGAACACTGTGTACAGCTCTGGTTGCCTCACCTCAGAAAGGGTGCTGGAGAAAGTTCAGGGAAGGGCCACCAAAATGATCAAAGCCACCTAGCCCAACATCCTGTTCTCGCAGCAGCCCAACCAGATGAGAAACCTGCAAGCAGGACCCGAGCCCAAAAGCGACACTCTCCCCTCCTGTGGCTTCCAGCAACTGGTATTTTCAGAAGCATTGCTGCCTCCGACTGTGGAGACAGAGCAGAGCCGCCGCAGCTAGCCTTCTCCGTTAATAGTCTCTCATATACATGGGCTGCGGAGCTAAAGAAGGCCAACTTTCATACGTAGGTGAGCTTCAAATAAACAGGAAATGCCACATTTGACTGCAGGCCTATAATTTAGCTCAATTACGGGGTTGGGGGTGGGGGAAGGAGAATCCATTAGTCAGAAGAAACTGAATGGTCTTTTAAGGCAAATATCTATCCAAAGGCAACCACCTTTCAAGAAATGGCAGCACCTTAAAGACATTTATTATGGCATCAGCCAGGGCCCATTTCGTTGGCTACATCTCATCCTTATGAAGTAGG
The DNA here is from genome assembly GCA_034641395.1 of Darevskia armeniaca. Classification (NCBI taxonomy): domain Eukaryota; kingdom Metazoa; phylum Chordata; class Lepidosauria; order Squamata; family Lacertidae; genus Darevskia; species Darevskia armeniaca. The sequence continues at coordinate 195,547 of JAWWNF010000204.1, forward strand.
CCTGCAGTTTGAATTCCCCATGCCCAAAGCCAGAAGGGATGAGATCGTTACATGGACAAAAAGAGAGGAGTTTGGATTTGATATCCCGCTTTATCACTACCCGAAAGGGGTCTCAAAGCAGCTCACATTCTCCTTTCCCTTCCTCTCCCACAACAAACACTCTGTGAGGTAAGTGGGGCTGAGAGACTTCAGAGAAGTGTGACTAGGCCAAGGTCACCCAGCGGCTGCATGTGGAGGAGCAGAGACGCGAACCCAGTTCACCAGATTACAAGTCTATGAGTTGCAGTCCATTTGGACTTCAAGCAACCTGTTGATTCTATTCTCCATTTCACCCCAACGCCTTGAGAAAGACCTACAGTACAGCCATTTTCCTCCAGGTTCAAATAGATGACATGTGAGCGTCAGTCCTTCCCGGGAGTGGGAAAGACACAATCATGTCTCGAGCGATAACAAAATAAAATTGCACGAGATGTAGTAGAAGCAGGAGGAGGCCAGCATGATTGCAACAGCCTCATGTGATGTTCCCCAAATAGACAGCTGGGGACGTCCATTTCTGTTAACTTCCTCCCATCAGGCCATCTTATTGCTCATTTTCTACCTGGCATGCTATAGTTGTCCCTCCCTGCCTCCATCAAGGACTCTATTCTCATTCTGAAAAGATATTGTTGCACGTCAGCCCAACCTCTGAGTGGCAAGAGACTCCCAAGGGTTCCTGCACTTATGTTCAGTTTCCTTGGGATGAAGGTCCACGGAGACTGTGGCATCTTCAGCATATACCTTCTACCCCCACAGATACAGGATCCAAAGAATTGGGAGGGACTCAGGGCATCATCCAAACAGATACCCCCACCCACCCGCAACAAGATTTGGAAGGGTCTGGCATTCAGATGGCTGAGAAGACTGCCAAAAATATAACCTTTTTCCTAGATGGAAACCTAAAACCGCGCATGGTGAACAGTGGAAGAGATGCTTAAGACAAATCCAGATTTGCTATCACCAAATTCCGAGGCAAAATAATGCTCACTTGATTTGAGGGTTTTCAGATCAAGGTCTCTTGATCAAAGGCCTTCTGATTGACTGCGATGTTTTCACCACCACAATGGCTTAAAATTCAGAGCCAATCTACCCTTGATGCAAAACCAAGTGGTAGACCAGACCACAGAATTCTGGACCACACAGCTTTAGGTTGAAACTGGCGAAGGCACCTTTTTAATGTTCCCTGCATGGAGAAATCTAGCACAGCAGGGAGAAAGGTTTCCTGTGTCCCTCTCCCTGACTTGCCACTTTATATATTGAAGTGAGATGATGGGTGTGTGTGCGTGTTCTAAAAAATAAATCTCGTGAGGAGCATCTGAATATATGAGTCACCACTTGAGAAGCGCAGAATTCAGAGGACCCCTCATTCTATCTCTCTACAGACAGAGCAACCAAAATGGCAAGGACCCACTGCCCCAGATCCTCTATCTGACCCCAACCATGGACTGGTATGTTTCTCCCATTCATTCATTCTTCCATCCCACTTTCCCATTCGGTACCAGCGATCTGTCACAGCTCTCTAAGCCCCAGAGTCTGTTTATCTTTCAAGATCCTACATAGACTTCTCTCTGTTTGTTTTCCAAAGTCATTACTTTCCAGAATGGAGATAAGGATGTGTGCAGAGTTTGGGGGGAGTGGGGGGAGGCTTTTGTGAACTTAGCGTTGCTGGCTCTGCTGAAAAGATATCTGGAACAGAGGGGGAAGAAAAGAAAAACAGGACAAAAATCCAGGGTTTTGGGGTCAAGATGAGACTTCACTTTAATGACATGGCAACACCCTGACCACTGCAGCCTATAATAAATAATAATAATAATAATAATAATAATAATAATATAATATATTAATTATACCCCGCCCATCTGGCTGGGCTTCTCCAGCCACTCTGGGCGGCTTCCAACAAAATATTAAAATACAATAATCCATCAAACATTAAAAGCTTCCCTAAACAGGGCTGCCTTCAGGTGTTTTCTAAATGTTATGTAGTTGTTGATCCCTTTGACCTCTGATGGGAGGGCGTTCCACAGGGCAGGCGCCACTACCGAGAAGGCCCTCTGCCTGGTTCCCTGTAACTTGGCTTCTCGCAGTGAGGGAACCGCCAGAAGGCCCTCAGCGCTGGACCTCAGTGTCCGGGCTGAACGGTGGGGGTGGAGACGCTCCTTCAGGTATACAGGACCAAGGCCGTTTAGGGCTTTAAAGGTCAGCACCAACACTTTGAATTGTGCTCGGAAACGTACTGGGAGCCAATGTAGATCTCTCAGGACTGGTGTTATGTGGTCCCGGCGGCCACTCCCAGTCATCAGTCTAGCTGCCGCATTCTGGATTAATTGCAGTTTCCGGGTCACCTTCAAAGGTAGCCCCATGTAGAGCGCATTGCAGCAGTCCAAGCGGGAGATAACTAGAGCATGCACCACTCTGGCGAGACAGTCTGCGGGCAGGTAGGGTCTCAGCCTGCGTACCAGATGGAGCTGGTAGACAGCCGCCCTGGACACAGAATTAACCTGCGCCTCCATGGACAGCTGTGAGTCCAAAATGACTCCCAGGCTGTGCACCTGGTCCTTCAGGGGCACAATTACCCTGTTCAGGACCAGGGAATCCCCCACACCCGCCCGCCCCCTGTCCCCCAAGAACAGTACTTCTGTCTTGTCAGGATTCAACCTCAATCTGTTAGCCGCCATCCATCCTCCAACCGCCCCCAGGCACTCACACAGGACATTCACCGGGAGCGTCAATTTCCTCCTCAATAAATATCCAAGCCAGCCGTTAATTAAAACCTTTTAATGGTGATCTCATCAGCCCAGCTCAGCACTCCCTGCAGACGGCTCCTGCGTTCTAATGGGAGTTGCCTGCCACTCTGCGTTTGTTCAGAGAGAAAAGTGGACTCAATGAAATCCTTGGGTTGCAAAGCATGGGAAGGTGGATTCTCCCACCCACCCACCATGATCTCTTGGCTGCTGCACAAGAGCTGGAGAGCTCAGCACTCTGGTTTTTCCAAGTGGCCTTGCCTTGCCCATGGCTAGGCTGGAGTCCAGCTGAAAGTGGTTTTTAGCCGGGCTGCTGCTGTTTGCTGCCTCCCGGTACAGACAGATCAGTTTTGCAGGTGTTCAATTGTAAGTCCGCCTTATCCTGTTCCTGCATCATTCTGTGTTGGGTCTGCGAAAAAGTCCTCAGGGCTGTGACGGCCTGGGATTCAGACTCAGACGCTGAACCTGAGGGATCCCAGCCTGCACAAGATTCCCTGCCTCCAGAACCAGCAGAGCCGGGGCTGGGGCCTGAGTTGGAAGGGTCCTCACCTGTGCTGGATCCTCAGGGGCAGGCATCGGCTGAGTCTGCTCTGGCTCCTGATGGGATGGAGGACCCATTGCCTGCAGGTGCTCCACTCCCAGCCCCGTCAGGGGAAGCTGAGGTTGCCTCTGGGTCCGGTAACCCTCCAGCCTCTCCTGAGCTGCAGAGGCTCAGGGCAGAGAGGCGAAGGGAACTGAGTTCCCGCAGGAGGAGTGCTCGCCTCCAAGCTAGGAGAGGCGAGTCCCCAGAGGATCGGGGCCGCCCTCTGCCTCGGGGCAAATAAAAGCCGGCCAGCCCCAGCCCCAAGTTGCAGGAGCAACATAGTTGCTGACCAGTTCCTGCCGGTGTTCCTGCTTGATCCCTGTCCTGCTTTCCTGCCTGAGCTCCTGACCCGCCCTGGTTCCCTGCTTGCCTACCTGTTCCTGACTTCGCCTGACTCCCTGCCCTGTACCCTGCTCCAGTTATTTCGGACTGCCTTTACGTGTACCTCTGACCTTGGACCGTACTTAGACCTCGCCTATTGGATACCCCACGGGACCAGCACAAGGGCAACAACAGCCACAAAGAGGGAGAGGAGAGGAGAGACCTCTTGAAAAACACAGAGGCAGGCGTGTATTTTTGCTCCCTACCCACGTCCCTTTGACTCAGCAATACCAGGCACACCCTTGGAAAGGAATAACTTTCATTCCAGTATGTTCTGTACCTCAGAAGAACACTTGCTGGAGAGGTCAGGCTTTTCTTCTGCTGCTCTAGAGGGGAGGACCTGAACCAAGGGATTTAAACGTCAAGAAAGGAGATTCTGACTAAACATTCGGAAGAACTTTCTGGCAACGAGAGCCGTTCAAGAGGGGAACGGGCTCGCTTAGAAGGTGGCGGACTCTTCTTCCTTGGAGGCCTTTAAGCAGAAGTTGGATGGTCATCTGTCAGGGGTGCTTTAGCTGAGATGCCACGCAAGCACAATAAACGTAACCAGCTGCGTTATAACACAAAGTCTGTCCACACAGAGACATTGTTTATTATAATTTAGCCTGCTTGCTGGCATATATCAGCGGCTGTGGAAATATTGGAAAGAATTTTGAAAAGCAATTGATGGAGGTGATCAGGGAAGCTCCGGCGTCCGAGGCATGGGAAGTCCATATATATATAAAAATATTATAATAATTAGGCATAATTGGAATGTTTCTTTTAATTGGGATTTGTATAATTAACTTGGATTGTAATTTGAAATGTAATTGGGAATAATTTCAATGTGATTTGCTGTGATTTGTATTGGAAAATTCAATAAATAGATTATAAAAAAAACCAAATAAAGTCTGTTATTTACTTATCATATTAACATATCAACAAAGATAAGACATAAAGTTCAACTAAGGACCAGAAGATCCAATGGATCAGTTGTCTCTCCAATCAGCTCTTGAAGGAAATTCAAACATATACTAAAGTCCATTCCACATGCGTTTTTTCATGTAGTCCAAAAACAATCCCTATGTAGGGTGTTGTAATTTCATAAGACGACAAGGATTTCCAGAATATTTTATCTTTGTTTCGCCATCTTGGACTTCATCAGTGATATGAATTCAAATGTGATGTAACACGACAGTGGATCTAAAGCATAATGGTGGCTGCGATCGTCGTGCTACATCACATTTGAATTCATATCACTGATTAAGCCCAAGATGGTGAAATTACAAACATAGCTGTCAACTTTCGGATTTGAAAATAAGGGATTTCCCCAAAACTTTCGGATTTGAAAATAAGGGATGCTGCGAGGGCCGTGCAATGGCACCAAGTAGCCTCGCCACCCTGCGCTCCACAGGCTGCGCGAGAACGGGTGAGTGAAAGAGCGAGCGCGTAGATGGCAGGCAGGCTGTCTGTCTGGTTGGGCATGAGGGTCTGGCTGCACAAGGCATGCAAGCTCCGCCCCCAGTCGGTCTCAGACTCCTTATTGGCAGCCGAGCAACGCAGCTGAGGAGCTTCCCTGGCTGGCAGGGAGGGAGAGGAGCTGCTTCCTTTGAAATCCAGGAAATTGAAGGGATATCAACAATCCGGGATAGCAGCGGGAAACGGCATTGGAATAAGGGAGTTTCCCGCAAAAAAAGGGAGGGTTGACAGCTATGCCCTACATATGGATTCTTTTTGGACTACATGAACAAACGCATGTGGAATGGACTTTAGTACATTTAAACTTTATGTCTTATCTTTGTTGATATGTTAATATGATACAGTAAATAATAGACTTTATTTGTGTTATAACGCAGCCGGTTACGTTTATTGTGTTTGCGTAGCATCTTGTACGTAGCTAAAAGTTTGATGTTGTGTTGCCAGTATTAGCTGAGATTCCTGCATTGCAGGGGGTTGGACTAGATGACCCTCGGGGTCCCTTCCAACTCTGTGATTCTGTGGTTTCCTCCAGGCAGCTCTGCCACACATTTGTAAACTGCCGGCATCCGCCAAGCACTTTCCAAGCCCCGACTTGCCAGCTGGAAAGATAGAGGGCGACAAAACGTTGTTTCATGCTTCCCTTGATAAATGCCAGAGAGGGCTTTGTACACAGATGGAGAGAACGTCTCCTGCCCCCACCCCGCTGCTCCTATCTCTGGAGATTTTCAATCAGGAAAGGCTCTGCTTTTCACCTGAAGTGTGGGTTGCGTTGCACACAGATTAAACTCCAAGCCTTCCCTCCGTAAGCCTGTGTTAGGCTGCTTCTCCAGGGACAGAGGGCGGTCATGGAAGGAGGCAAAGATGGCTTGATGCTGACAGGTGCGTCAAAGATGAGAAAACAGAGGAACGGAAGAGACAGGGAATGCTGTGTCTAGGTCACAGACTGAGCCAATATATTATTTTGTAGTGGTTACAGCATCAGACCTCGACCTGGGAGAGACCTGGGTTCAAATCCCAACTTGCCCATGAAGCTCACTGGGTGACCATGGTCCAGTCACGGCCTCTCAGCCTAACCTACTCCAGAGGGTTGTTGTGGAGATTTCATGAGGAGGGGTAGAACCATGTATTTGAAGATGGCTATCACATCACCTCTTGGGGCTTCTCCACGCTTACCTGTCCTTTATGCTTTCCTTGCATTGTTCACACTTTCCCCACGAAAACCCGCTCTCTAAAGCTGAATTGGAGCAAATGGCAATCCTCCGGAAACCCAAATTGCCATTTGTTGCACTTCGGCTTTAAAGAGCAGGTTTTTGCAAGGAGAGCTCTGGGGTGTGGGGGCTCTCAGACATGGAGCGTTAAAGTCAAACATGGAGCTTTAAAAGTAAGGACCTGTGCCTGGAAAGAGCAGGGCAAAAGGTAAGGGTGGCTAAGACCCTTCAGTCTTCTCTTCTCCAGGCTAAATGTGAGCTGTTGGGTGGTGATGGTGGTGTAAAGTTTGGTGTTTGAGATGCACTCTTTCCATGCATGGGAATCCTTTTGCTCCTTTGCGTGTCTCTGAGCTTCGATTGCTACTTCCCCATAAAAGGCAGACCTTTAGAAGGTGGCAGATCAAAGGCAGATCTTTGGCACCGCACTCCATGCAGAAACCGGCGGGCTTTTTTATTGGCCTCTTTTACCATCTGCGGAGTGCAAGCAATGCTAAAAGTAATAGCAGCCAATATAGCAAAATAACAGAAGATGAAGGGGGTGTCAGCAACCTCTGGAGCAGCCTGGGCTCCTTCTTTGCTCTTATCCACTGTCTGCAGTGCGTGTTCAAAAAAAAGTCTTAGCTACGGACATCTCCTGCAGAATCAAGAATTGAATGCATCCAATGGAGGAAAATAAATCCCTGATGATTCTTATATTGTCCACTGCTCAGGAAATAAGTCTTGTGCTGGAATTGGAGAGCACGCTGAGTTCATGGTCTGGTTCTGGGTCTCCTTTCATGTGGGGGTGGCCACCCATGTACAGCTTTCTCTGTGGATGTCGGGACAAACTGTTCTGGCTCCATGATTGTCTAAGCCAGGACTGAGGAACTTGTGGACCTCCAGATGTTAAAAATAATAAAATGCCTAATAAAGGTTTGATAAGTAAGTAGTAAAAATAATATAAAATTACACATCACTTGGGAAGACAGGCAAACTAATGCCAGTGTACTGGAAGAAGCAAAGATCACCAGTGTCGAAGCAATGATTCTTCAACATCCACTTCGTTGGACTGGTCATGTTGTGCAGATGCCTGATTATCGTCTTCCAAAGCAACTACTCTTATTCCGAACTTAAAAAATGGAAAGCGTAATTCTAATGGTCAACAAAAGACGTTTAAAGACTCTCCCAAGGCAAATCTTAAAAAAAAATGTAGTATAAACACAGACAACTGGGAAACACTGGCCTGCGAGCGCTCCAACTGGAGAACAGCCTTTACCCAAGGTGTCATGGGCTTTGAAGACGCTCAAACTCAGGACGAAAGGGAGAAATGTGTGAAGAGGAAGGCACGCTTGGCAAACCCTCACCGTGATCAACTCCCACCTGGAAACCTATGTCCCCACTGTGGAAGGACATGTGGATCCAGAATTGGCCTCCAAAGTCACTTACGGACTCACTGTCAAAACTGTGTTTATGGAAGACAATCTTACTTGGCTACGAGTGATCACCGAAGAAGAAGAAGAAGAAGAAGAAGAAGAAGAAGAAGAAGAAGAAGTGGCCTTACAGCTCCCTTCATCCCTCACCATTGGCCATGCTGCCTGGGGCTGATGGGGTCCAGCAAGATTAGGAGGGCCAGAGTTTTTCCTGCAATCTAAATACAGGGTGAGCAGGTGTGGCAGGTTCAGCACTGGGAACCCCCTCCCCCCCCAAAAAAAACTCCCAACATCTACTAATGAAGAGTTGATGTCCTTGTGAATTAATTATTTCTAGAGTCAACTTGGCTGCAGGGTTCGGGGCACGTCAATGCAGAATTTCTGCGACTACCATCTGGCCGTGGAAGAAAAGGGCCTGTTCTTGGGGGGGGGGGGAATGAAAGGCAGAAATACAGGATGGGTGACACCTGGCTTGAGAGCAGTGCATGTGAAAAGGATCTAGGAGTCTTGGTAGACCACAAACTTGACATGAGGCAACAGTGTGATGCAGCAGCTAAAAAAGCCAATGCGATTCTGGGCTGCATCAATAGGAGTATAGCATCTAGATCAAGGGAAGTAATAGTACCACTGTATTCCGCTCTGGTCAGACCTCACCTGGAATACTGTGTCCAGTTCTGGGCACCACAGTTCAAGAAGGATACTGACAAGCTGGAACGGGTCCAGAGGAGGGCAACCAAAATGGTCAAAGGCTTGGAAACGATGCCTTATGAGGAACGGCTTAGGGAGCTGGGTATGTTTAGCCTGGAGAAGAGAAGGTTAAGGGGTGATATGATAGCCATGTTCAAATATATAAAAGGATGTCATATAGAGGAGGGAGAAAGGTTGTTTTCTGCTGCTCCTGAGAAGCGGACACGGAGCAATGGATTCAAACTACAAGAAAGAAGATTCCACCTAAACATTAGGAAGAACTTCCTGACAGTAAGAGCTGTTCGACAGTGGAATTTGCTGCCAAGGAGTGTGGTGGAGTCTCCTTCTTTGGAGGTCTTGAAGCAGAGGCTTGACAGCCATCTGTCAAGAACGCTTTGATGGTGTTCCTGCTTGGCAGGGGGTTGGACTGGATGGCCCTTGTGGTCTCTTCCAACTCTAGGATTCTATGATTCTATGATCTTTCTGTTAACTGCCTGCTCAGTACAAATGCAGCACACATTTTGAGTGGGTGGCTGAGAGGAGAAGGAGGATACACAAAAGGTTGCAGATGTCCTTCATCCCAAAAATCCTGTGTTTTGCCCCCCTTTGCCAAGCCTGCAAAAGGCTTGGCATGTGAAGAAGCTAGACCCTGGATCCATCCTGGGACAGTTACGGAGCCAAAAGCATTTCCTTGGAGCAGCAAACAGACCCCAGTTGACAAACAGCTGCAACAGTCTCCACAGCTGGTTTGGACATATTGACCTTTAGAGAATAGACCCAGCCAGCCCTGATCACTCCTCTTGCTCCACACTGATGACCAAGGATTCACTCTTGCACCAAAAAGCCTTTAAATTTACAGATGGGGTAGATCTGACCTCTGTTTTATAGAAGAAGAGTTTGGATTTGATATCCTGCTTTATCACTACCCGAAGGAGTCTCAAAGCGGCTAACAGTCTCCTTTCCCTTCCTCCCCCGCAACAAACACTCTGTGTGGTGAGTGGGGCTGAGAGACTTCAAAGAAGTGTGACTAGCCCAAGGTCACCCAGCAGCTGCATGTGGAGGAGCGGAGACGCGAACCCGGTTCACCAGATTACGAGTCTACCGCTCTTAACCACTACACCACACTGGTGAGCCAGCATCACTTTCCAAGAAGGGAAAGCATCAGATAATGAGTGCCACTCTCTGGTTTCCATCTCACTGTGTTATTAAAACAACCCCCAGAATTCTGTGCTGTGTAGGGACTGCCCATTAGCATCAGCCTGGCATCCACAATGGCTGATGATGCCCAGAGCCAGGGTGAGGGCAGCTCCCAGAACCAGTTGAAGATTGATGTTCTTCTGTTCCATCATCTTAAGTCTCCCACTGCAACTGCTAGTCATTGGCTTCCTGAATAAAGGTAAAGGGACCCCTGACCATTAGGTCCAGTTGTGTCCGACTCTGGGGTTGCGGCGCTCATCTCGCTTTATTGAATACACAGTATTCGCTTCCTGAATACTGTGTTCCTAATATGCCCGTTATTCTGACCAGCCAGGTGTTCCATACTGAAAGCCTGCCATCCCGTAGGATGTTTGACGTTGCTACATAGACTTTTAAGGATCAGACTCTTTCAGGCTGAAGCCGTTCATTTTTAAAGAAAGCTACAAAGCAAGCTGCCTTCTACCAACTCAGACCATTCCCCTATTTAGGCCAGTATTACCTGCACTGACTGGCAGCGGTGTCCAGGGTCTCAAGCACAGAGGGGCCTTTCCCATTACCTGCTTCTGGGTCCTCTTTAATGGGAGATGCCAGGATTTGAAACTGGAACCTTCAGCACATAAAATAGGTTGTCATGGCCCCAGACCAGGACTCTGGAGGCAGAGTTCTCCAGCAATTCCTCTTTGGAGGAGGTGGAGATGCAGTGGCGAACGGAGCAGCTTGGCCACCCACAGCAGTAAAACCGAGGGCACCCCCCAGGGGCGGGGCGCCGCTCCGTAGTGCGCACGCACAGCGCTGCTCTGTAGCGTGCGCACATCGTGCATCATGACAATGCATCGTGACGTCACGACGCATGTGTCACAGCGCACGGCGCATGCGCGCTACGGAGCGATGCCGCGAGCAAGCCGCGGAGCGAGGCTGCCTTGCTCCGTGGCTTACTCACGGCTTGCCGCGCCACCGCTTCGTAGCGCACATGCGCCGTGCGTCGTCATGCACGACGCATGTGTCACGATGCATACGTGCTACAGAGCGGCACTGAGCATGCGTGCTACGGGGTGGGTGGAGGCGAGGGGCGGGCCAGGGAGGGGGTGACGCCCCTCGCTGGCCCGCCCCTCGCTTCCGCTCCAGCCGGAAAAAGGAAAGCAGCTTTGCGAGCAAGCCATCAGAGCGCGCTTTTTACCAGGTGGTGGGGCTCGGCTTGGGCATCGCGGGGGGGGGGGGGCGTGCCGAGTGTCACCCCTCCTCCAGGGTAGCACCCGGGGCGGACCCTCCCCAACGTCCTGCCCTTGCTCTGCCCCTGAGGAGATGGATCCACTTCCTAATTTGCCACATTAGGAAAGAGCACATTAGGAAATTTGCCACAAGAGCAGCTAATCAGGCTCCTGGATGAAGTGAATCCGCAACCTGATTGGCCTACAGGAGTAGCCCGGAATTAGCCAATCACGTAGGACCCATTGTGTAAATAATGTATATATAGCAGACGTTTTGGGGAAGGATTCATTCCTTGCTACTATGAGCTGAATAAAGAGCATGAAATTCACACTTGACTACAAGTATATTTCAGTCTCCTTCCATCAAAGTGGTGTTGCAGGCTTCAGATATACTATAAAAGTCAGGCTGACCTGTTTATCAGGGTATCAAAAGCAGGAAGAGTATTCACACCCCAAACAGCAATCCCTCTCTCAAACCGTCTCCAGCTCTCTTGACAAAGTGGGCTTACTCTTTTGCGTAAGCCTTGACCCCCCCCCCCCCACAAAAGCCTTTAAAAATGCACAGCTGGTTGAAAACCGGGCTGCTTCCAACTCTTTCTTCCTCCGAAATCCTCCAGAGTCACAGGGCTGAAATCCGAGCACAACATGTTGGTGTTAAATGAGGAAACTCTCGTTTCCTCAATACCAGAGCCCTGATGAAAACTGCAAGGGGGAACTATGAACAGATGTCCCTTTAACAACGCAAACAAGGAGAGAATTGAAATCGCTGGTGGCAGCCAACCTTCCACAAATCTCGACACTTCCTTCATTTTTTCTCCCTCCATTTGTTTCGCTGTCCTGGTCTAACCATTGCAAATACATTGTTTTCACTTCTGCAAAAGAAAATCCCCGCAAGCTTTTTTTCCTTCCCCCTTCGTTCTTTCTTTCTCAACCTTTCCATCCCTTCACACTGAAATGTGAGGAGTCTTTTGTATTGCACAAAAGGTAAAAGTCCTGGCCTTAAAGCAATTGGACTTTCACCAGGAAATAGCAGGGGGATTTCGGTGAGTCACGCCAAACCTCGCCTCAGTTTCCCTGTCTTTAGAGGGGGACTTTAAAGGAAATCTTTCAGAATAAATCCTGATAAAAAGAAAGAGATGTTGTGGGCAGGTGGTTAACCTGTCTGGGAATTAGGTAAACAGCCTGTTCCATATTGAGTCACACTCTCCTCGAAGGAGCAAATTTGTAGCCTGGGGCTCCTCATCGATCCAGCACTATCACCACCGGCATGGAGTGTATTTTTCAGCTGGTACACCAGCTAAGGCCATTCCTGGACTGAGAAGGCCTTGCCATAGCCTAGCAACCTTCTAACTACCCTGTTTCCCCTATTTTAAGACGTAGTCATAAAATAAGCCATAGCAGGATTTTTTCGCATTTGCGAAATATAAGCCGTACCCTGAAAATAAGCCATAGTGATAGGCGCAGTTCTGGAGGGCGCCAAGGAAAAGGTGGGGCTGGGCTTACATAATAAAAATAAGACATCCCCTCAAAATAAGCCATAGTGTGTTTTCTTGAGGGAAAAAATATATAAGACGGTGTCTTAAAATTGGGGAAACACAGTAGATTACTGTAATCCAATTTACATGGGGCTGCCCTTGAAGACAGTACAGCTAATCAGCTTTGCAAGATCTACTATGTCCTCTGTTGGAAGAAATGTGACCTTGTTAATTCTCCTTGACCTCTCAGCGGCTTTCGATACCATCAGTCATGGGATCCTTCTGGAGTGGCTGTCTGAGTTAGGGGTGCAGGGCCGGATTTAGGTTTGATGAGGCCCTAAGCTACTGAACGTAATGGGGCCCTTTATATGTCCAGCTGTCCTTTGTCAACAACAAATTGTTGCTGTTTTGTGTGTGTTGAATACATGCTATATGGTAATTTATGGACCTAATAGGTATCTAAAGCCATTTGCACATGTTGGTGTGCAACCAGTCCATGCAGAATGTAGGCACCCTATATATAGAAAGGAGCAACCCAGTGATATTATAGGGAGCAGGCTAGCAGGCGGAGCCCATTACTTACATCATAGGAGCCGACACAACACAAAACACTGTTGCTGTATGTAGGTTTTATTTTATTTGTTTTTTAACTTATATTTTGGAAATGTACATCCAGGTTTGTTTCTCTTTAAACATTTTTGGGGGCCCCAAGAAAGTAGGGCCCTAAGCTATAGCTTGTTTAGCTTATACATAAATCCGGCACTGTAGGGGTAGGTGGCGCCACACTGCTTTGCAGCAGTTCTGGTCCTACTTGGGTGGTTGTTTCCAGAGGGTGATGCTTAGGGAGTGTTCTATTTAACCCCATGGAGACTTCAGGGTTTAATTTTATTCCCTGTCATTATCCCTAGCCTTAACATCTACATGAAACGACTGAATGAGGTTATCCAGAATTTTGGCTGTAATATGTTGATGACCCACAGCAGGGGGAGGCCCCACTTACCATCCATACAAATGACTTCTCAATGGCCAGTATCTTCTGATACAAAGTTCTCAAATACTTCTCAACAAGAGAAAGACAATCCAGATAAAATGGGGCGGCAGCAGCAGACCAGAAACTAAGGGACAGTAAACAAAACTTTTTTCTTTTCCTTTTTTAATAAGAAAGTGAATCTGTACATAACTTTAGTGAGTTTTATGAAATGCCATATTTATCGCTCCATAAGACGCACCTGACCATAAGACGCACCTAATTTTTAGAATAGGAAAGGGGGAAAGCCCCGTTTTTTTAAGGATCAGCTCAAACCTGTGCAGCTTATTTTGCAAAGGGGGAAAGCTATTTTTTGAGGATCAGCTTAAAGTTGTTGAGCTTACTTTGCAAAGGGAAAAAATCCTGTTTTTATGGGGTTCAACTCACAGTTCTGCAGCTTTTTTAGGAAAGGAAAGGGAGCCCTTTCGATGGTTTCCAGACAGATAATCTAATCAGCCAGTCACATGTCGCTGGGGAAACAAATAGCCTCCATCTGAAGAACATTCAACAATGGAGGCCTGGGCAAGGGGGCGGGGCCGGAAAGCGAGCCAGTGGGCGACCACACATTCGCTCCATAAGACGCACAGACATTTCCCCTTACTTTTTAGGAGGAAAAAAGTGTGTCTTATGGAGCGAAAAATACGGTAGTCCTCCCTTGCGACACAAGGGATGGAGCAGAAATTTGTTCAGAAATCTGCATCCTAACACAAAGTCACATAATTCACACTTCCCAAACCAACACACAGCCACAGACTTATCCAAATTTTGCAATGCAGTTAACAAAACAAAACAAAAGTTTACAAAATTTAAATCTGTTCCCTCACACCTCTTTCTTTCCACCAACTTCCCGTTTTTCATATGCACGTCTTTCACGTTGGCTTATATTAACATAATTTCTAACATTCACGTCTCAATTTATTTTCAGTTTTTCATTACACCCCCCTCCCACCTCCAAAAAAGCATTGAGACAATATGGAAGCATTTATCTGAGCTTCTTCTTTTTTCTTTTTTTAAAAGAATATCATATTAAGAAAAAATTGCTTGCAATATTAAGCAAATTGCATAAAAAATATTAGTAGAAATGTCCATGAATATCCAAACACATTTTTGTGCAGACTTTTGACGTGAACTAAACTTAATATGGGAGAAATGAGACATTGAGAGATACCAAAACGGACATTTTCATCCACACTACTTTTGAATCAAAATATCTAAATGGGCAAACATTCAGTTCAAGCTCATGGAGGTACAAGCTTTTGATATTTGAAGGACCTTTTCGTGACGGGAAACGGTTGAGTGGGAGAGATGAAGAACTAATTTAGGAGTGCAAAGCATTATTTAAAGGGGTAAGCGGCAGTTGTGGTGATTTTGGATCACAACCCATCAGATTTAAGTGAAGGGATTGGGGTTACATATTCCCGTCCCCCCACCCCCCAGCAAAATGAGAAAAAGAAAACCACTCTTTTTCTCAGCCAAAGTGCTGAGAAAAAACTTCAACCAGGAATATAAGCTTGTTTTTGTGCTACTCCAGAGGGGAGGACCTGAACCGATAGATTCAAATGAAAAGAAAGGAGATACCGATGAAACATTGGGAAGAACTTTCTGAGGTTAAAACTATTCGACAGTGGAATGGACTCCTTTGGAAGGTGAAGAAGAAGAAGAAGAAGAAGAGTTTGGATTTGATATCCCGCTTTATCACTACCCGAAGGAGTCTCAAAGCGGCTAACATTCTCCTTTCCCTTCCTCCCCCACAACAAACACTCTGTGAGGTGAGTGGGGCTGAGAGACTTCAGAGAAGTGTGACTAGCCCAAGGTCACCCAGCAGCTGCATGGGGAGGAGCGGAGACGTGAACCCAGTTCACCAGATTACACGTCTACCACTCTTAACAACTACACCACACTGGCGATCTCTTCTTCCTTGGAGGTTTTTAACAGAGGTCAGGGGGTTTTTAAGCTGTGTTTCCTGCTCTAGGTGTCCCTTCCAACTCAACAATTCTATGATTTTATGAAATTTGATATTAGAGAGTCCTTGGGTGGGTCCATCAGTCAATGCCAAAGGGACCAATAATGAGAGGATTGGATCTAGAAGTGATAGCATTGCCTACTAAGTGATCAGGGTCACTGGTCCCATCACCTCCTGGCAAATAGAAGGGGAAGAAATGGAGGCAGTGAGAGATTTTACTTTCTTGGGTTCCATGATCACTGCAGATGATCGAAATTAAAAGGCGCCTGCTTCTTGGGAGAAAAGCAATGACAAACCTAGACAGCATATTAAAAAGCAGAAACATCACCTTGCCAACAAAGGTCCGTATAGTTAAAGCTATGGTTATTCCAGTAGTGATGTATGGAAGTGAGAGCTGGACCATAAAGAAGGCTGATCGCCAAAGAATTGATGCTTTTGAATTCTGGTGCTGGAGGAGACTCTTGAGAGTCCCATGGATTGCAAGAAGATCAAATTATCCATTCTTAAGGAAATCAGCCCTGAGTGCTCACTGGAAGGACAGATCCTGAAGCTGAGGCTCCAATACTTTGGCCACCTCATGAGAAGAGAAGACTCCCTGGAAAAGACCCTGATGTTGGGAAAGTTTGAGGGCACAAGGAGAAGGGGATGACAGAGGACGAGATGGTTGGACAGTGTTCTCGAAGCTACCAACATGAGTCTGACCAAACTGCGGGAGGCAGTGGAAGACAGGGGTACATGGCATGCTCTGGTCCATGGGGTCACGAAGAGTCGGAAACGACTAAACAACAACAACAACAACAACAACAACAACAACAACAACAACAACAACAACAACTAAGTGATAGCATTGCCTGCTAAGATGCTTTGCACACTGGGCTATGGCCTTTGGTCCATGTGCCCTAGCATCGTCTTCTGCAGGTCAAAACAGTTCTTCAACATCTCCAGGAAATGGACTTTTCTAGCGCTGCTCTCTGAGATTTCTGCCATAAATGCCAAAGGATTGAACCCGTATACAAGGCATGTGTCTTGCCCCAAGCTATCATCTCTTCTGATAGTGGCAGCCTTGGCCTTAGATTTGGAGGGCTCTCGACCATGCTGTTCTCAGTGAGATACCTTGAACCCCCCGAGAGGCAGGGGATGGAAATGGAAAAGCATTTCCTACTTTGTCTAAACTTCTTAGGTGCTTCAGGCAAAGTGGGAATCCAAAGTTAGAATGCTGAGGTACTGGGGGGGGGGACACCAGCAAATGCCCAATGTTACCGGTTTAGCGCAGTGCACGGGGACTCACCGAGTGGGCGGCTCAGTTCAGGGGTGGCTCAGGGGCTGGTTAAACGGCCTCCATGGGCCGCTTCTTGCCCATGGGCCGCAGGTTGGAGACCCCTGCTCTATAGCCACCACTAAATAAAGTGCATTGTCTGTCTGTCTGTCTGCCACACAGAATTAGAAGGGACTCTGGGGGTCTCTTTCTCTCCCTTTTGGATACCAACCTATCACTACCCCAATCTCTAGCTCCTGTGAGGCCACCAGGATCAGGATCAGTCCAGCCCATCATCACATGGTTCCTAGAACAGATGGAGGTGAGATGGAAAATCAGCTTACCTACAGTGAGGAAATGCCAGGCTCCTGGGTCCACCCTTCAGAAGAATTGATCCTGGGCTATATCAACAGCTGCTCAGAGTTGGCCAACTGCATTTGAATGAAACCAGCATTTCTTACGAGGACTGCTGAAGTGGACGTGTGTTGTCTGGTGCCAAGGAATCAAGGTTTCCCTTTATTTAAGATAGAGAGAAAAGCAGAGAGGGACTTTTGGATAAAGGCTGCAGAGGTTCCAGTCAAAAGCACCCTCCGCTGGTACTGGAATCTCAGTGAGGAAGTGGCTTTATTATTCTAAGAAATTGTGGTGAAGTCTTCCTTCTTTCCACAGCTGTCATGCAAAGTCAGCAGCACCAGCCATCGCAGGGATGGCGCCTCGCTTCTCCAAAGGGGCTATAGTCAGCATCTTTGCTGCCAGGGGCAAGTTCTGGCCTCGTCGGGCAGCAAGCAGGGTTCTTTGGGTCACCAACCAGTTGTCCACACCAGAAGACACAGCCAATGTTTACACTGGACGAGGGATTTAGGGCATAATATTCAACTTTCAGATTGGGAAAGGTTATGGGAAACTGTTTTGAAATTCTCGGCATGTTGTACGCTGAAAGAAAATTGTATGAGAATGATGTACCGGTGGTATTTTAAGATAGCAAAAATATATGACAAGTACAAATACCTGCTGGAAATGTAAAGAAAAAGAAGGTACCTTTTATCATATGTGGTGGAAGTGTAAGGTAATTAAAGCATTCTGGGAAAGGATATATAAATAAATAATAATAATAATAAAATTTTTTATTTATACCCTGCCCTTCCCAGCCAAGACCGGGCTCAGAGCGGCTAACACCCATAAAATCACAACAAAACATACAAAACAATCAATTAAAATGCAAGTTAAAATACGATTTAAAATTTAAAATGCAGCCTCATCTTTAAGTAGCCCACCAATCAAACAGGTTTAAACTAAAACCAACCCAAAGGCCAGGCGGAACAGCTCTGTCTTGCAGGCCCTGCGGAAAGATGCCAGATCCCGCAGGGCCCCTCATCTCTTCTGACAGACCGTTCCACCAGGTCGGGGCCAGTACTGAGAAAGCCCTGGCCCTAGTTGCGACCAGCCTAGCATCCTTATGGCTCGGGACCTCCCAACATGTTATTGTTTGAGGACCTTAAGGTCCTACACGGGGCATACCAGGAGAGGCGGTCCCTTAGGTACGAGGGTCCTAGGCCGCATAGGGCTTTAAAGGTCAAAACCAGCACCTTAAACCTGATCCTGTACTCCACCGGGAGCCAGTGCAGCTGGTAGAGCACTGGGTGAATGTGGTCCCGCGACAAAGACCCCGTAAGGAGCCTCTCCGCAGCATTCTGCACCTGCTGGAGTTCCTGGGTCAGCTCAGAGGCGTAGCAAGCCCAGGTGGTACCCGGGGGCGGAATTTTTTTTGTCACCCCCCACCACTTTAATTTAAAAAAAATTTAAAAAAATTAAAAAGTGTCACCCCCCTCTGATGGTGCCACTTTGTGAGGTGTGGGGGGTTGTGTGTGTGTCTATTATCTCTTTTTTTCAATGAAGATAAAAATTATAAAAAAAATTAAAAAAAATATTATTTTTTTAAAGTGTCACCCCCCTCTGGGGTGGAACCTGGGGCGGCCCGCCCCCCCCGCCCCCCGTTGCTACGCCCCTGGGTCAGCTTCAAGGGCAGCCCCGCGTAGAGCGAGTTACAATAATGAAGTCTGGAGGTGACCGTCGCATGGATCACTGTGGCCAGATCAGGGCGGGAGAGGTAGGGAGCCAACTGCCTAATACAGCGGAGATGGAAAAATGCCACCTTTGCTGTGGCTGCAACCTGCGCCTCCATGGAAAGGGAGGCGTCGAAGGTTACACCCAGACTCTTGACAGAAGGCGCTGGCACTAATTGAGCCCCCACAAGAGATGGGATGGGATATAATGAATTGAAAAAAAATATGTTTAAAATAACTTTTGTAAAACAACAACAACAAAAAACCAGAAGCTTTATTACAGTGGTAACTTGGTTCTCAAATGCCTTTGTTCCCAAACACCGAAAACCCGGAAGTACCGGTAAGTGTTTCAGTTTTTGAATGTTTTTCAAAAGCTGAACGTGTTGGCTATTGTTTCTGGGGCACCTGCACCAATCAGAAGCTGCGCCTTGGTTTTCAAACATTTTGGAAGTCAAATGGATTTCTGGAAAGGATTAAGTTTGGCGCTTTTGTTTTTGCTATTTATTTTCCGTTTTTGGTTTTGAGGCTTTTTTGGTTAATTCGTTTTTGTGACTGTGTGGAACCCAGTTCAGCTACTGATTGATTGTGTGACTGCGGAAGTGGATAAAAGCCCCCCATCCAAACAATGACTGTCATCAGTGCAGGTAAGAAAATAATAATAATTTTAATTTTTATCATCTACAATACTGTCTTCTTTATTTTATAGTACAGTACATTGATTATTGCTTTCATTTTATGGATCAATTGTCTTGTTAGATAGTAAAATTCATGTTAAATTGCTGTTTTAGGGATTGTTTTTAAAAGTCTGGAATGGATTAATTCATTTTGGATTACTTTCTATGAGATTACTTTCTATCAGCCTTTCACCCATTCCCACCACCCTTCTGAGTAATACCCCTCCCCACCCTCTCACTATATATAAGGGTCTGGTGACTTCTGTTTCAGTGTATTTGAAGAAGTGTGCATGCACACGAAAGCTCATACCAAGAACAAACTTAGTTGGTCTCTAAGGTGCTACTGGAAGGAATTTTTTTATTTTGTTTTTTCTATGAGAAAGCGCACCTTGGTTTTGGAACGCTTTGGTTTTGGAACAGACTTCTGGAACGGATTACGTTTGAGAACCAAGGTACCACTGTATTAGGAACTGTAGGTACCAACATCCCAAAGGAATAGAAAAAGACTTTTCTTGTATGCGACAACAGCCGCACACATGTTATTAGCCCAGAGATGGAAAGAAGAAAGAGTCCCGACCAGAGAGGAATGGCAAATCAAGCTGTTGGACTACGCTGAAATGGCAAAACTGACCGGAAGGCTCAGGAACCAAGAAGACAAAAACTTCAAAAAAGAATGGGGGAATTTTATAATTTATCCACTGTAAACAGATGAAAACATTAGCAGGATTTTAATAACACTTGTAATGTAGCAAATGTCATGGACAATATGGAAAGATACAAAATATGGACTGGGAAATAATATGCAGTTAAGAGGGTGTACAATAGGAAACCATGGAAGGTGGTAAGTCCAGAGATTTGTAGAAATCTCTAAATGTGGATATGTCATTTGGATTGCTATAAATTAATATTTGCAAAACCAAATAAAAATTATTATAAAAAAGAAGACACAGCCAATGTTGGACAAGCCCAGCACAGCAGGGGTGAGATGTTTGCTACTAGAACCAAAAGATCTACCAGCCCAAACCAGGTGCAAAGCACATATACCGGTAATTAGAATGAAGTGATAGGGTACCTCTGAGCCTAGGAATTTATTTTTTGTACCAGAACCAAACTGAGCTCAGATTTTATTATTTATACCCTGCCCATCTGACTGGGTTGCCCCAACCACTCTGGGCAGCTTCCAGCATATATAAAAACATAATAAAACATTAAACATTTTTAAAAAAACTTCCCTCTACAATTCAGATGTCTTCTAAAGGTTGTATACAGTGGTACCTCGGGTTAAGTACTTAATTCGTTCCAGAGGTCCATTCTTAACCTGAAGCACCACTTTAGCTAATGGGACCTCCTGCTGCCGCTGCGGCGCCAGAGCACGATTTCTGTTCTTAGCGGAGTTCTTAACCTGAAGCGTACTTAACCTGAAGCGTACTTAACCCGAGGTACCACTGTAGTTACTTATCTCCTTGGCTCAGGGGTCTCATAACTCCATACCCTCCAACATTTCTCCAATGAAAATAGGGGTGCCTTATGGAAAGGTGAGACATTTCGGGATCAAATCAGAAACCGGGACGGCTTCTGTAAATCTGGGACTGCCCCGGGAAAATAGCAACACTTGAAAGGTCTGCAAAAGTATGTATATTAGGAGCGATTCACACTAAAATGTAAAGCCCTAAACTGCCTCGGTCCTGTATACCTGAAGGAGCGTCTCCACCCCCATCGTTCTGCCCGGACACTGAGATCCAGTGCCGAGAGCCTTCTGGCGGTTCCCTCACTGCGAGAAGCAAAGCTACAGGGAACCAGGCAGAGGGTCTTCTCGGTAGTGGTGCCCACCCTGTGGAACGCCCTCCCATCAGAGGTCAGAGCGATAAACAACTATCTGACATTCAGAAAATACCTCAAGGCAGCCCTATTTAGGGAAGTTTTTAATTTGTGATATTTTAATGTATTTTGGTGTCTGTTGGAGGCCGCCCAGAGTGGCGGGGTACAAATAATAAAAATATTATTATTATTATTATTAAAATGCTGGTGAGATTTCCTGAGGACTTTAAGAAGAAGGGGCGGGAGGGGGGGGGGACGATTCACAACCTGATGTGGAGAGCTGAACTTAAGGCTGGGGAAATGAGAAACTGCAGCTGGCAAAATCATCCCTCCCTATACAGCAGCCTGCGGCTCTGGAGATTGGCTGCTAGTCTGAGTAAATCCTGGGCTGCGTAGGAAACAGGCTGGCCGGATAGAAGGCAGGCTTCCTGCGTACTCTCTGCGGCAAGGCTGACTCTCGTGCCAGCATTTGAGAAACCCATCAGATGCACAACCAATGCTTCCGCTTTCTCCAGCAAATGACGACTACAGGATGCTAGAATCCTCCAGGAATAGAAACTCTTTCTTTCTTTTTGCTGCAGAATGTCGCGAGTCATGCATGAGGATGGATTTGGGGCAGTTGATGCCTGAAGTCCTGGAGAGACATTGCAAGAAAATACGGAGCAAGGCGGACCAAATGTTTCAGTATAACGCCACTCCCTATGTCCTTATGGCAATGACTTTCCAGCATCTTGACATCTGCCCCATCCTTTCAGCCAGAGATGCTGGAACTGAGCTGGAAATCTTTCTGCATGGAGAGGCGGGGGAACTTTTCTGACACAACGGCCACATTTCCCATTTCCCAAGTGTCGGGGTGGGGGTGGGGTGTCCCTGTTTCAGCAGAGGGCATGACCAAACCAAAGATGGGCATGGCCACCCCCATAAATCGCACACAGGACACACAAGAAATAAAAACGCCCTCGTGATTCCTGCATTGCAGGGGGTTGGACTAGATGAGCTCTGGGGTCCCTTCTAACTCTACAATTCAATGGTTCTGTGAAACACAGGTACGCACGCTCACATGCATGGCTATCTATGCACACTAATTCCCCACTCCATCACACAATAGTTGTTGGGCGGAGGGGGGGAATAAATTTTAAAAGCTGCCTTGGGTAGGTAGGTAGGTATTTACTTACTTACTTACTTACTTACTTACTTACTTACTTACTTACTTACTTACTTACCCAGCCACTCTGGGTGGCTCCCAACAGAATATTAAAAACAGGCATAGGCAAACTCAGCCCTCCAGATGTTTTGGGACTACAATTCCCATCATCCCTGGCCACTGGTCCTGTTAGCTAGGGATCATGGGAGTTGTAGTTCCAAAACTTCTGGAGGGCCGAGTTTGCCTATGCCTGGAATAAAACATCAAACATTAAAAACTTCCCTAAACAGGTCTGCCTTCAGGTGTCTTCTAAAAGTCAGATAGTTGTTGATTTCCTTGACATCTGAAGGGAGGGCGTTCCACAGGGCAGGCGCCACTACCGAGAAGGCCCTCTGCCTGGTTCCCTGTAACCTCACTTCTCGAGGGGAGGGAACCGCCAGAAGGCGCTCGGAGCTGGACCTCAGTGTCCGGGCTGGACGATGGGGGTGGAGACACGCTCCTTCAGGTATACTGGGCCGAGGTTCATTCAATACTAAATGCAAACATCAGAAAAGCCCTGCTGGATCACCTCAAGTCCATATCTAGTCCCATAATGGCTGTTCAAGTGACCAATGGAAGCCCCGAAGCAAGACTTGAAGTTATCTGACATTGAGGCTTCTTTATCTAAAGGTAAGTTTCTAGTCCTTAAGGTGGGGAAAGTATACTTAGAAGTGTGTCAACAATTCCTTTGGGCATCTCAGGAGAAGCCCATGAGTGACTGCATAGGATTCCCAGTGATTTCGGGGCAGGGGTGGAGCTAGTAGCCCTTTGCTCCCGTCTAACAAGTTAAAGAAGGTAAATGAATAATATATATATTTCAAAATAAATGGCAGAGGGGTGGACTAAATGGCCTACTGGTGCTCCCAGTTCTGTGATTCTCTGTTGCGAAAGCAGCTCCGAAACCAGGCTGTCTGGACCCTGGTGGGAAACGCCTTCGCAACACCTGCTTGTCTCAGCTTTCAGTAGGGAAATGGTTTTTGTAACACAGCGCAGTGAAGTCTCTGCGATGAACACACCCCTTCCAGAGGTTTATTGCCGATTAAACTATTTCACAACCACACAGAACTTCAGAACAGGAGAACATGTGCTTGCTTGGCGTTTGAAGTTCGGCTCTGCAAAAAGCGGGGGCAGAAAAGGAGAACAGAATCCAAGGCGAACAGATGTCAGAGCAGGAATGCTGAAGCGTCATCTACGTTGCCGGGGGGGGGGACGACTAGCAAAACAGCATACTACCAAGAGGACTCCCCCAGATTCTCCTCTGCAAAGCCGGGTGGTAAATATTTTTCTGGCCGCATTTTATTTTCAACATCTACACCTGGCTGCCAGTGAATTTTTAATAGCAGCAGACCACATTTGATGGTATCAGCTAACTACAGTGGTACCTCAGGTTACATACGCTTCAGGTTACATACGCTTCAGGTTAAGAACTCCGCTAACCCAGAGGGACCCAGGTGGCGCTGTGGGTTAAACCACAGAGCCTAGGGCTTGCTGATCAGAAGGTTGGCTGTTCGAATCCCTGCGACGGGGTGAGCTCCCGTTGCTCGGTCCCGGCTCCTGCCCACCTAGCAGTTCGAAAGCATGTCAAAGTGCAAGTAGATAAATAGGAACCGCTCCGGCGGAAAGGTAAACGGCGTTTCCATGCACTGCTCTGGTTCGCTAGAAGTGGCTTTGTCATGCTGGCCACATGACCTGGAAGCTGTACGCCGGCTCTTGGCCAATAAAGCGAGATGAGCGCCGCAACCCCAGAGTTGGACACGTCCCTTTACCTTTACCTTTAACCCAGAAATAATGCTTCAGGTTAAGAACTTTGCGTCAGGATAAGAACAGATTGTGCTCTGGTGGCGCATCGGCAGCGGGAGGCCCCATTAGCTAAAGTGGTGCTTCAGGTTAAGAACAGTTTCAGGTTAAGAACGGACCTCCGGAACGAATTAAGTACTTAACCCGAGGTACCACTGTACTTGAAATGGCATTGAGTCAAATATTCTGGGCTAACTTCCTTTGCACAACCAATCAGGAGACAACCCTTTTTAAATACCAGAATTCAATTCTGAAACATATATATTTGGCAGAGGGAGAATCAAAATTCAAGACTGAGATGGCTTCATTTCAAACATCCATTCTTTTTCTTTCCACCTGAGGAAAACTGGCCTTGCCGACGAACTGACAGAACAACTAAGGGCTTCCAGAGTGCTCTCTTTCGAACCAGCCCCTCAAGTTCTGCAAGTTTTAGCTGACTCTAAACACAGAGTTTGCTAGATGAAAGCAAAACAGGAGGACATACCTTTGGGATTAGTTGAATTTTCCACTGCTTCTGCCTCGCAGCTCACACTTTTCTTCCCCACGAGAAAGAGAAGCTACACCGATCTCGCCAAACCGTTGCATCAAGGCAAGGAGGAACATTTCCAAGTTCTTTCCAAGGAGCTGGTAACAGAAAAAGTCCTTCAGCAGAGCCGATGCCCTTTGCACATGGTCAGAAAACGTTTGGGGCTGCTCCCAGGGCACACAGATCCTCTAAACTGAAGTCATGAAGGCACAATGTGCGCATTTCATCTCCCTTTTAAAGAACAGGGGAAGAGAAAAAGACGAAAGGAAACAAACAAGCCCCACCAGAATATCAGGATGAGAAATTTGGCAGGGATTCCTTCCCTTAAATCAGCAGCTGGAAGGAGAGGGTGTAACCCACTGACCTAGGAAAGCTGGCTAACATCCTGCTGGCGAGCAATAGGCTAATAAGTGCTGGTAGTGGGAAGAACCCATTGCCAGACTTTTCTCTCTTTTTTTTAGCACACCGGGATACTTGCTCGGGGCACAGTTCAGAAAAATCAAAGGAACTGAGGTCTTTGGAAAAGAGGCTGGCCTGTCTTATCTGATGAAGGTTCAACAGGCTGCACTCTGCAGGTGGGGATAGCATTGGAGGGAGGGAGGGGCTATTCAGGTTAAAGGGGTCTCCGTACAAGAGTTAGAACATAAGAACGTAAGATGAGTCTGCTGGATCAGGCCAAATGCCCACCTGATCCGGCATCCTGTCTTCACTGTGACCAGCAAGATACCTCAATGGACACAAAAGTTATTGAGTTTGTTTGTTTTTGCAAAATCCCAACCATGTCCAGCTATCGGTATTCAGAAGCATTACTCATATCCTCCAACATTTCCACAGTAAAAATGTTGTTGTTTAGTCGTTTAGTCGTGTCCGACTCTTCCTCCATCTCGTCCTCTGTCGTCCCCTTCTCCTTGTGCCCTCCATCTTTCCCAACATCAGGGTCTTTTCCAGGGAGTCTTCTATTCTCATAATTTTTATTAGTTTTCCATTCCACTTTACCTCTCTGGCTCTTTAGAGCCCATCAACTTCCATCCCTCCCGCCTCATGGCTTTCAAAAATCAACCTTTATATCATTGCATTTTATACATTTTCCAATTCTAATTTCACTCATTACAAAAAGACATTAAAATTTAAATTAAAATAAAAAGGGAGAAAGTTTCTCATTACAAGTCTTCAGACAACCCTGCTAGTGATGTTAATTGCTTACAGTAATCTTTCAATCTTTCAGGGACGCGGGTGGCGCTGTGGGTTAAACCACAGAGCCTAGGGCTTGCCGATCAGAAGGTCGGCGGTTTGTATCCCCGTGACAGGGTGAGCTCCCGTTGCTCGGTCCCTGCTCCGGCCAACCTAGCAGTTCAAAAGCACGTCAGAGTGCAAGTAGATAAATAGGTACTGCTGCAGCGGGAAGGTAAACGGCGTTTCCGTGCGCTGCTCTGGTTCGCCAGAAGCGGCTTTGTCATGCTGGCCACATGACCTGGAAGCTGTACGCCGGCTCTCGGCCAATAATGCGAGATGAGTGCGCAACCCCAGAGTCGGTCACGACTGGACCTAATGGTCAGGGGTCCTTTACCTTTACCTTTACCTTTACCTAATCTTTCAAATATTGTATAAATTTACTCCAGTCCTTTTGGAATACTTGATCACGCTGGTTTTGGATTTTTCCTGTCAGCTTCGCCAGTTCCACAAAGTCCATCATTTTCATCTGCCACTCTTCTTTCGGTGGTAGTTCTTGTTGTCTGTCTATCTATCTATCTATCTATCTATGTTGATCTCCTCCTTTGGTCAACAGGATAGGACTTTCTGCTCGATGAATGACAAGTTCCAGCTCTTCCATCTCAACCCTTCAACTCCGATGAGTGAGCCAAGGGACACTTCTCCATGTCTGGATTCTTGGGACTAGAGTCAGAAGGGGTCCTGAGGCTCATCTAGTCCACCCACTCTGCAATGCAGCAATCTCAGCTACAGCATCCATGACAGATGACCATCCAACCTCTGCTTAAAAACCTCCAAGGAAGGAGAGTCCACCATCAGGTCCCTGCTTAACTTTCACTTCCTCATACAGGTAGATAGCCGTGTTGGTCTGTCATAGTCAAAACAAAAATAAAAAAATTCCTTCCAGTTAGCACCTTAGAGACCAACTAAGTTTGTTCTTGGTATGAGCTTTCGTGTGCATGCACACTTCTTCAGATACACTGAAACAGAAGTCACCAGACCCTTATATATAGTGAGAGGGTGGGGAGGGGTATTACTCAGAGGGGTGGTGAGAATGGGTGAAAGGCTGATAGCTGTGGTAAACCTGTTGACGACTGTTAACGACCGCAATTAGTCTTACAGGAAAAGGCAAGGGGTGAGAAGGTTAAAAAAGCTTTGTTAAAAAGGTTAAAAAAGCTTTGGCCAAACCCTACGCCAAAGGATAAATGGACATAAATCTGACATCAGGAATCACAAGACAGAGAAACCAGTAGGAGAGCACTTCAATCTCCCAGGACACTCTATACAAGATCTCAAAGTAGCTGTCTTATTGCAAAGGAATTTCAGAAATAGACTGGAAAGAGAAGTTGCTGAATTGCAACTCATTACCAAGCTTAAAACCATGGAGAGACCTGGTCTGAACAAAGACATTGGATTCTTATCTCATTATACATGACAAAGCTTTTTTAACCTTCTCACCCCTTGCCTTTTCCTGTAAGACTAATTGCAGTCGTTAACAGTCGTCAACAGGTTTACCACAGCTATCAGCCTTTCACCCATTCCCACCACCCCTCTGAGTAATACCCCTCCCCACCCTCTCACTATATATAAGGGTCTGGTGACTTCTGTTTCAGTGTATCTGAAGAAGTGTGCATGCACACGAAAGCTCATACCAAGAACAAACTTAGTTGGTCTCTAAGGTGCTACTGGAAGGAATTTTTTTATTTTTGTCTTCACTTCCTCAGGCAGAGCAGCCAGCAAATTTGTCATTGGTCTAAGGCAGGCTTCCTGAAACTTGGCCCTCCAGATGTTTTGAGACTACAATTCCCATCATCCCTGACCATTGGTCCTGCTAGCTAGGGATCATGGGAGTTGTAGGCCAAAAAACATCTGGAGGGCCGAATTTGAGGAAACCTGGTCTAAGGACAGGTGGTTTTGTGGCTAGTCCTCTTGGCAATACATTGTGGGGCAGAACGGCTGTCCACTGAGACGGTGTCCTTCCTCTGCTCTCCCCGTGACTCACCAGCCTCCCTCCCTTCACAACACACTTGGCTAACTCTGGATATGTTACCTGAGGTAACTTATCTGGTCCTGTCACCCTAATGCGATGTGACGGGAGCAGCAGGCCTTTAAATGTCAAAATTAACGTGACACAGATCTTAAAATAACATGGATTCTTGGGGGGAGAATTGTCCCTTCTCAACAAATGGGAAATCCTCCTTGCTCCCCCCCCCAACTCTGCAATACCCTTTTTGAAGTGAGGGTTGTAGAGGGTTTGTTCTAACAAATGGAGAGCACAGCCACTTACATACAACTATAAAGCCCTTTGAGGACGTATGACCTGCTCTTCCATATATAACATGAAATAATAATAGGTGTAAATCATGGGTAGGCAAACTAAGACCTAGGTTCCATCTTCTGGCTCAAGCTTGCAGGAAGAGGAGAGGATAAGGTCACCTCCTTGCAAAAGCAGGGCAATGGGGAAAGTGGAATGGTGCTTAAAAGTCAAGGAAGAAGGAAGGATGTGAGTCACGGGCTTTGGAGATGGATATCACTTTACTTCTGCTTTTGAGGCCTTCAGAGAAAGGGGGGAAAGCTTGTCCAAGCAAGAAATATTTTAAACCATGGGTAGGCAAACTAAGGCCTGGGGGCCGGATCTGGCCCAATCGCCTTCTCAATCGGCCTGCGGACGGTCCGGGAATCAGCGTGTTTTTACATGAGTAGAATGTGTGCTTTTATTTAAAATGCATCTCTGAGTTATTTGTGGGGCATAGGAATTCATTCATCCCCCCCAAAAAAATATAGTCCGGGCCCCCACGAGGTCTGAGCCCCCTGCTGAAAAAGTTTGCTGACCCGTGCTTTAAAGGGTAGTGATGCCATGCTCCCCAGGGGTCAAAGTGGGAACTGTGTTCAGCGGAACTGGCCCTGTTATAGGTGCCACGTAATGCCCAGTCCACGTTTGTAAACTCTCAAACTTTTAGTTTGGCAGCACCTACCCTTTGGAACTCCCTGCTTCTTGACACCAGGCCTTTGCTGTACAGTGGATGCTCGGGTTACGAAGGCGATCCGTGCGGGAGGCGCGTTCGCAACCTGCAGCGTCCGTAACCCGCAGCGCTGCGTCTGCGCGGGTTGCGATTTGGTGCTTCTGCACATGCAGGAAGCATGATTTAGTGCTTCTGCGCATGTGTGAAGCGCTGAACCCGGAAGTAACCCATTCCGGTACTTCCGGGTTTGGCGCGTTCGTATCCCGCAGCGAACGCAACCCACAGTGAACGTAACCCGAGGTATGACTGTACTGTACTCTTTTTGGCCTCTGCTGAAAAACTCCTTGTTTAGGGGAGCCTACCCATATGTTTAGAAAGCTGATGCGAGTTTTAACCTGTTAATTCTCCTTATTGACAGTGCCTTTTTCTTCAGGGGGTACTCAAGGGCACACAGTTGTTGTTGTTGTTGTTGTTGTTGTTTTTGTTGTTGTTGTTAAGTGTGGCGCTTACTGTAACAACTTCATGGTGAGTACCAGCACCTATTTTTCTAGGGGGGGAAAGCACTGCTTATTTATATATCTTTTTTGTAAGCCCCTAGGAGGGTTATGTTGTTGTTTTACAGCAAAGCAGTCTGTAAATTTTTATGAAAGTTTACATTTTATAATTGACTAGTAGAATGTAAGCCCGTTAAATTAACGGGCGCTAGAACATCCCTGTCAGGTGGGCCGCCTGGAGCGCTCTTACCAGGGAGTAGACACCACAGAACACAGGGACTTACTCCTGAGTAAACGCGCGCAGGCTTAAGCCGGGCTCAGTCTCCTCCTCCCCCCCACACACTTATTTTCGCTCCTCCGGCTCCCTCTCAGCGGGCGGTGGCGGTGGCGGTGGCGGTGGGGGGAGAGAAGCTGGTGCAGCCGCTGGACTCGCGACTCCGCTCGACCCTGCTGCTGCCCCTGTTCCGCAGCTGTGACTGGCGGAGGAGGAACAGCTGCTCCCAAGTCTGTGAGCTCCCTCGCACTCCGACGGGCTTCACGGAGACATCACAGCCCGCCGGCGGGAGCTACGCGGAGGAAAGGAATGGCGGCTGAGGCGGCCTCACGCGGCTGCTCGCTCTGCCCCTCTCTCTCTCTCCCCGCTCGCTCGCTCTGCCTCCCAGGAGCCCAACCGCTCCTGTCTGAGCCCAAACTGTCTGAGGGGAATGAAGCGGACAGCGAGGCAGCCGCAGAGGCTCGCAAAGCGCGCTCGGCTAACGTCTCTGCATCGTCCAATCCCTGTCCCCTCAGCCATGTTCGCAGCCGCTCAGCTCATCCTCCCCAGCTCCGTGCGAGGCGGTGGCGCTGCTCCAACTGACGACGCGCGTGCGCTGCCGCTGCCTCTCGGACACGCCCCCCTCTCTGCCCGCTCCAATCCCTGTGTCCATGAGGCTCATGCGCAGTAGCGCAATTCCACTGACACACAGACTGGACGCAGAGACACAGGGACTTTATTATATAGGATGGTGTGGCTGAGGGCATTGGCTCTCCTGGGGCAGCTGTTCAGGGGAGGGCATGATCACAGACATACCCCCACCCAAATATTGGGATGGGGCTAGAACCCCCCCCCCAATCTTGAGGGGCCGGCCCTCACGGGGTGTGCCCATGGCTGCCATGTAATGTATTGCACCCAGTGCTTTTTTCTGGGGGGACACAGGAGTACGCATACCCCTAAACATTTTGTGAATCTTTGTATTTTTGTCCATTTACTGTATTTATTTCCCCCGATTTGAACTACAAAATAGTGATTTTCTCGAGTCAAAATGAGAGTACCCCTAAACTTTTTTTTCTTTTTTTTTTAGAAAAAAAGCACTGATTGTTCCTGTCTTTCTGATGCACTCAAATTCTGCATGCAGAACAGCGGAATTCTGCAATTGGTGCCCATTATCATTAGGGCTGGACTGAAAAGAACTTCCACCTGAATTGAGGGCGGGATGCGGACGAAAGCAGGCCTATTATTTTTTTTGCTCTTTCTTTCACTGCTTTTTCTTTTTCTTTCGCTGTTGCTCCAGTTTCAAGCAATAATGGCAGGCCTCCGTTTTAACCCCCCCCCCCCATGCCCTCATGAATGAAGCTATATTGTCACCTAGCATTGTTCCTAGGGAATTGTGGGTAAAAACAAGCGGTGGCCATTTTGGGAGTGCTACTTCTGCTGCCCCAGTGAGATCCAGACCTCATTTTTGCTGCCCGGAGAGCTGTTTTGGTTCAGAAAAACAACCGCCAGCACCATATCATTAAATACAGATGATAAAGAGTTTCTCGCCCACATTAATCACACACCTTCTTGCTTCTAGGCCTGTTGACTGGGACAGTCGCTGCCCCTCCCTTTGGTGCATTGGTAGTTAGCAATGCAAATAGATCTGAGGGGGAAGATGGAAGTTGCTTCTGTCGCAAAGGCACAGGTGGACTCCTGAAGCAGGGCAAAGCAGGGAAACCCCTCTTTACAGTCCCTTAACTAAGGTCAGGGGGCAGAACAGCCTCTCTAGCGAAAGTTGGCAGGGACACAAAACATCCCAGGACTTGCTGTCAAAGCGATTATGGAAGAGGCAGGCAGAAAAACCACCTCGTGAGCATTTGGGGCATCATCGCCCCCGTAAACAATGCATTATTTATCCCGATTAAATTTGCACCTCGGAAGACGCTCAAGGCAGTGTGCGTTGCACAAATCAAATAACTTTTGCTTAGGGCTGCTTATTTTGCAAATCGGCTGATGGGAGGGGAGAGCAAAGCAATAAGCCCAGCCATCCTTAACGTCCTTCCCGGAATGGGGGAGATCCCAGCAGCCTGGAGGGCAGTTTCCACCAGGTGCCAGAGCAAACCAGAAAAGAGAAAGGGGTTGCGAAAGAGGCAAATGAGATCCAGAGGTGCGAGCGGGTGGGTGCCTGTTTTGAGGGAGGCTCGTGGCCTGCTGCTGCCGGGATGTCTGGCTGTCCATCTGGGGAAAGGTCACAGCTCTCTCAGCGCAGAAGGCTGCTCTGCAGCATGTGCCTCTGAAGTCCAGTTGATGTGGAGCAGGACCGGGGAGGGGGCCACTGCTGTGCTCAGATCCTGCTTGTGGTCTTCCCAAGAAGAGGTATCTGTTTGGCCAGATGCAGGGCTAGATGGGTCCTTCTCATCACATATAATAAAGTGCAAGTGTCTCTGCGTCCAGTCCCTGTGTCCCTGGGATTGCGCTACTGCGCATGTGCCCCACGGACAGCCGTTGGGAATTGGAGCGCAGAGACTTCGGGCGGCCGGGCTCAGCTCTGCGCGTGTCCCCGATGTTGCTAGGGCAACAGAGACTTCGGGCGGCCAGGCTCAGCTCTGCGCGTGTCCCCGATGTTGCTAGGGCAACAGGGACGCTATGCACAGAGCTGGCTACGTCATGCGGCTCTCGCGTTGTTAGGGAAAAAAACGAGATAAGCGAGAGCCGCTCAGTCAGCTCTGCGCATAGCGTCCCTGTTGCCCTAGCGCCCGTTCTAGCGCCCGTTAATTTAACGGGCATAAGTTACTAGTGTCCTTATAATTCATGGATGATCAGGCTACCAATGGTTACGAGCCAAAATGGCTATGCTCTGCCTCCACAGGCAGTAATGCAGACCCCTCCCAGTGTCCCTATTTACAGATGCCATCCTGGTTTTTGGTTAGGTCCTGGAACGTTCCACTTTTCCTTAAAGGTAAAGGTAAAGGGACCCCTGTCCATTAGGTCCAGTCGCGGACAACTCTGGGGTTGCAGCGCTCATCTCGCTTTATTGGCCGAGGGAGCCAGCATACAGCTTCCGGGTCATGTGGCCAGCATGACTAAGCCGCTTCAGGCGAACCAGAGCAGCACACGGAAACGCCGTTTACCTTCCTGCCGGAGGGTTACCTATTTATCTACTTGTACTGAGTGCTTTCGAACTGCTAGGTTGGCAGGAGCTGGGACCAAGCAATGGGAGCTCACCCCATCGCGGGGATTCAAACCGCCAACCTTCTCATCAGCAAGCCCTAGGCTCTGTGGTTTAACCCACAGCGCCACCCGCGTGCCTTTTCCTTAGGATGCCCCTATTTTCATTGTTGGTCATCCTTATTTTCATCGAAGCGTATAGCGTTATGAGACCCCCAAGCCAAAGAGATAAGTAACTATGCAACCTTTAGAAGCCGTCTGAAGGCAGCCCTGAATATGGAAGGTTTTTGGTTTTTTTTTAATGTTTAATGTTTATATGTATGTTGGAAGCTACCCAGAGTGGCTGGGGCAACCCAGTCAGATGGGCAGGGTATAATTGTAAAATAACAACAACAACAACAACGAAATAGGACGTCCCTATTTTTATGGTCGACAAAGGTCCGTTTAGTTAAAGCTATGGTTTTCCCAGTAGTGATGTATGGAAGTGAGAGCTGGACCATAAAAATGGCTGATCGCTGAAGAATTGATGCTTTTGAATTATGGTGCTGGAGGACACTCTTGAGAGTCCCATGGACTGCAAGAAGATCAAACCGATCCACTCTGAAGGAAATTTGCCATGAGTGCTCACTGGAAGGACAGATCCTGAAGCGGAGGCTCCAATACTTTGGCCACCTCATGAGAAGAGAAGACTCCCTGGAAAAGACCCTGATGTTGGGAAAGATGGAGGGCACAAGGAGAAGGGGATGACAGAGGACGAGATGGTTGGACAGTGTTCTCGAAGCTACCAACATGAGTCTGACCAAACTGCGGGAGGCAGTGGAAGACAGGGGTGCCTGGCGTGCTCTGGTCCATGGGGTCACAAAGAGTCGGACACGACTAAATGACTAAACAACAACAAATAAAAATTATATACCAAAAAGATAGATAGATAGATAGATAGATAGATAGATAGATAGATAGATAGATAGATAGATAGATAGATAGATAGATAGATATTAGATAAGAGCACAACACAGGCCACCTTACAAATGTATGAAACCCCCTTATGCCAAGTAAGAAAGTGAGAGCATAGCCTCAGTATTGCCTGCACTGACTGGCAGCTTCTCTCCCGGGTTTCTGGCAGGGGTCTCTCCCAGCCCTAGCTGGAGATGCAAAGGATTGAAGGCGGCACCTTCTGCATGCCAAGCACCGAACCTTCTTTGGCACTACGGCCTGCACATCTGCTGACAATTCACCAGGGAAATGTGAATCTGGTTTTTCCCATGATGGCTACTTCAATGCTTTAAAAAATAATAACAATCAAATTCATTATTAAAAATAAAAAACAGTATCTCGTTTGTTCGCTTTGCTGGCGCACATGCTTAGTCTGCCTGATGGGTAGCTGAGTTGGGTGGGAAACACCCCAAGGAGATTTCTAGCCAGTGCCAAATTTGCTTTCTCCAGAGGCCACCCATCCGAATGCCTGTGACCCAACTCGCTATCATCTTTAATGAGGTGCCACCACCGGAAGGGTCCGCCCTTGGCTGGCTCCATGGACAGGTGGGCAAGGCCAGTGTGGAACCATGGCATGGCATTCTTCAGTTATACGTCGGTGTCCTGGTAACCATGGAACCAGACAGAAAACACATCAAAGGTTGAGTCCCTGGAAACATTTATGCCATGGTCCTTGCATGCCATGCAAAGAGAGTGTTTTTAGTGAGGTCAGGAGCAGCTATTTAGTGTGGAACCAGCTATATCATCCAAATACTTCCTTCTTGGGTTTTTGGGGGGGTTGTTTTTAAAACTGCTTTCATAACTTGACAGATTATTTCCCCTTTAGGTTTGCTGTAACAGACTAACACAGCTACTCCACTGAGATTTGCTCTCGAAACGGACCACCATTCTCTCCTTTTATGAACTCGGAATTTAAGTGTCGAAATATCGAGCGCCAGCAAGATTGCCACTGATGTGCTTCCAACTTCTGACATGTTGTTCTTGTTTGGGTGGTGAGTTTTATCCTCCCGAACTTTAACTTTGGGGATGTTCCTGGAAATAATTTCAGTAAAAATTGGCTGTCGCCAAAACCACAAATTCTGCCCTCGGTTTTAAACAGAAACCAACGTTTTCCAGTGGTGGGGGAGAGTTGTTTTTACCCTTAAGCATTCCTTGTTGTTGTTGTTGTTGTTGTTGTTCAGTTGTTCAGTCGTGTCCGACTCTTCGTGACCCCATGGACCAGAGCACGCCAGGCACGCCTATCCTTCACTGCCTCCCACAGTTTGGCCAAACTCATGTTAGTAGCTTCGAGAACACTGTCCAACCATCTCATCCTCTGCCGTCCCCTTCTCCTTGTGCCCTCCCATCTTTCCCAACATCAGGGTCTTTTCTAGGGAGTCTTCTCTTCTCATGAGGTGGCCAAAGTACTGGAGCCTCAGCTTCAGGATCTGTCCTTCTAGTGAGCACTCAGGGCTGATTTCTTTAAGAATGGATAGGTTTGATCTTCTTGCAGTCCATGGGACTCTCAAGAGTCTCCTCCAGCACCATAATTCAAAAGCATTCCTTACATGGAGTCAAATCCTTGGCCTATCCATTTTAGGACAGTGTTCTCTAAGTGCCCAGCATTACAGGGTCTTAGGCAGAATTCCCTCCCCATACCTGAGGAGAGCGCTCAGGAGGGGAGATGTTACAGGGTGGCTCCTGGAGCCTGAGGTCCTAAACCAGGGGTCGGCAACCTAGGGCCCATGGGCCAGATGCGCCCCACGAAGACTGTTTTACCGGCCCACGAGCTACCCGCTCGGCAAGTCTTCCGCACGCTGCACTTAACCACCGCAGTGCGGTGCGGGGACTCGCCAAGTGGTGCCGGAAATGGCATATGCACAAGCACAGATACCAAAAACCGCATCTGCGCAGGCGCGATTTTCGGCATCTGGACATGCGCAGAAGTGATTAACGGCGGTGCTGACATGCGCAGACACGATTTCCGGCATCACGCTGCGCATGTCCGGCCCATGGACGAGATCCGGCCCAATCGCCTTCTAAATCTGGCCCGCAGATGGTTCAGGAATCAGCGTGTTTTTACATCAGTAGCATGTGCCCTTTTATTTAAAGTGCATCTCTGGGTTATTTGTGGGGCATAGGAATTCATTTTTTTTTTCTTTTTCAAAATTTCGTCCGGCCCCCCACAAGGTCTGAGGGACAGTGGACCGGCCCCCTGCTGAAAACGTTTGCTGACCCCTGTGCCTAAACTTTAGTGCTGAGCCCCAGATCTCCAATTTTCTAATGAATTCTGGAAACTGTAGTCTGGTGGGGGGGGGGGAGTAAGCGGAAGTCTTTAAACAGGAACGAACATCAGCACCTCACCAGAACGCAATCCCTCGAGTTTCCTCAATGGTGAGAAAACTGCTTGCAAATCTGTTTTTATGCTTTCAGCACAAGGCAAGAAATATTTGAAGGAGGTTGCAAAGAGTGATGGCTGCATGTGTTTGCAACTTCCTTGGGGTGCATTGGCTTAAAAAAAGAAAAAGAAAAAGACCTGTAAAAAAAAATATGACTTGGGGGAGGGCAGTGAGACCAAAGAGAAGTGCTTTTAAATAAAATAAAAAAATTCCTTCCAGTAGCACCTTAGAGACCAACTAAGTTTGTTCTTGGTATGAGCTTTTGTGTGCATGCACACTTCTTCAGATACCACACTTCTTTGTGTGCATGCACACGAAAGCTCATACCAAGAACAAACTTAGTTGGTCTCTAAGGTGCTACTGGAAGGAATTTTTTTATTTTGTTTTGACTATGACAGACCAACACGGCTATCTACCTGTAACTGCTTTTAAATAAGATATTTTCTCCAGCCAAAGGTCCTCATTCCATATGCACGGGGTGTGTTTTATAATGTGATGCTTTATTCATCTGCTTTCGGCTGCTCAGCTGCAGAAATGCAAGCTCTGGAGCTGGGTTTTGGCAACATCATCAGGATCTCAGGCACGCATCGACTTGATTCCCAGCTCCTTTTGCTGGCTGAGCTGCTTTTTATAGGTCAGCAGTCGCAAAAGCCCCATGTCTCCCTCCCCTCTCCCACCACCACCTCCAGTCTTTGTGAAATCAGCAAAACTGTCTCTTTCGTGCCAGCACACGGGATGTTTTGCTTTACATATTCATCTTCCATTCAGTGGCAGAGTTGGTTCACATGCTTTTTTTATATATATAAAAACAAAGCAAAAACAAAACAGGTTGTGTTTCTTGCGAAACCTTTGGCAAAGATCCAGAGCCATGCTTGTCAGGACTGCTCATGAGAAGATCCTTGCAGGTGGATCATAACAAAACATTTATCGCATAAGCCTGGAACTCTTTTTTCACACGGGGCAAAGTTAAACTGTGGAACTCATTGCCACAGGAGGCAGTGATGGCGATCAACTTGGAGGGTTTTAAAAGAAGATTAGACAAAGGGATATTGGCGGCTGCTGGGCAGGATGGCTCTGATCTGCCTCAGCGGTCGGAGGTAGTAATGCACCACATTGAGCTCCTTGGAGAAAAAGGTGGGATCATAAATGCAATATAAAAATAACCTGTAGGCTGCAGAGTAATCCCAATATGAATCCATGGTGGGGATAGCACCCAACAGAGGTCAGTGATGCACCACCAGTGACCGTCAAGTTAAATGGAAGTGCCTTGCAGTTCCCTCCTCTGTCCATCTGACTTCAGCCATGCCACGAACTCAGTTGTACTTGCAAACAAACTGCACACCCAGAGAGACCAATCCCCATCTCTGAGCGGCAGACGACTCCAGGGGTTCCTGCGCTTAGCCTGGGTTCAGTTTCCTTGGAATGAAGACTGGGGTGTCTTTGGGATATTCGGCTTTGCATACGGTAGATGCTATAACCCTCCAACTGATCTTGCTTCCCCCTTAACTTCCCAGGGATGTCCCAGGCCAAAGTTCTGGGTCCAGCTCAGAGCAAGACAATCTCCTGCCTCTCCAGATTGCAGCATCCTCCCAACTCACCACACACAACCCCTGCCACCAGCTTCTATGTCTCCATCTTGGAATGACGGGGCATCCCTCCAGGGAAGTGTGTAGAGATTTCCCTTACTAGCTGACGTTTCACAAACCAAAAGACACATTTCTCTTTTTAACAAAAATATTATTTATTCATTTTTTACAAAATGATTTCTCCCCCCCCCCACATTTTAACATAAACCATAGTGTTATCTACCCCTGAATGCTCCCTATTTTGCCTATCCTACTCTATACATCCATTTTAACCTATCTAACTAAAAAAAGTCCTGCTTGATGTTTTAAGTCCCGAAAGAGTCTATAAACAGTGTCCAGTCCTCAAATTCACTGCCAGATGGAGGGTCGATGTTGCAGACGTCGTCTTCAGGGCGGCTCCTTTCCCGGCTGATGACATTCTTGCGGGGGTCTTCTGTTCTTCGGATGTCTTCTCCCAGGCTCCAGCAGATAGGCCGCCGTTTCCCATCGTGGTTTTGTTCCATGCAGGAAAGAGAGAAAAGAGATTCTGTTAGAAAGGGTATTAAATCTCATGAATGTTAGCCCCTCTAGTTGCCCCCAAAATAATCCCCACTGCTGGTGAAGAAAGAATTTAAAAAGAAAGAAAGAGGCGTTTTCTAACAAAGGAATGGAAGAAGGTCGCTGCTGGGGGGTTGCCCCCCCCCACTTGAGAGGATGGCAGAGAGGCCTGCAAGGAACCGGACCCTGGGCGCACACCAGCAACTGGGGGGACTTCATAAAGCCTGCCTGTCCTGGGGGCGGG
Organism: Darevskia armeniaca; assembly: GCA_034641395.1. NCBI lineage: Eukaryota > Metazoa > Chordata > Lepidosauria > Squamata > Lacertidae > Darevskia > Darevskia armeniaca. The sequence continues at coordinate 234,043 of JAWWNF010000204.1, forward strand.
ACCCCTAACAAAGGGGAAACAACAAAGGTATGATCGTCCCTGTGGGGACTGCACTTAGGGGGTGGGACCAGATCGTGGGCTAGCCCCCTTTTGTTAAATGACTGTTTCAACAGGGACGGGGTTTTAACTTGGATGGATGCTGTTTGATTTGCATGGTGGGGTTGTTTTAAATGGTTGTTCAATGTTGTATGTTGATTTAGATTTTGTGTTTGTGGGCTGGAGTGTTTCGGGGCTTTTGTATTGTTTATACATTAGTCGTGTGGCTATTTTTATTATGTTTTTATTATTTTAATTTATATTCTGATATTTTATTATGATTCTTGTGCAGTGATTTTTTTCTTATCATGTATTGTGAACCACGCTAAGATTGAAAATCAATCAAAATCAACAATAAAAAACAACATCAACAAACAACAACAACAAGGTTTCTTACCGCTATGTATGGGGGGTCGTGAGGGCAGCACCACTCCTCTTGGTCGATCCTGATGGCGTTGATGTTCCTGGCGCTGGTCCAGACTGGATCCCGCGGAGAGCAGAAGATGGCATCTCTGCAGCACAACTCTGATGTTCACGTTGCCTTGGCCTGGCGCTACTGCGGATGTTCTGTGAGGAGGAGAAAGGGGCTCCTTGAGAAACGTCACATCTAAACAGCCCAGCAGACATCCAAATAGCCCAGCAGATGCCTCACTCACCTGGCATGCATCTCAGGAAGTCCTGCGGGTAAGGTTCCCTGTGAACACAGCGGAGCAGCCTCCTCACAAGGCGCCGGACCCTGCCTTTCTGCCGATGTTTACAGGCCCGCTGCATGATGTTCAGGCAGCTCCTCCCTGTCCGCCTGAGCCCTTCTTCCTCGTGCTGCTGCATCTCTTCCAGCCCTGAGTGGCAAGGGAGAAAGGTGGAGCAAGGAATCAGCTTTTCGCAAAGCAACAACTTGCAAAGCACCCCCACCAGAGCTCCTCCCAGGACCAGGGTGTGGGGTAGGGGAACATTTCACTTACATGTGCCGTAGGATGCCATGTCTTCACTGTGGATGAAACTGGCATCCCGGAAAGCCAGATGACCTAGAGAGACAGGGCAAGAAGAGGGCTGTCATCTCGGTGCAAAGCAAGCGGAGAGAGAGGCAGTTCGGCAGGAGGACAGGTCTACTCTGATGCGTCTAGAGGCCTCCACCCTCGCAGAGCACTCAGAGCAAGATCTGGGCGCAGATGGACCCCTACCTAGCAGGTGGCCTGGGGACATGCCCATCCTCCCTGCCATCGTTACCAAGACGTTTCTTTCCATCCCTGCCAGGGAAGGACGTTGCTTGACTTACCCAGAAGCAGAGCTGCCACCCTGGAGAATGCTGGCAGCCTGTTGGCAGAGAGCTTCGTACATGTCAAGGCAGCACTCCGAAGGACGTTCTTGCTGAAGGTCTTGCTCTGTCGGCAAAGACAAAGGAGAAGTGGCATCAAACAGGCTTGAGAGTGCGGCAGAAGAGCCTGTCACCCCCAAAGACATCCCTGGGGAAAGCTACCAACGAAGCAGAGGGACCTTACCAGATGCTTGGCAGCCTGGTGGAGAGCAAAGTGGAGGCTAAATTTGTTGGCATGAGCCCACCACTTGACCTGTGGGGCTAGATGGTAAAGAGCCCTCCTTGCGGCCTGCAACACAAGAAGAGAAGAGGGTTACAAATTGCTGTAAAAGAAATCTCGGAAGCTCCGGAGAACAATCCCTCCCTCCTACTGCATAAGTCCACCTCCTTGGCCCTCACCTTGGCCACCTCGTCCTCGTCTTCGAGGTGAATGAGGACGAAGACCAGTTCATTAATGGCTTCTGTTGCTGTTATGGGAAGCCCTTGGTCTCTCGCCCAGCCCCGAAGCAGCCCCAGATGTTGGATGGCTGGTGCCCGAACGGAGGCTTCCTCCTGTAGGCAGAAAATACCAGAGGTTGTGTTTCTCAGCAGATCAGTTTCCTTTCTCTGTCCACCGAGGTGTTTTGAGGCTGCTCAGCCCCCTATCCTCCTCCTGGGGGAGACGGGGGCGGGGGTGACTCTCCCCCTGTGTTTTCCAGGCAGGCTTCCAAGAGAAGGTGCTCCAGAGGAACACCCTCCTGAAGCTAGACCATCTCCGCTGCATGCCAGTCTAAACACCACCCTTCCTCTTCCAAAGCAGTCCTCCTCCACCCTGTGTGATGTCAGGTGTTCGCTAATACTCACATGGGCAGCCAGACCGCAGTAGGTTGCCGCCAGCATCTTCAGGTCTTCCTCTCCCAGATCCCTGGAGAGATAGGCTTGGTGTACCAGCTCTATCAACTCTGGGAGAACATCAGCTTCTGCATCAGGGAGGGAATCCAGCAGCGAAGGCCGTAGAATCGAAGGGTCCTGCACAAAAAAGAGAATCTTTTCAAAGGTGTGAAAGGCCCCACGCTTTTAATTTTAGAATAGGCCCTTCAGCATTCTGTCAACAAAAGAGTGCTGGGCCATGATTAGAAACTGGATCTGTACCCCCCTCCCTCCCTCCCTCCCTCCCTCCCTCCCTCTGAGCATCACTTGCCATGTCAGAGTCCAGAAGCAGGGCTATCCCTCTGACGCTGAGCTTCCGGACTTGCAGGTGGTCATGTTCCAGCCAGGTGAGGACCTGCTCCAGTGTCTCCTCACAGGGATAGACCTTCAGACGGCAACTGAGCAGCTAAAGAGGCCCAAAGAGAAAGAAACTCTTCAGTGATGAGAGGTTGAGGCAGGTTCTCCTTTTATCCACCATTTGCAGTTCTGCACAGAGCAAACCCACTGAAGTGAATGGACCAAAGTTTGTCATGTACATCCAATCCAATGGGTCGACTCTGAGGAGCACTAAAACAGGCAACAGTCCTTCGGCTAAAGTAGCCTTGACATCAGGCACGGAATATGCAAGGTCCAAATTCGAATGGCAGCTGGTTGGGGAACCAAGGACACACAAGGAGCCAAAGAACACCAAGCCCAACACTCGGCAGAAACCAAGCCAGGGCCCCCTTTCTGCACCCATTTCCTCCCGGGTCAGTCCCCCTCACCTCGATGTAGATAGCTGCTGCTACATGTGGCACTCCGGCAAACTCCTGGTCCTCGAGAGCAGCGGTGATGTTTTGCACCATGGGAGGGATCCACCAGCGTCGCTTTCCGACAGCTCTGAAATGGAGAACCAGATCTTGCTCAGGAAGGGAGAGACACTGAGGGGCACAGTCCGATCCCGTGCCTTCAGCTCCGTTTGCCAGACCATTGGAAGGTCACCCTGCTCTTCCTCTTACCTCACCATGGCAGACAACCCCTGGCTGAAATTCTCCCGGCAGAAAAGTTGGTCTATGATGGCCGTCTCTACTTCCTCTCCAGTGGCGCCGAGAAGGAGGTGCAGAACTTCCTTAGCCCCTCTGTAACCAAAGCAAGGCCAGTTTTACCAGGAGGGTCATTGCCACCCACTCAAATTCCTTCCCTATCCTTCCTCCCTAGCAGCCGCCTGAAGGAGAACCTCCCTTAGAAAACCAAGTTGGACTGGAAACCCCCCGAGGTTGAAGGGAAAAGGACTCCATTGGCCCCTTTGCAACACACTACTCACCCAAGGAATTCCTGGTCGTAGTGGAAGTTGACAACCATCCCCAGGAGAGCGATCAGCAGCTGTGGGAAGTTCCGGCGCACAGCTGCCTTGTATTCCTCCATCCTGAGAATGGCGTGCAACAGGCTGGTGAGACGTTGCTGGAAGAGAGAGAGGTGCAAGTCACTTTCCCTGCTTTTCTGCACAATACAGAAACCCCTCGAAATCACCCTGGGAAGAAGGAAGCCAGAAAGCAGGTAGTTTGTGCTTACCACTTGGGTGGCAGATTCTGCCAAGGGGCTTTGGTAAAGCTGCTCGGCCATGAGATGGAGCAGTTGTTCTTGGTCGGCCGATGTCAAAACCTCCTTCCATACTCTCTCGCAGTCTCTGTGAATGTAAAACCAAGAGCAATGGTCAGATTCAAGTCTTCTGCTTGCTGCCATGCCCCAGAGAGAGGAAATGGCAGCAAGGGCTTTCTGAGCAAGCCCTGCAACTTGCCAACCTTTCCCTTAGCCCAATAGAACCTGGAGGGCTCCATACCTGAAGGGAAACTGGAGGAGGTATGCAACCACTTTCTCCAGGTGGTGGTGGGACAAGATGGAGAAAGCAAAGACGGCCATGTTTCTGCCCTCCACTGTAGGCCCCAGGGTGATGTTGTAGAAGGCCTCCAGCAGCACCTCCACCTGTCAGAGAAAGAGAGGGTTGCTTGGAGAGTACAAGGAAGCGGGGCTGTCTGCAGGCGGATCCCTCCATCCCTCATAGAAAGAGGGACCCTTGACCTGTGCCCCCACAGCCATCTTCCTTTGAAGGTCCCACTCAGGGTCCTTGGGAATATGGGACCCAGGCAGCTCCAGGGAACCAGTTCCCCTGTCCATTGTGGGCCAAGAGAAGAAGCTTGCCAGTCTGCTCCCAGGAGGAGGAGGATTCCCCATTCCTGAACCCATGTTTCTCAGGACCCTTGGCTGAGGTTCTTGTCCTGACATTGCCAGGCCCCTCTCAACAAACATGTGTCCTGGCCACCCAATGGCATGAGGATGCCTCCCCTACCCCAAAGCAGAGAATCTTCTTCTCTCCTACCTTTGCAGACACCTTACCTCCACTTTTGTGCCGCCAAACTGCTTGATGACCTCTTGCAGCAGGTGGGAGATGTCCACAGGGTTGAAGCTGCTCTCGACAACCAGGTCGCTGGCCAGGAAGCACATGGCCTCCAAGAGCTGCTCCGCAGTGAGAAAGGCGCCAAAGACCTGAAGCAAGAGAGGAAGGTCAGAGATGCCCACAGGGCAGGGCAGGGCAGCAGAAAGCCCAGGTGCTGTCTCTGTGGAACAAAGAACATGCGGCTTGAGAGACCGCTGTGCCTTGTGTGACAGCGACTTACCCTGGCAAGAGAGTAGCAGTCATTGATGAATAATTCAGGAACCGGTCCTCCGGTGGATTTGAGGACCTTCTGAGCTCTGAGGATGAGCGTTTGGTCCCACGATGTTCGTGCCAGCGTCTCTGCAAAGGAAAGCCAAAGGGTTAGTTCGGGTCTTGCTCACCCCACCCCATGCTGGAATGCATTCCTTCCAGTCTTACCTTCTTTGCGCCGCAGGATGGGCAGAAGATGGCAGAGGGCCTCTGCTGCCCGCTGCCTGCACTCCGGATCTGGATCCAATGCGCACAGGCAGGAAATAGCCACCAGTTGGCCAAGGGACGATGCAGGAAGCGCTACCGATGGCTGAAAAGACACCCACAGAAGTGACTGATAAGAGAAACATTTTTCCTACAAAAGTTTTATTAAATCTTGTATTAAATAAGGGGTTGCAATGCTTCCCTTCAGAAACTCACATATTCCTGGATCTTCTGCAGGAGGGCGGAAAGATCTCGGAGCGCCTTCCTTTGGACCATCTTCTTCCCACTCTTCATCGTGGTGATGATATCTGTAAATCTGGCCTTCAGCTGGTCCTTTCTGAAGCCTTCAGGAGGAAGATCAGCCACATCCAAAGAACCTGTAGGACTTTTGTAAAAAGGTTTTATTGGCTCCACTCCTTCAAAGACCCCAAGCACCACCGCCATAGAAATGGACCGGGGGGGGGGTTGTTAGAAAGAAATTGTTTATGGGGGGGATTAGCATAGCATTACCTTGGAGGAAGATACTCCCCATCTTCCAGGCTGATTACCGATATTTGATCTTCATCGAAATCAATTCCCTGTTCATGAGAAAAGAGAAACAGGAACATCAGAATGTGAATAATGGATCAGACCCATTCATGTTTTTTGTGTGGATCAGGAAAGCGCAGATGAGGTAGGTTGGGAAACAAACTGGAAATCCTTGTCCTCCATTTCCTTAGAGACCTTATTCATCCATCCATTCCTTTAGAGCATTTCTACCCCTCTCTTAATCCAAAAAGGCTCCAAGAGAGCCTTCCATGAAATCAAATGCAAGAAACTCCCTAATCGCAGACTTCTATTGTAATAAACAATCTGACCAACAGAAATACAGCACACAAGGAAAGGGGGCAAGGGGGGCAGAGGAAAAGACAAGTCACAAGCTCAGGCCCCAGGGTCTAGAATGCTATTCTCATCTCTCCCACTGAGTCAGCCTGATGAAATGGCTGCCGCCAGATGACAGTTGGGGGAGAGGAGGCCTGAGGGAGCTGGCCTGTCTCAGCAGAGCCCATGGCGCTGTTTCTCATCCGTCCTTCCTCCAGGAGCAGAGCTCCGCCAGGCCTCCTGTCTCTCCCTCGCCTGCACCTGGGAGCAGCCCTTCCCTGCGATGGACTCTGTGGGCAGGTGGGCAGCAGGGCTCCCTGCCTCAGCTCTGCAGAAATACCAGATCCATCCGACACCCCCTCCCCCTCCACTGGGCCAGCCGCTCACGCTCTCTTTTCTTCCTCTGTTTTTCCCTTTCCCTCCAAACTATAGTACAAAGATAACATCCAGCATGTGGAAATAGAAAAGAAGCCTCTCCCAGATTCACATGCGCATCAATCAGAAGGAATCCTCTGTTCAAAATAATATTCATCGACTGCAATATAAGACACTAAAGTTTCCTTTTCGGCATTCCTTCTCCCCTTCCAAAAACTTAGGCAAAGCTCAAGCCTTTCTTTGACTTTGGATAGCTCTTTGCCAAACTTGGGGGGACCATTAATCTAGGTTCTAGAGTTAAGTCCCCTGACCCTGACCATGGCAACTGAAATAAACAGAAATCTGCTCTTATTCCCTTATGGGGTACACAAGAGCCTTTCCAGGTTCTCCATCGGTAGGAGCAAATTACAGAGGCCAACCAGAGAAAAATTGAGAAGCAAAATCTTTATTTTCACTGTTATTTTCACAGGGTGCTTTTCTCTCTCTCTCTCTCTCTCTCTCTCTCTCTCTCTCTCTCTCTCTCTCACACACACACACACACACACACACACACACACACACACACACACACGAGCAGGGAAAAAGACCCAGAACAATGGTGTGCCAGCCCCTATATAGACTTTTGAAATTCCCCCCTTGGAGTCCAGCCCACCCCCAGATATATAAGAACTACATCACAACTTGGGAGGGTCAGAAGAGGTAACTTGAGAATTTTCCACACCTGGTCATCCCTCCTCGAACCCTCCCAGACACACATTTCTGGAAAACAAAAGGTTTCCTGATGCAGGGCTAAGGACTGTGAGGGAAATGGGCCATATGGTACCTGGATAGCTAGGAGTCCAAATGGTGTGAGGCCTGTCTTTCTGTGCTGTTTTCAGACATGTGGCCTTGTTTGCTTGGTACATTAATAACAATTATATATATAAATATATGACCTTGATATTCTTACAACACAACCTCCACGTACCTCCAGGAGTCTTTGGGACGCCATCTTCGAATGTAGTGACTGAGCGAAGGTCACTACAGGCCACCTCTGCAAACCTCGAGATGCTGAGGATGCAGGAACCTCAGTTCAAACGGTCACAAGTTCCGTTGCTAGGCAACGGCCCTGGAGAACATGGAATTCCCGACCCCAGTGCCAAGGTTCTAGGAGAGTCCATGTGGCCTAGTGGTTAGAACAATGTTAAGGCCATGCAACTCAAGGGTGATATGTATATATTCTTTATAATGTACAGTTTAATACTTTTTCTCTTATTTATATCCTGCTTTGCAGACTCTTGTTGTCTCCTAAAGCAGCTGACATCGATTTAAAAGAAGGTGAGACAATCTTGTCCGCAGGTTTGGAAACTCCAGAGACAAGACACCCAATGGAAGGGATGTGGAGGAACAAGGCAGAGGAAGAGCCCCTTTCACAAGGCCCAAGGAGAGGCCTGAGGTGTCCCCAGGCAAGTCCTGTCCTGCTGGGGCCAAGCTGCCCTTCCCCACCCACAGCTCTTCTTGCAACTGACCCTGTAGGCCTTCATGCCCAACTTCAGGGGGGCTGTGGGGCTGAAGGCTCTCTCAGATTCCCCTGGGGGGCTTACCTGGGCCCCACAGGCAGCAGCAGGCAGTGCCTGGCAAATGCACAGGCTCACTTGAGGGGGTCACTTGCAACCGCCTTATCCTACAGGTTCCAGGATGGGGTGGGTGGGTGTTTATGGGGAGTTGGTAGCCTGGCTCCATGGGCCCCTTGCCCTCACAAATGGGCCTCCCCCTGAGGGAAGAGAGGTGGGTTTCAGCAAGACCCAAGGCAGCCATTCAGCCTCCAGCCTCATATACACTTCCGCCCGAAGCCTGTCCTGCCTTGTGATGCAGACTCAGCTGAGAGCAGGAGACCCCAAGGAGCAGACAGAACCCCTGACACCCCCCCTTTCCTGGGAGCAACCGACTGCAAGGCCTCTGCGTTGCCCCACAGACAAGGGCCAAGGTCTGAAGGCGGCTGGACTAGGAAATAGAAATACGGCCTCCAACTTTCCTTGGAGCGACACACTGCAAGGCTTCTGCTGGGCCTTCGGTTGCCACCTTTGGTAGACCCTCCAAGTGCCCCTATTTTCCAGGGGCGTCTCTGATTTAGCAAAGCCATCCCGGTTTCTGATTGGATCCTGGAATGTCTCACTTTTCCTTAGAATGTCCCTCTCATTGGAAAAATGGCCTGGAGGGTATGGAGTTATCTGTTCTCCGATCCATCAGAAGGCAATTCTTTATAGGGAAGGTTTTTTTTTAATGTTCAGTGTTTTATTATGATTTTATATATGTTGGAAGCTGCTTAGAGTGTCTGGGGAAACCCAGTAAGATGTGTGGAGTATAAATAGCAAAATCATCATTATGCAATGGGACATCCTCTTTTTATCAGAGAAATGTTGGAGGTATTCTGTGGTTAGGTAATATAAGGGCCGTCTTATATTGGTGGGGTGGGTGGGAATTGGGTGGACTAAAAATTACTTTACCAGGTGCAGAAATGGCTTCAAAGCAGTCCATTACAATGATCAAATAGAAGCGATCTGTGAGTGCAAACATTCCAAAAAAGAAGATTGAAAGGAAATGCTCTCCACCTGCTGAATTTCTGCCTGCCAGAAGGACGGTAAATTTAGAAACCAGTCCAAAATGGAAGGAAGGAAGGAAGGGGGAAGAGATAAGAAGAAATTCTGCTTCTCCTCCTCATGGAGCTTTGCCTCCAACATCCTCACGGGGTTCGCATAATCTCTGGTCCCCCTGAGAGTTCCAATATAGGAAGGTGATGGTGCTTTGATGCCCAGGGAATGGCAGGTGGTGGGGATGATTTCTTAAATTTGTATGCCACCCTTCATGCCGGCCATTTCAGTGACAGAGCCCTCAAGGGAAGAAGGCCTCCTTTGCAGCCTCCCTGCCATCCATTCTAGAGGTGGAAAGGAGCCCAGAGACCCCTGAGACCCCCAGCGAGAGGCCGAGGGAGACGGAGCTCTGCAAGCAGAGGCTGCTGCTCCAGGAAAGGTCTGGCTGCTTCTCTGGGAGCCATTGGCAGCAGCTCCGCCCACCCCAGAAGAGCCTGCTGGCTGATGAGCGCTATTGGCTAGCCTGGAGCGTCAATCAGCCAGCTGGGGAGGGAGGGCTCAGCTTCCGAGGTGCCTAGCTAGGTAGGCTGCACAAGACAAGCAGGTTAGGATGAGGGAAAAACTTTTACATTTTATTTTTTATGCCTTCAAGAACGTGACCAATGGCGTCCCAAAGGGAGCAGGGGACTCTGTGCGCCCCAAAGGGAACCATTCCGTCTTTGGAAGGCCCAGCTGGGGCTTTGCTCCTGGATGAGGCCCTTCTGGCTCCCAGGACTCTCTCAGCCGGCTCCGTCCAGCCAGGCCTTGGGCAGCCCCTGATTCCCCAAGAGGACCTCCGGGCTCCCTGGCCCTTCTGGCCTTCTTCCGGGAGAGGCTGCTTCTCCATCCTCGGCCACCTGGGCCTTGGGACCTCAGCTGGAGTCACCCAGGACTTGGCAGAGCTTCTTCCTGGGGCATAGACTCTCCAAGTGTCCCTCTTTCCCAGGGACTGTCCAGGATTTACAGAAGCCGTCTCGGTTCCTGATTTGACCCCAGAATGCCTCGCTTTTCCTTAGGACGTCCCTCTTTTCATCAGAAAAATGTTGGAGGGTATGGAATTATGTGACCCCTGAGCCAAGGAGTGAAGTAACTATACAGCCTTTGCAAGACATCTGAAGGGAGCCCTGTATAGGGAAGTTGTTTAGTGCTTAATGTTTTATTATGTTTTTATATATGTTGAAAGCAGCCCAGAATGGCTTGGGCAACCTAGTCAGAAGCACGGATATACAGGTAGATAGAATAATAATAATAATAGGACGTCCGTATTTCCAACAGAGAAATGTTGGAGGGTATGCAATCAGCTGAGATGGAAATACACAACGGGGAATAGTGTTTGTTTGTGTATGAGGAGGAGGAGGAGGAGGAGGAGAAAGAGGCATGAAGGCATATTTGGGCCCTTTCTTGGAGCACTGGGCCTACTTGGTGGTGTGTAAATGTGGAGCCCTATGTTAGAGAAAAAACCTGCTCCTTTCCCCCTATGGGGCATCCAAGAGCCCGTATAGAGTCCTTAAGTGGGTTCCCTATCGATAGGAGAAAATAACAGAGGCCAACCAGAGAATATTGAGAAGCAAAGCAGCTAGTAAGCCTGATCTTTATTCAGCTGTTGCAACACGGTCCCCACTCACCACATTCAGGAGGTAGGAGGGACACAGAACAATGGTGCACAAGCCCTTGTATAGACTTTTGAAATTGCCCACCCTGTACCCCCCAAAACATCATACATACATCACAGAAGGAGGTGGTCTACAGCAGAAATCCTGTAGAAAGCCAGGATATCTGTTAATGGTCACTGATTGCTTTAGCAGGGCCGCCTGGCCATTTTTTTGTGATGGTAAATACCTGAATTCCTGAATTCAGGTCACAGGCTCACCCTATTCACACACAAATATGCCCTTAAGTCAGATAAGCAAAAGACAATGGTGAGGCTTTGCCATTTCCTTCCTCCTTGCAGAGAAATATTTGAGGTAATTTGGGGGAGTCAAAATGGTTTGGGAGAGTCAAAATGGCTTCGGGATTGCTCCCCTGTACTTATATATGTGTTTGCCGTGTACATTTATGAAAGTTTCTTTTGTTTTTGGGAGCTTGGAATTCTTATAGCAGAACCTTCTGAACTCTGGATTAATAACATCTTAGGAATCTTCCAGTACGGCTGATTCTATTGCTGGGAAGGACTCAGTGACCCCGGTCTCTTTTTGGAGAGAGGGTGGTATGGGGTTGGGGGCAGATGAGATGGAGCTGCTTGGCAGTGGGTGTGTCGTATGCAGAAAGCATATGCTTCAATTCCCATTACCCACCTCCTTCAGTTACTAGTTTCTTGGGGTTGGGGCTAAATCCATTGTGTGGAGGTGCGGACCCAATAAAAGTGTGTGCAACACCTTTTAAAGACTGGCAGCCTCTCGTCCTTTTTCAAACACCTTCCCTTGTGGAGTGTCCCCTCTTCTCCTTTCCCCTTTCCTTAGGAGTCCTCTGGACACCCGCAGCTGCTGCCCTTTCCCCAAAGAGAGGTGCCTCCTCAGGCTGCCCCACAGGGGTTTGGGAAGCACCCCCTGGCCAGCTCCAGAGGCACCATTCGCCTGGGGAGCTTGTAGCCAGGGCTGCTGCAAGAAACAGCTGGGCAGGACTTTGGGAGGCAGAGACGCAAGAAGGCATCAAGGGAGGGGGAGGAAAGAGGGACAGAGGCCAGTGTTGCCCGCAGTACCCCTGACCATCATTCAAGGCACCCCAGGGTGCCACAGCACCCTGGTTGAAAACCACTGCCCACCCAACAAGCATCATCCATACATCACAGAAAGAGGCAGTCTTGTCTCCTGGCTTGTCTCTTGTCATGATACCTGACAATGCTTGCTGGTTGCCCTTTCCTGGCCAGTCTCAGCCGGTCCCTTGAAATGGTAAATACCTCTGTTCTTGAATGAACTGTCACAGGTCTACCCCTATTTAAGTGAGAGGCTTATAGCTTTGGAAGGATCTGTAAGTGAGAAGAACTATTGGGAAAGGTTTTTCCTTCAACTGAAGAGTAAATATATGGGGTCCAAAAGAGGGTCAAGATGCCTTCGGGATTGCTCTGTGAACTCCAAGAAAGTGTCTCTTTTTTCAGGGAATATTTTATAATTTTTGAATGGTGGAGGATTTTTTCTCTATGGTGTGTGTCTGCTATGTGTGCACCTTAAGATTTGTGTAACACTCATGCCAACTTCTGTTGCCCAGCGCCTGCAAGCCCCCTACTGTGACATCATAGAATGCTTGCAGTTGTTTTTTTTAAAGAAACCCACCAGCATCTGCTCATCAGGAGCAGAATTGAGCAGCTTCTGTGAGTGAAGTGAAGGGCTGTTTCTCAGAAGGGGAAACCCTGGGAGAGACTAGGGTTCAAATACCTCCTTACTCAGCTACCGGTATGACGCTCACTGGGTGACCTGGGACCAGGTTGTGGGGATGAAATGAGAAGGCGAGAACTATGTATGCCATCTTGAGCACCTTGGAGAACAAGATGGGATATCAATTCAGACGCCCTCAGAAGGTGGTGGACTCTCCTTCTTTGGAGGTTTTTTGTACACAGAGGTTGGGTGGCCATTTGCAAGGGGTTCTTGAATTGGATTCCTGTTTTGCAGGAAATTGGACTAGATGCCCCTTGGGGTTCTTTCCAAATCAACAATTTTTTTTAATTTTATTTCCCCCCCCCCATAGACTACCTTTATTATTTTTAAATATATACATTTATACAACATTTATAAAACACTCTGTTTTTGTTTGTAACAAAAAAGAAAATTATGGCAATTAAAGCAAAGATACTTTGTATACCTCACAATGCACATGACACTACAATTTATGGTGGGGGAAGGAAGGAAGGAAGAAGAAAAAGTAGTTGGTTTTAAAAAGGACTTCCATTCTCCTTGTACGTTATCTGTTAAATGCACTTTTACCGCAGATACTTTTTTCTTCTATTTTTTATCGTATTATTATATAGATTGTCAGTTACCTTTATATACTACAAGGCTCAGTCTAGGTCTGCCAGGAGATTACCCTTTATACCATGGCACTTCAGATATTCTTTAAATATTCTCCATTCCTTGTGGACTTTTTGTTTTGTGTTGCCTCTAACGCTTCCTGTCACCTTAATGTCTTCTTGCCATAGTTTTTCCCATTGTTCCATAAGAATGTTGTAACCTAGGTCTTGTGCCCATCTTACCATCACGGTCTTTACCTGTTCTTCCTTTAATTCCCATTCTAATAATAGGTCATCGACTCGTGAGATATATTTTCCTTTGTATTAGTTCTTTTTCAAATTTCCTGCGCTTAGCCTGGGTTCAGTTTCCTTGGAATGAAGACTGGGGTGTCTTTGGGATATTAGGCTGTCTGCACATAGATGCTAGGATGGAGCGTTTCACGGCAGTAACCCTCCAACTGATCTTGCTTCCCCCTTAGCTTCCCAGGGATATCCCAGGCCAAAGTTCTGGGTCCAGCTCAGAGCAAGACAATCTCCTGCCTCTCCAAATTCCAGCTTCCTCCCAACTCACCAGACGCAACCCCTGCCACCAGCCTCTATGTCTCCATCTTGGGACTATGGGGCATCACTCCAGGGAAGTGTGTAGAGATTTCTCTCAATAGCATACTTTCCCAGAGTTCTCAGCAGTGTTTCTGTATGTTTTTCTTCTTTTTATAATAATTTTATTAGGTATTAAAATATTTTCCAACATATCATTTTTATATAATCATCAAAGCTACATTTGGCTATATAAGCCTGAGACTTCCCTCATCCCTGTCTGTTGGTTTTCCCACATAATCTCTAATATTGCATTTTCATAATTTTTATTATTAAATCTTAACCTTTGTCAAACATTTATATATTATACTACTAATAATTAATAATCATTTAGCCTTACAAAACTTATTGTAACCCTACTAGCCATGTCAATTGTTGTCTTTCAAATAAATTTATTCCAGTCTTTCAGAAAAGTCTGGTCCTGCTGGTTCTGAATTTCCCCACCAATTTAAGCCATTTCTGAATATTCCAATAGTTTCATCTGCCACTCTTCTTTCGTTGCTATCTCTCCTTGTTTCCATAATAATATTCTTGCTGCAGTTGCTGCATATAAAAACAATGTTTTATCTTGCTTATATATCTTTCTACCTAAAATATCAATAATGTTTATGGTTCTTTTTGGAAACGTATATAAGATGAAGGCTTTTTGGGAAATGATATATAATGAGCTTTAAAAAATGTTGAAATATACGTTTTGGAAGGTGTTTCATTACAAAGCAGAATCATAGAAATAATAGTAGGAATCTCTTTATTTGATGGTGGTTATTAACTGAAGAGTGCTTTTATGTTACACTCTCCCTAGCACGACAACAAGTCTTTTCGGAAGCCTGTAAAAATGAATGCTGTTTCCTGTCCAGCCCCACACCCCAATGCACTTACTGGCAAATAAAGTGTATCCACAGAAAATCTGGGCAATACATGTCTTATTTAACTTGTAAGGCCAATTGAATGTTGCAGCATACAGCTGTGGACTGCACCTCCATAACCTAAAAGCCAAAAGGAATTCCTATTCATAGAAGAAGCTGACAACCATCCCCAAGAGAGTGATCAGCAGCTGTGGGAAGTTCCGGCGCACAGCTGCCTTGTATTCCTCCATCCTGAGGATGGCGTGCAACAGGCTGGTGAGACGTTGCTGGAAGAGAGAGAGGTGCAAGTCACTTTCCCTGCTTTTCTGCACAATACAGAAACCCCTCGAAATCACCCTGGGAAGAAGGAAGCCAGAAAGCAGGTAGTTTGTGCTTACCACTTGGGTGGCAGATTCCGCCAAGGGGCTTTGGTAAAGCTGCTCGGCCATGAGATGGAGCAGTTGTTCTTGGTCGGCCGATGTCAAAACCTCCTTCCATACTCTCTCGCAGTCTCTGTGAATGCAAAACCAAGAGCAATGGTCAGATTCAAGTCTTCTGCTTGCTGCCATGCCCCAGAGAGAGGAAATGGCAGCAAGGGCTTTCTGAGCAAGCCCTGCAACTTGGCAACCTTTCCCTTAGCCCAATAGAACCTGGAGGGCTCCATACCTGAATGGAAACTGGAGGCAGTATGCAACCACTTTCTCCAGGTGGTGGTGCGACAAGATGGAGAAAGTGAAGACGGCCATGTTTCTGCCCTCCACTGCAGGCCCCTGGATGATGTTATAGAAGGCCTCCAGCAGCACCTCCACCTGTCAGAGAAAAGGAGAAGAAGGTTGCTTGGAGAGTACAAGGAAGTGGGGCTGTCTGCAGGTGGATCCCTCCATCCCTCATAGAAAGAGGACCCTTGACCTGTGCCCCCACCTGTGCCATCTTCCTTCAAAGGTACCACTCAGCGTGCTGCTGTCAGCCCCTGGGGCTTGTGCTCCAGAGAGAATGCAATTTATATCCACCCATCGTGTTTCTAATTTCTGGGATTTTAATTGTAGGGCCATGAGCTGTATTAAGGACTCGGCTCATCCATCACCAGTAAATCAAAAAGGTAAAGGGGAATAAAACCAACCTCCAAGAGGTGCTTTGGAATAAATTATTTCCCCATGTCATGAGGGGAGATTCACTTGCCTGCCACATTTTAATGCACTTCCAGATCGAGATAGATAAGGTGAACTTGCTGCATTAAAAAGTTAAGAACGGGCACCTGGCTGGCTTTAAAGTTCAAGCATGGTGCAGGTCATAAATCGAACGGAATGGCAGCCTCCTGCTAAATGCCAAGCTGACGGAATGCAAATATATGCCTTTTCTCACCCACCATTAGGCTCAAGAAGCAGAAGAGCTGCTCCAGGGCAGCTCATAGCAGAGGACAAAGGCTGTTTGAAATAGGGAACATAGGGCTGGACGTTGGGGCTGAAGTCTGTGCTCTGCTAACCTCTAGGCTGGATTACTGCAACGTGTTACATATAGGGCTGCCTCTGAAGACGGTTCGGAAACTTCAGCTGGTGCAGAACTGAGCGGCCAGGTTGCTCATCGTGGCAAGACAGTTTGAGCGTATCACACTGATCCTGGCCTGACTGCACTGGGTGCCGCTTAGTTTCTTGGCCCAATTCAAAGTGCTGGTGTTGACCTAAAAAGCCTTAAATGGCTCAAGACCGCAATACCTCAAGGGCTGCCCCTCCCCATATGAACCAACCTGGACCCTGCAATCATCATCTGAGGCCCTTTTTATGTGCTTCCTCAAGAGGTCTAGAGGGTGGCAACATAAACCAAACCAACACAAACAAACAAACAAACAAACAAACACAAAACACAAAAACACAAAACACAAAAACAAACACAAAAATTTCTACCCCATCCATCTGACTGGGTTTCCCCAGCCACTTTGTGTGGCTTCCAACATTATATATCTTTAGATGCTAGGCAAAAACATTCCTACGTATTCATCCAGGCATTGGGCTGATTAATATTCTACAGTCTTTTAAATGTGACCGGGGGGGGGGGGGGTTATTGTTGTTTTTGCTTTATAACGTTTTTTTTTTGGTGCTTTTAACTTGTATTTTTATCTTGTGAACCGCCCCGAGACCTTTTGATGAAGGGTGGTATATAAATCTAATAAATTATAAAAATATAAAAATAATCTCTCTGCTTAGCCCACCTCACAGGGTTAGGAGTTAAAATGGGGCTGTTGTTCCACCATGCTCCTTAGAGGAAGGATGGGACAAGAACACCAGAAGCGGAGAGAGGGAACTATTGTCTCCATGTCCTGCTGGCTGGCATCTCTTGAAAGCTGGGATAGATAGATCTTTGACCTGATCTAGCAGGGCTCTTAAGTTCTTAACTTGGGCACCAGAGATACAAGGGTACCTCACAAAGGCATCTACAGTGGTACCTCGGGTTAAGAACTTAATTCGTTCTGGAGGTCCGTTCTTAACCTGAAACCGTTCTTAACCTGAGGTAGCACTTTAGCTAATGGGGCCTCCCACTGCCGCACGATTTCTGTTCTCATCCTGAAGCAAAGTTCTTAACCTGAGGTACTATTTCTGGGTTAGCGGAGTCTGTAGCCTGAAGCGTCTGTAACCCAAGGTACCACTGTATTTAACATGTAACCTCAGCCATCTCAAGGACTTTGGAGCAGGCTTCCTCAACCTCGGCCCTACAAATGTTTTGAGACTACAATTCCCATCATCCCTGACCACTGGTCCTGCTAGCTAGGGATCATGGGAGTTGTAGGCCAAAAACATCTGGAGGGCTGAGGTTGAGGAAGCCTGCTTTGGAGCATCAATACTTAGATCTGTAATATTTAAGATCTCCAAGGGAAGCTTCGCAAAACTCCAATTCAACAGTTTCAAACACAAAGCAATGATAACATCTATCTGACTCTCAGGCCAGGTATATTGTGATGCAGTCAGTAAGCAGGTGGAATGACAATAGCCAAGAAGGCAACCTTGCGGTCCTCAACTTATAAAGGAGGGCTGCAGATCTAGGATATTTATTTATCAAGCCGTGGTTTCAGATTGGCTCTCCAGTGTTACCTGATTTGCCCAGGCCAGAAGAATTCTGGGATACTGTGCCAATGAGCAGGCTCAACCTGTTTGCCATTCCCTCCTTCAGCCACTTGGTGGCACATGGAGTTACAGGACTCCTGCTCTGAATCTTGCAGCATCTGACAAAACAGGAGAATCCCCATCTCCCTAAAGATGGCGGAAGCAGGAAGGGATGCCTGATTGCTCCAGCTTCTATATAGATGATTACAAGTCAATCCTTGCCTCCCACAATCCAGTTCGTTCTTTTCTTCTCTCCCTACTAGCAAGACTCATCAGGAGATTATCACAGCTCTTGTGCAATAGAGCTAGTACAGTGGTACCTTGGTTCTCCAACTTAATCCATTCCGGAAGTCCGTTCCAAAACCAAAGTGTTTCCAAACTAAGGCGCGCTTTCCCATTGATCCCAAAACAGATCAATCCATTCCAGATTAATCCGTTCCAGACTTTTAAAAACAACCCCTAAATCAGCAATTTAACATGAATTTTACTATAACGAGACCATTAATCCATAAACTATAATCAATAATGTACTGTAAAGTAAATAGGACAGTATTGTAGATGATAAAAATTAAAATTATTTTTTCCTTACCTGCACTGATGATAGTCATTGTTTGGATGGGGGGCTTTTATCCATTTCCACAGTCACACAATCAATCAATCAGTAGCTGAACTGTGTTCCACTCAGTCACAAAAACAAATTAATAATAATATTACTTTTTGTAAGTTGTAAATTATTGCTGTGAATCTTTTAGTGATTGTTTCATTGTTTGGGTTTTTTTCGTAAACCGCTTTGAGATTTTTTTATTTAATTTTTTTTGGGGGGGTATAGATTGTATGAGATCGATCGATCAATCAATCAATCAATCAATCAATCAATATAAATAAATAAGTAATGGGCAAACGCTCCAGTTCTTAAGGAGAGCCATCCAGGATCTGACCAAAGTGCATCCAGTCCAGCCTCCTGCTCCTTGGAGCGCCCATGCCAAGGGAGTCATTCTGAGGTCTGGACAGCAGGAAACCTGGACAACAAATCTTAGGTTTGCAGCTATGACAGGTATGAGCCACAATGTCAGAAGAACATCAGGATCCTGCTGGATCCTGCCAATGGTGGCCCAGCTAGTCCCACATCCTATTCGCACAGTGGCCAACCGGATGCCCCACAGGAAAACCCACAGCTATGTCCTGTATTGCAGTGTTTCCCAACCTAATCTAGGCAACGGCACACTTGAATCAATGAAAAAATCTAGTGGCACACCGCTCCTCCCCCACCCGGCTGCGCCGGGTCTCCTGACCCAGAGTTACCTCTGGGATCAGCTGTAGCGCAGCGCGCGTGAGGCTTCCGGTCGGGATTCTCGCGCGAGGCTGTTGCTGCTGCTGCTGCTGCTGCTGCTGCTGCTGCTGCTGCAGCAGCCAAGGGAGCAGTGCCGCCCTGGCTTCCGCTTTGCCGCCGGGCTCCAGCAGCGCCGCCGCCACGGTCCTGTGCAGCCCTGGGCTGCAGGTCCCTTTTTCCGCGGCACATCAGCCGGTGTCTCGCGGCAGTGTGCCGCGGCACACCGGTTGGGAAACGCTGCTGTATTGCATCTAAATCCACCAAGATAAATCCCCAGCTTCCTGGTACAGAGCACCAGAGAGCACCTGCCTGCACCTTCCAAAGGGAGCCAAGTTCCACATTGATGCTAACTGTGGGCATGAAAACCCTCTGCTGTTTTTTATCTCCCCAACAGGCTATTATTAATCTGTCGTCAGTGTTTGGGATTTCTCTCCCCCTCCCCTTTTATAGAGGATATATAAAGTCTCTATAAACTCAGCAGCATGATTTATGACCCGCCATCAAGGGACAACAAGAAAGTAATTCAGCAATGTCACTTTGGGTTGCCTTCTTAACTCAGGTGCTTAGGATTAATGTCTCCCTTGTCCGCCACCACATGCTGAGGGATCTTTTACTAGGCTACAGGTCCAAAAAAGCAAAAGGGGCCAAACCAACCAAATTCCCCATGGGAAGATTTGCTCACCTGCCTTTAGGAAATCATTTATCCATTCAAGATTCCAAGCAGGTGGCTCTTCCCTAAGGTGGATATCCTCACGTAAGACAGTCTGGTTCAGTGGAGATGTGTGCCTTCTGCCAGCTGCCTGGGGTCATTCACAGGACGCCGTGTCTCTCTCTTTTCTTATTTACGGTGCTTATATCCAACTTGGCATCTCAGAGTAGTCCCGAAGCAGTTTCGAATCTAATCAATAAAATGACCCATAAACAAAATCATAGATTTGTAGATTTGTAACCCTAACACGAAGCTACTAACATGAGTTTGGCCAAACTGCGAGAGGCAGTGAAGGATAGGCGTGCCTGGCGTGCTCTGGTCCATGGGGTCAGGAAGAGTCGGACACAACTGAACGACTGAACAACAACAACCCTAACCCTAACCCAATTCAAGAACCCCTTGCAAATGGCCAACCAACCTCTGTGTATAAAAAACCTCCAAAGAAGGAGAGTCCATCCCCTTCTAAGGGAGTCTGGATTGATATCCCATCTTTTTCTCCAAGGTGCTCAAGATGGCATACATAGTTCTCGCCTTCTCATTTCATCTCCTCAACCTGGTCCCAGGTCACCCAGTGAGCGTCATAGCTGAGTAAGGAGGTATTTGAACCCTGAGTAAGGAGGTATTTGAACCCTAGTCTCTCCCAGGGTTCCCCCTTCTGAGAAACAGCCCTTCACTTCACTCACAGAAGCTGCTCAGTTCTGCTCCTGATGAGCAGATGCTGGTGGGTTTCTTTAAAAAAATCAACTGCAAGCATTCTATGATGTCACAGTAGGGGGCTTGCAGGCGCTGGGCAACAGAAGTTGGCAAGAGTGTTACACAAATTTTAAGGTGCACACATAGCAGACACCCACCCTAGAGAAAAAACAATCCTTCACCATTCAAAAATTATAAAATATTCCCTGGGAGAAACCAGACACTTTATTTGAGTTCACAGAACAATCCCGAAGCCATATTGACTGTGACCCCAGATATTTACTCTGCAGTTGAAGGAAAAACCGTTCCCAATAATTCTTTTCACTTACAAATCCTTCCAAACCTATAAACCTCTCACATAAATAGGGGTAGACCTGTGACAATTCATTCAAGAACTGAGGTACCGGTATTTACCATTTCAAGGAAAGGGCAACCAGCAAGCCTTGTCAGGTATCATGACAAGAGACAAGCCAGGAGACAAGACTGCCTCTTTCTGTGATGTATGGATGGTGCTTGTTGGGTGGGCAGTGGTTTTCAACCAAGGTGCTGTGGCACCCTGGGGTGCCTTGAATGATGGTCAGGGGTGCCGTGAGCAACACTGATCTCTGTCCCTCTTTCCTCCCCCCACCCTTGATGCCTTCTTGCGTCTCTGCCTCCCAAAGTCCTGCCCAGCTGTTTCTTGCAGCAGCCCTGGCTACAAGCTCCCCAGGCGAATGGTGCCTCTGGAGCTGGCCAGGGGGTGCTTCCCAGGCCCCTGTGGGGCAGCCTGAGGAGGCACCTCTCTTTGGGGAAAGGTGTCCAGAGGACTCCTAAGGAAAGGGGAAAGGAGAAGAGGGGACACTCCACAAGGGAAGGTGTTTGAAAAAGGATGAGAGGCTGCCAGTCTTTAAAAGTTGTTGCACACACTTTTCTTGGGTCTGCACCTCCACACAATGGATTTAGCCCCAACCCCAAGAAACTAGTAACTGAAGGAGGTGGGTAATGGGAATTGAAGCATATGCTTTCTGCATACGACACACCCACTACCAAGCAGCTCCATCTCATCTGCCCCCAACCCCATACCGCCCTCTCTCCAAAAAGAGACCGGGGTCACTGAGTCCTTCCCAGCAATAGAATCAGCCGTACTGGAAGATTCCTACGATGTTATTAATCCAGAGTTCAGAAGGTTCTGTTATAAGAATTCCAAGCTCCCAAAAACAAAAGAAACTGTCATAAATGTACACGGCAAACACATATATAAGTACAGGCGAGCAATCCCGAAGCCATTTTGACTCTCCCACACCATTTTGACTCCCCCAAATCTACCTTAAATATTTCTCTGCAAGGAGGAAGGAAATGGCAAAGCCTCACCATTGTCTTTTGCTTATCTGACTTAAGGGCATATTTGTGTGTGAATAGGGTGAGCCTGTGACCTGAATTCAGGAATTCAGGTATTTACCATCACAAAAGAATGGCCAGGCGGCCCTGCTAAAGCAATCAGTGACCATTAACAGATATCCTGGCTTTGACAGAGTCGGATGCAGTTGCAGAAACCAGGAATTCTCTTCAAAGAGAATTGGGAATTTCAGACGGCCACTCACCCTTTCCAGTCGGCACTGCGTCCAGTGAAGCTTCCAGGTTCCTTCTGCCTCTATCTCCAAGTCCTCTGGAATATGCGTTGTGAAACCTCCCAGATATCGCAGGCTCATGCCCATGACCTGTGGCGACAGCAACATCATGGCCAAGTCGGTCCGGACCACAGAGACCTAGGCTATCTTGTCGGATGATTGCTGGGGTGGTCCAAAGGGAATTCCTGTCCAACGCACACATTTGTTGCAGAAATCCAGGCTGTTCTTTGATTGGATAGGCGTTCTAGTTCCCCACCACCAAGGAAAGGTGATTAGTATTTCTGAGTTTTGCAAGGGACCCCCGCATGGTTGCCCCTGCAAGAGGCTTCTCCTTGCAGAGACGTAGGGAGGCTGGGGTGGAGATCCTCACGTAAGACAGTCTGGTTCAGTGGAGATGTGTGCCTTCTGCCAGCTGCCTGGGGTCATTCACAGGATGCCATGTCTCTCTATTTTCTTATTTACAGCTCTTATATCCAACTTGGCATCTCAGAGTAGTCCCGAAGCGGTTTCCAATCTAATCAATAAAACAAAATCATAGAATGGTTGATTTGGTATTACATACCGAGTAATAAAAGAAGAAAAACAGGAAGAGACAACCCTAAAAAAGTATGAAGAAATTAAGGAATATCTGATAGAGTGGCTGCAATATTTTCAAGGAAATCAAAGATTAATTATTGACAGGAAAATACGTACTGCAAAAGAAACATCAAAATTTGAAAAAGAACTAATACAAAGTAAAGGAAAATATATCTCACGAGTCGATGACCTATTATTAGAATGGGAATTAAAGGAAGAACAGGTAAAGGCTGTGATGGTAAGATGGGCGCAAGACCTAGGTTACAACATTCTTATGGAACAATGGGAAAAACTAAGGCAAGAAGACATTAAGGTGACAGGAAGAGTTAGAGGCAACACAAAACAAAAAGTCCACAAGGAATGGAGAATATTTCAAGAATATCTGAAGTACCATGGTATAAAGGGTAATCTCCTGGCAGACCTAGACTGAGCCTTGTAGTACATAAAGGTAATTGACAATCTACATAATAATACGATAAAAAATAGAAGAAAAAAGTAACTGTGCGGTAAAGGTGTATTTAACAGATAACGTACAAGGAGAATGGAAATCTTTTTTAAAACCTCAACTACTTTTTCCTTCTCCTTCCTTCCTTCCTTCCTTCCTTCCTCCTTCCATCCTTCCTTCCTTCCTTCCTCCCCACAAAAAAAATTGTAGTGTTGTGCATTGTGAGGTACACAAAGAATTTTTGCTTTAGTTGCCATCATTTTCTTTTTTGTTACAAACAAAAACAGAGAGTGTTGTATAAATGTATATTTTTATAAATAATACAGATAGTCTTGGGGGGGGATTGTTGATTTGGAAAGAAATCCAAGGGGCATCTAGTCCAATCTCCTGCAAAACAGGAATCCAATTCAAGAACCCCTTGCAAATGGCCACCCAACCTCTGTGTACAAAAAACCTCCAAAGAAGGAGAGTCCACCACCTTCTGAGGGCGTCTGAATTGATATCCCATCTTGTTCTCCAAGGTGCTCCAGATGGCATACATAGTTCTCACCTCCTCATTTAATCCCCACAACCTGGTCCCAGGTCACCCAGTGAGCGTCATAGCTGAGTAAGGAGGTATTTGAACCCTAGTCTCTCCCAGGGTTTCCCCTTCTGAGAAACAGCCCTTCACTTCACTCACAGAAGCTGCTCAATTCTGCTCCTGATGAGCAGATGCTGGTGGGTTTCTTTAAAAAGAACAACTGCAAGCATTCTATGATGTCACAGTAGGGGGCTTGCAGGCGCTGGGCAACAGAAGTTGGCATGAGTGTTACACAAATCTTAAGGTGCACACATAGCAGGCACACACCCTAGAGAAAAACCAATCCTTCACCATTCAAAAATTATCAAATATTCCCTGGGAGAAACCAGACACTTTCTTTGAGTTCACAGAGCAATCCCGAAGCCATCTTGACCCTCTTAATGACCCCAGATATTTACTCTGTAGTCGAAGGAAAAATCGTTCCCAATAGTTCTTTTCACTTACAAATCCTTCCAAACCTATAAACCTCTCACATAAATAGGGGTAGACCTGTGACAATTCATTCAAGAACTGAGGTACCGGTATTTACCATTTCAAGGAAAGGGCAACCAGCAAGCATTGCCAGGTATCATGACAAGAGACAAGCCAGGAGACAAGACTGCCTCTTTCTGTGATGTATGGATGATGCTTGTTGGGTGGGCAGTGGTTTTCAACCAGGGTGCTGTGGCACCCTGGGGTGCCTTGAATGATGGTCAGGGGTTCCGTGAGCAAAACACTGGACTCTGTCCCTCTTTCCTTCCCTCCCCCCCCCTTGATGCCTTCTTGCGTCTCTGCCTCCCAAAGTTTATTGCAGCAGCCCTGGCTACAAGCTCCCCAGGCGAATGGTGCCTCTGGAGCTGGCCAGGGGGTGCTTCCCAAGCCTCTGTGGGGCAGCCTGAGGAGACACCTCTCTTTGGGGAAAGGGCAGCAGCTGCAGGTGTCCAGAGGACTCCTAAGGAAAGGGGAAAGGAGAAGAGGGGACACTCCACAAGGGAAGGTGTTTGAAAAAGGACGAGAGGCTGCCAGCTCTGCTGGCAAGGGGTGACATACCGTAGCTGGGCTCCTGAGGCTCACAGGGCTGCCGCAGAAAGAATGTAGTTGGTCAACGGAGCCGTGGACTCAAAAAAGTCAACAACCTCTTGGGCTAAGGGAAACCCAGCCAGATTGGATTTAGATTGGATTTAGCCCCAACCCCAAGAAATTAGTAACTGAAGGAGGTGGGTAATGGGAATTGAAGCATATGCTTTCTGCATACGACACACCCACTGCCAAGCTGCTCCATCTCTGTATATAAGTACAGGGGAGCAATCCCGAAGCCATTTTGACTCTCCCAAACCATTTGGACTCCCCAAATCTACCTCAAATATTTCTCTGCAAGGAGGAAGGAAATGGCAAAGCCTCACCATTGTCTTTTGCTTATGTGTCTTAAGGGCATATTTGTGTATGAAGAGGGTGAGCCTGTGACCTGAATTCAGGAACAGGCAGACCTGGTAAAGCAATCAGTGACCATTAACAGATATCCTGGCCCACAGGATTTCTGCTGTAGACCACCTCCTTCTGTGATGTATGTATGATGTTTTGGGGGGTAGTCTTGAGCTACAGGGTGGGCAATTTCAAAGTCTATATAAGGGCTTGTGTCCCTCCTACCTCCTGAATATGGTGAGTGGGGACCCTGTTGCAACAGTTGAATAAAGAGCAGGCTTACTAGCCGCTTTGCTTCTCAATATTCTCTGGTTGGCCTCTGTTATTTTCTCCTACCGATAGGGAACCCACTTAAGGACTCTATACGGGCTCTTGGATACCCCATAGGGGAAAAGGAGCAGGTTTTTTCTCTAACATAGGGCTCCACATTTACACACCACCAAGTAGGCCCAGTGCTCCAAGAAAGGGCCCAAATATGCCTTCATGCCTCTTTCTCCTCCTCCTCCTCCTCCTCACACACAAACACTATTCCCCATTGTGTATTTCCATCTCAGCTGATTGCATACCCTCCAACATTTCTCTGTTGGAAATACGGATGTACTACTACCATTATTATTATTATTATTATTATTCTACTTACCTGTATATCCGTGCTTCTGACTCGGTTTCCCCAGCCACTCTGGGCTGCTTTCAACATATATAAAAACATAATAAAACATTAAGCACTAAACAACTTCCCTATACAGGGCTCCCTTCAGATGTCTTGCAAAGGCTGTATAGTTACTTCACTCCTTGGCTCAGGGGTCACATAATTCCATACCCTCCAACATTTTTCTGATGAAAAGAGGGACGTCCTAAGAAAAAGCGAGGCATTCTGGGGCCAAATCAGGAACCGAGACGGCTTCTGTAAATCCTGGACAGTCCCTGGGAAAGAGGGGCACTTGGAGAGTCTATGCCCCAGGAAGAAGCTCTGCCAAGTCCTGGGTGACTCCAGCTGAGGTCCCAAGGCCCAGGTGGCCGAGGATGGAGAAGCAGCCTCTCCCGGAAGAAGGCCAGAAGGGCCAGGGAGCCCGGAGGTCCTCTTGGGGAATCAGGGGCTGCCCAAGGCCTGGCTGGACGGAGCCGGCTGAGAGAGTCCTGGGAGCCAGAAGGGCCTCATCCAGGAGCAAAGCCCCAGCTGGGCCTTCCAAAGACGGATTGGTTCCCTTTGGGGCGCACAGAGTCCCCTGCCCCCTTTGGTCACGTTCTTGAAGGCATAAAAAATAAAATGTAAAAGTTTTTCCCTCAGCCTAACCTGCTTGTCTTGCGCAGCCTACCTGGTTAGGCACCTCGGAAGCTGAGTCCTCCCTCCCTAGCTAACTGATTGATGCTCTAGGCTAGCCAATAGCGCTCATCAGCCAGCAGGCTCTTCTGGGGTGGGCGGAGCTGCTGCCAATGGCTCCCAGAGAAGCAGCCAGACCTTTCCTGGAGCAGCAGCCTCTGCTTGCAGAGCTCCGTCTCCCTCGGCCTCTCGCTGGGGGTCTCAGGGGTCTCTGGGCTCCTTTCCACCTCTAGAATGGATGGCAGGGAGGCTGCAAAGGAGGCCTTCTTCCCTTGAGGGCTCTGTCGCTGAAATGGCCGGCATACAAATTTAAGACATCATCCCCACCACCTGCCATTCCCGGGGCATCAAAGCACCATCACCTTCCTATATTGGAGCTCTCAGGGGGACCAGAGATTATGCGAACCCCGTGAGGATGTTGGAGGCAAAGCTCCATGAGGAGGAGAAGCAGAATTTCTTCTTATCTCTTCCCCCTTCCTTCCTTCCTTCCATTTTGGACTGGTTTCTAAATTTACCGTCCTTCTGGCAGGCAGAAATTCAGCAGGTGGGGAGCATTTCCTTTCAATCTTCTTTTTTGGAATGTTTGCACTCACAGATCGCTTCTATTTGATCAATGTAATGGATTGCTTTGAAGCCATTTCTGCACCGGGTAAAGTAATTTTTACTCCACCGAATTCCCACCCACCCCACCAATGTAAGACGGCACTTATATTACCTAACCACAGAATACCTCCAACATTTCAATGATAAAAAGAGGATGTCCCATTGCATAATGATGATTTTGCTATTTATACTCCACACATCTTACTGGGTTTCCCCAGACACTAAGCAGCTTCCAACATATATAAAATCATAATAAAACACTGAACATTAAAAAAAAACCTTCCCTATAAAGAATTGCCTTCTGATGGATCGGAGAACAGATAACTCCATACCCTCCAGGCCATTTTTCCAATGAGAGGGACATTCTAAGGAAAAGTGAGACATTGCAGGATCCAATCAAAAACCAGGATTGCTTTGCTAAATCAGAGACGCCCCTGGAAAATAGGGGCACTTGGAGGGTCTACCAAAGGTGGCAACCGAAGGCCCAGCAGAAGCCTTGCAGTGTGTCGCTCCAAGGAAAGTTGGAGGCCGTATTTCTATTTCCTATCAGGGAGGCCCTTGACTGGGCCAGTCCAGCCGCCTTCAGACCTTGGCCCTTGTCTGTGGGGCAACGCAGAGGCCTTGCAGTCGGTTGCTCCCAGGAAAGGGGGGGTGTCAGGGGTTCTGTCTGCTCCTTGGGGTCTCCTGCTCTCAGCTGAGTCTGCATCACAAGGCAGGACAGGCTTCGGGCGGAAGTGTATATAAGGCTGGAGGCTGAATGGCTGCCTTGGGTCTTGCTGAAACCCACCTCTCTTCCCTCAGGGGGAGGCCCCTTTGTGAGGGCAAGGGGCCCATGGAGCCAGGCTACCAACTCCCCATAAACACCCACCCACCCCATCCTGGAACCTAGTGTAGGATAAGGCGGTTGCAAGTGACCCCCTCAAGTGAGCCTGTGCATTTGCCAGGCACTGCCTGCTGCTGCCTGTGGGGCCCAGGTAAGCCCCCCAGGGGAATCTGAGAGAGCCTTCAGCCCCACAGCCCCCCTGAAGTTGGGCATGAAGGCCTACAGGGTCAGTTGCAAGAAGAGCTGTGGGTGGGGAAGGGCAGCTTGGCCCCAGCAGGACAGGACTTGCCTGGGGACACCTCAGGCCTCTCCTTGGGCCTTGTGAAAGGGGCTCTTCCTCTGCCTTGTTCCTCCACATCCCTCCCATTGGGTGTCTTGTCTCTGGAGTTTCCAAACCTGCGGACAAGACTTGTCTCACCTTCTTTTAAATCGATGTCAGCTGCTTTAGGAGACAACAAGAGTCTGCAAAGCAGGATATAAATAAGAGAAAAAGTATTAAACTGTACATTATAAAGAATATATACATATCACCCTTGAGTTGCATGGCCTTAACATTGTTCTAACCACTAGGCCACATGGACTCTCCTAGAACCTTGGCACTGGGGTCGGGAATTCCATGTTCTCCAGGGCCGTTGCCTAGCAACGGAACTTGTGACCGTTTGAACTGAGGTTCCTGCATCCTCAGCATCTCGAGGTTTGCAGAGGTGGCCTGTAGTGACCTTCGCTCAGTCACTACATTCGAAGATGGCGTCCCAAAGACTCCTGGAGGTACGTGGAGGTTGTGTTGTAAGAATATCAAGGTCATATATTTATATATATAATTGTTATTAATGTTCCAAGCAAACAAGGCCACATGTCTGAAAACAGCACAGAAAGACAGGCCTCACACCATTTGGACTCCTAGCTATCCAGGTACCATATGGCCCATTTCCCTCACAGTCCTTAGCCCTGCATCAGGAAACCTTTTGTTTTCCAGAAATGTGTGTCTGGGAGGGTTCGAGGAGGGATGACCAGGTGTGGAAAATTCTCAAGTTACCTCTTCTGACCCTCCCAAGTTGTGATGTAGTTCTTATATATCTGTGGTGTAGGATGATGTATCTGGGGGTGGGCTGGACTCCAAGGGGGGAATTTCAAAAGTCTATATAGGGGCTGGCACACCATTGTTATGGGTCTTTTTCCCTGCTCCTGTGTGTGTGTGTGTGTGTGTGTGTGTGTGTGTGTGTGTGTGTGTGTGTGAGAGAGAGAGAGAGAGAGAGAGAGAGAGAGAGAGAGAGAGAGAGGAAAGCACCCTGTGAAAATAACAGTGAAAATAAAGATTTTGCTTCTCAATTTTTCTCTGGTTGGCCTCTGTAATTTGCTCCTACCGATGGAGAACCTGGAAAGGCTCTTGTGTACCCCATAAGGGAATAAGAGCAGATTTCTGTTTATTTCAGTTGCCATGGTCAGGGTCAGGGGACTTAACTCTAGAACCTAGATTAATGGTCCCCCCAAGTTTGGCAAAGAGCTATCCAAAGTCAAAGAAAGGCTTGAGCTTTGCCTAAGTTTTTGGAAGGGGAGAAGGAATGCCGAAAAGGAAACTTTAGTGTCTTATATTGCAGTTGATTGAATATTATTTTGAATAGAGGATTCCTTCTGATTGATGCGCATGTGAATCTGGGAGAGGCTTCTTTTCTATTTCCACATACTGGATGTTCTCTTTGTACTATAGTTTGGAGGGAAAGGGAAAAACAGAAGAAGAAAAGAGAGCGTGAGCGGCTGGCCCAGTGGAGGGGAAGGGGGTGTCGGATGGATCTGGTTTTTCTGCAGAGCTGAGGCAGGGAGCCCTGCTGCCCACCTGCCCACAGAGTCCATCGCAGGGAAGGGCTGCTCCCAGGTGCAGGCGAGGGAGAGACAGGAGGCCTGGCGGAGCTCTGCTCCTGGAGGAAGGACGGATGAGAAACAGCGCCATGGGCTCTGCTGAGACAGGCCAGCTCCCTCAGGCCTCCTCTCCCCCAACTGTCATCTGGCGGCAGCCATTTCATCAGGCTGACTCAGTGGGAGAGATGAGAATAGCATTCTAGACCCTGGGGCCTGAGCTTGTGACTTGTCTTTTCCTCTGCCCCCCTTGCCCCCTTTCCTTGTGTGCTGTATTTCTGTTGGTCAGATTGTTTATTACAATAGAAGTCTGCGATTAGGGAGTTTCTTGCATTTGATTTCATGGAAGGCTCTCTTGGAGCCTTTTTGGATTAAGAGAGGGGTAGAAATGCTCTAAAGGAATGGATGGATGAATAAGGTCTCTAAGGAAATGGAGGACAAGGATTTCCAGTTTTTTTCCCAACCTACCTCATCTGCGCTTTCCTGATCCACACAAAAAACTTGAATGGGTCTGATCCATTATTCACATTCTGATGTTCCTGTTTCTCTTTTCTCATGAACAGGGAATTGATTTCGATGAAGATCAAATATCGGTAATCAGCCTGGAAGATGGGGAGTATCTTCCTCCAAGGTAATGCTATGCTAATCCCCCCCATAAACAATTTCTTTCTAACAACCCCCCCCCCCGGTCCATTTCTATGGCGGTGGTGCTTGGGGTCTTTGAAGGAGTGGAGCCAATAAAACCTTTTTACAAAAGTCCTACAGGTTCTTTGGATGTGGCTGATCTTCCTCCTGAAGGCTTCAGAAAGGACCAGCTGAAGGCCAGATTTACAGATATCATCACCACGATGAAGAGTGGGAAGAAGATGGTCCAAAGGAAGGCGCTCCGAGATCTTTCCGCCCTCCTGCAGAAGATCCAGGAATATGTGAGTTTCTGAAGGGAAGCATTGCAACCCCTTATTTAATACAAGATTTAATAAAAATGTTGTAGGAAAAATGTTTCTCTTATCAGTCACTTCTGTGGGTGTCTTTTCAGCCATCGGTAGCGCTTCCTGCATCGTCCCTTGGCCAACTGGTGGCTATTTCCTGCCTGTGCGCATTGGATCCCGATCCGGAGTGCAGGCAGCAGGCAGCAGAGGCCCTCTGCCATCTTCTGCCCATCCTGCGGCGCAAAGAAGGTAAGACTGGAAGGAATGCATTCCAGCATGGGGTGGGGTGAGCAAGACCCAAACTAACCCTTTGGCTTTCCTTTGCAGAGACGCTGGCACGAACATCGTGGGACCAAACGCTCATCCTCAGAGCTCAGAAGGTCCTCAAATCCACCGGAGGACCGGTTCCTGAATTATTCATCAATGACTGCTACTCTCTTGCCAGGGTAAGTCGCTGTCACACAAGGCACAGCGGTCTCTCAAGCCGCATGTTCTTTGTTCCACAGACAGCACCTGGGCTTTCTGCTGCCCTGCCCTGCCCTGTGGGCATCTCTGACCTTCCTCTCTTGCTTCAGGTCTTTGGCGCCTTTCTCACTGCGGAGCAGCTCTTGGAGGCCATGTGCTTCCTGGCCAGCGACCTGGTTGTCGAGAGCAGCTTCAACCCTGTGGACATCTCCCACCTGCTGCAAGAGGTCATCAAGCAGTTTGGCGGCACAAAAGTGGAGGTAAGGTGTCTGCAAAGGTAGGAGAGAAGAAGATTCTCTGCTTTGGGGTAGGGGAGGCATCCTCATGCCATTGGGTGGCCAGGACACATGTTTGTTGAGAGGGGCCTGGCAATGTCAGGACAAGAACCTCAGCCAAGGGTCCTGAGAAACATGGGTTCAGGAATGGGGAATCCTCCTCCTCCTGGGAGCAGACTGGCAAGCTTCTTCTCTTGGCCCACAATGGACAGGGGAACTGGTTCCCTGGAGCTGCCTGGGTCCCATATTCCCAAGGACCCTGAGTGGGACCTTCAAAGGAAGATGGCTGTGGGGGCACAGGTCAAGGGTCCCTCTTTCTATGAGGGATGGAGGGATCCGCCTGCAGACAGCCCCGCTTCCTTGTACTCTCCCAGCAACCCTCTCTTTCTCTGACAGGTGGAGGTGCTGCTGGAGGCCTTCTACAACATCACCCTGGGGCCTACAGTGGAGGGCAGAAACATGGCCGTCTTTGCTTTCTCCATCTTGTCCCACCACCACCTGGAGAAAGTGGTTGCATACCTCCTCCAGTTTCCCTTCAGGTATGGAGCCCTCCAGGTTCTATTGGGCTAAGGGAAAGGTTGGCAAGTTGCAGGGCTTGCTCAGAAAGCCCTTGCTGCCATTTCCTCTCTCTGGGGCATGGCAGCAAGCAGAAGACTTGAATCTGACCATTGCTCTTGGTTTTACATTCACAGAGACTGCGAGAGAGTATGGAAGGAGGTTTTGACATCGGCCGACCAAGAACAACTGCTCCATCTCATGGCCGAGCAGCTTTACCAAAGCCCCTTGGCAGAATCTGCCACCCAAGTGGTAAGCACGAACTACCTGCTTTCTGGCTTCCTTCTTCCCAGGGTGATTTCGAGGGGTTTCTGTATTGTGCAGAAAAGCAGGGAAAGTGACTTGCACCTCTCTCTCTTCCAGCAACGTCTCACCAGCCTGTTGCACGCCATTCTCAGGATGGAGGAATACAAGGCAGCTGTGCGCCGGAACTTCCCACAGCTGCTGATCGCTCTCCTGGGGTTGGTTGTCAACTTCCACTACGACCAGGAATTCCTCGGGTGAGTAGTGTGTTGCAAAGGGGCCAATGGAGTCCTTTTCCCTTCAACCTCGGGGGGTTTCCAGTCCAACTTGGTTTTCTAAGGGAGGTTCTCCTTCAGGCGGCTGCTAGGGAGGAAGGATAGGGAAGGAATTTGAGTGGGTGGCAATGACCCTCCTGGTAAAACTGGCCTTGCTTTGGTTACAGAGGGGCTAAGGAAGTTCTGCACCTCCTTCTCGGCGCCACTGGAGAGGAAGTAGAGACGGCCATCATAGACCAACTTTTCTGCCGGGAGAATTTCAGCCAGGGGTTGTCTGCCATGGTGAGGTAAGAGAAAGAACAGGGTGACCTTCCAATGGTCTGGCAAACGGAGCCGAAGGCACGGGATCGGACTGTGCCCCTGTTTGCTTCCTGCGGTGTCTCTCCCTTCCTGAGCAAGATCTGGTTCTCCATTTCAGAGCTGTCGGAAAGCGACGCTGGTGGATCCCTCCCATGGTGCAAAACATCACCGCTGCTCTCGAGGACCAGGAGTTTGCCGGAGTGCCACATGTAGCAGCAGCTATCTACATCGAGGTGAGGGGGACTGACCCGGGAGGAAATGGGTGCAGAAAGGGGGCCCTGGCTTGGTTTCTGCCGAGTGTTGGGCTTGGTGTTCTTTGGCTCCTTTTGTGTCCTGGGTTCCCCAACCAGCTGCCATTCGAATTTGGACCTTGCATATTCCGTGCCTGATGTCAAGGCTACTTTAGCCTAAGGACTGTTGCCTGTTTTAGTGCTCCTCAGAGTAGACCCATTGGATTGGATGTACATGACAAACTTTGGTCCATTCACTTCAGTGGGTTTGCTCTGTGCAGAACTGCAAATGGTGGATAAAAGGAGAACCTGCCTCAACCTCTCATCACTGAAGAGTTTCTTTCTCTTTGGGCCTCTTTAGCTGCTCAGTTGCCGTCTGAAGGTCTATCCCTGTGAGGAGACACTGGAGCAGGTCCTCACCTGGCTGGAACATGACCACCTGCAAGTCCGGAAGCTAAGCGTTAGAGGGATAGCCCTGCTTCTGGACTCTGACATGGCAAGTGATGCTCAGAGGGAGGGAGGGAGGGAGGGGGGGGGTACAGATCCAGTTTCAAATCATGGCCCAGCACTCTTTTGTTGACAGAATGCTGAAGGGCCTATTCTAAAATTAAAAGCATGGTGCCTTTCAGACCTTTGAAAAGATTCTCTTTTTTGTGCAGGACCCTTCGCTTCTGCGGCCGTCGCTGCTGGATTCCCTCCCTGATGCAGAAGCTGATGTCCTCCCAGAGTTGATAGAGCTGGTACACCAAGCCTATCTCTCCAGGGATCTGGGAGAGGAAGACCTGAAGATGCTGGCGGCAACCTACTGCGGTCTGGCTGCCCATGTGAGTATTAGCGAACACCTGACATCACACAGGGTGGAGGAGGACTGCTTTGGAAGAGGAAGGGTGGTGTTTAGACTGGCATGCAGCGGAGATGTTCTGGCTTCAGGAGGGTGTTCCTCTGGAGCACCTTCTCTTGGAAGCCTGCCTGGAAAACAGAGGGGGAGAGTCACCCCTGCCCCCCGTCTCCCCCAGGAGGAGGATAGGGGGCTGAGCAGCCTCAAAACACCTCGGTGGACAGAGAAAGGAAACTGATCAGCTGAGAAACACAACCTCTGGTATTTTCTGCCTACAGGAGGAAGCCTCCGTCCGGGCACCAGCCATCCAACATCTGGGGCTGCTTCGGGGCTGGGCGAGAGACCAAGGGCTTCCCATAACAGCAACAGAAGCCATTAATGAACTGGTCTTCGTCCTCATTCACCTCGAAGACGAGGACGAGGTGGCTAAGGTGAGGGCCAAGGAGGTGGACTTATGCAGTAGGAGGGAGGGATTGTTCTCCGGAGCTTCCGAGATTTCTTTTACGGCAATTTGTAACCCTCTTCTCTTCTTGTGTTGCAGGCCGCAAGGAGGGCTCTTTCCCATCTAGCCCCACAGGTCAAGTGGTGGGCTCATGCCAACAAATTTAGCCTCCACTTTGCTCTCCACCAGGCTGCCAAGCATCTGGTAAGGTCCCTCTGCTTCGTTGGTAGCTTTCCCCAGGGATGTCTTTGGGGGTGACAGGCTCTTCTGCCGCACTCTCAAGCCTGTCTGATGCCACTTCTCCTTTGTCTTTGCCGACAGAGCAAGACCTTCAGCAAGGACGTCCTTCGGAGTGCTGCCTTGACATGTACGAAGCTCTCTGCCAACAGGCTGCCAGCATTCTCCAGGGTGGCAGCTCTGCTTCTGGGTAAGTCAAGCAACGTCCTTCCCTGGCAGGGATGGACAGAAACGTCTTGGTAACGATGGCAGGGAGGATGGGTATGTCCCCAGGCCACCTGCTAGGTAGGCCTCCCTCTGCGTCCAGATCTTGCTCTGAGTGCTCCACGAGGGTGGAGGCCTCTAGACGCATCAGAGCAAACCTGTCCTCCAGCCGAACTGCCTCTGTCTCCGCTTGCTTTGCACCGAGATGACATCCCTCTTCTTGCCCTGTCTCTCTAGGTCATCTGGCTTTCCGGGATGCCAGTTTCATCCACAGTGAAGACATGGCATTCTACGGCACATGTAAGTGAAATGTTCCCCTACCCCACACCCTGGTCCTGGGAGGAGCTCTGGTGGGGGTGCTTTGCAAGTTGTTGCTTTGCGAAAAGCTGATTCCTTGCTCCACCTTTCTCCCTTGCCACTCAGGGCTGGAAGAGATGCAGCAGCACGAGGAAGAAGGGCTCAGGCGGACAGGGAGGAGCTGCCTGAACATCATGCAGCGGGCCTGTAAACATCGGCAGAAAAGCAGGGTCCGGCGCCTTGTGAGGAGGCTGCTCCGCTGTGTTCACAGGGAACCTTACCCGCAGGACTTCCTGAGATGCATGCCAGGTGAGTGAGGCATCTGCTGGGCTATTTGGATGTCTGCTGGGCTGTTTAGATGTGACGTTTCTCAAGGAGCCCCTTTCTCCTCCTCACAGAACATCCGCAGTAGCGCCAGGCCAAGGCAACGTGAACACCAGAGTTGTGCTGCAGAGATGCCATCTTCTGCTCTCCGCGGGATCCAGTCTGGACCAGCGCCAGGAACATCAACGCCATCAGGATCGACCAAGAGGATTGGTGCTGCCCTCACGACCCTCCGTACATAGCGGTAAGAAACGTTGTTGTTGTTGTTGTTTTGTTGATGTTGTTTTGATTGTTGATTGCTGATTTTATTGATTTGGAATCTCAGGGTGGTTCACACAACAGGTTACAGTAAACAAAGCACAAAATACATGATAAAAAAAATCACTCCACAAGATTCATAATAAAAATATCAAAACTTAATGTAAATTAAAATAATGAAAACATAATAAAAATAGCCACAAGGCTAATGTATGTACACTAACAAACAATACAAAAGCCCCGAAACAACACTCCAGCCCACAAACAAAAATCTAAATCAACATACCACATTTAACAACCATTTATTTTATTTTATTTATTTATTTAGTCATTTTATTGAGCAAAAATAATATATACAAATAGCACAAATAGACCTCAAAACAAATAACACAAATATACATATAATACATATAGTTCCTACTAACTCAAACAGGGCACCTTTCCCACCCCCGTGACTTCCCTCCACCACAGCTCGACTTCCTTAAATTTTAATTTATTTTGTTGCATTTCTTAGAATCTTCATATACATTCTAAGACTACATATACATAACATACACACCAATAAAAAGAAAAAAAATAATTATAATAAAAAATAAAGACGAACAGCAATCCTTAATTCAAACAAAACATCTATTCCTATCCAACTTCCAATCAGTCCTGACCGTATAATCAAATCTTATCAATAAGTGCACTTCAACTCAATCTGTTATCTTCCAGTAAATCCTTGTTACACTCTAATATCAATCAGAACCCGTTTTACACCTATCTTTCTTTCAGTTTCCAAGGTTATTCAAATACTGTCATGGCTACTCGGCCCTTAGTGTGTTTTGGACATATACTTTGTATTTCGTCCATTTTTCCTGAATTTTTTGTTTCCATTCCCCTCTCAGACTGTTAATCAATTGGGCCATTTCGGCAAACTCTTGCAATTTGTTTTGCCACTCCATTAACGAGGGAGGTTAAGTGCCGCCCCCACAGGGACGATCTTACCTTTATTGTTTCTTCTTTGTTAGGGGTCCCGCCCCCAGGACAGGCAGGCTTTATGAAGCCCCCCCAGTTGCTGGTGTGCGCCCAGGTTCCGGTTCCTTGCAGGCCTCTCTGCCATCCACTCAAGGGGGGGGGGGCAACCCCCCAGCAGCGACCTTCTTCCATTCCTTTGTTAGAAAATGCCTCTTTCTTTCTTTTTAAATTATTTCTTCACCAGCAGCGGGGATTATTTGGGGGGCAACTAGAGGGGCTAAAATTCATGAGATTTAATACCCTTTCTAACAATCTCTTTTCTCTCTTTCCTGCATGGAACAAAACCACGATGGGAAACGGCGGCCTATCTGCTGGAGCCTGGGAGAAGACGTCCGAAGAAAAGAAGACCCCCGCAAGAAGGTCATCAGCCGGGAAAGGAGCCGCCCTGAAGACGACGTCTGCAACATCGACCCTCCACCTGGCAGTGAATTTGAGGACTGGACACTGTTTATAGACTCTTTCGGGACTTAAAACAGCAAGCAGGACTTTTTTTAGTTAGATAGGTTAAAATGGATGTATAGAGTAGGATAGGCAAAATGGGGAGCATTCGGGGTAGATGACACTATGGTTTATGTTAAAATGTGTGTGTGGGGGGGGAGAAATCATTTTGTAAAAAATGAATAAATTTTTGTTAAAAAGAGAAATATGTCTTTTGGTTTGTGAAACATCAGCTAATAAGGGAAATCACTTTATTTCTTTATAGTTGTAATTCTTTTATGGAAAAAAAATTAAGGGTAAAAATGTAAACCATGGAAGGGGGGACAGGTAGTCAATGTATAAAGTAACTTACAGTTTATGTTAAAATTTGTAATGGGCTTTTTTGTGTAAAATAAATACGTGTTTTTTAAACCATAAAAAAGTTGCTTGGCTTCTGTCTTCTTTGGGCCTAGGCTGTTGATGGGGCCCAGCAGTTATTGTGCAGTCTGTTTTGATCCATGAAAAGTGGGTGGTGCCACATTTCAGGGTGGAGCCCCTTTGTGGAGGTAAAAAGGGCCTTTGTGGCAGGTTTTAAGAGCGGTTCCTATTTATCTACTTGCACTTTGATGTGCTTTCGAACTGCTAGGTGGGCAGGAGCAGGGACCGAGCAACGGGAGCTCACCCCGTCGCAGGGATTCGAACCGCCGACCTTCTGATCAGCAAGCCCTAGGCTCTGTGGTTTAACCCACAGCGCCACCTGGGTCCCTTAAGCCTCCTATAAACGCACAAGCTATTCCCCCTTGTGCATTCCCGTCTCTCCTGGCAAGTGGCTGAGGCAATAATTTTAGGTAATTTAATTAAGTTTTCTTCTGCTTTATGTCCCGTGACATAAAGATGTAATGAAATTTTAAAATGCAGTAATTTTACACCCAAAGATTATTAATACTGCAACAGGGCTGCTAGCAACAGAATGTCAAATTACCTGGTTTGCAGACGCATTGAGGCCCCCCCCCCCGGCTCCTATTTTTCCTTTCTCTTTCCAGAGGTTTGTTATGTAGGATTTACACTCTTCTGCAGAGGGTTGCTATTATCATTATTAGGGGCTTGAGCGATGATTTCTCTTTGGCAGGAAAGCTGCACGGCGGGGTGGGGGGTTTGTCAGCTCTTTGTGGCTCCTGGTCGACTTTGCAAAAAAAACACAGGCAAAGTCCATATTGGTGTGAGGCCACATCGACAGCCTCTCAGGGCAAGGTGGAAGAGGGATAGCACATTGAAATACAAGCTTAATGGGGCAACAACATCCAGGTTCAGATCCCCAGTCAGTCACAAAGCTCCCTGAGAGCTAGTGTGGTGTAGTGGTTAAGAGGGGTAGACTCGTAATCTGGTGAACCAGGTTCGCGTCCCCGCTCCTCCACATGCAGCTGCTGGGTGACCTTGGGTTAGTCACACTTCTTTGAAGTCTCTCAGCCCCACTCACCTTACAGAGTGTTTGTTGTGGGGGAGGAAGGGAAAGGAGAATGTTAGCTGCTTTGAGACTCCTTCGGGTAGTGATAAAATGGGATATCAAATCCAAACTCCTCTTCTTCCCTGGGTCTGTAACTGTCTTGTAGCCTGAGGTACGTTGCACGATTGTTGTGAGGTTGAAAAATGGGAGAGGCACAACCATCATACCCTCCCAACATTTCTCCGATGAAAATAGGACAGCCTATTCCATAATAATAACAATAAACATAATTTTATTATTTACACCCCGCCCATCTGACTGGGTTGCCCCAGCCACTCTGCTTCCAACATACGTACATAAAAACATAATAAAACATTGAACGTTGCAGGGTTGCCTTCAGGTGTTTTCTAAAGGTTGCATAGTTACTTAACTCATTGGCTCGGGGGTGGGGGTGTCGCATAACTCCTTAGCCTCCAACATTTCTCTGATAAAAACGGGGATGCCCTAAGGAAAAGCGGGACATTCCGGGATCAAATCGGAAGCTGGAGTGGCTTCTATAAATCCAGGACTGTCCCTGGAAAATAAGGACACTTGGAGAGCCTGGACCATGTGAGTTCTGTGGTTAAAAAAAAAAAGGTGGGACAGAAATCGATTGATTGGGATGTTATTGCTTTTCCCCATGACATTAAATTCTGCACCACCCAAAATGCTAGACTATTAAAGGTGCTGTTATGGCGCCAACAGGATGGCGTGCCGAAGTCAGGTGTCAGTACTGGGGGTCAAGAGAAGCCGAAGTCAGGAGCAGTCCGAGTCAGGAACCAGCCAATGTCAGGTGCCAGTACCGGGGGTCAAGAGAAGCCGAAGTCAGGAGCAGTCCGAGTCAGGAACCAGCCAATGTCAGGTGTCAGTACCGGGGGGGGTCAAGAGAAGCCGAAGTCAGGAGCAGTCCGAGTCAGGAACCAGCCGAAGTCAGGTACACAGGATCAGGAGCCGGATGAGCAGGCACAACCACGTGCTTCAGCATAGCAGTTGCAGGTGCTGGTGAGGGAAGCAGCCGGCCTTCCTTAAGTAGCCAGCTCATCACGCCTTTTATGAGCTGCAACTGCCTCCAATTGCTCCCTCCATTTCTCAGCTCTACAGCTGAGATGGGAGGAGGGGAGGGGGCCCTCCGGCTCCTCTCCTCACCAGGGCCTGATTCTGTCTCAACTTCTTCCTCCTCCTGTTCTGGCCTTCCCTCTTCCCCATCTGCTTCTTCCTCTTCTGAGGAGTGTCGCCACCCATCTTCTTCAGGTAAGAATCCCTCCATTCCTCTGGACTCTTCAGTGGTTGCCGCTTTGCCTAGGGGGGCTTGCCACCACTCCTGCTCATCTGGTGCAACCCTGACAGGTGCAAAGGGATAAATGCTTAGCATTTATCTCATACTTTCATTTTTAAAATATATATTTTACCTCTTAACGTTATTTTTTTAAAAAAAAACTCATGATAGTAGTTTATGAAATTATTCATGGCGTAGGGTTGAGAAACGTTTTTCTCCCTCTCTCATAACACTGGAACTCGTCGACATGCAAGGAAGCTGAATGTGGGAAGATTCAGGACAAAGAAAAGAAGGGCTTTTTCACAGAGCACATGGTTATACGGTGGAACTCCTTCCCACAGGAGGCAGTGAGGGCCACTGCCTTGGATGGCTTTAAAAGAGGGTTAGCCACATTCATGGAGCGGGAGATAGTTTTGCAAAAGAAAAAATAAAACTTGGATGAAAGGGAGCTGTTGGAACAAATCTGGCCTCAGAAATGTTTGGCATTCAAAGGCTGCAGCGCTGGGCTCCTGGAAGTTCAGCTGACAGCAAGCAGTGAGCTGAGTCAGCATCAATTATTTTCATTTTTTCACAGTGGAAGCCACGAGAAGCAGAAAATCCTGACGAGGCAGCAGAAAGGCAGGGCCTTTTCCTAAAAGAGTTAAAGGGACTATTAGCAGCCAAGGTAGAAACAGGCCATATATTCTTTCACGAGGGGCAGGGGAGTGCTGGAGTTTTGTGAAATGGCATTATTTCATTCCAAAAAAGTCACTGACCTTTTGGATATAAAGAACGTGGGAAGAGCCTGCTGGATGAGGCCAATGGCCTGTCGAGTCCAGCATCCTGTTCTCACGGTGGCCAACTGGATGCCTGTGGGAAACCAAGGTGGGGTGCAATCCACTGAGAGCAGTCAAGTACAACATTCCTTGTTTTGCTAGAGTGGACATACAAGGGAATGTTTGGTCCAGCCAGTCGAAACTTCCTGTTCCTCCTGGTCTGGAGCATCCTTCCTTGCATGTGACTAATGGGTGGGCGTGACCTTTCCAGACCTGGTAAAAGGACAAGGCATGTTGGCACTCTTTTTCTTTTCCATCTTCTTTTTGTCCTGCGAACTTCCTGGAATGAACTGCTGCCTGCCAGTCAAGCAGTCCCCCAGGTCATCTCCCTTATGGGACAAACCAGTTAGTATAAGCCTGCCTTCAGGGATCACACTGTGCTCTGCCTGATCATGAGTAAACTTTCTTTTTATTGCTTATGAATAAGACTGTGGTGCCTTTATTCTTTTAGGAGGGATTTTTAGGAGGGATTTAACAGGGGATCTTACCAGGAACATTGAGTGAGGGAGATTGAATTGCATAATAATAAGAGGTTCTAACAAGCCTGCAACCAGATTTCTGCTGTGTGTGAGAAGGGGAATGTAAACTCTTGCTAAGTAAAGAAACTTGCTAGCGCAAGTTAGGAAGGATATTAATAAACAATATATCCTCTCCTGCCACCCTGAACATTCCCACAACCAGCAAGCAGGATTTGAATGCAAGAGCTCTCTCTCTCCCTGCGCTTTTCAGAAGCATTGCTGCCTCCGACCGCGGAGAGAGAGCATGACCCTCATACAGGGGCATCTTACCTGTAGAGGCTAGTGGCACGGCGCGCCAAGTTCTGGAGGGCGACAGGGAAGAGGTGGAGGCTAGACACGTCGCCTCCCGACATCAGCTCGCCGCCCTCGCCCACCTCCGCCATGCCGCACCGAAGCAGCACCCGGAGCCTCCATCTGCCGTGGCCACCGCGGCACAAAGCCTAATGGTCAAGGGTCCCTTTACCTTTACCTTTAAAGGGACCCCTGACCATTAGGTCTAGTCGTGGACGACTCTGGGGTTGCGGC
Source organism: Darevskia armeniaca (assembly GCA_034641395.1). NCBI lineage: Eukaryota > Metazoa > Chordata > Lepidosauria > Squamata > Lacertidae > Darevskia > Darevskia armeniaca. Next base: position 275,380 of record JAWWNF010000204.1, read on the forward strand.
GCTCATCTCGCTTTATTGCCGAGGGAGCCGGGGTACAGCTTCCAGGTCATGTGGCCAGCATGACTAAGCCGCTTCTGGCGAACCAGAGCAGCGCACGGAAACGCCGTTTACCTTCCCGCCGGAGCGGTACCTATTTATCTACTTGCACTTTGACGTGCTTTCGAACTGCTAGGTTGGCAGGAGCTGGGACCGAGCAACGGGAGCTCACCCCGTCGCAGGGATTCGAACCACCAACCTTCTGATCGGCAAGCCCTGGGCTCTGTGGTTTAACCCACAGCGCCACCCGCTGTGTTCTTTAATGCACTTCAACTGAGAAAATGAACACATGGCCGAGCAATTTGTGACCATTGATGCTAAAAAATCTGGCTGTGGGAAATTTCTATGGTGCCCCCTTTCCCTTGCTGCCCTCAGCACGTGCTTATTTCACTTAATGGTTCGCCCACCCCTGAGCCCCCTCGTCGTGCCTTGACAACTCCTGACTCTCAGGTCGGCAGCGGCTGGCAATGTGATCTAGAATTGCAGCCCTGCGAGGCATCCTAAATCATGGAAGATCTCAAGGCACCGGTTTCTCTTTCCAGTCTGCGGTGGCGTTTATTTATTTATTTTCCTGCTCAGAAATCACCCAAGCCATACTTGCAAAACAAAAGGGAGAAGGAGAGGGAGAGAAAGGCAGAGAGAAGTCAATGCAAGACCCCGAATTGCCTTCCTGTGAATTTAAAATTGCTTCATAAATTACTTTCATGGCAGTAACTGTATTCCCTCTCCCTCTTCCCACTGATATTTCTCTCTCTCTCTCTCTCTCTCTCTCTCTCTCTCTCTCTCACACACACACACACACACCCTGTTCCTCCCCCTGCCCTCATCTCCTTTCTTTATATCTGGTCCTTCCCACTAATGAGTTTAAAGTTTCCTTTTTTAATAAACCTTGCATAGGCATTCCTCACTATCTGGGGCCTTCATCAATCTAAGAATGCCTTCTTCGGCTGAGCCAGACCCTTCCTGAAGTCTGCAGGAGTCCATAAAGCATGAGGCTCACGTACGAGGTGACTCCACCAACTGCCAACGCCAAGGAGAATTCAGTAATGAAAAGGCTTTATAAATCAATAGAGCTGAATTGAAGAGCCCAGGCAGAACCCAGCCTCAGTTCAGCTAGGGTGGGGCTGCGGGCTGCTTTTAGCGGCAGCGGGAGCTCAGGAAGAGGACAAGGGGGGGACTTGGACCTTCCTGAATCGTTCACGAGTCCAGAAAACTGTAAGGGATTTGCAATCCTTGACTTCTCCAAGTGGGGCTGGGAATGTTCCCTACCTGAACTCCTGGATAGGTGCTTCTAGTCCAGTGATGGCTAACCTTGACACTCCAGATGTTTTGGAACTACAACTCCCATCATCCCTAGCTAACAGGACCAGTGGTCAGGGATGATGGGAGTTGTAGTCCCAAAACATCTGGAGTGTCAAGGTTAGCCATCACTGTTCTAGCCACTGGAGTGCTGCGCTAGACAGGTCAATGATCTGACTCAGTATAAAACTGCTTCCTTAATTCAGTATAAAACTGCTTCCTTAATTCCTTAAGTTCAGGTTTACTCTATTTTATTTTTGTCCTACACTTATTTAACACTGAACCACAGCTTTTGTTGAATCCAACAGCAAAGGTGGGTTTGTTTTCAAGGAGACATTCATCATCATCATCAACAACAACAACAACAACAACAACAATTAAAATTTATATCCCACCCTTCCTCTCAAAGGAGTCCAGGGTGGCATATGTCAACATGTCAAAACAAGGCAATTTAAAACAAAACAGAACCACAGTCGCCACTGACTTTCATTCCAAGGAAACTGAACCCTGGGGAAAGCACAGGACTCCCCAGAATCTCTTGCACTCGGAGATTCGGATGACAGTAGAGACAGTGAGAGCCTCCAGAGGTTCCAGTCGTTTACTTAGGATCAGTTTCCTTGGAATAGAGACTGTGGTGCCTTTAGGAGGGACTCACAGCCTCAACACCCAACAGATTTGGTTCTCCATTAGCCATAACTTTGGATCCAGCACAGTGCAGTGGAGACTCTGTGTCTCCAGCTTCCAGCCTGCTCCCAGCTCAGTTCACACATACCCCACTGGCTCTTGTTCTCCTACTAGGCGAGGGGGTAGAGGAAAGGCCCACTCCTTAGCCTGCAGGGTCCCATCACTTAGCTTAAGCTCTTGCAACCTGGCTCATTCTTTGGGGATGCTGATGAGGACACTTAAGTGGCCAGCTAGGTTGCTAGGCTCCATTGTCTCACAAAGAAACCTAGCAACCTCCTCCCTTAGATTCCAACCCTCCTTGGGCACAGGACCTCAAGATCTGGGACTCAGCACAACATCCAGACTGATGGCTCTCTAATAGCTGCTGATAGATTTGTGTGTCATGATTTTCTTTAACCCTTTATGCTGCAGGAGACCAAAGGTCCCTCTGGAACCTGTGGTCCTTGTTCCCCACTGGAGCTGGGAAGCGAGCGAAATAATTAAAGCCGCCCCTGTGCCCTTTTTGCTTCTGGCATCCCCACAGCGTCACCTGGGCGCCTGGATTAAAAGTGCCATTTTCTCTGCTCGGTGCCCTTACCCAGGAAGGATGCTGAGCAAAGGCATCATAAAACCAGATAGAGATGGACTTATCAGCCAACAGATGTTTGCCTGGTTTCAATTACACTGAGCCACACTAATCTCCTACTTAGAAGTCTGTGCTTTCTCAATCAACTCTCAAATTATAGAATGAGACCCAGGAGGCCAGAGGAGAGACACCCTTACACCCACCACCAAAGGTCACTGAGTCTTTACCAGCAATAGAATTAGCCGTACTGGAAGATTCCTAAGATGTTATTAATCCAGAGTTCAGAAGGTTCTGTTATAAGAATGTTAAGGTCCCAAATATAAAATAAACATTCATAAATGTACAAGACAAACACATACATAAGTTTATAAACCACGTGTCTGAAATAGTACAGGAGAGCAATCCTAAAGCCATTTTGACTCTCCCAAACCATTTTGACTTCCCAAATTGACCTCAAATATTTCTCTGCAAGGAGGAAGGAAATGGGAAAGCCACTACATTGTCTTTTCCCTACCTGTATTAAGGGCGTATTTGTGTATGAATAGGGTGAGCCTGTGACCTGGATTCAGGAAGTAAAGTATTTACCATCACAAAAGAATGGCCAGACTGCCCAGATAAAGCAGTCAGTGACCATTAACAGATATCCTGGCCAACAGGATTTCTGCTGTAGACCACCTCCTGTGATGTATTTCTGCTATAGACCTGCCCCCTTCTGTGATGTATGTATGATGCTTTGGGGGATGGTCTTGAGCTACAGGGTGGGCAATTTCAAAAGTCTATATAAGGGCTTGTGCACCATTGTTCTGTGTCCCTCCTACCTCCTGAATGTGGTGAGTGAGGACCCTGTTGCAACAGTTGAATAAAGATCAGGCTTACTAGCTGCTTTGCTTCTCAATATTCTCTGGTTGGCCTCTGTTATTTTCTCATACTGATAGGGAACCCACTTAAGGACTCCATACGGGCTCTTGGATACCCCATAAAGGAAAAGGAGTAGGTTTTTCTTATAACAGTTCCAGGCAAGGATCAGCCTCTTGAAGGATCCACTGCATTTCGTCTAGAAGCAGGTCAGGGTGATTGTGGGTTTATGGCACAGGAGTCAACACACACAAGCCCTGTGGTGTGCTTTATCTACCAACTCACAGAGGCCTGCTTATTGGGAGATTGCTTTGAACTTAATTCTTCAGCAGTTTATGTATAGGAGCTATAAAGTCACCCGATGTCAGGGTCGAGTCAGATGAGTAGGAGTGGTGGCAAGCCCCCCTGATAAGGCAGCACCCACAGAGGAATCTGAAGAATTCATACCTGGGGAAGACTGGTGGCGGCACTCCTCAGAAGAGGAGGAATCTGACAGGGAGGAGGGAAGACCAGAGCTGGAGGAAGGAGTTGAGCCAGAGGCAGGTCCCAGTCAGGAGGAGAATCAGCCGATCCCCTCTCCTCCTCCCTTCTCAGCTGTAGAACGCCGAGCTGAGAAGCGAAGGCGGCAATTAGAGACAGCTGCAGCTCATAAGAAGAGTGGGAGTGAACCGGCTATTTAAGGGAAGCCGGCTGCCCCATTCTGCAGCGTCTGCAACTGATGTGCTGACGTACGTGTGTCTGTGACTTCTGCCTTGTTCCTGTGTCCGTGATTCCTGCCTGGTACCTGTGTTTGTGAACCCCTGACGTGTTTCCTGTGCTCCTGACTGGCTTTCGACTTGGACTGTCTTTGACCTTGACTTCCTTGACCTCGGTGTTGGCGAGGGACCTTATCCTTATCTGCAGCTGCCTGTCGGTCTTCGGCGTGGGAATCCTAGGTGCCGTAACACCCAAGGTGAAGGGGTGTTGCTAGGGGGTGGCTTCAGCCCTCCTTCCCCCTGATATCAGTTTTATGTACTGCAATACCTGAAAAAACTCACTCATTCTCTCAGAGTTTCCAGGGGTGAAGCAAAACCTATGGACTCTGGAGCATGGTGGTCATTCACAACGACAAATATATGGCTGGCAAATAATTTGCAAAGCATGGATTTGATTGCATTCCAGGACTTCTTATTGACCGCTCTATTGTGCTTCCATGGAACCAAAATCTAATTATTCGTAGCATTGTTTTTAATCTCTTTGCCATAATCATTACTCCACTCTGCATCCTTTTTTTCTTAAGTTATGGACCCGATGATGTCAAACAGGAAAACCATGGTTCATTTCTGTATCTCTCTCTTTTTTTTTTTCCAAATAATTTTTATTGGTTTTACAATATTTGTCTGGCCCCGATTCAGGCCAGCTCACTTTTGTTACAATCATTGTCATGCTTCCTCTCGTCCACTCCATTGTTTTCCAACTAATTACATATATCCATTTTTTTTAAACAGGTTCCTAAATTCATAATCCAATAATTATTTTCCTAATATCAATCTTCAATCTTCAAACTTATCATTTCTTAAATCCATTAAATCACTTATGTCTCTTCATCTACATCCCTCTTGCCTCCCCCGGTCCCCGGGTACGCAACTATTTTTTGCAATATTAACTACATTATCATGCTTATCATAATTTTTTAGAATCCCTGGCGTGTCCATAGATCTAAAACCATAAGTCCACAAATCAAGCCGTAACTTTAACAGTTCTTATCCTATACCTGCTGGTTGTGAAACCCAGAACCAGAGGGAGTCCTGCATTGTATCCTCCAGAAAGACTTTTTCCAAAAACCGTAACCAGCCTTCCCAGTTCATAATCAGTTCGTCTCGGCTTCCCTTCCTCTGCTTGTCGGTCGGTATCAGTGTGCTGTTTTTCCTTATGATTCTTATGATTCTTCTCTTACTTCTTGAAGTGACAGCACATTTTCTTTTTCGGTTGTAAAATCTCTTCCTGCAGCTGATGTTTGCCAAAATAGTCTTTCGTTGTCCAGCCTTGACGGATCCTGTTACTTCCTTGATTTTTTGTACATCTGGTTCAGCCGGCACGGTGTTTGGGTTTTGCCTTATCTCATCCACAGACTTTCCCATCGCATTCCTCTCTCTCAGTTCCGCAATGTATTCCTGCATCTTCTCCAGCACAGTTTGCCAAGTAATATCCGGTTTCATCGCCATTTTCTTTGATCACAGTTCTTATATTTTTAAAAACTTCTAAAAAACTTTTCCCAACTTTTCCTCTTATAAATTTCACAACTTTTCAACTTAGAATAATCCACAGTTCTATCACAGTTCCTTCTGCTTCCCCCAGGACCAGGGGAGGCTCAAGGGTTAATTTAAAGCCGTATAACAAAAGAGTCAATTCAATCCTTTTCAATGCAACTGTAGCTATTCCCTGTTTCACTGTATCAATGGAAAGGAACGGACCTCCGTGTTTTCGTTCCAATCCAGTCCAAATTTAGTCCAAATTCCCTTTTTGCAGCATTTTACTCACGATTCCAATTGCAGGTCTTGGAGAAATCAGCGTGCTCCGAGGAGTCGGTCTCGCAGCTTCGCCCGACGGGGAGTTAGCGGACCCTGTGGCTCCGCCGCCCGCTCACACTCGGGAGCCCTTGCTGCGGTCTCCCGAGGAGCAGGTCCGGCGTCTGAGCCTATGCAGGTCCTATGGACCCCGGGACACCCTTCCCGGGGGTTTTAGGGATCGCGGCGCTGGCGCGATGTCCCTTTTTCCCAGTCGGACGGGGGAATGTCAGGAGCGACATGTCCCCCCGACCTTCTCCTCCGGCATCGCCAACCGGAAGCCTCATTTCTGTATCTCTCAAACCTTTGTGTTGTATTGTTATGCAACAAAATAATTTTTAAAAACCCACAATTATTTGATTTAGATAGATTAGATAGATAGATAGACAGACAGACAGACAGACAGACAGAACCACTGGTCCCCTTCCAGCAACTGGTATTCAGATGCACTGCTGCCTCCAACTGTAGAGACACAGTTTGGCCATCATGCCTAGTAACCATCTCTCCTCTGAGAACTTGTCCAATCCTCTTTTGAAGCCACTCAAGTTGCGGTGGCCATTCCTACCACCTGTGGCCAATGAGCTCCATAGTTTAACTTGCATGAAGAAGTACTTCCTTTTATTTTGTACCTTAAGCAAAACACCTAAGTTCCTGCTTAGGCCGAGATCAGAAATACAGGGAACTTTTGTTGATGCCCCTTTGATTGTAACCTTAAAAACTCACAGGGTTTCCTCACCACCCCCACCCCAGTTGCACATTTCTGTGTCTCGATTTAATGGCTACAGGATGTAAGCGAGCAAACGCTTGGCTGGCTCCTTGAGCGAACCTCAGCTGTTGCTGACCAAGGCTGTGAAGCAAAATCAATTTCTGCTAGTGAATGAATTAGTTCTAGCTGAGCTGCAGGGGCCAAGGGGAGGAAGAAGTCCAGTTAGAGGATTGTGTGAGGTCAAGTACTACCATAGCACAGACTGGCCTCTCTGCACAACTCCGGAAATTTATCCTGGCAATGTTAGATGCCATCCGGCAGCCTGGATAAACTCCGTTTCTGGATCTGCCAGGTCCAAGCCATCCAGAAAGCTCCAAGTCCATATAGACCAGGGGGACCCAGGTGGTGCTGTGGGTTAAACCACAGAGCCTAGGGCTTGCTGATCAGAAGGTCGGCAGTTCGAATCCCCGCAACGGGGTGAGCTCCCGTTGCTCGGTCCCAGCTCCTGCCCACCTAGCAGTTCGAAAGCACGTCAAAGTGCAAGTAGATAAATAGGTACCGCTCCGGCGGGAAGGTAAACGGCGTTTCCATGTGCTGCTCTGGTTCGCCAGAAGCGGCTTAGTCATGCTGGCCACATGACCCGGAAGCTGTACGCCGGCTCTCAGCCAATAAAGTGAGATGAGCGCCGCAACCCCAGAGTCGGACACGACTGGACCCAATGGTCAGGGGTCCCTTTACCTTTACCTTTAGGGAGGAGGGAACAATCCCCTTAAAATGCAGTGTTATTTCCTTCTCATTTAGCAAAATAAACAGCATCTGCAGTTGCTGCTTCTTTCTATACAGCCCGTTCGTCATCTTTGCCGAGTGCAACACTGCTTCCCTGAACGCTCCCCTGGCTTGTTCATCAATGGATAAAAATGAGTTTCTGCCTGGCAGTTCCTCATCAGTGGCCGTCAGGAGTCATGGCATGAATTTGGGGATCTGATTATTGTGACAGATGAGGCTGGCAGGAGCTGGGATGGATGGATGCGGCTGGGCTGGCGTTCCAAAGGTTCCTTCCTGAAACCAGATTCTTGCACAGGGGTCTTAGGAAGGAATGAAAGGAATCCCCAAAAACTGCTGGGAATTTGCACATGGAAATGCCAGAGCACCAGGTGGGCATGGGCAAGCCAGTTTGCGCAAAAGATTGCTCAAAGATTGAGTTTGGTGCACATTTTTAAGTGGTAGTCTTCTATCTATACTGCTTACAGTTTTGGACTAGGACCTGGGAGAGACCAGGGTTCAAATCCCCACACAGCCATGCAGCTCACTGGGTGACCTTGAACTCTGGGAGATGTAGTTTGCTAAATGTGCTGAGAGTTGTTCAGAGGCCTCCCCCACCCCCCACGATCCCCAGAGTTCCCTTGGAAAAGAGATTGGCTGTTAAAACACACCGGGAATTATAGTTCTGAGATCAGAAGATTGGATTTCCTAACGACTCTCAGCACCCTTAACAAAGTACAGTTCCCATAATAATTTTGGAAAATGCATGGCTGCTTAAAATGGTGTCATAGTACTTCGAACGTATGCTATGAATTTAGCTTTAGTGAAAAGGTTGCTCAGATTCAATAGCTGACTTAGTTGTGCGGGTTTTTGTAATGCCCAGTGTGTCCCTATTGGCCTGTGGAGTCAGCTGACAATCAGGGCCGGCGCGTCCATTTAGGCGAACTAGGCAATTGCCAAGGGCGCCAAAATGGAGGGGGCGTTGGCCAGCCTGCCCCCCGCCGCCCCCCGCCCGGTGCCGCCCCAACCAGCGGTGGAGCAAGCAGGTTGGGGCGAAAACCGCAGCGGCGAGGGCGCCAAAATGGAGGGGGCGCTGGCCAGCCTGCCCCCCCCCCGCCGCCGCCCCAACCAGCGGCGGAGCAAGCAAACCGCAGCGGCGGGGGGCGCCCGGCTGGGCAGGGGGCGGGGCACCGCTCCGCAACGTGCGTCATACGCAATGACGTCACGTGGCCCGCCCCCTCGCCTAGGGCGCCAAAATTGCCAGCACCGGTCCTGCTGACAATGTTCTGTATTCAGACTGGAATTGCACCCCGGGTGTGTGTGTCTGTCCTTAATCCATACAGCCTAATCTATGGATCAAGCGCATCCCAGTGAAACAGACTACTTTTAGTTGTGATTCCTGCATTGCAGGGGGTTGGACTAGATGACCCTTGGGATCCCTTCAAACTCTACAATTCTGTGGTTCTATTATTAATCTGTCTGGTTTGTGGAGGGAGTAAGAGGCTGAAGACTGACTGATGGAGGCTCCAATCTGAGACACACATATCTCATGGCTTGCGATAAGCAAGAGGACTAGAAACTTGATTTACTCTGTGTGTATGACCTCAAAAAAGAGCATCTAAGATTCTCAGGGTGCCTGGGGCCACATCCTGCATTCTGGAAGCATTAAGCAATACTATATTCAAATGATGGGCAAGCAATACTGCCCTGCCTTGCAAATCCCACCTCTGTGAATTTGCATAAGAACCACCATTTCCAAGGGAATATGAAAAACAAAGAAATTCCTTGCACAGAGAGGGTAACTGATTCACTAGCATCCAGGAGGTAGGTGGAGGGAATTCACAAAACCAAACCTGCCCCAACCTTTGAGGTTTGAGCTCAGAAGCAAAATTTGGAAATGGCACCCAATGCGAAATCACCGCTCTCCTGAAGATACTTCTCCTCTCCCCCGCAGATGCCTCCTTAAGTGAGACAGAGCGTCACTTCAGTTGCCATGGAAACAATGACCTTTTTTATTTTAAAAATGTGTGGGATTTGCTCAATTTATTCATTCCTTCTCACACAGGTGAACTTTTTTTTTTTGCGGTGTCAGTCTACAGGAAAAAGAAAGATTTCATAGAATCATAAGGACTGTAGAGTTGGAAGAGACCTACAAGGGTCATCTAGTCTAACCCCCTGCAATCATAGCTTTAAAAAAAATCTCTGGCAGACAGCCATCCAATCACTGTTTCAAAACCTTCAGTGAAGGAGAGTCCACCACCTCCTAAGGGAGTCCATTCCACTGTTGAATAGCAGCTATTACAGTCAGAAACCTCTTCCTAATGTTTAGTCAGACTCTCCTTTCTTGAAAACATGAAAAAATTCAGTTGCGGGAATGCTGGCACGGAATGAGACGGACTACAGAATGCGTTAAGATGAGAGCGACCTCGATCTCTCTCAGTCAACTCTATTTATTGCAATTAACCTCATGCATAAACATTCTGCATTAACATACAGCATTACATCAACCTCTGGAAGTTTCCAAAAACTTTTCCACTCCTATCCTAAGATGTACAGTAACTTCTTGACCTGACCCCTGACTCCTCACGAGGTACATGTTTACTTCTCTTGCTCCCCTGCACGTATCTTCCTCGTGCTTGCCTCAATACAATGTACCCTTAGGTCATTTTGTTTACTCTCTTCACACCTTCTGTCACACCTCATTGTCTTCCTTCGGGCCGTGTGAGTCTCTCTGTCGCCTCATCGGAAGACGTGGTTTGCCAACACGTCGCCCTCAGCCTTAGAGGAAAAGTACTTGTGGCATGCCATCTTGTACAGGATGTGCGTGTGTGTATGCGTACTAAATGGGCTCATAAGTGCGTCCCATCAGCAATGCTTGTGCGTACAAAAAGTGGATGCAACATCTTCATCCTTTTTTATTTTTATTTTTTAATTTAGAATGTCCAATTCTAACCAATTTAAAGGAGCCAATTCGAAAGAGAGCAAGCAGAGGAAGAACGCTAGGGCAATCTTTATTTATGAATGAAAGGCCTAGATTTATGAATGAGTGTAACCTGTATTTATGAATGAAACCTATTCTATGAATGAAATACCAACATTTTCTTGAATGGAGGGTTAAATACAGCCTCTTTTACGGGCTTTAAGCAATAGAAACCTAAAGCACTTGCACTCAGAGTTTTTCTCAACTCTGCAACCTTTATAGCTAAAACTTTGAAACAAAGTATAATATTCAGCACAGACTCTTGTAACATTTTAAACAATGTAAACTCAAGATTACTTTATAACTTCAAAATAGAAGGCACAATCACTTAGAATACGTTTCTTTGTAACTGTAACAGTCTCTTGCTATACTACTTTGCAAACATTGCAATAAACTTCTTTACTTTCAACGGAAAGCTGTGTTTGAGCAAAGTTCTTTCTCCCTGCTCTTTTTTAGGACATAAGTCCATGTTCTTAGTCTTCCCAATTTCTGGGACGTGAATAATCATGATCGAAGTGAGCCAAGGAGTTCATGCTTAGGCAGCTAAAAGCAGCAATCAAAAAGTTCTCAGAAGTTGGAGCCACATTTTGCTTCTTCAAAGCTAGCTCCGCCTGAGCTGACAATGCTTTAACCATTCCCCATGTCACCTTGTGATTTCTTCTCATTGCTCGATCGCGGTCACGACGTCTATTTCGTAGACGCAAAGATGATATATCAGGCAGTCCATCAGCAGTACTCTGCTCTGAAGCTGAGCTCCGCTCTGACAGGATTCTGCGTTCTCTTCTGCGGAGCTCCTCAAAATCCGGTTCATCATCGTCTCCCATCGGCACAGGACCCATGTAGTGCAGGTCGATCTTCTCCCCGTGGGACGTCGGGATGGTCAGGACAGCTGGCGGCCTCTGACCTTCCGGCGACTTCTTCTGCGACTCTATTTGCTGGTACCACGCCATCTCGCCACGGTTTTACGTACTTCGCTGGGATCCAAGTTGCTTTTCCTGGAGGATCAAGAAAGACACAAGCGTGACCCCTCCCCCAAGCGAGGAGAGGAGCTGGACCGAACCAGTTCGGATCGGGCAGCAGTCTATAAGAGACCAAAGGCTTGGGAAAGCTCTGACACTTTCCAAAGTGATCTTCCACCGCAGAAGTTAAATTTTTAATATTTAAATGATTTAGTGTAAATAATACTTTATAAAGCCATTCCTGCTTTCCTGCTAAGGATACGGGATTTCCCGCTTTCTGTTTATGTTTTTCTAAGGATTCCTTCAAGTATCTGTGATATCTTTCAACGACCGCTTGACCGGAACTGTTAAACGCAATGCCTGTAATATGTTTAATTTCCCATTGCGCACAAAATTGACTAAACAGTCCACTCGTGTAAGCGGCCCCGTTATCCGTCTTCAAAATTTTTGGCTTGCCCATTACGGCAAAAGAACGGATACAATGATTTATTACATGCTTTGCTGTTTCACCTCTTTGACATGTAACCCAGGCAAAATGACTATGAGTATCGATGACAACATGCAATTTTGACCATGGGCTAAAGGGATTGTACTGCGTAACATCCATTTGCCAAATCTCATTAGATTTTACACCTCTGGGATTTACTCCCGAGGAAGGACAAGGCGCAATGCGAGAACACTCTGGACATTGCTGAATTACAGCCTTCGCATGCTCCAGAGGGATTTTAAACTGTTTCGCTATTGCCTTAGCATTTTGATGATACATCGCATGACTTTCCCAGGGCGTTACTGTCAAAACCTCCTCCTTAGTTGCTAAATCTGCTACAGAGTTGCCTTCTGACAAGTAGCCTGGAAAAGATTGATGAGACCTGATATGCGCTACAAAGACTTGACACGTCCGTGTCTGCAGCAAGTCTTTTAAAGCCAAAAATAGGGACAATAAATTTTCATCCAAATTAGGAGTCACGTACGCGCCAGGAAGCGAAAGAATTACCTGACACACATATTGACTATCGGATATAATATTAATATCCTGATCACAAAAAATTTGAAAAGCCAATATTGCAGCAGCAAGTTCTGCTCTCTGTGGCGATTTTTGAGAAGGGGTGGTCCGTTTAATCCACACACCTCCTTCAAGCCATGCCAAAGCACCCATTTTAGGTCCTCCATCTGTAAAGACCGTAACTGCTCCTTTAAGAGGAGTAGGTGAAATAATTGAATACACCATCACTGGCATTCTATTTAATGCTAAAAGTCGCGAGTCAGATGGAATATGATAAGCGACTTTTCCCACATAATCCGTGAGCGCTGCTTGCAAATGAACAGATAGACTTACCATGCGCTCCCATTGTCTCAACGGCATGGGAATTATTATACTAATCAAATCAAAGCCAATTAAAACTTTACTCCTTTCTCTAGCTTTAAACAAAAGTTCTGCAAACATTTGCGCTAAAGTTGAGATCGTGCTGCCAGGACTATGTGCTAAATGAATCCACTCTATGATTTTTAAAGATGACTTTTTCTTTTGAGAACTTGAGTCTACCTCCTGTACGATCGCACCTGAAGGAAGTTTTTCCGTGGGAATTATCACAAAAGACAAAAATATATCTTCAACACACCTGTCCACCCACACCTTCCTAAGTGCATTATTAACCTTCTGAAATACCTCTTTTTGCTCTGAGGATAGAATCACTGGATCCGAAGGATCCTTTTTATTTTTTAAGGCATCAAATAAAGGCGCTAAAAGCGATGTCGAAATTCCTGTATACGGTCTCAGCCAGTTAATTGATCCCAATAACTGCTGAAGTTGAACATAAGTCATATTCTCTTCTAACTTAATTTGAGGCATTTGCGGATGGGAATAAGTCTGCAATAGCTTATGACCTAAATATAAAAATGGTTCTCTAATTTGAACTTTATCTGGAGCAATTTGGAGACCGAATTTAGCCAAATCCTCTGTTAATTCCTTAAGTAGCCCCTCCTTAATTACTGGAGAAGATAAAAGGATATCATCCATGTAATGAGCCAAATAAACCTCAGGGTGGCGCTGTCTAAAAGGCTTCAATGCTTGTGCAACAAAATATTGACAAATTGTTGGGCTATTTATCATTCCTTGTGGTAAAACAAGCCACTCATATCTCTCTGTCGGTGCCATGTGGTTCAAGACCGGCACCGTAAATGCGAAATACTTTCTGTCCTTTTTACACAAGGGAATGGTGAAAAAACAATCCTTTAAATCAATTATCATACATTGCCATTTTTGTGGTATCATGTTCGGATTTGGCAATCCGCATTGAAGTGAGCCCATAGGTTCAATCAACAAATTAATTTGTCTCAGATCATGAAGTAAGCGATACTTGCCACTCTTTTTTTTTATGACAAAAACTGGAGTGTTAAATGCACTAACTGACTCTTGAATATGATTCGCTTCTAACTGCTCCCTAACTAGTTCCTTCAGTATTACAATTTTCTCCTGAGTTAGTGGCCATTGCTCCACCCACACAGGCTCACTAGATTTCCATGTGAGTGGCAGAGCTGTAGTCTTTGATAAACTCATAACCACCTAATCATCAATAACCAAACGCGTATGAAACTGATACAAAAGATCCCTTCCCCATAAATTTAGATGAATGGGAAGGATAATGGGAAGAATCTGCGCAGAGCGCGTTCCAACAGGAGCCTTTACCGTTAGCCAATGCTTGCTCCGTCGCGCTGCCTGCGATCCTCCTACACCCCAAACAGAAGCAGCTTCTTCCGTTGCCCAATCTTCTGGCCAATTGCTCTCTGCTAGGACCGTAATATCCGCCCCACTGTCCAAAATTCCTTCAAATAATCTGTCATTCAAATAATAACTTCGTTTAGGCTTATCCTTCTTAAGAAATTCTGAAACTGCCAAAACACTTGGGTGGAGGGAAAGGGAAGAATTCGTTGATCCGAAACCTCCACTTCCTCTCACCGCATCTTTCCCCCCAGCAGGTAAAATGTAAGGAATCATAATCAATTGCGCATAAGATTCACCTTTTTTCAGAACCATACACATGTTCGTTCTCATTTGCACTTTAATTACACCTTCATAATCTGCATCAATAACTCCTGGGATCACAAAAATCCCCTTTTGCCCAGCGGAGGAGCGGGGTAGAACTAACCCCACCGACTCCTTAGGCAAAGGTCCTCTTATTTGAGTAGGCATAAGAACTACCTCACCAGGGAATGCCACAAATTTATCCTCCTGATTTTCCAAATCAATCCCAGCACTTCCCTGTGTGGCAGCCTTAGCCTTAGACACATCAGACACGACCTTAAAACTGAGGCTAGTCGCATGCCCGCAAGCTAGTTTCCCTGCTGCGGGACAGACCCTTCAGGACACAATCTAGCCCAATGAAACCCTTTTTTACATTTTGGGCAGATCGTTTTAGGCACACCATACTGTTCTCCTGTTCTATGTGCTCCTCCTCCGGGAAACCTACAATTTACTCGATAATGTCCTTTCCTATGACAATTGTAACATGTACCAATCTTTCCTCTACCAAATCCTGTTCTTGGACTTGATCCTGAATCATAGCCTCCTTTACGGAGCGCTGCTGCCAATGCATCCATTTGAAATGCATTGGTTCCCACATCTGAACATGCTCTGAGCATATCTGCAAGATCATAATCTCCTCTTGCTATTACTGCCTGCAGTACCCTTTTACAGTCTGCATTTGCCTGCTCGAAAGAAAGCTTCTTGATCAATTCCGCGCTAGCTTCCGCATTATCAACTTGACGCGAAATCGCCTCCTGAAGCCTGTCCACAAAATCCTGGTAGGACTCTGAGGCACCCTGCTTCACTGAGGAAAAGGACTTTACTATCTTTCCTGAATCTGGAACCCTTTTAAGACTCTTTAACACGCAACGATTGATAACCGGATATGCTGCTTCCGGAATCCCCGCTGCTTGTTGCGGCATGGTGGAAAAGTCTCCAGAACCAAACAATTGATCCGGAATGTACGCTCCACCAGACATGTTTCCTTCCTGAACCGCTTCCCTTTTATATTCTGCCTCCCAAACAACATATTGAGAGCTGGAAAGGATCATCCGAAAAAGATCCTTCCAATCTTGGGGAATAAGGTTATAGGAAGTACTTACACTTTCCAAAAGACCCAAAGTAAAGGACGATTTCAAGCCTGTCTCAACTATGCTTTTTCTGATTTCCCTCATGATCTGATACGTTACCGGAGCCCATTGATAATGTGCTACGTTTTGACCATCAACAATCCTAGTAACAGGAAACGCTTGTAATCCTGCTTCAATTTCCTCAGAGGTTAAACCTCCGCGAAGCATTTCCTTCCGAAATCCTGCTCTCACTGCGCCCATAGCTCTAGCCAGAGTTTTTGGACTCGCAGGAGCCGCAGGCGATGTGGCCCCTAGTGGCTCGGGCAAAGATGCCTCGCTCAGAACTAGGGGTGAGGGGGCGGCAGCCTTTGTATACCCCTCTGAACACTTTTGAGAATTTGGTGATGGAGATGGTGCTCTCGAAGAGATCCCCATCTTCTCTAAAGCATCCCTGCAGATCTTCCAGGTCGCAATTACTGACACTGGTGCTCGTGGCGGAGAGGTAAGGCACTTCCCGACTCTATCCCAATCTTGAAGATCGAGAGAGCCCTCCTCCGCATACCACGAACAACGATCCCTAACCTCATTTTCCAGTTCCAACAATTCTGCCAAATTCAATTCTGTCTTGTGGAAAGTTTCCACTATTTGCTTCAACTCCTCTGCATGACTGGAATGCTGAGCTGAGCTACCTAGACCCATACTCACTTTTGCGCGGGGCGCCGTGGATCCAAAAACCGAGTGAGAGATGGGCTCCGAATCACGTCGCGGGCACCACAATGCGGGAATGCTGGCACGGAATGAGACGGACTACAGAATGCGTTAAGATGAGAGCGACCTCGATCTCTCTCAGTCAACTCTATTTATTGCAATTAACCTCATGCATAAACATTCTGCATTAACATACAGCATTACATCAACCTCTGGAAGTTTCCAAAAACTTTTCCACTCCTATCCTAAGATGTACAGTAACTTCTTGACCTGACCCCTGACTCCTCACGAGGTACATGTTTACTTCTCTTGCTCCCCTGCACGTATCTTCCTCGTGCTTGCCTCAATACAATGTACCCTTAGGTCATTTTGTTTACTCTCTTCACACCTTCTGTCACACCTCATTGTCTTCCTTCGGGCCGTGTGAGTCTCTCTGTCGCCTCATCGGAAGACGTGGTTTGCCAACACGTCGCCCTCAGCCTTAGAGGAAAAGTACTTGTGGCATGCCATCTTGTACAGGATGTGCGTGTGTGTATGCGTACTAAATGGGCTCATAAGTGCGTCCCATCAGCAATGCTTGTGCGTACAAAAAGTGGATGCAACATTCAGTGCTGAGACTCCTCCCACTCAGTTTCCCAATTTTCCACAAGAAGAGGTTTCCTCATTGCCACACAATGGTCACTGGCTCAGGTGGCTCTAATAGGGGATGGATGAAAGACGCCAGCTTTTGAAGACAATGACAACAACCCTCTGGGTACCAGTTGCCAGGGGCAACAGCAGGAGAGGACCCTGCTTGTGGGCTTCTGATTGGCCCATGCGGATGCTGATCGAGATGGAGCCTCTGTCCAACCCAACACGGCTCTTATTATTACTTTTATTTTATTATTACCATCTCAAGGCTGTTTACACGTAAGATACCCTGTTTCCCCTTTTTTAATACGTAGTCATAAAGTAAGCCATGGCAGGGTTTTTTTACCTTTGTGAGAAGTAAAACGTACCCCAAAAGTAAGCTGTGGTGCCACCATTGTTCCCGTCGCCTCCTCAGCCCCTCCTGCGTGCGCAGGGAGCCAGCGAACCAGTGAGAGGCACAGGGAGAAAACGTGCCTCTTGCGGAGTTCTGCCCCGCCTGCTTAGCGCGCAGGGAGAGGCGCAGGGGGGGGGGAGACGCCTCTTCCTGCCCCGTCTGTTCCCCGTGCGCAGGGAGCCAGCGAACCAGCGAAAGGCGCGGGGGGGAAACGCGCCTCTTGCGGAGTTCTGCCCTGCCTGCTCAGTGCGTACCGTACCACACTGACGTAATAAAAATAAGACATCCCCCCGAAAATAAGCCACCCTGTGTTTTTTGAGGAAAAAAAATTATAAGACGGTGTCTTAAAAAGGGGGAAAGACGGTAATTGAAAACACAAATGCACAGCAAGACTAAATTGCCATGCCTAACCTTAATTACATACCACTTGAAAAAAAACAAAACAAAAAAACCCTCGAAGCAGAATAAAACAATTATATAATCAATAAAAGCAGTTTTGGAAAACTATTTGAAACACAGAAAATAATTAGGATCAACAAGAAGCCCCAAACAGATTAAAACACATATCAACATTCCACATATCTGGATAGGCTTGTCTAAAAAAGAATGTTTTTAGCAGAGGCCAAAAAGAGTACAGTGAAGGTGCCCGCCTGATGGCAACAGGCAGGGAGTTCCAAAGTGTGGGTGCTGTCAGACTAGAAGATTGATTTCTTACAAAGGTGGTATTATGTGGCAGCTGTAAGAGTGCCAGTTCCACAGACTGAAGTGACCGAGTGGGCATTTATAGGGTGAGGTCACAGCTAAACTGGTCCCAAGTTGTTAAGGGCCTTATATACTAGTGTTGCCATATTTCAAAAGGTGAAAATCCGGACACAAAAGATATTCAGGGTTATGTTTTGTTTTTACTTTTCCCAAAAGTTGATCTGTTTATCAGCTACTTTTAAGGAAATTCGCCAAAATCATCTAAACTGACATGGGTTGCCGTACGTCCAGATTTTCCAGGACATTTCTGGGATTTCTGCCTGGACACAGTTTCGGATGGTCGGTGTCAGGAGGGCTGGGCTGCCTCCTTAATTGATCGCCCGAAATAAGAGTCCAAGCCATGTAGCTCTTTAAGGCTTTAATCTAGACTAATTGCTTTACAAGCGGAGCAGGTCGTAAAACTGACTCATCCGTCATCATCATCAGATTCCGAAAGTGCATCTCTCTTTCTGGTTTTGCGCCAGGAAGCCCAGCGGGGGAAGTGGAAACACTTTGTCCTTCGCTTTTTCCGTTCCCCCTTTTCGTAACGAGGTCTCTGGCTGCTTAGCTCAAGCCTCTCCGCCGCCCCCCTCCTCCACTGCTTTGGCCTGAAGGGGAAGTGGATGAATCTGTCTTCAAGATCGGGGGCTGCTCCCGATAACTACTTAACGCCGGACTGGAGGAGGGATGCAGCCCCCTGACAGTCGGCTATGTCCAGATGTCTGGCAACCTTATTATATACAAACAGTAACACCTTGGACTTGTCCCAGCAGCAAATCGGTAACCAGTGCAGATCTCTGAGGACAGGTGTTGTATGCTGAAGTGGTCTCACTCTTGTCAGCAATCAGGCCGCAACATTCTATACTAACTGCAGCTTCTGGATCAAATGCAAGAGAAGCCCCACATAATAATCTACTAAAAATCATGGCACCAAAGTGATGGAAATTTATTTAACCAGGTTGCAGTCCTACTAAGAACTTCAAGGTACTCGGGGTTCCAAAAAGCTCTCTGCCTGGGACATCTCTCTCTCTCTCCCTGTCTCTCCTCCCTTCCCCATCCTAGTTCAATTTATAAGAACAGATGAAGAACCTGCTGGATCAGGCCAGTGGCACAACTCCTTTCTCCGCTGGGCTTCACCATTCAGTCTGTGGAGCAGCATAAAACAGAATCTGGGGAGATCTTGTCCCTCCCTGCCTCCCCGAGTCCTGCCTGCAAGGCTAAATTGCATTCTGTATTTTACATCTCCTGATATAGTGCTGGCACTAATGAGATTCCCCCAGGGCCCGGCCCCCAGATAACACATTTTAGCAGCTACCACTCTGAAAACTCATATTCTCATCTGGCACTGACTTAATACTGCAGGAAGAGAGTGTGGCAAGGAGGGGGGCAGAACCCCAGAGGATTCTGCTCCAGATTTCCCCTATCGCTGGTGCTGGGGAGGGGAAGCAGTTGATATGGGAACGGGAGATGTCCCTGGTGCTTGCCATGGATGCACCAGTCAATTCTGTTGTGCTAAAACAGGGGTAGGCAACCTAAGTCCCAGGGGCTGGATGTGGCCCAATTGCCTTCTCAATCCGGTCGGCAGACGGTCCGGGAATCAGTGTGTTTTTAAATGAGTAGAATGTCTCCTTTTATTTAAAACGCATCTCTGGGTTATTTGTGGGGGCTGCCTGGTGTTTTTACATGAGTAGAATGTGCTTTTATTTAAAATGCATCTCTGGGTTATTTGTGGGGCATAGGAATTCATTCATATATTTTTTCAAAATATAGTCCAGTCCACCACAAGGTCTGAGGGATGGTGGACCGGCCCACAGCTGAAAAGTTGCTGACCCCTGTGCTAAAATGATAGTAGAGATGGGGACAGAGCCACAAGCCAGAGAACAACAGATGGCTCCCAAATGGGGAAGGAACAGGCCATTCCCCCACCTCACTTAGCTTTGTAGCTGTGAAGTTACAGCTTTCAATCCCACTGGAAGGCCATCCTCAAGAGAGGAGCTGCTAGGCAGGGTCTTGGTGGATGGTTTCGATCAATACCCCAGAGAGAGAGAGAGAGCTCTTCTGTGAAAGGGCACGCTGCAGTCACTAGAATTCATGGGCATTGAATGAGGCTGAATGTTGGAAGATTTGGAACGGATAAAAGGAAGTGCTTCTTCATACAGTGCCTAGTTAATCTATGGAACTCGCTGCCACAGGAGGCAGTGATGGTCACCAACTTGGATGGCTAAAAGAGGATTCATGGAGGACAAGACTACTAGCGGCTATGCTGTGTCTCCATGCTCGGAGGAACCAATACTTCTGAATACCAGTTGCTGGAAACAACAGAAGGGGAGAGGGCTCTTGCAGGGACGGATGCTGACACTAGCCCACGTCTCAGGGTTGTTGTGAGGAGAAAATACCACTGAGAGGTCATATGAGAGACATCTTCAAATACCCTGTTTCCCCTTTTTTAATACGTAGTCATAAAGTAAGCCATGGCAGGTTTTTTTTACCTTTGTGAGAAGTAAGACGTACCCCAAAAGTAAGCCGTGGTGCCGCCATTGTTCCCGTCGCCTCCTCAGCCCCTCCTGCGTGCGCAGGGAGCCAGCGAACCAGCGAGAGGCACGGGGGGAAACACGCCTCTTGCGGAGTTCTGCCCCGCCTGCTCAGCGCACAGGGGGAGGCTGTACCGTACCATACTGACGTAATAAAAATAAGACATCCCCCGAAAATAAGCCACCCTGTGTTTTTTTGAGGGAAAAAAATATAAGACGGTGTCTTAAAAAGGGGGAAAGACGGTATCAGAAGTGCTGTCCCATGGAAGATGGATTGAGCTTCTTTTCTGCTGCTCCGAAGGCCAGAATCTATAACCCATGGATTCAAATTCCAAGAAAGGAGATTCCAACTAAACATCAAGAAGGCCATGTGGTGGACATGCGAGAAAATGAAGACATTTTGGGAATTGATTTATAATGAATTAAAAAAGATGTTTAAATATACATGTGTTTGTATTTTAATGTATGTTGGAAGCCGCCTAGAGTGGCCAGGGAGACCCGGCCAGATGGGCGGGATATAAATAATAAATTATTATTATTATTATTATTTCCCCAAAAAGCCAGAAGCCTTTTTGCTGGGTTTAATGGGGGAAGAAATTGCTAAAAATGATCAAAGATTGTTTATGTATGCAACAACCGCGACTAGAATACAGGTAGCCCAAAGATGGAAGATACAGGAAGTACCGACGATAGAAGAGTGGCAGACATGGATGATGGAATATGCTGAACTTGCAAAACTGACCAGCAAGGTACGAAACCAGGACGAATCGTAATTCCAAAGAGAATGGAGTTTGTTAATTATTTAAGATTAAACCGTGGAAGTTTGAAAACACTTCCGGGATTGGAATGACCCTATTGCATTGTGGAAAAGTTAAAGTAAGAAACTGCATGGAAAGAATGGACTAGAAAACCTGCTGACGTGAGGGAGGGAAGTCGCAGCTCGGCAGAGCAAAGATGTATGAGAAATTATATGTTTATATAATAATAATAATATAATAATTTATTATTTGTACCCCGCCCATCTGGCCGGGTCCCCCCAGCCACTCTGGGCGGCTTCCAACAAACACTAAAATACATTAAAATATCACACATTAAAAACTTCCCTAAACAGGGCTGCCTTCAGGTGTTTTCTAAATGTCAGGTAGTTATTTATCTCTTTGACATGGGATGGGAGGGTGTTCCACAGGGCGGGCGCCACTACCGAGAAGGCCCTCTGTCTGGTTCCCTGTAGTTTTGCTTCTCGCAATGAGGGAACCGCCAGAAGGCCCTCGGCGCTGGATCTCTGTGTCCGGGCTGAACGGTGGGGGTGGAGACGCTCCTTCAGGTATACAGGACCGAGGCCGTTTAGGGCTTTAAAGGTCAGCACCAACACTTTATGAATTGTTAAATTTGTTTAATTGGAAAAATAATAAAAATTATTTCAAAAGAAGGACTTTCTGACAGTAAGAGCTGTTCGACAGTAGAATGGTTTCCCTTGGCAGGTTGTGGACTTTCCTTCCTTGGAGATTTTTAAGCAGAGGTTAGATGGATGCTTCAGATGAGATTCCTTAATTGCAGGGGGTTGGATGAGATGACCCTTGGGATACCTTCCAACTCTACAGCTCTCTGAAAACAGAAGGCACTTTGAGCTCCTTGAAGGAAAGGTGGGGTATCAATGTAAGAAAAGAATTTCAAAGGCTCCAGGGTTGGTCAGCAACTTTAGAAACTGCTTGCACAAAGTTGAGGCCTGGGTTCAGGTTTCCTCTGGCTGCAGCTAACAGTGTCTCCACACAACAGCTGTCACACTTGAGACAGTCATGGATGTGGGCTACAAACACCCTGACCTGGTTCCAATAACCGGGACGCTGTGAATTGCACCCAGTACCCTCTAGAAATCTGTATCAATACACCTGCCTGAGATTCTCATATATCTATGGCAGTGACCCCCCTGTAGATCTTCAAAAGACTGCAGGCGTCGCCCATGGCTACAGATCTCCATAAACAACAAAGGTTTCTGCAGTAAGTATGGAACAGTATCCATAGGCAGGGCAGAAAATCTACCATCCGAAGAGAACTGTCACTTCTGATATTCACCTTCTCTGCTGAGGGTATCTTGTTTTCCTTGAGATCTGGGGGCTTCTCTGCCTGCTGCTTCATAATTCATCTGCGGCTAATTTGATCTCCTGCTTTATTTGATCAGAACCGCAAGAACGAAATCAATTCCACACCTTGAGGATACTCAGGAAGGAGTGACTGGATAATGTCTTGGCAGAAGCCTGTTGCTTCATTTCATTTCAGCTTTCCAAATACAAGGTGTGCGAAGTCGGGAGAGGGAAAATAGCATTCACCAGGAAGATTTCTCAGTACTTTACAACATTCACCCATTAGCTGTGATTCCTGTATTGCAGGGGGTTGGACTAGATGACCCCTGGCTCCCTTCTGATTTGATGGCCCTGGTGGTCTTTCTGCTCCCCACCTCTAGTGCCTACCAGTTCAACCATGCCATAATCACACATTCATTTTGCATGACCCAGTTTCTTTGCTCTGGCGGTTAAATGAGTTGGGGATGTTTAGTCTGGAGAAACTTTAGCCTGCTTCTTGGGAGAAAAGCAATGACAAACCTAGACAGCATCTTAAAAAGCAAAGACATCACCTTGCCGACAAAGGTCCGTATAGTTAAAGCTATGGTTTTCCCAGTAGTAATGTACGGAAGTGAGAGCTGG
This sequence comes from Darevskia armeniaca, assembly GCA_034641395.1. Taxonomy (NCBI): domain Eukaryota; kingdom Metazoa; phylum Chordata; class Lepidosauria; order Squamata; family Lacertidae; genus Darevskia; species Darevskia armeniaca. Next base: position 298,570 of record JAWWNF010000204.1, read on the forward strand.
ACCATAAAGAAGGCTGATCGCCGAAGAATTGATGCTTTTGAATTATGGTGCTGGAGGAGACTCTTGAGAGTCCCATGGACTGCAAGAAGATCAAACCTATCCATTCTTAAGGAAATCAGCCCGGAGTGCTCACTGGAAGGACAGATCCTGAAGCTGAGGCTCCAATACTTTGGCCACCTCATGAGAAGAGAAGACTCCCTGGAAAAGACTGATGTTGGGAAAGATGGAGGGCACAAGGAGAAGGGGACGACAGAGGACAAGATGGTTGGGCAGTGTTCTTGAAGCTACCAAGATGAGTCTGACCAAACTGCGGGAGGCAGTGGAAGACAGGAGTGCCTGGCGTGCTCTGGTCCATGGGGTCACGAAGAGTCAGACATGACTAAACGACTAAACAACAACAAGTCTGGAGAAGAGAAGACTGAGTGGTGTTGTGATAGCTATCTTCAGATATCTGAAGGTGGTGTGTACGCATCCATTCAAGGAGCGATGGAGGTCTGTTCAACCTGGCACATCCCCATGCCAAGAGGACCCTTATCCGAGAGATGCTGTTTGCAGATGACACAGCCTTGTCGGCACACTTCCGAGGAAGCTCTACAGAGACTCATCAACTGCACATTGAGCACGCTGCTTTATGGAATTGAGTCATGGGTGACTTACACCTGCCATGGGCGACCCCTCAACACCTTCCACCTAAGTTTCATCAGGAGGATTGGGGGCATCACACGGCAGAACAGAAATTCAAAGAAAGATGTGCTCTCCTACACCGACATTCCCAGCATGTTTGCACTCTGTCTCAGCGACATCTACACTGACTTGGTCACATCCACAGAATGGAAGATGGCAGGATCCCCAAGAACATGCTCTATGGGGAGCTGGCTTCTAGCACCGGGCCAATTGGCAGACTAACTGGGTTACAAAAATGTAGGTAAATGTGACATGGAGACTATACTATGCATATAATGGGTGGTCTTCTTTTGACACCCATATTATAGTATAGGCACATTTTAAAAGTGGAGTTTTTTCAGGGGGGGGGTGAGAGATTTTTTTTTAAGTCAAGGCTTTCAAAATTCTTTACTGCTCTCCTTTCACTGCCTGAGAGGAGAAGGAGGTGGAGGAACAACTGTTTGCTGATTAAATGTCCAGCGCTTGGAAGTCATAAATACCAAAAGGCAATCAGCTCCCAGCTCTCCAAATCAACAGCCACACCGTTTCCCACATGGCAATAAATCAGGGATGGACAGTGAGGTTTAAGGGACCATCGGGACTGCAAGAAAATGTTGCAGCATGCCATCTGCCCCCCCCCCCCATGAGTTATTCTGTTTATGGCTCCAGGCAGCCATTAGGCTACTCTAGTCCCCCTACTTTTCCAGTTGATAGACAACATTCCATTAACTGAGCATGCTCAGTCTTCTGTCAGATGTTTCAGGGAGTTTACTTCTATTTTGGTACTTCTACAAACCTTGGGTTCCCCACCAACACCACCCAAAAAAACCCCACCAGCGCACTCATTTTGGCTGCAGTCGCCCTGCCTGGAGACAGGCAGTCAAGTTGTGCATCCATAGCAGTGACCAGAGGAGAAATGATGGCCGGGAGGAGCACAAAGAGAAGAAATGCCACTCCTCCATTGTCTCCTAAGACAGACAGGTGCCAACTGATTATTTATTTATTAAATTTGCAGATCTCAGGGCAGTTCACAACATAAAAATGGACCCTCGTGTGTGTGTGTGTGTGTGTGTGTGTGTGTGTGTGTGTGTGTGTGTTTTCAAATATAAGTTTTGTTCTTTTAAAGCAGTGTTGAGTTCTTGGTAGGGAATTCCAATTTCTAACTGCAGTGACCAGACTGTTGGCTGGGGTATAAGTTCCCTTTGTTCTGTGCTAGTTACCAGGAGGGTCTTTAATTTACTTAGACACCCTCCTTCCTGACTGTCGCTAGTGACAGGCAGGCTCTGTGTGTTGGTAGATAAATCATGCACCACCACCCTTTTTTAAACTGAGTTAGATTGACCACAGTTTGACTCAATGTACGGCAGATTCCAGTTTTCCTAAGAGCACAAGAGGATTAAAATGAGTATTCTTGGTGTTTTACTTTAAAAGCTGGTACCTTTTGAAGTGAAGACTTTTGAAGTTATAGACTAAGGGGGAGAGGCTGTTGCATTTCTCTAATTCTTATATGGCTGCCACCATGTGGGTAGGGGAATGTGTCTGTGTGTTTTACAGGCAGAATGGGAAAAAGCCAAGGACCTGTGCTTTTTAGAAGGCACATTTGCTATCTCGAACAGGCAACTGGAGCAAAGCCACCAGCTGGGTTGGGAGGGGCCAGCAGAACAATTACCTTTGCTTTATATCTAACAGCACCTACAGCCAAAAAGTAATTTATGACAATGCATCAAATTTTACCAGGCATAAAGTCCTACACAACTCTGGCAAGGAATTGCCTGCTCCTTCCATAAATTGTGCTGTTTTAAGGCTTCCATTGTAACAGGATCCCAGAAGTGGTAGTGTGGGAGATTTTAGAAGAAAGGTTACTTTAAAATGCAATCCTCACCATGGCAAAGGAATTTGAGTTGCTTGGGTTCTTCCTACAAGGCTTCCATCTTACATTGGCCATGGTCACTATCCAAGGTGCTGAAACGCTTTGTGCCAGTTCTCAGGCCTGAGAAGATTCAGCATAGCTTTTCTTATATGGCCTGTGGATAACTCCCAACAGGAGGGCTGCTTAACTGGTTAAGCAATTTAACAATGCCTTAGTTGGCTAAAAAGAAGCCCCAAATTAATTGGATGCTTGATTTTATGTCTATCTTTAAGCCAAGCACGCAAACATTAAGAGAAGCTGAACAAAGCACAAGAAGAAATGGTTTGCTTTAAGACTTCAATATCTCTGTTTTATTAGTCACTGCCATAAAGGTATGGTTTAGCGTTTAACCGCATCCTTCCAGGATGTCTGAAGTGCTGTTAACGCTTTAAAAAGAGAGATAATCTTAGACAAAGACCGAGACCAAAACATAGATATAGAAATGGGCAGCTCTGGTGGAAACTGGTGGCATCTTCCAAAAACTGTTTTAGAAGCTGGGAAAGAATAACAGAAGTTCAGCGGCCAGCCCAGGAAGCAGCAATGAAGATCTGAAATGCCAATAACAGTTAAGCCATGGGTGGCAAACCCTCAAGCTGTGACCCAGATCATTCTTGCAGAGCCGTTTGAAGTGGGTCCCCAAACCCCAATCTCCCCATCAAAGCTCTGGACTGGGAGAAGAGATTTCTTGCAAAAGGTTAGCCACCCTGGATCTAAGTCAAACATCGAAAAGGATGGAGATTCGTTGAAATGAATTAGAATGCTCTCATGTTTCAGGGTTGATCATGCCGCAAACTGCTTTTGCTCTTCTCCAGATCTGAGCATCTAACACGATCCATACAAAAGAGGAAAATGTATTCATTGCTTTGTTTTCTTCCATTATGGAACCCCAGGGGGCATCTGCCAGGCAGTCATCCATCTAGGCAGTGACGAGACCCCACCCCCTTTAGCAAGTTGGGGGCCTCCTGTGCCTTCAGAGCCACTTGGGCTTCTCACATTCTGCTTGAACTGATCCTATTTCACAGTGGGTCTCATATTGAATCGATTAGTTCTCCAGGGATATCTAAGGGGAGAAGAGGGCTCCAAAGATATACATTTGGCTACACTGACATTCAAAAACAGTTGTTGTCTTTTCATCTGACAAGTCAGCACCATTATGCAAATCAAGCAAGTGAGAGGCAGGCAAGAGAATCCCATTTCAGATTTTGAATTTCTCAGGCCTCAGAAGCACCCAAAACAATTATTTTCTACACGCCTCAGCCAAGCAGATCTATAATTCTTGAGTGACAAGGGACTAGTGCTCAGGAAGCGAGCCGCGAGCCCTGATGGATGGATGGGTCAATGAAGAGTGCAATGATCAATTGGCTCAGAAAATTTCCAGCACCTCACAAACATTAAATCAGAGGCTGGCAGGAGCCAACCTCCCAAGCTGCTATCTGGGATGGCTTTGATATCGGGCAGCTTGGCGGTCAAGGGGCCTGGCTGCCTTTCCCCTGGGGAGTAATATTCAGGGAGGGTTTGTGTGCCAAGGCAGAGAGGGATTCTCACTTCTGTATTTTCACAAACAATTAAACATTCAAACCAGACTCTTTCAGAAAGTGCACATCCACCGTGTCTCCTGGGCTTGCATGTGCAACTGACATCCAAACTAACTCTCGGTTACCTCTTACGAAACTGTGCTCCATCTAGGAATGTAGAAATTTGCGGACACACGTGCGAAACCCTGTCTGTGGTGCCTACCCCTTCCCCAAAGAACAAGACAAGAGACATGAGTATGGGTTCAAATTGGCCACAACTTTATTGAGCATTAGAAGTGGGAAACTTGGCATAGGCCTTGGCAGTCAACCCTCTCAGCCCTGTGGGGCTGAGGATATGCAGATTGAAGAGGTACAGGAGGAGGGGACTGTAAAGCGCAAACTTACACAGCATGCCCTCCCACTAACCTTGGTCCAGGAGTTTGACCTACACGCCGCCGTTCTAGGGCCAGGGACTCCCGGTTTGTCCTTTAACGGGCCCTGCAAGCACCGCCACATGGGCTGGGAGCGTGAAAGCATCCCCCCAACCTGATGATAGACTAAAGGCTACCTTTCCAAGGCCTCAAACCGCGAAAGTTGTGACGAAATGCTACGGGGAAGGCGAAACCTGCCAATGCAGGGAAAATTCCTTCCCGGTTCCGAATATGGCAACCATCTTAAGACCGCAGCAGCCCCCGCTGACCTGGAACGCAAAATGTTAGCTTGTAAGGAAAGTATCATTAACTTGATGACCGCTGACCTAAGGCGAAATTATACGGAGGGAAGAAATTATTAATTAGAGGGAGGGGGGGAGCGTGATCCTGAAGGAAGAAAGACCAAAGAGGCCTGGCTGAAATGGTCAGCCTCTTTTACTTGGCCCTTGACTCCACCCCCGGCCGAATGGCTATTATCCTACCTGGCCAAGGGCGGGTCAAAAGGCCAACCTGAGCAGGTGGGTGGCACCCGCCCAGGTAACCCCCACCCGGTGCCACAAACCCCGCCCACCTGTGGAAGGGAGGGAGGAAACTGTCTTAGACCCAGTCAGCCCATCAGCGCATCCAGCCCTGCATTGTTTACACCAAACTTCCCCAAGCTGGTCGACTCCCAACTCCCAGCATCCTTGACCACTGGGCACCAGGTGATGGAAGGCAGCTTTACACTGACTGCTGGCAGTTGTGGCCCTGCTCTGACCTCGGTAGCAAGCAGTAAGCATCCATGGAAAGCTCTTAGCAACTAAGCTGCCTAGAGTAGTATTATTATTATTGCTCCAACCAAGTCCAGGCATGTTACCTGTAGAGGGCAATGGAACTTCAGGGTATGTAAGCTTTCAGACTATGAACTCTGGAAGCAGGGGTGAAACTAGGCTTTCTTCCACCTGGGTCAACAACTCAGTTTGGCATACACACACCCGTGTTTACGTGTGTGTGTGTGTGTGTGTGTGTGTGTGTGTGTGTGCGCGCGCGCACACACACACACACACACACACACACACACCTCAACACATTTATTCTTAAAGGGCATTAAAAACCCCAACATAACTTAGAATCATAGAATTGTAGAGTTGCAAAGGACCCCAAGGGTCATCTAGTCCAACCCCCTGCAATGCACAAATATCAATTAGTTCATACACAACAGGTGGCCATCCAACCTTTCCTGAACAACCTCCAAGGAAGGAGAGACCACAACCTCTCATGGGAGTCTGTTCTGTGGTCAAACAGCTCTTACTGTCAGAAAGTTCCTCCTGATGTTTAGTCGGAATCTCCTTACTCGTAACTTGAAGCCACTGGTTTCCTACCCTCCAGACCAGGAGAAAACAAGCTTGCTCCATCTTCCATGAGACAGCCCTTAAGATATTTGAAGATGGCTCTCCTATCTCCTCTCAGTCTCCTCTTTTCCATGCTAAACATATACAACTCTCTCACCCGTTCCTCCTAAGGCTTGGATTCGAGACCCAATGATCATCTTGGTCGCCCTCCTCTGCACACGTTCCAGTTTGTCAATATCCTTCTTAAGTTGTGTGCCCAAAACTGAACACAGTATTCCAGGTGTGCTCTGACCAAGACAGAATAGAGTGGTACTATGACCTTCCTTGATCTGGACACTAGACCTCTGTTGATGCAGCTGCTGCATCACACGGTTGACTCATGTTAAGCTTGTGGTCCACTAAGCCCCCTAGATGCTTTGTACGTGTACTGTTTACTTGCTGCTACTGTTTTCTTGGTTTTATGTGCCTTTATGTTTGCCTGTATTTTATTTTTGTTTTTAAACTGAGCTGCCCTGAGAGCACTCATGTGCTAAAGATGGAGGAAATACATTAAACAGGCCAATGATGATGATGATGATGGTAACTGAGCCTCCCCAGCATCTGATACTCAGAGATAGACTGCACCTGCACATTCTGGCTCCATTTTACTATCATGACTAAAGCATCATGACTAATTCAGAAGGAGGGATTTGTCGCAATAAATACTGGTACATCCGTCAATAAATTCAAATTACATTAAATTGCCCCTGAGATTACCCAGAGCAGCTGACTTGGAAGGTCCCTTCCAGCTCTGATCATGTACAGAAGCCACCTCTCTCTCAGAGTTCATTTTTCATTATTACTACAATGTCAGAATGCATAACTGACAAAGTCAAGAATAGATTTTTATGAACTAATTCAACATGAAATAAAAGCACTTGCTGCCCTCTATTGGCAAGAGAAAGAGAAAAACTTTCCACATTGTGAGCTGAGTTTTTAATTTTCTTTGAATTTTGTTTGTTCTTTTAAGCATATTTACTATTATTATTATTATTATTATTATTATTATTATTATTATTATTAAAATCATTTCCAGAATCTCCATGCGTGCTCTTTGGGATTAGAAGGGAAGTTTCCAGTTCTGTGCTATACAACTTCACTCAGAAGTGCAATCCTACTTAAACTCAGTGGGACTTATTTGATTAATGTTCTTCAAAGTCTAGTAGCCGTGATGGCTCAAGAGGTAGTATGCTTCTCCATATCGGTCTCTGGGACTCAACAAGTGCTGTTGTACTCAGGTCCTGCCTGCAGACTTCCCACGGGAATGTAGCTGGCCACTGTGAGAACAGGCTGCTGGACTAGATGGGCCTTTGGTCTGATTCAGCAGGACTCTCCTGATGTTCTTACTTTGGAGTAGACATGTACAGGATTGCACCGTCAGACCTCTGCCTCACCTTAGCTCATGGCACCAGCTTACTGAATTGCTGTGGTTAATTGAATAGGTCACATAACAGAGATAGGTAGCCAGGGACCCGTCTCTGCAGCACACCCAGGTGCCAACTCTGCCTCCGTGCCTGTTACGGCAACATCAATAAAGGACCTAACACGGTCATCTACAATATCAGGACGTTGTATTCACCTACTCACCCTCCAATGTTATAAGGTGCCAACATCGGCCAGCAATGCCCTTCTGCATTCTACGCAGGACAAACATGATACCTGTTGTGCAAAAAAATTAAAGGGATACAAGTCTGACATCACATCAGAAATGGCAGTACCCCAAAAATGGTGGAACAGGACAACACTTTTAATTTCCCAGACTACACTGTAACTCTGCTTAGATATGACCACCCTGCAACAGAGATTGCACTATGAAACCAATGAATTACAATTCCTCCAACGGTTCAATGCTATCATGTGTGTATTGAAGCAGGACAATGGGCTTTTAAATCACACTACATGTGCTAATTGGCTCACCAGAAGTCTGCATTATCAATAAATTTTTCTTTTTCTTTTCATAAATGGCCAGTGTTCATAACCTAATGATGGCCACCTGTAATTTCTGGCATTTCAATTTCTCGGCCCTTACTGTTGACAATTTCCCCACCCCAACCCCACAGATTAACATTCTACGCATCAAAGGAGGTATGCTGCAGTCTGGAAAATTAAGATCATCATACATTTGCTAGGCTGCTTCCAGGCGAGAACTAAATACTGAAAATTTCCAGTCATGGAAATATCACAAATGGGCCATTGGTAAGTTTAAAAAAAACAAAAACAAATCAGATTTCCCCCAGAAAATATGAATTAAATCACAGAGGTGGGGTAGGAGATGGGTTGTTATTTTGATGCCAATGACATGAATGGGCACTTTTAAAATGTGCATGCTCAGGGGCACCAGTCCCTCCCAACACCTCTCTGGGTGCAGGGCCGTCTTACCCATTAGGGTTAGTGGTGCACGGGGTCAGGGGCGCCCATCAGCGGGAGTCCAGGACCAACCGGGAACAGCTGGCCGTAGGAAGAGCCGCCGCCGCCCAGCATGCCCTCGCAGCTGTGATGGCATGCTTGGCGGTGGCTGCTCTTCCTACGGCCAGCCGTGCTCTCTTGCTTCCTGCCTGGGAGAGGAGGCAGCAGTAGCGGCACACAAAGCTATGCAGCGCCCTTCTCCCTCCTGTCTGCCCCGTAACACTAGCAGGACTGCTGAGGAAGCCTGTGTGGCAAGCGAGCTTCGAGCTACCCAGCGCAAGGGGCGGGGCGGGGGCGCCAAGAATGTCGCCCCCGCCCCTTCTGCACTACGGCGCCGGATATGCTTAAGACGACCCTGTCTGGGTGCACCCTTGGACTCTACGGTCCCACAATACTGTTGCTTGTGCTGCAACTGACTAGCACAATGAGAGCAAAGGAAGCTGCCTTTTTACCATGTCAGACCATTTATCATCCAGCTCAGTAATGTCTACACTGACTGGCAGCAGCTCTCCGTGATTTCAGAGAGAGTCTCTCCCAGTCCTACCTAGAGATGCGACTGGGGACTGAACGTGGGACCTTCTACATGCAAGGCAAATGCTCTGCCACTGAACTATGCCCTTAGCAAGATTTTAAAAACCTCTGTGTTGCAATCTTCAAACAGAAACCAAGAACGAGCAACATGACGGCCAATGAAAGTATATATTTTTTTCATGTATGATAACAGAAAGACAACAGACAGTGATCCGGTTTTGACACTGTTTCGTACACGTCTTCTTCAGCATGTAACTGCAAAATATAGATAAACAAATAAACAACCAAAAACCTGCATGGACATGCATCGCAGTAATCCATGAAAACAATACATCTAATGCAAATATACATAATTCAATAAAACATAGCATCAATATAATAATGAAATATAATAGCATACCTCAACATATAATGGAAGTTTTCAAGGAGCAGTGGTCATATGAATATGTAACCACTGCTGTTGGTTATCAGAAGTACAGAAGCTTATAAACCCACTCATGGCACCAGGTGAATTCTATAATAAATAAGAATGAACACAGTTAAAGCAACATCACTCCTAATTCAGAATTAAATAAAGCAACCAAGATCCATTTCCGAATTCAACCCTTCCGGATGAAGTGTCCTAAACATGAAAATGAATTGGGATTCTTTCTGTCTTAATCTTTTTACAAAATCACATCTATTACTAGCGGTTCTCCTGTTGATCCATAGAACTGTAAAAAGTAAATCCGTGTCAGTATGGTTTTGAGATAGAAAATGCTCAACAAGAGGAGCTTCTACAACTGCATTCCGAATGCGGGGGCTATGCCCTGTCTCAAAATGTTGTTGCCATCCGTTTGTCTCAAGAGACAATGCACGTCCAAGGATTAAGTCAAACTGAAGTGACCTCCCCCGGGGCACAAGCCTGAGCAGTGTGTATGGGGGGTCCCGGGCTGCCCAGGCGACAACACCCTGCTCGTGGCCTTGCTGATAGTGGTCCAAAGGAAAGCAGAGCAATGCATTTGGCACCAGCTTGGCTGCAGGAGTTGCTGGAAGGAGGCGTAGAAGACACCATCCAACCGTCTTAGGGACTCCGCTCTGGATTTGTGTAGGGTTTACGCCTTCGCTTTTTCTTCTCCTAAAGATATCCTGCAAGGCAGCAGTGGTTTAGGAGTTTACCTTCTCCTAAATGGGCTACATTCTCAAGTTGAGCAAGCCACATCAGCCCCAACTACCCCTCTAGAATTTCTATTTTTAATCTGCTTGGAGCCTTGTGCTTATTTTAAAGGGGTTAAAATTAAACAATGATTTTATTATCTACCATATAACATTTCCTAGTCTAGTGCCTGCTAACAACAAAAAGCATTCCATTAAAAAAAATCTGTCATGGGTGCTTTAGCTGAGATTCCTGCATGGCAGGGGGTTGGACTAGATGACCCTCAGTGTCCCTTCCAACTGTACAATTATATGATTCTATATGGTATTATTTCTCAAACAAATTTTGAGGCATGTGGTCATTCAGCGCTGTAAGTACCTAGCTCATTTAAGACTTTATTTATTCTTAATAAGGACGAAATTCTCAAGTGAAAAATATTGTGTGTTTAAAAAAAATATTGTAAATTGGATTTCCTATGAGTTAATACATTATTATTCTTTTGGAACTGTGCTGCAACTTTGCATGTTTGTCTTTCCAGGCTGTAATGCTTTTTAGTTATTTCCCACCCACCCCCTAGGTTTCCTTTCTTTTTGCCATGTTTGCACTTTTTGTTAACAATAAAAAACATTAAAAGGGGGGAGGGGGAAGCAAATGTTTGCAGCTTCAGAACATGTAACTTCAACTACTTAAGTACTACAGCATATTTATATATATATATATAAAATGCTTTCGCGTTTGAAAAGGGCACCACTAAAATCGGACAAAAATGAAAGGCTTTTGCTGTCGTCTGTTTTTGCAAAACGCCAGAGATCCATTAACCGGCCCGGGCCTGACGTCGCACTCGCGCACACCTAAAATTCGCGTAAGCCTCATGCCCGTTGCCCAGGCAACCAGGCCGCCATCTTCCCCGGGGCGCTTCTTGCCCCCGCCCTCGAAACCTCTCCATTGGCCAAACCCGGCTTTCTGGACGGACGGAGACTTGGACCAATCGCAGCCGTCCACGAACACCGAGCTTCTCATCCCTCTTTGCCCGCCCTCTCCAAGCGGAGGGAACGTCGGCGGGGACTTACAAACAGATTGGCGGTGCAGGATAGCCAATGGAAGGAGAGCAGATGAACTGGCGGCCTTGTCTGCGGAGGAGGGACAGAGGGAGAGGGGCGTGCGCAGGGGCCAATAAGAGAGGAGGGAGGAGGGTAAGAGACGGCCTGGCCTTCCAATGGGCGGAGACGGAGTAGAGGAACTGGAGGTTGGATTGGAGGGAGAGGAAGCGATGCGCCAGGGGCGACAGGAGGGAGGTAGGAGGCGGGATGGGTGCGGGGGGGGGGCTTTTGGGGGAGAGGGGGGCTTTAGGGGGGGGAGAGTATTTGGGGTTTTAGGGGGAAGGGGTCGAAATGTGGGGAGGGCATTTGGGGAACGGGGTTAAAATAGTTATTTTTTAAAAAAAAAAATGGGGGTGAACAGTGGGGCTGCCCCTGTCTGTGTGTCTGGGGGGGGGGGAGGGAGAAATTGGGGCAGGGTTGGGGGTCAGGAAAAGGAAGAGGGTGTTGTGTGGGGCGAATCGGTAGCTGTGTCTCGTTTGAGGGGAAGAGAGAGGGGGCACAGAGGAGCCAGGAGGGAGGGGGCCTCGGGCCTCGCTGGTGGGGGGGGGTCCCCCATTCGTTTGGGAGAAGGTAAAGTTGGAGGGAAAGCTAGGGAGGGAGCAGAACTGGGAGAAGGAATTTGGGGGGGGGGTAGCCAGGCTGAGTCTCGGTTGAGAAGGTCAGAAGAAGGAAATGTATATATATATATATATTTGGGGGGGGTCTCTAGTGGTGGGTAAGCAGGTGGGTGAAGTTGGTGGAGAAGGGGAAGGTTGGAAGTGAAGAGAAGAGAGAGATCAGGCCATCTCTCATGGATGCTTCAGCTGCGTTTCCTGCATTGGAGGAGAGGGTTGGGCTAGATGACCCTCGGGATCCCTCCCAAGTCTACATTTCTAAGATTTGGTAGTGGCAGTAGGGAGATCGAGGGTTGTTTGTGGTGGCTCTGCCTTAGCTTGATGTTCACGGTTGGATGGATAAATGTGTTTGGTGTTGTTGTTTTTTAACTGAACACTTTATAAACTTGCCACTGGGCTGGTTTGCATACTGAGCCTTCAGACTTCCTGCCTGCAGAGAAGCAGAATGGAGGCTCAGATGCTGTTCAGGTGGGCAAGTAAACTGTACAACTTCTGTGGGTTGCTCGCCAAGCTAAGTTAAGGCTGACCTGTCACAAGAAGGGACAACTGCATTGGACGACCTCTAGAGGCTGAGACCTGCTTTGCACGTTTAGGTATGAATGTCCTCAAGTGGTAGAGTAGACCCTACCACTTCGGTTGGTTCATTTTAAAATGCTCCCGTCTAAAGAGCTCTGTGCCAGATGATCATAGTCATCTAGTCCAAACCCCTGCAATGCAGGAATCTCATTGAAAGCATCAACGACAGATGGCCATCCACACTCTGCTTAAAAATCTCCAAAGAAAGGAGAGTCCACCATGTCTCGTGGGAGTCTATTTCCCTGTTGGAACAGTTCTTATCATCTTAAAGTTCTGCATATTCTTAGGTGTTTGTAACTGAGAATTGTAGAGTTGGAAGAGGCCCCAGGGGGTCATCTAGTCCAACTTGAATCCACTGTTTTGGGGTTCTACCCTCCGGAGCAAGAAAAACAAGCTTGCCCCGTCTTCCATGTGACAGACCTTTAGATATTTGAAGATGGTTCTCCTATCTCCTCTGTCTCCTCTTTTCCATGCTAAACATACACAACTCCCTCAACTGTTCCTCATAAGGCTTGGATTCCGGACCCTTGACCATCTTGGTCACCCTCTTCTGCACATGTTCCAGCTTGTCAATATTCTTCTTATATTGTGGCGCCCAGAACTGGACACAGTACCCCAGGTATGGTACAATCCATTCGACCACCTCATTATTGTACATGGGTAGGCCTACTCTAAAAGTGCCATGAACATCAGACACTACAGCCTAGGAAAATGGGAAAAGGGGGGTCCGAATGGCTGGACAAGACAGGTGGCGATTGCTTTTAATTGCCTAGCAGGTTGTAGAATCATAGAAATGTAGAGTTGGAAGGAATCAACCTAGCTGGTGTCTAAGTGACTTACAATCAGGTTTAAAAACATACAAAAATGTTTTTTTAAAAAACAAAAACGAATAGCAACCACCACAGAAAACAGAGAGAAAAACAAGCAATCACTCAAAATAACGCTAATGAAGCTATGACACAATAGGGTTAGTTCAGAGAGAAAGAGGGTAGCAAGAGGGCCACCCGCATGATGCTTCTTTGAAAACTTACCCATTTCCATTCCTAGGTGAGGCCCGCAAGAGAAGGAATGTGCCTCTTGCCCTTCCCTGAGGCCAGATGAACCTTGTATCGATGGCAGCTGTGGTGGCAGTGGCAGAGCCGGAGCTGAAATGGGTGTCCCTGTGGCTCCGTGTCCGCTGGGCGGCGGTGCTGGTGGTCCTGCTGGCTGCCCTCCTCATGTTGCTGCTCCCGTTGACGTCCGTGGAAGACCAGTGCCATGCCTTTTACAAGAGCTTGTCCTTGCTGAAGAGCAAGCTGGGATTGGGCTACACAGGGGTCACCACGTACACAGGGCAGACGACGGGCCTCAGCGTGACCTCGGGTGGATTGCAGCTGCTGGTGTTGAAGCCCAAAGCCTCCCAAGGTATGGGAATGGGAAGGGGAGTTTCTAGGCTCCAATAAATCTCTCTGTTGATAGCAGTTCCAAGTCCACACAACAGGGTGAGCTCCTGTTGCTCTATCCCGGCTCCTGCCAACCTAGCAGTTCGAAAGCATACCAGTGCAAGTAGATAAATAGGTACTGCTGCGGCGGAAAGGTAAACGGTGTTTCCGTGTGCTCTGGTTTCCATCACGGTGTCCCGTTGCACCAGAATCAGTTTAGTCCTGCTGGCCACATGATCCAGGAAGCTGTCTGTGGACAAACGCTGACTCCCTCGGCCTGAAAGCGAAATGAGCGCCACAACCCCATAGTCACCTTTGACTGGACCTAACCATCCAGGGGTCATTTACCTTTCTTTTTTTTAACCTTTCTTCTTCTTCGTACAATTATTTTATTAATCACCTAAACTGCTACAGTGGAACCTCGGTTGTCGAATGCCTCCATAGTCGAGCATTTCGGTTTTCGAACACCAAAAACCCAGAAGTAACTGCTCTGGTTTTCGAACGATTTTCGGAAGCTGAACATACTGCGTGGCTTCCATTTTGAGTTCCCCTATTGTTATTGAGGCTTCCGTATTGAGTTCTCGGTTTTTGAACGTTTCGGAAGTCGGTCTTCTGGAATGGATTATGTTCGAAAACTGAGGTTCCACTGTATCTCTAGGTGATTTATATATAAAACAATTAAGAACAGTTTAAAAACAATGCATTTAAAACAAGACTAAAGGTAACAAATGGACATTCATGGTAAAGACCCCTTTATCCAGCTGGAACAAAAGTGCCCTTCCAGAAAGAGCAGATAGTGGGTGCCTGTCATATCTCAGCAGGAATGCTGTTCCACAGATCAGGGGCCACCACACTAAAGGTCCTGTGGAGTGGGCTTCTGAGTTCTTAGGAACTTGCAGAAGAAACACTCTCACAGTGATCTACTGGGTGTGTAAGGGATAGGTAACCTGTTCCCAAGCTATATAGGGACTTAAAACAGCACCTTGAACTTGGCCAGGAAGCAATTTGACAGCTAGTGCAAATCCCACAAGCAAGGTGGTTTATTTGTAATATTCTGTGGTATATTTCTATCCCTGGATTTGATATTTGAAAAGCAATAGCTCATGTGTTAATAGTATAGTGCAACTTCAAAATACAACTTCGCCCCACAGAGGTTGAGGAGGTTGGAGTGAGTTGAAAAGAGTAAAGAATCAATGATAAAATGGGGCCAAGAATTAGGCAAAACAATTATGTTAAAAAAATGGGAAAATTTGTGGCAAAGGGACAATAAATTTACACCAAATTATGATTTACAAGAAAATTTATTAAAAATGCAGCACAGATGGCATATAACCCCTGTCAAATTAGCAAAAATGTATAGTGGCACAGATAACAGGTGCTGGAAATGCCAAGAGGAAACTGGTACATACCTGCATATGTGGTGGCAGTGTAAAATGATAAAACCATTCTGGGAGGTAATTTACAAGGAATTAAAAAGTTATTAAAATACTCATTTAAAAAAACACCGGAACTATTTTTATTAGGAATGATAGAAAATGATATCCAGGCAAAAGATAGAAATATTGTAATGTATTCAACGACAGCAGCCAGGCTACTTATAGCAGCAAATTGGAAATCACAATATGTACCCAACAAAGAAGAGTGGCAAATAAAAATGCTTAATTATTATAACTTGGCTACAAGACAAGGAGAAATCAGGGGAATAAACCAAGAAAAGAGAATTAATGAATGGGAAACATTTAGGGAGTATATTAAACAACAAATAGGAAATGCCAACCTTCTAGCAGCAATGTAAAGGCTCAAGCAAAATAAAGCTACGGTAAGTAAAGAGAGAACTTAGTAAAGAATAGGTATGCATAGACATAGAAAAGTAGGATATTGTAATTCAGATAAGGCTGTGAAGTTGTGGGGTGGGGAAGGGAGGGAGTGGGAGGGAAGGGAAGGTAGGAAGAAGGGAGAAGGGAAACAAATTGTAACTTGTAAAATGTTTTTTTAAAATTTGTAAACATCTTTGTAAATTTGAAATAAACTTTATTTTAAAAAAAAGAAAAAAAGAAAAGAGTACATCAGCTGCTAAGACAAAAGGGCTCTTGCATTAATCCAAGAATCAGACATCACATAAAGAACAGCAGTTCCAGCATCCATAACTTCCATACAAAAAGAGCTGAGTCATTGAATAACCAGGTAGACAGGAGGGTAATGTAGCAGGCTGGAATTCCTTTATCACAGCTCTCATCATCCTTAACTGTTGGCCATTCTGGCTGGCACCAATAGGAGCTGGAGGCAAACAGCCGCTGCAAGAGCCATGGGTTCCCCACCTCTGCTCCATAGCACACCTTTCTGCAATGCTAACCCTGGTTGCTTCGTTTCAGAGGTCAGGTTAGAAGCCAGAGCAGCCCTGAACCAGGCCCTGGAGATGAAGAGGCAAGGTAAACGGGAGAAAGCCCACAAGCTTTTCTTGCACGCCCTCAAGATGGACCCCGATTACGTTGACGCCTTGACCGAGTTTGGCCTCTTCTCTGAAGAAGAGAAGGACATAATTCAGGCTGACTACTTGTATTCCAAAGCCCTGACCATCTCTCCCCGTAACGAGAAGGCTCTGATCAGCCGCGACCGGACGTTGCCCCTCGTTGAAGAGATTGACCAGAGGTACTTCAGCATCATTGACAGCAAAGTCCAGAAGGTCATGTCCATCCCGAAAGGCAGCTCCGCTCTCCGCAGGGTGATGGAAGAGTCTTACTACCACCACATCTACCACACGGTGGCCATCGAAGGGAACACCTTGACGCTTTCTGAAATACGGCACATAATCGAGACGCGGTACGCCGTTCCTGGCAAGAGTCTGGTGGAGCAGAACGAGGTCATCGGCATGCATGCAGCCATGAAGTACGTCAACACCACGCTGGTGTCCAGAATTGGGTCCGTGACCCTCACGGACATCTTGGAGATTCACAGGAGAGTGCTTGGCTATGTGGACCCAGTAGAGGCTGGGAGGTTTCGGACTACCCAGGTTTTTGTAGGGCACCACATCCCTCCGCACCCTTGCGACGTCGAAAAGCAAGTGCTTGAGTTTGTACAGTGGATCAACTCCGAAGACGCCATGAGCCTGCACCCAGTTGAATTTGCCGCCTTGGCCCATTACAAGCTGGTCTACATCCACCCCTTCGTAGACGGCAACGGCAGGACTTCACGCCTCTTGATGAACCTCATCCTCATGCAGGCGGGCTACCCGCCCATCACCATCCGCAAGGAACAGCGGGCAGAGTACTACCACGTCTTGGAAGTGGCCAACGAAGGTGACGTCAGGCCCTTCATCCGTTTCATTGCCAAATGCACCGAGACCACTTTGGACATGCTGCTCATAGCCACCACGGAGTATTCCGTTGGGTTGCCCGAAGCACACGGCAGCACCACGGATTGCAAGCAGACCATCCCCGTCAAAACCCGAACATGAATGCCAGTGTAGGGGCCGGAACCTGCTTGGCGTTATCGAACACATGACTACTGGCACTTTCTTTTAAGCATTTCATTTATTTAAATAAGTTTTAAGTTAAATCGGGGGGGGGGAGAATATTTCAATATTTATTATTCCCAAAGTGTATATATTTTTTCAGTTTCACTGGCTTTATTATGGAGAGGGGAGCAGGGCAGCACCCTGAGGTGGATTCAGCGAAGGACATTTGCAAATGGTCATTGACATCACTGTGTTTAGGGGAAACTGTTCTGCAATGGACTTCTCAGCCAGCGCTCATTGGACAAGAAAAACCTGTTGGTTGTTTGCCTAGGACATTCTGGCTGAGTCCATTGGGCAGAGGGATCCCTTCCAACAAAGCAGTTCAGTTTGGCTTGAAGGCATGGTGATGCCCAAATTCAGTGGGGGAGCGGGGGCTGTATTTGACTGAATCCACCCCAGGCTGTATTTCAGATCAGGGAGTGGCTAACCAGTGGTCTCCAGGTGTTGTTAGACTCCAACTCCATCAGCTCCAGCCAGGACATCCCATGGCCAGGAACGATGGGAGCTGTAGTTGACCCAATGCTGCAGAGCCACAGGTTAGCTGCCTCTGCTTTTGACTGCATATTGCTTTACCCCATTTTTGTGTGTGTCAGTTTGTATTCCAAACCTGAAACCCAACATATTCCCTTTTACCCGTAACTGTGGGACCTAGGTTGTTCCTTCCTCATAACACAGGTTTGCTATTTACCCTCCCTCCCTTCAAAAATAGGGGGGGGGGAATACAACACTCCTGTGAGACATTTCGATTGGGGCACTAAAAGGATACCACAAGTAATTCTGCTGGTGCTGGAGCCTGTTTGGAAAACACAACTTGATGATGCAGCAGGGAAAACTTGGGATATCTGGGGGATAAGGAAGGTTTGCTGTTCAAAAGTTGGAGACCCTGTGTACACGTATGTAAGGGCCCTGGTTTGGTACTGTTCACTTGTACAGAGTTGATTTCATGGCCTGGCATATATCCGCTATTTTTTTAAAAAGGTATCTAAAGAAAATTTGAACAGATAACAGATCTGTTATCGCCCCTTTTTGATAGCACTTTACAAATTCACTTGACTTGCCAATAAAGTAATGGTGCTAAGCATTGCACCCGATCTGCGAAAGACAAATTTGTACATGAGTGATATTGCTAATATCCAGCACTTAAACATGCATGCAGTATTAGCGGCAGAAGAGTGGAGTTCGTAAGTGCTTGCCCTTTTTTCCATCTCTCACCTCATTCTCTGTTCCTCTACTGTCCTAGTCTTCCCACTGAAAAACATACAAAGCACTACGAAATAAATGTATTAGAATTGAATGATCAAATTTAAGAGATCAGTACACTGAGGGGCCAGAGGGAGAATAACATACAGGGGTCATCTGTGCCTTTAAAGCACTGTCTAGATGAGAACATGCTGATCAAATAGTATGTAGCAGGAGAAACTCTGACTTTACAGCAGCCTTTACCAGCTGAGGTCTGCCAGATGTTTTAGGCTGCAACTGATTTATGGTTGTGATTGTAAGCAGCTTTAATTCCATAACTCTTAAATGCAATAAGGCTGATAAAACTTTTAATAACAAATATCAACTATACTATGCTTGAATAGGCTTGCTGAAATAAGGTTTACACCAGACACAACTTCTGGCTGGCTGGGGCTGATGGAAGTTGTAGTGCAGAACATCTGGAGGGCCCTACATTGGCAAGGGCTGCTATATAGCATTGTGAATTAAACGTTCTCTGTTGCACAACTCTTTTTGAATAGTACTGGAGTGCTATGCACTATGGCAAAGATGGGCAGAAGGAAGATTGAGATCTGCTGGTAGAGCTCTGGCTGATTTGCAGATGAGCAAGGTCTCTGTCTCCCAGTAATAGAGACAAGTTTTTGCACCAAAATAAGGCTTCTGAAATTAAGAAAACTAATAGTGAACTGTTCAGTTCAGTTCTAGTACTAAAAACGAATTTTTTATTTCAAAATGTGCATTGTTCTAACTGTATGACTGGTTCTGGTTAGATCTTGAGCCCTAAAATAAGTAAAGGGACCCCAGACCATTAGGTCCAGTCGTGACCCAACTCTGGGGTTACGGCGCTCATCTTGCTTTACTGGCCGAGGGAGCCGGCGTACAGCTTCCAGGTCATGTGGCCAGCATGACTAAGCCGCTTCTGGCGAACCAGAGCAGCGCATGGAAACACCGTTTACCTTCCCACCGGAGCGGTACCTATTTAACTACTTGCACTTTGACGTGCTTTCGAACTGCTAGGTTGGCAGGAGCAGGGACCAAGCAACGGGAGCTCACCCCGTCGCAGGGATTCGAACCGCCAACCTTCTGATCGGCAAGCCCTAGGCTCTGTGGTTTAACCCACAACGCCACCCTTGGAGCCCTAGTTAAAAAAAAAAAAATCAAACCTGAAGTCTGCCCTTGCCTGCACTATGGTATCTGGTTTTACACAAAGCACTGTGTGACTGTAGCTGAGAGTACGATCCTAAGCACATTTATGGAGTTCGCCTCATTTACTTCAGTGGGCTTATGCAACAGTAAGCATGCCAAGATGTGAATTAGGGAGGAATCTTCAGTTGTGTAGAGTCTCGAAAAAAAACAAGGCAGTTAAAGAATTGCAATTCCGTTTATAAGGGGGCCTGCCTTAGAACCACACCTGAGCAGTGCCAGAGAACAAGAAGAGGCGAACACACACACAGTTGAATGTTAAGAAAAAGATGTGAGATAAGGAGATACACTTCAATAATTCTTGACAGTGATTAAACCAGGCTGAGGTGCAGAAGTTGTATTTTCTTTTAGACTAATGGTTGTGGTCATCGGAACAGAACCTGCCTTGAGAGACTTGCAGCCTGCTCGCACGTATATTTCAGAGTCAATTCACCTCTTTTAAGGAATTTTATGCTCAAGAGATGAAGATCCCGGCCTTAAGAATCAAGTTGCCTTCCTGTACCTCCGTAAGAGATCCCATTTAGGGGTAATTAGCCGCTGACATATGTAACGTGGAAATCGTGACCCACAAGTCAGGAGGAAAGCAACATTCTGGAAAACGCTGAGAACATGTGAAATTGTGACCCATGGGTTTAGAAGAACGTGAAATTATGAAAAACATGTGAAATCACTTCCGGGTGTTTTTAACTTTTTTTCTGGACTCGTTTTCTTTTACAATTCTGTCTGTTGCATTTAGGTGCTTCCCATTCTTTTTAAGTGGACAGGAGCGGGTGGCTGGTACTTAAATGAGGCAAGCCAGGGAAATATGGAGGAGGGTGGCCGCTGTTGCATTCACACACTTTCTCTTTTTTTTGCCCATCCTTGTTTTGCGCAGGACCAACCCTTCCATGAGGCAGCAAATTCCGAGGGGTGGAAAGTGACTCAAAATGTGTGTCACTTGGCCTGCCCTGCAGCCCCTAAGCTCCCTTGCTGCCCTCAGGGTGTGATGTGGGACCCTGTTTATATACCATACGAGTATTATTTAGGTATTATATCCTGTTTATTTGATTTAAGAACGTTATATATACCGTATTTTTTGCTCTATAAGGCGCACCTGACCATAGGACGCACCTAGTTTTTAGAGGGGGAAAGCCCCAATTTTTGAGGATCAGCTCAAAGTTGTTGAGCTTACTTTGCAAAGGGAAAAAAACCGTTTTATGGGGTTTAACTCACAGTTCTGCAGCTTCAGGAAAGGGAGCCATTTCTACAGTTTCCAGACAGATAATCTAATCAGCCAGTCCCATGTCGCTGGGGAAACAGCCTCCCTCTGCAAGGGGGCGGGGCTGGAATCTCTCTCCCTTATCTCTTTCCCCGATCCTTTGCTGAGCAGCTGCTCAGGGGGCTTTCTTTCAACACCCCCTTCTCTCTTTCTTTTTTTTTAAAAAAAGCACGATTTGCTTTTGCCCCTGGGCAGTTCAGCTCCAGGGACCACACATTCGCTCCATAAGACACACAGACATTTCCCCTTACTTTTTAGGAGGAAAAAAGTGCGTCTTATGGATCAAAAATGCGTCTTATGGAGTGAAAAATACGGTATATCGTGCATTGCTGTACAAGCTCATGGATATCCACTAATCACTACCCTCCATAATCTTACATTCAGACATTGCCTGAAATATTTCTCTTCAATACGGCAGTGTATTTTATACCCGGTTATTTATTGATCTGGCTTCTCACGTGAGAATCATCAACCCCTGTATGTAAGGCCCCTCTCCCTAGTTTCACGTCCATAACTTGAAGTTGCATCACTTTCTCACTCTTTCCAAGGCCTCTGGTTGTTAGGTCAGGACCATTCTACTCTCCACCTTTTCCAAGGCCTCTGGTTAATGGGTTAGTTACCCTCGTACTCTTGCTCATAGCATAACTGGTTTTCCTGGTGGCTGGTATTTTTTATTTCTCTTTCCGTTCAGACCACATCTCAAGTGCTCCTACCGATCCAGTTTCTGCAGAAGGGGGAATGCAAAACATCTTGTTCCTTGCCTCTGGAAGCAAAATGGCTTGGGCCGCTCCTGGCTGTGGGGTGGGGGGCTATCCTTGCCTCAGCTCACCGCTGCTCAGCAACCCTTTCTGGTACATGCCTGTCCTTGATTCGCAGCTGCCTGAGACGCCACCAAAGACCTTGAGCCAACCCCCCCACCCCACCCCGTGCCTCTGTCCCTCGGCCACTTCCACACGGCAAGCAATTCTGCCATGCAACCTTCTTTCCAGGGCTCCCGTTTTGAATACCGTACTGTTACAACTTCACCCTGCTGTGACATCACCCCCTCCTCCTATCCTCTTGTTCCTTGGAGGCGGGGGGAAACAATCATAACACTGTGATTTTCAAAATGGGAGACCCTCCAGGAAGGCACAAGGGAGCCAGGATGAGAGCCCAAGGGCAGGTGGGTGTGGTAGCAGCTTCTCCTCATCCTCCAGCTGCCGCCCCTCTCAGGTGCTTCGCTGAAGCAAACTGCTGGTTCACTTTGTGGGTGTACCACGTGATTCCCAGGGAGGTAGAGACCCGGCTGAGCCCAACAGAGCAACTCTTTCCTTCCTCAACTCTTTGACTCTGGAGCTGGGTTTTCTTTTCGCAGTTTTATAGCCAAATTTAGCATTCTTGCCCACTGTGCCGCTGCTTTCAAGCATTGTGGGTACAGCTGCACTTCTATGCTTTTTCCAAGGGTGGCTTTAAGTTATTAGCTTCCCTCTGAAAGCCTGTGAACTAATCACAAAGCAGGATATGTATCTGTTAAAAGGAAGAACAGAATTGCCCAGAAAATATCATCTGTTTATTGTGAGACTCGTTCAAAACCATACAGAACTGGGTTCTCTCAGCACATCCATCCTTTCACAAAACCTTTTTCATTTTTCTTGCGGAGCGGGTGATCTTGGGATAAGGATGGGGGAGATAGCCCTATGCAAACCACACACACACAGACACACACAGCCCAGATGAGCTTTCTCATTTTGTGGCTGGTGCAGATTGCTACAATTTCCAGTGATTCTGGCACGGAGGAGGGACACCTGACAGCGTCCAAATCACAGGGGGCTCCATTCTCCTTGCAACTCTATCCACAGGAAATATGGTCACTTGGGCAAGTGGGTGGGCAAGTACAGGCGGCACCATTGCTCTCTTTTCAACAGAGGAAATGGGACCAGCACATCTGGGCCAATCAAAGAGGGAAAGAGCTGCCTGGCTCCTAACACCCCCCCACCCACCCCATCCACAGGAAGACGCTCGGGGCACTAGTGGGGGTCTCAGTGATTCAAGAGGGACCAGTGGCGTAGCATTGGGTTTCCGGCACCCGGGGCAGTCTTGTGTTTCTGCACCGGGTGGGCAGGGGGCACATGTGTGCCGGGGGGGGCAACCCAACACTCGCACCACCACCGCTGGAGTGACCCCACCTCCACTGGAGCAAAGCAGAGCCACACCGAGCTGTCTGCCCACCTGGCTGATGCAGGAGGGCTGGGCTGGGGTCACCTTCGTGGGGTTGCCTGGTTCACACCCCCACAAAAATTGTACCAGTCAAGGCCTAGGGGTTGCATGCTCTTTGGAATTCTTCCAGAGCGGCAAACCCTCCAAGGAACCTCAGAAACACGTCGGTCCCCCCTCATGGCAATGTGGCATAGCCTGCCCCCATCTCGCACCAGGAGATGGACCAACCCAAAACTGGCCGTCTGCAAGCTTTCAACTCGGGTGAGGTACAACTCTTCCCACTCCAGACAGGTCTCAGATTTCAGACGTGGTGGCTGGCATGGGAGGGGGGGGCGCTTCTCCCCCCCCTGGAGGAGACAACTAGCCTGCATGACATCTCTTGCTATGAAAGGGCACCTGACCACTCCTGCTCCACCTTGGCAAGTGGGGAGCAGGTAGCACGATGAGTTTTTAAGGGAGGAGGAGTGTCGTTTTCAGGGTCTTTTGCCAAGTGGGCAGCGGCGGAATGAAGGACAGTGTAGCGACCAGTGGAAATAAATAAAATGTCCCGTACCAAGGAAGGCGCAGAAGAGGCGCCGCCGTCTTTCATGTCCACACAGGCACGTGTGTCTGCGCCCAGCGTCACCTCATGATTTGGGTGGCAGCAGCGGTGGCAAAAGATGGGTTCGTGGAGCGGAGGCCACAAGTGCTGCTGCTGGCTCAGCTCCTTCTCCAGCCCTTTTGAAGAGCTCTTCGACGACTTTTCCACACAGGTTTCGGAGGCCATTGAGAAGACCGTGGTCCAGGCAGGTCTGGAGAGGGCGGAAGAGAGAGAGAGAGTGACCCTGAGGGGCTGGCCGCCCTGCCAAGCCCACTGCACCCAAGAACAGCTCCCACGACAGAGGCCTCTCTGGCGAGTCCACAAGCGAGGCTGGAAGGCAGCAGCTCCCTCTCTGTGGCCTGCTCCCAACCTGGCACACAGGGGTAGACTGCCCCTTAACGTGCAGGTTCCACTCAAGGGTCATGGTTATTAGCTGCAGGTGGGCCCTTCCTCTCACACACCCTCAGATTTGCCTAACCCTTTTTAGAAAGCCAACTTTCGTGAGAGCCGTGCTTGTCATCTGAGGCGCTTCTCTCCATCCCAGAGAGGTTCGGAGGGTGGCAACAAGAGAACAGGCCTTTTCTGTGGTGGCTCCCTGACTGGAATGCTCTCCCCAGAGAGGCCCGCCTGGCACCATCACTACAAGTCTTCAGGTGCCAGGCAAAAACATTCCTCTTCACCCAGGCCTATGGCTATTAAATAATTACGGCCTGTGAAAGCATGGGGAAGTGACTGTTATTATGATGACTAGTAAATTAAGCCTGTTAAGAAAAACAGGCGCTAGAAAGCTCTCTCTCTCTCACACACACCCACACACACCCACACACCCACACCCCTCCCCCCCGCACTTCCCAGACCTGCACAAACAGTTCGCCTGTCTCCTCCCTCCCCCTCCCCCCACACCCATCCCCCCACCCATCTCCCACACCTCCCACACAGTTGGCCTCTCCCTCCCTTCCCGCCCCACAGTCATCTCCCCCACACACCACCTCAAAATTGAAATGTTAAAGCAGGCAACCCTTGAAAGTTCCAGAGAGTACAAAACACCACTTGATTTTTTGTGTGTGCTTCATGGGGAGAGAAGGTTCCGGTCCTTCTTACAGTGCGCCACAAAGACATATTTGGGGGGGGGGGTAGTGCCGATACAGCTCCTTAAGGGCCAAGGGCGCAAGGAAGCCCAGGGACGGGCCTTTTAATTGTTTTCACTTTTGTGGGGCGGAAGTGGGAGGGGCGCGCCGCTGTTGAGGCGAAAGAGAAAGTGGAGCCGTAGCAGCTGAAGGGGGCGAGGCTGCGGCGACCGCGACCTGGGTCCCTTTCCCGGGTGGATGGAGGCGGGGCGCTGGCTGGCCTCCCCAGGAAAGGCGCGCCGGCAGAGCCATGGGCGGCGAGGGCTGGCGAGTGTAGACCTGCACCCCGAAGCCACCCACCCCCTGCACCCCTGGACCACCCCCAAGTCTTGCAGCCAAGCCACTCACCCCTTGCACTCCTAGACCACCCCCAGCGGCATCTTTCTCCCCCCCTCCTCCCCTCCCTTGGACAGAGCGAGAGAGGGAAGCCGGAGGAGGAGGAGGCGGAGGGAGAGCGAGTGCGCGGCAGCGGTAGCCACCTCCCACCCCCCACCTCCACACACAAACACACACACACCTCTCTCTCTCTCACTGCTTCAGCCGCTTCTCCTCCGCTTTCCCGGGCGGGTTTGTTAAGGCTGCCAGCGTTTTCAGCTGCGATCTCTTTTTGTGTGTGTGTGCTGTTTTAGGCAGCTCCCAGCACTTCACTTGAAGCGCACGGCTTCGCTTTGTGATCAGGCAGGAAAAGGGTTGGTGCCGCTGCTGCGAGCAGGTCGCAGCGCACGATCCTTTCCCCACCGACCTCGACGGGGCTTACTTCCGAGTAAGGCACCACCAAGATCTGCCCCATTTTGAGGCTACCCATCCTACTTGGGGGGGGGGGGCGAGGGTCTTGCTTCTGGGCAGCAGCCGCGCACCGTTTTGCGCTGCCAGCAGGCTTGCACATCCCGCGCGCCCTCTTGGCTGGAGAACACCAGCCCGGCTGAACTCGATACCGGCCTTACTCCTGAGTAGACATTTCCTTTGGCTGCCGGAAGCTTCTGCACCCGTCTGGCTGGCGGGCAGACCTTGCTCTCTGTGGCCGGCCTGGGTTCCCCTTCTCGGGCCGTTGCTTCTGCGAGGGAGCACACCCTCCTCCTCCGCGCGTTCGCCCCGCCTGCCTCTGCGTTCCACGTTGGGAGAGACCGAGGAGGGGAGGGAGGGAGAAGGAGGCGGCCGACCGGGCGGGCATGTAGCTGGACAGAGAAGCCTCGGCAGCTGGGGAGCCAAGTTGGCTCAAAGTCCGGCCAGGAGAACAGCAAGGAGGCTCGCGACTGGGCTCTTGGGCTCTGCTGCCTCCGCTGCTTCCTTCGGCTTCAGCGAGAGGCGCCTTCTCTCCAGGCCCGGCTGCAGCGGCCCGTCGCCAAGGCGCTGCCGGAGCCGCAGCCAGAGCCTGCCGAGCGGGGCCAGCCTCGCAGGCGGCGGCAGCGGGTTGAGCGCCGGCGGACAGGGGCACCCCGGCAGCGCGCTCAGCGCTGTTTGGAAACCCCTCTGCAGGTGGGCGCCAGCAGGAGGCTCCGCCGCGGAACCGTCGTTGCGAGCAGCGCTCCAACAACGGAAGGGCGGCAGGAGGAGGCTGGGGGCAGCGGCGGGTTGCGCCGCTGCCCCCGCTCTTTGCTTTGTCCGAGCGGGAGGGCAGCTGCAGCTCCGTGCGAGGCGGCGGCAATGACCGAAATGATGGCGCGCATGCGTCGCCGCTGCCTCTCGGACACGCCCCCCTCTCCCGTCGTCCAATCCGTGTGTCACTGGAACGCACGCGCAGTTGCGAATTCCTGTGACACACGGAAAGTGGTACGTACGGACATTGGCTCTTTATTATATAGGATTATTTTACTATTAGGCTGTCTGTCATTATGGGGTTTTTTTTACGTTTCTATCTCTGATGTTCTGTAATGTGTTTTTTTAATGTTAACCCTGATAAAGGGCGGTATATCAATTGAATAAATTAATAAATTAACAACAGCAGCATCCTGTGGTCATTGCTTCCAGAAAGACATCATTCCTCTGACCTACTGTTCCCTGACTGCCAGCAGTTAAACTCACTGGCGGTTCCCTCGCTGCGAGAAGCCAAGTTACAGGGAACCAGGCAGAGGGCCTTCTCGGTGGTGGCGCCCGCCCTGTGGAACGCCCTCCCATCAGATGTCAAGGAAATAAACAACTATCTGATGTTTAGAAAACATCTGAAGGCAGCCCTGTTTAGGGAAGCTTTTAATGACTGATGTTTTAATGTATTTTTAATCTCTTGTTGGAAGCCGCCCAGAGTGGCTGGGGAAACCCAGCTAGATGGGCAGGGTATAAATAATAATTTGTTGTTGTTGTTGTTGTTGTTGTTGTTACTGTTGTTACTCAAGTGTTTAGGGAAGGGGAGCAGGAGGAAGAAGAGGAGGAAGCTCCCTGTTCCTGCCCCCCCAATCCTTTTCCCAGACACCATGTCCCCTGCCTCCCTGTTGACCATGACTTGTAACTCTCTCCCCCTGCCCACCCAATACCTCCAGCATGAAGGCTGTGAAGAAGTGGAGAGCAGCCATTCCCAGCAGAGCGAGCTTGAAGTTCAGGTCGTCGATGGCCTTCAGTTTCAAGAGGTATCTCATGAAGCCCAGCGGGTAAAGGGTTAACCAGATCATGAGGCCGAAAAGGATGATTAAGGCTATCAAGAACACCACTGTGGGGCGGAGGGGAACAAGGAGAAAGTACTGAGAGGCAAGGAAAAGGATGAGCTCTTACAATATGCTGAGAGGCAGGCAGGCAGACACACACACACACCGCAAGTCTAACTGGACGGCTCAGTTGGTAAGAGAGCGAGACTCTTAAATGTCAGGGTCATGGGTTCGAGTCCCATGTTGGGCAAAGGATTCCTGCATTGCAGGGGGGTTGGACTAGATGTCTCTCATGGTCCCTCCCAACTCTACAGTTCTACGATTCTTAAGGCAGAGATTTCCAAACTTTTCAAAGCGGGTGACCCGCTTTTCAGACATTTCGCGAGACAGTTATTCCGTTTTGCTAGCCAGCTGGAGGTTAAGCGCCTTCCCAACCCTGGGGAGAGTTCGTGTGACACACCTACACACTAATGTGTCACGGCGCACAGTTTGGAAAGCTCTGTTCTAAGGCTTACGATGTAAAAAGGGTCACTTTCAAGAGCATGTGCCCTTTGTGGGTCTCCTCATTCCACAAGCCACAGACAGCCCATAGGTGTATTCCAGCCCCTCCAGCTCAGACTATCGGGGCCAAGAAGATGCCCTCCCCAGCCTCTGGCAGGGAAGGGGCTCGCATTTGGTGCTCTCTTCTGCTTGGAATGGTTTTTACCTGTGTGTGTGTGTTTTTAAAACTGATTACTCTGGTTTTAGAGGGACGCGGGTGGCGCTGTGGGTTAAACCACAGAGCCTAGGGCTTGCCGATCAGAAGGTTGGCGGTTCGAATCCCTGCGACGGGGTGAGCTCCCGTTGCTTGGTCCCTGCTCCTGCCAACCTAGCAGTTCGAAAGCACGTCAAAGTGCAAGTAGATAAATAGGTACCGCTGCAGCGGGAAGGTAAATGGGGTTTCTGTGCGCTGCTCTGGTTCGCCAGAAGCGGCTTAGTCATGCTGGCCACATGACCCGGAAGCTGTACGCCGGCTCTCTCGGCCAATAATGCGAGATGAGCGCCGCAACCCCAGAGTCGGTCACGACTGGACCTAATGGTCAGGGGTCCCTTTACCTTTACCTTTACTCTGGTTTTATAGCTGTGCGTATTATATTCTAACTGCGACGGTTAGGTGAAGGTTAGGTAACAGATTTTGGGAAGGAAATAATAAAAATAAATAAAAGTACCAGAATTAGAATGGGCATGAGCAGGGCAGCTTCTGCAAATGGAAGCGAAGGTCAATGAAAAGCCTCAAGGCATGGGGATACTCACAAGAGTCAACGGCTGTTTGGGGAAGAGGGAGAAGCCCAAACAGGAAGAGAAAGGGGAGGGGGACTGAGATTCACTTCTCCCTAAGCATCCCCAAACTGCTGCCCTCCAGATGTTTTGGCCTACAACTCCCATGATCCCTAGCTAACAGGACCAGTGGTCAGGGATGATGGGAATTGTAGTCCAAAACATCTGGAGGGCCGAAGTTTGAGGATGCCTGGCTTAGAGTGAAGATGGAGGACGGTGTCAAGGAAGCTCTTGGGGAGGGGGCAGACTCACCGTTCGTGTAGAGGGGCTTGCGGAAGGGCTGCCCCTTGGACATGGCTACTGCCAGGATGAGGTACTGGAACCCGGAAATACAGAAGACGACGGTGTTTTCGTAATTTGGGAGGTTCTGAGGGGCTGCCACCGTACTGTTCAAGGGGACGTACCTGGGGCAGAGGTAGGAGGGGCAGAGGTTGGTGACACACCGAGACTCAACCACCCATCCCTGGGCCCTGAAAAAGGGGTCCTCTTTGACCAGCAGGTTGGAACTGGCAGGGCAGCCAAATCAAATTGGAACATGCCAGCCTGAGAGCTTGCCACGGCTGACACCTCCTCCTCCTCCTCAACTGCCCATCATCCTGGTTTGACCCCCTGCGCCCATTGCTCACCACAGCTGAGAGACAGTGATGTAGTAGCTGGTGACCTGGATGGCGATGAAGAGGCTGGTCTGGAGGGCGAGGCTGCTCAGGACAATGATGTTGATGAGGGCTCCTTGCGGGCGCTTGGGGCCCAGATCCTTCGCCGGCGCCGTCCTGCCCATCAGAGCAGCCACCGTGGTGGTGATGATCAGGTCAAAGAACAAAAACTGCAGATCGCTCAGATTGGTGTTGATCTGGGTTGGGGTGGAAAGACAGTCGATGTGCCCGCTTTCAAGAAACAGAGCCTCCACGGTTCAGAAGCAGTCTACCTTTAATTCTGCTGCCTACGCACCCCTCCCATTTGAGATTACAAAGGCACAGGACGAGCCTCTCCTGCTTACAGGAAAACGGGCTGGATGGGTCAGAGCTCTTGCGTTGCAATTGCTATGCACATCCTAACCTGTGGGACTCATTGCCACGGGATGCTGTAGTGGCCCAATAGCATGCACAGGTTTATGCAAAAGATTGGAAGCAGTTGGAGAGGACAGGCCTCTGTCTTGAAGTCCACCATGCTCTCTTTGGCAATTGGGCCTATAAGTGCGCAAACATCTCTCAGTGGTGGCTGCAAAATACAACCAGAAAGTGCTCTGGAGCCCCCTCAAACTTGCAAAGGCACAATAGTGGAACTTCAATAGAATCACCAGCATCCATGTCTTGGCCCTCAAGGTCCTGACAGCAGCAATGAGCGTGGAAACACGAGAGCAGGAAGGGAACTCAAGGCAGAAGCTTTCCTTTTTCACACAATCCTTACCGTGTAGAGCAGGAGCACGGAGACAAACTGCACGAGGCTGTAGAGCGCCATGTATTTGAAGACCGCAAAGGAGGTGACCAGAGAACATCTCCCTTCCCTAAAGGGCCAAGATTGCCGGGAAAAATTAAGAAACGTTGCTCATCCACAATCTACACTGGGATCATTCCAAAGTAAGCACAACTAGGCATCGGAAACAGTTTGGGGGGTTTTTGGTAAAAGAAAAGAGCATTTTAACATTCCCTGTTGTGGCTTCAGCTTCCTCCCCTGCCTCCATTTCCTTAATTAGATATAAAGGGTGCCCCCCCATACTGCATGCACATCAATTCTAATGAGATCCCACACAAACCAGGGGCCCAAAATGCGGGACACCCACAACCAACCAACCACCCTGAGGTTTCTTTTCTGTTTTAAGGAGGTAGCGATGCACTGGGCAGGAAGACTCGGAAGAGTTTGCTTCTGTAAGGGACAAACTCCCCCCTTTCTGCCAACTGCTGTTCTTCCAAGGTATTTTCATCAAAATTTACCATAGTGGCTAGCATGTGTGAAGCCCATGCCACTAAGTTTCACAACCATTTATTTATTTATTTTTAAAAGGGGGGGGGGATAACTGATTTTCCAAAAGCACCTCTCTTGCTGTTTTAGAGGAGCCCCCAAAAAGATTTCTAGTTACAATTAAAGAGAAGGATCTACATTTTTTGAGACGATGGTGGGAAAGAGGATCATCTACGGTGAGCTCAGCCTCCCAGAAAGGTTGATTCTCCCCAGACCTACCGGATGGCGATGGG
Source organism: Darevskia armeniaca (assembly GCA_034641395.1). Classification (NCBI taxonomy): domain Eukaryota; kingdom Metazoa; phylum Chordata; class Lepidosauria; order Squamata; family Lacertidae; genus Darevskia; species Darevskia armeniaca. Next base: position 329,421 of record JAWWNF010000204.1, read on the forward strand.
GACACACTCGATGTTGGCTATCTTGGAAGTGAACGGCGACGCCACGGAGGCTTCCGCTTCGGAGAGCGAGATGCCCACGTCGGCCGCCTTCAGAGCCCCACAGTCGTTGGCACCATCCCCACACATCCCCACGCAGTAGCTGTGAAACGACACATGGGAGAGGTGAGTTGGAGCCTCATTTTCCCTCTTCCACCAGTGGCCAACATGCTGGAAGGCCCTGGTGTCAATTCTGCTCAACACCCACTACCCTCCACCAAACCCACCCCCTTCTCTCCAACTTTATCAGAGAGGAAAGCCAAAGTGTCTGGAGCAATGGCAGCCCTGCAGCCACAATTCAAGGTTCTTCCCCCTGTCTGTAAGAGCCAGTGTGGTGTAGTGGTTAAGAGCGGTAGACTCATAATCTGGTGAACTGGGTTCGCGTCTCCGCTCCTCCACATGCAGCTGCTGGGTGACCTTGGGCTAGTCACACTTCTCTGAAGTCTCTCAGCCCCACTCACCTCACAGAGTGTTTGTTGTGGGGGAGGGAGGGAAAGGAGAATGCTAGCCGCTTTGAGACTCCTTCGGATAGTGGTAAAGCGGGATATCAAATCCAAACTCTTCTTCTTCTTCCATTGCTCTCGCCCACAGAAGTAAGAAAGCCGCCTCTTTCTGCGGTTCTGGAACAATTCCCTCGCCCATCACACGCCTTTGCGACTCCCCCCACAATATCCCGGCAGTGGGGTGGGGGTGGGCGGTGGAGCGTCCCCCCCCCTAAAAACGCCACAGACTTACTTCAGGTCTCGCAAGTTCTGGACCAGGAGAGTTTTCTGGTCGGGCGACATCCGGGCAAAAATGGTCGCCCGGAGCAGTATCTGCAGAAGGCAGAGAGAGAATCCGTTTCAGAGCTGCCACTGCCCCGAGAATCACAAGACGTCCAAGGCAGCTCACACAAGGAGGGGGGTAATCACTTAGTGGGATGGCAGGGCCTCCTCCGGGGGACGGTGGTCGCAGCGGAGGCCTGCGGCTCTTGGGCTTTGTGTGCAAAAGTTCCTTGACAACACCTGCAGGTGAGGCTGGGAAATGCCCCTCCCTACTGGGGAGACGCTGTACGTTGGGGAACCTGAAACCCTCCATAAGTTGCTGACTACAGTCCCCATCATCCTTGGCCACTGGGATGGGCTGGCAGAGGCTGATGGGAGCTGGAGGCTGGATGGACTTGGAATAAGGCACCTTCCTTGTTTCCTGGGCTAGGGGGCACTTGTGGCGCAAAGAATCGGCCACCTTTACCGTATTTTTCACTCCATAAGACGCACCTGAACATAAGACGCACCTAGTTTTTAGAGGAGGAAAGGGGGAAAGCCCTGTGGTTTTTTTTAGGATCAGCTCAAAGTGGTGCAGCTTCTTTTGCAAAGGGAAAAGCCCTGCTTTTTTGAGGATCAGCTCAAAGTGGTGCAGCTTTTTTTGCGAAGGGAAAAGCCCTGTTTTTTTTAGGATCAGCTGAAAGTGGTGCAGCTTTTTTTGCAAAGGGAAAAGCCCTGCTTTTTTTGAGGATCAGCTGAAAGTGGTGCAGCTTCTTTTTCCAAGAGGAAAAGCCCCGTTTTTATGGGGTTCAACTCACAGTTCTGCAGCTTCTAGTCCTACAGGAAAGGGAGTCATTTCTACAGTTTCCAGACAGATAATCTGGAATCCAGTCACATGTCGCTGGGGAAACAAACAGCCTCCCTCTGCATTCAACAATGGAGGCCTAGGCAAGGGGGTGGCGGGAAAGGGAGCCTTATCTCTCTCCCCGATCGCTTGCTGAAAAGCTGTTCAGCGGCTTCCTTTCAACACCCTCTTCTCTCTTTGTAAAAAAAAGAGCACAATCTGCTTTTGGCCCCTAGGCAATTCGGCTCCAGGGACCATGCATTCGCTCCATAAGACACACAGACATTTCCCCTTACTTTTTAGGAGGAAAAAAGTGCGTCTTATGGAGTGAAAAATACGGTAATTGACACGAGTGGATTTCTGGCCAATTTTGTTTAACGCCTCTCTCCTCTTCCCCAGCCAAGGGAAAGCTCTGGGGCATCTGCTCCCCCTGCCGCTGCTCCCAGGTTTCTCCCTCACCCAGATCTGCCCCATTTCTTTTATTGCACATACACACCTGGTGGGGTGGGGTGGAGGGAGTAACCTGACTTTGGGGAGCCATGTTACTCCTTGCAGCACGTGATGCCACATAAGAGTCTGGTGAATGTAGCACCCTTTAACGTCCCTGCAAACATTCATCAGCTCTAAGAGGTGCACAAGAAGCCAATCAGTCACCTTAAAAGCTAAAGGGACCAGTCATGTCCGACTCTGGGGTTGCGGCGCTCATCTCGCTTTATTGGCCGAGAGCCGGCGTACAGCTTCCGGGTCATGTGGCCAGCATGACAAAGCTGCTTCTGGCGAACCAGAGCAGCTCACGGAAACGCCGTTTACCTTCCCGCTGGAGCGGTACCTATTTATCTACTTGCACTTTGACGTGCTTTCGAACTGCTAGGTGGGCAGGAGCTGGGACCGATCAACGGGAGCTCACCCCATCACAGGGATTCGAACCGTCAACCTTCTGATCAGCAAGCCCTAGGCTCTGTGGTTTACCCACAGCACCACCTGGGTCCCTTACCGACAAATAATCATCAATAACAGCAAGCAATCGTGCCAGATTTGAAGAGGTGCAAAGCAGGGACAGGGCTTTTGAACCGGCTCCCGCTGTCATGGCTGTTGGTGGGTGCATTGGGGCAGAGGAGGGGCCTTCGCCTCCTCCTGCCTTTTCCACTGGAGATTGTCCCTGAGGGCTTCTGCAAGGCATCTACCTCCTCCCTCCCTCAAAAGACAGAGGAGGCGTCTAGAAGGACATGTCAGCGGGGAAACAAGCCAGCAGCTTCCATTCTGATGCCATCCGTCAGATCTTTGAGGACTTACACAGGAACAAAGAAAGCTGCCTTATACCACATCAGGCCACTGGGTCCATCTGGCTCAATACTGCCTACACTTACTGGCAGTGGCTCCCTCCAGGGTTTTAGGCAGGGGTCCCTCCCAGCCAGTGGTGTGTGGTCATTGGACTAGGGGGACTAAGCTAGCCCCCTTAATGTTCCCAATAAATTAGAGCAGGGGGGGCCAACTCCCAAGAGACTGCGATCTACTCACAGAGTTAAAAACTGGCAGTGATCTACCTCCTTTTTTTGGGTTCAAGTCAAGGTTGTTTAGCTTTTTTTTAGGAAGGAAAGCCCTATTTTGGGGGATTCAGGTCAAAGTTGTTGAGCTTCTTTGGGGGGAGCCAGTGATCTACTACAGACGTCCAGTGATCTACCAGTAGATCACGATCTACCTGTTGGACGTGCCTGAATTAGAGTATTAAAGCCTGGTGCCTCCTTCCCGAAGCCTGGGAAACTTCTGACCGGCTTAGGGAGGGAGCAGCAATGCTTCGACAGGGTCCAAGAGCCCTCCTTCCACCTCCCCAAAGCCCGCCCAACTTTGGGAAGGAGGCAGCAGGGCTCCAGCATCCTGTCAGAGGCCTGGGGACTCCTTCCAAAACCCTGGGAAGCTTCTGCCTGGCTTAATGAGGGAGGCCTGGCGCTAGCATGCGGGATATCACACCCCAATTGCCCTTGCAAGCTGTTCCCCTACAAAAATTTCACTGCACCCCACTGCTCCCAGCCCTACATGGAGACGCTAGTTGGAGATTGAACCTGAGACCTTCTGCATGCAAAGCAGGTGCTCTAACCACTGAGCTATGCAGCTTTTCTCATACAGACTTGCAACTGTTCAGTGCACCTGGGGACTGTGAGCAGAGAAAGCCCTTTTCCAGAGGATGGGTGTCAGGGATCTGCCCGCCCCTGCCAGTCCAGCTCTGAGTGTTTATAGAGAGCCGCAGCCTGTGTTAACAACAGATTCATCTCCAGGTGAATCTAGCAGTCCCGTCTCGGGGGAGGAGCAGTTAGTGGCTGGGAGCCAGGGAGTGCCAGATGTCCAGGGAGTTAGTGGGAGACCTAGCACCACCCAGCAGACTCGCTTGGAGGGGGAAATATCAGTTCCGGTGCCTATCTCACGTAGGAGGAGAAGGCGGCAATTTAGGATGCCGAAACTTTGGTGTTGGCGCCAAAACAGGAGGGAGGCACTTCCGGATTCCGCTATTGACTGAGCAGACATGATAAGACTTAGCTCTGCACTGTAAATAGCTTGGCACTGAATAAAAATACTTAAAGACAAATGGTTTTGGCATTTCTATTGAACAACCAATAAGAGAACCTGACAATGGAGTTAGGTTTGGGGGGGGGGTGGACAGCTGGGCAGCAGGCAGCTCTGCCTCTCATCCCGCAGGGCTCCTGCATCCAGCCTTACCTTCGGCAGGAGGTCCGGAAAGTGATCGCAAAGCACCGCGAAGGATTGCCCATTGACGGCCAAGTGGTACGGGTGCTGCTGCTCCAGGAAGTAGCTCTCCCGTTGGTACGAACCCTGCAAAAACCCAGCGGTCAACATCCAGGCCTCTTCCCAATGCCCCACCTTCACAAGCCTTGCCCCAGTGCCTGGGCTGGTCTCAAGGCCACGCAGGAATGTGATGGAAAGGTTGCAGCTGGCACAGAGAGGAGGTGGGCACTGCAACCCCACTGACCGTAAGATGCACAGCAGGCCAGCAACCAGGAAGGGAGCAAAGTGGAGCGAGGTCTCTCTAAGGAAAACTGGCATCAGGTGCCCCGTAGCTGGTCAAGCTCAGCTCTTTTCATGGACAGGGGCAGAGCTGGCCAAGGGTGACCACACTGGGCAAGATGCCCCAGGAGCCTTTAAGGTGGCATTCCCCGCCTCTCCTCCTCCCAAATCCTAAAAGCGGCTTGGGCGTGCCACCTCCCTGGAAGCCATGAGGGCACTTGCTGTGCCAGGCTGCCCACAGAGGAAGTTTGAGTAGGGAAGGACTTGCATCGGGCTGCTCCAGGTGATGCTCGGAAGGGACGAATCTGAGGGCAGCCGGCTCATCCCGGCCACGAGGAGGGGCGGCGTGGACAAAGAGAACCCGCTCCTTGGCATTCACCATCCGGCAGCTCCTGGCCACATTCACAGCAGTCAGCATGTTGTCTCCTGGTGGGGAGAAGAAGAGAGGGAGAGGAACGGAGGTGCTGGGATTCACCACACCTAGGTAAAGGTAAAGGTACCCCTGACCATTAGGTCCAGTCGCAGACGACTCTGGGGTTGCACCTCATCTCGCTTTACTGGCTGAGGGAGCAGGCGTTTGTCCGCAGACAGTTTTTCCGGGTCATGTAGCCAGCATGACTAAGCCGCTTCTGGCGAACCAGAGCAGCGCACGGAAATACCGTTTACCTTCCCGCCGGAGTGGTACCTATTTATCTACTTTGACGTGCTTTCGAACTGCTAGGTTGGCAGGAGCAGAGACCGAGCAACAGGAGCTCACCCCGTTGCGGGGATTCGAACCGCCGACCTTCTGATTGGCAAGCCCTAGGCTCTGCGGTTTAACCCACAGCGCCACCTGCGTCCCTTTTCACACCTAGCTGGCAACAAACGCGAAACACAGAAAGAAACGGGACGTCCCCCACCCTCCTCCCCATCTGATACCTGTGACCATCACGGTTCGGATGTCTGCATTGTGCAGTAAGTGGATCACTGGAGCAGTCTCGGGCTTGAGAACGTTCTTCATCACCAGGATCCCCAGGAAGACCATCCCGCTCTCCACATCGTCCCTTGTCATGTCCTGGGCCTCTTCGAATGTCCCAATGGCAGCGAGGGGCTTGAAAGCCAGCCCAAGGACCCGGAACCCGTCGCTGGTGAAATGGCGCAGATGCTGGGTGAAATCCGCAGGGACTGCAATGCCAAGAGAGGGGGGGGGTCAGTTTAGGAATGGAAAAGGCAAGAAGGAAGACCTCTCCCAGCAGCTCCACATGCCAAACATGGCCGCTGAGGGTTCATTTTCCCACCCCTTGAAGGATCCTCTCCTCCTTCCTCCATCATCAAAGCGATGCCAAGCACCCCTTCACTGCTCAGCTACTCAGGAGACGTTCCTGGGTGTTCCTGGGCCCAACACGCCCCTCCCTGGACCCCCAATGGCTCCAGCATGAAAAGGAGTGGCATGGCACCCAGGAAGAAGAGAATCCAAGTATGCGGGTTAGCAGAGAGCAGGTTGGTAGTTACACCTGGGATGATCTGGTGGGAAGGGCGAGCCACGCTAGCCAATACCAGAAGGACGTGTAGACTGACCCGATTCCTTATCGCAGAGGCTGGCCACCATCTCTGGAGACCCCTTCATGTACGCCTGCAAAGGCCCCCCGCCGGTGGGCTTCACCAGAACACTCATTCGCTGCAGGGCCGAGGAAAAGGGGAAGCGGCGGAGAATAGCCACGGGCGCCGGGCATTCCTGAGTCGGACACAGAATGGCAGAATGGTCCAGGAATGGTCTCTTGGCAAGCCAGAGTCTTCCACCCTGCAAGCTCGCTTTGTAGCGTTGCCATCCCAGCATGCATTGGGAAGGGAGGGCGGATGAGGGAAAGGGGCCCAGGCCATAGCTGTCAACCCTCCCTTTTTTTGCAGGAAACTTCCTTATTCCAATGCTGTTTCCCGCTGCTATCCCGGATTGTTGATATCCCTTAAATTTCCCGGATTTCAAAGGAAGCAGCTCCTCTCCCTCCCTGCCGGCCAGGGAGGCTCCTCAGCTGCGTTGCTCGGCTGCCAATGAGGAGTCTGAGACCGACTGGGGGCGGAGCTTGCATGCCTTGTGCAGCCAGACCCTCACGCCCAGCCAGCCAGCCTGCCTGCCCTCTACGTGCTCGCTCTTTTGCTCACCCGTTCGCGCACAGGGTGGCGAGGCTACTTGGTGCCTCGCGGCATCCCTTATTTTCAAATCCGAAAGTTGACAGCTATGGCCCAGGCCCTGTTCTCCCATAGGACCAAACACCCTCAACCACTGCAAGGGGCTGGTGTGAGCTCCTCCACAACACTCTACAGCTACTTGCCGGCAAATGCCCCACAGCCTCACCTTGCCATGAAGCTGCTCCCCCAGTGGTGGAGGCCTCATCACCGCCAGGGCTCTGGTCCCAAAAAGCTGGGCCGCTTGTGCCTCCGCTGCGTCCCCTTCAGTTTCCTCCTGGGTCTGGAAGGAAGGAAGGCATTAGAGGAGGCAGAGGCTCCACCTCCTTTGCCCCCAAGCCTGGGGTGAGGGCTGCCCACCTTCCACTGTCAGACCATCGGGCCCATCTAGACCCTTGTTATCACCACCGCCATTATAACAGGGCCGCTGCCCCCCAGGGAGATGGCCCTCTAAATTTCAACAAAGGGAGGCAACCTGTTACGAAGGGCGTAACAGGAGGCGGGAGGAGACTAAGAAGGTCCCAACTCCTGACATCACCTCTGGTTCCCCAAGGTCTGAATGGACAAAGAGGTCTTCCTCCACCTTTACAATCCAGGTTTCCTTTAAAACAGCAACCATGAAAGATGCCAGATTGGAAATGGGCCTAGAATCATCATCGCCATTCACCACGATGGCTGAGTATCTCCCTTCTGTCTCCTCCACGAGAAATTTTTCCTGCTACTGATCACCAGCCAGCCAAGTAAGAAAACCTTATAGTCAATATCAGCAGCTGGGGCAGAAGGGGCAGTACAGAAGGCCAGGGCCAAATGCAGCCCCCTGAGAAGTACCAGCTGCTCCTGCCCCAGATTACTGGACCTGCTCAAACAGCTAGAAGGCACAGGATCAGAACAGCAAGCAATTCTTTACTGCCAATATCCAGCGGTGAAAGGTGTCAGTCTCTGGTTGCCAACCCAGAAGTAAGGGAATCTCAGAGGATCATAGAACTGTAGAGGTGAAAGGGACTCAAACCCCTGCAATGCAGGGTATTATTGGTTGTGACAACAGAACCAAGAGGCATCGATCCATTGTGGAGGTGGCTAAGGAACCCAGCCAGCAGCCTTCCATTCCACCCAATGGGTTGATGACGATGACTTGCTACGGCTTTTAAAAAATGCCCTGACTTTGGTGAGGCTCCAATGAAGCAGCAACCAAGAGTGCCCCTTGGCACAATCCCCCTATTTCATCGCTTCCACTTATTCCATCTTGAACGTGGATGCAAACCAGCAAGAGCCAGTCAAATGCTCAAATTCCTCTTTTTCCTCAGCCGGGGTGACAAGATCCAGCCACTCCTTTGCTCTTGCAAATGTGGCTCGGTGTAGTCAGAAACTCAGTGCCATTTCCTCAGCAGAGCTTGGATCGGTTCCCCTCCCCGCCTCTGCCTCTCTCTCACCCATCCAGTGGATTCCAGCAGCTTGAGGTCAACGGGGTCTCCAATGAGCTGCTCCCCGAGCCAAGAGAGGGTGTGGCAAGTGGCCAAGCAGCAGAGCAGCGGGCCGCTGTCCAAGCAGCGCAGCTCATGGACGAGGGGCAAGAAAGAGCCGTTCTCCAGGGGAACCACGCCCCAAATGTCCAGGCCGTCCTCCGTGAGGGTCCCTGTCTAGGGGAGGCACAGGCTAAGTCAGAGCATGGCAACAGGCGGGTGAGGTTAGCAGCCCATTCCCTCCCAATCCCACGCTGCCCTAGGACCCTCACCTTATCAAAGCAGACCAGGCGCACCTTCCCACAGAGGTTGATCCGTGGGGGGCTGATGCAGAAGATCCCTTTCTGCTTCAGCCTGTTCTGGGCATAAATGGTGCCCACCGTCATCGCGGCCGGCAAGGCCGGGGGCACAATCACCGTCACGACATCCAGGGCACGCAGAATGATCTGCCGGAGCGTTTCCTGTTGGGGCAAAGGATGCAGGGAATGACGGGGGAGATGCCTTGCCCTGGGTCAGCCCCTTGGCCACCTAGCTCAATACTTCCTACACTGGCTGGCAGTCGTGGCCCTCCAGGCAGAGGAAGCCCTACTTGGAGATGCTGCTGGCAATTGAACCGGGGACCTTCTGCAGGCAATGCCTTCTCCAGCCGCAGCCTATCCTCAAGAAGCCCCCACGGTTCGCCAGCAGCCAGGTTCTCCACACCTGAAGGGTTCCCTGCAATATCCAAAATGCTACGTCAGCTGTACGGACAAGGCCTGACCCTGCTCCACAAAAGGGTGCTGCCTGGTTCTGACACATCCAAGGAGACTATTCTCCTCTTCCTAAAGTGTGTGTTTGTGTGTTATTGGCCAGACAATGTTGTGTATTGATTCAAAGTGTTATCATATCTGTATTACTATTGTCTGTAATCACATTAGGGTAAAGTAACTGCCTTCCTGTCAATAGCAGGGGGAGAATTTACGGGCTGAGGATAATTCTCCCCCTGCTATTGACACACAGCTGCTTTTTGGTGGGAACCAATAAGACTGGGGATCCAAATACAGCAACTTGAATGCACCAATAGTAACTGTTCCTTCTGGGACAGGAAGGCAGTTACTTTACCCTAATGTGATTACAGACAATAGTAATACAGATATGATAACACTTTTAATCAATACACAACAGACAAGATGGAAGGACTCCTGGAAACACCTTGGCAGGAACCATCCCATACCCAAGCATTCTCCCCATGGGGAGTCTCATTCTCAACCACCTACAATTCAGAGTGTTTGGCACGATACTGGCAACCCTATTAACACTCTAGGAATGGGGTTCCGCCTCTTCCCGTTTGAGTCTCCCACCCCGAAGCAGAGACCCTCGTCACAGGAGGCCCTGCTAGAGCCTTTGTGACCCCCCCCAGTGATGTCACTTCCTCTTGCCAGGAGAGATCTCCCTGGTGTGCCATTTCTTCATTTCCTTCCTGGCAAAGGCTGTGCGCTGCTCCTTCTGTTTTCAAAGTTCCATTATGCCGGGCTCCTTCACCTGGTGCCCTGTAATTTTTAAATTTCGCTGCCTTGCTGCTGACAATGAGTCAAAACGAGCCAACGACTTGCTTGTTTGTGCTCGGCTGGCATTCCCCGTGGCTCCCCTCCCCCCCCAATGCTTCGGTGAGGATTTCCTGAGTTCCTGGGAGCTGCCTTAAACCCCTTGCTGGGCTAAGGTGCAGAGCAAAAGCGCAGCTAAAACAAGCAAAGCAAAACACCCAAAGGGTGCCTTTCCTGGAAGGCCGACCGGAAAAGTCGGGTATGAAGTGCAAGGGGGGTGGGGTCCAGTAGGCCTCCATGTGGTGGCGGCTTTGCTCTGGCACAACTGTCAGGCGCAACTCTCTTAAGTTGTGAGACGCACCTCTCAGTTTGGGGAAAAGGGGTGCAGGACGGGGGGCTCAGAAGAACCCTCATCCCACCCACCCACCCCGCGGAACTTCACTGACCTTGTTTCGATACAAGATGTAGATGCTGTAGCCAGTACCAATAGCAGCTGGAGGACGAAGGAGAGAGAAAGGAGATTTGACTGTCACGATCCCACAATGGGGAATAATCCCACAGTAACCCAGAATTCTAGCATTATGAGAGAGAGGAAAACTGTTTCCTATCCACATTTCTGCATGCTGTGCATAATTTTATCATTTATTTATTTATTTAATTTTAATTAAATTTTCTGTTATACAATTTAAAGTACTCATTTTTACATCCTTAAGATATCAATGACTTTCCTTCTGCTCTTTCCATGGTTCATTTTGCATGTCATAAATCCCTGCACATTTTACAAAAACCATACCTACCATTCAGTATTCCATTATTGCATCCATCAAAACTTATTTACACTGCTGAATTTATCTTAACGCTGCCAGCGTTTTCAGCTGTACACAGCTATTTCCCATATATTCAATAAACGTTTTCCAGTCTTCTCTAAACGTATGTTCTTCTTGTTTTCTTATTCTATATGTTAAGTCTGCAAGTGGCGCATATTCTGTCAACTTAAGTTGCCATTCTTCTTTGGTTAGGACCTTGCTCGTTTTCCATTTTTGGGCTAACAAAACATGGGCCGCAGTAGTAGCATACATAAATAACCTTTTTTGACACCTGGGAATTTCAGTCTGGATTATCTCCAACAGAAAGGACTCTGGATTTTTATTTTTATTTATTTTTTTAGAAAGTACTTTTGAACATTTTTTTCAATTCATGATGTATCATTTCCCAATGATAATTTTATAAATTTCTATCACAACACCTCTTACTCACCTTTTCCCTAAACTAAAAAGTCCCCAAGCATTGCAACCTTTCCTCATAGGGGAGCCACTCCACCCCTTTGATTGCTTTGGTTGCCCTTTTTCAGAACCTTTTCCAACAGTAAAGGTAAAGGTACCCCTGACCGTAAGGTCCAGTCACGAACGACTCTGGGGTTGCAGCACTCATTTTACTTTACTGGCCGAGGGAGCCGGTGTTTGTCCGCAGAGAGCTTCCGGGTCATGTGGCCAGCATGACTAAGCCGCTTCTGGTGAACCAGAGCAGCGCACGGAAACGCCGTTTACCTTCCCGCCAGAGCGGTACCTATTTATCTACTTGCACTTTGACGTGCTTTCAAACTGCTAGGTGGGCAGGAGCTGGGACCGAGCAACAGGAGCTCACCCCGTTGCGGGGATTTGAACCGCCGACCTTCTGATTGGCAAGCCCTAGGCTCTGTGGTTTAGACCACAGCGCCGCCCGCATCCCATGTCTCTCATAGTACCTGATATCAAATATATACTGTTTCGGTGTGGTGACCAGAACTGCGCACAGGACTCCTAAGGCGACCACACCATAGATTTTCAGCATTATAACACTAGCAGTTTAGTTTTCCTTTTTGTTTCACCTCATGATCCCTGGGGCATGAAGTTTGCCTTTTTCATGGCTGCCGAACAGCGGGCTGACATCTTCACAAACTTACCCAGCACTGTGAGGAAACCAACAAACTTCCATGCGTCTTTATAAAACCGAAAGCTGAGTGGCTTGGGGTGAAGGATGGAGCTGATGAGGTCTCCTTTGGCTGTGTAAAAGCCTGGCGAGAGAGGAGGGGAAGTGGGTGAGGCAGGCAGAACCCAAAAACACGCCGAGGGAAAAGTCCAAAGTGCAGCAGCAGCAGCAGCAGCAAACCCTTGATGGATCAAAACAGCATCTATAGCTCCAGGTCTCTGGCAGGCAGCAGAGTCAACCCATGGGTAGGAGGCCCTCACTGCAGGCTCAGAATCGCTTTGCCCTGGGGGCCTTCTTCCCTTGGGAGTGTGCAGGGAGCATAGACCAGGGGTCAGCAACCTTTTTCAGCCATGGGCCAGTCCACCGTCCCACAGACCTTGTGGGGGGCCGGACTTTTTTTTGGGGGGGGGGAATGAACGAATTCCTATGCCCCACAAATAACCCAGAGATGCATTTTAAATAAAAGCACACATTCTACTCATGTAAAAACACCAGGCAGGCCCCACAAATAACCCAGAGATGCATTTTAAATAAAAGGACACGTTCTACTCATGTAAAAACATGCTGATTCCCAGACCGTCCGCGGGCTGGATTGAGAAGGCGATTGGCCCACGGGCCTTAAGTTGCCTACCCCTGGCATAGACCATGGGGCTGCAGTTTCAGAAAATGCCATCTCAGCTATAGGAGAATAAGGACACTCCAAGAACAGATTGCTCTCCCAAAAAAGCTCAGCACCTTCAGCCAAGGGACTAAAACGGGGGGGGGGGGGGACATCCCGCTTCATCAGGGTGGATAAAAATAATAAAATCGGTTTTGTTTTGTTTTTAAATCGGATTTTTTTTCATTTAAATCGGATTTTTTAAAATTTAAATCAGATTTTTTAAAATTTAGATTGGATTTTTAAAATAAAATGCTTTTTTGGGGGGGGAATCTTTCTAAAGATAGTTTTCTATTTAAGTTACATTGTAGTCCAAAGGCTATTCATCAGGAAATAAGCATTTGTTTCAGGGTGGATTTGATTTAAATCAAATTGATTTAAATCACGATTTAAATCACTAGTCAGTAAGGCTTGATTTAAATCACTAGTCAGTAAGACTTGATTTAAATATTTTTTTTACAGAAAGACTCATTCTTGCTGGTATAATCTTAATATTTACAACCATATGAAGGTTTCTTTTTTGGAATAATAAATTTTCAGAGTAGTTTTTACAGTTATATCAAAAATTACAGATTTGGTTATACTACTAGAAATACATAGACAGATAATTAATGAAATTATGGTGAGGTTTAATAAGTTAACTGTTTATATTTGGACAACTTTTCTGCTGTACTTTATTGGAAGGAGAAAAATAATCATTTCCTTAATAACCATTTAAACAATTTATTTAACTAAAACAATAACATGATAGCATATGTATCCATGTTTGTTAACTGATGTGGTTAAACATTTAAAAAAAAAAACTTAGACTGAGTTTTAGCACACTTGATAAACTTAAAACAAATCCTTATTTCCTGATGAATAGCCTTTGGACTGCAATGTAACTTAAATAGAAGACTATATTTAGAAAGATTTTTCCTCTAAAAGCATTTTATTTTAAAAATCCAATTTAAATCAAAAAAATCCGATTTAAATCAAAAAAATCTGATTTTTTTGATTTTTTAAAAAAAATCATTGATTTTTATCCACCCTGATTTGTTTTAAGTTTTTCAGGTGTGCTAAAACTCAGTCTAAGGGTGTGGTTTTTTAAAAAAAGAATTGTTTAACCACATCAGTTAACAAACATGGATACATATGCTATAATGTTATTGTTTTAGTTAGATAAATTGTTTAAATTATTAAGGAAATGATTGTTTTTCTCCTTCCAATAAAGTACAGCAGAAAAGTTGTCCAAATGTTAACTTATTAAACCTCACAATAATTTCACAATTATCTATGTACAATAGTATAACCAAATCAGTAATTTTTGATAGAACTGTAAAAACTACTCTGAAAATTGTTTATTATTCCAAAAACGAAACCTTTCATCTGGTTGTAAATACAGTGGTACCTCTAGTTGCGGACATGATCCATCCTGGGGTGCCGTTCACACCCCGAAAAGTCTGCAACTAGAGCGGCGCTTCTGCGCAAGCGCAATAGAACGCTTCTGCGCATGTGCCGAAACCCGGAAGAGTTCGAAGAGTTTGGATTTGATATCCCACTTTATCACTACCCAAAGGAGTCTCAAAGTGGCTTTCATTCTCCTTTCCCTTCCTCCCCCACAACAAACACTCTGTGGGGCTGAGAGACTTCAGAGAAGTGTGACTAGCCCAAGGTCACCCAGCAGCTGCATGTGGAGGAGCGGAGACGCGAACCCGGTTCACCAGATTACGAGTCTACCGCTCTTAATCATTACACCACACTGGCACTCTTCCAGGTTTGCCACGTTCGCAAGCCAAAAAGACGCAACATGAACCTAACGCAACACGAGGTACGACTGTATTAAGATTATACCAGCAAGAATGAGTCTTTCTGTAAAAAAAAAAAAAAGATTTAAATCAAGTCTTACTGACTAGTGATTTAAATCGATTTGATTTAAATCAAATCCACTCTGCGCTTCATTAAGCTGACCTGTGCGAGTGACCACTGCCAGAACCTCAGGGCCCACGTAGGGTCTTGCCTGGATGACCTGCGTTCCGCAGAACAGCGTGTGGCGCTTGTGTTCCTCAGGGGAATAGACAGTGCTGGTCGCTTGGGGGCCTTCGGGCAAAGAGGTCTTCATCACAGGGATGCTCTCGCCTAGAGGGAGAAAGGCTCACTGAGGATGAGCAGCCAACACCCAGCCGAGCCCAGCGTCAGGCCCTAAAGCAGCTCACCCCCCAGCCAGCACCCTGCTCTGTCCTCACCGGTCAACATGCTCTCGTTCACCAGGCACTCGCCCGTCAGCAAGGCGGCATCGCACGGGACCTGAATTCCATCCATGGGCACGACAATGCAGTCGCCTGGCACCAGGTCCATGGAGCTCACTGTCACCATCTCTGTTCAACACCACCAGCCACCAAAAGAGAAAACGGGTCACACCTCTCCAGGAAGGAATAAGGCACTGTTAGCATTTACCCCGCCTGGGGCAGGTTTTGGGACTGCCCCAAAGCCAGAGCAAAGCCATGTGCGCACATCCCCGGCTACTGAGAGTCCGGTGGTGCAGTAATATGTGATTGTTCCCAGATTGAAGAACAACACACACAAGCCATAAATAAGGCTAAAACTAATTTATTGTAGTAATAGTGCAGAGAGATTCTCTGCTGCCAGCCCGTGAAGACGGTGCTGCCATAATTCAGTCCTTCCAGCTTGAGGACTCGCTAGAAGAAAGAGTGAGCACAAAGGCTCGGATTACAATAGTACAGAAATACATAAACATTCCAAGCAGGAAGTGATAAGGCTGCTTTCTCACGGTTCAGGCAAAAGTCAGACCGTCCTTCGCTGCAGCTGGTGCAGCTCGGGTTGGACAAAAATCACAACAGAGGCTACAACTAGAGCTAAAGGGATAATTTCTAGAAAGGTCAGGTCCTCCCTGCTTTTTTGCCTATTATTATTTATACTCCGCCCATCTGGCTGGGTTTCCCCAGCCACTCTGGGCGGCTCCCAACATAATAATAATAATAATAATAATAAAGTGATAAAGCATCAAACATTAAAAACTTCCCTAAACAAGGCTGCCTTCAGATGTCTTCTAAAAGTCAGGTAGTTATTTCCTTTGACATCTGATGGGAGGGCGTTCCACAGGGTGGGCACCACCACCAAGAAGGCCCTCTGCCTGGTTCCCTGTAACCTCACTTCTCGCGGGGAGGGAACCGCCAGAAGTCATCCCAAGAGATGGAAAAACCCAAGAGCAAACGTCAGATTAAAAGGTTGCTGAGGAATGAAACGATTCTGCGACGAGACAGAGAGGAACTCAACCAAATATACAACAGAGGCAACCCAAGGAAAGCAGAACGAATGGCAAAACCCGTTACAGGCCGAGATGAGCAAAGGAAGTGGGCGGTCAAGGCTAAGGAGAGAGAGCTGGACATGGGAGAATTCCCTTCCCAAGGGCTCATCGCCAAGAGAGAGCAGCCTCAAGGACGGGGTAACAAAAACAAAACAGACAACACGGCACAGTAGAGTATATATCAAAATGACGTAAACCATGAAGAATATTCAATCATATAATATGCATATGCAACCGGAGGAAATCTACTCCATACAACGTACAAATGTCTCAAAAGGTGCAAAGAGATTCAAAAGTGCAATGTCCGATGTGCAACAAGTCCAATGTCATAAAGTGCTAAAGTCTCTCAGGAGTCCACGTCTGCTTCTCCCGACGGGCGGCTAGCTTGTATTATCCCCGTTTCACTATTATCATTTCTTCAGGGACGGACATCGTCAAATTGTTCATACATAAACACTTAACTAGGTAAAGCTTTACCAACCAGGAACCGTTGAGGTTGTGAGCGTTTCAGCCTAGTTAAGTGTTTATGTATGAACAATTTGACGATGTCCATCCCTGAAGAAATGATAATAGTGAAACGGGGATAACACAAGCTAGCCGCCCGTCGGGAGAAGCAGACGTGGACTCCTGAGAGACGTTAGCACTTTATGACATTGGACTTGTTGCACATCGGACATTGCACTTTTGAATCTCTTTGCACTTTTTGAGACCTTTGTACATTGTATGGAGTACGTTGTATTGGAGTACCCTGTTTCCCCTTTTTTAATACGTAGTCATAAAGTAAGCCATGGCAGGGTTTTTTTTACCTTTGTGAGGAGTAAGACGTACCCCAAAAGTAAGCCGTGGTGCCGCCATTGTTCCCGTCGCCTCCTCAGCCCCTCCTGCGTGCGCAGGGAGCCAGCGAACCAGCGAGAGGCGCGGGGGGAAAACGCGCCTCTTGCGGAGTTCTGCCCTGCCTGCTCAGTGCACAGGGGGAGGCTGTACCGTACCATACTGACGTAATAAAAATAAGATATCCCCCCGAAAATAAGCCACCCTGTATTTTTTTGAGGAAAAAAAATTATAAGACGGTGTCTTAAAAAGGGGGAAAGACGGTAGATTTCCTCCGGTGGCATATGCATATTATATGATTGAATATTATTCACGGTTTACGTCATTTTGATATATACTCAAGGACGGGGGAAGCTGTCGGCAGCTGCTCACTTACCTCCAGAGGCTCTGCGGATTTGCAGGTTGACTGCCATCTTCACCATCTTCTGCAGGGTGATGCTTTGCTGCAGGGACCAAGCGTGACGGTAAAAGTGTCAGGAGGCGGCAGGACTAGTACCAGCCACCAGACCTCACTCTGGAGCTCAACGGGAGTCCCCTCCTCTCCCCTGCTCTGCCCACATGCCCAAGAGGCCTATTGTAACGCCAAGGGAATTTGTAGCCAAGGAAGCGCGGCGGCTGCCCAGCACTGGAACACCATACCTGAGAGGCACTGGTGGGTGAGGCTGCATTCAATGGCGCCTGGCAGCCCCCTCCCCCTCACTGCAGGGGGTTGTGCTTGAGGGTTGAGGCTGCCTGTAGGGTGCCATACGTCCAGAATTTCCCAGACAGTGTTTGGGCGGAAATCGGCAAGACGTCTGGGAAAATCTGGAACCGTTTTCCTTAAAAACAGCTCAAAAGCGTCAATTTTGCCAACAACTTTGTCCAAAAAGAAGCTCAACCAACTCTTTGTGGTGTCCGGATTTGAAATATGGCAACCCTACTCAAGGGGGGGGGCAGCCCTTGTGCAACTGAGGCTGAACCCACCTTCCTCGTCTCGTAGAGAGAGATCCCGATGGAGACCGCAGAAATTAGGAAGATGCAGGCAGCGTAATAATAATACTCATCGAAGCTCCACAAGACGATGCTGAAAATCTGGAAGATGTAGAACGGGTTCAAGACCTGGAGTGGGGAGGACAGCAGAAGGGGAGGGCAGAGTTAATAAAAATGTTCATCAGAAGATGCAAGGCCACTTGCAGGAAGCTGGGGGGTAAGCTTCTGCCCCACTGAAGTCTGTTCTGTGAGGGCAGGGGAGGCTGTTCTCTATCAAATGACACACACACCCCAGGCCAGAAAAGTATATCCAAATGGGCACTGCCAGCTTGTCTTGTCTAGGGGACCCATTTTCCCAGGGAAGGAAAAGGTCTTCCCCTCCCCATGCCCAGCAAACCAGGGTGAAATTGACTTTCATTTTGGACTCACAGCTGTCCATGGAGGCGCAGGTCAATTCTGTGTCCAGGGCAGCTGTCTACCAGCTCCATCTGGTACGCAGGCTGAGACCCTACCTGCCCGCGGACTGTCTTGCCAGAGTGGTGCATGCTCTGGTTATCTCCCGCTTGGACTACTGCAATGCGCTCTACGTGGGGCTACCTTTGAAGGTGACCCGGAAACTGCAATTAATCCAGAATGCGGCAGCTAGACTGGTGACTGGGAGTGGCCGCCGGGACCACATAACACCGGTCCTGAGAGAGCTACATTGGCTCCCAGTACATTTCCAAGCACAATTCGAAGTGTTGGTGCTGACCTTTAAAGCCCTAAATGGCCTTGGCCCAGTATACCTGAAGGAGCGTCTCCACCCCCATCGTTCAGCCCGGACACTGAGGTCCAGCGCTGAGGGCCTTCTGGCGGTTCCCTCATTGCGAGAAGTGAGGTTACAGGGAGCCAGTCAGAGGGCCCTCTTGGTAGTGGCGCCCGCCCTGTGGAACGCCCTTCCAGCAGAGGTCAAGGAAATAAGCAGCTATCCTATTTTTAAAAGACATCTGAAGGCAGCCCTATTCAGGGAAGTTTTTAATATTTAATGCTGTATTGTTTTTAACTCTTGTTTGGGAGCCACCCAGAGTGGCTGAGGAAACTCAGCCAGATGGGCGGGGTACAAATAAATTATTATTATTGTCAGGTTCTCTTATCGGTTGTTCAATAGAAATGCCAAGCCATCTTGTCTTTAAGTCTTTTTATTAAGTGCCAAGCTATTTACAGTGCAGAGTTCAGTTTATCATGTCTGCTCACTCACTAGCAGAATCCGGAAGTGCCTCCCTCCTGTTTTGGCGCCAACACCAAAATCTCGGCATCCTAAATTGCCGCCTTCTCCTCCTACGTGATATATGCGCCAGAACTGACGCCTCCCCCTCTGAGCGAGTCTGCTGGGTGGTGCCAGGTCTCCCATCAACTCCCTGGACACCTGGCACTCCCTGGCTCCCAGCCACTAACTGCTCCTCCCCCGAAGAGGGGCTGCCAGATTCACTCAAAGATGAATCTGTCGTTATCACAGGCTGCGGGTCCCTGTAAGCACTCAGAGCTGGACTGGCAGGGGCAGGCAGATCCCTGGCAATTTATTATTTTTTATTATTATTATTATTATTATTATTATTATTATTATTATTATTATTTCTATAAAGGCAAACCTCATCTCTCAGCAGCCTGAAGTAAGAATTCACAGGTACATCGATCAGGTTCTTCCCGTAAATCTTTCTCCTGTCCATGCAGAGGGTGAGGAGAGAAGAGATTGCACAGGTCAGTTTTGGCACAGGGGCCAAAATATCACCAGATGTTCCATGACTGAGCTGAGGGTTGCATCTGTTTACATTTCTAGCCAGCCCTACTGGCTGGGGGAGCTGAGGGGCTCCAAGAAAACATCAACCCTCAAAAAGTCAAAGAGATATAAAGCGCTGCTTTAAAAAAAAAACCAAAAACATGGAAGAGCAAAACAAAAGAAACTAATCTACACCTTGCCACAGAGAACCAAATCAAATAGATTTTGCAGCCCTTCTGACAGAGGTAGAGGCTTGGTTTGAGCTCTGTTGCGTGTGCCGACAAATATTCAGTTAGTTGCTGTTTTATTGTGACTACAGCTTGCGTCAGTTTTATACATTTTGTAAGCCATTTTTAAAAAAAAATTAAAAATATTCTTTATCAGCCACATAAAATTTACAACAAGTTACACAAAATACAAAATACACAAAATACAAAATCAAAACAACAAGACAAAAAAAAACCAAAAAGCCCACCAAGACTACAACACATAAATAATAATTAAAATTTGACTTCATACCGTTTGTGCATCGTACCTTATTCTTATTGTTTATATTTTGCTATTTCTAATACCCTTCTTATTCAGTTAATAAGATGTAGATATTTCTTATCCTTATTTATTTATAGAATTTCTATCCCCAAGTTTATTTCAGTCTAAGCAAATCACTAATTCCGTTTTTATACCCTCTTTTTTAAAATAATCTTCTACAAATTTCCATTCCTCTTTTATTCTTTGTTTCAGTGTGTTTCCAATTCCCGCTGTCATTCTTGCTAGGTTCATAAACTCTACCAATTTGATATGCCACTCCTGGATTGTTGGTAATCTTTCTTCTTTCCATTTTTGAGCAATAAGTAAGCCAGTTTTATAAGAGTCAACCACACACCCCGCCCACCCCATGATGGACTATACATCTATAAAACAAAATAAAGCCCCTGTGTTTAAATTAGAGCATTAAGTGCCAATTGCTTATTTCATAGATTTAAGGAGGGATTTCAAAGAAATAATTAGGTTTACTCAAGCCAAGATAAATCTGCCTTTATTAATTGATCCCAGTCTAACCATTCCTTTCATTTCATTGCTGGTGGGGGAGAGCAAAAAGAGAATGCGGGCATTTGAACCAACAGCCTCTGAACCTTTTGGCAGAATCTGCAGTTTTCACAGGATCCTCAGCTGTGCAAAATTAAGAGTAAAATCCAGATTTCTGTGGTGCAAAAATCAGAGAAGTTTGGCAAACGAAAGACAGGTGGCGGCCCAGGGGCAGCTTTATGACCTTTTGATAGGCATCACGCTCACCTGACAGCTTGTTCTTCAGCGCTTAGTCCACAGAGGGAGAGGTGGATATCTGAGAAAGTCCAGCTTTCATCCAACACACTGCAAAATACACAGAGAGACAAAGAGACAGCCTGTATCTGCCAGCAACAGGTTAAAAACAGGCATTTCCTTATTTCGGAGCCCTGAGCTTCCATTGGCTAAGCTGCTGTGATGTCACAGAGGGTTGCATTCAATGCTTGGCTCACTCAGATCAGACTCGCTGAAGTTAACGGACACAACTAATTTAGGTTCTATAATTCCAATGGGTCTAATCAAAGTATTGCTTAGCTGGATACGTTCCAGAGCATTCTGGCAGCCAACGGCAAACAACCAGTCATGGGGACAGAACGTGCTAGAAGCAAACTGAAAAGCTAGAGCAAACTGCTACATACAAATTGCAGGAATCAAATCTGGGGCGAGGAAAATTCGCACAGACCCATGCAAACTATACAATTTCGGCTGCCGGCAGCAGAAGAGGGAGTCAAGTCCCAGCCTAGTGTACCCCGAAGGCAGAGGCTTACCTGGCCTTGCAGAAGGCACCCCACTTCTCAATCCAGATATAGCGCAAACCTTCAAATTGGTAGTAGCGAAGGGCGTTCTTCTGAAAAGATTTTTTAAAAATGTTTTACTACTTCTTTTAAAAACTTCATTTTATGCTCTTCTGGTCTCCTTAGCAATGTACGAGTGGGATGTCATTGTCCCCCTTTTTCTAAATGGTACCCGGAAGAGAGAGATGGGTGGGTGGGTGGGTGGGGCAAAGGGGGCACACAGAGGCGTAGGAAGGTCAGGTGGTACCCAGTGCGGAAAATTTCTTGTCACCCCCCCCACATTGATTTTTTTATTTTGCCTGCAAAAATGGTTTTGCGTTATTTCATATTTTCTTACAAAGGAATAATAATAAGTAAAAATAAACTTTTATTTATATCCCGCCCTCCCCGGCCGAAGTCGGGCTCAGGGCGGCTAACATCAGATACATAACATTGATATAGAATCAAACAATAATTAAATCACCTCCTAAAAACATGTCAAAATCAAATTAAAGTCTAATTAGATGGCTTTCCGCAGGGTTAGGGTTAGGAACAGTAAGTGCTCCACTGAAATGAAATTTCAGCCTTCACGACATAGGAAAACAGCCAAGGAAACAGCTATTTTCGTGGAGGAGGGTCAAGATATTAACTGATATGCATGAAATTTCATATATAGCTATATAATCCCTAGTGTAGTAAGATAAGACCTTTGGAGCAAGCATTTTCCAAAAAAAACCCACCCTAGTAGGGCAGTAATTGTTCCTTGATAATTTGTCACCCCCTCCATGATGGAACCTGGGGTAGCCCGCCCCCCGCCCCCCCTTCCTACACCCCTGGGGGCACATACACTGGCACAGAGGAGAAAGCAAGTCAAGAGGCAGGGTCTGCCAGCTGCAGGGAGCTCTGAGCAGCGTTTGAAATTAGCCAGGCACCTGTTGCATTTTGCGACTGGCAACCAGCCTTTTGCGACTGGATGAAGATGTCCAGGCACAACCCTGCCTGGCTGCAGTCGGCTGGTCTGAGATGTCTGTTTTGCTGCCATCCTGACGGATGAATGAGCTGTTGAGACTCCCTGATTCACCCAGCAGCAAAAGAAAATTACATATATTTTAAAAAGGCGACTAGACATTCTGATTTGGCACCCACAACCCAGGTCCCAGGAGCTATTTGGCTCCTAGCTTTTCTATCCCAGTTTCTAACACTGGGGTTGTCTCGAGAGAGAGAGCTTTGGCATCTCAGAAGGCAGCCTTGGGCAAGTCTCTCTTGTTCCCCACTGCTGCTCTCAGGCTAGACTACCTTGCAGGGTTCAAGCTGAGATAAGGGGATATTTAAGAGAGCCAGCGTGGTGTAGTGGTTAAGAGCGGTAGACTCGTAATCTGGTGAACCGGGTTTGCATCTCCGCTCCTCCACATGCAGCTGCTGGGTGACCTTGGGCTAGTCACACTTCTCTGAAGTCTCTCAGCCCCACTCACCTCACGAAGTGTTTCTTGTGGGGGAGGAAGGGAAAGGAGAATGTGAGCCGCTTTGAGACTCCTTCGGATAGTGATAAAGCGGGATATCAAATCCAAACTCTTCTTTAAATATAGAACCTAGAGGCACTTGGAGGCCCATCTGAGTTCTCTGGCTCACATGAGGCGGTGCGGGTTGGGGTTCCAGGAAAACGTGGGAGGATACTTAGGGGTTTTCCAGGGACCTATGCAGCTGGGTCAGGCAGACCAAGAGGTTCTGGGTTCATGGGATGCAAGGGGCTGAACTGACCTCCTCCTTCCGATGGAGCCCAATCGTGTCTCGGCTTTCATCTTCATCCTCAAACACACCCACAGCGATGCTGTCTCCTCCGCCGTCTCTTCCGTACTCCAGGCTTTGCAGGAAGAGGGAGGGAAAGAGGCAAAGGAAACAGCACAGAACTCAGCCATCAGTTTGACTCTCATCCTCTTTAAAGAGGAGGGTTTAGCCTCCAAACGCATTTTCTCCTGAGCAAGTCCCGGTCATGCTGAAGCATGCAAAGTCATAACAAAAGAGAGTGTGCCTCTCTCAGTATGGGCTGAATGACTTCCCCATTCAACCTGGATCTGGACTCTCCATTATCAATGTAAACAAGGCATTGGGGGCGGGCTTCAATGGGGAGGCAGTGTTAGAAACTAGCCGGACTCCAGGCACGTTTTGCAACTGGCATGGGTCCAATTCCAACCACATGGAGATCTCTGGATGCCAGGTTGCCGACTAGGGAAAGCAAAACGTCACTTAGTCAAGGATCTGAAATATTTTCCTTGACGCTTGAATTTGTTTTATTCTTGATTGTTTTAAACCACTTTGAGATTTGTTCTTTAAAACAGAAAGCGGTATAGAAATGATGATGATGATATCCTGGGGGGGGGGGGGGAGGACTAGACATTGTGGCAACCATAACCTAGGTTAAAGGTACCCCTGACCATTAGGTCCAGTCGCGAACAACTTTGGGGTTGCGGTGCTCATCTCGCTTTACTGGCCGAGGGAGCCGGCATACAGCTTCCGGGTCATGTGGCCAGCATGACTAAGCCACTTCTGGCGAACCAGAGCAGCACACGGAAACACCGTTTACCTTCCCGCTGCAGCGGTACCTATTTATCTACTTGCACTTTGACGTGCTTTCGAACTGCTAGGTTGGCAGGAGCTGGGACCGAGCAACGGGAGCTCACCCCGTCGCGGGGATTCGAACCGCCGACCTTCCGACCACCAAGTCCTAGGCTCAGTGGTTTAGACTACAGCGCCACCCGCAATTAGATTATGTATCTGAGTTTCTAACACTGTGGAGAGGGTCTTTTACAGTGTGGGGTTTACCCACTGGAAGTTGGAACTGCTGCAATGCCATTTATATGTTTCAGGTCTGCATTTGCAAGGCCAAAGGCCCAGAGTTTAGACACTTATTGTGGGGCACACCTCTGACCCACAAACACTTTGCATGTCCCCCAGCCCCTTTCTGATTCATTCATGTCTTCTGCAAATTCAAGACCAGGCGAGAGTGGCCCCCAGCGCCTCACTCACCGGCCTTCTACCATCTGCTCTGTTCGGACACAGGCTGTGAAATACTGGCCAAACTGGTCCTGGAAGAGAAGCACAGAGGGCATTTGGCTCAGCTTTGGGGAAAGAGTTTGGCTCACAGAATCAAAGAAAGGAGAACAGGATTGAAGTGTTGGCCCTAATCATGATCAAACAGCTCGCCAGTTCTTTCCTGGGGGGCTTGACACCTGCAGCTTTAAACCTCCCGGACACCTGAAATCATAGAATGGCAGAGTTGGAAGGGAACTCAAGGGTCATTTAGTCCAACCCCATGTTGGAGGGCATCAATCTGCGATTCACCAAACCAAACACAGCTCACAGGACATGTACAGAGTGTTGATACCCCCTCCCCACAAAAAAATTCTTCAATTTCCAGACAGGCAGCAAAGAATTGCTTGTAATGTGTGTGTGTGTGTGTGTGTGTTTACAGGTTTTAGTACCTTTTTGAATAGTTTTTAATTGCATGGATTAAATCTGCTTTATTGTGCTTTTTAAATTTGGGGCTTTTTATTGAAAGGCAGGGTACAACTCCCTCAAAGGAAGCTCAGAATTGTTGTTGCCCCTCAAGGGCCACATTCCGCATGGAGAGGGGTCAAGACTTGGACAAGCCTGACTGAACTCCCTTGAGGCTTCAGGGTTTGTTTTCAAATGTGGCCCTCAAAAAGTAGGTTGCTGTCTCACCATGCAACAAAAGGCTCAATTTGTAGCATGCCACCAGTGTGGGAAATTGCAGTCAAGCATAACTAGCAAGTATAGGGCTAGTTAGTACATGAAGGGGTTAAGACAATAGAGCTGTGTTCCAAGACTCAACTAGGTCACGCGCCCTCAGAAATGAAGCTTTCTACTTCCTTTCTCTCTCTTTCTGCACCATGAAACCAACGAAGGAGGACATGTGTAAGCTTGCTCCCAAGCTTAGAGCACATGTTTGGAACCATATTCTATATTTTCTACTCAAGAGTATTTTGCTGGTGTTCTCCTTGAAGCTGCACGGAACAACACATGTATCAGACCTATGAATCTGTAAGTAAGACATTTTAAACTTACTTAGTGTATGGTCTATTCCTTGAAAAGGGGGTAGAAAAGGGGGAGCATCATGAATGGGATAAAAGGGTCCAAAGACCTGTATTCCTGACACTGTACTGCTGCACAAGTTGTGACTTGATTTTAAACTGCTGGGGCTTTCTGTGTGCTAGCCCCACGTTTTGAATCTAGGCACCCAGCCAATTCTTTTGTTATTCACCCACACACTTGAGTCCACAGGGATTCATATATTTAATTCCCCTATAACCAGGACCCTTGGTCATTTCTGAAAATGTGAAATCTGGGGTACAAATGGCAAACGTTTGCCTGCACACCTGCTCCATCGCACCTCCCCTTCTCTCCCAAGCCTTCTCCCCTCGCCACCCACCAATTCCACTCACACGGATGACCACCCAGTCAGCTTGGTGGAGGGGGCAGCGGCTGCATTTGGCCTGGACTTTGAGGTGTGGCTTCCAGTGGAAAACTATCAGTGGGATTCCCACCATCAGCAGAGAGAAAAAGTGGCAGAGGATGATCTTCCATGTTTTGCTTTGGTAGCCTGTGACTTCCTGGGGGTGGAACAAAAACAGGCGTTTTAGGCCCATGCCAATTATGACCTCCACAAACAAACACACACACACACACACACACACACGGGGGAGGGGGGAACCCTTGCAATTTAGAAAGGTGCATTTGAGAGAGACCCCAGCATCCTCCTCCTGAGATGAGGAATGACTTCTCTCACCCAATTAAATGGTATTTTGGTTAAATTGCAGTGATAAAGGTAAAGGTAAAGGGGACCCCTGACCATTTGGTCCAGTCGTGTCCGACTCTGGGGTTGCGGCGCTCATCTCGCTTTATTGGCCGAGAGCCGGCGTACAGCTTCCAGGTCATGTGGCCAGCATGACTAAGCCGCTTCTGGCGAACCAGAGCAGCGCAGGGAAACGCCGTTTACCTTCCCGCCAGAGCGCTTCCTATTTATCTACTTGCTCTTTGACATGCTTTCGAACTGCTAGGTGGGCAGGAGCTGGGACCGAGCAACGGGAGCTCACCCCGTCGCGGGGATTCGAACTGCCGACCTTCTGATCAGCAAGCCCTAGGCTCTGTGGTTTAACCCACAGCACCACCTGGGTCACCAATGCTATCAATTGCAGTGATAGCTGCTCACAAAGAATTCTACTGCAACCTAGCTCAACGGTTGGCAACTGGAGGCCCTCAGGCCAAATCTGGCCACCTGAAGGGATGTGAATTGACTGTCCAGGTTGCTAGCCTGGTGGCAAAAGAGCAAAGTGGTTCCCATGGCAACAAAACCTCATTTGGGGGAAGGACCAGGTATACTGCAGTCGTCCCCTCCCCATCTCCTTCCCTCACTTATCCAAGTGGTTTTCCAGGAAACTTTGTTGTTGATCAGGGTTTAAGGAACTTTAAGAATGACGCAGCAGAGGCAAATGAGCTCTGCCCTTCTCTCCTCCCCCCCCCCCAGGCCTCACCCCCCCCCCACACACACCCTGTACTTACCATGCAGGTATTAGGGGGGCTCTGGTTGAGGGTGCAGTAGCCGAATCGCCGGCCTCCCAGCAGCCTCCTGGTATCTGCAATCAGAAAGAGAATGAGATCAGTGCAAAATTATGTTCCTAAACGCAGGACAAAGGCATAAAGGTGCTTCATCCTGCTGTGGCTATGGACCAAAGAGTAGGTTGAAATTCCAGCCAGAACTGCTCTGGGGTCTTTCATTCTGGTAAGCGGTATGTAATTTTTGCTTGCTTGCTTGTTTATTGAAAGCTGCCCCTGCTCCCTCTCCCTGGTAAAGGAACCAAGGTCTCGGGAGAGCTGTGAAAGAAATGAGTTATGAAGGAGAATGAGTGGGTCTGAACGAACAGGGAGAAGAGCAAAGCTCTTGCAAGCCCCATTTCAATTAGCATGGAGAGCAGCCGAGGTCTTGCAAAGCCTACACATACTCTGTGTAGAGTATTGCACACATACTCTGCTCGTGCAAAGCCACCCTAAGTGCCAACCCTGTTACTCAGAGAACTCGCAGCAAAGCCAATGCTAGTCCACATTTTCTCTAATTCATTCATTGACTGTTACTCCTTATTTCAGAAGGTGGGGTCTTGGGACAAAGGCGGAAGAGCTTGAGTGAAGCTGCCTGGCCTTCCAGCCGGTCTTGACCCAGCAGCCCTTCACCAGCTCTCATCCTCTTGCAAAAAGGCCGCTGGGATACAGGGAAGCAATTCAAGGCTCTTACCTTCTTTGGGGGCTGACCTGCTCCCACCCCAAATCCCTGCTTACTTGGTTTCTCCTGGGGCTCTGTCCTATTATTCCAAGGGAAGACGTGGCCGAGCTGCACCTGAGGCTGTGCTACCTATCCGCCGCCAGCCCCACCCCTTTCCCAAACACGGTTGCAGGAAGAAGCAGGCTGGCACCTGGCCAGGGGAGCTCCAAGTTGCTCCGCAGCTTATCTGTGCCATTTGCTGTCGACAGCCGGCTGGCTGGCTTGGCCCTGCCGAGGGAGCTTGCACACCTGACGCATCCACGGAGCAGGAAGCTCAGTCCAAAAGCCACACGGTGACCGGGCACGACGCCTCCAGCCAGGCCCAGAAAAGCTCCAAGTGACCAAACCAGTTTCATCAGGTGGAATTTTCCCAATGAGCAAAATGGGCACAGGTAGGAGGAGGGGTCTGGAGGAGAGTCTTTGGCAGGGGCAGAAATGCCCTCTTCTGATGGAGGTAAGCAGGTGCACCTCCAGAGTTGGGTGGTGTGTGGGAACACAACAGGGGACTGCAGTGGTCCCGTGCTTGTCACAGCCCTTCTCTTCCTCAGCACTAAAAAAAACCCCCAGTGTTTCCCCAAACGTGGATCTCCAGCTGTTTTGGGACTACAACTCCCATCATCCCCTAGCTAACAGAACCAGCAGTCAGGGATTATGGGAACTGTAGCCCCAACACAGCTGGCGACCCAAAGTTTGGAAACACTGTTCTAGAGCAAGAGGAGGCAACCAGCCATAGGGGCAGGGGGCAGAATTGCAAAGGCAAGTGGAGCCAGGAAGCAGGACCGGTGCTGGCAATTTTTGCGCCCTAGGCGAGGGGGCGGGGCACGTGACGTCATTGCGCATGACGTACGGTGCCCCGCCCCTTGCCGGCCGGGCGCCCAGCGCTGCCGTGGTTTTCGCCGCTGGTTGGGGCGGCACCGGGCGGCAGTGGGCGAGGGGCAGGCTGACCAGCGCCCCCTCCATTTTGGCGCCCTCGCCGCCACGGTTTTCGCCCCAACCTGCTTGCTCCGCCGCTGGTTGGGGTGGCACCGGGTGGCAGCGGAGGGCGGGGGGCAGGCTGGCCAGCGCCCCCTCCATTTTGGCGCTCTAGGCAGTTGCCTAGTTCGCCTAAATGGATGCGCCGGCCCTGCCAGGAAGATTCTCCGCACACACGTGCCTGTCTACCAGCCAATTAATCTTATTAAAACATTATGAATCCCTGCTGAGCTGCAACAGGCGTTCACTATTTGTACTTTCAGGAAACAATTGAAGACGTTGAAACAAGCTTTTCCAGCTGGGTGAAAAAGTCTCTGGTGTGGGTGCTCTCTTTTTCTCTCTCTATTGTTTTAAAACCTACATATGGTTGTCTTTTGTACTGGGTTTTAAATTACTTTTGGTTGTTGTTATGTTTTAGGAGATACCTAAATTAATAAATCATTATTATCTGGACACTTGGCTCCAGTCTTTATACTTTTTGTTAACATTTGTTATTTTTTTAGGTGGAAGCAACCAACGTATTTGCAAATTCTCGCTGCAGATTCACATTCACAGGAATGTCCACAATATAGATTTGGGTGAAAATCATTTTTTAAAAGCAACATTCTCCCCTGAAACATGGTCAGAGGACATCTCTCCCTCCAGTTCCTCCCCTCTCCTGAATCCTTTAAACTATTATTCAGTGGGGTTTTGTTGCTGTTGCTGATATTAATTTTTAGTTCTTATGATTTAATGTAGAAACTGTTCAATTTGGTTGTGTACTTTTTTGGTCTGTTTTATTTGTTGTTTATGACTACTTCTTTTATGTTTGTGATTATGTCAATCTTTTTATGTTATAAGCCACCTTGAGCATAGCATCCAAAAAAAAAATGATGATGAAGCTGAAGGAAAGGCCGCTGAGCAGTAAATAGATTACCCGGTTTTTCAGTTTCCCCATGATTTCTTGCCAAAGAACTATGAACGTGTCAAGTTTTTTTGCTGGCAAATGGGTCAAAGTTAGGAATCAGCATAAGCAGATAAAGAGGCTTATAAGTCTTCCCTTCTCCTAACTCTTCTTCACAAGGTAAGCAAGTATTCCAACAGATGGGGAGACTGGTATCAGTTTCACAAGAGGCTCAGAAACCATTAAAAAAAACCCAGCAGATTTTCTGTGACTGTGTGTGCTCTGGTCCCGCACATCAACCACCGAAAAGTCTGTGCCATCCTCAAAATGCCCCTTGCCTGCTTGCAGCCCCAGGATATACCTCTTATTTCCCATGTGGCTCATCCCCAGCTTCAGGCAAGCTCTGAGATACCTAACAGGGCATAGCATCTGACACAACACAGAAATGGACTCAGATCAACTGCTAGATCGGACCTGAAGAAGGATAATGACCACCAGGCTCCTCATCTGGCAATACAGCTCAGTGGAAAAACCATCCTCCGTCATCTTTCTAGAACACAGAGGTCAATTTATATCTTTTTTAAAAACCCTCCCTTCCCCCCTCCCAAATGATGTTCTAAAACTGCCTGAACGTTCTGCTGCCTCCGTCATGCAGATCTGGCTTCCTAAACCTATCGGAGGCAAACTGGTCCTTGCACCCACAATTGCCGCATGAAAGGAGGGTGGCCTGCCTAGCCCAGGCAAGCAGCTCCAAATGGTGCCAAACCTGGGAACAAGCAGCAGGTGTGGTTGCCAGGGATGAAACAAGCACTTCTAGGCTCTCTACCTCTCTCGCCCTGATCTGGCCACAGTGATCCATGCGACGGTCACCTCCAGACTTGATTATTGTAACTCGCTCTACGTGGGGCTGCCCTTGAAGCTGACCCAGAAACTCCAGCGGGTGCAGAATGCTACAGCGAAGCTCCTTACGGACCACATTCATCCAGTGCTCTACCAGCTGCACTGGCTCCCAGTGGAGTACAGGGTCAGGTTTAAGGTGCTGGTTTTGACCTTTAAAGCCCTATGTGGCCTAGGACCCTCGTACCTAAGGGACCGCCTCTCCTGGTATGCCCCGTGTAGGACCATAAGGTTCTCAAATAATAACATTTTGGAGGTCCCGAGCCACAAGGATGCTAGGCTGGCCTCAACTAGGGCCAGGGCCTTCTCAGTACTGGCCCCGACTTGGTGGAACGGTCTGTCACAGGAGACCAGGGCCCTGCGGGATTTGGCATCTTTCCGCAGGGCCTGCAAGACGGAGCTGTTCTGCCTGGCCTTTGGGTTGGTTTCAGTTTAACCCTGATGTTTCATTCCTTTATGGTTTGATTGGTGGGCTACTTAACAATGAGGCTGCACTTTAAACTTTAAATCGTATTTTAACCTGCATTTTAATTGATTGTTTTGTATGTTTTGTTGTGATTTTATTGGTGTTAGCCGCTCTGAGCCCAGTCTTGGCTGGGAAGGGCGGGGTATAAATAAAAATTTATTATTATTATTAGGCACCTCCAAGCCTAGAAGGACAAAAGGATTGAATCAGACCAGGAAATGCATGGCTCAGCTTCAAAAGGGAGGTGAGCTGGAGAGCCACCATGGTGTTGTCTACCTGCTAGGTCCCCAGCCCCTCTCCCTGCTCCTACAAAAGCTGTGACAGGGAGCAGGATTCCACCAACACACTGGGACTGGGGACTTGTTTGCTGGAGATGCCTTTCCAGGAAGCAGTACCCTTTTGCTAGTAAAGGTAAAGGTAAAGGTAAAGGAACCCCTGACCGTTAAGTCCAGTCGCAGACGACTCTGGGGTTGCGGCGCTCATCTCGCTTTACTGGCTGAGGGAGCTGGCATTTGTCCGCAGACAGCTCCTGGGTCATGTGGCCAGCATGACTAAGCCGCTTCTGGCGAACCAGAGCAGCGCACGGAAACACCGTTTACCTTCCCGCTGGAGAAGTACCTATTTATCTACTCGCACTTTGACGTGCTTTCGAACTGCTAGGTTGGCAGGAGCTGGGACCGAGCAACGGGAGCTCACCCCGTCGCGGGGATTCGAACCGCCGACCTTCTGATTGGCAAGCCCTAGGCTCAGTGGTTTAGACCACAGCACCACCTGCTAGTAGACTGCCTTTATTCAGACCTATCCCAAACTACAGTACTTCGGATACCTGAAGGTATCTCTGTCATGGATATTTAGGCATTCATTCAAAACCGAGTTACCACATTTTATGCCAGTCAAACCGTTTCAGAGGCACAGAGTCTAAAACTCTGAGAGTGAGAGATTCTTAGTTTTGAAGTGCCACATCAAAATTTGAATTTCCCATTGGGTTTCTAACACTGGTGCAGAATTAGGATTTCTTCAACGCATTTTCTTTTCCAGGGCAGAGTTTGTAACACACAGCTGGGCCCAACACAAACAACTTTATTTCCTTTCTCCCTCAAGCCAAGATGGTCCCTGTGACATTTCCTGCTATGCAGCCTTACACAATCCCAGTCACAAGACCCACTTTCCACCCCGCTCAAGGCATAAGATGGGC
Organism: Darevskia armeniaca; assembly: GCA_034641395.1. Lineage (NCBI taxonomy): Eukaryota > Metazoa > Chordata > Lepidosauria > Squamata > Lacertidae > Darevskia > Darevskia armeniaca. The sequence continues at coordinate 361,279 of JAWWNF010000204.1, forward strand.
CAGAACCTTCCACAAATCAGCCTCTCTCATGCTTTTCCTGCAGAGACTGTCCCAGAGGCCCTTCCGGGTGGGAAATGGAGGGGCCAAAGCCCCAAACTCCAACTTGCCATTGCCTCAGTGGGACTCTCTGTGGCGGTGTCCACTTCCACCTTCAGAATGGCAACTGGGGCCTCCCCATTAAAGAAGACTGATTTGGAGCCGGTATATATGTGTGTGTGTGAGAGAGAGAGAGAGAGAGAGAGAGAGAGAGAGAGAGAGAGAGAAGGACAGGGAGCAACTAGGGTCAAAAAGAGGACAGACCACTCTGGTGCTCTGATGAAGCAACTCATAGAGAAGGATAACAATCACAATAGTCAGGATAGCTGCATTCACCTCCAGAATCAGAAGCAGCAGCCTTTCCAGTTGCTGGGAAGGGGGGGGGGGAGAAATGATGCTCAGGCCCTGCCACTCGCCACTGGGGCATCTGAATGGCCACAGTGGGAACACAATTCCTGAATTATTATTTATTAAATTTATATACCACCTTTCGTCCAAAGATAACAGGCGTCACCTAGTCCAACCCTCTGCAATGCAGGAATCTTTTACCCAACGTGGGGCATAAAACACAAAATGCATCTAACCACCACCAGACTAGAGGTCTGATCCAGCAGTTCTTTGTGCTCCCAACTGCAAACCTCCCCCTCCCAATAGAAAAACTGTGGGTTATTTTTTTAACCTTCATCCTTTATAAACTCGGGCCCCCACCCCCACCCCCAGGTTCAGTCCTTGGCTCCCTGGAAGCCCCACTTTGCATAACTTCAGAAACTTTCCCTTTCTCCCCCTCAAAAAAAAAAAAAAAAACCGCTCACTGAGGCGAAAGAAAAAGAGAAAAGTCAGCAGTTACAGGGAACGTGGGATGACGTGGGGCAGCCCAGGCTGGTCCGGGGGTGCAGGGGGCACGCCTGTGTGCCTCATCATGTGCCCCCCTTCTCGGCTCAGGCGGCCCTCTCCGCTGAGCCCACCGACCCCGTCAATAGAAGCAGCAGCAGCAGCAGCTGTCCCTTCCTGGGCCGACCTTGCAAGGAGCACCCCGCACCTGCTCCCTTCCGCGGCGCTCCCCCCCCTCCCAAGGCCGCCCTGGGAGCCCCCCTCAATCCCAGGAAAAGGGCGAGAGACCCCCTTCCTTTCCCCCTCTTCCCTGCCTCGCCGGGAGGCTAACCTGAACTCATGGCCCCGCTCCACGAGGAGGAAGTGGAAGTGGAGCAGCGCCGCCGCCGCAGCAGCAGCCGCCTCCTTCCCGCGCGCTGCCCGCGAGCGCGAAGCAGCCGCAGCTGATGGTCCGGGGCCGGCCAGCTGGAGGGGCGGGGCCTAGCGCAAAGGCTGCCGGGAGTCGTAGTTCCTCCCCTCAGGTGCTCAAGTGGCGCCCCCTCCCCAAGCTCCCCCCTGGTATCGGGGACCAAGAACACCAGTCGCGTATTCCACATTCCTTGCATCGTTTTAAAATAAATTCCACCCACCCACCCCCAACACACACATATTTAATAAAAGAGAGGGTAATTTAAGCTGCAGTTTTTTCCAGGTCCAGAGGCGCCAAGCCATAGCAGAGAGTAAAAAAAGTGTTATAAATAAAAAGGGCAGCGCGGCTTGTTTGTAGGCGGGCAAGTTGTTGGGTCAGGGTAACCCGTCTTGATTCGCGTGCTGTCAACTGAAGAACACAATGAACCAAGCTCCGGACCTTCTCATCTCTCACAGGGCCAATAAAAACAAATTGCTATATAAATAAAGAACCGACCCCCGGGACACTGATGCAAAAACACTATGCAACAGAATGAAAAGATCAATAATCCCCCCTAACCCTCTCTTTCCCTCCCCCCTCCAATGTCTAGGACAATGGCGTCTGTGAAAAACGGACTGTGAAAAAGACTATGAATTGAAAGTGGATACTATGTGTACCTTTCCTTGCTCGTTTATTTTATTATATTTTTTGTATCACAAAGAATCCTATATAATAATATCCCTGTGTCCGTGCATACGTTCTGTGTGTCAGTGGAAATTTTCCACTGCGCATGTCGCAGACGGACGCAGGGATTGGACGACGGGAGAGGGGGGCGTGTCCGAGAGGCAGCGGCGGCGCACGCGCGTCGTCAGTTGGGGCAGCGCCACCGCCTCGAACGGAGCTCGCGCCGCTCTCCTCTCCTCAGGGCGCCGGCGGGGGCTCCGTCCTGTGGAAGTTGCGCGCTCTCTGCCTAGCGCCGTGGGGCGAGGCGGCGAGGGGCTGCGCGAGCCCGGCGGCCGCCAGGAGCTTCAAGGGCCACGCGCTACAGGAGAGCTTTCCCGCCGCGGAATGGCCGCCCACTTGCCCGCGCGAGGGCGGACGGCGGGAGAGGGGGTGTGGGTATCTAGCGCCCGTTATGAACGGGCTAAATTCACTAGTCTTGAATAAAAACTAATACCAAAGAACAAATGAATAAAAGAGCAGCTTGGATCAGGACCAGCTGCCGGGGCACCAGGCCCAACACAAACTGCTCTGTTCAGGCCCCTGGAAATCCCTGAAGGGGTGGGAGCCAAGAAAAACGACACACAGAAGTCCCTCTGGAAGACCAGAAGAGAGCATGATAGTGGGGGGCTTGCCTCCTCTTAGGGCCAGCCTCCCCGCTTGCTGTCAGATCCAGTGGGGGCAGGTGAACAGAAGGGAGAGAACAGCCATCCTTTTTCGCCTGGGTGGGGCAAGCGAAATCCTTCCCCCAAAAGCTCAGCCTGAGCGGAGAAGACAAGTCAGCCCCACCAGCCAGCTAAGTCCACACACAGCCTTTAAAAAGCCAGGCCTGCCTTTACAACAGCTGGCTCGCCTAGAAAGGAGGAGGCCATGCGACACCCCAGAAAGCACATAGGCTCTGGCCTCTGGAAGTGGCCACCTCGAGAGCTGAACGGAAGCCCATGGGGTCCTTTGGACCAGCTGCTGTCTGAGCAAGAGTTGCAAACATGAAGGTCTTTTCCACAGAGGCCTCAAGCAGTGTGTGCTTTGGGGTAGATTCTCTTGAACCGCTTGCAATTTGACCGACGGCAACATAGAGGAAGGACAGGAGCCCCAAAGGAAACAATATGGAAGCTTTAGAGCAAGGATGGATTTGGGGCTCCAAGTTGTGGGGGAAGAGGCTGCCATAATAAAACACTGCTTCTCATCGCAGAGCCTACAGAAGGTTGGAAGCAGCCCCATGTTCTGTACAAACCCAACACACACACACACACTAAAAAAACAACCCTTCAGTCCCAGCCAGTCTGCAAGCAGGAGACAGAGAGAGGGGGCCAGTCTAAGGACGCAAACAGGGTGGGGAGGAAGGTGAACAGAGAGAGAGAGAGATTTGCTAATGACTTTTATTAGTCCTTGCAAGCTTTCATCGTACATGAATGCCTGTGGATAAAACCCACACAAACTGAGCAGGGCCTGACACCGCAAATATAAGTTAGCTAACTTCCAGCAAGGGACAGGGAAAGTGGAGCTGTTGAAGCAAAGGCCTTGGAAGGATGTCAGGCGGTGGCTGCCTTTTCCTTGTAGGTGGCCATCATCTTCTTGATCTCAGCAATCGCTTTTCCAGGGTTCAGCCCCTGAAACAAGAACAGGAAAGGTGAAGAAAGCGGCCTCCTTCCTTCAACTGCTAGTGCAACCCCATTGCCAAGTCCGACACAAGAAGACAACATCTGCTCATCCAAGTGGCAAATGGAAATGTGGCAGCAGGTAGGGAGCTCCCTTCATCCCTTTGCACAATAACTGGCAGACGGGGAGAGAAATGAGCCCTCAAGGTGCTGCTGGAATATGATTTCCACCTGCAGAAGTCCATGACCACCAACCCTGCTGGCTGGCATGATGGGGCTGCTGGGAAGGCAGCAACACCTGGAGGGCTCCATCCTCGCCGCCATCTGCCCCTGACCCACATGGACCGAGTCACCCATTTCCAGAGGCTGCCCCAAGAAAACACAGCAGAGCAGCCTGCAGAAACAAGCCCAGAACAGCCGCACAGAGTTGGTACCTGCTGGACTCATAGGGAGCTGGAAGCATCCCAATGTCCTTCTCAAAGTGTCCCAATAGCATTTCTGGCCAAGCCGCTGGGGGAAGGGGGAGAGAAACGACTGCCAGCTTCTTCCCTCCCCTCCATTCCCCCAGTGTGGACTGTGCTGGCGGGGTGAGAGCCCTCACCTTGGGGCAGGTCTTTGTGCAGTTCATGATGGTGTGGCAACGGTATAGGGAAAAGGGGTCCTGCAGCTGAGCTAGGCGCTCCTCTGTGTAATCGTCCCGGGAGTCAATCATCCAACGATAAGCCTGGAAAACAGAAAAAGAGGGTGCTGGGTGTGAATCCTTGCACAGAAGAGGCACTTACATGCCCAGGGGTCTCCCTAACACCCGACCCTCCTTCCCCCTCCCTCTGCTTCTCAGCATGACACCTTTTGTCCCATTCAGCTGCCTCCCTCTTCTCTTTCCAGGGTCTTCTGCACCCACCTGCTGGCCCACCAGAAACTCATCCCCTGGCTCCTGTCCATCACAGCCTCTCCCACCTTCAACCTGAGAACCACTGAGCATCTCCCCATACCTGGTCCTCCCCTCCCCTCATACCCCACTGATGGTTGGCAGGAGTCTCCCTGCCCTACTGTCAACATGGATTGAGTTCTGGGCTTCCCCACCTGGCTGTTCCCTGGCAGCCAGTGGGCACTTCTGGTCTTTTTACCTGCATGAGCACAGCGGGGCCCAGGTACTTGTCTCCGTTCCACCAGTAGCTGGGGCAGCTGGTGCTGCAGCAGGCACAGAGGATGCATTCGTATAGCCCGTCCTGGCAGGGAGCAAAAGAGGAGCCACAGAGTCAAAGGAAGAAGAAGAAGAAGAAGAAGAGAAGAGTTTGGATTTGATATCCCGCTTTATCACTACCCAAAGGAGTCTCAAAGCGGCTCACATTCTCCTTTCCCTTCCTCCCCCACTACAAACACTCTGTGAGGTGAGTGAGTGGGGCTGAGAGACTTCAGAGAAGTGTGACTAGCCCAAGGTCTCCCAGCAGCTGCATGTGGAGGAGCGGAGATGCGAACCCGGTTCCCCAGATTACGAGTCTACCGCTCTTAACCACTACACCACACTGGCTCTATTTAGCATCTGCCATGAGGGGAAATGAAGTGCAGCCCCACCTTGTGTGGGTGCCAACCCACCCAGACAACCTCCGGTGAAGTGAACAAAAGCAGGGGAAGGGCACTTGGTGGGCTGCCACAATTCCAGTCTGTTCCCCAGCAAGTAGCTTTCAGGGGTGCACTGCCGTGAAACACGGAAAGCTCCATCCCAAACTGCAGTGGCAAGGAGCAGCCACTGACAGGGCCACTGAAATGTCACTTAGAGGTCTTCTGAAACCACCCACTGTCACCACATCAAATGGCAAATCTGTAAGTCAAGAATTGCGCATAGTGTGTGTGTGTGTGCCATAGCTTGTGTGCAGCAACTACAGCTCCTGTTTCACTACATGTCCCTCCAGGAAAGGGAGAGGATGAATGGCATGGAGGTCCTCTGCCTGGCTCCAGGCTCTGCCATAGTGGAACTGCCCTCCTCCCACCTGGCTCCAGGCTGAGGGACCTTTGAAGATGAGCCATGCTCGGTTTGCCCCGAGGGCTCCTGTAAGACCCTTCAAGGGGAGGAAGGCCAGTGATCTGCTGAAGGACCACTTGGGGGCATGAAGCGGGAGATGGGGGATCCACCCCTGTGCTAAGAACTGCCCCAGTCTTTTAGCCAGGCTCGATGTGCAGACCCCTGCCCAATTGCCCCAGGCAACTCAGCTTTGCCTCCAAGTTGACCAGGCAGGACTCCTTGAGAAAAGGTGGCCATTTTCATCTTCTAGAGGCTACCTCAGCCTCAAAGCCCAGAACAGCAGCTGCTGCTGCTGCCACCCAGCAAAATGAAGGATGCACAACTTCCTGGGCAGAAAGAGAGGCTGAGGTGGGATGGGGCAGATTCGTGGCTTGAAAGGGGGATTTAGACAAATTCACTGAGGAGGACAAGGATTTTGATGGCTACAGATGTGCAGTACTTCCATTGCCAGAGGTAAGAAGCCTTTGTGTGCCAATTGCTGGGGACCACAAGGGCCAGAGAGTGGTGTGTGCTCCTGCCCTGCTCGAAGATGCCCCATAGGAGTCTGACTGGACAACGCTACAAAGAGAGGATATTGGGCAAGATGGGCCTGATCCTGCTTCAGGGCTCTTCTTAGGTGCCCATAAAAACTAGTGGCAGGGGCTTGGTGCACAATGTCCTGGGTTCAGTTCCTGGAAGCACTTCTTAAGCAGAGCTTAAGGGACAAGAGAGGGCCTCCTCTGACAGTAGAGGAGCAGAACCCAGTAGAGGAGTAAGCTAGGCAGGCCTCTCAGTAATGGGGGTCTCAGGACAGGAAGGACGGGTGACCTGGGGAGGTGAGGCTGCAGCTGCCAATACTGGAGGCAGCCTCCCCGTGGGAAGGAGTTAAGACAGGCCAAAACACCAATGAAGCAGAATGAAAAGAAAGGAGTAATGACCAGCTTCTCCCGATCTTCTATGGACTGGAGGTATTGCTCTTTGCCTTGCATGGACTCGTCCTTCTTTTTCAAATACGGCTGGATGGCTTTGTACTGGGCATAGAAGTTGCTCAAGTCCTGGAATGGGAAAAAGCATTTGTTGAGTGCAACGGACTCAAGAAGGGGCAAAGGCTGGGCCCAGTCGGACAGCCCCCTACGTCTCAAAGCCCCTCACCCCCGTACAAGGGCAGGGGGCCATCTCAGGGATAAAAACTTGGCGCCCCAATACATTCTGCTTTCTTTCCTTAGTTCTCCTGCTTCCAGAGAAATAACATTAAAGGTAAAGGTAAAGGGACCCCTGACCATTAGGTCCAGTCGTCTCCAACTCTGGGGTTGCGGCGCACATCTCGCTTTTTTGGCCGAGAGCCGGCGTACAGCTTCCGGGTCATGTGGCCAGCATGACAAAGCCGCTTCTGGCGAACCAGAGCAGCGCACGGAAACGCCGTTTACCTTCCCGCCCCAGCGGTACCTATTTATCTACTTGCACTTTGACGTGCTTTCGAACTGCTAGGTGGGCAGGAGCTGGGACCCAGCAACGGGAGCTCACCCCGTCGCAGGGATTCGAACCACCGACCTTCTGATCAGCAAGCCCTAGGCTCAGTGGTTTAACCCACAGCTCCACCTGGGTCCCTTAGAAATAACATTACCTTCTGCCAACTGGGCTACAAAGAAGGTGTGAACTTACTGGTACAAGATCCTTCACCACATACATGTGTGGGAGAGGGTATATTTTGGAGACCTTGCCAAGGTCAGTGTCAATCCTCGTGGTACAGGCCAAACTGTTCCCTCCACCAATGTTCATTGCGCAGGAGCCACAGATGCCTAGGACAAGGAGAGGACAAGTCACAACAGAGCTGGTGGCACACTGCCTCCCGCCATAGGAATACAGAAAGCTGCCTCACATCAAGTCAAGCCATGGGTTCATTATCAGCACAACGGCTCTTCAAATTTCAGGCAGGGGTCTCTCTCAGACTGACTGAGAGTTGCTGGGGACTGAACCTGGGACCTTATGCATGCAAAGTTGATGCTCTGCCACTGAACTAAGGCCCTTCCCTGCTCCTACTCAAAATCTCCACCTTCCTACATCTAAGATCCTCACGTCAAAGCTGTTTTAATTTTTCAAAAGGAAGCATTGCTTCTCTTTCCACAAAGCCTCTTAAAAAACAGTTAATCTTGTGGCAATTTGAAGAGACAGTGCAAACTCTTTCAACGTTTGTTTGCTTCTTGTTTCACAACAGGCCTAAGTGGAGAGAGTATGTTATTAAACAGAGCTATTTATAGCCACGTTATGTATGCCAATTACAGATCTAATTATAAACAACAGATAACTCTTGTCCCAAAGAGCTTTGGGGTTATATCCAAAGCATTTTTTTCCAGGCAGTCATGGGTCTGTCCCAGCATACTTTCCTCAACCTGATGCCTTCCATATGTTTTAGACCAGAGGTTCCCAATTGATGGTCCACGTGCCCCAGGGGGTCCGCATAACCCACCCAGGGGTCCATGGCAGCATTCACATACAATAAATACCATAGAGATATTAACATTTTCAAAAGCCCATGGCTTTTGAATTGAAAACTGTTCAATTCAAAAACAAGCTGTTTTAGACTACAGCTACCATCATCAGCGTTGGTCATGGCCATGGGGTCAGAGGATGCTGAAGCTGATAGTAGTCCTACCCAGAGTAGCCCCATGAAAATTAATACTCATTATCAGCTTAGGTCCATTAATTGCAATGGGCCTATGCTGAGTAAAACTTAGCTGGATTCAACCATTGATCTTTTAAGCAATTCTGATTCCTAAGTCTGGTTAGACGGACTTTAACCATCTCAACCTCAAAACTTGCAAAAGCTGCCATGTGTTGATTTCAGAATTTGGCCTCTTCACAAGGTTTTAGCAGGTGATGGAGAGAAGTGACTCTCCCATTTAGGCCAACCTAAATCAAGTTGTTCAAATGCTCTGACAGCAGAAAGGCTGTGATGTGAACAGGTAGGAGGTGGGTCTTGCCTTGACCATCAATCACCTGAGCCCACCTGGGCTCCTCAGAAGACAGCAAATAGGGCACAAGTTTACCTTCTCTGCAGGACCTGCGGAAGGTCAGGGTGGAGTCCATTTCATTCTTAATCTTGATCAGGGCATCAAGAACCATTGGTCCACATCTAGAAAAAGAAACACCAAGTTCTCTGCTCATCTCTAAGCCCACTGCTCTCCTTCCTTAGATGGTCCCCCCCCCCCCACTCCACAGATGTTCTTAAAGCAAAGGAAATGGGTTAAAGCAGAGGAAATATGTCACCGCATTACCACAACAAGGTCACAACCTGTCCAAGCCACCAAATATGTTGCCAGTTCACTGTTAGCAGCAGCGATTCACATGTTTTTAAAAAAGCAGGCAGCTGCTCTGAAGGAAAGTCCAGCTGGAGGCAAGCTACATTTCTGCATGCTAAGTTAACTTGCAGCCCTGCTGAAGGTGCCTGCTACAAATTTCCCACGCTGTGATGAATGCCTCTGTCTTGGGTTACCAAACTGGAGGCACCTTCATCTTTGTGCCTCAACAACTGATACAAACACCCTTTGCTTGCTGCCGCTGATTGCTATACAGCCCTCCCCTCACTCAATGGATCACCTTGTTAGTAAGAGAAATGAACAAAAATGGAGGCAAGGCCAGGCAGTAGAAAGCAAGGCTGCCTTTTCTTTATTGGCCGTTCCGTTTGCAAACAGAGTCCCTCACCGCTACCCAGCCTTGTGAGAGAGGTGAGAAGCCCTAAGCAAAGGTGTGCAACATCTTTTAAAACCTCAGAAAGTATTCACCCCCCTTTTACAGAAAGACCACTCCAAAATGTCATAGATACATCACAAGTCTGTCAACTGAGATGCCTGACAATACCTGATAATTGCCCTTCCTGGCCTGGCCTGAAATGGTGGATACCTTGACACCAGAATCCATTGTCAAGGACCTTTTTCTTTCATACATAGATATTGGATCTTCTGACAAGTCCACTTCCTCGGGAAGAATTTCCTGCTATGTGACTGGAGAGGGTCTTGGGGGTTGACTACAGGCTAAACCTGGCCTTGGACTTGTTCTGTGTTTTTGTTTCATTCTTGTGATTTAGAGGAGATGCTTTGGGTGGGTGCAATTTTATTTGAAGGCAAAAGGAGATATTTGGGATTATGCATTTATATATATACTCCTGGCTGTGTGTGCTAAAAATTGTATAACATGATGCACAGCAGCACCCAAGGGTGGGCAACATCCCTTGGCCGAGGGGTCTTGAGAAGCCCCGTCTTTAAGGCGCTACTCACTTGTTCAGATCAACTTCATATGTCTGCATACGAGGTTTCTCCCCGGGGTTGTCTGGGTTCCACCGATATATTGCAAACTTCTTAATGCGGGCGTCTGCTTGTGTGACAGGCGCGGCGGCGGCAGCTGCGTGTGCCCTGCGGCAAACCTGTACACCAAGGAAGAAGGAAATGAGACCCGAGCCCTGAGCAAGAGGCACGCACAGCAGGGCAGACAGTTCCATCTCTGAGACAAGTGTGCACTTGGGGCCAGCCAGGGTTTACCACCATCGGCATTATGTCTCCTTTCGCACTGCGGGTGGGGGGACTTGGACTGAGGGTGCCTTGCTTGAAGCAACGCAGACACAGTTGGTAGGGGCCCCTTGCCCCTCCTCCATTGCCTGGTAGGCTATGGCTGCTGCTCCCTCCTTCCCACCGCTGCGGATGCCCGTAGCATTTGGTGGTGGGTGCTCCCCCACCCCACCCCCATTCGAGAGTGGAGACATAGGAGCCAAGGTCCCTTCGCTCCCTCCCCCCAAGTCGATGAACATTGCCATTCAATGCCCCCCTCCAAATTTTATTCCATTTGGCAGCCCTGGGCGGAGATGCCCAGGCATCAGCCTCTGCCCCCTCCAGCCCCTCGCCGCTGCAAGCAGAGCCCCCATCCGCCCCTCCGGCTACAGCGGTCAGGAATGAAGATGGGGAGCGGAGCGGCCGGGAGGACGCCGCTGCTTGTTGCACCCTCGGCAAAAGCCTCCTGGGTCGGACCCAGCCGCCCAGGCAGCCACGTTCCTCGGAGCCAGGACTGGCCGGCACCTTCCTCCTCTTCCTCACTGAGGACTAGCCGCCTCCCGAGGCCAACCGCTGCGGAGCCCCTCCCCTCCCCTCCCCTCCCCCGGGACACTCCGGTCTCGCTCGCCTGCAGCAACCGCAGCGCCCCCGCCGGGCCTCGCCGAAAGGACAAGGACGCGCCCGCCGCTCGCTCAGCCGCCAACGCCGCCGCCGCCACCGCCACGGTCAAAGAGGCCGCTGCCATTTTGCGTCCTCTGAGCGGACACCCTGACAGCTGCTTCCGGAAGGGGAGGGACCGTAAGGCCCGCTTCCGTTCTGCGGACATATTGAGAGAGGCGACGGGGAAGGCGCCTTGTTGGGAGTGGCCGTGGGTACGTAAGTACGTAGGTGAGCGCGAGAGGAGGCGGTCCCGCGGCATTTGGAGCACCTGACGCGAGAGTGGGGCTATAGACGTCGGCCGTAGTGGGACTAGTGTGGCCGCCATGTTGAGGGTGGCGGGAGGAGGAGATCGTAGACACAAGAAAGCTGAAGAGCTGAATTTCCCCTGACTGCGGCAATAGACGAGATTAAGGGGCTCCTGCTCAAAGGTTGCCGTTGCCGGCTTGGGTGGGTGTGTCGGGGGATCACAGGGAGGGTCGCGGAGCTCCGAGCGACGGCCACCTGGTGGGCTCGCCTCTTTCGACTTCTCTGCCACGTGCACGTGTGAATAGGTGGACGCGCGTTCAGCACTGAGAAGGCTGCAATTCTCCCGACTCGCCTTCCAGCAACGGGTAGCCTCCCGACTGTGGAGACAGAGCAGGGCCATCGCGGCTTGTAACTGTTGACTGCCCTCTCCCCCAGAAATTTGTCTAATCCTCTTATAGAATCGCAGAGTGGTCATCTGGTCCAACCCCCTGCAATTAGGGTTGCGACCTTTGTTCTGCCAAAATATAGGACAGGATAGCGATGTTGGGGTGATGTTCTTTTTCCCTGGTGCTGAAATGACTTCAGAGCAATCCATTGCAGCCTAATCGGATGGCCCCTCTGCCATTTGTCACACGCACATAATTTTGTAAATCTGTGCTTCGCTATAAAGAGCTAGAATACACGACCTTTTTTCACACATATGCAGTCCTGTGCAACAATGCATGCAGGAGGCGGGGGCATATTCTGATGGGGGGGGTGAGCTTTGTTCCACATGTTAAATTTCTGAAGGAGAGGCGGAAAGGGTGGTTGGAATATAACTGTCAACCCTCCCTTTTTTGTGGGAAACTCCCTTATTCCAATGCCGTTTCCCGCTGCTATCCCGGATTGTTGATATCCCTTAAATTTCCCGGATTTCAAAGGAAGCAGCTCCTCTCCCTCCCTGCCGGCCAGGGAGGCTCCTCAGCTGCGTTGCTCGGCTGCCAATAAGGAGTCTGAGACTGACTTGGGGCGGAGCTTGCATGCCTTGTGCAGCCAGACCCTCACGCCCAACCAGACAGACAGCCTGCCTGCCGTCTACGCGCTCGCTCTTTCGCTCACCCGTTCGCGCGCAGCCTCTAGAGCGCAGGGTGGTGAGGCTACTTGGTGCCATTGCACCGCCCTCGCGGCATCCCTTATTTTCAAATCCGAAAGTTGACAGCTATGGGTTGGAAGGGCAAGCCTTGTGAGGAGCTACTTCTCCCCTGCCCTCCTCTCTCAAATATCATGTTCAGAACAGAGGCTTCTGGAATACACTGGCACAGAACGGCTTGTTGCTAGAGCCTCGGAAGGTGCTGCTCTCTGAGGGACAGGGCCTGGTTCTCCTAGTCAGTGATGGCTAACCTTGACACTCCAGATGTTTTGGGACTACAACTCCCATCATCCCTGACCACTGGTCCCGTTAGCTAGGGATGGTGGGAGTTGTAGTTCCAAAACATCTGGAGTGTCAAGGTTAGCCATCACTGGGTGGATGGCCACCTTAACCCCTGTCAAAGCGGCAGGGGGCTGAAAAGGACAACCTCAAAGCCTTGCCCTGGTTTGCTCCACCTTGGGACGAGATGAGAAGAGGGAATGATGAGAAAAAAAGGAAAGGAAAGAAGTGAGAGGCAGGGGGAGCAGCAGCAGCAGCAGGGCGGAAATAGGGAAAATACAGGACAAATCATTTTACATTGAAATAAGGGACAATCCTCTTGGTATTGTGAATCAGGAGGTCCCTAAGAAGGATCAAACTTTCTTTATGTATGCCACAACAGCAGCCAAGATTTTGATTGCAAGGAACTGGAAGACACAGGAATTACCAACGATAGAAGACTGGCAGATGAAAATGATAGACTTTATGGAGCTTGCCGAACTGACAGGGAAACTACCCGACCAGAGGGAGGAAGCGGTGGAAGAAGAATGGAAGAAATTCAAAGTATATTTAAAAGACTATTGTAAGATTTGAAGATAGAAAAAAGTTGGAAGAAATGATAGCTTACAGATTAAGAAATTAGGATTAAGTAATATCGATGTATGATTTTAGGTTAAGATTTATATAAGAAGAGAGGATAAGATAGAACAGGAGAATATATTTAAAGATGAAAGGAAATTGCTAAAGATGAGTGACAATGAAACGCAGATAGGGGGGACGTGAGGAAGTCACCCCACTATGATAAGAAAGGAAGAAATGAAAAATTTGATGTATGTTTTGCTGTTGTTGAAATTCTTTTTATGTTTTTGTGTTATGTTTATGTATTTAGTGTATGTTATTATTTGTGCTTGTTATAAAATCAATAAATATGTTTATAAAAAAGAAAAAGAAATAAGGGGCAATCCTGTATTCTACAGGGTGGGTGGCAACCCTACCTGCACTGCAGGAATCACAGCTCAATAACGGCCACACAAAAGACTTACATATTGATATGGTTTCTTGGGAGAATCTATGGAAAAAAGCCTGTTAGGCTTTAAATGAAAACTATTTGAAAATGATGGAATCATAGAATCTTAGAGTTCGAAAGTACCCAAGGATCATCTAGCCCAACCCCCTGCAATGCAGGAATCTCAGCCAAAGCATCCATGACAGACGGCCATTCAACCTTTGTTTAAAAGCCTCAAGGAAGGAGAGTCCATCACCTCTTGTGGGAGTCTGTTTCAATGCTGAACAGCTCTTACTGTCAACAAGTTTTTTCAAATGTTTAGTGGGAATCTCCTTTCTTGCAACTTGAAGCCATTGGTTCGAGTCCTACCCTCCAGAGCAGGAGAAAACAAGCATGCTCCCTCCTCCAAGTGACAGCCCTTAAGATATTTGAAGATCGCTATCATAAATCTGCTCTAAGGTGGAGAGCGAGCAGCCAACAATGCTCTCTGTTAAGGCAGCAGAGAGCATTGTTGGCTGCTCGCTCTCCACCTTAGAGCAGATTTATGCCACGAGGTGCCACAGAAAGGCACTGGACATAGTGAAAGATCCATCGCATCCTGGTCACCGTCTCTTTGAACTCTTTGCCATCGGGACGGAGATACAGGACGATGACAACAAGAACAAGCCGTCTTAGAAACAGCTTCTTCTCCAGAGTGATCGCGGCCTTGAATGGGAAGCCTGGACTTTGAAGTCATCTAATCTTACCTGTCGTGTTTTATCATTGTATGGTTTTAATCAGTGTTTTTGTAGTTGTTTTGTCTTTGCGTGGCGTGCCCTATCTGGGTGGATGGAGCAGCCAAGTAATTTCGTTGTCCCCAAAGGGGACAATGACAATAAAATATATTCTATTCATATCTCCTCTCAGTCTCCTCTTTTCCAAGCTAAACATACCCAGCTCCTTCAAGCGCTCCTCATAAGGCTTAGTTTCCAGACTCTTTATCACCCTAGCTGCCCTCCTCTGCAAACCTTCCAGCTTGTCAACATCCTTTTTAAATTGTGGTGCCCAGAACTGGACACAGTATTGCAAGCGTGTTCTGACTAAGGCAGAATAGAGTGGTACTATTACTTCCCTTAATATGGGCACTAGACTTCCGTTGATGTAACCTAGATGTACAGGTGGTAAAAAGGTAAAGGTAAAGGGACCCCTGACCGTGGTATTTAATGTCAAATAACACAGACAGAAGAGTCATTCTTTCATTTAATTTCATTCCCCCCATTCAATCTTTATTATTTTTAAAAATATACATTTATACAACACTGTTGTTGTTTGTAACAAAAAATAAAATGATGGCAACTGAAGCAAAGATACTTTGTATACCTCACAATATACATGACACTACAATTCATGAAAAAATAAAAAATGAAGAAGAAAAAGTAGTTGAGGTTTTAAAAAAGACTTCCAAACATTCTCCTTGTACGTTATCTGTTAAATACACCTTTACTGCACAGTTACTTTTTTCTTCTATTTTTTTATCGTATTATGATGTAGATTGTCAATTACCTTTATATACTACAAGGCTCAGTCTAGGTCTGCCAGGAGATTACCCTTTATGCCATGGTACTTCAGATATTCTTTAAATATTCTCCATTCCTTGTGGACTTTTTGTTTTGTTTGGCCTCTAACTCTTCCCGTCACCTTTGCTAGCTGCAAGTATTCTACCATTAATGTTTGCCAGTCTGCTATATTAGGTGTTTTAGTATTTTTCTCATTTCTTGCCACTAAAATTCTGGCCGCCGTTACCCCATACATGAACAATGGTCTTTTCGATTTTCCTATTTCAGTTGGCAATATACTTAAAAGAAATATTTCTTGTCTTTTTTTAAATGTTATTTTAATTATTTTTTTTAATTCTTCATATATATTACAGTGGTACCTCGGGTTACAGACACTTCAGGTTACAGACGCTTCAGGTTACAGACTCTGCTAAGCCAGAAATAGTACCTTGGGTTAAGAACTTTACCTCAGGATGAGAACAGAAATCGTGCGGCAGCAGTGGGAGGCCCCATTAGCTAAAGTGGTATCTCAGGTTAAAAACAGTTTCAGGTTAAGAACGGACCTCCAGAACGAATTGAGTTCTTAACCCGAGGTACCACTGTATTCCAAAATTCTCGAATTTCCACACAGTTCCACCACATGTGTAAATAAGATCTTTCAGCTCTGGGTCACCCACTGAGCTTTTAGGGGTCTTGTAGCCTCCGCATTGCCCCAGAAATCTCTCCAACAACCCTCCTTCATGGAGAACCGTGGAGGTGTCCTTCTCGGTGAGCAGTAAAACCTGGAAGTCAGAGGGGTCATTCTTTCAGATGTGGTGGGCATGCAAGTGGGCTATTTCCAAAAGACCTGAAGCTTTTCTTATAGGGATAATAAGGACGGACATTCTGAAGAAGACAAACAAACTATACATGTGACAACAGCAGCTAGAATATTGTATGCACAGAAATGGAAAGAAGAGAAGGTTCCAATGAAGGAATAATGGCTTTTAAAAGGACTGTGTGGAAATGGCAAAGTTGACAACAAAATTAAGAGACCAGATTGATGAACTTTTTTATAGAAGAGTGGAGGCCTTTTTTGGACAATTCGGATCATTCTTGCCTAAGTGTAGAATCTTGTATTTGTTCCTATTGAGATTCATTTTGTTAGCTTTAGTCCCGTTCTCCAATCTGTTAAGGTCCTATTGAATCCTGATTCTGTCTTCTGAGGTATTTGCTGCCCCACCCTGTTTGGAGTAATCTGCAAACTGGATGAGCATCCCTTCAGTTCTTTCACCCAAGTAAAGATGCTGAACAGCAACAGGCTTGGGACAGAAGAACCCTGCGGCCCCCCACTTGGCACTCCCCCCCCCCCCGGATCAGTGCTCTTTGGGTTCTGTCAGTCAGCTCCAAATCCAGCCAACATTGACATTGTCTGCCCTACCTTTTACCAGCTTCATCAAGAAGGCTTTGTGGAAAGCCTTAATGAAATCAAGACGTTTTACATCCACAGCTTTCCCCTGATCCACCAAGCTTGCAACTCTTATCAAAAACAGAAGTAAGGTTGGTCTGGCATAACTTGTTCTTTAGAAGCCCATGCTTTCTCTAGTGACCACAGTATACTTTTCTAAGTCCTCACAGACCAATTATGGTATCTGTTGTAAGATCTTTGCTGGTATCAAAGTCAACCTGTATGATGTGTAGTTCCCTGGGTCCTCTTCCCCACCCCTTCTGAAGATTGGGACATTTGCATGCCTCCAGTCTGCAGAGACCTCACCTGTTATTCTTCCCTGTTTCTCCTTTCTGGTTTTAATTAAGTGGGATGGGGTTGAAATGTGTGTAAACCCCCGCTGCCTTTAAAGCAAGGTAGCATTAGGACCCAGGGGAGAGGCTGCATTGCAAGACAGATTTCTTTCC
Source organism: Darevskia armeniaca (assembly GCA_034641395.1). NCBI lineage: Eukaryota > Metazoa > Chordata > Lepidosauria > Squamata > Lacertidae > Darevskia > Darevskia armeniaca. The sequence goes on from JAWWNF010000204.1 coordinate 378,122, forward strand.
CCCTCTCTTGAAAGTGGGCAAAAGAGATCCAGGCTCTGGGAGGATAGCAGGGGGACTGAGAAGAGAAGAGACCTTCAGACCAGTAAGTCACTCCTGTGTGTCTCTGTGCATGCACAGAGGTTTTGTGCCATTTTTGGATGCTCCTCTTTAGAGGTCTAGAATTTCACCAGTAGGCAAGAGTCGTGGGCAAAATGTACAGGGACCGTTTCGCCTTCAGTCAGGATCGTGACCCCCAAAACTAAAGCAAATGGCAGTGAAGGAGTAAGGGGGTGGGTGGGAATCATTCCTGTTTTTCGGAAAGGCAGGTTTATTTTTTCTTGTTTTAACTGCAGCTTTTAATCCAGAGCGGAGGTGGCTTTGGGGGGTCCTTGGTTAACTTTTGTCTAAATACTACCCAATTGCATGTTGGCGTCGTTTTAAGGAAATTTCCAATGGAAGGGGAAACCTGTGAGCTTAAGGACAATGTGTGTGTTCTATTCATTGTAAATGCAACAGTTTAGTGAGTGAGTTGGCCGGGCAGATGTTGAGTCGTCCCCCCTTTCCATTTCCTGATGTCTGGAATTTTGGCTGGGGGCAGAGAGGAGGGGGATTGTGTTTCTTGGAAAGTCACAATGAAAGCCCTTGTAAGTAAGGGTTCTTTTGGGGGGGGGGGCAAGACATTGTGGATCGATTTTGGAAGTCCAAAATCCTTGTGATATCTGTGTTGGTGGAGGAGGAGGGGGGGGGTTCCCTTTTGTTCTCTGCTCCCTCTCCTGGCCTTTGGAGGAGGGGGCTTTTCCTAGAAGGTGGGGTTTCAGGAGGTTCCTGAGGCATTCTTTCCTTCGCAGGAGCTGACTGATTGTTCCCAGATGTGCCTTGCAAAAAAACACATCTGGTTTCCCTAAAAGTGTTACCCTCCCACATCTTGGGCATTGAGGAGGGCCTTTTCTCTCTCTCCCCCTCCCTATTTCAGCATCTTCTGCCAAAAGCATCAGTGCAGTGGGGGCCTTCCAGGAGGGAGGGTGGGAGCAGGGTCGAGGAAGGGAATAGCCTTTCCTCCCCCCCCCCCGCACCATGTAATTGGAGCCAGCCCACCCTACACGCCAAATTTAATATAATTGGTACCTCGGGTTAAGTACTTAATTCGTTCCGGAGGTCCGTTCTTAACCTGAAACTGTTCTTAACCTGAAGCACCACTTTAGCTAATGGGACCTCCTGCTGCCGCTGCGCCGCAAGAGCACAATTTCTGTTCTTAGCGGAGTTCTTAACCTGAAGCGTACTTAACCTGAGGTACCACTGTATCTATTTAAACCAATTGCTGAGAGGAAAGCCCTACAGTTTGTTGTTGTTTAGTCATGTCCGACTCTTCGTGACCCCATGGACCAGAGCACGCTAGGCACTCCTGTCCTCCACTGCCTCCCGCAGTTTGGTCAAACTCATGTTAGTAGCTTCAAGAACACTGTCCAACCATCTCGTCCTCTGTCGTCCCCTTCTCCTTGTGCCCTCAATCTTTCCCAGCATCAGGGTCTTTTCCAGGCAGTCTTCTCCTCTCATGAGGTGGCCAAAGTATTAGAGCCTCAGTTTCAGGATCTGTCCTTCCAGTGAGCACTCAGGGCTGATTTCCTTCAGAATGGATAGATTTGATCTTCTTGCAGTCCATGGAACTCTCTAGAGCAGTGATGGCTAACCTTGACACTCCAGATGTTTTGGGACTACAACTCCCATCATCCCTGACCACTGGTCCTGTTAGCTAGGGATGATGGGAGTTGTAGTTCCAAAACATCTAGAGTGTCAAGGTTAGCCATCACTGCTAGAGTCTCCTCCAGCACCATAATTCAAAAGCATCAATTCTTCGGCGATCAGCCTTCTTGATGGTCCAGCTCTCACTTCCATACATCACTACTGGGAAAACCATAGCTTTAACTATACGAACCTTTACTTAATTATCTTCTCGGGGTGTGTGGGGTGTGTTAGGGTTGGGGGACACATTGTGCTCCTCCTGGAGTAGTTTGTCCACCTTTGGCCCCTACCCTGAGCTCTCACATGTGGCTTCCAGAAACTTGACAGCGGCCACATGCTGGGAACAGCATCAACTGCCCAGCTAAACCAGGTGGGGGTAGCCAATGGGTCTCAAACCCCCTCGGGCAAGTTAGAGTCTTCCCCTGCGTGTGAAGACAGGCTCTGGGGGATTGAGCAGACGAGACCAATGGTCCAGAAAGTGGCTTCTACCTGTGCTGTAGAAAGAAGCGAGGGGAAGATGGGGCTCATCAACCTGAGAAGGTAGCTCACCAAGAAGAAAACACTGATCCTAAACTTTTGTCCTTGTTACATTCCTGCACTTGTTTACAGTTCACCTAATTCCTATGACAGGGACGCGGGTGGCGCTGTGGGTTAAACCACAGAGCCTAGGGCTTGCCGATCAGAAGGTTGGCGGTTCGAATCCCCGCGACGGGGTGAGCTCCCGTTGCTCGGTCCCAGCTCCTGCCCACCTAGCAGTTCGAAAGCATGTCAAAGTGCAAGTAGATAAATAGGTACCGCTCTGGCGGGAAGGTAAACGGCGTTTCCTATGCTGCTCTGGTTCGCCAGAAGCGGCTTAGTCATGCTAGCCACATGACCCAGAAGCTGTACGCCGGCTCCCTCAGCCAGTAAAGCGAGATGAGCACCGCACAGTACCGGTGCTGGCAATTTTGGCGCCCTAGGCGAGGGGGCGGGCCACGTGACGTCATTGAGTATGACGCATGTTACGGAGCGGTGCCCCGCCCCCTACCCGGCCAGGCGCCCCCCGCTGTCGCGATTTGCTTGCTCCGCCACTGGTTGGGGCTGCGGCGGGCGGCGGGGGGCAGGCTGGCCAGCCCCCCTCCATTTTGGCGCCCTCGCCACCGCGGTTTTCACCCCAACCTGCTTGCTCCGCCGCTGGTTGGGGCGGCACCGGGCGGGGGGGGCAGGCTGGCCAGCGCCCCCTCCATTTGGGCGCCCTAGGCAATTGCCTAGTTCTCCTAAATGGATGCTCCGGCCCTGGCACCGCAACCCCAGAGTCGTCTGCAACTGGACCTAATGGTCAGGGGTCCCTTTACCTTTAACTCCTATGACAAAGGGAGCAATAATGTTTTAAGTTGGCAGCAAGCAGGCTGCACTAGGGATGCCCAGCCGAGGAAGCAACTCTTTCTCCCTCTCTCCTGAACTGTGCAAACAGGCTTGGCGAGGGAGGGGGCCAGAATCCTAGTGTGAAAGAGGTCCTGCTGGCAGCCTGCTGCAGCATCCCCCACCAGAGTCTTAAATGACTTCTGCAGAGGCGGGGGAAAGCATTCCAGGAAACTTTCCTCAACTACAAGGTGGGTTCCAGGCCAGGCCTCTTTGTTCAGAGCACCTGGGCATCTATTTCAGTATCTGGCGAGGAGCTTTGCGCCTGCTTCTTTCCCCCTTCCCCTTCCCGCTCCTGCAGTGTTGGGCAACGATGCATGGAGAAATTGAAGCAATTAAAAATAAAAAAGGGCCCCGCAGGATGCATTGCTGGAAGGCGCTCAGGTTGGGCTTCTTTCATCAGAACATTTCCTGACAGCATCTCCCCTCTTAATTGGTGTTTTTGGTCTTTTGTGACCTCCAGGCTTGAAGCCTTGCACCGCCTTCTACAGACATAAAACGGGTTTCAGAAGGTCCATATTTAGGCTCCCTGCTCATTGTAAACACAAACAGCATACAGTATCACGGTAGTGATAATATAAACCGAGAACAACAGCTGTGCCTGTGATATTCGCATGTTCTGTTGACCAGAATGTAATACCTAGAACTGATGAAGCCCCAGAGCGAAACCTGAGCTATATCCGGAGGACAGGTTTTCTTCTTCCCATGTGCCACTTGGATTGAGTTTGTATGGATGGTGACACTACTAGACTCATACAACAATTTTCTTCTATCGTCGTGTTCAGGATATTGTTTTATTCATCTGCCGAAGTACTCCATGGCACAGTTACCATCGACCTAACATGAACGCTTGTTGGCACTGGGATTTCGTTGTTACACCTATCCATTGCTGAATGGTTCTAATATATAAACTATATACATTCTGTTATACATACGATATATACATGGCCTCGTTTATCAGTTGGCTTTATTGACAGATTATTAGTTCCTCATATGAGTTTTTGATGTAACTTTCATTCTATCATCAGCCTTTGTGTGGTGGTTTTTTTGTTGTTCCCTGCTCATTGTACCCACAGCCTACAAAATTACGGTGGGGACAACACTGACAAAACAAGGGTGGTGAGCAGCCACGTTAATGGAGATCCTGTTCTTTTGGTCTCCTGTCGGACAGGTATTCAGATGCTGAGGGTCTTGGAGGCAGAACTATAGACTTCATGGGGTACATTTCCTTAGCCATCTCTTGCAAGGGCTGCATCCAAAACCATACCCTCCAAGTGTCCTGGTTTTCCAGGGACAGTCCCGGAATTACGAAAGCCCTCCCGGTTTCTCCTGCCGGTGCTGAGCTCTGGAAGGAGGATGAGCCTTTGTCCTGGGCTGGCCCAGGCTTCCTCTACATGTGACTAGAGGTGGGCGTGGCCTCACCTGTGCAGGTAACAAAAGCATAGGGCTGGCTGCCATCTCTCTCTTCTTTTGACTACACTTTGACGAGGAAGCATCATATGCTTAGCCAAAGATGCTCTCTTGGCTTCTAGCCAAGAGAGGACAAAGGAGCTATCTCCTTCTGGAATAGTCTCCAAGTGTATAAAACTTTTCTAAGCTAAGTCTGCCTTCTGGGATCCTATTGTGTGAGTAAACTCTTTTTATACTTTTATAGAAGACTGTGTCGTGTCTTATCTTTTAGGAGGGAATAAAGGGGAAAATACCAGGACAGTTATTATAGAGGCTTTAGCGAGCCTGAGCATCGCATCCGTTGTGTAAGTTTAAAAGGGGAATGTTACTCTGCTAAATTGTGGAACTTGTCAACACAAGTTGGAATAGGATATAATAAAACAATATATCCTCTCCTGCATCCCTGAACATCTCTGAACATTCCCACAAAAGGACGGCGCTTGTCCCTAATGACAGTTTGTGGCTGTGGGAGAGCATCCCACCCTGGGCAGGAAGAAAGGGTGCAAGGAGTCCTGATTTTTGATTAAAAAAAAAAATGTTTTGTGTGTCTGCATCTAATCTTGCCCCTTTCTAAACATTTATTTATTGATTGGCGTGTGTCTTTTGTTTTGCAAATCTACCAAGGAATAAAACAAAATTGGGACTTGCCCATCTTCTGATAGGAAACGCTCTGCAGGGGAGGGAAAACATCGGGGCGGGGGGAGAGTTCGAGGAAGGTCAGTTGTGGGGGAGTGAGAAATGTCCCTATTTTCATCTGAGGAATGTTGGAGGGTATGCAAGACCTGAGTTATCTTTCAGCGCAAATTTATCTGAATGAATTCGCCAAGTCCCTCAGGGTGACAGCAGTGAGCAATCATCCTTTGACGAAGATTTTGTGGAGGGTTCTCAGCAGTTAAAAACGAAGCCAGGGGTGGGGGTGGGGGTGGGCAGCCATCCTGCGGGTTCTGTGCAGCTCTTGGCTTCCTTCCAAAAGCTCAGTGCAAGCAGTCAGTTTCGACTTCTGGAATGAGCCATCTAACCCTCAGAGGAGGAGGGGTGGTGACCCCACCCACCTTTGGCTTCTTCCACAGTTAACATGTGTCTTCCCCCTGACTCCCCGCAACACACACTAAGGAATGCAGCCCTCAGGCGGAAAACCGCTTGCCTGCCCCAGCTTTTGGCGAGAGCTCTTGGTTCTGTGTTGCTTGTTAAATGTACAATGTTCAGTCAACAGAACATTTGGCAGGTGCCCCCTTTCCAGTTTTCCTCTCCCCGCCATGGTACCACAAACCACATCTGGCTATGTGCTGCTGATGGAAATTGCAGCGTCCCCAATGGAAACCAACAATAACAACAACCGGGCAGCTGAGCCCACACATTTGACTTCCTTTGTGCCCAAATCCCTCCAGAGGTTTCCCAGGTCTCCAGTGCCGTCTGGGGACAGCTTTATTGGTTCTGCAGAAGGGCACAAGATCAACAGGGCCTTTGCAAAGTCTGCAGAACTTTTTGAGAGCTTGTTTTGAGGGAGGGCTGGGGGGGGGGCTTCTGCTTTCCAACCCCAGCAGATGCTGAAGGCAGGAGGTGAAGGAGGTGTATGCAGACACTGCTAGGCATGCAGAGGCCATGCCTGGCAGGATCCAGGGGGTCTCTTGGCAGTGGAGTAGCAAGGGTGAGGCGTTGGGGGCGGAGCGCCCTGGGTTCCACCCTGGAGGGGGGTGACACTTGGTGGGGGGCCCTGGCCCCCCGGCCCCCCGCCGCCCGGTAAAGGAGCCTCACTCAGCGGGTCGTAAGGTTGCCACGGGAGCAGCAGCACAGACGGACTGCACATGTGCAGGATGCTGCACATGGGCCGTCCGTCTGTGCTGCTGTTCGCGCGCTGCAGCTTTACGAGTTGCGGCTCGTAAGGTTGCTGGGCATGACAGCAGCACGGGCTGACTGCGCATGTGCGGGATTCCGCACATGCGCAGTCCATCTGTGCGTCGTGACGTCATGACGCAAGCGTCGTGACGTCACGGCACACGGACGGAGCGACGCCCCACCCCTGGGGGGTGCCCCCGCATTTGCCGCTCCAGTTCGCCACTGTTTCTTGGGAGTGGAAAGGAATCTCCATCTCTCTTTCAGATAGGAGACAACCCAGATCTCCTCTAAAGTGTGCTTTTCTACACAGCTGCCATGTGATTGCTTGGCATGCCAATAAAATAAATGCAAAAGGGCAGCCGTCTGAAACATATTGCAGTGCAGAATGGCATTAAAACATAAATATGGGCACACTTTCCATAAGAATAGATGTGATAAGGAGAACAGTCAACTCAAATGTCAAATGAACGGCTGCACTTTAGCCCAAGCTGTGCTTCCTTTCCCCCTTCCTGACCCTACGGGTGCTTCTTCCCCAGCCCAGCAGGACTGCCCCAGACTGAAAATGAGGAGGACACTGAATCTCTTCCTCCTGTGCCTGCCAGGTGAGTGGACCCCCCCGCCCCTGGCAACAGCGCGTTTCAAAACAATGGAGCAAAGTAATGGAAGCAATCTGATCCAGGGCTCTGCCTTTAGAACCTCTCTTAACTTGCTGCCCTGGGAAATACAAGGTGTGACCGGAAAGTTCGGTGAATGGTCACAGAAATCGGACAGCGAGAACTATTTGAACATACATGCCTTACAGGCCTTCAAAGTAGGCCCCCTCTGATACAATGCACTGTTGACAACGTTCGTAGAACTGTTGGAAACTTCTGGAGAAGTCCTCTTTTCGTAATGCTTTCAGTTCCCTCGTCACAGCAGCTCGGATGTGTGAAATGTTGGGAAACCTGTGCCCTTTCCGTGCAGATTTCAGTTTTGGAAAAAGAAAGAAATCCGGTGGGGCCAGATCGGGAGAATATGGAGATTGGGACAACTCAGAAACCTCAGTGTCAGGTTCTCTTATCGGTTGTTCAATAGAAATGCCAAATCCATTTGTCTTTAAGTCTTTTTATTCAGTGCCAAGCTATTTACAGTGCAGAGCTAAGTCTTATCATGTCTGCTCAGTCACTAGCAGAATCCGGAAGTGCCTCCCTCCTGTTTTGGCGCCAACACCAAAGTTTCGGCATCCTAAATTGCCGCCTTCTCCTCCTACGTGATATATGCTCCAGAACTGACGCTTCCCCCTCCGATCGAGTCTGCTGGGTGGTGCCAGGCCTCCCACTAACTCCCTGGACACCTGGCACTCCCTGGCTCCCAGCCACTAACTGCTCCTCCCCGAGACGGGACTGCCAGATTCACTCGAAGATTAATCTGTTAACACAGGTTGCGGCTCTCTATAAACACTCAGAGCTGGACTGGCAGGGGTGGGCAGATCCCTGACACTCAGTAATGATTTCACACAGAATATGCAATTCTTCCGCCATCATTCAGACGGACAAATGCCGATCCCACATCAATAACTCATGAACTCTGTCGACATTTGCCGCCGTTCTGCTCGTCGACGGTCTGCCAGACAGAGGGTCATCTTCGATGGTTTGATTTCTGTGACAATTCACCGAACTTTCCGGTCAGACCTTGTATTTAAAAAGGATCACCAAGAGCTTTTGGGGGGCAGGTGTAGTTTGTGTGTGTGTGTGTGTGTCCGTCCGGCCAGCGAGACAAGCATTTCGAGGAATGAATGTGGCTCAGAGGTGGAGAATCTTCGCATGCAGAAGGTGGGCTGCACTGGTGTGCCTTTTCCATTTGGCCCTTTGGGGAGCCAAGCTTGGCTCTTGCTGCAGAGAGCTCAGGGCAGGCAGACGTTTCCTTCTGGATTCTTGCAATATGCAACTGCAGCCCGTAGACTGGACCCATGGTCTGGTGGTGATGGTGGTGGGGAGACCCAGCTGAGCCCCTGCCTCTTTCTAACCAGCAGCACTCCTGGCTCAAGGGCAGTACGACATCGAGGACCCGGCCTACCATGACACACCTTACGTGCCTTACGAAATAGGTGAGTGCATTGCAGGCTGGCGGAAACTCTCCACTCGCTGTCTCCTGCCATTCAAATCAAGGGCACTAGAATGTGACACTCGGCTGTGCATACCTTAAAACTCTCTCCCTCTGGGGAGCAGCCAAAGGTTGCAACCCCTAGGATCACCCAGCCACAATGTGGGGAAATGCTATCTCCAGTGTGGTGTAGTGGTTAAGAGCAGTAGACTCGTAATCTGGGGAACCGGGTTCGCGTCTCCTCTCCTCCACATGCAGCTGCTGGGTGATCTTGGGCTAGTCACACTTCTCTGAAGTCTCTCAGCCCCACTCACCTCACAGAGTGTTTGTTGTGGGGGAGGAAGGGAAAAGGAGAATGTGAGCCGCTTTGAGACTCCCTAGGGTAGTGATAAAGCGGGATATCAAATCCAAATTCTTCTTCGTCTCTTCTCCCCTGCCCCCTTCTCCTCATCCTCCTCTCAAACAAAGCCTCAGTGGAATTAAACTGTGTGTCTTTTCCTTCCTTTTTTTTTAGACAGCCAAGATTATTATGATTATGCTGGTAATGGTGAGTCAACTTTTCCCTCTGCTCTGGGGGAGTTTGGGGGAAGGGAAGAACTTATTTCCACCCTGATCCCCCCCCCCCCCAAAGTGCATCCTGAGCCTTAGACTTTGGGGTGGAAATGGGAGAGCCAGGCTGGCTGAAGCTGAACCTCCCCCCCTCTCCCTCCCCACAGCAGACATTGCTCCGCAGACCCCGGAGGAGCAATATCAGTACCAGTCCCAACAGCAGAACCAGCAGGAAGTCATCCCTGCCCCAACCCAAGGTAAGCCTTTTGGGAGGGAGGGGTCCTGCAAGGGGAATTGCAGCACAACCTCCAGAAGGAGAAGCAAGGGGAGCAATGCATGGAGCCAGGGCCAGAATAAGACCTTCCGAGGCCCTAAGCACTTAAAAGATCTTGGCGCCCCCATATATATCCAATTCAAAATATAAACCGTAAAATAAAAATTTTAGTTTTCAAAAGGAAACGGAACCTACTGTAAGATGGAAAATGTTTGTTTTTGCATACTCCCACTTTATTTACATTTGAAATTTTTTTTATCCTACTTTTAGCAAAGTCTTTGATCAGGTCCTCAAGAACAATCTTACACAACACATCTGCTTCTACAATTAGTAGAGAACAGGCACCCAGCCTGCCTTGTTGCAGAGTTGTTCTGAAGTTGAATATGCTTCGGCTGAGAAAACGAATGCTCAGCTGAGCAATAGCTGACCATCGATGTTAAAAATCCGGCCGTGGAAAATTTCTGTGCCCCCCCCCACTTTCCCTTGATGCCCTAAGCACGGGCTTATTTTGCCTAATGGTTAATCCAGCCCGGGGGCGGGGGGGGGGTCACTTGGCCCCTGTTGCTAGGAGCTGTGCAAAAAATGCCAGGCTCCTCCAAACTGACCTGCTTCGGTTATAGAGATTTTAACTATTGAGATATCCCTGGCTGGCTGTGCTGTGGCTTTCATATTCCGATGCATAGCTGTCACCTTTCGGATTTGAAAATAAGGGATTTTTCCAAACTTTCGGATTTGAAAATAAGGGATGCCACCAGGGCGGTGCAATGGCACCAAGTAGCCTTGCCACCCTGCACTCCAGAGGCTGCACGCGAATGGGTGAGCAAAAGAGCGAGCGCGTAGACGGCAGGCAGGCTGGCTGTCTGGTTGGGCGTGAGGGTCTGGCTGCACAAGGCATGCAAGCTCCGCCCCCAGTCGGTCTCAGACTCCTTATTGGCAGCCGAGCAACGCAGCTGAGGAGCCTCCCTGGCCGGCAGGGAGGGAGAGGAGCTGCTTCCTTTGAAATCCGGGAAATTTAAGGGATATCAACAATCCGGGATAGCAGCGGGAAACGGCATTGGAATAAGGGAGTTTCCTGCAAAAAAAAAAGGGAGGGTTGACAGCTATGTTCCGATGTAAATAAGGGAAAGGCCAGAGGTCCATCCCTGCTTGCACCTGGGCTTGCAATGAAGACTATCAAGAGCCCTGAAGTTGGATCTGTAACCCTAATTCTCTGTCCCCCCTACCTACCCTGTTCTAGATGTTCCTGAGACAGAGCCCACTGAACCAGGCCCCCTCGGTAAGTAAGCATGCTGTAAAATTTGGGGTTGCTTGGTGGAATTTAAATCAGCTTCCCAGCTGAGACATTCCCATTCTTACTCGTAACCCGGCTACTGTGCTTTCTTAACAGGGAGGGGGTTATGATCATACCCTCCGATTTTCCAGGGACAGTCCTGGAATTACAAAAGCCATCCCAGCTTCTGATTTGATCCCAGAATGTTCCTATTTTCGCTGCCTGTGCTGCAGGGAGGAAAATGAGCCTCTTATCAAACTGCGGCGGCAGCTAGCCGAGTTTCGTGTTTTTGTTCTTATAAACCAGTCTGGAAATTCTTTTGAATGAAAGGCAGTATAGGAATGATTCTAAATAGAAATGCTTGTAACCATTGCTCAAGTCGCTTGCCTCTTAAGCGTTGGCGAATGAATAGAAATAGAATAGAAATAGAAATACTGTATTGTCACTGTACCACGTTTACAGTGAGATTAAACGAGTCCCCCTTCCCCCCCCACAATCTCTCAGTCCTTCGTACAACCACCAACCCCGAACGTCAGCTGCAATGTTGCTGTCTTCCATTCAGCAGCCTCACGGCCCACGGGTAGAAACTGTTCTTTAACCTGTTGGTTCGGCTTATCATGCTACTATATCTCCTGCCCGAGGGCAGGAGATTAAAAAGGTGCTGGCCAGGGTGTGAGTCATCCCTGAGAATGTTCCTTGCTCTTCTGAGGCAACGGTTTTCTGCGATAACATCTAGCTGACTCAGGGGACAGCCCATGATGTCTTGTGCTGTCTTCACCACCCTCTGTAGGGACTTTCTGTCCATGGCTGTCAAACCAGCGTACCACACCGTGATACAGTATGAAAGAACACTTTTTATCGTGGACTGATAGAAGGAAATCATTAGTTGTCTAACATTGTTCTTTCGCAAGACCCTAAGGAAATGAAGTCTCTGTTGGGCCTTCCTGACCACCTGGGCTGTATTGACCTTCCAAGTAAGTCTTCACTAAGGTGGACTCCCAGGAATTTAAAGGAAGAGACACTCTCCACACAGCCCCCCCTGATATACAAAGGGGCTAGCTCCCCTCTCTTCCTCCGAAAGTCCAACACCAGTGTGATGCAGCAGCTAAAAAAGCCAATGCAATTCTGGGCTGCATCAATAGGAGTATAGCATCTAGATCAAGGGAAGTAATAGTACCACAGACCTCACCTGGAATACTGTGTCCAGTTCTGGGCACCACAGTTCAAGAAGGATACTGACAAGCTGGAACGTGTCCAGAGGAGGGCAGCCAAAATGGTCAAAGGCCTGGAAACGATGCCTTATGAGGAACGGCTTAGGGAGCTGGGTATGTTTAGCCTGGAGAAGAGAAGGTTAAGGGGTGATATGATAGCCATGTTCAAATATATAAAAGGATGTCATATAGGGGAGGGAGAAAGGTTGTTTTCTGCTGCTCCAGAGAAGCGGACACGGAGCAATGGATTCAAACTACAAGAAAGAAGATTCCACCTAAACATTAGAAAGAACTTCCTGACAGTAAGAGCTGTTTGACAGTGGAATTTGCTGCCAAGGAGTGTGGTGGAGTCTCCTTCTTTGGAGGTCTTTAAGCAGAGGCTTGACAGCCACCTGTCAGGAATGCTTTGATGGTGTTTCCTGCTTGGCAGGGGGTTGGACTAGATGGCCCTTGTGGTCTCTTCCAACTCTATGATTCTATCTCCTTTGTCTTGCCAATGTTTAGGTGCAGATTGTTCTCTGAGCACCATGTGGTTACCTCTTGAACCTCCCCCTATTGAAGGCAGCCTATTGCAGCGCTGAGCTCAGTGTTGACCCCAATGCCATGACTTGATGCTTTGGCCTGCAGACTCTGGCATCACCTGAGGGTTGGTGTCGTCCAAAACAACCTCTGCCCGAGGCTGTCCAGAAGAAATCGCCCCACCCCAAAGCTCAGGTGATCACTGCACTTGTCGTAACTCTCCCCCTCTCCTTCTTCTCCATTCGTAGACTGCCAGGAGGAGCAGTACCCCTGCACCAGACTCTACTCGGTCCACAAGCCTTGCAAACAGTGCCTGAACGAAATCTGCTTTTACAGGTGAGCAGCCGCTGGAGGGAGGTCACTATCTGTCTTTCACCTGAGGACCCACAGAGGATGGGGACAGATCTAAAGAGGGTGTTGACTTGTGCCTCCACCAGGCATGGAAAGCGCCTCTGTTGCCCTTTCAAGGCTCGCAGGAGTAGATGGGGCCCCCCAAACATCTGGACGGGCCACAGTTGGTTGCCCTCTCTGCAAAGATTAGAGCAGAGCTGGGCGATATCTGGTTTCCAACATCGCGATATATCGCCAGCTAGGGACATGGGTGGTGCTGTGGTCTAAATCACTGAGCCTCTTGGGCTTGCCGATCGGAAGGCCGGCAGTTCAAATCCCCACAACAGAATGAGCTATCATTGCTCTGTCCCAGCTCCTGCCAACCTAGCAGTTCGAAAACACGCCAGTGCAAGTAGATAAATAGGTACCGCTGCGGCGGGAAGGTAAACGGCGTTTCCGCACGCTCTGGTTTCCGTCATGGCATTCCGTTGCACCAGAAGTGGTTTAGTCCTGCTGGCCACATGACCCAGAAAGCTGTCTGTGGACAAACGCCGGCTCCCTCGGCCTGAAAGCAAGATGAGCGCCGCAACCCCAGTTGCCTTTGACTGGACTTAACTGTCCAGGGGTCCTTTACCTATATCACCAGCTAAGCATTGCGATATACCAATATATATCACGATGTCTGAAATAAGGATGGAGCTACGCAGAGGCATTGGCTGGCTTCACAGTTTTCCCCAAATTGTGATTCTTTCATAGCACACATACACACACCAGGTCAAAAATTATAAAACCTATATTAGATTAGAGGGTGATATCTAGGGCATCTGGCCCTCGGTATGCTCTGTTCTGTGCTACGAGATACTGAGCCCCACTCTGCCAAGGCAGAGCGCATTGAAAAGCTCTGTACCAATGCTTAGCAGGCCAGTGCTTTTTAATTTTTGAATGCCATAAACCAACTTCACCACTTAACAGCCAACCCCGGCCCATTTTAATGGGCTTCGTGCACAAGTCAGTGACACAGGAGGCTCTTGAACCCTGGAGGGTGGGAAAGGGTGGAATTGCTCACTAATATTTTGGGCAGAGCGAAACGGCGGGAAAGGGTCCAGTGCAGAAACGGCCACGGAGGGGGGAGGCCCAACTGCAGGGCTGTGACGTTCTCTTCGCCCCTCGCACATTCATTTCCCTAGCCTCCGCCGCGTTTACGTGATCAATAAGGAGATCTGCATCCGCACCATCTGTGCCCATGAAGAGCTGCTCAGAGGTAAGCAGGCCTGGATGTGCCACCTCCCCCCCCCCCCAATGCGCTGCCTCGGAGAGCCCAGCAGATGAAGCAGTCCTGGGACTGCAGCCATGGGGCAGACGTGGGCTGTGAGACCCATGGGTGGGCAGTAGCTTTCCAAAGAGGGCATCTAGCCCCGATAGGATGGCTCCCTGCCTGCTTATTAGGTCCCCAAGGGAAACCTCTAGGCCAGGCACCCCCAAACTTGGCCCTCCAGCTGTTTTGGGACTACAACTCCCATCATCCCTAGCTAACAGGACCAGTGGTCAGGGGTGATGGGAGTTGTAGTCCCAAAAAAGCTGGAGGGCCGAGTTTGGGGATGCCTGCGTCTAGGCCCAAGGCTGCCTCCTCGAGGGGCTTGAGGAGACCTCTGTTTGCTTCCCCCCCCCCTTGCAGCCGACCTTTGCCGGGACAAGTTCTCCAAGTGTGGCGTCATGGCGACCAGCGGCCTCTGCCAGAGCGTGGCCACCTCCTGTGTCAGAAGCTGTGGCGGCTGCTGAGCTGGCACTGGACGAGAGGGGAGGCCTTTCTGCACCACGGACGCCGCCACCGCCACAGGAGCCGACCCCCAGAGGAGGAGGGAGAGCGACTCAGCCGCAAGACCGCCTGTCCTGGCTGACGTTTTCCTCCTCCTGCCTGGCCTCACAGGAAGTCATTGGTGCTATTGGAGGTGGCGGGGGGGGGGGGCAAGGGCAGAGTCCGACCTTGTGCACATTCATAGTCTAGTGTGTTTTAATTTTCATTCCTTTTTTTATAATAATAATAAAAAAAACGGTGCTAGAGGGAAAGCAGCTTAACCCGTGATTCACGGGTACTGCAGGGGCCGGTGGGATATTAAAAACCACTAGGAGGGCCAGGGGGCTATTAAGACCTCCACATTTCCATCCCCCCCACCATGAAGCGCAACCAAAGGTCAGGGTGCAGCTGTTTTTACTTCTCCCATAGCTGTAAGCCTACTTTTTGTGTGATTTCCCCCTCCCTACTTTTCTACAAAACGTTTAAATAAATAAAACAAAACCCAAAGTATTACAATTTCTTTCCTCCAAGAACTGACCAGGTGTTGAGAAGAGGAGGCTTTTATTCTTGTTCACATTTATCCATAATAACAAACACCACCGGAAATATAAAAATATAACTTTCTACGTTCGTTGATTAATGGTTACACAAAGAACCAAAGGAAGAGAAATATATACATACACAATTAGTGTGTGCATTTTGGTAAAAACAACCACCACCACCTTGGTCACATTTAAGAAAGGGAGGAAACATCAGCCTAGACCAGGCATCCCCAAACTCGGCCCTTCAGTTGTTTTGGGACTACAGTTCCCATCATCCCTGACCACTGGTCCTGCTAGCTAGGGATGATGGGAGTTGTAGTCCCAAAACATCTGGCGGGCCCAATTTGGGAATGCCTGGCCTAGACGGATTGACACGTGTCTCCTCTCAGGCCCCTCTCCCTGCAGGGCTTTGCCTGCACCCTCACGAGCCCCCCAGCCGCCCATGGGTGGGGGGGAGAATAGCGTTTTTTGAAAATAAACTCTGGGACAAAATGCATCTCTTTGATGAGCCGAAGGGAGGAGTTTCAGATGCAGCCCGAAGAGGCATCAATTAAAATAAAAAGAGCGGCTTGTGGCCAACATTAGTCCTATTCAGAGTAGACCCACTGGAATGAATGAACTTCAGCCTATTACCGTATTTTTCGCTCCATAAGATACACTTTTTCCTCCTAAAAAGTAAGGGGAAATGTCTGTGCATCTTATGGAGTGAATGTGTGGTTCCCTGGAGCTGAACTGCCCAGGGGCAAAAGCAGATCGTGCTTTTTTTTAAAAAGAGAGAGAGAAGGGGGTGTTGAAAGGAAGCCGGCTGAGCAGCTGCTCAGCAAACGATCGGGAGAGAGATAAGGGAGAGAGATTCCAGCCCTGCCCCCTTGCAGAGGGAGGCTGTTTCCCCAGCGACATGTGACTGGCTGATTAGATTATCTGTCTGGAAACTGTAGAAATGGCTCCCTTTTCCTGAAGCTGCAGAACTGTGAGTTAAACCCCATGAAACAGGATTTTTTTCCCTTTGCAAAGGAAGCTCAACAATTTTGAGCTAATCCTCAAAAAATGGGGCTTTTCTCCTTTGCAAAAGAAGCTGCAGAAATTTGAGCTGATCCTCAAAAAAATGGGGCTTTCCCCCTCTAAAAACTAGGTGCGTCCTCTGGTCAGGTGCGCCTTATAGGGCGAAAAATACGGTAATCTGAATCGGTCAGATCTGAGCAAATGGCCAAGAAAAGAGAAAGAAACCTTGCCCATTTGTCTTTTACACAAATCAGTGGAGAGGTTTGCAAGCCCCAGGAGCAGGCTGGCCAAATGATGGTTAGCTTGTTTAGTAGTAAGAAGGTGGGACACAGGCCTCCACCCCCCCCCAAGTGGGGTCTGGAGACCGAGGAGCTGTTTGGGGAGGGGGGTCCAGCCTAGGGTGCCGAGAGGATGGATGCTGGGCTGAACTTGGCTTGGCCCTTCCGTACCTCCTGGTTCAGCTGCTCCTTCAGGGTGGAGATCTGTGGGAGAGGCAGGCAGCAGGGGTCATTTGGGTCCTCCCGTGGTCATAGCACCCCCACCCCCAGGACTGCCACGGAGGCAGGGAAAGAAGCATACCTGCTCCTCTAGGCCTTTGACCCGCTGCCGGTGGGCCCGCTCCCGGGCATCCAAGGTGTGCTCTGCTTGGAGCTGAGAGCTGCGCAGCCGCTCAGCCTCCAGCTGCAGGTCCTGCCGGTGTCGGGTTGAGGAGTCCAGCCTAGTCTGGGCCTGCTCCAACTCTGCCACCTGTGCCTGGGCAAGGAGAGGGTGAAGGAAAACCTTGCCAGGGGGACCCGCGCCTTCTCGAGCCTCATGGTTGCTGGGACACCCAGCCGTCTCCCCAGCAAATCTCCCGGAATTCAGTAGTTGCAACCACCTCTGCTTTAAACTATCCTACATTCAGAAAATACCTGAAGGCAGCCCTGTTTAGGGAAGTTTTTAACTTGTGATTTTGATGTATTTTAATATTTGTTGGAAGCCGCCCAGAGTGGCTGGGGAGACCCGGCCAGATGGGCAGGGTACAAAAATAATAATAATAATAATAATAATAATAATAATAATAATAATAATTCAACTGACAGCCAAGTTCCTAGTCCTTAAGACTGGAGATAAGCCTCGAAAGCATGTGCAGTGCCTACGGATCTCCTGCAACCCTAGGCAAAGGCCCATCCAGGGGCGGGTGGTCAGTGTTCTGCAGAGCTCCTTTTGCCCCTCCGTGGTTGAACCAGAGAAATGAGGCAAAAATGGGCTAGGCTAGCTCCTTGTGGGGTTGGCAACGCTTGCATTTCCTTGACAGGGCCAAAGGCAGAACTAGCAGGAGACCGGCAGGTAGTTCTCTCTTCCCCCTCAAAACTCCTTGTGGAGAGAGGCAGGAGGCGGAAGAGAGGAGCGCTCCTAGCCAAGGAAGCTGGATAGCTCAGCTGGTTAGAGCGTGGTGTTGATAACACCAAGGTTGCAGGTTCGATCCCCGCAAGGGACAGCTGCATATTCTTGCATTGCAGGGGGTTGCATTAGAATAGATAATAATAATAAATAATAATAATAATAATAATAATTTATTATTTATACCCCGCCCATCTGGCTGGGTTTCCCCAGCCACTCTGGGCGGCTTCCAACAAAACATTAAAATGCAGTAGTCTATTAAACATTAAAAGCCTCCCTAAACAGGGCTGCCTTCAGATGTCTTCTAAAGGTCTGGTAGTTGTTGTTCTCTTTGACATCTGAAGGGAGGGCGTTCCACAGGGTGGGTGCTACTGCCGAGAAGGCCCTCTGCCTGGTTCCCTGTAACTTGGCTTCTCGCAGCGAGGGAACCGCCAGAAGGCCCTCGGCGCTGGACCTCAGTGTCCGGGCAGAACGATGGGGGTGGAGACGCTCCTTCAGGTATACTGGACCGAGGCCGTTTAGGGCTTTAAAGGTCAGCACCAACACTTTGAATTGTGCTCGAAAAGGTACTGGGAGCCAATGCAGATCTCTCAGGACCGGTGTTATGTGGTCTCGGCAGCCGCTCCCAGTCACCAGTCTAGCTGCCGCATTCTGGATTAGTTGTAGTTTCCGGGTCACCTTCAAAGGTAGCCCCACGTAGAGCGCATTGCAGTAATCCAAGCGAGAGATAACTAGATGAATCTCAGGGTCCGTTTCCGACTCTAGGATTCTGTGATTCTATGGCTGAGGTCCAGCCTTGGGACGTGGGCTGGGCTACTCCCCTGGAAGGCACTTGGGCCAGGCTTTCAAGAGCAGCCTGGGAAGGGCACCGGGACTCCACGCTAGGGTTCTCTGGATGGTGCCGAGCTTCTTCAGGGGGAAGGCAGCCCAATCAGAGAAAGCAGTTGAGCACACCAACTGGAATGGAGGAAATTCAAAGGGGGGGGGAATTCAAGCATCGCCTAAAAGCGGGGAGCAGAGCCTGGGCTAGGTAACCACAGCCGAGTCAGATTTCCCAAGGAGGAAACCCCACAGAGGTCACTTGGGGAGGGGCCTACTCCTGAGTAGGTGTGCCTAGGACCGCTGCAGCGGATGGAGAAAGGAGGCGTGATGGCCCTCCTACAAGGCAACTGCAGACAGAGGGGCTGTGTACAAAATTTACCATCTTGGGAACGGCTTCTTTTAAAGGGAGAGAGCTGTCTTAGTTCTTGGTATGGTGGTCTCCCTTCACAGGCCCCCAGACAGACTGGAACATTTGAGTCAGCTGTGGGAGGGAGGAAAACCTTCGGGGGGGGGGGAGAGAGAGAAGAGTCGTTACCTCAAGGAGCCGGATCTGCTGCTGAGCCTCCGTCAGCTCCTGCTCCACACCGGCGAGGGACCTGTCCAGGCGGCCCTTTTCGGCAGAGAGGCGGACAGAGTCCTCGTGGGTCTTCAGCTTCTCCCGCTCCACCTGGGGGGGGGGAGGGTTCAAAGCAGAGGTGTCAGGAAGCCAAGCGCCCACCCCCTACCCCCCGCTGCTTCTTGCGGATGTGTTTCTTCACGGAAAGGCACTCTGCACATGCTCAAGCTCCTAGAGACCACGGGCCCCTGCCCTCCCTTCTGCTCAGACCCCGAGGGGCTTGCCTTGTCGAGGGTCTTCCTGAGGGCGTTCCTGTCCTTCTCCAGGCGCAGGGACGAGCGCTCCGCCTCCCGCTTCTCGTTCTCCAGCTGCGCCAAGGCGCGCTGTAGGCTGCTGACGCGCTCCTGGAAGAGGCGCCTGTCCCCCTGCACCTTCTGCAGGCTCCGCAGCCCGATGGCCTCGCTCTCCTGGCTCTGGCGCAGAAGCTGCAATGGAAGGCAGGAGAGAAAGGCAATGGGAGCTTTGTAGGTCGCCCTGGCGCAGTGGCGTCACAAGGGGGGGCGGTTCACCCCGGGTTCCGGGGGGTGACACTTGGGCCGGCCCCGCCCTGTCCGCGGGCACCGAGCAAGCCTGCTCTGCTCGGCGGCTCGTGGGGGTGCCCCGCCGCTGTGCTTTTCGTGCAGCGGCGCTGGTTAAGACGGAGTGCGCATGCGCGAAATGTCGCGCGTGCGCACGCCGTTGCTGCTCCCAGCGGCAGTGGCCCGGCAACGGAGTGCGCACACGCGCATTTCGCGCATGCGCACTCCGTTGTGACGTTGCATCATGGCGTCACAAAGTAACGTCACGACGCCCCGCCCCCAGGGGGATGCCTCCGTTCGCCGCCCCGGGTAGCGAGGAGGCTTTCTCCGCCCCTGCCCTGGCGGGACCATTCAGCTCCCTCCGCCCCTGCCCACCCGCCTGGTTCAAACCACACAGTGCCTCTGGGGCAACAGGTGGGAGGCCTGGCTCTGGGCACAGGATCCCACCCCCTAGCACCAAAACTTCCATTAAAAAAATGCCCAACAACAACATCTCAGGCTCGAGTCTGCCAGACCCTGCTGGGACCCCTGAGGAGAAAGTTCTGCAACTACTTCCCAAGCAATAAAGCTGTTCTGCGTTATATTATGCGTGCCTGGCGGAATTTGTACAGCAGGTCGCAGAATTCCATTTCCCCAGGAACGGAACCAGAGTATTTTTGCTGGGGGGAACCTGCTGCCGCTGCCACCTAAGTGTTCCGCTCCAAACCCCCCACCCCACGCTCTGTCTGTGGGGGGGGGGGGGCGCAAGGACTCACTTCTTCCTGCTGCTTGACCAGCCCCTCCAGCTCTTCCTTCTGCAGCTCCAGCTCCCCCTGCTGCCCCTTCATCACCTGGAGCTGCTCAGAGAGGATCCCGTTCTGCTTCTTGGCTTCCGAGACGGCTTGGCGGGCCGCATCCAGCCGCTCCTGAAACAGGCAACAACGTGGATGTGGGTTCCTGCTGTGAAGCCATCCCCCTTCCCCTATTCTGCTGCCTTCTTGGGGTGGGGGGACTTACCAGTGGAGCCAACCCAGGGAGAGGAGGCAGCGGATGCCACCCCAAGGGCCTGCCTGGCACTCTCCTTACCTGCAAGACCCTCCGGTCGTGCTCACTGGCTGTCAGGGCCTTCTGCAG
Source organism: Darevskia armeniaca (assembly GCA_034641395.1). Classification (NCBI taxonomy): domain Eukaryota; kingdom Metazoa; phylum Chordata; class Lepidosauria; order Squamata; family Lacertidae; genus Darevskia; species Darevskia armeniaca. The sequence goes on from JAWWNF010000204.1 coordinate 398,553, forward strand.
CTGCAGCACTTTCTCCTGGGCTGAGCTGGCACTGTTTTGGCTCTCGGAGAGGGAGGCGCTGAGCCCCTGCACCTTCTCCTTCAGGGAGTTCTCGGCCTCCGTAGCCTTCACCAGAGAGAGATTCAGGCGGTCTAAGGACAGCTGCAGGGCGCTGGCTTTCTGCTCGGCCTCAGACACCTGGGGGGTGGGAGAGGACACAGATTAGGCTGCTGGTGGGGGGCGCGAGGTCAGTCCCTCCAAGTGTCCCTATTTTCCAGAGACAGTCCCGAATTTACAGAAGCCGTCCCGGTTTCCAATTTGATCCCGGAATGTCCCGCTTTCCCTTAGGACGTCCTTATTTTCATCTGGGAAATGTAGGAGGCAAAGGAGTTATGCAACACACACACACACACACACACACACACACACACACACACACACACACCCCAGAGCCAAGGAGAGAAGTAACTACACAACCTTTAGAAGACATCTGAAGTATAGGGAAGTGGTTTTTTTTTTTAAAAGGTTTAATGTTTTATTATGTTTTTATATATATTGGAAGCCGCCCAGAGGGGCTGGGGCAACCTAGTCAGATAGGTGGGCAAGAAGAAGAAGAAGAAGAAGAAGAAGAAGAAGAAGAAGAAGAAAAAGAAGAAAAAGAAGAAGAAGAAGTGATAACACCAAGGTTGCAGGTTCGATCCCCGCAAGGGACAGCTGCATATTCTTGCATTGCAGGGGGTTGCATTAGAATAGATGATAATAATAATAATAATAATAATAATTTATTATTTATACCTTCCCATCTCGCTGGGCTTCCCCAGCCACTCTGGGCAGCTCCCAACAGAATATTAAAAACATGATAAAACATCAAACATTACGAACTTCCCTAAACAGGCCTGCCTTCAGATGTCTTCTAAAAGTCAGGTAGTTGTTTATTTCCTTGACATCTGGGAGGGCATTCCACAGGGCGGGCGCCACCACCGAGAAGGCCCTCTGCCTGGTTCCCTGTAACCTCGCTTCTCACAGGGAGGGAACCGCCAGAAGGCCCTCAGCACTGGACCTCAGTGTCCGGGCGGAACGATGGAGACGCTCCTTCAGGTATACTGGGCCGAGGCCGTTTAGGGCTTTATTGAATAGGACGTCCCTATTTTCATAGGGTATAGAAGCGGTGTCCCAATGGCTCTTGAGAGGTGGCAGCCAAAGAAATCCTCTTCCCCGGTTGCATGTCCTGTCCACAAACTGCGGCCTAGCAGAGCCGGCTGCCACCTCCTGTGATCGCAAGAAGCCTTCCAGGCCATGACCATGGAGGTCCTGGGTTCATCCCCAGAAGCACCTGCAAGAGGTATGGGGAAAGCTGAACCACCCAGCCACCCTCCTCTCAGAGGCCCCAGAGAGCAGCTGCTGCCAGTCAGTGCAGGCGAGTCTGATCAGGGCTGCTTGAGGAGGGGTCACCTGTCTCTGCAGGACGTCGATTCTGTCGTGTAGACCCTGGATCTCCGCCTCGCGGTCGCTCAGCACCAGCTTGGACCTCTGCAGCTCGCCCTCCAGCGACCGCCTCAGGAGCTCCAACTTGGTGCTGCGGCTCTCGGAGGCATCCAGGATGTCTTTGAGGCGGCGCTTCTCCAGCTCCAGCTTGGCCTCGCTGGCCTTCATCTTGGCGATCTTCTCCTGAGGGAAGAAGAGAGGAGGCAGAGGGCGGCCATTGCCAGTTGCCTCAGGCCTTTTCTGAGGAAACTGAGGGAACAGAGAGCTTAGAGGGAATGAAAACCTGCTGAGAGGCAGAACTGGACAGCGGGCCAAACAGCATTTGGGGGGGCACAGAGGGGTCCAAGAGCTGCATTTTGCTAGGGTCTTCTTGGTCCTCTCAGCCAATGGCTTCTGGGGGTGTCCCTGGCAACTCTGAAGGACTCCAGAGGAATCCCAATGATAATCTGGGGCTCTGGGCTTTATCTGCATTAATTGCCTTAGAATTTGCCTCCTTTTTCCCATTGGGAAGGATGTGCTTCCTTTAACTTTTCCTCATAAATTATTGCTCTTTTTATGGCGGAGTGAGGTGGGGGTCAGTGGTTTCAAGGAGGTACCTGAGACACAAAAGGTTCCGGCAATTCCCTCAGTCCTGAGGGAAAACTGTTTCCCCCTAAAGCTGCCTCCTTTTCCTCCGAGAATTCGGTCACCTCACATTTGTCCAGGGAGGAAATGACCTGGAATAGGACTCCCCCCCCTTCACACACATAACTACATGGTTAAAAACCTCCAGTGTTAGCCACGCCAAGCCGGGGGGGGGGCAGCCTTGAAAACAACCATTTTCTTCTCATTTTGGCGATTAATTCTCCCCACCAGCACTCAAGAGATCTCACTGCTCTCCTCCAGCCAAGTTACCTCACCTACACAAGTGCCACCCTTTCCATAGAGAAGCCAGGGCCAGCCCCAGGCACGGAAAAGCACTCTGCACATGCTCTGTGGCACTTTAAAAACAAAACAAAACCTTCTTGTTGCATCAACACTTTTCACAGCAGTTCAAGTATCACATGGGAACATTTCAAAAGAATTTGTTTGACCAGCTCAGCAACATTCGCCAAGAAAGAATGTCTCCCTTTTCTGAGCCAAAATTTAAGCAAACGTTTTCTAGCATTTTATTACGTATTGGTCACACACTTTAGTGCCCCCCCACGCCTCCTGCTCCTCTCTCTCTCTCCCCACCCTCTCATGCCCCCCCACTGCATGGGGACCCCCTTCTTCCAACTCTCAAACCAAGAAAAGGGAACAGCAGCCTCTTTCTCCACGGGAAACGGTTCCAAGCTAAGGGGGAGCACGACTGGTGGCCCAGACCTGAGCTGCTGCTTCCCCCACCTCCCTCATCAGCTCAGCATATTCCTTGGTCTCTGCCAGGTCCCTTGGCAGCTGCCCAACTTTGTTCCTTGATCGGAGCAAAATATACACCAGGAGGCTTAGTTTGGCCAGAATTGAGTATACACTTTCAGAGTTAACGCTAAATACATTACTTCCGGTCAATGAACCACCATAGCTGTTAGACGGCCGTGAAAATTTGCAACCCGGGCTTTTTAGACTCATCTACCCAGACGCGGGTGGCGCTGTGGTCTAAACCACAGAGCCTAGGGCTTGCCGATCGGAAGGTCGGCGGTTCGAATCCCTGCGAAGGGGTGAGCTCCTGTTGCTTGGTCCCTGCTCCTGCCAACCTAGCAGTTCGAAAGCACCTCAAAGTGCAAGTAGATAAATAGGTACCACTCCAGCGGGAAGGTAAACAGTGTTTCCGTGTGCTGCTCTGGTTCGCCAGAAGTGGCTTAGTCATGCTGGCCACATGACCCAGAAGCTGTCTGCAGAAAAACGCCAGCTCCCTCGGCCTATAGAGCGAGGTGAGCTCCGCAACCCCAGAGCCGTTCGCGACTGGACCTAATGGTTAGGGGTCCCTTTACCTTTACCCAGCTATTATCTGAAACCAAAGCGGCACATTGGTTGCCAGATGTGGATTCCCCACCACCACCAGCCCTCCTACCCCACAAGAGGAGTAACCCACACAAATCAGCTGATGGCCAGGCCTTGTGTGTGTAAAATGACCCCTCCAGGCCCATCCAGTGATGGACCTGGTGACTGGGGAGGGAGCTTCAAGTCCACTGTTCGTTCCCCCACCCCCAAGTTTTGCTGCCAGGGCCAAAACTGAGGCCTTCCAGGAGTGAGGAGGGCGGGCAGCGGAGGTAGAGCTCCTTCCTCACAGACCGACCTGCTGCTGGGCACCTTCCTCGCCCTGTGGTCCCGCTTCCCTGCCTAGCGTGGCCTCACCTGGGTTGCCCTACGCTCGCTGTCGGCCGCCTGCAGGCTCCGCTCCAATGCGGCCAGCCTGTCCGCCAGGGCCTTGCGCTCCCTCTCGTTCCGGCGCAGGGTCTCCTCCTGCTGCATCAGGGCCGTCTGGGCGCCGCTCAGCTTCCCGTCCGCACTGCGCCTCCCTGCAGAGGAGGAAAGAGGGCAGAGCGCTCAGTGGGCAGAGGCAGGGCAAAGGCAGGGCTTGTGGCCCTTGAAATCTCCCCTTGAAATTTCCCCAAGAAATCTCCATCTCAGCAGAAAGCAAGGACACATACCACGGAGTCAGCAAATGCCCCCCACCCAATCTCAGCACGAAACAGCGTCACCCACCCCAGTCCCTTAAGGCTGATGAGTAGAAAGAGACCTCTCCTTTGCCCCACCCCACCCTCACATGGGCTTCATCCTGCCACAGGCTGCTAGGTCCTTAAGGCCAGGACAGGCAGATTCATGACCCAGCTCCTCTTTGATAGAAACTGCCATTTATTTTAGTGCAGGGGGGCACCCCCCACTTCACTTCCCTGATGGGAAATGCAGTTTAACGGCTTAGCTGATGTTTTCTTAATTCCACCCCCCCCCCGGCTCTTCTTACAAAACTCGGGAGGTGGTGTTATTCAAGGGAACCTTTGAAAAAAACGCCACAGAAACGAGGTTTGGTGCTGACTTGGGCTGGGTGATATATCCATATATCGTCCAAAACCGATTTGAAATCTGTTTTGTGGTATCGGTTTCATAGCTTCTGACCTGGCAATATATCAAGAATCATGTAGTTTGTGTGTGCTGTGCAAAAATCACAATGTGGGGGAAACCACATTGGATGTCAGGGATCTGCCCACCCCTGCCAGTCCAGCTCTGAGTGCATACAGGGACCCGCAACCTGTGTTGACGACAGATTCATCTTCGAGTGAATCTGGCAGCCCCTCTTCGGGGGAGGAGCAGTTAGTGGCTGGGAGCCAGGGAGGGCCAGGTGTCCAGGGAGTTGCTGAGAGACCTGGCACCACCCAGCAGGGGGGGGGGCGTCTGAGGGGGAGGCGTCAGTTCTGGCGCCTATCTCACGTAGGAGGAGAAGGCGGCAATTCAGGATGCCGAGGCTTTGGTGTTGGCGCCAAAACAGGAGGGAGGCACTTCCGGATTCTGCTAGTGACTGAGCAGACATGATAAACTGAACTCTGCACTGTAAATAGCTTTGCACAAAATAAAGAGACTTAAAGACAAGATGGCTTGGTCTTACTATTGAACAACCGATAAGAGAATCTGACACCAGCCAATTGCTCTACACAGCTCCATCCTTATTTCAGACATTGCGATATATATTGCAACGTTTAGCTGGTGGTATGAAGTTGAACACCAACTCCATTCTTATGTCAGGCATTACGATATATCAGCATATCGCAATGTTCAGCTTGTGATCTATCGCGACATTGGAAACCAGGTATCGCCCAGCCCTAAGGGTGACACAGCAGAGTAGACAGAGACCTCCGACCCCCTCTGACCCACCTTCGTCGCATTCGGCCACCTGCTTCTGCAGCTGCTGCGCTCGAGTCACAGCGACATCCCGCTCGGCCTCCATCTCTGCCAGCTGCCCGTTCAAGGTGCCCAGCTGGGAACGGGCTTCGTCCTGGACCCCAAGGAGGACGGATAGAAAGGGGGAGAGGAAGGGAGGAAGAACAACAAGGCGATTGGCTGTCAGGATCCGAGCGGGAAGGTGGCCTTGGCCCCAGGGGCGTAGCGAGGGGGGCGGGCCGCCCCAGGCAGCACCCTGGTGGGGGTGACACTCGGGGCGGGGGCTTTTTCTTTTCTTTTTTTTAAGGCTATTTTCGGCGCTGCCGGGGCGGAGCCACAGGGGCAGCCAGTGAGGATGGGTGTCACGCTTGTCGCTGACGTGACACCCCCCCTGCGGCTCCGCCCCGGCGGCGCCGAAAATAGCCTCCCCCCCACTTTCAGCGGCTTTTTTCGCCACTGGACTCCCTGGGCGGAGCCGTGGCATGGAGGAGAGGGGTGGACCAGCGAGGAGGGGTGGCACACTTGTCGCTGACATGACACCCCTCATCCCTCCTCACTGGCCCGCCCCTTTCTATGCCGCGGCTCCGCCCAGGGAGCCCAGCGGCGAAAAAAGCTGCTGAAAGGGGGGGGGAGGAAAACAAAGCAGGCGCTTGAAAGCGCCTGCTTTGTCTTCCTTCCCCCCCCTTTCAGCGGCTTTTTTCGCCGCAGCATGGAGGCAAGGGGCGGAGGCGTCGCTCCATGCGCATGCGCGTCGTGATGCCCCGCCCCCAGGGGTGCCGCTTGGCTTGCCGCCCCCGGCAGCCAAGCGGCATGCTACGCCCCTGCTTGGCCCATGAAGGCTCAGAACCTCGTGGGAAAGTAGAGATCCACCCGCCCCTGCGCCAACTGTGGCCGCCATACCCGCTCTCGCTGCGTCTCCCTCAGTTCCTGCAGGAAGTCCCGGAGTGCGGAGCGCACCACCTCTGGGTCGATGTCGGCTACCAGCTGCTCGCTCCGGCTGGGGGAGCCAGCGAGCTCCGGGGAGAGGGGGCGGGAGGCCACGCTGCCTGCCTGCGGTGTGGGGCTGCCTGGCCCGTCTGCGGTGACGTCCCCTAGAGAGAGAAAGCACAAAGGAAGTGGCTGCCAGTGTCGAAAAGCAGCCAAGATCTCGGCGAAAGGCCGGTGAGCAGAGGACGGTGTCTCTCTCTGCCCCCTCAGAGGACGGCACTTACCCTTCGGGGGGGAGAAGAGCCTCTTGGGGGAGCCGCCACGGGCCCTGAAGGCGGGGCTAGGGGCGCGGCCCCCATGGCCGATGCCCATCGTGCGCCGGAGGGCCGAGTGGAGGCGGCCCAGCTTGAACTCCACGTCGCGCTTCAGGCCCTCCACGCGGGCGAGCTCCGCTTCCAAGCCGTGGACCCGCCCTTCGGAGGCGCTCAGCCTCAAGCTCAGCTCGGCCCCCTCGGCCTGCGCCTTCTCCAGCTTGATCTCCAGGTTGCGGCCGTTGTCCATCAGCTTCTTCTCGTTGCCGCGGGCCTCCTCCAGGCTCCCCAGAAGGCCTCTCTCCCGCAGGCGGAACTCGCCTTCCAAGTCCACGATCTTCCTTTGCAGGTTGAGGAGCTGGCGAGGAAGAGGTACAGGTTGGGCAAGCGTATAAACTGCCCTGGACTCTGTGTTCACCATCAGAGGCCTTTCTTCGTGTGCCTCCTCCAGGTGAGGTCTGGAAGGTGGCAACGCCAGGAGGGGCCTTTTCTGTAGTGGCTCCCCGTTTGTGGAATGCTCTCCCCAGGGAGGCTCTCCCAGCACCTTCATTGCATATCTTCAGGCTCCTGGAGAAACTAGGCCTTTCTGACCATAAGATGTACCTAGTTTTTAGCGGAGGAAAGGGGGAAAGCCCCGTTTTTTGGGGGATCAGCTCACAGTTGGGCAGCTTCTTTTGCAAAGGGGAAAAGTCCTGTTTTTGGGGGATCAGCTCACAGTTGGGCAGCTTCTTTTGCAAAGGGGAAAAGCCCCGTTTTTTTGAGGATCAGCTCAAAGTTGTGCAGCTTCTTTTGCAAAGGGGAAAAGTCCCGTTTTTTTGAGGATCAGGTCAAAGTTGTTGAGCTTACTTTGCAAAGGGGGAAAATCCTGTTTTTATGGGGTTCAACTCACAGTTCTGCAGCTTCTTTAGGAAAGGAAAGGGAGCTGTTTCTACAGTTTCCAGACAGATAATCTAATCAGCCAGTCACATGTCGCTGGGGAACCAAACAGCCTCCGTCTGCAGAACATTCCTCCCCTTACTTTTCAGGAGGAAAAAAGTGCGTTTTATGGAGCGAAAAAATACGGTATGTCTGTGGGAAGGTTGGGTTATTGTTTCATTGTCTTGGTTTAATTATTTACTGGTGCTTTATCCTGTATTTTATTCTGTGAACTGCCTTGAGATCATTGGATGAGGGGCGCGGTATATAAATTTAATAAATAAAGTAAAATCAGTCTGTTGGGGGCCATATACAAGAAGTGAGCAGAGTCAGAGGCAAAGAAGTGCTGCCAACTGAACTGCCCCGGCTTTAGTTTTCACCGGAGGAACCTCAGAGTAAAACTGTCGGTCTTGTGCAGGTCTACTCAGAAGTAAGCTCTGCTGGGGTTACTCCTAAATGAGCGCACAAGCAACTAAGGGGGAGGGATGCAGTCCACACACACCCTTTAGTCAGTGGTGGGGCAGAACGAGCCAATAATTTTGTAAGCTGTATGTCCTTGTTTCTCGATTTGATCCTTTTACATGGTTGGGTCTGTTTTGTGGTCTTTTATGTCGTTATTTTTTACTGATTATAGTTTAGTAATTCTTTACTGTAATCGTTAAGTGCAAACTGCTTAATTATTACTTGCTGATATTTGTTTACTATGCTATTCTAAGTGATCATTGGATATTGCTTTACTTCATACGAGTTGCTTTTTTAAAGTTATGTTTTTATTGTGACTTTTTTTTGTATTGGATCAGATAGTTATTAGGTGTGTGATCTGTGCTATTCTGTTGTTTCTTCGGCTCGAAACCCGCCTTGTGTATAGTAATCAGAAAGGCGGGATACAAATAAAAAAACGAAATGAAGTGCGCATGACAGATCAGAATCGGAGCTTTACCCTGAAGCCACATCTCCAGGCTGGGCTCAGGTCAATCGCACTCTGCCGTGGGAATTCACCATATATCAACGTCCCAGGAAGCAGCACCCATCCCAGGAGAGCTTGAGGGGATTTCCTGGGTGCCCAGGACAATGCCCAGCTGCAAAAGGTTTGCAGGCCAGGCCCTCACCTCCTTCCGGGTCGACTCCCGGGTGGCTTCACTCTCCACAATCTTCTGCTTGAGGCTGAAAGACTCCCTCCTGCTCTCCTCGTCCCGCTGCTCATCCAGGGCCACCCGGGCCTGGAGCTCAGCCACCTCCTGGCTCTTCTTGGTGTTTTCGCTGTCAAGCATCTTGACCTGTGCAAAGGGCGTGAAATAAACAGAAATCTGCTCTTATTCCCTTATGGGGTACACAAGAGCCTTTCCAGGTTCTCCATCGGTAGGAGTAAATTTACAGAGGCCAAACAGATAAAAATTGAGAAGCAAAATTTTATTATATCTGTTGCAACAGGGCCTTCACTCCCAAAAATGGAGGAGGGAGGAGGAACCCAGAACAATGGTGTGCCAGCTCCTATATAGACTTTTGAAATTTCCCCCCTTCCGCTCAAGACCACCCCCCTATACATCATACATACATCACAAAAAGGGGTGTAACCCAGGACCCCCTCTCAGATACACATTTCAGCAAAACAAAAGGTTTCTTGTTTCCTGCCCTGGCCTGGCAGGGCTAATGTAGGGCTAACGATCCAAATCCATTTTAGGTGGTGGGTTCTTTGTGAGGGAAATGGCCCATGTCTGGCACTCAGGCATCAGGATGCCAGAGATTATCACTTTATTTTCCTGAGACAATCACCCCCTCCTTCCTTGCAGAGAAACAGTTTGTCAGTTTGGGAGTCAAAATGGAGACAGGCCTGTCTTCCTGTGCTGCTTCAGACATGTGGCCTTGTTTTGCTTGGCACACTTATGAACAATTATTATTATATATATATAAGACCTTGATATTATTACAACAATTGACAAAGGGAAGGATCCTGGTTCTTGCTGAGAGAGAGCGAAGGGGTTGGACCCGGAGGTGGATGGGCCTTTGTCTTTTCAGAGGGGTGGAAGGAGGTTCGAGAGGGAGGGAGGGTGTGGCGCTGCAGCAGGCTGCCGCTATTCACGGCTCATTTCGGTCAGTGGAAAACAGGTCCTGCAGGCTCCTGAACAGTTTCCAAAGCCTGCCAAACCTATTGTAGCCAAAGGCTGAACAAGCTTCTGAAACATCTTCTACAACTCTCTTGAAAGCTAGCTGTCTCCAACCAGAAAAACAGAGAGAAGGTGGGTGGAGGGAGGGAAAGAGATGCAGAAACAAACAAACAAACAAACAAACAAACAAACAAACAAACATGATCAACAACCCATGAGATTTGCTCTACGTTGGCAGGAGCTGCAAGATTGCCCCAAAACATCTCAAAAGTGCTGCTTTCAGTGCACTGAAAGCCACCGTGTCCTGGGAATTGGAAGAGGGTGTGTATGGGCAATCTATCTGAAAGATATTTGTATTTTGAGGAGGTAGTGCTCTAACACGGTTATCATTCCTGCTCCTGTTTGCTTCCCCCTCTCTAAGCTGTTTGATGGCTGAAGAACAGCCTTTAATTTCCTAGTCCTAATCTGTTAGAAGGACACGGGTGGCGCTGTGGTCTAAACCACTGAGCCTAGGGCTTGTCGATAGGAAGGTCGGCGGTTCGAATCCCCGCGACGGGGTGAGCTCCCGTTGCTCTGTCCCAGCTCCTGCCAACCTAGCAGTTTGAAAGCACGTCAAAGTGCAAGTAGATAAATAGGTATTGCTCTGGCGGGAAGGTAAACAGCATTTCCGTGCGCTGCTCTGGTTTCGCCAGAAGCGGCTTAATCATGCTGGCCATATGACCCGGAAAAACTGTCTGCGGACAAACGTCAGCTCCCTCAGCCAGTAACGCAAGATGAGCGCCGCAACCCCAGAGTCATTCACGACTGGACTTAACTGTCAGGGGTCCTTTACCTTTTTAATCTGTTGGAAGGAAGTGATATTGCTGGGTACCTTCTTTTGATGTTGGACATTGTTTGAAGAACGTGAGGCATCGGAAAAGGTGGCTAATGAATATTCTGTACGTAGCTGGTAGCACATAGGCAGTCAGGCAAACCACACAGGTTAGCTATCTATAAATCAGATGGTGTTGGGCCGAGTTCTGAGAAGGTCATGCATGGACTGATCAATCGCAGGGCCGTGCAAACTAAGGCTACCTGGCTTCTCCGCTTCTTGAGGGCTTCCAAGTGGCACATCGAAGTGCTTGCTTGGAAATGTATATAATGCTTGCTGTTTAAAATAAAATCTTTAACCTTCTCACTCACTTGTGTTTGTATTGCCTCTGAATCTCATTTTAAAAGACAAGACAGAAGTACTGTTTTGGGGGGACAGGGTGCGAGCGGGTGTGGGGGACTCCCTGGTCCTGAACAGGGTAATTGTGCCCCTGAAGGACCAGGTGCGCAGCCTGGGAGTCATTTTGGACTCACAGCTGTCCATGGAGGCGCAGGTTAATTCTGTGTCCAGGGCGGCTGTCTACCAGCTCCATCTGGTACGCAGGCCCTGCGTACTCCATCTGGTACGCAGACCCTACCTGCCTGCAGACTGTCTCACCAGAGTGGTGTATGCTCTAGTTATCTCCCGCTTGGACTACTGCAATGCGCTCTACGTGGGGCTACCTTTGAAGGTGACCCGGAAACTGCAATTAATCCAAAATGCGGCAGCTAGACTGGTGACTGGGAGCAGCCGCCGAGACCACATAACACCGGTCCTGAGAGAGCTACATTGGCTCCCAGTACGTTTCCGAGCACAATTCAAAGTGTTGGTGCTGACCTTTAAAGCCCTAAACGGCCTCGGTCCTGTATACCTGAAGGAGCGTCTCCACCCCCACTGTTCAGCCCGGACACTGAGATCCAGCGCCGAGGGCCTTCTGGCGGTTCCCTCACTGCGAGAAGCAAAGCTACAGGGAACCAGGCAGAGGGCCTTTTCGGTAGTGGCACCCGCCCTGTGCAATGCCCTCCCAGCAGAGGTCAAAGAGATAAACAACTATCTGACATTCAGAAAATACCTGAAGGCAGCCCTGTTTAGGGAAGTTTTTAACCTGTGATATTTTAATGTATTTTAATATCTGTTGGAGGCTGCCCAGAATGGCTGGGGGGACCCAGCCAGATGGGCGGGGTACAAATAATAAATTATTATTATTATTATTATTATTATTATTATTATTATTATTATTATTTAAAAGAGCTGCCTTGCATTTGGCAAGACATAAATTGGCTAGAGCAGTAGTCAACAGAATATCTAGTCTCGCCTTTGCATCAACTAACTGTGCACCTGCTGTCTCTTCTCCCCCCCCCCAGTGGAAAGGGAGGCTGAGTCGTGGCTCCCACTTCCCTGGCAGCCCCTCTCCTCTCCCGTGCCAGGCCTTACCTGCCGCCGCAGCTCCTGCAGTTCCCGGCGGGCCTCCAGCCGCGAACGCTCCACGTCTTGGAGGCTGCTGCGGAGGTCGGCCGCCTCCTTGCCCACAGCTGCCCGGGCCTCTTCCAAGATGGCGACTTTCTGCTCCTTCTCCTCGTTGGCCCGCTTCAAACTGGAAGCAAGCAGAGAGGAGTGGTGCTTTGGACCCCAGCGACGTGGTCCTTCCGGCCCTCAGGGCGAGAGGCCCAGTAACCAACCACCAAGATGGAGCCAAGCTGCGAAGCTACCACCACATGTTTCCTCCGTTCACTCCGTGGAACTGACTTTGCCACTATGCCCCTTTTACAGGCAAAGAACTGAGGCTGAGAGACACCATGTGGGGTGGAGGAAGAGATTAGATCTGTGGCAGAGGAGGGATTTGGGCAGGCAAATCCTGGCCCCCTCCATTCTCCCCTTCCCTGGAGCGGAAGGCAGTAGGGTCCTCTCTCTCCCCACCTGACACGCTCGCTCTCGGCCCTCTTCACAGCGACGCGCAGCTCCCCATTGGACCTCTGCAGGGCCTCCTTCTCCTTGGCCTCATCGCTCAGGCCCCTCCGCAGGTCCACGGCCTCCTTGCGCTGAGCCTCCAGGGCCTCGTGGGCCTCCCGCGACTTGCGGTGCGCCTCCAGCAGCTCCCGGCGGGTCTGGTCCCTCGCGTCCTCCAACATCTGCACCTGCATCTTCAGCTCCTCCACCTGGCCAGGAAGAGGATGGGGCAAAGAGCCAGAGTTGGGCTCCTGCCGGGAATTCTGAGGCTGCCTGAAGGGCAGGAGTGCGGGGAGCTGCCTTGTGCAGAGTTAGGCCCTCAGCCTGTCCACCTCTGCTGTGACGGGCAGCGGCAGGTGGCTCTCCTGGGTTCAGGCAGGGCTTGAACCTGGGGCCTTCTGCGTGCAGTGCAAAGCAGCTGCTCCACTGAAGGGGTAACAGACCTTCTGCAGAAGAATGGCGGGATAACGAGCCTCGCATAACCAACGTGCTTAAGTCTAATTAATGCATGAAAGGGTTAATGCCATAGAGTAAGCTGTCCTGCCAGGCTTAGCAGTGTCCATTGCCCTCACCTTGGGAGGAAATAGGCACCGTATTTTTCGCCCAATAACGTGCACCGGACCATAACGCGCACCTCGTTTTTAGAGGAGGAAAACCAGAATTTTTTTTTTCTGGTTTTCCTCCTCTAAAAGGCTGGGAGGGAAGAGAGAGAGAAGGAAGGAAGAGAGAGAGAGGAAAAGAGAGGGAAAGAAGGAGGGAGAGAGGGAGGGAAGAGAGAGAGGAGAGAAGGAAAGAAGGAAGGAAGGATGGAAGGAGGGGGGGGAAGCATCTCCCTCCCTCCCTCCTTGTGCTCTCCAGGGGCAGGGGAGGAACGGACATCCCGAAGCGCTGCTTTTGGGCTGCCCGTTCCTTTCCTGCCCCCTTTCCCACTGTCCTGGCGGGCGTGGGGGGGGGGAGGAACGGACATCCCGAAAGCGCTGCTTTTGGGCTGTCCGTTCCTCTCCCGCCCCGCTGGGAGCCATGGCTCCGGTGGCAGAGGCATCCCTCTGCTTAGACTGCAGTGGCAGCCGAGGGATCCCGCTGCCGGCCAGTGCCTTCGCTCCATAACGCGCACAGACTTTCCCCCTTCCTTTTCAGGAGGAAAAAAGTGCGTGTTATGGAGCGAAAAATACGGTAATTTGGTCTTCCCCAGCTCAGGCGGTGGTGTTATTGTCACTGAATCTCAATGAAGGCCTCCCTCCCTGCCTCCCGTTGCCCCCTCACCTCGCGGAGGGCCGACTCTCGCTGCTTCATCAGATCCCTGGCCTGTTCGTGGAGGGCCTTCACCTCCCGCTCGTGGCCCATAATGGCCTCCTCAAACTGGGCACGCAGGCCCCGCAGCTCTGAGTTCAAGGCGTTGATGGTGCTCTGCAAGAAGGCGAAGAAATGGAGCTCTCTGGCCTAGAAGAAGTGCCCCACCCCCATCCCTCAGCAACCAGGCACCATTTTGTCTGGATAACGGAGATAGGGAAAAATATTCCAGAGGGAGAAAATACAGAAAAGGCCGTGGAGGAAGAGGCCTGAACGAAGCCCCACAGAGCCACGGAGTTTGGCTTCTGCTTTTGGCTTATCCTTGCATAACGCTCCATATCCTACCAGCCAGGGTGGGCTTGTATGCAGTGCTATTTTTATAGAAAAGGAGGCGCTGGAACTCACCATGAACCCTGTTCTCTTATAATGGCAATGGCACCCAACTAAGTTCCGGCTTTTTTTATTAAAAAAGCCCTGCTTGTATGCAACACAGGCTGAAGCACCAGGCAACACAGGCTGAAGCACCAGGCAAAGGGTGCGACCTCCTGAGAAACTCAGATCACGCTTAGAACAACGAAGGAAGAGATGGAGCATGTTTCTAGCCCTCAGTGCCGAAAGCAAGTTGGAAACATCCGCTTCCACTTCCGCAGTCGAAAAGGGAGAGGCAAAATAAATCTTCCAGCAGCACAGGGCGGCTTTCAAGCACTGCAGAGCTCCTTGCTCCGGAAAAAAGTTGGGGGGGGGGCGAGGGGTTAAGAAAAAACCGAAAGCATAATTCAAGCCTGCCCCATTCACATAAGCTGAGCCAGGTTGCAGGAGCTGGCCCTTTGTGGTGTAATAATAATAATAATAATAATAATAATAATAATAATAATAATATATTATTTATACCCTGCCCATCTGGCTGGGCTTCCACAGCCACTCTGGGCGGCTTCCAACAGAATGTTGAAATACAATAATCTATTAAACATTAAAAGCTTCCCTAAACAGGGCTGCCTTCAGATGTCTTCTAAAAGTTCTGGTAGTTGTTTTTCTCTTTGACATCTGGTGGGAGGGCGTTCCACAAGGCGGGTGCCACTACCGAGAAGGCCCTCTGCCCAGCTCCCTGCAACCTCACTTCTCACAGGGAGGGAACCGCCAGAAGACCCTCGGAGCTGGACCTCAGTGTCTGGGCATAATGATGGAGGTGGAGACGCTCCTTCAGGTATACTGGGCCGAGGCCGTTTAGGGCTTTAAAGGTCAGCATCAACACTTTGAATTGTGCTCAGAAATGTCCTGGGAGCCAATGTAGGTCTTGCCCACCTGCTTCCACACACATTTGTTCTCCATCAGACAGCCCCTGACCCTGACCCTGCCACCGCCTACCCGCTCTTGCTCCTGCAGACTCTGAGCGTCTCGCTTGTGCCTCTCCGCCTCCAGGCTGACGCTGGCCAGGCTCTGCTGCGCCCCTGAAAGCTTCTCCAGGAGAATGGCCTTCTCTGACTCCTTGAGAGACAACGCCTGGGGGAGAGGGGGGAGAGGCAGTCAGTCGTGGCCTCTGGAGCAGCAGGGAGCACCCACTGGGGAGCCACGTCTCCACTCTTGTAGCCCTTCTGCGCACAGTGGGAGGCTCAACGCCACAACTTCCACATTGGCGGAACAGCGAACCGTGCAAATATGCGACGTCTGACGCCTCGGTGGTCTCTGAAGCTAGGTGGGCCGTCTCTCTTTCCCCACCCCAAAGCCTTGGGCTGTGGCCAGTGAAGAGAGGCACCAGGCGAGGTTCCCCTTTGGCAAGATTGGGTGTCCCGCTTTGGGGCATTTACAGTGGGGGGGAGGGAGAATCTTGCAGAGCTGGCAGTGGACTGGGGCCTTGCACCTAGTGGCATAGCATGGGTTGCCAGGGCCCGGGGCCGTGCAGAGCTGGGTGGTGGGGTAAACAGATGGAGTGCGCATGTGCATTCAACTGCTTAAAAGAAGAATTGTTCCATTGCCTGGTGAGGTCGCTTCCTGTTTCGCATGAGGGACCCGTTTTCAACGGAGCCCAGTGATGGAAGCGTACAACTTCAACACAGCAGCACCGGGTGTTGAAATTTTGCAGCCCTAAGAATTTTGCACCCGGGGCAACCTCCCCCGTGGAGCTAGGTGGGCCATCTCTCTTTCCCCACCCCAAAGCCTTGGGCTGTGGCCAGTGAGGAGAGGCACCAGGCGAGGTTCCCCTTTGGCAAGATTGGGCATTTACAGTGGGGGGGGGGGGGAGAATCTTGCAGAGCTGGCAGTGGACTAGGCCCTTGCACCTAGTGGCATAGCATGGGTTGCCAGGGCTAGGGGCCGTGCAGAGCGGGGTGGTGGGGTAAACAGATCGCTTCCTGTTTCGCATGAAGGAGCCGTTTTCAACGGAGCCCAGTGATGGAAGCGTACAACTTCAACAGAGCAGCACCGGGTGTTGAAATTTTGCAGCCCTAAGAATTTTGCACCCGGGGCAACCTCCCCCGTGGGCCCCCCACGCTACGCCACTGCTTGCACCTCCTTCCTTCCTCCCTGCCCCGTCCCCCAAACTTTCACCTGCTGCTTCTCATTCTCGGCCAGAAGGAGTCCCTCGTCCCGCTCCTGCTGGAGGCTGGTGATCTCCTCGCTCAGCTCCTCCTTCTCCGCCTCGTGGCGGGCCAGGATCTCCTCGCGCTCTTGGCTCAGCCGCTGCAGCATCTCCTCGCGCTCTGCTTCCAGCTCCAGGCGCAGCGCCTCCTGCCAGGCCGACAGGGTGAAGAAGCTCAGGAGTGGACCCTCCCCTCCCCATGTGGACAAGGAGATGGGGGCCGCCAGCACCCCACAGCAAGCCAAGTTTCAATGGCTAGAAAGAACCAACCGAAAGCTCTCATACCAAGCGAGTGAGCGCTTGTCCCAAGATTGATTCCAGGGCGATATCTGTGTTTTCGACATCGCGATATATTTCCAGATTTAAAAATTACGAATATCCAACAACAGCAAACCCTGGTTATGTACAGCTATGCATGAATCATACATGGACCAAATATAATTCGTATTGAAGTCTTCAGAGTACCTGCACGGTCTCTGCTTGTATATTATATTATCTTCTACTGTATTCACTCTGCTGATGAAGCCATAAAGGCGAAACAGGAACAATAATCCGGATATCCTTGTCTTCTGAGTGCTCCCATTCTATGTTGAAATATCAAGTTTATGTTTTGGACTGGTGAGACACTGCTTTATCGCCGGATTAAGCTTTATCATCTTTTGGAACTATCAATTGACTTGTATGGACGGCACCAAACTGTTGCATCCTCATATTGTACCTCCATATATGAATTTTCTTATATAATTTGGAGTGTTAGTATGGACATATTGTATGTATATTAATTGATTTGGGTTTATGCTATATCACACATTGGATTTGGTACATGTGCATGTTTTTGGAGATTATTATTTATAATTTACGTGCTATTACAATTATCATTTATCAGCCGGTTACGTTTGTTGTATGATTCATTTTAAAATTACGAAACCAGTACCACGATATGGACTTCAAACCAATTTTGGACAATATATTGACATATCGCCCCGCCCTACCCTGCAGTATTATTATTTATTATTATTATTTATAGAATTTATATGCCACCCTATACCCAGAGGCCTCAGGGCGGCTTACAAAAAAGATCACAGTATATAAAATAAAAATAAAAACAATCACCCAATGACAAAAAGAGCCACATTTTAAAAGGGTATAGGATGTTGATTAGGTCAACCAAAGGCCTGGTTAAAAAGGAACGTTTTTGCCTGGTGCCTAAAGGTGTATAATGAAGGAGCCAGGTGAACCTCCCTGGGGAGAGCATTCCACAGACAGGGAGCCACTGCAGAGAAGGCCCCGTTCTCGTGTTGCCACCCTCTGGAGACTTATCGAGGAGGAGGCACACAAAGGAGGGACCAAAAGGTAGGAAATGAAAACCCATAAGGTTAATGGGATTTCATTTTAACCACAAAAAAATCCCTAAAAAAACTAAACTAAAAATTGAGAGAAGCAGGGAACATGTGACAAGCAAGCATGTTAACATGCTGGGGTGAGAGTTGAGCAGGAAAAAGAGGCTTCTCCCTTGTAGTTGGGGGTCACCCAATGGGGTGGGCAAGAGATTCAGGATAGAGAAAGAACTGTTCCAGGCGACACAGTGCCCCTGGCTTTTAAAAAGGGTCAGGCAGATTCCTGGAGGGGAGGGGTTGGTCACCTGCCAACGACTGAGCAGCTGTGCGTGCTTAAGAGCTTAGGGACAGCAAGAGCCAGCAAAGACCAAATGCCCTGCATGTCGGGGATCTGGCCGGCACCTTTGTATCCATTCGTGCGAGTCCCACAACATCTGGGGCCTTCTGCAATCCAGACTCCTCACTCCTCTCTGCAGCCCTGTCCTCCGAAAGCAGCGTGTTCCCCGGGGACCAGAGTGGTCCTGGACCCAGCCCTCTGCACCTGACCAGGGGGCGGGGATGGTACGTACTTTCTCCCTCTGGAGACAGTCCACGTCCTCCTCGTGATCCGCCTGCGCACTCCTCAAGGCGGCCTGGGTCTCCTGCTCCGTCTGAATGAGCTTCTGGGCAGCCAGGTTCGTGTCTCTCTCCAGTCGGCTCACCTCGGCCTCCATCTCCTTGCGGACGGCCGCCAGCTCCACTGGGGCAGGAACAGACGGACAGAGGTCAAGACAGCAAAGGGGATGGAGCGAGGAGGGGCGATTATCAGAAGAGGGGCTTGGTTGGGGGCAACGACAGCCCAACGGGCACCACTGCGTGCAAGGGGGCGTTGCTAGGCTTGAGAGGGCGGTGGCTTAGCAGCCGAGCGCCCCGCCTCTGTCGGGGGAAAGCCCCGCCCCCCTTCTAAAGAAAGGGAAAGCAAGGAGGGTCCCGGGTGCATCTGAAGGGGGCAGGCACACAGATTAAAAGTAGGTCCATCTGCCAATGTTGGATAATAAAAACCTCCACCCCCACTCCCACCCCCAGTCACTGAAGGGAAGGAGACAGGGGTGGCACAAGAGGACCCAAAGGAAGACCATAGCTCAGACAGTTGGCAGTGGCAATGCAGGGACAGAATACATAGCTGTCAACCATCTCTTTTTTTGCGGGAAACTCCCTTATTCCAATGCCGTTTCCCGCTGCTATCCCGGATTGTTGATATCCCTTAAATTTCCCGGATTTCAAAGGAAGCAGCTCCTCTCCCTCCCTGCCGGCCAGGGAGGCTCCTCAGCTGCGTTGCTCGGCTGCCAATAAGGAGTCTGAGACCGACTGGGGGCGGAGCTTGCATGCCTTGTGCAGCCATACCCTCACGCCCAACCAGACAGCCAGCCTGCCTGCCGTCTAGGCGCTTGCTGTTTCGCTCACCCGTCCACGCGCAGCCTCTGGAGCGCAGGGTGGCAAGGCTACTTGGTGCCATTGCACCGCCCTCGCGGCATTCCTTATTTTCAAATCCGAAAGTTTGAAAAAAATCCCTTATTTTCAAATCCGAAAGTTGACAGCTATGAAGGAAGACCTTCCTCCCAGGATACCTTGCAAGGCTTCCTTGGCATGGAGCAAGCCCTGCCTCTCGGCTTCCAGCTGCTCCTTCCGGGTCTCCAGCTGGGTGAGGTGCTGCTGGATCTCAAAGAGGGTCGTCTCCAAGGCATCTTTTTCAGACCTGGGCAGAAGAGTGGGAGGGACAGAAGGACTGTATTATTGTTTTCGTCTTTGCTCACCAGCCATCTTGCATCTACTCTGCCTGGTAGGCTCCATCTGCCTCTTCTTTTGGGGCTTAGGCCAGAAATCCCGGCTGGGTCGGTGGGGAGACGTGTGTGTCCGCATCAAGGTGGGGGTGCAAAGCTGAGAAAAGGAAAGCAGCTGAGCAGAAGATACCCCTCTGTGTTATGATTTTTGTCCAAGCCGAGCGGCAAACAGCTGCAGCGGTCTGACTTTTGCCTGTCTCACTAAGCCGTGAGAAAGCTGCCTTATCTCTTCCGACAAGGAATGTTTATGTTTCATTGTACTATTGTAATCCTAGCCTTTGTGCTCTCTCTCCTGGCTAGACAAGATGCCGGACAGACGGTTTTATGGCAGCTCTGTCTTATTGAGCTGGCAGCAGAGATTCTCTCTGCACTATTCCTACAATAAATAGTTTTAGCCTTAATTATGGCTTGTGTGTGCTGTTCTTCATGCTGGGAACAATCACGTATGACTGCGCCACCGGACTCTCTGTAGCCGGGGATGTGCGCACACGGCTTTGCTCTGGCTTTGGGGCAGTCTCACAAACTGCCCCAGGCGGGGTATTTGCTGACACTCTGCTGGGGGGGGGGGTCCAAGGCTCTGCCTCCCTGCAGCCTCCTCTGCCTCCAGCCTGTTTGCAAACACTGTGTAACTTGGCTACCATCTTCCAGCAACCTCAAGGCTCAGGTGGGCGGAAGAACCAGCCGGACGACACACTGCCCCTCCCTGCCAGTCCCCTAACAAAGCCCCAGGCAGGTGGGCTAGGTTTTAAATCTCCACCCTTCCACGGACCTCATTGCGCGACCTTGAGCCAGTCGCTGCATCTCTCAGCCTCACGGGGCTGTTGCAAAGAGGAAATGGGGCGGTGAACTGTGTTTGAGCTGCTTGGAGGAATGGTGGGATGCAAAGGGAAGAAATAAATCAGAATAAATAATAATAGGTGCCAAAGTGGCAGCGCGCACACACATACATACCTGAGGCCAGATATCTCCTCTGCCAGGCCCCGGTTCTCTCGCTCCGAGGCTGCCAGCTGCACCACCAAGCTGGCTTTTTCCTTCATCAGCGACTCCTTCTCCTTGGCTGCCCGGAGAGACGCTTCGCTGTGGCGTTCTAGCTCCCTGCGCACCTGCCCCAGCTCCTCACCGGTTGCACTCCTGTGGCGGGAAAGCTGAGAGGGAGAGGGAGAGGGAGGGAAGGAGGGAGAGTAGCAGCTAAGACACCACTTAGATGCCCCCTTGGCTGTTATGGTCCCCAGTGTGGTGTAGTGGTTAAGAGCAGTAGACTCGTAATCTGGTGAACCGGGTTCGCGTCTCCGCTCCTCCACATGCAGCTGCTGGGTGACCTTGGGCTACTCACACTTCTTTGAAGTCTCTCAGCCCCACTCACCTCACAGAGTGTTTGTTGTGGGGGAGGAAAGGAAAGGAGAATGTTAGCCGCTTTGAGACTGCTTAGGTAAAGGGACCCCTGACCTTTAGGTTCAGTCGCGGACGACTTTGGGGTTGCGGCACTCATCTCGCTCTATAGGCCGAGGGAGCCGACGTTTGTCCACAGACAGCTTCCGGGTCATGTGGCCAGCATGTCTAAGCCGCTTCTGGCGAACCAGAGCAGCACATGGAAACGCCGTTTACCTTCCCGCCGGAGCGGTACCTATTTATCTACTTGCACTTTGACGTGCTTTCGAACTTCTAGGTTGGCAGGAGCAGGGACCGAGCAACGGGAGCTCACCCCGTCACGGGGATTCGAACCACCGACCTTTTGATCGGCAAGACCTAGGCTCTGTGGTTTAACCCACAGCGCCACCCGCTTCCCATTGAGACTCCTTAGGGTAGTGATAAAGCGGGATATCAAATCCAAACTCCTCCTTCTCTGTTCCCCCAGCCCCTCCACCCAGCAGGGCTAAAGCAAAGTGCTGCCCCTCACCTGTCCCAGCTGCTCCTGGAGCTGCCCCCTCTCCTTCTGCAGCACCAGCACCTCCTGCTCCAGCGTCGCCCGGCTCTGCTCCACAGCCTGCAGGGAGTGGCCCAATCCGTGGCGCTCTGTGTCCAGGTCCTGCTTCTCCTGCTCCAGCCGCACAAGCTCGTCCCGGATCGTGGCTTTCTCCTGCTCCACTTCCTGCTTCTTCCCCAAGAGAGAAGCGTTCTCTTCTTCTAGCTGAGCCCAGAAGGGTGGGGAGGGAGACAGCGGGAGGCTGGCAGTGAGGGTTACTCAACACACAGGATGCTGAGCCGGGGGGGGGGGGGGAAGCTGTTCTGTCTTTCTCCCCCCACTCCACCCCAAAACACACACACACACACACACACACACACACACACACGGACACCTTTCACAGAAAGTTGTTTTGCCATCATTGGCATGACTGTATACTTTGGAAAAGCCAAACACACACACACACACCTGTTTATAATAGATTTAATTCACACAGAAATGGAAAATGTATGTGTAGTAACAAAGTTTCGAAATGGAAAATGGCTAAATGTGCATTGCTGAAGGGTTGCTAACATTTGGGGTTTTCCAACCTTGTTTTCTAAAGGACTCTGGGCTCCTTAATGGGCTAATGAATAACTGTTGATTGTTTTCTACTCTCTACTGAGAGTGTAACTTTGATCATGTGATGAAGGTATTGAGTTGCAAATTCGCCATCTTGAAAGGGTGGTGGCTGTTAAGTTTCTCTAAACTATGCATGTCAATGGCTCTCCAAGAGCTGCATTAGCCTAAGGGAGGCTGGGATGGGGGGAGAGACACAGTTTGGAGTTTTGGAATCTTTTATTTCTAAGAAGACGCTGAGCCTGTTCTGGACAGAACAAGATAAAGTATGGATCTTTTTGGGATATATCTTTGATGCTTATGTTCTGTTTTTAAAAGAGTTCGGCAAGCAAAAGTTTGAATAATATTTTTATGCGCCCGGACAATGATTCCTTCCAAAAGGAGTCAGTTCTTACGCTTCCAGGTGCTTCAAACTGCGCGATATTAACACCTGCAACTTCTGCTGCCTCAAATAATTATGGACAAAGCAGTGCTGGACCTCAGGCCCAAGACGGAAGGAGGTCCTTCCTGAGCAGGAACTGCTTTTCCTGCCTCTGCTGTCATGGACAAAGACCTCCGGACATTCTCTCACTCCCTGACAACCCTACACTCTGCCACTTCCTTCTGGCACAAATCCTTCCGATGTGGACGTTCTCGGTTTGCAGACAATACAAGACACACTTCCCTCTCTGCAGAGACTAGCCCCCACTCCCTCTTACCTGGATGATTATCCGGTTGAGCTCCATCTTATCCTGTGCCAGCCCCTCGTTGAGGGAGCTCATCTTGGAGAGCGAGTCGCGCAGGGAGGACTCCTCCGACTTCAGGCGGCTCAAGGCCAGCTCCAGCTCAGCCCGGCTCACCTCGGCCTGGGACAGGAAAGGAAAGGAGGTGCAGAAGAGCCTGTGACCCCACGTGCCAACCCCAGGCCCCTGCAAGAAGCAAGAGCCATCCCACAAAGGCCTGGTGGCTCAGGTTCCATATCAACCTCCCAGGACCCTGAGATCATCTTCTAAGACCCTGCTTCATGTGCCTCCTCCTCGAGAGGTCCGGAGGGTGGCAACACGAGAACGGGGCCTTCTCCGCAGTGGCTCCCCGTCTGTGGAATGCTCTCCCCAGGGAAGTTTGCCTGGTGCCTTCATTACACACCTTTAGGCGTTCCTTTTTAACCAGGCCTTTGGTTGATCTGATTGACACTCTATGCACTTTTAAAATGTGGCCCTTTTTTGCGGGGTTTGTGTTATTGGGTTATTGTTCTTATTTTGAGTTTATATATTGTGATCTTTTCTGTGAACCACCCTGAGACCCCCAGGTATAGGGCGGTATATAAATTCAAATAATAATAATAAATAATAATAATAATAATAATAATAACAACAATAATAAACTCTTGCTGGGCCTGGAGCAAAGCAAGGTGCCAAGACAGGGCTGCCTGTGGCCTGATCCTGCAGGACCCACCTCATGGTCTCAAGCAAGCAGGATGGGGTGGGGGCATGCTCAGGATCCCCAAACACAGGCATGAGGGCAGCCTTAGCCTCATTGCACTTCTTGCTTTGGAGGTACTGAAAGGCACCTGGGTGGGCTGCCAAATTTTATTTATTTATTTAATTTGTATACAGCCCTATAGCTGCAGGTCTCAGGGCAGTTACAGCATAAGATCAGAATATACAAACACAAAATACGTAATAAAAAAAAAGCAAAAACAACCCAATAACACACACACCCGGCCTTCCCCCAACACATTTTTTTTATTTTAACAAAGTAATAATCATAAATAGATATGAATAAAAAGTGCACCCCCCCAAGACCATTCCATTGTAACTTATTCAGCCTCCAAAAATTTCAACGCCTCTTGTAACTTATCCAGCCTCCAAAAATTTCAACGCCTCTTGCGATGGTTTGACCCCTTTCTGTTTTAACAGTACAAATTCTACAAACACCTTCCACATCTCCTTGAAATCATTTCTCCTGCATATTCCCCATCTTACTGTTAATTCATCATTAGTATCTATATCCCACACCTCTTTATACCATCCTTCCATTTTATATTCCGCTTGCCCCTTCCGCTTCCTAGCTATCATAATTCGTGCAGCTGTCAATACATTTGTGAGCAAGTCCTTCCTAGCCTGCGAACCTTCCACCCATCGTAAATTGATAATAATAATAATAGTTTTATTTATACCCCGCCCTTCCCGGTCCAAAAACCGGGCTCAGGGCGGCTAACAACAAATACAAAACAATGATTAAAAACAACTTTTAAAAAACAGTTAAAAACAGCATAAAAAACAAACATCAGTGGGATCACCAGGGCTAACTGGCCATGTTAGTATTGCTAGGCCAGCAGGGAGAATTTTAATGTGGGGACCCAGAAGGGTTTCTTCAGAAAAAAGGGAAGGGGGAAAAAGGAATAGGGGATCAGGCTAGATTGAAGGCCAGGCGGAATAACTCTGTCTTACAGGCCCTGCGGAAGGAGGTCAGGTCCCGCAGGGCCCTAGTCTCATGGGACAGAGCATTCCACCAGGTCGGAGCCAACACTGAAAAAGCCCTGGCCCTTGTGGAGGATAATCTGGCTACCTCTGGACCCCCAACCCATTTCAGAAGGGCACTGGGTGTGCAAGTCTCTCCCTCCCCAGCAGGTGCCTCCTTGCCTTGGACAGGGCTTCATCCCCCTCGGCCTTCTCATGCTCAGAGACCTCCTTCTCCAAGAGGGCTTTGCTCAGGGCTTCCTTGACCAGCACAAGCTCCTTCTTCAGGCCAGACTTCTTTGCTTCCAGCTGCTCCAGCTGCTTGCGACTGGGAGACAAAAGAGGAGAGAGAGGAGGAGGGGGTCACCCACTTGCAGGCGCTTTTCCTTTCTCCCGAGACAAGATGCCAGCCGTTCATCCCCACGGCATTCTTCCTCGGGTTAAACAAAGGTGGCATATTCACAGAGAGACCCTGATGTCAAGTCAGGTTCCCAGGGCGTTTAAAAAAGGACCGACATTTCTATTACTCTGGGCGGCCTCCAACAGATATTAAAATACATAAACTTCCCTAAACAGGGCTGCCTTCAGGTATTTTCTGAATGTCAGATAGTTGTTCATCTCCTTAACCTCTGCTGGGAGGGCGTTCCACAGGGCGGGCGCCACTACCGAGAAGGCCCTCTGCCTGGTTCCCTGTAGCTTTGCTTCTCGCAGTGAGGGAACCGCAAGAAGGCCCTTGGCGCTGGATCTCAGTGTCCGGGCTGAACGGTGGGGGTGGAGACGCTCCTTCAGGTATACAGAACCGAGGCCGTTTAGGGCTTTAAAGGTCAGCACCAACACTTTGAATTGTGCTCGGAAACGTACTGGGAGTCAATGTAGATCTCTCAGGACTGGTGTTATGTGGTCCCAGCGGCCACTCCCAGTCACCAGTCTAGCTGCCGCATTCTGGATTAATTGCAGTTTCCGGGTCACCTTCAAAGGTAGCCCCACGTAGAGCGCATTGCAGTAGTCCAAGCGGGAGATAACTAGAGCATACACCACTCTGGTGAGACAGTCTGCGGGCAGGTAGGGTCTCAGCCTGCGTACCAGATGGAGCTGGTAGACAGCCGCCCTGGACACAGAGTTAACCTGCGCCTCCATGGACAGCTGTGAGTCCAAAATGACTCCCAGGCTGCGCACCTGGTCCTTCAGGGGCACAGTTACCCCATTCAGGACCAGGGAGTCCCCCACACCCTCCCACCCCCTGTCCCCCAAAAACAGTACTTCTGTCTTGTCAGGATTCAACCTCAATCTGTTAGCCGCCATCCATCCAAACATTGTTTCTTTATCACCGCAATTCTTTCAATAAAAAATAGTAATACCAAAAAAAAATCATGCTTCCTGGGCAGACAACATTCCACATTTCTGCAGAGTCCACTGCTTTTGACTTGGCGTTTTGAAGGAAGCTCCATACCCTCCCAGCATGCCTCTGTGCCACTGCAAGATGTCCCCCAACCCTAGTGCCAGAGAACTGGACCTGAGACCACACCAGCTTCAGCCCCCCTCGAAGAAAGGGGACCTCCTCCCCAAAGGAAAAAAACCCTCAAGAATCTCCCACTTTACCTCCTCTCAATTTCCTTCCGAGCCCGTTCCTGGTCCTTTAAGACGTCCTCTTTCTCCTCTTCCAGGCCATCACGTTGTCGCTGAAGGTCGCTGTTGGCCAGCTGCAGTTTTTCCTTTTCCTGATGGAGGACTTCCAGCTTCTGCTGCAACAGCTGCAGGTTCTTTTCCAGGTTCGTCTTCTCGCTGGAGAGGAGAAAGGAGGGGGGACACTACAGCACGGCGAGGACAGTAAGGGAGCAGAGGACAGCGCCCATTCCGTCAACCTCCCACAACAGCCGTTGAGGCTGTTCCTTCCCAGTGCATTCACAACTATGACCATCTCTCTTTCTCTTGAGAAGAGGGGGAGTCACATGGGCAAGCGGACAGCCAACGGTTAAGGACAATAGGTTTAAAATAACCCCCCCAAAAAGAAAAGAAGGTAACATAAGGTTAATTATAGGGAATGGGGTGTGAATTAGAAATAACTGGGAAAACAATGCAGCAACAATAGGCGGAGTGCGAGAAGCCAATTTTTGGAAACGATGGGGGCGGAGACGCTCCTTCAGGTATACAGGGCCGAGAGAGGGACTCTCCCCCCTCCTACAGCACAGTGCTGAATTACTCCTCCAGACTGGAAAGAAGGCAGCCCAGAGCGCTGACTCACACAGAGACACACAAGCCTCCTCTGGATGCCGGTTGTTCTGCTGCCCCTCTGTGCAGAGGGGGGTTCAGTCTTTATATGCCAACATACACACAAGGCCTTTCAGGGGAGGCTGCTGGGAAGGAGACACTGCCAGGGCAGGCACTCAGACAGAGAAGCAGTGGGGAAATTCCACAAAGGCATTCCTTGCCTTCCTGGTGCTCCTTGCTTCCTTCCAGAGGGGAATTCAAGGTGCCTCACCTGCCCAGCAGTTCCGCAGATGACCGGAAGCGGTTGGCATCGTGAGCCGCGTCCTCCTTGGCTTGCGACAGCCTGTCCAGGTCCCCCTTCAGCTGCAGGATCTTCTGCTCCAGGGAACGGCGCTCGTTGTCGCTCTCTGCCAACTGCCTCTTCAGGGACGACACAAGGTCCTGCGCAGCCTCGTATTTCCCCCGGAGGTCCTGGTGTAAAAAGTAAAAGCCAGCAGCAACGTGAGGCTCAGGAACAGACCAGCAGGTAGCAAAGCCCACGCCCAGGTGGGGAAAAGGAGAACTCTGATCGCTGGGGTTGTTACCACTGTATTTCTCTGCCAGAGCAGCTCAAAGCACAGCAAAGAACCACCACCATAAATGAAGCAGTTAAAGGATGTCTAAAATGGCCTAAGTACCAACAAACACAGTTCAGCAGAGGAGGATACTAACATTGTTGGGACTCTGGTTTCCAGTTTCCTCAAGTCAATCAATCACTTTATTTCAGCTTTAAGCTCATAAGAACAACAGAACTAGAACAAATACACAGTACAATTTGATTTAAAAAAAAATTAGAACCAGTAAAACTTAAAAGAGTACAAATTAGAAATAGATACTATAAGGAATTTTCAGATTCCAAACAGCAGTCCATTACGACGTTTATATGTCAAAACGGAAGTTAAAAATTTCGCCATTTGTAAAGTTACATGCTGATCTGTATCTTGCAATAAAAAGGCCAGGCGAAAATCTGCCGGGTGCCCAGGCAACTTGTGGATTAATGGTAACAGTAAGTTCTTCCGGACAACACAATATAAAGGACATATAAATACTATATGGTGAAGTGTTTCAATCGATCTATTATCACAGGAACATAAAACCAAGACTTGGCCCCTAGAAAATCTATGAAAAAGGGAATTCGAAGGGAAAACATTAAAACGTGCTTTGATAAAGGCAAAACGATGGCTGGCAATAGAAAGGGATGATAGGTAAGATGGCACATGAGTTGGAGAAATAACTCCCAACTGACGCGGGGAACATAGCCCCCCACCAAGGATACGTTTCCTCAAGTCCAGCGTTTCCCAACCGGTGTGCCGCGGCACACTAGTGTGCCGCGAGACACCGGCTGATGTGCCGCGGAAAAAGGGACCTGCAGCCCAGGGCTGCACAGGACCGTGGCGGCGGCGCTGCTGGAGCCCGGCGGCGAAGCGGAAGCCAGGGCGGCGCTGCTCCCTTGGCTGCTGCAGCAGCAGCAGCAACAGCAGCCTCGCGCGAGAATCCCGACCGGAAGCCTCACGTGCGCCGCGCTACAGCTGATCCCAGAGGTAACTCTGGGTCAGGAGACCCGGCGCAGCCGGGTGGGGGAGGAGCGGTGTGCCGCGAGATTTTTTCATTGATTCAAGTGTGCCGTTGCCTAGATTAGGTTGGGAAACACTGCTCAAGTCGACAGATTGTGCAGAACAACCAAAATGCACAATGGGTAGTAAATTTAGGCTAGAAAGGAGGGCTTACTTGTCGGCCTTGCATTCTGGTTGCACATGTTTTGCGTACTGAGGCAATTCACATGTTTACTTTCTCTACCTGCTGTTGTCTTGTACAATTCTAAGGAAGCCTGCTGAGAATCTCTCTTTCTGTCTGTCTTTCCTAAAGGTATAAAGGTAAAGAGGTAAAGGACCCCTGGATGGTTAAGTCCAGTCAAAAGGGACTACAGTGGTACCTCGGGTTAAGAACTTAATTCGTTCTGGAGGTCCATTCTTAACCTGAAAATGTTCTTAACTTGAGGTACCACTTTAGCTAATGGGGCCTCCCGCTGCCGCGGTGCAATTTCTGTTCTCATCCTGAGGTAAAGTCTTTAACCTGAGGTACCACTTTAGCTAATGGGGCCTCCCGCTATCGCTGCGCCGCCAGAGCACAATTTCTGTTCTTATCCTGAAGCAAAGTTCTTAACCTGAAGCATTATTTCTGGGTTAGCGGAGTTCTTAACCTGAAGCGTATGTAACCTGAAGCATATGTAACCTGAGGTACCACTGTATAGGGTTGCGGTGATCATCTCACTTTCAAGCTGAGGGAGCCGGTGTTTGTCCACAGACAGCTTCCCGGGTCATGTGGTCAGCATGACAAAACTGCTTCTGGCGCAATGGAACACCGTGACGGAAACCAGAGTGCACGGAAATGCCGTCTACCTTCCCACCGCAGCGGTACCTATTTATCTACTTGCACTGGCATGCATTCAAACTGCTAGGTGGGCAGGAGCTGGGACCGAGCAACGGGAGCTCACCCCGTCGCAGGGACTCGAACCGCCGACCTTCTGATCGGCAAGCCCAAGAGAGGCTCAGTGGTTTAGACCACAGCGCCACCCGTGTCCCCTGTGTCTTTCCTAAAACCAAGTTATTAGCCCCCCCACATCATGGCAGGTGACGAAGCTGCCAACTAAGCCTGCAAAACCAGAGGTGAGAGGCCGAATGCCATTTGGAAAACAGGTGTATCTGATCCGGGTGACAAGAATCAGAATAAGTTACAGAAAACGAGACCAACTGAGGACATTTGCACAGTCTAGACAGGGCAGAAACCCAGTTTGTGTCCCTGCTCTCGCACAGGGAGAGTGAGTGATGCCTTTTTGGGGGTGGCCTCTCCCCTTGCAGTTTAGGGACTCTTCTCTCCCCTCTTCGCCCCCAATCTTGAGGGAGACTAACACTGTTTAGGAAGCTTTTCAACGTTCAATGTTTTATTATGTTTTTATATACGTTGCAAGCGGCCCAGAGAGGCTGTGGCAAAATTATTATTATTATCATCATCTCCCGTGCTCCCTTCCATGAAGCAGCCCTGCTCAGGATTTGACCAGTCTCCGTAATAGCTTCGTAAGGATGGGATCATGAAAGCTTTCTTAGCCTCTTTTGAAAATAATTTACAAGCTATGGGGCTTGTGTTTGAACCTTAGTGTAGGTTTTCACCTTGGAGAAGAAGCTAAATCAGGTGTTTTGAGTGGATAATTACCACGTTTTGTTTGGGAGTTTTCTTTTTGAAGTCCTTTTGATTCTCCCCTTAAACTCAACAGCAATTATGCCTTATTTGAATTAGAGTTAATGTATTACCCTCTTTTTTCCTTCTGAGGAAACTGTTAGACTTTCAGTGAAACGAGTTTTATAGCTGGCACCTCGTTAAGGTTGTTTTGCAGTATTTTCATTATTTGTTATTTAGCAAGTTTGTTTTGTAGTATATTACATTAATTTAAGTTCAGTTGGAGGGCTCTTGCCATTATTTATATCCTTTAAGCAGTCTATTACGTGTCTGAGTAACTCTGTTCAGGAGCTACTCCAAAAAGTTTTTTGAAAGCAACTTAGGATGTATTACATTATTTTTCATCATTTGAAGTTTTTTGGAGGGTTCTTTTCATTATTTATAATCTTTTGAGTTAGTTACAGTGTGTCTGAGCATTTCTGTTTGAAAGCAACTGGAAAACTTTTTTTGAGAGTAATTTAACACATTTTTTGAATACACGTTTACCTCGTTTCAGGGGTTTTTCACGGGGTTATTTCCCTTCTTTTTGCTGCTCAGGATTTTGCCAAGGACCTTCTTCCCCTGAGTGCCCCACCTGCCTCCCTGGCCTTTGGGGTGATCGGGTTTATGGGGTGGGAATCAGACGCCCCCTCCTCCCTCACCTGAAGCTGCAGCTGGCGCTTCTGCAGGGCCGACTGCACCACCGCCAGCGTGGAGTCTGGGAAGATGGGGGACAGGCTGCGGCGGTGGGGGGAGGAACGGCGCAGAGGGGAGGGCGTCCGGAAGCTGGAGGACAAGCCCCGCAGGCTGAGTCCGGTGGCGTCGCTGTCTGAGGTTTCCATGGCTGGGAGGTGGATGGCACTGTCCGCGTCGGAGATCACGGCCTACGGGGGAACAAACATAAAAACTCACAGTGGGACCAGGCCGAAGCGCCCCCTCTCCTTCACATCCCAGCTTCAAAAGCGATGAACCAGGTGCCACAAAGAGGACGGGGTGTGTGTGTCCTCTGCCCTGTACCTGTGTGTTGAGTCCCCTACTCTATCAATCAATAAAATTTATTCGACCGTCAGTCAGAAAGCACATATTATCCATACAAAAGTTAAAACGTCTAAACATCTGGAAAAGCGTGACACTTAGAAACAGCGAAAAGTATATTTTACATTTAGACCCGTGTTAATACAGTCAATTTTAGCCTTACGACGCTTAAAGGCCAAAAAAAGAAATTTGGCCACCGAGAAGGTTGTTGTTCCAGTGAACTTGTTCAGCCAATACAAAACCAGTCTTTCTCTGTCTACTGGGCTATGTTGGCATAGGAGTGGAGCTATAGGTTTTGGTCTAAGATCTGCATAGAATGGGCAGATCCAAAGAATATGTTCAGTTGACTCAACCACTCCCAGAGCACAGGGGCAAAGTCTCTGGGCGTATGGGACTCCCCTGAACCTTCCCCACAAAACCGCTGATTCCGGAACGTTTAACCTAGCGGCTGTAAGGAGCCTACAGTATTCCACATAGTGGATTTCCGCCAGATAAGGGGCTGGTGAAATCTGAGATATCTGTTCACCCAAATACATCCCGGGTTTCACAAGAGCAATGTCCTCTTTGCCTAGCGATATCCCTCAGCCTTTGAGAGATCACAACTTTAAAGTCCCCTACTCTACACCCTCTATACGCATAACTGCACAGCCATCTATTCCAGCAACAAAATCATCAAGTTTGCTGATGACACTACAGTGGTGGGGCTCATCTCAGGAGGGGATGAGTCTGCCTATCGGGATGAGGTGGAGCGGCTCTGTGTTTGGTGTTGTGGCAAGGCTACCTGAAGAAAGCATATTATTGTACCCGTACCTCATACTTTTATGCCTTATAACTGAAACTAACTCTCTATGCTTTAAAATAAGGGCTTTGTTTAAGAAATCAAGATGCTGTGTCTCACTGTGCCTTATTGGTGCATTAGCAGAACATGTATATATTTAGCTATGTTTTCAGTCTGGAAGGAAAGACGTCCATCATGGTCATAACGGTCTCATAGTCACAAGATGTTTTTTGGCAAACAGCCTATCAAAGTTGGGTACTTTCCACATAGGATGTCTGGAGGGAGGGGGCTTTTGGCATAGTGTGTCAGAAGGGGATTTTTGGCTTGGTTTGATTATATCATAGTGACGCCTAATATGGTCAATGTAACAAAAATTAAGAAAAGAGAAGTAATCTTTAAAAGGACAAAAGGAAGGGCGATGTCAACGCTTATTGGTTTAATTTTGCTGCAATGTATGAATATGTAATATCTGAAGAGATCTATAAAACCTCTGGACACCATTGTTTCGAGGTCCAGATTTTTGGAGGTTACTCACTGGACCTTATTGCTCAGCAGTAAAAACTTCTCAATTTCTCTGAAAACTGCGTTTTAGTAATTATTCTAAGAACTAAGGTTCCCATTCTTGTGCAACAGAGTAAAGAAAATAATCTGGCTCTAAATACTGCCAAGACCAAGGAACTGGTAGTGGACTACAGGGTGGGGGGAGGAGTGGCTATTCAGCCCCTGTATATCGGCGGGGATAGGGTGGAGAGGGTGGCTGTATTCAAGTTTTTGGGAGTGACTATCGAACAGGGTATAACTTGGAGTGCAAATACCACTGCTCTGGTAAAGAAAGCCCAGCAGAGAACTTATTTTATCAGACTTTAAAAAAGAACAATCTGAGTGAGAAACTGCTGGTGTCTTTTACCATAGCTGCATAGCGAGCATTCTTACATATTGTATTTGTGCTTGGTTTTCCATGTGTAAAGTAATGGAGAAGAAGGTGCTCCAGAAGGTCATAACCACAGCCAGAGATATTATTGGACATTCCCTCCCATCTTTGGAGGAAATATACAGTTCCCGTTGCCTTAACAAAGTTAAAAATATATTACAAGATCCATCTCATCCTGGATATAGTCTTTTTGCACCACTGCCTTCGGGCAAGAGATATAGAACAATTAAATCAAGAACAAATAGGTTAAAAACAGTTTCTATCTAAAAGCCATAACCATCTTAAATGCTGTAACTAGATAATATGACCTTGGAGAGTTTTGATGAGTATGTATGTATATGTATGTTTAGCTGAAATTGTTTGGGGTTTTTTTTCTCCACCCCCCCCCTATGTTTTTATGGGTTGGCATTCAATTTCATTGTATTTGTACAATGATGTCAGGGATCTGCCTGCCCCTGCCAATCCAGCTCTGAGTGTTTACAGAGAGCCGCCACCTGTTTTAACTACAGATTCATCTTCGAGTGAAACCAGCAGTCCCTCGGGGGAGAAGCAATAAGTGGCTGGGAGACCTGGCACCAGGCAGCAGGCTAGATCGGAGGGAGAGACGTCAGGTCCGGCACATAGATTACGTAAGGGGAGGAGGCAATTTAGGCTGCCAAGATTGTGGTGTTGGCGCCAAAACAGGAGGGAGGCACTTCCGGATTCTGCTATGAGTGAACAGACGTGATAAGACTGAGCTCTGCACTGTATATAGCTTGGCACTGAATAAAAGAACTAAAAGACAAAGGCTTGGCTTTTCTATTGAACAACCGATAAGGGATCCTGACAAATGACAATAAAGAAATCTTATCTTATCTTACCTGAGCAAGGTCGCGCAGGGTCTGCTGTAGCAACTCAGATTCGGTCCGCAGGGCTTCCACCTCCTCGGCCTCCGCCGCTGCCTGTTCCTGGACATGGGAGGCTTCCTGGAACCAGACACGAGGCAGGGAAATCAGCAAAGCAAGAAGGGCTCTCTGCCCGGTTCCAGCTGTTGGGCATTTGCAGGGAGGGAACTCCAAGGAACAGAGGAGCCTGCCTGGCACCTGAAGCCCACCTGCCTCAGTCTCGTCTACACTGCCTAAAAAAAGCAGCTCTCCAGAGTTTCAATCTTTCCCCAGCCCTACCTGGTTCTACTTACCAGGGATGAATCCTTAACCTGCTGGGTGCCCCAAAGATGGGGCAAACTTGTTTTCTGCCACTACAGAGAGGGGAGCACCCAAACCACCAGATTAAAAATACAAGAAAGGAGATTACAAATCAACGTCAGGAAGAACGTTCTGAGGGTCAGAGCCATACGGCCATGGAACAGACTCCCTCGGAAGGTGGTGGACTCTCCTTCATGGGAAGTTTTTTAGCAGAGGTTGGCTGGATTGCTATTTTGTCAGAGAGCCTTCGGCTGTGATTCCTGCATTGCAGGGGGTTGGACTGGAAGACCTTTGGGGTTCCCTTCAAACTCTGCAGTTCTATGACTCTATGATTCACCCAGGCAGAGTCTGAAGGGCTTTAAGCATTAATAAATCTCCTCCCTCTGGTTCCACCCCCCCAGTTTTTCATCCATGGCAAAGCTCAAATGAAGTGGGACCCGAGTGAGAAGTATGGGAAGAATATTAGATGGTAACAAACACACACACCAAAAGGGGATGCTAGGCTCAAGGCCAGGGGTCCCCAAACTCACCCAGCTTAGGGCCAGTTCCTCCAGCGCCGATCGCGCGACGGGCCGGAGGGCGGGGGAGCGCGCGCCCATGCGTGCGCACACCCACCCTATTTTCGGCGCAGCTCCCCATCTCCGGGGCGGCGGAGTGTCGGAAATAGCTTGTGCGCATGTGTCATTTCCGGCGCTTGCCGACCCGGAAGTGTGCTGGAAATGACGATTGCACGCATGCACATGGGTCTCCTCCGAACCATAAGTGAGTCGGAAATGACACTTGCGCATGCGCACAAGCTATTTGTGACACTCTGCCAACCCGGAGATGGGCAGCCGCGCTGCGCCGGTAAGACCCGGTGCCGGGCGTCGTCACGGACCGGATAATTGGCTCGTTCGGGCTGTATCCAGCCCGCGGGCCTTAGTCTGGGGACCCCTGCTCAAGGCCCTTCCTTTGGGTAAATTAAGAGGCTCCAAACTCTTGCTAACTGGGCACCGACAGGGTTCCTGTGCCCCCATGTGTCCAAGGCGCTGCCAGTAGTCTTGGAAAGACCCAGCTGGTGGCTCTGCTTCCTTGGTGGAGTAGCGGGGGGGGGGGGGGGGAGGACCATGGGGCTCTTAATCTTAGGGTCATGGGTTTGAGCCCCACACTGGGCAAAAGATTCCTGCATTGCAGGGGGTTGGACTAGATGACCCTCATGGTCCCTTCCAGCTATACGGTTCAATGATTCGAGCCCAAACGGCCTCAGCCCAGTATACCTGAAGGAGCGTCTCCACCCCCATCGTTCTGCCCGGACACTGAGGTCCAGCGCCGAGGGCCTTCTGGCGGTCCCCTCACTGCGAGAAGCAAAGGGAACCAGGCAGAGGGCCTTCTCAGTGGTGGCGCCTGCCCTGTGGAACACCCTCCCACCAGATGTCAAAGAGAACAACAACTACCAGACTTTTAGAAGAAATCTCAAGGCAGCCCTGTTTAGGGAAGCTTTTAATGTTTAATAGATTATTGTATTTTAATCTCTTGTTGGAAGCTGCCCAGAGTGGCTGGGGAAGCCCAGCCAGATGGGCGGGGTATAAATAAATAATCAATTATTATTATTAATCAAAGCCCCGGTCAAAAGAAAGATGGTCAACCCCACCGCCTTGGCAAACGGCGACGCCTCAGGAGACTTGGACAAACCAGTCCCTTCAATTTGGCCTCAGGCTCAGACACTGACAGGGGAAGCCTCCCAACAGTCAACCATAGCAGTGCGACAGAAGCGATGAGGAAATTTACCGTTGCTCTCTAATGAAGCAGAGGAGAGAGGAGTTGGGCAGTGGGGAGAAAAGCTTAGGAAAACTCTCTCTCTCTTCCCTTTTTAAACATCTCAAAAGGGAATATTGGGGGTAAAGGACCCCTGGATGGTTAAGTCCAGTCCAAGGCGACTATGGGGTTGAGGTGCTCATCTCGCTTTCAGGCCAAGGGACCCGGCGTTTGTCCACAGACAGCTTTCCGCGTTTGGCCAGCATAACTAAACCACTTCTGGCATAATGGAACGCTGTGACGGAAACCAGAGCGCACGGAAACGCCGTTTACCTTCCCGCCGCAGTGGTACCTATTTATCTACTTGCACTGGCGTGCTTTCGAACTGCTAGGTTGGCAGGAGCTGGGACAGAACAACAGGAGCTCACCACGTCACGGGGATTCGAACCACCAACCTTCTGATCGGCAAGCCCAAGAGGCTGAGTGGTTTAGCCCACAGCACCACCCACATCCCAAGTAATATCGGAGCATAGAAAGCAGAGTGAGGGTGACAAAGGTGAGACGAAAGCAGCAGAGTCCCAGGCTCAGGTAGGAGAGGAAGGGGAGGGGGGACACATGCCAGCCTAGGGGGGGGGGACCAGGGGGACCCCTTAGGGCCAGACGGTCCCTGCCAGAGCAAACTGAGACACGTCCAGCAGATGCCTGGCGAGCTTCTTCTTCTTGGGGAGGGGGGCACCCAACACACACACACCCCCAAACCCAGCTGCGTCCTCTCACCAAACTCTCCAGCTTCTGGGTCAGCGCCTCAATCGCCTTGGTCTTCTCCGCGTTCTGGCCTTTCAAGCGCTCCAGGCTGGACGTGACTTCGTTGATCCTGGAGGGCGAGAGAAGCGTATGCCTTGGTGGTCAGTTCTGGGCTGGTGGGGGCCCTTTCTGGCCTGTGGGGGTGGTGGTGGTTTGGGAAGTGGCCCTCCTGCAGGCAAAGCAGACAGGCCCTGAGCCTGAGCTAAGCTCCTCAGCAGAAACCCCACATGCAAAGAGTGGGAAACATTTTTTGGGGGGTGGGGTGGAGGAGGCCATAGCTCAGTGGCTGAAAGACAACTGAAGGCAGCCCTGTATCAGGAAGGTTTCATTTTCTTGTGTTTTTAGGTGTTGGAAGCTGCCCAGAGTGGCTGGGGCAACCTAGCCTATGGGAGGGGTATAAATAATAATATTATTCTCTAGTTGAACAAGAAGAAC
This sequence comes from Darevskia armeniaca, assembly GCA_034641395.1. Classification (NCBI taxonomy): domain Eukaryota; kingdom Metazoa; phylum Chordata; class Lepidosauria; order Squamata; family Lacertidae; genus Darevskia; species Darevskia armeniaca. Next base: position 435,251 of record JAWWNF010000204.1, read on the forward strand.
ATACATTTAAAGAAGATTGGAAAATGTTTATTGAATATGGGGGGGGGGAATTGTGTACACTCGAAAACGCCAGCAGCATGAAGATAAATTCAACAGTGTAAATGAGTTTTGATGGATGTAATAATGGAATACTGAATGGTTTAGTTTATGTAAAACAGGGGTCAGCAAACTTTTTCAGCAGGGGGCCGGTCCACTGTCCCTCAGACTTTGTGGGGGGCCAGACTATATTTTGAAAATAAAAATGAACAAATTCCTATACCCCACAAATAACCCAGAGATGTATTTTAAATAAAAGGACACATTCTACTCATGTAAAAACACGCTGATTCCCGGACTGTCTGTGGGCTGGAATTAGAAGGCGATTGGGCCGGATCTGGCACCTGGGCCTTAGTTTGCCTACCCATGATGTAAAATATGCAGGGATTCATGGCATGCAAAATTAACCATGGAAACAGAAGAGAGGAAGTTACTGATATTATAAGGAAGTTTAAATGAGTATTTAAAATTGTAAAACAGAAAACCTAATAAAAATTATATGAAAAAGAAAATTATTATTACCCCGGCTTCGCATGCAGAAGGTCAATTCCCAATAGCAGTGTCTCTGGTGGGGCCGGGAACGTCTCCTGCCTGGAACCCTGGGGAGCTGCGGCTGCTGGTCAGTGTAGAAAACACTGAGCTAGATGGGCCAAAGGCCAGCTTCCTCTCTTCCCTCCAGATGTTGATGGAAAACCCCTCGTATCCCTGAACACAGGCCAGTATATCTGAAGGAGCGTCTCCACCCCCATCGTTCTGCCCGGACACTGAGGTCCAGCGCTGAGGGCCTTCTGACGGTTCCCTCGCTGCGAGAAGCCAAGCTACAGGGAACCAGGCAGAGGGCTTCTCGGTAGTGGCGCCCGCCCTGTGGAACGCCCTCCCACCAGATGTCAAAGAGAACAACAACTACCAGACTTTTAGAAGACATCTGAAGGCAGCCCTGTTTAGGGAGGCTTTTAATGTTTAATAGATTATTGTATTTTAATGTTCTGTTGGAAGCCGCCCAGAGTGGCTGGGGAGACCCAGCCAGATGGGCGGGGTATAAATACCGTATTTTTCGCTCCATAAGACACACTTTTTTCCTCCTAAAAAGTAAGGGGAAATGTCTGTGCATCTTATGGAGCGAATGTGTGGTCCCTGGAGCTGAACTGCCCAGGGGCAAAAGCAGATCGTGCATTTTTTAAAGAAAAGAGAGAGAGAAGGGGGTGTTGAAAGGAAGCCCAACGATCAGGGAGAGAGATAAGGGAGAGAGATTCCAGCGCCGCCCCCTTGCAGAGGGAGGCTGTTTCCCCAGCGACATGTGACTGGCTGATTAGATTATCTGTCTGGAAACTGTAGAAATGGCTTCCAGAAGCTGCAGAACTGTGAGTTAAACCCCATAAAACAGGATTTTTTCCCTTTGCAAAGTAAGCTCAACAACTTTGAGCTGATCCTCAAAAAATGGGGCTTTTCCCCTCTAAAAACTAGGTGCGCCCTATGGTCAGGTGCGCCTTATAGAGCGAAAAATACGGCACTATATTATGATGATAATGATGATGATGATGTTGGCTGCTGAAGAAGGCTCCATTGCCGGGTGCTAAACCTGCGTCCCTCAACCGTTCCCCCCCCCAGTACCTGTTGCCCAACTCAGCCTTCTCCATGTCGCAGCGGACCTGCAGCTGGATCATGTCACGGACCTTGTCCTTCAGCTGCTCCTCCAGCTGTGCCATCAGCAGCGCCTGCTTCTCCAAGGTGGCACCGGTGCTGCTCTCCGACAGGCGCAGGTTGCTGCTCAGGTTCAGACAGGCAGCGTGGACCGTGCGGCTGGAGCGGGAGAGTTCGTGGCCCAGCTCAGAGAGGTCCCTGCCGAGACAGGGAGCAAGAGGAGTTGCTCAGGGGAGAGAAATGCAGGTGACAATATAAGTACCGACATCGCAAAGGAGCAGAAAAGGCTTTTTATGTATGGGACAGCAGCCGCTCAGATCTTTCCAAGACAAAAGTCCCTACCAGAGAGGAATGGCAAGCTAAGCTGATGGACAGAGGCGTAGGAAGGGGTCAGGTGGTACCAGGTGTGGAAAATTTCTTGTCACCCCCCCCCTTTATTTGTGGGGGTTTTTTTGCCTGCAAAAATGGTTTTGCGTTATTTCATATTTTCTTACAAAGGAATAATAATAAGTAAAAAAAACCTTTTATTTATATCCCGCCCTCCCCGGCCGAAGTCGGGCTCAGGGCGGCTAACATCAGATACATAACATTGATATAAAATCAAACAATAATTAAATTACCTCCTAAAAACGTGTCAAAATCAAATTAAAGTCTAATTAGATGGATTTCCGCAGGGTTAGGGTTGGGAACAGTAAGTGCTCCACTGAATTGAAATTTCAGCCTTTGTCAGACATAGGACATAGGAAAACGGCCAAGTAAACAGCTATTTTCATGGAGGAGGGTCAAGATATTAACAGATATGCATGAAATTTCATATATAGCTATATAATCCCTAGTGTAGTAAGATAAGACTTTTGGAGCAGGCATTTCCAAAAAAGAAAAAGTTTTTTATGAACCGCCCTAGTAGGGCAGTAATTGTTCCTTGATAATTTGTCACCCCCTCCATGATGGAACCTGGGGCGGCGCCCCCTTCCTATGCCCCTGCTGATGGACTATGCTGAAATGGCAAAGCTGACTGGAAAACACAGGAACTAAGAGGACAAAAACCTTTAAAAAGAATGGGGAAACTTTATAATTTATCTGGGGGACCCCTGCAAGCAAATAGAAACATTAGCAGGATTTCAAACCCACTTGTAATGTAACAAATATTACGGATAATATGGATTGATTTAAAATATAGAATATGGAATAATATGCAGCTGTAAATGTTGACAATAGGACCCATGGAGGGGATGGGGGGGGGGAGTCTCGAGATTCAGAATAATCTCTTTAGTATATGGATATGCATTTGGGATGTTATAAATTCGTATTTGTAAAATCAAATAAAAATGATTTCAAAAAGAAAAATGCAGGCAACAACATGCACCTCCTCCTCACGAGTCACCGCGCAGGCAGAACCACCAAGAGTGCGCTTAAAACTGTGCTCCGGGCTTCTTAAGATTCCCAGCTACCATTTAGTTCAGGTTTCTAGACCTCATGTGGTATCTAGCATGATTTTCAAATGGCAGGGGCAAGGTGCTCAGTCGCTTCCTGCCCCTACAAAATGATGAGCAGACAAGGGAAAAAACATTCCACCCAAAAAAAAAAATCACTGAGAGGGACATGTGCTCGATTTAATCAATTTGTATATTTTTGTGCAAATTATTATTATTATTATTTTATCATTATTTATTGAATTCATATACCACCCAATACCCAGAGGTCTCAGGGCGGTTTACAGAACAAAATCAAAATATAAAACCACAGAATATATACAGTCGTACCTTGGATCTTGAACGCCTTGGCTCCCGAACGTTTTGGCTCCCGAGTGTCGCAAACTCGGAAGCGATTGTTCCAGTTTGCAAACTGTTTTTGGAAGCCGGGCTTCCGCGGCTTCCGATTGGCTGCAGGAGCTTCCTGCAGCCAATCGGAAGACGCGCTTTGGTTTTCGAACGTTTTGGAAGTCGAACGGCCTTCAGGAATGGATTCCGTTCGGCTCCCAAGGTACGACTGTAATCAAAATGAAAACAACAAACCAATAACACACACACACACCCAAAAAACCCCCACCACATTTTAAAAGGGCAGAATCGAGCCAATTTGTATAACTTTTCATTTATACACAGATCTGCCCAGTTTTCGCAGTGGCAGTTTTTGGAAATGTCCCCTAATACTCCTAATAACTCCAAGGGAGTTTGTGGCACAGTCAGGGCTGGATTTAGGTTTGATGAGGCCCTAAGCTACTGAAGGTAATGGGGCCCTTTATATGTCCAGCTGTCCTTTGTCAACAACAAATTGTCACTGTTTTTTGAGTATATGCTATATGGTAATTGATGGACCTAATAGGTATCTATTTTTATTTTTATTTTTATTTTTCCCCCAATAAATTTTTATTGGTTTTATCAAACTAATACAATAAAATACACAAACAACAATCAAACAGAAAAAACACACCATACAATAATACAAATAAAAACATACATAAATCCTTTTAACCTATCATTCTTTCTTATCATTATTGGTTGACTTCCTCTCGTCCTCTCTTCCTGCGTGCCTTGTAAATCATCTTTAGTAATTTCTTTACCTCATTAAAAACCTTTTTTCATTAAATTACCTTAACATCTCTTCTTTTCTATTGTCCATAGTATTTATTCCAACAATTATAAAACATAACTCTATTTTCTAACTCTACAGCCTCACTTATCTTTCAGCTTACTTCCACTCTTTAATCTTACAATACTTTTTTAAATATAATTTAAATTTCTTCCTAATAGGTATCTAAAGCCATTTGCACATGTTGCCATGAAACCAGTCCATAGGCACCCTATATATAGAAATGAGCAAGCCAGTGATATTTTAGGGAGCAGGCTAGCAGGCAGGGCCCATTACTTACATCAGAGGAGCCTACACAACACAAAACACTGCTGCTGCATGTAGGTTTTATTTTATTTGTTTTTTATCTTATATTGTGGAAATGTACATCCAGATTTTTTTCCCCTTTCATTTTTTGGGGGGGCAGAGAATGTGTATTTGTCTTAGAATCTATGACAAAAGGGGCATTTTAAGCCATACATTACCACTGCAACACACAAACCCCCTTTATACTACTTCCTGTGTTCTTCTCAGCATGCAGAAATAATAATAATAAATCCTAATTCATTGCTTACTCTTTCTTATTTTCCCATATCCAAGCATTATCTCACGTCCATATGGCTAAGGGTGGGAATCCCTGCAGTATTTAGTTTTAGGAGGGTGAATTATTTTGGAATTTCCGATTTCGAAGATGTCCTCCAAGTTTCCTTTTCTTTAAACGCTGGGGAGCCATTGAGGCAAAATAATCTTCCAAACCGAACAAATGAATAATTCACTAATCAACAAGAGAGCGGGGCCCTAAACTATAGCTTGTTTAGCTTATACGTAAATCCAGCACTGGGCACAGTAACAGCAGCAGCTTGAGCCTGGGCAGTGAGGACTGGCCCAGGGTGGGGGCTGTGGCCGAGGCTCCTGGCCTGAGGGCTGACCTTTCCATCGTGGTCTTCATCTCCCCAAAGTGCCTCCTGAACCCCACCACTTGCCGCCAGAGGGTGAGCAGGCGGCTGTGCTCGTTGCGGAAGTACGCGTTGAACGTCTGCAAGGGAGAAGGAGAAGCCGCAGGCTGATGACTATGCCGGCAACAAGAAAGCGCTTCTGCAGTGCCAGCCCACAAAAAGTCACCGGGGGCTGGCAGGCCCGGGGGCTCCCTTCTCAGGGAGGCAGGTCCTGCAAGCTCCGCCCCCCCCATTTCAAAACCTACCAAACCCTTTTCACCAGAGGCAATGAAGGCACCGAGGAAGAAGAGGAGGAGTTTGGATTTGATATCCCGCTTTATCACTACCCGAAGGAGTCTCAAAGCGGCTCACATTCTCCTTTCCCTTCCTCCCCCACAACAAACACTCTGTGGGGCTGAGAGACTTCAAAGAAGTGTGACTAGCCCAAGGTCACTCAGCAGCTGCATGTGGAGGAGCGGGGAAGCGAACCCGGTTCACCAGATTACGAGTCTCCCGCTCTTAACCACTACACCACACTGGCTCTGTGCTCTGGCATCCCTCTGCCTCTTCTCAGGCAGCTTTCCACCCCTCCCCAAACCTGCCCCCTGCCTCAAGCCCCCCACCCCACCCCAGGTTCTCCCGTGCCCCAGACCTCCTCCTCTCGCCTCCAGTCCACCTCCCGCTGCTCCAGCTCATCCCGGGCCTTGGTCCAGTCAGCCGTCAGCTTGCGGATGTCCTCACTGAGGGCCTGGTTGGCCGTGTTCGCCTGGTCCAGCTGCTCCCTCAGCATGGCATTGACCTGGGCAAGGCTGGTGCTCCTGGAGGCGACAGGGGGCAGCAGGTAAGGTGGCAGGTCTATTTGGTTTTTTACACACACACACACACACACACACACACACACACACACACACACACGAGCCTCCCTGCAGATGCATAGGAAAAGGGTGAGAATCAAAAAAAATTCTGGGAATTATAGGGATAGGTAAAGGTAACCATACGGATATGGTTACTGGCATAAATGATTTTAGGTTTAAATTAGGAGTTAAGAAGGGGGAAATTCAGCTAAAGATTCCGAGACCAGAGGGAGGTAAGGGTGCAAAAAGTATAAAGTATGGGTTTGAAATTAGGTTGAAGTAAGGGAAGGGGATAAGACTAGAAGAAAAGAGCAGAAGTACCAAGATGCTGAGGTTTGGAAAAAGAATTGCTTTAAGCAAAATGATTTTGTTTTTTATGATGTTTTAAAATTTAGAATGAAAACTGTTAGAGAGGAATAATATTGAATTCAACAGAGGGGGACTTGAGGAAGTCAACCGAAATATGAAATTGAGGATGAAGGAATGCCTGGCCCACAGAATTGGGCCAGGCCCAAGCAATGATTTTAAATAATTGTTATTAAGGTTAAATGTACAATGACTATGCCCACCCCTGTGAGAGAGGGGGATGAATGTTGCTTCCCTCAGTGAGAGGGGGGAAGTGTGGAAAATTTAACCGTTATGTTTTGTGCTTAAAAAACTGTAAAAACCAATAAAATTTTTGAAAAAAAGAAAAGAAAAAGATAGGTAAAGGTAAAGGGACCCCTGACCATTAGGTCCAGTTGCGGACAACTCTGGGGTTGTGGCGCTCATCTTGCTTTATTGGCCGAGAGCCGACGTACAGGTTCCGGGTCATGTGGCCAGCATGACTAAGCTGCTTCTGGCGAACCAGAGCAGCGCACGGAAACGCCGTTTACCTTCCCACCGGAGTGGTACCTATTTATCTACTTGCACTTTGACATGCTTTCGAACTGCTAGGTGGGCAGGAGCAGGGACCGAGCAACAGGAGTTCACCCCGTCACCGGGATTCGAACCGCCGATCTTCGGATCGGCAAGCCCTAGACTGCGGTTTAACCCACAGCGCCACCCGCGTCCCTAATTATAGGGATAGAACTACCTAAATTGCATAGAAATTTATTCCTGGACGCAACTACAGCAGCAAGAATGTTTCTTGCCCAAAACTTGAAAGAAGCAGAAGTCCCAGCAAAGGAAGAATGGATATAAAAAAATTATGGAATATGCAGAAATGGCGAAACACACTGGAAGAATAAGAAATCAAGATAGCAAATTTTTTATAAAAGAATGGAAATGGTTTATTGAACATCCTATATAATAAAGAGCCTGTGTCCGTACGTACTACTTTCCGTGTGTCACAGAAAATCGCAAGTGGGCATGCGCCCCACTGACACACGGATTGGACGACGGGAGAGGGGGGCGTGTCCGAGAGGCAGCGGCGGCGCATGCGCGCCGTCATTTCGGTCACTGCCGCTGCCTCGCACGGAGCTGGAGCTGCCCTGCCAAGACTCCCGCTCGGACAAAGCAAAGAGCGGGGGCAGCGGCGCAAAGCGCCGCTTCCCGCAGCCTCCTGCACGCCGCCGACGCCGCCCCGCAACCTCCTCGCGGTGCCCATCTCACCTCCTGCCCGGGGCCGCTGGGCCAGCGGAACCTCCCGCCGCTAACTTCAACTATCTTCTAGCCCCCGCCCGTTTTTCAACGGGCTTAATTTACTAGTTTACAGATAAATTGCAAACAGATAAAAACACTGGCAGGACTGCTAGGTTGGCAGGTACATAAACGAACCAAATCACTGAATCTTTCTGCTTGTTTGCTTAAATTAGGTTGATTTCCAGGGGGGTGCTGAGTCATTTATTTATTTTCCTGAAAATTTATTATTTACATGCCAGACATCTGACTGGGTTGCCCCAGCCACTCTGGGAGGCTCCCGACAAAAAAACAGTAAAAGCGCAACACAACATCACACACTAAAAACACCCCCAAATAAGTTTGGGAACCACTCGCTTAGGGGGTGGACAAAAGGGGTTGGGGTTTAGTGACTTGGGTGAGCCCCCACCCCGCCCTGTCCTGCTCCCCCTCCCACACTGGCCTTTGTTGCTCTTCCTCCAACCGGATGAGAGCACTTTCCAGGTCACTGCTGTGCTCTTCCTCCTGCCGCAAGCGTGACTCTGTGATGTCCAGACGGCTCTGCAGGAGAAGAGAGCAGAGAGAAGCCAACGCTGGGGTTTTGACAGACATGCTGGAGCTCAGAAAAGCTTACCATATTTTTCGCTCCATAAGACGCACCTGAACATAAGACACACCTAGTTTTTAGAGGAGGAAAGGGGGAAAGCCCTGTTTTTTTGAGGATCAGTCCAAAGTGGTGCAGCTTCTTTTGCAAAGGGAAAAGCCCTGCTTTTTTGAGGATCAGCTCAAAGTGGTGCAGCTTTTTTTGCAAAGGGAAAAGCCCTGGGTTTTTTGAGGATCAGCTCAAAGTGGTGCAGGTTTTTTTGCAAAGGGAAAAGCCCTGCTTTTTTGAGGATCAGCTGAAAGTGGTGCAGCTTCTTTTTCAAAGAGGAAAAGCCCCGTTTTTATGGGGTTCAACTCACAGTTTGCAGCTTATAGTCCTACAGGTAAGGGAGCCATTTCTACAGTTTCCAGACAGATAATCTAATCAGTCAGTCACATGTCGCTGGGGAAACAAACAGCCTCCCTCTGCATTCAACAACGGAGGCCTGGGCAAGGGGGCGGGGCTGGAAAGGGAGCCTTATCTCTCTCCCCGATCGCTTGCTAAACAGCTGTTCAGCGGCTTCCTTTCAACACCCTCTTCTCTCTTTGTAAAAAAAAGAGCACAACCTGCTTTTGGCCCCTAGGCAATTTGGCTCCAGGGACCATGCATTCGCTCCATAAGACGCACAGACATTTCCCCTTACTTTTCAGGAGGAAAAAAGTGAGTCTTATGGAGCAAAAAATACGGTAGCTCCGGAAGCTGGGGCAGCGGGACTCTGCTCCGGAGCATGTCAAGAAAGGAGCAGCGTTCATGTGAGCATGCACAAAAGCACGGCTTCCTCCCCCCTCCCCAGCAGATCCCACACCGAATTCTAGTCCTCAAATATGTGCAGGGATCCTAAGCATGTGAAGAGGGCCACCCATTCACGTAAAGAGCACCCCAACGGCAACAGGGAAAAACCGCACGCCTCTGGGAAGCAAAAAAAAGCCGACAGCTCGAGGCCTGGAAGGAGAGAGGGAGCAGCAAGCACGACCCTCACCCACCCACCCACCCCCCGCGTGAAAGAGGCGCTCACCACTAGGCGTTGCTGCTCCAGCTCCGTCGATTTCTCAAGCAGTTGCTCTTCCTGCTCCCCACACTTCTTTTTGTACTGGACAACCTAGAGAGGAGGGAGGTATGGACTTCAAACCAGTTCTGGACAATATATATTGCCCAGCCCTGATTGCGATATCGATTTCCTAATTTTTGAGCCGGCAATGCAGTGCATGTTTGAGTGTTTGTTCTGCAAAAATCACAACACGGGAAAAACCGTGGAGCTGGCTGATGCCTCTACAGAGCTCCATCCTTATTTCCGAAACCGCAATACAGTGGTACCTTGGTTGTCGAACTTTAATCCATTCCGGGAGCCCGGAACCGTTCAAAAACCAAGACGCAGCTTCTGATTGGCTGCAGGAGCTTCCTGGGCTCAATCGGAAGCTGCGGAATCCGCGTCGGACGTTCGGCTTCCAAAAAAAGTTCGCAAACCAGAACACTTATTTCTGGGTTTGCGGCGTTCGGGAGCCAAGATGCCACTGTACAGTGGTCCCTCGACCTACGAATTTAATCCGTTCCGACGGGACTTTCGTAGGTCGGAAAAAATCATAAGTTGAGTCCCCATAGGAATGCATTAGGAGAAAAAATTCGTAGGTCGAAAAACCCCGCATCTAAACTTCGTAAGTCATAGAATCATAGAATCGTAGAGTTGGAAGAGACCACAAGGGCCATCCAGTCCAACCCCCTGCCAAGCAGGAAACACCATCAGAGCATTCCTGACAGGTGGCTGTCAAGCCTCTGCTTAAAGACCTCCAAAGAAGGAGACTCCACCACACTCCTTGGCAGCAAATTCCACTGTCAAACAGCTCTTACTGTCAGGAAGTTCTTCCTAATGTTTAGGTGGAATCTTCTTTCTTGTAGTTTGAATCCATTGCTCCGTGTCCTCTTCTCAGGAGCAGCAGAAAACAAGCTTTCTCCCTCCTCTGTATGACATCCTTTTATATATTTGAACACGGCTATCATATCACCCCTTAACCTTCTCTTCTCCAGGCTAAACATACCCAGCTCCCTAAGCCGTTCCTCATGAGGCATCGTTTCCAGGCCTTTGACCATTTTGGTTGCCCTCCTCTGGACACGTTCCAGCTTGTCAGTATCCTTCTTGAACTGTGGTGCCCAGAACTGGACACAGTATTCCAGGTGAGGTTTGACCAGAGCGGAATACAGTGGTACTATTACTTCCCTTGATCTAGATGCTATACTCCTATTGATGCAAGTTGAGGAAACCCTATCTAAAACGGCCGCGATTTCCTTTCGGAAGTCAAAAAAATTCATAGGTATGCGGCCGCTTTGATCCCTCGTAACTCGAAAAATACGGAAGTCGGGTCACTCGTAAGTCGAGGGACCACTGTATATCGGTCAATTGCGACGTTTAGCTGCTGACATATCATGATGCTGAAAACCAGAAAACGCTCCGTTCTACTCATCGGCCTGGCCGGCAGGTGCCGCCGTGGGGCCGGGGAAGGGTTGGGGGTGCGACCTGGTGCATGGAAGGACTTATGGGGGTCTCACCTTGGATTGCAGCTTCTGCACCAGCTGGGCCTGCCGCTGCTGCCCCTCCTGGTAGGCCTGGAGCTTCCTCTTGTAGCCTGCCTGCTCTTCCTCCAACCTCCGGCGCAGCTCCACGTTCTGCTGAGCCAAGCTCTTGTTCTCCAGCGCCTCCCTTTCCCGCTCGCCCGTCTCCAGGCGCAGCGCCTGCTCCAGCTGAGGAGCCCCAGGAAAGAAAGGGGGGGAGGATCAGGGCCCCTTGCGCCTAAGCCTCGCCGGCCCCAACGCCCAGGAAGAGCGGGAGAGCCCTCCTCTAAGCTTGTGCCCATCGCCCGTCGCGGCTGCGTGGAACCTCCATGTCCCAAGGCAGTCTACCCTCTGGGCACCAGTTGCCGGAGGGCCTTGGGGCGCCCGCAGCCTGTCAAAGGAGCCAGCTCTGGGCTGATGGACTGCCGAGGACTGCCGCAAGGCTAAGAAGAAATAACAGCCAGACTGAACCACACACACCAATTTGGCAGGGAAGCGAAATAATCCTTCCCCCCCCCCAATCAATCTTCCTTAGCCTGGGACAATTTAAACACAGAGCATCTGTAGGAGATTGCCCTTTGCTCCTAATTTCAAAGGCTTTGTGAAAAGGGACCGAGATGTTTTGGTTTTTTAAAAACAGAAAAATCGCTTGGGGGAAAAACTGGGCGCAAGATGTAGAATGGAGGAGCTAAGTTTGCCCCTCTTCCCAGGCAACGGCTGCCATGGCAACCTGCAACCCATTTAAATTATCCTGCTAGTCACCATGGTCACCGGAGCATGTGAGCCCAGCCCCCAACACAGCCTTGTAAGGAGAGGAGCCCCCAAACCAAGAGCCCCCTCCAGAGCAGAAATTCTTAGGAGAATTGTTTCCTTCTCTGCCCTTCCCTACAACCAAGAGGTAGGCAGACCCAGATATGCTTTGAAGAAAACATTCAGAGCTCTAGACGGTTTCAGGAGCAAAAAAAACCCCCCATATATTGCTTTGGTTATGGACTCCCCAATCTCAGCCTCAGTTCCCCACCCCCAGCTGCAAAAGAGGGAGGACAACACTGTCTTTCTGTACAGGGCTGTTGCAACGATTGTGGCAGCCCCTTGAAATTTGATTTATTTGTTTTGTTTTACGAAAAGCCCTGGGGTGCCATTGGCAGCCCCTTGAAAATTGCCTGATTTATTCCGGTGCCATCTCAGGAGAGGCGTTGCTGCCAGCCCACCCCCTTCCTCCCTCACATTTCTAAGATGGGACCTGGTAGCAATTTGAACACAAAGAAAGCTTTTTTCGGGGGGGGGATGACGACGAAATGCTTCATCCTGATGTGAAATTACAGAGAATTAAACTAGCTAGCTAACTAACCTACTGAGATTTCTTTGATCCAATTGAACACTGAGGAGCACAAGATCACTATCAATACGTATTATTATTTTTTTGCATGCCTCCTTCCTTCCAAAGTGTTTCACGCCTGGTTCTTAAATCCACTAATTCAGGTCAAGCGTGAGTGGCAGGGCACAGGCAAACACTCTGCCTGTCTCCTTTGCAAACTGCACAGCCAAGAGGCAGGTCTCAACCAGCCCGGGTGCCGTTCAGCCAGCCGGACCTGTCCAGGCAGGCCAAAGCTCTTGGACATGGAGGAAGAATTTTAAAAGGCCCAATTCCCCCCCCCCCAATACTCTGGAAAGCAGCCAGAAAATGTTTTCCATGCGGACCCTTAGCCAGATCTGAGCACAGAAGACAAAACTGGGGTGGGGGGGAGCAGGGCATGCTGGGAAACTGACCAAGGAAATAATGGGACCCATTCTAGCATGCCAGGACTTTTTTGTTTTTGGAAGGGGCAGAGTTGGATGCTGGCAGGGCCCTCTGATGCCTCTCTTTCTCCAGCTCCTCAAATCTCCCTTATCCTATATAATAAAGAGCCTCTGTCTGTACGTACCACTTTCCGTGTGTCACAGGAATTCGCAACTGCACGTGCGTTCCAGTCACACACGGATTGGGTAGTACGGACCAATCCCGCCAACCGCTGTGGCGAAGGTGGCGCGTAGCGCCGCCGCCCGCAGCCCTCTGTCCGATACTCCTGCTGCCGGCTGCAGCACAGACCACTCCTGCTTGCTTCCCGAATAAGATCTTCGGGGACAGGGGTTGCTCCGCCGCCGCCGCCCGCCCCGCGGGCACACAATGCACAAAGAGAGCCGTCCGGGGCCAGGCAGAACGGGGGGCTCCGAGGCCTAGCGGCCTGGGACGGCCCATCCAGCGGAGCGCCGGTGCTCCGGAGGCCAAGGAGGGCCGCCCCATCCCCGCCGCCGCTGCAGCCACCCCCGGAAAAAAAAATTAGGAAGGGGGAGGGAGCCCCTCTCCACCCCCCAGCGGCCTCAATCGACCAGCCTCGCGGAGCGCCGGTGCTCCGGAGGCCGAAGAGGGTCGCCGCACACCCGCCTCCGCCGCCACGTCGCCCACACACACACACACACACACAAGCCCCGCCCACACAAGCGGCCGGAGGAAGGAGGACGGAGCTGGGCTTGGGTGGTGGTTTTTTTGGGGGGAGGTGCGCGCATTGGGAGTTGGGTGGGTAGGGGTCCCCCCCAGAGGCTTGAAAGCCTCACAGGAAAAAAGCCCCCGTGGGCGGCTGAAAGGCGGCGAGCTCCGAGGAGCCCTTTCCCCCACCTCCCTTCCCCCTCCTTTTATTTTTATTTTTTTGTGGTGGAGTCGTGAGTCCAGCGCCCGCACCAGCTTTTCTCCCCCCACCCCAACCCCCGCCCCACGAGACACACACACACAACCACAACCAAGCCCCCACCCCCCACGCGCGCTTCCCCCCTCACCCTACCTTCGCAGCCAAGCCGCTTGCAACTCGCAACCAAGCCGCTTGCAACTCGGATGAGGAAGAAGAGGAGGCCCGGCAATAAACGGGGGGAGGAGGGCGGGGACCTCCACCTCCTCCCGCCGGCCGCCACAGCAGGGCTCGGAATCGCCGCCTCCAGGGGGGCCAGGAGGGTGGGGAGGTAAAGGGGTTAATGGGAGGGAGAGAAGGCTGGGGAGGGAAAAGGGTTAATGGGAAGGAGAGGAGGGTGGGGAGGGGAAAGGGTTAATGGGGAGGAGAGGAGGGTGGGGAGGGGAAAGGGTTAATGGGGAGGGTGGGGAGGGAAAAGGGTTAATGGGGAGGACAGGAGGGTGGGGAGGGGAAAGGGTTAATGTGTTTGGGGAGGGAGATGCAGCGTTTTTTGCACGGGATGATGCGAGGTGTGTGGAGGGGGGAAGAGAAGAAGTCTGGCATATATACAGTATATATCCGCCTCCGGCTAGCGCCTGTTTTTTGCAACAGGCTTAATATACTAGTAATAATAATAATTTTTTTATTTGTACCCCGCCCATCTGGCCGGGTCCCCCCAGCCACTCTGGGCGGCCTCCAACAGACACCAAAATACATTAAAATATCACAAATTAAAAACTTCCCTAAATAGGGCTGCCTTGAGGTATTTTCTGAATGTCAGATAGTTGTTTATCTCTTTGACCTCTGCTGGGAGGGCGTTCCACAGGGCGGGCGCCACTACCGAGAAGGCCCTCTGCCTGGTTCCCTGTAGCTTTGCTTCTCGCAGTGAGGGAACCGCCAGAAGGCCCTCGGCGCTGGATCTCAGTGTCCGGGCTGAACGGTGGGGGTGGAGACGCTCCTTCAGGTATACAGGACCGAGGCCGTTTAGGGCTTTAAAGGTCAGCACCAACACCTTGCCAGAGTTCAATCCCACGGCAGGTCCACAGAGAACCCCTCCTGTTGTGTCAGCCCATCTGTAAACAGCTCAAGCCATCCTCACCCCAACAGAATCTGGGTCTTCCTACAGTGGTACCTCTGGTTGCGAACACGATCCGTTCCGGGGTGCCGTTCGCACCCCGAAAAGTCCGCAACCAGAGTGGCGCTTTTGTGAATGTGTGAAGCGCGATAGAGTGCTTCTGCGCATGTGCGAAGCGCACAGAAGGCTTCTGCATGTGCGGCGAAACCCGGAAGTAAACAGTTCCGGGTTTGCCGTGTTCATAACATGAAAAAATGCAACACTGTACTTGCATTCATTTTGCACCTGGCTGTTGGTCACTTGTGACCAAGTAAAGATGACGCCTGATATCTCCATCATCTGGAGGTGCATGCCTGGGAATAATTGGATCTGGACTGCTTTCACACACTAATATCCTGTGGAATTCTGTGAGTTATATTTGATCTGCACAATCGGAATGAATCTCAGGAACGAAACAGCTTTTTCTGTGCAGCCTGAGCAGAAGCAGTAAACAACATTACATCCGTACCTTGGTTGTCGAACGCCTTGGTACTCGGACGTTTTGGCTCCCGAATGCCGCAAACCCGGAAGTGAGTGGTTCTGGTTTGCAAATGATTTTTGGAAGCCGAACGTCCGACGCGGCTTCCGATTGAGTGCAGGAAGCTCCTGCAGCCAATCAGAAGTCGTGCCTTGGTTTTCGAACCGTTCCTGGAGTCGAACGGACTCCCGGAACGGATTAAGTAATAATAATAATTTATTATTTGTACCCCGCCCATCCAGCTGGGTCCCCCCCAGCCACTCTGGGGGTTCGACAACCAAGGTACCACTGTATAGTTAATAGTTGAAGCTTGTTTTCACTTATCCCACTGCCCTGCCCTGCTCACAGTTGTGAAGATTCTTACATTATAAATGATCCATGTCACCATTAAGAAAAAGAGGTCGGAATGGGCCAATGTATACGTGGACTGTCCCTAGATCAAGGGACTTTTCTTCTTTTAAGCTCTCAAAGCTCTTAGCCTAGCTCAAGGTTGCCCTCCAAACTAAAGGTAAAGGTAAAGGGACCCCTGACCATTAGGTCCAGTCGTCTCCGAATGGGGTTGTGGCACTCATCTCATGTTACTGGCCAAGGGAGCCGGTGTACAGCTTCCAGGTCATGTGGCCAGCATGACAAAGCCGCTTCTGGCGAAGCAGAGCAGCGCACGGAAACGCCGTTTACCTTCCCGCTGCAGCGGTACCTATTTATCTACTTGCACTTTGTGCTTTCGAACTGCTAGGTTGGCAGGAGTTGGGACCGAGCAACAGGAGCTCGCCCCGTCACAGGGATTCGAACCGCCGACCTTCTGATCAGCAAGCCCTAGGCTCTGTGGTTTAAGCGACAGCGCCACCTGGGTCCAAACTAGCCAGATGTTAAACTGAGAACCAATCACAGTCAGTCCATCATTTGGAAAATAAGACTTTAGAGCAGGCATAGGCAACCTTGGCTCTCCAGATGTTTTGAGACTACAATTCCCATCATCCCTGACCACTGGTCCTGTTAGCTAGGGATGATGAGAGTTGTAGTCCCAAAACATCTGGAGAGCCAAGGTTGCCTATGCCTGCTTTAGAGCCATCTTGCCCCAAGTGGCAACTAGACATTCTGTTTTAGTGGCTGTCGTTTAAGGAGTCATTTGTTGCCTAGCGTATATATCCGAGTGCCTCACACTGCTTGCATTGCTCCGCAAATCTGCAGATAATTCCTCAATACGCAAGTAAGCAAAGGTTGCCCAGCAGGGCAGAGCCTCCAGATGACACCCACCCCTGGCGGAGTCGCCTGCCCTGGCCTCTGCCCCCAGAACAGAGAACCTGCACGACCTGCTTGCTGGTGCCAAGTAAAGACTTCATAGACCCATTTGCCTGGAAAGGCCTGCTGGGAAGGATGGAGAGGACCCTGCCTGCCTCCTGCACATACCCGCTCACTGATGGCGTTGTACTTGATGGCCAGCTCATCCCGCTCAGCCCGGCTCTGGGCCAGCAAATCCTCCACCCGGGACAGCTCCTGTTGCAAGATGCGGTTCTCCTCCTGGAGGGAAAGCAAGGACGACATCTTGGCGTGGGAGGCCACTGTGGGAAGAGAGGAGCACCGAGGTAGAGAGACAGACACAGACACACGTGCATCAAATGCATTTCTGCAGTTGGACAAGCCGCCCTGGGCTCCCTTTGGAACGAAGGGCAGGAGAGAAGTTTAAGAAACAAACAGAACAGAACAAAGCAAGGGAACCTGGGATGCATTGCCAGAACACCTGGCATACAGGTGTGCTAAATGGACTGTCGCAATGCCATAGAACAGGGATGTCCAACAGGTCGACTGGGATCGACTGGTCGATCCCCGGGAGCTTTTGGTAGATCGCGGTGGATCGGTGGATCCTCCATCCGCCCGCCCCCCTTCCTCTAGATCGCTAGAACGGAAGACGGAGTTTGAGCAGCAAGGCTGGCTGTACCCTTAGCGATCGATCGCTGAGCACCTCTTTCCATTCATTAGACCTGAAAGCCCCCCCAAAAAACGGGATGTTCCTCCCTAAAAAAGCTCAACAACTTTGACCTGAACCCCCCCCAAAAAGGGGTAGATCACTGTCAGATTTTAATCGTGTGAGTAGATCGCAGTCTCTTGGAAGTTGGACGTCCCTGCCATAGAACATTCGCAAACATTTTCTTGCTGCTGGCTGGAAAGGCATCGGCAACAGGTTGTTGCTAATGGGGCAGCTTTTGCCAGAAAAGAGGCAGCGCTCACCTCGTCCCAGAAGGGGTCCTGCAGTTTTCGCCTTTTATTTCAGCCCCCAGAGACTCCCCTTTATTGGGATGAGCGACCATGGAAGAAAGGGAGGGATTGCTCCCCTCTGCAACCACATATCTTCTGTAAAGTTCATTCTTCTTGAACTGTGGGCACCGGGGGGGGGGGGACGCGGCTGGAGAATCCACCGATCTACTGCGATTTTCCAAAAGCCCCCTCAACGCACAACTGATTTATAGGATTTGCTGCCACGAGTTGTGGCAAAAAACCGTGGGCTTTGGCTCGAACCTCCATGTGAAGTAGCAGTCTATCCCTGAATGCCAGATACCCAAATGCGCCAGCAAGAGAAAGTTGTTGCCCTCCCTGTCTTGCGGGAGCATTTGTCTGGTCACCGTGAGCACCATAAAACTGGGCCTGATCCAGCAGCAGCAGCCAGACTCCTTCTGATGCCTTATGTGAGTTACGCAAAGGTGCATCACCCATTGAGTCACTCACATGGAAACTGGAAGAATACCAAGATACCCACGATAGAAGACTGGCAAATGAAGATGATGGACTTCATGGAGCTGGCAGAACTGACTGGACGAATCCGCGACCAGAAGGAGGAAGATTGGAAGAAATTTAGAAGTTACTTAAAGAAATATTGTAATATTTAAATTTAGGAATGTTTCAGAAGACTAAAAGAGGCTCAGATTAGAAATAGATGTTTAGTAGTTAGGATAAGTTTAGTTAATTAGAAACTAGAAACTAGGGAATATGTTGAATAAGTTTATTAATAAAGATGTGAATTTGAAGAGGAAAATCGAGAATAAAATAGGAGTGAGGTAAATAGAAGTAAGAAATTGGACAACTGCTAAAGAAGTAAAGCATGGAACTTTAGATAGGGAGGTTCAGAGGAAGTCAACTCTTAGGTGAATTTAAATGGAATAGAACTTAGGTTTAGATATTCTTTTTTGTTTCGTCTTTTTGTATGTATGTGTTTTAGGTGTTTATGTTCACGTAGTTTGTGATTGTTATAAAAACTGTGGAAAACCAATTAAAAAAGGTGGGGAAGAGAGAGTCACTCACACGGAGTCTCTCCCTCCCTCTCACATACAGAGAGAGCTTCCTATTTGCTGCCTTCCCTCCTTCCGCTTCTCTCTCCTCATCCATCTGTTCCGAATTCCTTTCACTTCCCAGGGATTGCTTGGAAACAGAGCATGTCGCAGCAGCACGAAGCCCCTGGGCCCAGCCAGCTGCACTGTGGCCAGCTTGGCACAGTTTGGCCTCCTTGTCCTGTCCAGAAGGGGTGACAGGCAGGTGAGCCGGGCAGGGGCGCCCTGAAGCTCAGCAGAGGATGAAGTGTCGGATACAACAAGATGGAGTACCAGAATGTCAGGAGTTGGCTCCGTCCTTTCCACCTGTCACCTCCCAGGAGTTGGAAGAGGAAAGGGTCCATCCTGCCAGGTACCCAGCCAGAGCAGAGCTCATCTGCCTCCTCCTTTCTGCCTTGCTTGCAGGGGAAACCAGGCCAGGAGATGAGGAGCCTAGCAAGGGAGGCGGCCAAGAAGGCTCCCTCCCCAGCCCACAGTCCCCCAGTTCCAAGAATAAGCATCTTCTCCAACATACCTTGGCAATCGCTTTGCGAGAGGTTCTTGGTGACGATCTCCCGGATCCTAGCCGGCAAGCGGGTGGGCGGAGAGTCTTCGCCGGAGCCCCTGACAGAGAGGCTCTTCCCTTCTGCCGAGATCAGGATGCTGTCTTCCACTTTCTGCCGGGTGAGAACAAGCCAGTCTCAGCAACCAGGGAGAAGCCAAGACAGCTTCTCGGAGAGCCCAAGATGGCGAAGAGTTGCCCAGCTGCACGATGCAGAGGCAGCATGGAGCAGGAGCAAGCTACACTGGCCAAGAAAAGTTGCCAGCCGCCCAACAGGTGATGAGTTGGTCTCTGGTGCCAGGAGAACTGAGGGAGCCTCCTGCCTCTATTCTAAGCTCCCTGGCTTGGCTTTGGGCTCTTTGAGTCAAGCCTCTCCCTCAGTGGCCCCATCAATAAGATGGGAATAAAAGTGCCCCGTCTCTGGGACCCACATAAAGGTAAAGGGACCCCTGACCATTAGGTCCAGTCGTGTCCGACTCTGGGGTTGCGGCGCTCATCTCGCTTTATTGGCCGAGAGCCGGCATACAGCTTCCAGGTCATGTGGCCAGCATGACTAAGCCGCTTCTGGTGAACCAGAGCAGCGCACGAAAACGCCGTTTACCTTCCCGCCGGAGCGGTACCTATTTATCTACTTGCACTTTGACATGCTTTTGAACTGCTAGGTTGGCAGGAGCTGGGACCAACGTAACGGGAGCTCACCCCGTCGCAGGGATTCGAACCGCCGACCTTCTGATCAGCAAGCCCTAGGCTCTGTGGTTTAACCCACAGCGCCACCTGGGTCCCTTCTGGGACCCACATACATAGAAACATCAATATCATTGCCAAATTAAAAACCAGATGCACTTTCTCTATAGTTTTACACGCCTATATAGCAGTCAGTGAACTATATTTCCACTCTGGGGTTTGGGTGGAACCGAAATTTCCATGCAGGCTGACCCATATATCAGTCCCCGGCCCAGTTCAGCAACTGGGACTGCACAGGGTGAGCCAAGCGAGGGAGCAGCCTGCAGGATGCAAGGGGAGATGAGCAACCCCAGAAGGAATCCATGGGGGCAAAGTCTGCCTGAGACCAGAACATATTCAGCACTTAGGAGGCAGCTGTAACCTCATGGAGCAGAGGGTGGCCTGTCTCAGGAGTGGGGGTCCCCAGTACAAAAAACCCAGCCTTCTCCCAGAATCTCCAGCCCATGAAACTCAAGGAGGGGGGACTAAAATGAGCGACTGGGCCTGGCCGCAAACGGGGATCAGTACTTGGGGCATGGAAAGGTGGAAAGAGAAGAGGGCAACTCAAGTGGGCAACTTGGGGGCGGGGGAGCATCTCTCTCCCTTGCCCAGGCCGGACCTTGAATCAGTGCCCCCCCCCCTCACCGTACCTTGAGACCCTGTTCCTCCATGGCTTCAGTATAAAAGGATGTCCAGATTTAGTGCCCTAATGCCCAGCAATCCAATAAGGTGTCTCCTTGGCCCTCTGTTATCCTATAGAAGGTTTAAAGGTCACCTCCAAAACGGGACTCAGGAGTTGGCTGACTTCTTTGCAAAGTGTGGGGGAGGGAAAGGCTCGCTGCCCCCCCCTGACTTAGGCACTCAGATGTTCCCAAAATTATACTACTCCCCCTAGCTCCCAGACTCAAGACACATTCCCGCCAACCTGTTCACGGAAGTAGCAGCCAAGGATGGAGACGTGGGAAAAAACAACCCTGGATCTTTTGGTCAACTGGCCCAGACGTTCTTCATCAAGCGCTCCCCAAAACTGAGCAACCCCTCTTGCACAAACCCTACAACAACTTTGCAAGGTAGATAAGTATAGTTATGCCCTTGGTTCAGAAGGGGAGCTGAGGCTGAGAGGTTGTGGCTGGAAAGGGGCGTTTACTCAGTTTGATGGGACTTCATCATGCTTCCTTCTCGCTGGATCAAGCCCACAGAGTCCTCCAACACCAAAGTCCTAAGGAGTGCAGAAGACTTCACTCCAGGGTGAGGCTACATTTACTTTAGATGATGGCCCGCCTGTTAAATCAGGGCAGAGGACTGGGATGCAACTTCAGATTGAAGCGTGAATTCAACTTTACACCTGTAAATCTCCTGTAACACTAAGGATCCAACAGCAGCTCCTGCACAAATAAGATTATTCTCTTTTCCAGTAAACTACCTGGGTTGATTGCAATCCCTCACGATTAAACCTTGCTTTCCTCAGCTAGCAAAACCTAGTTGTTGTTGTCCAACCCGCCCCCAAGGCAAGACTAATTTGGAGAAATTCCCATAAAAGGCGGGGAAAGAGTAGAATAAAGGGAATTCAGCAGACGCCGGGCGAGGGGTCCTACTTTTAGGGGGTTGTTTCTGGCGGCAACTTCGGAGTCCGTATGGAGAAGATGCGCCCAGATTCCCCCAAAAGGAGATTATACTCGCCCCCAAAGAAAGAAAGAAAGAAAGAAAGAAAGAAAGAAAGAAAGAAAGAAAGAAAGAAAGAAAGAAAGAAAGAAAGAAAGAAAGAAAGAAAGGGTTGCCGCCGGAGGGGGTTGAAGGATGCGCCCGCTTCCGCCGCCAGGCAGCCCCCACCGACCTGAACCGCAGCCTCCAGCTTCAGCTCCGCAGCCTCCGCGTTGCTCATGGGGAGGGGGCCGCCGCTGCTCTACGGCCGGGCTCCGGGGGGCTCCAGGCAGGCAGGGGGGGCCGCCTCCATGGCTCTTTGCACGGCAGATGCGATGCTTGCTGCTTCTGCTGTTGGAGAGGGGCAGGACCCGGGGAGGAGCGCGAGCCCGAGCCGCCCCCGCCTCTTTCCCGGGTCCCGCGGCTGCAGGGGGGAGCCGGGCAGGACCAATCGCCGCCCGGCAGCAGAAAGTGGGGCGGCGGCGGCTGCAGGCTGCCTCCCCCCGCGGCGCTCCCGGGTCCTAGAGGCCGCCTCTTCCCCGGCTGATGCAGTCACGGCGGCCCCTTCCCCAAAGTTTGCAGCGCAGGAGCAGGCGGCCCCTCTGCCCGCCCTCGAGCTCGGGCTGCACGGGCGGAATAGCAGTCCGAGCCCCACCGAATCAGCTGGCTCAACTTTGTCATCGGGGAATGTGCCCCACAGCAGCCCCTTTGCCGGGCGGGCACGGAGCAGAAACTCAACAGACGGAGCTTCGCGCGTGCCTGCTGCGCTCCTGGCCGATGCTGCACCTGTTGGATTTCTGCCCCATCCCACCTGCCAAAGGGGAACGAGCCCCACCAGCAGTTGTGAGGTGCTGTGCAAGCGCGGCGGGGAGTTTTTAGGTCGATTAAATTCCAAGACGCGGATTCGTTTGCTCCCAACTTCCAAGACGTGTCCGGGGGTGGGCAAAGGGGTGCCCACCTGGTGCCCCACCTGCGAAAGCTCGCTCCCGACGCTGCGCGTTTCTGGAGCCAGAAGGGGGTGGACGGGAGGCTGTTGTGCGGTGCCTCGGAGCGTGTGTGGAGTGCAGGGCCTTCCCCGCCCAGCCCTCCTCCCTAGAGAGCATCAGCCCTGGCCCCTGACCTCCAAGTGCCCCAGGACAGAGCAGCCCCCATCGCCAAGCCAGCCCCTCACCTGGCACAGGTCCGCTGCCTTCTCAAACCGCAGCAGCGTTACTATAGCGCCGGGCAGCGGTGGAGGAGGGCGGGCTTCAGGCGGCCCAAGAACGCCGCTTCCTCCTCCTCCTCTTCTTCTTCTTCCTCCAGGCCAAGGGCTCCGGTTGCACCCGGGGGAAACCCAGGCAGCACCAACATAAGCTGCTTAAGTCTCCGGGAATTACGGCCGCCCTGCGGGGCGGCTGAGCGCTGCCTTCTTCCCGAAAGAGAGGCTTTTCTCGCATGTCCCAGTGACCCCCAACCAGGACACAGCCGCCGCCTCCCGCCAGGACTTAGCAAAAACTGGAAGCGGCTCTGACACCTCGGGAAAAGGGAAAGGGTGGTGGGGCCTTTGGAAGGCAGCCCCTCCCTAGGTCATCTTCTTTGATAGCTAGAAGCTTGTTTGAGGCCTGGGGACACCACAGAGCACCAGATATTAGGGAAAATCCAAAGCCAAGCAGATGGTTCAGAGGCAGCAGTGGATGCACTGTGATTTCCCTGTCCCAGAGAAAGACAAGCAGGACTCAGCATTTGGCTTGAGAGGGGAAAAATCCCACCTTGCCTGCCCCAAAAGGATACTGCTTTTTGGGGTTCTGGGGCTGAGGAGCACATTCTTATGCACAGGTGTTGTTGTTTTTTGGCTGGAAAAGGTTATTTGCTCACAATCACAAATGCCAGCCAAGGAACTTGGGGAGCAACAGAATTGTACCTCTGGGCATGAACAGAGTGCCAATCCTCAAAAAACAAACAAACACAATAGGAGTGGAAGTCCTAATCAGAGGAGCCCCACTAAAATAGTCGCATCTATTAAATTCAATGGGTCCAACATTGGGCACCACCCTTAGGTGTAGGAAGGTGTTCTTGGGAATCCACCCCTGAGCCACCCAACATGTGACTCTCATTGAGACACTGTTTTTACTAATTCTTTTGGCCTTTTCGCTCTCCCACCTGGGTCCATTTCTGCCTCCCCAGCCCCTTTCCCAAAGACAAGTCAAGGCTTTTATATATACATATACATTTTTAATAAGGAACCAGCTCAAAAATAACAAAACAAAAGGCAGGCAAAAACTTTATGGAGTTTCATAGTAAGAAATCGTTCTGTAAAAGGCCTTTGTCTTAGAATAAATAGGATAGGAGTGAATACAAAGATCTATACTTCAAAAGAGAATTAAAACCTGGTTCCGTAAGATGGCCCAGAGGGCAGTTTTTGTCCTTCACAACATCTGAGGCACCACAGGCAACCACCTGTGAAAGGAGAATAACCCAGGGTCTCTCCGAAAGTAAAAGGGTAATTGGTTGTGTGTGCGCACGTTAAAAGTCACACAAATATGGAATGTGAGGAGTTCCACTGCTCTTGCTGCTCAAAAGGCCAGTTTCAGCAGAGGAGGGAGAAGGAAAAAGAGAAGGCACTTCACAAGGCAAAGCAGAGCCAGGGACTCCCGCCCTCAAAGGACATCGACATGGCGTCATTGCTCGCCGCCTCTGCAGCAAGCTGACGGCTCTCCTCTCACTCCCAGCACTGCTACCTCCACCACAACCACCAGAGGCAGAGCAACATGACAGAATCGGGGCCCAGCGTCCTTCCAGTGTGGAAGGCACCCTGGAAATTCCGAGAGGGAGATGTGCGACAGGTGAGCCCATTTCCAGTTTGCAAAGTGGGCTGCGAAGGGAGGGGGCTGCCAGTCACCTCCTGCAAGGGAAGCCGCCTTTGCCCACGTGCAGAGTGTGTTTCTTGGGGCAGCTGCGCCACAAAACCCCTCCAAGCTAGAAAGGGAGCGAGGTGAGGCAAGCATATCAAAGAAATACCTTTAAGACACCACACAAGACAGGAAAAAAAGGCGCAAGAGAGAGGAAGGAGCCTCTTTCTTTCTGGACAGACCCAGCTCTCTCCCTCTTTCCTACTCCAGGCTTCCAGGTTCTTAAGCTGTGATCTGAACCCAGAAAAAACTCCCTCCTTTCAGGGACCCCAAGTACTGAAGGGGTAGATGGAGGTGGGGGAGGGAGAAGAGGATCTGCACAGCCCAAGCTGACCCCCAGCTTCCCTATCCCATAAAATGCCCCAAGCAAACATCCAAACACATCCAGAAATGGGATCTCATGATGCACCACGAGGGCAAAGCGGCTTCCTCTTTGGTCCACAAGGGTCCTTCCGTGGCCTTCACCCCAGACCAGAGAAGCACAAGATGCTCGGGCTCAGAACTGGACCCAGCTGGTGGAGCTCTGCTGAGCCTGACCAGAGGCAGACCTAGGAGGAGAAAGAAGAGGCACTCCCTTCAGCACGGAGTGGGTCTGCAGGGGCCCAGGGCCTGCATTGCACTGGGGGCAAAGAGGGGGTCCCTTCCCCCTGAACATCGGGACGTAACTTCCTGCCATCACGCAGTGGATGGCATGAGGGGGCAATGGAGTTTCATTGCTTCTCCAAGAAAGCAGACCTACCCTTTGGATAAGAGGATCTTCCCACCCCTGGGACTTGAACGTCATGAACCTGGCACCCCTCGGATCCCATCAACAGATGTCAGATTAGAGAGTTTTCTGGCTAACTGTACACTGAGACACTGAGATCCAGCGCCAAGGGCCTTCTGGCGGTTCCCTCACTGCGAGAAGCAAAGCTACAGGGAACCAGGCAGAGGGCCTTTTCGGTAGTGACACCCGCCCTGTGGAACGCCCTCCCATCAGAGGTCAAAGAGATAAACAACTACATGACCTTTAGAAAATACCTGAAGGCAGCCCTGT
This sequence comes from Darevskia armeniaca, assembly GCA_034641395.1. Lineage (NCBI taxonomy): Eukaryota > Metazoa > Chordata > Lepidosauria > Squamata > Lacertidae > Darevskia > Darevskia armeniaca. The sequence goes on from JAWWNF010000204.1 coordinate 460,520, forward strand.
TTAGGGAAGTTTTTAATCTGTGATATTTTAATGTATTTTGATATTTGTTGGAAGCCGCCCAGAGTGGCTGGGGAGACCCGGCCAGATGGGGGGGGGGGTGTACAAATAATAAATTATTATTATTATTATTATTATTATTATTATTATTATTATTATTATTACTATAAAGGGTGAGGTGGGTGGAAGGGGACACATTTCAACTTCTGCAACCCACATGTGACTCTCACCCAGAAGCTTTGGTGAAGTCTCCCCAGATGTCCGCAGCTGCTTCTGCTGTAGAATTTGAAGCCTGCGGAGGCGGCCACGGGATGGAGACGTCTGCTGATAAACAGGATAAAGGGAGGGAGAGACAAGAGATAGCCTTTCGTCACTTGGGATATATTTCACAGCCCCTTCCTGGCCAGCCCTTTAAGAGCCCCTGGGACGTGGTGGAGAGAAAGACCCCAGAAAGGCAGGCAGCCAAGACAATGCTTGGAGGGGGGAGGGAGTTTAACCTGAGCAGCCTCCTCTGCGCTGAAGCTTTCCTGCCCCGAGAGAACCTTAGAGTCCTGCGACGCAAGGCTGGGAAATCACCTGCCCATAACCACAAGCAAGCCTGGCCTGGGGAAAGCCAGCTACGAAGTAGGACGGCTGTGCACTGCCATAAGGGACTTTTCACTTTGCGAGTGAGATCGACAGGAAACACAGACCTGCCTCAGCAGCAGACGAAAGCTGCTCCCCGGACAGGGAGGCCTTTCCTCCAGGAGGGGGTGGGATGAGGCTGGGGCCCCCAGAGCCTGTTGCTCGGGGCCTGCTCGCCGAGGAGCCGTCCTTCTTCTTCACGTTCTGAAAGGAGATTGAACTGCGTGGTCAGTCTCTCAAAGGTGTGAAGGGCATTCCCCGGCCCATGGCTGCATCTCTGCGTGGGTAGCAATCCCAGCTGAAAGGAGGGAAAGGCCTCATCCACCTGCAAGCAACCTGCAGCTCCAGCCAGCATGCTGGGGACATTCCCTTGACAACAAGTCAAGGCCTGGGCTGAGATGACTTTGAACAATTGCCTTTGGTTCATCTCCTTGCACACATTGACACACAGTGGACACACCTGCGCAAGACACAAGAGCAAAAAGACTCTCCCCCCCCCTCCTTTGACCTTGTATAAAGGTAAAGGGACCCCTGACTGTTAGGTCCAGTCGTGACCGACTCTGGGGTTGCGGCGCTCATGTCGCTTTATTGGCTGAGGGAGCCGGCGTACAGCTTCCGGGTCATGTGGCCAGCATGACTAAGCCACTTCTGGCGAACCAGAGCAGCGCACGGAAACGCCGTTTACCTTCCGGCCGGAGCGGCACCTATTTATCTGCTTGCACTGGTGTGCTTTTGAACTGCTAGGTTGGCAGGAGCAGGGACCGAGCACGGGAGCTCACTCCGTTGCAGGGATTCGAACCGCCGACCTTCTGATCAGCAAGCCCTAGGCTCTGTGGTTTAACCCACAGCGCCACCCGCGTCCCATTTGACCTTGTATAGTGTTGTTCATTTCTAAAAAGCCATTATCACGTGGTCAAGTGATATAGAGGCAGGAACAGGGCACAGGGGTGGGATACTGGTGTGTGTGTGTCTATGTCTCAAAAGAAATCCCTTTGGGATGAGGGAGGGTATAATCTGCTGATGATCGGATTAGTCCCCACCATTTGGGGTCAGAAAGGAACTTTCTTCCAGGTCCTACTGGCTATCGACCCTGGGTGGTGTTTCTTGGTAACCCATGGCTTGACTTGCTGATTTGAGCCACTTGAGTTGCTTTGCGACTCCTTTTCCACAGCCCACCCCCACCCCCTCTGCCACAGCCGGACAAGCCCAGAGAGGTCCCCCCTCCTCCTCACCGCAATGTTGAGCTTGATTGTCTGCCCTTCCTTGAAGCCCAGGTCCAGTTTGGGGCCCTGGTCTGGATTCAGGGCCTGCTTGGCCAGCTCACTCTGCTGTTTGACCCACCTGTTGAGAGAATAAATTAGGGTGGGGGTGTCACGAGGCAGCAGAGCAAAAAGCATAAGGTGCTGGCAGGGGGCGGTGTAGGGAAAGTGGCTATGTTGCACTCAGCACCCAAGCCCCTGAAAGCAAGCACCTTCTCAGAAGGAATCTGTCACAGCCACAAAGGCAGCACCCGAAACCCTGTGTTTGGTTGATTTCCATTGGTGGAGGGGAGTCTGCAGGGAGTCATGGTTGTTTTCCCCCTGCAACCCTCATCTGTCTTGGATATCCAACCCACCACCTCAGCCTGGGTAGATGGAGAGTTACCGGGGAGGGGGGGACTCCTTCCAGCTGCTGCTCCTCTGCAAGTTCCCCCCTGCTTCCATCCCCAGAATCAGCCCCCTCCCCGGTTCCCCTGGCTCGCCTGCTGAAATCCTCCAATTTACAACAAACGCAACCTGCTGAATATCATAAATGTAGTATCTTATTTTATATCATCCCCACAACCGGGGTGAACAACACAGTAACACTAGACAACTCTGACAACATAAATACATATATAGATTACAAATGTACCAAAAGGAACCCAAAATTTATGGATCCCATGCCATAATATAAGAAGGGGTTTTGCAACCTTTGAAATACTTATGGTATTCCTTGTTATAATATCATGATGGTATGTATAATTTAATTGAATATATCATGCTTTTACTCATTTATGTATAAAAATAGAGTTTCAACTGCATCATTTCATATCAGATTTCAAGTTGCTGAAGAAGCCGAAACAGGTTGACTTTATTCCGGAAAACCTTGTTCTGCTTACATCATCTCATGGACTTCTTATATTATGGCATGGGATCCATAAATTTTGGGTTCCTTTTTGTACATTTGTACTACATTTATGATATTCAGCAGGTTGCGTTTGTTGTGATTTATGCCAGTGCTGTACGTAACCAAGGTTTGTTGTTTGTTGTTGAAATTCTCCAATTTGTCAGGGGTTTACCAGAATGCAGGTTCCTTCAGCAAGGCAGACACCAGGGCTACAGAGAGCAAAAGGGGACTGCAATTCGTGACAGAACCTGCCCCCCACCTGCAATCGGCAGCTGCCCTAAACCCCGCTTTCTTTCCTTCACTTCTCACACTGCTTCTTTCACAGGGGGAGGGGTTGAGGTTTTTGTTTTGTTTTGCACCAGCAGAGCCAGGAAGGGGCAATCGAAGGAACCCCAGGAGGCAAAAGGTAGCTGCAACTTGCACCAGCTCAGGAGAATTAGCTTGGGATTGCGTGGAAAGCCGCCTTGCTCTTCCAAGGCTCCAACCGGTGTAGCAAAGACTCCCCCTGCTCCCCCTGGGCTGGGGAAGGTCTGGACACCCAGGCACTCTGCAAAGTGGGAGGCAGATGCTCACTTGAAATGGTCCTGCAGAGCGACGTTGAAGTCGAAGGCATCACCTCGGTCAACAAAGCCGACTCCAATGAAGGCCCGGCGCCCTGCAAGAGAAGCCATGCTCATTCTGTTGGCAGCAGAGCTTTCAGTGTGGCACACCAAGCAAGTGCTGGGAGTCCCCAGCTGCCCACAGAGTGCAGAGGCAGCCAGGCAGCCCTGGGAGCAGAGGAAGGGCAGCACCTACAAGAGGGGCAGCTCAGTGGCACCAGGGGTGTCAGGAGTGGCTGCGGCAGCAAGCTGGCCAGAGGCAAAGGGCCCACATGGGGCCTCACTGGCACTGAGGACTGAAGCCAACTTCCCTGGGGCAAAACCACACCAAAGCAGAAGGGCATCACACACACCATGGCAGGTGCAAGGACAGTGTCCTCTCCTATGATTGGACCTGACTAGCAGCCTACTGTTAGCCAACCCAAACAAGGCAAAAAGCAGGAAGAGATCTGAGGGCAGAGTGGTGGGGGGAAGTGACCAAGAAGCAGCAGCCCTGGGGGAGGCAAGCTGTGCCGGCGCCAAGAGGGCCAGAAAAGAGCATGATGAGGAAGAGCAGTGAAGGGGGGAAAGGGTGCAGAGGGTCCTCTTCCCAAAGGCCCCCCAAGTCCTGGCAAATCCCAGCTTGCTGCAAGAAGGAAGCTTTGGGTTTTGAGGGAAAGAAGAAGGGGGGGGGGGTTGCAGGCTCTGCCTTAGGATCATTCCAGGAGATGCACAAGTGGGGAACTGATTCCCGCTGCCCTGCGTGCCTAGGAGGACACGATCCGAACCTCCGCCTCCATACCGTTCCCGTCCTCAATGCGAATGACAAAATATCGGCTGGAGTCCGTCACACCCTCCACAGTAATGCTGGGGAACTGGTCCACAGGAGCCTGGGCAAAAAGTTCTCCTGGAAGGGGGGGAAGTGAGGATGTGAAACCAGCTGGTCAGCTTCTCCCTCCCACCCGACCAAAGATAAATTAGGTGCCATGAGTACATCCCACACTTAGCAAATTGTGTTGCTTCTCTTCAGACTTGTGCATTTTGGTTCATTGAAAGTGACCCCCCCCCCAAACACAATGGGTGTGTGGCATTGATGCAGAGATTCTGAATCAGTGCTCATTCAAAATGCTTTGAATTGTAAATTTAAGTTCACAAATAAGTTGTGGGGGGGACTCTACAGTTTAAGCTGTGCCCTTTCTGCCTTCAGGAAAATTAACTATTGGACTCCTGGGCACTGCAAGCAAGGCAGGGGAAGCTTGCTAGGGCTCACCACCACCACCCTGAATGTAGAGTTTGCCCAAGATTAGCATGCATGCACACCCTGCAATTGCTCCCCTTCGGGTGTGGCAGTGAGGGCTGGGATTCAGGGCAGCTTGACAGACCCATAAAAAAACCCCATTCTGGCTTCCTATGGACAATCAACCTGGCCAAAAAGGATTGCCCTGAACCACAGTCGCTGTCTCCTTTTGCCTGAGGCTTAGCTAAGGCCTAAACTGAGTTCTGGGCTAGGAAAAGCGCCCTCCCTCCAACAACCATGCCGCACAGAGACGATGGGCGCCTCACTCCCCATTACCTGAGTTCTTGTCCTCCAACTTGATGTAGGCCACGTTCCCTTTGGCCGTTATGCGCATGCGCCCGCTCCACGCCGGCTGGTCCAGCTGCCACTCCGCAGCTCTAGCACCAGGGAGAGAAGACAGCGCCGCTGCTCAGGGCTAAAAGTCACCCAACAGAATCAAAAGCGTTGGAAGGGGCCCCCGAGCACCAGCTTGCCTAACCCCCTCCCCTCTTTTTGCAGTGCAGGAAACCCGCAGCTGCAACACACACACACACACACACACACACACACACACACAATCAGGCAGCCTCGTCGCGCTTCGGAGCAAATTTCTCTTCCACGCCATGTTTGTTAAAGGAGTAGGCTAAGCACCCTTATCCAAAAAAAACCCCTGCCCTGTTCCTCCTTCGCTGCCACCGCTTCAAAACTCCCCTTTTAACACGACGGTGGTGCCACTGTACGCCCCTTCCGACCCCGCAGCAGCCCGAACTGAGACTTGAGCCCCAACCCGCAGGGACCGCATTGGTTTGGAAGGGGGGGGGGAAGGAAGAGTCCGAGGCGGGGAAAGGAGGGCACTCTGCACATGCCCCGGGGCTCCCCGGCTCACCTGTAGCCCCGGTTAGAGGCGCGCGGGGGGCACTCGGTAGACGTGGACCTCCGGCTTGACGCAGAGCACCGACTCGTACTCCTCGCCCTCCGCCATCTCGACCGCCTACTCCACGGAACCCGGAAGCGCGGCTCCTGTCCGCCCACGGAGGCGCATGCGCGGACGCGCGCGAACCGGAAACGCCCGTCACCCTTCTTTTGCGTCACGGCCTGCGGGGGGGGGGAAGGTGAGGGGGTTGTTCCGGCTCCAAGGCTCCTCCTGCCTCTTGTGTCGAAGGCGAAGACGGCAGCGAAATAAAGACTCGCCGGCCAAGGCAGCGGATTCAAAGGCCTTTCCGACTCCGCGGCCCCTCCTTCGCCTCCGTTCGCTTTTGCGCACAACCGCCGCTCGGGAAATGGCCCTCGTCTCCCGCCGTCAGGCTGAGGAGGGCGCATAGACTTGAGAAAATTGTAGAGCGGTGCTCGCTGTGATTCCAATGGAAGCTTCCGGGTTCTTCGGGCCTTTTTAACGTTGTGGTTCCGAGGGGCTTGCCCGATGGAAAACAGGCAAAATCCACGGCACTGAAGCGCCGTCTCCCCACTTTCGCAGTAGGCAACAGAAAACGTGGGACCCCATTTTTCTGGTCTCCCTTCCGCGCTAAGGACTCCTAATCCAGGAATTGGGGAGTGCCACTCTACACTTTCTTATATCTACGCGGGCAAGGTGGGAAATGTTGTTTCTCCATGGTGGAAGCATAGGGCTAGAAGGAACAGCATATTGCTCCAAAGAGAGAGAGAGAATTGTTTCCGCTGTATCCCGACGCGGCTGTTCCCCCTGGTGGCCGGGAAGGGCGTCGGCAGCAGCGTCTCCGCTGAGCCGACAGCGCTCAATGTGTAAAGGCGCTAAGCTTTCGGGAGGCGGACCGAGGACTATGTTAAGGGACCCGGTTCGAGCTAGGGCCCCTTTCCCGGGGCAGGTGAGGGTCCAGGGGCTGGAGCCAGCATTGCACGGTGGGGCAAAAGAAAATCCAGTTCATCTATGCTAAAGGTGGGGAGCGGGGGCTTGACCCGTGGCTGCAACTGAGCAGGAACGAGGGACCGGCGGGCGGTGGGGTCGCACCCGATGCCGGAGCAGGGGGAGCGCCCCCCTAGCTGATTCTTATCAAATGACTTGCAGAACTTTGCAGAACTTCTTGATTCCACCTGCAAAATGACATTTTTGGATCTGGAAAATGTTCAGAAAAGACCAGCTCAAGATAAGAGTAGCGATCCAGCAAGCAAGCTGTGTCGTATAATTAGGTCCGATGTGGGGAGAGCTTTCCCCGCCACCCTCTAGAAGCCACGACCGTCTGCGGAAGTTGGCTGTCCGGAGGAGCACTCAGTGTGGCCAGGGATAATACTTGGATGCTACGGGGTCCTCAAACTGTATCAGGAACAGGGTGGATAAAAATAAACGATTTTTAAAAAAAAAAAATCAGATTTTTTTGATTTAAATTGTATTTTTAAAATAAAATGCTTTTGGAGGAAAAATCTTTCTAAATAGTCTTCTATTTAAGTTACATTGTAGTCCAAAGGCTATTCATCAGGAAATAAGGATTTGTTTTAAGTTTATCAAGTGTGCTAAAACTCAGTCTAAGTTTTTTTTTTTAATGTTTAACCACATCAGTTAACAAACATGGATACATATGCTATCATGTTATTGTTTTAGTTAAATAAATTGTTTAAAAGGTTATTAAGGGAAATGATTATTTTTCTCCTTCCAGTAAAGTATAGCAGAAAAGTTGTCCAAATATAAACAGTTAACTTATTAAACCTCACCATAATTTCATAATTATCTGTCTATGTATTTCTAGTAGTATAACCAAATCAGTAATTTTTGATATAACTGTAAAAACTACTCTGAAAATTTATTATTCCAAAAATGAAACCTTCATATGGTTGTAAATATTAAAGATTATACCAGCAAGAATGAGTCTTTCTGTAAAAAAAAATATTTAAATCAAGCCTTACTGACTAGTGATTTAAATCGTGATTTAAATCAATTTGATTTAAATCAAATCCACCCTAATCAGGAACTGCCTTCCCGATCGGAACCCGGAGTGGCCAGTCACAGGCTTCTCGAATAGGCATGAAGTCAGCAGTGCTTTTTCCACTGGGTAACTCCAGGATCTGGTATGCGGAAGATCCATTCCCCATAAGTCCTAATGCACGTTGCCTAATGTAGGGGAATCCCCACCGCCACCTCTTGCCAACATAGCCCAGGTAGACTTCTCTCTCTCTCCCCCTCCATACTGTATCTCAAGTCAGACCTCTGTTTTGCAACCAGAAGCAACCCTCCCCCAGACGCTGCCCTTCAGTCCTACAGGAGAGCATCTTCATCCATAAAAGCTGGCCCACATGAAAGTAGCATGTTCCTTGTTCTCTGGCATTATGCAAGGAAGAAGCTAAAACTTTTACCAGTAATCAGAAGACAAGACAGCCTTGAGATGCCATTTGTTGTTATTGGGACAAGGGCCTAATCCAGCAAGAGCTGCTGGCCTGTTGAAACTTGAGGTGCCTAGCTGCCTTCTGTAATACAGCAGCAAAAGAGGGGGGGGGGGGGAAGCTGATTCTAGGCTGCATCAATAGAGGTGTAGTGTCCAGATCAAAGAAATACTAGTACCACACTATTCTGCCTTGGTTGGACCACACCTGGAGACCTCTCTAGTTCTGGCCACTGCAGTTTAGGAAGGATATTGACTAACTGGAACATGTAAAGGAAGATAGCTGTGTTGGTCTGTCATAGTCAAAACAAAATAAAAAAAAAATCCTTCCAGTAGCACCTTAGAGACCAACTAAGTTTGTTCTTGGTATGAGCTTTCGTGTGCATGCACACTTCTTCAGATACCAATGCACAATTCTTCAGATATCATGCACACGAAAGCTCATACCAAGAACAAACTTAGTTGGTCTCTAAGGTGCTACTGGAAGGAATTTTTTTATTTTGTTTTGACTATGACAGACCAACACGGCTATCTACCTGTAACTGGAACTATGGAAGGCACCTCATTGAGCTGCATGAAATGGAAGTCCATCAACCTCACCAAGGTATCTGAAGAAGTGTGCATGTACACGGAAGCTCATACCAAGAACAAACTTAGTTGGTCTCTTAAGGTGCTACTGGAAGGAATTTTTTTATTTTGTTGGAACATGTAAAGAAAGAGGGCAACCAAGATGGTCAAGATTCTGGAAACCAAGTTTTACGAGGAACGGTTGAGAGAAATGGGCATGTTTAGCTGGGAAAAGAGGAGACTAAAAGGGAACATAGAAGAGGGAACAAGTTTGTTTTCTCCTGCGCCAGAGGCTAGAACCCAAAACCAATGGCTTCAAAGTTACAAGAAAGGAGATTCTGCATAAACATCAGGAAGAACTTTCCGACACCAAGTGCTGTTTGACAGTGGAATGACTTCCCTTGGAAGGTGGTGGGAGTCTCCTTCATTGGAGGTTTTGAATCAGGGACTGGGTGGTCATTTGCCATGGATGCTTTAGTTGAGATTCCTGCATTGCAAGGTGTTGGGTTAGGTGACCTTGGGGTCCCTTCCAACTCTACAATTTGATAATTCTACGCCTGGGAAATGCATGCAAGCGCACCAAGAGGAATAAGAAGAATAAATGAGGCCACATACTTAAAAGTTAACACATTTATTTAAAATACATTTATAAAATGTTTTGTCTGCATATGTAGGATGGCTGTGGGCTGGTGCCGCCTCTTTGCTTGCCATGTGGGAACACATGCACACACCCTAAGAAGTGCCCCCCTTTCTCCTTTCTAACAACACACACACAAACACACACTCCCCCCACCCCCTGAAGAGGGCCTTCAACTTATCCAACACTGATTCCTGGACAAGGACCGTAGCCCCATTGTCCATGCCAAGAGAAGCCCCCCAATGGCAGACAGCGAAAAGGGTGCCACCTCCCTGCCTGCAGGATGGAAGCTTCCCTCCCCCCCCCTTTGACCATGGTGCAGCTGGTGGCACAGCAGTAACAGCCTTTCTTCTTGATGAGGCCTGGGCCCTCCTCCTAGGAGCAACTTGCAAGTAGGTAAGTACAGCTCCGGGGGAGATGGGGGAGACTTAATCCTAAGTGGAAGAAAGGAGGCAGCCATAGAAGAGCAGCTGGGAGGAGCAGCAGCAGCCAAAGACAGCATTTCCCGCAAGGCAACCAATCCGAAAGCAAGAGTTAAGGAAAGTCATGGTGATGCCAGGCAGTTATTGCTCACATATTTCTCCCTACTCTTGGGGCAGGAGGGATACCTTTTCTCTCCCACCTCCCTTGCTACACCCAGAAAGAAAGCGTCAGGGCCATGTTACAAAAGCCATCCAAGGGTCAGGTCCTGCAGAAATGTCAAGCTCTCCCAGGACCAGAGCTTCTGAGGAGGATGAGCAGGAGACTATATTGCTGCCAGTGTTAGGGGAAAGCGGCGCAGAGCAGCCCATTAGGCTGAAGGATGCCACTGGAGGAGCCAAATGGAGGAAGGGAGCAAATTCAACACAGCAACGGTCCATCGTGTCTTTCACTTTTTAATAAACAGGTAGTTTTATTGTTATTATTACTCTTTTGACCAGTTATTTATTCTGCAATATTTTTGTACATGTCTCGGGTTGATGTACAAACAGACATCTTTCCCCACAACTCCCCCCCCCCAAAGTAGGCAAAAGTTCCGCTTCCGTTCCAGCACAAGAGGAGGCATCGCTGCAATGCGCTGGGCACTTGGCCCAAAACCAGTCGAAGCAGCTCCCGCCCCCCCCATCCCACCAGGACATCCTCCAAAACCAGACAGTAAAACCAAAAGAGAGAGAGAGAGAGAGAGAGAGAGAGAGAGAGAGAGAGAGAGAAAGGCAGACTCTGGAAACACAGTGAAGCAAGCAGGCCCACAGTCACTCAGAAAGGGGGTGCTGGGGGAGCCCCTCCCCAATATGGCTACTAGAGAGGACGGGGGAGGCCAAACTGCTTCGGCCCTCAGGAGCACCTACAATGCAGCAGACCTGGGCCAGCATGCATGGAGCTGCTGGCTACACGCCAGGGCCTCAGGTGGATTGGGCCCAACCAGGGCTTCTTGTTGCTTGGGGAAAACCCAACTGATTCTGTCTGAGTTAGAAAAGCAACGCAGAAGAAGCTGTTTGCAATCCAAGGTCTTACTCGGTGTCGTCTGAAAACACATTTCTGCACCCAGCAAGACATGCAACAGCTGAGCCCGACGCCCTCCCACTTTGCAAGGGGAAGGCAATCCACTCCCTGCCCCGCACGGCAGCTATTGCTTGTGCCCAGCTCCTTTGCCCCCTGGTGGCAAACTGACCAGGGACAGGACCGGAAGCACACCTGGAGCAACAAGCCACGATCCTGGCCCACGGCTCACAGCTCGCCTTGCCACGGCTTCCGTCTCCGGCAGCACAAGCATCGCTGGGCCACGGGGCTTCCCCCCCCATCCCTTTTCATGGCCTCAGCGGAGGACAGCAGCAGGGAAACTAAACTAGTCTAAGGCCGGGGAAGCTCATCGCCCCAGTGGCAAAAAGCACCTGCCCACCTCCGCCTGGAAGCAGCACAAGCAGCTGAGGGAGGCACCGGCCACGGCCCCTCGCCCTCCAGGCAGGGGTGCAGGCCAAGCCGAGTCACCCCAAGCCAGAGGCCTCGCCAAAGCCCACCACGCAGACGGCTGAGAGCCCTTTCCATCTGCTTCGCAGCAGCAGCAGTCAGCGGATAGGGGAAGCCGGGCACGCGAAAACCTCTCCCCACTACTATCTGAAGCACCTCAAAATCCATTTCGCTCTCTTCGAACTCTACCAACCCCCCGCTTCCGAAATAAAACAAGCCAAACAGTGCCCCTTCGTCACTGGCGTCTTCTTCCCCTCCGTTTCCCAGAAAGCAAACAAATGCAGTTCCGCGCACTGCCTCCCGTTGAGCCTAGCTCCTCGCTCCTCAAGCAACCTGGACAGACATGCACATTCCCAGAAGCAGAATGCCGCCCAGCTCTTCTGCCATCCCGCCCGGAGACGCAAACGTTTATTATTACTATTATTGCTGGTGCTGGCTTTGGCAGGCGTGGCTGTGTGGGCGAGCCCAGCAACCCGGAGGAGCCTGCCCTGCCCTGCCCTGCCGTGCCCCCGCCCCCTCAGTATGCCAATCCCAGTGGGGGAAGCGGCAGGCGGGGGTCACAGTGCCAGGGCAGAAGGGCACAGGAGGCAGAGCAAAGGGGGGGGGGGAAGGAGGAGGAGATCACAGTGCAAGTCACCCGGGTAGTTTCCCCCCTGCTCAGGTTCGTGTGTCCACTGCCGCCACCCGGCGCAGCCCAGGGTGGGGGAGGTGCCCGCTCTCGTGCCGCCAAGTCGGCCGGACGGCCATTCCTATCTGCGGCTGCTTGGAAGCCCTGCGAGCCGTCGGGGCCCAGCGGCTGCCGGATCACATTGCTGGGCTGCCGGGCCTCCTCCGGCTGGGAGATTCTTGTGGGCCTGTCGAGAGAAAGAGCAAGGCCTTAAGAGGACGGCAACGCAGCGCAGCACTCCAGAGACTCACACAGAGGGGACTCCCAGCGTGGCTGAGCAAAGGGCCCGCAGGCAACACGAAATAGGCAATTCCCCTGGGGGCCACGGGCTCAGGACAGTTCCCTTTCTGAGGGGGCCGGGTCCAGGGGACGCAACCTCCCACCTTCTGCTAGAAAGGAGAGCAGGCACAAGCCGAGCTCCTCATCTGTCCCCAGTAGGGCTGGCTTGGGACTGTCAAACTAAGCCTGCTGTCAGCAGCGTAGCTAGAGAGGAGAAGAGAAGAGTTTGGATTTGATATCCCACTTTATCACTACCCGAAGGAGTCTCAAAGCGGCTAACATTCTCCTTTCCCTCCCTCCCCACAACAAACACTCTGTGAGGTGAGTGGGGCTGAGAGACTTCAAAGAAGTGGGACTAGCCCAAGGTCACCCAGCAGCTGCATGTGGAGGAACGGAGACGCGAACCCGGTTCACCAGATTACGAGTCTACCGCTCTTAACCACTACACCACACTGGCTCTCGGGTGCCTGGGGCGGGGGCGTGTCCTGCAGCTGGGGGGCGGGGTGAGCTGCCCGTGGGGGCGGGGGCGAGCCTCTCCGATGCTTGGAGCCTCTCTGCCGCCTCCCCAGCTGAGGGAGAGGCAGTAGGCAGACGCAAGTCCCACACAGCCGTTTCAGGCAGAACCTGCAGGTGCCTAAGCCACCACGTCACTCCTAAAGTTTTAAAGAAAACCCATTTCGTCACCCCCCCATCAGTGATGACACCTGGGGCGGGGTGCACCCCCTTCCTCCACCACTGCCTGCTGCACTTGGGGGGGCAGAGGGGACACCACAAGAGTTTCTTCTCTCTCACAACACAAGCAGCTGGAACAGGACAACAGCTGAGCCCCTGGTGGGTCCCCAATCCCAGCTAGCACATGACACATGCCTGCTTGCTGGGGCGGAAGAGCTCAGCTCAAGGCAAAAAAGGGGCCGGCCAATGTGCCCCCACCTCCTCCTGAGCCCCGTCCCACCAGGGCCATGCCCCAGAGGGGGAGCTCCAGCTTGTCTGGGCCTCTCGCTGTAGGAGATCAGGGCCCTGCTGTTGCCGCTGCAGCCCTGCACCTGTCGAGATGGGCTTGTCCTGCTCCTCCTCCGGGCTGGCGCTGCCAGGATCCGCTCCGGGCTTCGGCGTATTCGGCCTCTCTCTGCGCCAACGTCTTCACCGGGAGGGCTGGCCGGCTGGCAGAGTTGGGGTTGCTGAGCACCCCGTTGCTCGTAGGCCGCTTTAAGATCCGGATCTGCGGAGGCGGCCCCGAGGGAAGGCTGTCGTCCTGGATCACGATGGCACTTTAGGGGGGGACTTGGATTTCCTGCTGTTGAAAGGGGTGAGAGCAGAGGGGGAAATAAGGGGTCCCGCTCTTTGCAGAGGGCTGAGAACCCTCACCTGGCCGATAACAGACACATGCAAAGCACAAGTTACAGAAAACACACCTCAAACAATGTTTATAGTCCAGGGACCATCAGCACGCAATAAAACCCACCAGGCCTCCCCCTGCGTGTTCCTCTACCACTCCCACTGCAGAAGGTTCAATTCCCCTTCTCGCAAGCACCAACACTCCTGCAAGAAACACTCACGGAGCTGAGCAGCAGCCCTGGGCTCCAGCCCTCGTCTCCTGGCAGCTGGATCAGCAGAGCCCAAGTGAGACTGGCTGGAGAGCAGAACCAAGCAGTGTCATCTGGGATAGCTCAGCAGTAGAGCATGAGGCTCTTCGTCTCAGTGTTGTGGGCTCAAGCCCCACAATGGGCAAAATTTGGATTCCTGCATTGCAAGGGGTTGGACTAGATGACCCTTGTGGTGCCTTCCAACTCAATGATTCTCTGTTTTCCCTGTTCAGCATTCACACCCAGCATTCACAGACACACTCAGCACTTTCCTCCAAAGCCACCTAACGGCCAGAAGTGCCTCTCTGGAATCAGCGGAAAACTGAAGGCACTACCACCCTGCAAGCAGATGCTCTGGGCAGCTCTTATTCCTTAGACCAGGCATGTCCAACAGGTAGATCGTGATCTACCAGTAGATCACTGGACGTCTGTGGTAGATCACTGGTAGATCACTTCTTTAGCCAAAGAAGCTAAAAAACTTTGGCTCCCCTAAACAAAGCTCACATCTTTGCCCTGCACCCCTAAAATGACCTGAACCACCAAAACAGGACTTTCCTTCCTAAAAAAAAACCTCAGTGTCGCTTTCCTCTTCCTAAAGAAGCTCAACAACTTTTATGTGAACCCAAAACAGGGCTTTCCTTCCTAAAAAAAAGCTCATCAACTTTGACCTGAACCCCAGAAAAAGGGGGTAGATCACTGCCAGTTTTTAACTCTGAGTAGATCGCAGTCTCTTGGGAGTTGGCCACCCCTGCCTTAGACAACCCTCCATTTGAAGGAAGTGAAACACAACCCCAACTCTCCCTGACCCCCCCCCCACAAGGTCCCAGCAATAGCCGAGCCAGAGGGCAACCAGAAGATGAAGTGTCCTCACCTTTCCTTCTGGGTGATCTTCAGCTTTTTCTCTAGCCGCCTGTCTATTTCCTGCAAGGCAACAAAATGGGGCAGGGGTCAAATCTCACGTAGTGCATTTCAGAGTCACAAGCCTCCCCAAGCCAGGGCACTTGAAGGGCGAACCCTCCGCAGCTGCCCTGCTGCTCCCAGGGGAACTTGGAAGATGCTTCTGTGGCATCGCAATGATCAACTGGGTCCAGCCTCTGTGCATAATTAAAGTCTGGCACTCACTATAGTCACTAACTTGGATGGGTTTGGAAGAGGATTAGGCAAATTCATGGAGGAGAGAACGCCCTGGCGCTCGAATCCTGGTCGAGGGATTTTCCTAATGGGCATCTGCTTCGCCACTGCAAAAACAAGATGCTGAACTAAATGGGCAATTGGCCTGATCCAGCTACAGTGCTCTTCTTAGTTCTTATGTCAGGGAGGATAGGAGTGGGCATCCAATGATTATCTGGAGGGCCACAGATGTTCCCTGTTCCGGGGGGGGGGGGGAATGAAAAAAGGTACATGAGGATTGTGGAGGAAGGGCAGAGCCTCCCCTTTGCCAGGCTCTGTCCTGACATCAGATCTGCCTGTAACTATTCCTGCCAACGGCTCTTGGCGGACGCTTGGCCACCAAGCTGTGCAGAAAGTGGGTTAAAATTAGTGTCCGACTTTCAGCCTGGCCAAATGAAGCAGCTGACAGATAAGTCTATTTTTATGGGTGCAGCAAACACCCCTGGGTGCAAGTGTGGCACACGGCAAATGTATCCTCTGGGTGCCTGTACCTTCCAGGCAGACCCACAAGGAAACCGGTGGGTGGGGTGGGTGCTAGCTGTCTTGGGCTCAAAGCAGAGAGTGAGCACCTCCAGTTAAAAAAATTATCAGGGGGAGGGGAGACTCCCCCAAGCAAAACAGGAGACCCACGAGGCCCCTTGCAACGGCCCAACCGGAGCAATCCGCTCATAGGTACCCCTTAAAAAGATACCCCCCTCTTCTTATGAGGATCAGTTTCATCACCACCCCACACCTGTCCTGATTGCCTGGAGGAGGGAAAACCCCTCACTGTGCCATGTGCTAACTCTCTAGGGTTCAAAAATTAACTCACCCGCCAGACTTTGGACTAGGAGACCAGTTCTGTTAACAGAGCCATTAATTAGAGCCTCTCCATTGCGAAAGAGGCAGCCAGAGTGTGAACAGACACTGAGGCATGGGTGCAGGATGGCCCCTGGCCTCTCTCCCCAAAAGGAAGCCCACAAAGCACAAAAGGAAGCCCACAGCGCTGCTCAAGTCAGAACACGGAGAAATGGGGGGGGGGATAACTTCCTGGTTCCAGCTATCCCATCCCAGCTGGCCAAACTAGTGCCTCCAGTCAGCCCACAAACGGGGCACAAAACTATCACCCCACTGCCCAAAACAGCCCCCTGATTCAGGGGCTGTCATTAATCGAGGAGTAGAAAAGGCCCCAGGGACCCAGGTGGCGCTGTTGGTTAAACCACAGAGCCTAGGCTTGCTGATCACAAGGTCGGCGGTTTGAATCCCTGCAATGGGCTGAGCTCCCGTTGCTCGGTCCCAGCTCCTGCCCACCTAGCAGTTCGAAAGCACGTCAAAGTGCAAGTAGATAAATAGGAACCGCTCCGGCGGAAGGTAAACGGCGTTTCCATGCGCTGCTCTGGTTAATAATAATAATAATAATTCTTTTATTTGTACCCCGCCCATCTGGCCGGGTCTCCCCGCCACTCTGGGCGGCCTCCAACAGATATTAATATACCTTAAAATATCACAGGTTAAAAACTTCCCTAAACAGGGCTGCCTTGAGGTATCTTCTGAATGTCAGATAGTTGGTTCATCTCCTTAACCTCTGCTGGGAGGGCGTTCCACAGGGTGGGCGCAACTACCGAGAAGGCCCTCTGCCTGGTTCCCTGTAGCTTGCTTCTTGCAGTGAGGAACCGCCAGAAGGCCCTTGGCGCTGGATCTCAGTGTCCGGGCTGAATGGTGGGGGTGGAGACGCTCCTTCAGGTATACAGGACCGAGGTCGTTTAGGGCTTTAAAGGTCAGCACCAACACTTTGAATTGTGCTCGGAAATGTACTGGGAGCCAATGTAGTTCTCTCAGGACCGGTGTTATGTGGTCCCAGCGGCCACTTCCCAGTCACCAGTCTAGCTGCCGCATTCTGGATTAATTGCAGTTTCGGGTCACCTTCAAAGGTAGCCCCACGTAGAGCGCATTGCAGTAGTCCAAGCGCCAGAAGCGGCTTTGTCATGCTGGCCACATGACCTGGAAGCTGTATGCTGGCTCTCGGCCAATAAAGCGAGATGAGCGCCGCAACCTCAGAGTCGGACACGACTGGACCTAATGGTCAGGGGTCCCTTTACCTTTACCTTTAGAAAAGGCCCCTATCTGTCCTGGCTTTCTCAGAAGCTGGGTGGGTGGGGGATAACCCAGAACTCCCACTCCTCAGTTCCTCACTGCCAAAAGCTCTTCTCTTCCCTCCACCTCTTCAGAAAGGCTGAGGAAGGGTGGGTGCTACAAGGCCAGCTTTAGGGGGCCCTGGAAGGAGGGTGGCTGCTTGTCTGGCCCTCAGGAGCTGCAACGCACACAGCAATAGTTCTTCCTTCTGAGCCAATGGGGGTTGCCAGGATGCTGGGCAGATGGCAGAGCAAGGGGTGCATTCTGTGGGAGATCTCCAAATCTACCACCCTGAAAACTGTAGTGAAGGCTCCACCCCTTCTCGCCAAATTCAACAGACAGAAACTGACCCTGTTTCCTCAATGGCTTCCCGCCCGCAATTTAAATATGCAAAACAGCACAGTGCCATCTCTCAGCAAGCCCGGCCCACAGCCCATCAGCTTCTGCAAGGTGCTGGATGCTATAAAAACAAGGGAAAAGCCTGCATGGTGGAGAGGCAGAGATGGAGGAAATCGACTTCCGGGGGAGACCAGGCAGCACCCCAAGACAAAAGGCAGCCCGCAGGCCTTCAGATCTCTGCCACCCAGAACGCAGGGTGCAAGACTGAGCAACGAGATGCCCTGGCACCCTCACACACACACACCACGACCGGCCACCCTGCCACATTCAAATCTGGAGGTCAATTGGAGGATGTGGGCAGGCTGCTTGGATGAGTGAAGCTAACCACTTGTCTCCGTGACTCTTGCCCATCCTGGCTCATGAAAGCAAGCCAGGCAGGGCAGGGCAATGAGCTCCATGGAGTGGTGAATGCTTCCCTCTGTGAAGGAGTCCTCCTGGACCCCCTTAATGGTTATTAAACCACTTCTTAAAAAAACATCTTTGGACTCAGCCATTATGGCCAATTATCACCCCATTCCAAATCTTCCATTCCTGGGCAAGGTGATTGAGCGGGTAGTCGCAGAACAGCTCCAGTGGTGGGGGGGATGAGTGTTCGGACCCTTGGGCACTCACTTGTGGGGTGCCTCAGGGCTCCATCCTCTCCCCCATGCTTTTTAGCATCTATATGAAGCTGCTGGGACATCTATATGGTTTGGGCAGGGTGTTCACCAGTATGTGGATGATACCCAGCTCCACCTCTCATTTAAATCGGAACCAGTGAAGGTGATGAATGTCCTGCGTGAGCATCTCAAGGCAGTTAACGGATTGAGGCTGAATCCTGACAAGTCAGAAGTACTGTCTCTAGGGGACAGGAGGTGGGCAGGTGCGGGGGCTCCCTGATCCTAAATGGGCTAACTGTGCCCTTAAAGGACAGGTATGCAGCCTTGGGGTCATTTTGGACTCTCAGCTGGAGGTGCAGGTTACAAGCTCCATCTGGTATGCTAGCTGAGACTCTACCTGCCTGCGCGTTATCTTGTCAGAGTACATGCTCTGATTATCTCCCGCTTGGATCAGTGCAGTGCACTACCTTTGAAGACGGCTCAAAAACTACAATTAATCCAGAATGCGGCATCTAGACTAGTGACCAGCAGCAGCAGCCGGCACCATATAACACCAGTCCTAAAGGATCTACATTGGCTCCCAGTATGTTTCCAAGCACAAATCAAACTGTTGGTGCTGAACTTTACAGCCCTAAATGGCCTTAGCCCTATATCCACCCCCACCATTCAGCCTGGACACTGAGATCCAGCTCTGAGGCCCTTCTGGCAGTTCCCTCACTGCGAGAAGTGAAGTTACAGGGAACCAGGCAGAGGGCCTTCTTGGTGGTGGCAACCGCCCTGTGGAATGCCCTTCCACCCGATGTCAAACAACTTTTAGTTGTAAAAGTTATACAACTATATAACTTTTAGCAGACATCTGGAGGGAAGTTCTTAATGTTGGATGTTTTCTTGTGTTTTTGTATTTTGCTGGAAACTGACGAGAGTGGCTGGGGCAACCCAGTCCAATGGGCAGCATATAAATAATAAAAGTTGTTGTTGTTGTTATTTTAAAGCTCTCTGCCTGGAAGGTGGAGGGCAAAACTGTGATAGACCTTTGCCCACCAGCCCTGCACCTCGGACAAGGTACTCGGGGCTGCCAGAAGCAAAACCAAAACAGATCTCAGTTACCTCTTGGGCAAATGAATGGTCCAAAGGCACTGCATGCATCACCAGTGGGAACCAAGAAAGAGTGACAAATGTATTTAATCGGGGTCTACATAGCTGACCAATGGCTAGAACCTGGGTGAGCAGAACTGCTGCCTACTGGTGGGCCACTTATGAAATTCCTGGGATTCTTCCAGGGAAAGCTCTTCCAGGGAAGATGGTCCTGCTCAGACTCTGCTGATAGGAAGCAAGTGGGCAGGCTCCAGGCTGCTCTGTGGTTAAGGGACCTGGAGCCTACAAGCTCCTGCTGTGTCCATTTCAACACATGCACAGCAGGCAGCCTCTCAAATCCAGGCCATACAACCACCCTCCCTCTCTACATTCCTTGTCCCTATTATTGAGAGCCCTGCCCTGGCATTGACTGAGGGCAAAGCTTCCTGGAAATATCCTCAAAGTCCCTTACTAGTCCTAAGCCTTCGCTTGCCTCCAAATGAAGCATCATGCAAGCATCACTAGCAGCACCCCTGGGTGCTCAGCAAGGCTCGCTCCCAGGGTCTGGAGGCCAAGCACTGGCAACCTTCTCCTCCACAAACCCGGCTGCAAGGAGGCATTTCGAGCTGCTGCAGAGCACTCACCAGGGGCTGGGCCTTGGCTCCCCGGTGGAGCCCCCGCTTTGCATGTAGAAGATCCCCAGAGACGTGGAGCTGCCCCTCGCAGCCCCAGGAGAGGAGTCCCAGCTGGGCCAGCAAGCGAAAGACCCTGGTCCGGCCCAAGGCGTCTCCCTCTGTTGTTCGAGAGGCGACGCGGGGCCACCTGCAGCCCCTCAGAGGCCGGGGTCCGCTCTTCCCTCGGCCCCAACGAGCAGGGCGAATGCGGGGAGGTGCAGCTGAGCCTTTTCACCCTGAAGTGCCAACCACCCCTCTTTCGGGTGGGCCACGCAGGGGAGGGAGAGGCGTCCCAGCCCCACATCGCGCCCCTCCTTGCAAAAGAGGAACGGGAGGGGGAAGGTCCCCCCCCCACACGCCGAGATCGGAGCCCCGGGACACCTCCTCTGCAGCTCCCTTGGACAGCCCCTTCGGAGAGCTTGAGGGGGGTGCGGTGGGGGGGTCCGCGCAGGGAGCACGTGGTCCGGGGAAAATGGGGCGCGGCCCCTTTAAGAGGCCTAGCAGGCGCCGCGGAGCTCAAGGCGCCTCACCGCCAGCCATGAGAAGCCGGGCCCAGTCGCTCCTCCCGCGGCCTCCCCCTGCTGTTGGCGGCCTCCCCCGCCGCCCCCGGTCCGGGCTCGGGCTCACCCCGCTGTCGGCCGCTTCCTCCCAGCTCTCGGCGACCTCCTCATCTTCCATTGTAATTCCCCTCCGCCGCCAGCCCGCCCAACGCGCATGCGCGCGACGCTCCCCGCACTGGCGGCGGCGCAGCTGCTCTCTCTGCTGCCAAAGGGCCGATGTTCACTTCGGCACGCGCACGCGCACTTGCCGCCTCTGCTACTCTCGGCACATGCGCGTTTCTGGCGGTTCCCGTTCCCTTTGCCGAAGCAAAGGGTTTTTCCTGCGCGTGCGTGGGCAGCGCGGCTCTC
The DNA here is from genome assembly GCA_034641395.1 of Darevskia armeniaca. Classification (NCBI taxonomy): domain Eukaryota; kingdom Metazoa; phylum Chordata; class Lepidosauria; order Squamata; family Lacertidae; genus Darevskia; species Darevskia armeniaca. The sequence continues at coordinate 481,106 of JAWWNF010000204.1, forward strand.
CCCTATGGAATACCCCTCTGCGAGATCCCCGGATGGATACGGCACATGCGCATTCGCCCCAGCCCATGACAGGCGCATACAAATCTCAGGTTGTAGTCGCCGCGCATGCGTAACTTTCTGACTCACTGGTCTTTAGCGCATGCGCAAAAACAGATGTGTTATTCCCCGGTAATATAGAACTGTATGTAATGTATTCCCCTTCTTCCGAGCAGAGCTTGTCCACTCCCGAAAGAACCGTACAGTTTAGCGGAAACACAGAGCGCTCTACACACAGTAGCACAATAAGCACAAAACAGTAAAATTATAATATCACAATAAGGGAGACAATGTAGCATCCACCGCTGTAGGCTATGGAAAAAAATGATTTTGTGGGAGATGAATGGAGCCTCCTCATCCAGGGACAGTCTGCCTCTTAACACCAGTAGCTGGCACAGGAACCAACAGAGAAAAGGGTTCTCTGGAAGCACTTGCTTGGCGACAGGATAGTGGGTTGGAGGGATCTCCTGCCTGACCCAGGACTCTTCTTTCTAAGAGCATAAGGAGATCCCAGCAACTCGATCAGCTCAAAGGAGGCCCACCTAGTTCAGTAGTAGTATTTCTGCACAATGGGCAACCAGACACCCGGCCTCCGGGAAGCCCACAAGTAGGACCTGAGGGCAGCAGCAGCCCTCTCTCCATTTGTGGCCTCTAGGACTCCTACCGGTATTCAGAAGTAATACTGCCTCCGACACACCTTCTGCTATTAAATTATCTAATCCTCTCTTAAAACCATTTGGGTTGGTAACCCCCATTGTCTCTTGCGGGAGTGAGTTCCCTGGTTTAACTAGGCCCCGGGTGAAGAAGCTCTTCCTTTCCTTTGGCTGTCCTGAGCGACATTCGGCTTCCTTTGCGGGGACTAGTATCAGGAGAGCGGAAGGAGAACCCCAGAGGCTTTTATGGAATTGCCAAGAACACAGGAGCGTTCCAGCAGCTGGATCAAGTCCAGCCTCCTGTTCCCCAGACAGTGGCCAACCAGGGACTCCCGAGAGCCTCAGAAGATCCCTGGTTCAGTCCCCAGCTGCCTGGAAGAGATCCCTGCATGAAGCCGAGGAGAGTCGCTGCCATTCAGTGCAGGCAGCCCTGAACTAGGTGGGACAATTGCCATCAAGGCAGCTTCGCGTGTTCCTAGAGGGAAGACCGAAGACGGCGCCTGAGCGCAGCCTCCTCCTTCCGGCGGACCTTCCATGCACAAGAGCAGTCTACCCCGCCAGTGTCTGAGGGAGGCTCCCATAGTCCGCTAGCGGCGTCTGGTTGGCTACAGGTTTCTCGGCTGACTCCGCCCCACTGAGACCCCTCCCCGTCGCCCCACATGGCGTCACAATCCCTCCCAAGATGGCGCGCGTCTGCCGACAAGGGTCCCATTAGGCCCCTCCCCTTCGCCCCATTCCATCCCCCGCCGGCTTTGCCCTTCCCAACATGGCGGCCGCGTAGCGCCCTTTACGTGTGGGGGCACGTGACACTCGCTCTTCAACAGGACTTTTCCCTGCCGTTCCGCCGCGGGTCACGTGTCCGGCGGTCTGCCCGCGCGCGCCTGCGCGTTAGCAACGCTCGTCCCTCTTCGCCACCTCTCCTTCGGCCCCATCCCTTCCCTCCCCCTTTCCTCCTTCCCCGGCCGGGACGGCGGCGGCGGCGGCAAGATGGCGGCAGCGACGGTGGCCGGGAGGGATCAGGCTCAGGCTCCGCGCGAAGGTGGCTTGGGCTCCTCTGGGCGCCCGCCCAGGCGGCAGGAAAGACTCTGAGGCGGCGGCGGCGAGGAGGAGGAGGAAGCGGCAGCCAGGTGAGGAAGGGGCTCCCTCGACTCCCCCTCCCCCTGCCACACCCTCCCCCCGCACGCGCACCTGAGCACCGGGAGGGAGGGAGGGGCGCCCCACCCTCAATGAGGCGGCGGGGGGGGAGAAGGGCTGAAGGAGCACCTCTAGGGTGACCCCCACCCCTCTTATATGGGGAGGGGGAAGCAGGTAGGCAGACCCCTCCCCGCAATAGACACCCGAGGCACCGGGGGGGGGGAGATGAGGAGTCCCCCTCATCCACGCACGTTGCCTGTTTTCTCCTGAGGGAGGGGGCTTTGCCTAGGCAAGTGGGGAGGAGGGTGGGGTTGGCCCGAGGGGGTTCCTGAAGGGAATGGCTCCCCTGGATATCTCCGCACCCCCCCCCAGCGTCCGAGGGATGCGAGGACAGGCGGACCTGGGGAGGGGGCTTTTGGGAAGGGGGGACCCTCTTTAGCTCAATTTCCAGCCATGCCTGAAAGGGGGGTGCAGTTATCAAGCGAGGACCTGAAAAGGGGGTGCAGTTATCAAGCGAGGGGCGGTGTTGAGGGGTTTCCACGCAGCGAAGGCAGGGGGGCGATGCCAAAAGCCGGAGGCCCTGACTGAGGCTTGGAGGAAGTTCCTTGTGGCCCAGGCAGGGCTGAGGACAGGGGCCGCCTGGCCCTCCCGCTCCTTTGCTCCGTCATGGCCCCGCCTGAAATGGCAGCCGGGATAGGGACCCCATCGTGGGACTGGGGCCAGGTCAAGGCAAGGACCTCTTTAAGGAAGCTGAGCTGCCTGCCCAGCAGGGGAGAGCAAGCCAGGGGGTGCCTCCTCTGGCTGCAATGGCGGCTGTGCTGAGCTGCGCCTCTCTTCTCCAGCCCAGAGGGCCCACCCCTCCTTTTTTGCCCAGGTGGGCTCAGTGTTTTCCTGCTCCGCTGAGGCCCCCAGAGCCTCTTTGCCCAGCAGGATGACACAGGCACTGGCTCCTCTGCCTCAGCTGCCAGAATTTGTCATGTGAAGAGCCAAATTCTGCTTTCACTTTCTTGGCTTTGCTTGTGCTGATCTGATGTGGGAGAAATGGCCCTACTGCGAGGGGGGGCATGTGGGTTGTTTTTTTTGTCGGGGGGGATGCCTTCCCCGCAGCTATATTGAGGTTTCCCACCGCTGTTATCCATGGGCACTCTTGCCAACTCCTTCTGCATGGTGGCGGTTTTGAGAGTGGTACCTCCTGAGCAGGGCTTGGCACAGTGGGCCGCTGTTCGTTTGTGTTAAGTGGTATTTTGTGTTAAGTGGTATCAGAGAATATTCCAGATTCTTAGCCAAAGGAGGGGTTGATTTAAAAAAGCAAAACAACTTTAGCCAAGAAATGGAAGTTGCTTGTTCTAAGTGGGAAATACTGAGGAAAGTTCTTGAGCAGCATCTGAATGCAGCACCAATCCTAACACACCCACTGTGAACAAATGGAGGTGTCCCCACTCCCTGCTCCCTGAACTTCACTTCAGCTGAGCCCTTGGAAGCCTCTTTAACCAGTCCAGTGTCCTGCTTCTCACGCTGGCCCTGAGAAGTCACAAAAGCAGGTCATGAGGCCGCACTTACTCTGTTTGCCGGCTCACAAACTGCCTGCTGGGGAAAGGGACAAGGTGGCTGGTGGGGGAAAGGGACAAGGTGGCTGGTACTCCTGGGGCTGGCATCCCTACATGGCATTTAACGCCCAAGTCAACATGGGCAGGACTGGAGCGTAAACTCTGAAAGGAGTCTCTGAAGTGTTCCTCTGCTTGGGCAGAAATTACTCCAACCAGAGGCTGTGAGGGTCAAGGACGCTTCATGGTCAGGCTACCTCTGCTCCTCGGGGTAAGAGAACTGTATCTCCCACTTCTTGCCAGCTGGTGCAAAGCTCTTTCCGTGTGTCCTGGGTGCAAATGGCAACTGTGGCACTTTGCGGAGGGACTTTGATCTCTGCGGGGTGGAGCACACACACACACACACACACCCCCACAGCCTCACTTTTGGAGCAAACAGAGCTGCTGTTCCTCTGCTGACTTTCCATGGCCCTCTGAGAGTTGGTCTTGGATTTCAGCTCCTATCAGCCACAGCCAATCCTTGTAGCCAAAGAGAGTTGTACTACAGGAACTTCAGCACAGCTCAGGTTCCCTAGAGTCATGGTCCAAGGGCATAAGCATCATTTTGGGTGCTAAGTGGCTAAAATTCAAATCCAGAACTAGCACATTTTATTTTCACGTTGCAATTTTTATATACTACTTGATTGTAATAAACCTTGATGCCCATGTGAGCAGGGAGGAGAGGAAAGCACCTGCCAAAGAATTTGAGGGGAAGGACGCTTGCTTTGCATGCAGAAGGTTCCAGGTTCAACCCTCAGCACCTCTGGGTAGAACAGGGAGAGAGACTCCTGCCCAAAACTCTGGGGAGTTATCACTGCCAGTCAGTGCAGGCAGTACTCAACTAGGTGAACCTAGGTGACTGCACAGAAGGCAGCTTCCTAGGCTCCAAAGTTTGAACAGGATGCTGCGTCCTCATTGAGGAACCCCAGAGTTCACCTGGAGAGACCCTGATCTGCTTGGCATAAGGGCCTTGAAGAGAGTTTGGGGTGGGTGGGTTCCTACCGGTACCACAGGGGAGGGGGACAGACACTTTCCCCTTTGTCTTGTGAGGACAGGCAGCAGGTCATTCCTTACAGTTCCCATTTATCGAATTTGGAGATTGATAGAGTGTTTTATTTAGAATTTAGAATTACTGCTCCTCTGTCAGTTTTGAAATTTGAGGCAGCAAGTATGATGAAGCACAACGCAGACGCAGAGATATAAATATATAGGAAGCTTTTGCCAGCTTCAGTTGCCTGTGGCTCTCACTGTGAAGAGGCAGCCCATAATAGTTCCATCCTGAAAGGCCAACTTGTCTTGACATTTGGGCCCTGAATGGAAACAGAAGGCCTCCCGCTCACTTTCTCTTCCAGGATGTTGGCGCAGGAAGGAGGGAATTGATCAGCCAATGACAGCTGAATAGGAGAGGGGGGAGATGTGGCCCTCGAGGCCTCTCTGTCTGGCCCTTGGGACTCTTCCAGGTCCCACTCCTCACTGGCTTCACTTTGCCCCTCCCCCCTGAGTGCATTTTGCCTGGATGGGATCATCCAGTACTGTATTGAACTCTGATGGCACCTCACTTCCCAGGGGCATTTGTAGAAAGCAGCCTACTCTACAGAGGCAAAACCCACATTTGTTGCTCCGCCCACTCCTGCCTCTGGCCTTAAAAGGTAAAGGGACCCCTGACCATTAGGTCCAGTCGTGTCCGACTCTGGGGTTGCGGCGCTCATCTCGCTTTATTGGCCGAGAGCCGGCGTACAGCTTCCAGGTCATGTGGCCAGCATGACTAAGCCGCTTCTGGCGAACCAGAGCAGTGCACAGAAATGCCGTTACCTTCCCGCCGGAGCGGTTCCTATTTATCTACTTGCACTTTGACGTGCTTTCAAACTGCTAGGTGGGCAGGAGCTGGGACCGAGCAATGGGAGCTCACCCCGTCGCAGGGATTCGAACTGCCGACCTTCTGATCGGCAAGCCCTAGGCTCTGTGGTTTAACCCACAGCGCCACCTGGGTCCTCTGGCCTTGCCCCCCCCAAACATGTGGTCCCCAGATCAGGGATGTGGCCCTTGGGCTGTACAGCAGAAAATTATGATCCTGTGTGCTTGTGTGTTAAATGAAACTCTTGGAAGGGAAGAGGCAACTTTGTCTCCCGCTTGGATTTTCTGCCTCTTTAGATGTGAGAAGGATGCGGAAGCCATTATCGGGGGGGGACATTCTTCTTTCCACGGGAGGCACTGATGGCCTCTGACGATCCACTTGGTCAGTTGGCTTCTCAGCATCTCTGTTGCACCACTAAAAACCTGCAGCAGGGCTGCCAGCTGAGCAAACAGCCTGTTTTGTCTCTGGATCTGTGCCCCCCATTCTTCAGATGTTGTATTGTGTTTTTACTATTTTTTTGTTGAGAGCTGCCCAGAGTCCCTGGGCAAGATGGATGGCATATTATTATTATCGTTGTTGTTGTTGTTGTTGTTGTTGTTGTTGTTGTTGTTGTTGTTATCTTCCCTCTGGTCCCCTCTCCCCTGGATCTCCTGCCCTCCATGGACCGCAGGGCTCTCACCTATCTTGCATCATTGCAGCATCCCTCTAGGGAGGATTTGACTTACCTGCCCAAGAGGCCGCTTTCATGGCTCAGCAGAGATTTGAAGGGTCCTGCTCCCCACCACCCCAACCCCATATTGCTGGCTGCTTTTATTTGATTACGATTATCCATCTGGATTTGAGCGGAGGAGCAGTTTTCTCCCTTGTTGTGCAACGGTAAAGCAGGTGACTTGCTGGTTAGGTACAGCCTTTAGTTTTGCGGTGAGAAACCTGTAGCCCATTTCTGGGAATGAATCTTCTCTGGTAGGGAAAGGATGAAAGCAAAGCCTGACTTGCATGTGGGAAGACCCTGCAGGGAGCCAGAGAACTTGCCCTAAAACCAGCAGGGGGCAGAAGCTCTGGCTGGATTGGGGGGCTTTTTCCTGCTTTAAGACCTGAGAAGAGCCCCCCTGGCGGGGCTCCGCAGACCTTGGTGACTTTTCCCTGCAGGAGGGCACACAGCACCCCACCCCTTTGAGGTTGTAGCTCATCTGTCCCTCCGTAAGGGCCGGTTTCTGCCTTCCGGGGGCCAGAGCAGAAGAGCCAGCGTTGGACTTTCCTTTCCGCCAGCCATTCCTGGTTTGGGCCGACTTTGAGCAAAATGGGGGTGGGTGGGGGGCGTGGACCGAAACCTTTGCAAGCTGTCTCTGCCCCAGCAATTACAACGTCAGACAGATTCCGAGGCAACAACCGGCAATTAAGAGGGTTGGGTTTCCCCTCTTTCTCCTCCCATGAAGTTCAGGGAAATTGGGCTGCATTGGCTGGGGCGCCTGGGAGAGATGAACAAACACACCCCAGGCAGGGAAAGGCTCCTGGTGGGAATGGCTGGAGGCTGGGAAGGTTTGCATTTTGAATGCCTGCCAGCCCGCCTAGAGAAAAACCTGTTAATCATAGAATTGCAGGGTTGGAAACGAACCCAAGGGTCATCTAGTCCAACCCCCTGCAATGCAGAAATTGCAACTAAAGCATCCCAGAAAGGTGGTTATCCAACCTCTGCTTAAAAAAACTCCAATGAAGGAGAGTCCACCACCTTCAGGACGCCTCCCTGAGGCTGTGGCAGAAAGCATAACCGGCCAGCAGTGAAGGGAACTATTTCTTACCTGACGGTATAAAGTGCTCTACAGGAAAATAATTTGCAAAGTTTGCAGGAAGGGTTTTCACGCTTGCACACAGGTTGCGCGATAGACTGTGCGTGCAGCTGATAGGAAGCTCACAACTCAGAAGCCTAAGAATTTATGCTTAAAAAACCCAAGTTGCTAGTCCTTATGGCTGCAGGTTCACCCTCCAGCAGCTGGTCCAAAGATGGTTGTCCTCTGCCCCCTCCTGTTCGGGGGGGGGGGCATTTGGCAACAGGCCCCCAGCACTGACCCACCATTGCCTCCAGGCTTGGCTTGGCTTCAAGTTATTTTGAAAAATACCAAAGAGAAGTCTTACATCAAATGTGAATCCTTGCCAAACCATTGTCCTTTCATCTCAAACCTGTGCATCTTCCATTAATGCATTCCTTCAGAGCTAAGGGTGTGTTTGCGGGGGGGGGGGGAGATCCCACCCAATTCTTTCTGAGGGAGGGGTCTTGCTCCAGCCTGGAAGGGCTTAAGGGTGTGGATGGAGACCAAGGACATAGCCAGGACCCCTCAGGGAGGGTTTTGCTTAATGACATCGTTCTTAGCAAGGAGGAGCATTCAGAAGAGATATACGTTTTATTTAAGCGGGGAGGAATGCAAAAAGGTTGAACTCTCTAGCAAATCCTCAAGAGGGGTCTTAGCCTGTGAACCCACAGAGTTGGTAGCTGGAGCACAAACTATTTTCCTTTTTTATGGATTAATATTACTATTAAAGCATTTCTACCACGCTGTTTAGCCAGAAAGGCTCCCAGAGTGGTTTATAGAACAGTAAGTAAAACAAGGCAGTTCCTGCCCTCAGGCTGACAGTCCGAAAGACATGACACAGAAGGAAAATTGGGTGGGGAAGGAGGAGGAAGAAAAGCAAACCTAGGCACCAGTTTTTAAAGTTACAGCTGAAGGAGTCCTCCTCCTCCTCCTCCTCCTTCTCTCCCTCTCTCTCTCTCTCTCTCTCTCTTTCTCTGGCCCTTGAGAAGGGCAATGTCTTTCTTTTCTCCACCAAGTCGCAGTGATGAGCAGGCTCTCTCCTCTAAACAGCCTCCCCTTTTCTCAGTTGGGGGGGTGCAGGCATAGCACCCTCCTTTGATGGCAAAGGGAGCCCTGCTTCGGGGGGGAGGGGGGCTCTCAAGCGTGAGGCTGATGGAAGCTCCCTGAGGCATGCAAGCCACTGATACTGAATGTTTGGAAGCATGGGAAAGGTGAGATTTGTGGGCTGGTTTGGGAGCCCATTGTAGGCTGGAAGGACCAGCCTGGCTGGCATGTATGTTGGGGAGGATGTGGAGAGACTCTCCTCTGTGACCCCAGATAGGGTGCCTTGGCCAAGACCTGCACCTGAGCCATGTTGGGTGGAGATCTCTTGATGCTCCAGGTGTTGTTTCTGCCCCCTAAGAGTCCTGAGCAGGTGCAGGGGACCTGTGGTGGGGGCATAGCTGCCAACGCTCCCTTTTTTTTGCGGGAAACTCCCTTATTCCAATGCTGTTTCCCGCTGCTATCCCGGATTGTTGATATCCCTTAAATTTCCCGGATTTCAAAGGAAGCAGCTCCTCTCCCTCCCTGCCGGCCAGGGAGGCTCCTCAGCTGCGTTGCTCGGCTGCCAATAAGGAGTCTGAGACCGACTGGGGACGGAGCTTGCATGCCTTGTGCAGCCAGACCCTCACGCCCAACCAGACAGACAGCCTGCCTGCCGTCTATGCGCTCGCTCTTTAGCTCACCCGTTCGCGTGCAGCCTCTGGAGCGCAGGGTGGCGAGGCTACTTGGTGCCATTGCACCGCCCTCACGGCATCCCTTATTTTCAAATCCGAAAGTTGACAGCTATCGTTGGGGGTGTCAACCAATCACCCTCTCCAGATCTCTGGGTTGTAGGGGTGGCAGCTGTGCTGAGGAAAGGGCAGAACTGCCTGTCATCTGTGGTGGTGGGGTGGGGCCTGCCCCTCTTCCCTTCTCACATGTCTCCCTTGCGGAAGCCAGATTGTGAGAGCAGCAGGCAGGCCGGGAAGTGAGCGAGGGAGACGGCAGCCGCCTCCGCTGTCCACTTGAGGGCGTGCCAGAGAACTGGGACCCTTTGGGGACCTGTGGCTGGGCCAGAGTTGACAGCCATGGGGTCTGAATAACATGTGTGGCTTTTCTCCCCCCCGCCCCCTCTCTTGTTTTGAAGCTGCCACGTGGAATGGTGCCATGGCCAACTCCTCAGACAGCGACGAGGACAGCTTCATGGCCGTGGACCCCGAGGAAGCTGCGGCCGACGCGGCCACCATGGAGCAGGATGAGGGGGAGCCCAGCGCCAGGCCGGAGGAAGAGGGCGAGGGAGGGGGCGCCAGGCTCCGCCGGTCCATGCAGGAGCTGCCGGAAGAAGTGCTGGAGTACATATTGTCCTTCCTCTCGCCCTACCAGGAGCACAAGATGGCAGCCCTGGTTTGCAAACAGTGGTACCGCCTTATCAAAGGTACTTACGTTTGGCGGGAGAGGGCAGCTGGGGTCTCCCCTGATGGCAAGCCATGCTTCCCCGTAGTTCCCAGGCCTCTCCCGAGTTTCTCCTCCCAAAGAGACTTGCCCGGAGAGAAACAGCAGAAGCAGGCTGCACAGAAGGTGTTTGGCCAGGGTTCTCAGTATCCTGCTCAGCCCTTTGTTGGCAGAATCAGAGCCACCTTGAAATCTCGAGGGAGCTGCAAGAGGTGCCTAACCTCTGTGGTCAGGGCAGCCCCAATGTGGAGCCCCAGAGGGCTGAAGCCAGATTGGCCTTGGGGCAGTTACGGGTCTTGGGCGGGAAGTTCCTGGCGGTGATGCCTGCCTTGCTTTCTCTTCCCCCTCCAGGTGTGGCCCATCAGTGCTACCACGGCTTCATCAAGGCGGTTCAAGAAGGCAACATCCAGTGGGAGAGCCGCACCTATCCCTACCCTGGGACCCCCATAACCCAGCGCTTCTCACACAGTGAGTCCCTGGCAGGGGAGATGACTGCAGGGCGTTGGGTTGGCGGCAGAGGCCTGCAGCCCTGGGACCCCTTTCTCAGCTTCCTTGCATGGAAGATTTCAAGGCTGGAGGTGGTCTTGTGGGGGGTGGGGGTGGGCTTACCCTTGTTTTCAACAGAGAGCAGGGGAGGTGGAAGGTGGAGGGTGGGGAATTCAGCCCTTTGCAGAGCAGCCGTGGGGAAGGGGGAACTTCTGGCTCCTTTGCCTCATGATTCCTGCAGGAGCCCCAGTTGACCCACAGGCCCATTCTCCCTAAGGCATCTGGTGTGGGGCAGCTAAAGTTGTAGCTGCTCCCTGGAAAGTGCTGCCAGGGGTGTGTTAGCAGCACCGAAGTGACCTCCCTGGGACACAAGCCTGGGCAGTGTGCATGGAGGTCCTGGGCTGCCCAGATGACAAGACCCCGCTCTCGGCCTCACTGAAGTGGTCCAAAGGGAAACAGAGCAATACCTTTGACAATCGGGAGGCATACAATGAGGGGAGGGGTGTCGCCAGCCATGTCAGTAAATGGGTAGAGGAGAGGTGCCTCTGTGGAGCCTGCATGTTCAGAGGCAGTCTACCACTCAAGGACAGTCAGCTTATGGGGGCTCTGTTGCAGCTGAGCACTGCTTGTGGGCTTCCTCCGGGCCACAGTAAGGCAAGAGGCTGCTGGGTCAGATGGAGTCCTCTGGGGGCCAGGGGTAGGCTTGGGCCTGGCTCCCGTGTCTCTCCCCCTCTCTCTCAGGGCGGGGCTTGAGCTTGCCAGGCACTCAGGGCTGGTGTGTCAGCAAATACCCCGCCTGGGGCAGTTTGTGAGACTGCCCCAAAGCCCAGAGCAAAGCCGTGTGCGCACATCCCCGGCTACTTGAGTAGTCCGGTGGCGCTGTCATATGTGATTGTTCCCCAGCATGAAGAACAACACACACAAGCCATAATTAAGGCTAAACTATTTATTATAGGAAAAGTGCAGAGAGAATCTCTGCTGCCATCTCAGTAAGACAGAGCTGGCATAAATCACGTCCTTTCGGCATCGTAGCAAGCCGGGAGAAAGAGCACAAAGTCTAAGATTACAATAGTACAGTGAAACATAAACATTCCATGTAGGAAAACAGATAAGGCAGGTTTCTCACGGCTTAGTGAGACAAGCAGAAGTCAGACCAGGCCTCGCTGCAGCTGTTTACCGCTCGGCTTGGACAAAAATCATAACGGTGTTCCTTCCTTTCCTGGTCCCTCCAGGCGCCTGTTACTACGATGCCAACCAGTCCATGTATGTCTTTGGCGGCTGCACCCAGAGCAGCTGCAACGCTGCTTTCAACGACCTCTGGAGGCTCGACCTGAACAGCAAAGAGTGGATCCGGCCGCTGGCCTCAGGTGAGAGCAGGTGCAAGCTTGGGGTTGGCTGGGAGGAGGCTGCCATCCAGGGGCCACCCAGAGGAGTTCTTGGCCAGAAACCTTGGCTGAAGCGGAGTCAGAGGGGGGCCCCTTCTCATCCATGCCTCTTGGTCAAGGGATGCAGCTCCTTGAACGCTAAGGAGGAGGGGAGAATGACATCCGAGGCCCTGTAGACGTTGCTAGACCTCTCCTCCTCAGGGGCAGGATGCAGAGGAGCGGTGGGGCAGGAGAGGAGGTTTCCACCCTCCTTCGCCTGGGGTGGAAGTTGCTGTCTACAGCTCAGGCACAGAGCCAGAAAGAGCCACAGGCTGCGTGGCTTCTGCCTTCCACACAGAGCAAGATGGGGGCAAGGGTGCTCTTGGGCTGCCTCGCTGATGTCTGGAGTGCCTGCCTGCTCCTAGCGCAGGGCCCGAGCGTTTCCCATCACTCCGGGAGCTCCCCTTTCTGGGGCTTGGGAGAGCCGGCTGAGGTGTGCTTCTGCCGGTGGCCCCCACGGCAGCCAGAGGGAGTGTGGGAAATGGGCAATCCTTCCCACAATCCTCAGCTTCACGGATGGTACCGAGGAGAGGCAGTTCCACAACCACCCGGTTTTTAATAACAACAATGGTGATGGCTTTAACACCTTCAAAAAGAAATTGCAGCAGGGAATTGGGGGAGGCATTTCGTGGGTTGCGCTATGCAGGGGGGTCAAGGACCAAAAGCTCCCCCCCCCCCCGGGCAAACCTCCAGAATAGGGTTTTCTTGCCACTGCCCCTCCCGCTGGCTTCTCCATGGATCTTCTGTCGCAAATGTTGCATACAGTCAATTCTTAATTCTTTGCTGTTAGAAATTCCTGCTTCACACGACGGCTGCTTTCCTCACCTGCCAGGGAGCGTGTTTTGTAAAGACCCAAATCTGAAGGGGGGCCGCTGGCTTCTGGGGCACCCCCTGCGGAAACTCTCCTGCCGACCCTCGGGAGGGTCACAGCGAGGGTCTGGCTGCAGCAGCTGGGGCCTTTGGGGCAAGGGGGGGAGTAGCAAGCATCGCCCCCCCTTCCTGCCATGGAGTCCCCTTGCAGCTGGGGCTGGGAAGAGTGATGGGAGCCTGCAGGGTGTGGACGTGGGTGGGTGGAGAGGCAGAACTATGGGGCAGGCTTTTGGGTTAGACATAACTCTAAATGCCACACGTGGAACCCCTCAGCCTCTTTGATCGGCGAAACACATAACACCAGTTCCACAATTACAGACGTACCTCGGAAGCTGAACGGAATCTGTTCCAGAAGTCCGTTCGACTTCTGAAAAGTTTGGAAACCAAGGCGCAGCTTCCTATTGGTTCCCGATTGCGCAGGCGCACCAGAAACAATAGTGGAAGCCACGCCGGACGTTCATCTTCCAAAAAAAGTTCAAAAACCGGAACACTCACTTCCGGTTTTCAATCGTTCGGGAGCGGAGCGTTCGACTCCCAAGGCGTTTGGGAGCCGAGGTACAACTGTATAAGAATTCAGTTGTTTAGTGTGGCAGGATCTGCACTTTGGAACTCGCTGCCTGTTGACATCAAGCAGGTGCCTTCACTGTATTCTTTTCAACGCCTGCTAAAAGCATTACTGTTTAGACAAGCCTCTCCAGATGCTTAGCAAGTTGGATTTGACTTTATATATGTTTTAAAGTACCGCTGGTAAAGTTTTTGTTGAGTTTATTGTTTTATCTCTTCGTAAACCGCTTTGAGGGGCGTTGCAATATGCCATCTACCCGAAGCAAAAAATAAAAATAAAAACGGGAGAGCTGATGGGTGCTAGTGGGGTGTAGAGGTTCCAGCAGGCGGCGGGGACATCTAGGCGACAACCCCCCCCCCCCAATTCTGGTCTCGATGCTGAAATGCAGCCCAGCTGTGAGTCTCCTCCGTTGCAATGGCAGGAGAGACAAAGCTTGAGTTGGGGAAGGAAAGCCCCCCACCCCAGTAAATTGCCAGGGAGTTGCAGGCGGGGCGTCCTCAACCCCCCAACACCTGCCTGTCAGCCTGGCAGGAAATTAGGGGTTTTTTGTGATGCTTCCCCTTTCAAGAGCTGCCTGACGAAAGCATTAATTAACTTGTATAAGGAGCTGCCAACTCCTCCCCTCCCTCCCTCGACTGCTCCCCCCTCCACAGAAAGGAAGGAGGGAGAATTCGCAGCCAGGCGGCAGGTCCTTCTGCTTCCCCCAAATGGGAGCAAGATCTGCAGGCTATTCTCTTTTTGGGGGGGGGTCTGTCATGACCGCAGGGCCCCCTTGCATCCCCAACAGCCCACCTCCCTGGAGCAGCACTGCAAAAGGGCTGTGCGTTCGGTGTTTCTCCTTTTCATTTCTTAAAACAAACCAAGAAACGGGTTCCTAGTCCTCAAGGGGGCAGACGTGGAACTGGCAAAAAAAGGAAGGGGTTGTGGGCGGATGTGGCGCTGTCCTGCATGCTCTGTGTTCCTCTTGCATTTTTCTTTGGGGGCAGGCAGAGGAGCAGCCGCCCCACCCCAGAAATGCTGGTTCCTCTGAAGTAAAAGCGTAGCCCTTTCACACACAGAGGCTCGCTGCATTCCTGATTCTCTTCCCCCTCCCCGGCACTTGACAATGCAGTTTCCGCCAGGGAGGGCTATTTTTGTCCCAGCGCTGCACTGCCCTGTCCACTTCCTCTGGAATTCAGGGAGGCTCTCCAGGGAACTGTGGGATCCGTTGAGCCTGGGGGGGGGGGGGGTTGCCATGTGCCAGGCTTTGGATGGACTAGCTTTAGGGGCCTATTTTTGCAGTCATGCAGGCGTGAGCTGCAAATAGCCCCATCCCCAATTTTGGTCTTGGATCCTCCGGGCAACTCTGGCCTCTGACTCTTGAGGTCGCCTTGGAAGTGTTGGTGGCGCCAAGTTCCCAAGGACGCCTCTGGCTGCCCAGTTACCTTTCCTACATCTCTCCCCCCCGCCCCGTTGGGTAGGACTGAAGTATCCCACCCACCAGCCCTGTCTGCTCTCTCCATGAAAGGAGAATCCTCTGGAGGAAGAAACAGCGTCTCCTGGCTTGGGAAGAGTCAGAGGTTGGAGCCGCAGGCACTTTCCTCTCTCCGTGTTGGCTCTCTTGGGGACACGGAGGAATTATAAAGCTGTATACCAGTGATGGCTAACCTTGACAGTCCAGATGTTTTGGAACTACAACTCCCATCATTCCTAGCTAACAGGACCAGTGGTCAGGGATGATGGGAGTTGTAGTCCCAAAACATCTGGACTGTCAAGGTTAGCCATCACTGCTGTATACAGTGGTCCCTCGACTTACGAATTTAATCCGTTCCGAATGGATATTCGTAGGTCGAAAAAAATCGTAAGTCGATTTCCCATAGGAATGCATTGGGGGGGGGGAATATTCGGAAAATTCGTAAGTCGAGGAAACCGCATCTAAACCGGCAACGATTTCCATTCGGATGTCGAAAAATTCGTAGGCGTGCGGCCACTTTTTTTCATTCGTAAGTCGAAAAATACAGATGTCGAGTACTTCGTAAGTCGAGGGACCACTGTATAGATCAGTGTTTCCCAACCAGTGTGCCTCCAGATGTTTTGGGACTACAACTCCCATCATCCCTCGCTAGCAATACCAGTGGTCAGGGATGATGGGAATTGTAGTCCCAAAACATCTGGAGGCACACTGGTTGGGAAACACTGGTATAGATGTTCAAAAGGTATCCACATGGTGCTCTGAGAACAATCTGCACCTAAACATTGGCAAGACAAAGGAGATGGTGCTGGACTTTCGGAGGAAGAAAGGGGAGCTAGCCCCATTGTACATCAGGGGGGCTGTGTGGAGGGAGTCCATCTTAGCGAAGACCTAACTTGGAAGGTCAACACAGCCCAGGTGGTTAGGAAGGCCCAACAGAGACTTCATTTCCTAAGGGTCTTGCGAAAGAACAAAGTTGAAACAGCAACTGATGATTTCCTTCTATCGGTACACCATAGAAAGTGTTCTCTCATGCTGCATTACGGTGTGGTATGCTGGCTTGGCAGCCATGGACAGAGAGTCCCTACGGAGGGTGGTGAAGACAGCACAGGATATAGTGGGCTTTCCTCGTGAGTCCGCTAGATGTTATCGCGAGAGACCGTTGCCTCAAAAGAGCGAGGAACATTCTCAGGGATGACTCACACCCTGGCCAGCACCTTTTTAATCTCCTGCCCTCGGGCAGGAGATATAGAAACATGATAAGCCGCACCAACAGGTTAAAGAACAGTTTCTACCCGTGGGCCATGAGGCTGCTGAACGAAAGACATCAACATTGCAGCTGACGTTAGGGGTTGGTGGTAGTATGACAGCACACAATGTGACAAGGACTGAGAGATTGGGGGGGTCGTTTAATCTCACTGTAAACATGTGGTACAGTGACAATAAAGTCTTTCTATTTTTAGAAGTAGAAGGGATCTCAAAAGTCATCTAGTCCAACCTCCTGCAGTGTAGCAATCACTCTGAACCCAGTGGTTAGGATTCCATGAACTTGCTTAGAATCAATAGGTACCACTTCATAGCAGCAGCTTCTCACAGTAAAAAATCACATTTGATAACAGAAATAACCCGATGCTGGCAGGATAGATTGGGGCAGGTGGCGTTTCCAGGGGGCAGAGAGCCCAGCTTCCTTGCGGAATTGGCACTCGGGCAACAGGGGAGGGGCAGCCCCAAGACTCCTCTGCTCTTGCTCAACTTCATTTGCATACAAGATGCAGAGGCTTCTTCAAAAATGGGATCTCCTTGCCTTCCGACCAGGGCTTCCCATTCCACTTTGGAGACAGGCAGCGGCTTGTGTCCACTGTTGCAGGCAGAACGGCAAACTCTGGCCATTGCAAATCGGGTAGTTGCCGGGGGTGTGTGCGTGCGTGTGCTGGTGGGTCAGGTCCTTGGCTGTCTGTGGCTTTTTCATGTATGTATGTATCCGTGGAGCCCTTTCCTAAGCGAGGTCTGCTTTTCTCTCCCTCCTCCCTGCAGGCTCTTACCCTTCGCCCAAGGCGGGGGCCACCCTGGTGGTATACAAAGACTTGCTGGTGCTGTTTGGAGGCTGGACGCGACCCAGCCCTTACCCCCTGCACCAGCCGGAGAGGTTCTTCGACGAAATCCATACCTATTCGCCCTCCAAGAATTGGTAAGAGCTGTTCGGAACAACGGCGTGCCATTCTCAAACCTTCATTTCAGGTGCACAGAATCGCAGAACTGTAGATTTGGGGTCCCACGGGTCACCTGGTCCAACCCCCTGCGATGCCGGAATCACAGCTAAAGAATTGCTAGCAGGTGCCCAGCCAACCTCTGCTTAAATACATCCAATGGAGAGTCCACAAGCGTCCGAGAGTTCAGAAAGCGCCTCCTGATGTTTAGTCAGAATCTCCTTTCTTGGAGCTTGAATCTGTTGGTTCAGGTCTGGAGCAGCGGCAAACAAGCCGGCTCCATCTTCCTTTTTTAAAAAAAATAAAAAATAAATCTTTATTTAAATCACGTTAATACAACATGTAACATAAAACATACAACATTCCAACATACCTCTTACATACTTCATACATCATATCTCATATTCCTATCTCCTACACTCCCATCCACACAAACTCCCTATCCCATCCATTCCCATCCACACAAACTCCCTATCACACTCCATTCTACCCCCTTCCCTTACCATACTTCCCCATTCCACCATCACGTCTCTATTATCCAACTCCGATTCATACCCCCCCACCCCCTCCTTTCCACATAACACACATTTTAAATTTCTTCCTAAGATTCATCCTCACCTCCCTCTTTCATTACTTCTCCTTATTAATTACGATACATCACATTAATATATTTGTCTTACTTATCTAACCTATTTGATAACATATTTAATTTTCCATATATATTTTCTTACCCTTTAATCTATGTTTTATTCTAGGCAAATCGTTAGTTCTGTATTTACACCATCTTTTTTTAGATATTTCTCTACATACATCCATTCCCCCCTAATTTTTTGTTTACTTATATTTCTTATCGCTGCAGTCATCCTGGCCAGATTCATAAACTCCACCATTTTCCCCTGCCAATCCTCGACCGTTGGTACCTCCTCCCCTTTCCAGTGCTGGGCTATAAGTAGTCTTGCTGCTGCACTTGCGTATAGCAGGATATTTTTCCTATCCTCAGGGATATTGTTTGGTAAAATACTCAAAATGAATACTTCCGGTGACTTTTCAAAAGTGAATTTTAACATTTTTTTTCATTTTTTCATATATTATGCTCCAATACTGCTTAATTTTGGGGCATCCCCACCAGCAATGATAATAATCCCCTGCTTTCTCCTTACATTTCCAACATCTATCTGATTGTGTCTTATAAATCTTTCCGGCTCCATCTTCCATGGGACAGGCCTTCAGAAGTTTGGCTATCTATAGGGCCATCACATGGACGACGGAGCAAACCTCTCTCCCGCCCCTCCTTTTTATTTATTCAGTGATTTCTACACTGCCCAATAACAGCCGTCCTGCATTGATTTGATTTTTGATTTATTTATTTTTGGTGGAAATTGGAGCGTGAGCACGTTAAGAATTTTTATTAACTTTTATCTATATAACCCAATTAACAAAATAGCATTTTCATGGGGCAAACGCACGAAAGATAAACCGAGCCAAACCAAGGCTAGGGCGGGATGTTACGTGCGCAAGAGAAAGTGATAAAGCTCGCTATCCAGAGATCTGCGATAAGATACAGACAAGTGGGCCCAACTGTGGGCAGCCTGAGGAAGTACCACCCCCTTGTACCTGCCCACAAAAAGCACTCGCTGCTTCCAGGAACTCTTCTCGTGGTGAGGCTGTTGTGGGTGAGCTGGGCGTTTGTGGGACCCCGGGGTGAGGACCCGGAGGCTGAGAGGAAGGAAGGGTGTGTCCGAAGGGAAATGAATTGATATTGATGTATATGTATCGGCAGCTCTGTATTAATGCAACATTTTCATATATATTTTTGTAATGTTTTGTTCAAATTGCCCGTTGTGGCTTCAGATTTTTGCGCACCACTTGGAGATTTTAAGCAGTATAGAAATTTAAAAATTAATCAAGGGAGGTAGGGGTATGTGTGTGTGTCTGTCTGTCTGTGCGCATGCACTGTTTTGTAGCTTCATCTGGCCCCTCTTTCTTCTCCTCCTGCCCCCCCCTTTCAGGTGGAATTGCGTGGTTACCACCCATGGACCCCCTCCCATGGCTGGCCACTCCTCTTGTGTCATCCAGGACAAAATGATTGTCTTTGGGGGGTCCCTCGGATCTCGGCAAATGTAAGTCCGTTCTTCTCCCCTCCCCTCTTCAAATGAAAAACACGATAATGTCCCCACCCCACCCCCACCACCACAAAAAAGGTTTCCATCTAATGTTCTTTGCCCGTCTCTCTTTCTGGCAGGAGTAATGACGTCTGGGTACTGGACCTGGAGCACTGGGCCTGGTCCAAGCCAACCATCTCCGGGCCCACCCCTCATCCGCGAGGAGGCCAGTCGCAGGTGAGGGTCTCCTTACCCACGCCCCTCAGCATCTCTGCTTGCAGTGAGGTCCACCAGGGGCCAAGTGTGGCAGGACCCCTACCCTTTCTTCTGCATCCCCTGCCTCATCCTGCAAGAGCCCGCCAAGTCCCATTTCCGGCCCCTAAAAGGCCTTGTGCCAAGTGTAGTGAGGGGGGAGGATTACGACCCTTTGATGGGAGGAGTCGCCAAGATTTATATCCAAAACCCCAAACAAACGGTACACGCTGCCACCATCCCTTTTAGTCTACCGATAACTCTGGGCACGAGGAAAAAGGGGCAACCCTCTGCTGTCACCAGGCTACACAATCCGTACCACTATACCGTGGAAACGTTTTAAAAAATCTCCCAGGTAGGGACAAGCAGTCAGGCACTGGTTCAGCTTTGCAGTCGGAAACACAAAACACGGACAAACCTGTCCTTTCAGAATTTATTACAAGAATAAAACAACCAATGTATAATAGTCACATAGTTCTCAAAGGTTACAGAAAATAAAATAACAACGTTGTAGAGTATCACTATCTATACATCGAATACTCACACAACAAAACTTAAAACATAAATCAGCAACTCGATCCCTCTCCCTGAGGCAAGGATCGGTCAAACGTCCAGGGCTGGCGTTGGATCCCAAGCAATGTCCCCTCCCTTACAATTCCTTGGGTCTTTTATCTAAATTCCCCACGAGGGACCTTGTAAAGAAAGACAATCAAAGTGTGCTCTTAATTGTGAGTTGGCCAATAGTAAGGTAATGACCCTTCAGCTCCCACCTGTCAAGTGACCTCAGCAGCTGCTGGTTGATTAAACAGGCAACAAGGGGAACCTCCCTTTCTCACAGCTAAACCAGATCTCACATTAACATATAAATCAAATAACATCCCTCCCCGTTTTACCAGCAGGAGACAATTACACTTTCAAAAGCACATTCCACTTCAAGGGCCCACAAAAATATTCCCCGAATGCTTTACAATTCAAAGCCAAGTTTTAACACGTCAAATTCTTTGTTTCACTACACCAAGTTAGCCCCCTGGTCTGCCTAGCTCAGTGCCGCCTCCACTGATTGGCAGCAGTGGCTCTGCAGGGTTTCAAGCAGGAAGTCTTTCCCACTCCTGCCTGGAGATACTGCCAGCGGGGATTGAACCAGGGGCCTTCTGGATGCCCTGTGCCATTGGGATACAGCTGCTCCTGACCTTGGGCAGGTCTTGGGTGAGCAGCTGCCAGTGGGAGTAGGCAGAGCTTGGCTTCAGTGGGCCAGGCAGGGGCCTGACTCAATGGAGGGCAGCAGGTGGTTTGTAGGCTCCTGGCCTCTCTGGGCTCCCCAAGACTACATACCGTATTTTTCGCTCCATGACGCACGCTTTTTCCCTCCAAAAAAGGAAGGGGGGAAGTCTGTGCGCGTTATGGAGCGAAGGCACTGGGCGCTGCTTCTGCTGCTGCCCGCCTCTGATGCTCCCCTGAGCTGTTTTCCCCTTCCTCCGTGCCCACCACCAGCGGCAGAAGAGCGGAGGAGGCGAAAGCAGCCCAAAATCAGGCTGCTTTCTCCTCCTCCGTGGCCACCGCCAGCAGCAGGAGGGCGGAGGAGGCGAAAGCAGCCCGAAATCAGGCTGCTTTCTCCTCCTCCGTGGCCACTGCCAGCGGCAGGAGGGCGGAGGGGGCGAAAGCAGCCCGAAATCGGGCTCTTTTCCCCTCCTCCGTGGCCACCGCCAGCGGCAGAAGGGCCGCTTCCTCTCTCTTTCTCTTTCCCTCTCACCCCTTCCTTCCTTCTCTCTTTCTTCCCTCCCTCTCTCCTCTCTCTTTCACCCCTTCCTTCCTTGTCTCTCTTTCTTTCTCTCTCACACCCCTTCCTTCTATCCTTCCTTCCTTCACCCTCTTTCTTTCACTCTCTCACCCCTTCCTTCCCCCCTTCTCTCTCACACACACCCCCTTCCTTCCTTCCTTCCTTCCTTCCTTCCTTCCTTCCTTCCTTCCTTCCTTCCTCTCTCTCACCCTTCTTTCCTTCTTTCTTTCCTTCCTTTCCTTCCTTCTCTCTCTCTTCCCTCCCAGCCTTTTAGAGGAGGAAAACCAGAAAAAAAAAATTTTCCCTGGTTTTCCTCCTCTAAAAACGAGATGCGCGTTATAGTCCGGGGCGCATTATGGAGCGAAAAATACGGTAATCACTTTTCTCTCTCCCTCTCTGCCAGATCATCATAGACGACAAAACCATCCTGGTCCTCGGAGGCTGTGGGGGCCCAAATGCGGTGAGTAGGCCATGTGGCGGGGGCTCTTCGTTCCCTTTTAAGGCTCCAGTCTGCTGTAGAAGCACCCAGCCAGATTCTGTGGGTGCTGCTTTCCTAGAAGCCACCCAAGACTCGCTTTCTGGCTCTCTGCTCCACTTAGGCAAAGCAAGTGAGCTGCCCTTCTGCCTGCTGGTGGGGGAGAAAGGGGGGGGTGGTTCTGCAGGAGCAAGATCAGCATCAAATGGGTCGGATGTTGGGCCTGTCTGGCGCTATTCCAAAAGAGGCTCCTTCTGTCCCTCGAGGTCACCACTGGCCACCTTTTGAAGAGCAAAGGCAGCCCCTCCTCATCTCGGGGGTGTCCCCTTTGCAGCCCAGAAAGAGGACCCCCTCCTCCTGTGCCCGGCTGACCCCTCCTTCCTTTTCTGCCCAACAATGCTGACCTGCCTCCTTGCCCCCAGTTGTTCAAGGACGCCTGGTTGCTGCACATGAGCTCCGACCCTTGGACCTGGCAGCCCCTGAAGGTGGAGAATGAAGAGCAGGGCGCCCCAGAGCTCTGGTGCCATCCGGCTTGCAGGGTGAGCGAGGAGGGGGGTTGTGGGGCGGGGGGGGAATAGCTCCCAGGGCTGCCTCTTCACCCACAGCTCTTTCAGTGGTGGGCTTCCTTTAAAAAAGTTAAAAGAGGGAGGGAGGGAAATATGAGACCCCACCTCCCAAGTGGGTTGGTCTGCTGGCTGAGCTGGGATTTGAACTTGCAGCTCTCAAGCCCAGAGGCAAATGTGCCTTAGGCACTTGTGGCACATCTAGCTCCATATTGTGTACCAACAGTAGCGGCTCTCAGGGGCTTTAGGCGAGGGCAGTTCCCAGCCGGAGTCTCCCCCCCCCCTTTGAGTGGGGCTCAGAGAGAGGAGGAGCTCAGCACTGTCCAGCCCCTGAGAGCCCCTGTTGCGCTTCTCAGCCCCCTTGCTTTGGGCAGCAGAGGGGGTGACGCTGTGCCCCCGGCCTTTCTTCTCTTGCAGGTGGGGCAGTGCGTGGTGGTCTTCAGCCAGGCCCCCAGCGGGCGGGCGCCTCTCAGCCCCAGCTTGAACTCCCGCCCATCCCCCATCAGCGCCACCCCGCCGGCCCTGGGTCCCGAGGCGCGGGAATATCGCTCCCAGTCCCCGGTGCGGACGGCGGATGAGGCGCCCTGCGTCAACGGCCGGTGGGGCACCCTGAGGCCCCGGGCACAGCGGCAGACGCCCTCTGGCTCCCGGGAAGGGAGCCTCTCGCCGGCAAGGGAGGACGGCTCGCCCATCCTGAACGGCAGCGGGGGCTTGTCGCCCGGCCCCGTGGCCACAGGGGGGGCCTCTCTGGACAGCCCCCTGCAGGCCGCTTCTCCCGGCATGCCTTCCGCCATCAAAGGACACGACCCCAAGGCCAGCCTGCCCGTGGGCCCCCGGCGAGGCTCCCTCCCTGACCAGAAGGACCTGCGGCTGGCGGTGGCTGACTTAACCTGGGAGCCGAAGCCTCCGGCCACTTCCCTGGCCTGCCAACTGGATGCTGCAGAGAACAGGACGGTCAGCCTGGCCTTCAGGAACCCTCCGGAGCAGACCAACGGCCTCCACACCCCACCCCACACCGCCAGCTCCTTGGTGGGCGCTGTCTCCCCTGGCGCCCTCAGGCGGAGTCTGGAGGCGGTGAAAGCCCTCTCGGCCAAGGGGCCCCCTACTCTGGCCGTCCTCAGTCCCCCTCTGGTCTCCTCGCCGGCGTCCCCAGGCAGCCAGAGCGGCAGCGCTAGCAGCACGGAGGCAGCGGCAGCCCCCAGCATCCCCCGGCCTGTCTCCGCCCAGGGGGACGGCCACGCCTTGCCCCCCATCGCCCGCCGGCTCGGCCACCACCCGCCGCAGTCACTGAACGTGGGCAAGCCCCTGTACCAGAGCGTGAACTGCAAGCCCATGCAGATGTACGTGCTGGACGTCAGGGGGGCCCAGGAGCACGGGCGGGTGGCCTGGAAGGTCTTCCACAGCAGCTGTGTGGTAGGGCCCCCCGAGACCAGCCTGCACACCGTGGTGCAGGGCCGGGGGGAGGTCATCATCTTCGGCGGCCTGATGGACAAGAAGCAGAACGTCAAGTACTATCCCAAAACCAATGCCTTGTACTTTGTCCGAGCAAAGAGATAATGCAGCGGCGGAAGCGGTTCCCCCCTCCCCTCAAGACCCCCTCGTCGTCGTCCTCTTCCTCCTCCGTGCTCTGTCAAGCGGGCTGTGAATCTGGGCATCCACCCACCAATAAAAAAAGATCTAAGCAACTGGCACAAATGCTCTTACCCCTCCAGGTCCCAGCATGAGCCCAAAGTGCCAAAAAAAAACCCACCACCTTTTTTCAGAGAGGGGTGGTGGTTCCAGACTGGAGGGTGGTGAGCAGACCCTTCGATGCACATTGTGGCTTGCGCAACATACTTCCAACCACATGGCAGTTGTGGAGGGTTGCCAAGGGATTGGGGGGGGCACCATTCTGCTCCCTGCTGTAGGGCTGCAGTGATGCTTGGGAACCACCTTGGATGTATTCCCCTGACCATTATCCTTTTGGGAACAGCCCCCCCCCCAGTTCTTTCTCTTGTTGCTGTAGCCCCCCCGAAAGTTGCCTCAGGTGGCGTCTGGTTGCTGTGAGTCTCTGGATGCTGTCCCTTGGAGCACAGGGTGATTGAGATGTTCCTGGCCATGAGGAGCAGCCTGGCAGGGCGTGCTGGTCCATCACAGCAAGAGCAGCCAGCTTTGGGGGGGGGGCAGTGGCTTAAAGCAGTACCAGCTTATTTTGCAGATGCCACAGGAAGGGCCCCCATTGTCAGCCTTGTGTGTGATGGGAGGGGCTTTTGTCTGTGGAGTCCTGGCGCTCCTGCAGGCGCAAGGGAGTTGGCAAGCAAGCAAACAAACCTGGAGTTCGGACCTGGGCTCTTGTTGCAGCCTCCCTGCCTGCCTTTCTCCTGCAGCCGCTACAGTGGAAATGGACTTGCTTTGGCATCAGATTCCCTGCTGGTTCCCAGAGGAAGCACTAACTCCTCCCAGTGGGTAGGGTGGGGGGAGGGGCTGTTGTGGCTGCTGCTCCCCACCAAAGCATGCTTCCAGATTGTGAAGGAAGAGGGGCAGGATCTACACAGAGGCCCCGGGTTCTGCTGTGGCGTGAGGGACATAGCTGAGCAGGATCACTAGATCCTTGGTCCCTGGCCTTGGCAGCCCTGGCAGGTGCCATTGGTGGAGCGAGTGGGGGACGGCAGGTTCTTCAACAGCATAAAAAGCGGGAGTGAGTGGGAGGCAGCTCTGTGGCTTGCCTGTTGAGCAGAAACTCCCTCTGATGTGATGGAAAACTACATATGTAGCTCACTCGCTCCCATCCTTCCATTGCCAGCAAGTATACGAAGCTGCTTCTCGAGGTTTTCCCGAAGTGCTCCAGGCCAAAATTCAGGCCAGCCTTCACCCCAGATGGTGGGCAGGTGGGATGGGAGTGCCGTCCCTAGAGGCCACTGGCTGCTTTCACTGGTCAGTGCTTTTGCTTCTGGTCCCCTGTCGTGCCAGATGTCCCGAGCGCTTTTCATCTTCCCTACTTCTAGGACCAGAAAGGATAAAAAGAAAGCCCCATACATTTCCAAGCTCCGTTTTCCTGGCTCTGCACGCTGCGTAAGGCAGGAATGGGGTGGGGAGTCCAGGATCTACCGCCGCCACCCCATAGGATACCAGCTGATTGAAACCCCACCTTCCTGAGCTACACGACTGTCTTAAAACACGCTTTTGACTTAACAGAAGTGGGGCATGATCCCCCTCGCCCTCCATCCTGAAAGCACTTGGCAAAATTATCCTTTGCATTGCAAAGATGAAACTCAAAGCTTTATTAAGCTTTCTTAATTGTTGCTAAGTTGCCACAACCGCCCCCCCCAACAAAATTTAGAGGTGTTCTCTTCCTCCCCCCCCCCATGCGGCCAAGAAATCCAGCATTATGTTTTGGGCAACATCTTCAGCTACTAGGCTCTTCCACATTTCACCCCCCGCCTCCCTTCCAATGCCTTTAGTCCTTTTTTGGGGGTGGGGGGAGCTGCTTTTATTTTGTATTCGCCTGATGGAAGTAGAGACGCTGCCATTGCTGGTGGCTCCCTGGCCCTACTGGCTGGAGTGACAATGCCTCCCACCGCTCACTTCTGCCTTAGGGAAGCAGTGCCGTGGGGGGGGGGGGCTGCAGTCGTGATCCCCACCCCTTATCCTGGGGGAACCGGTCCTGTGGGTGCTTCGTTTGTGGGGGGTCCTCCCACCGTGGCAGAGATACTGTGATCTCCCTTTCAGCTCCCTCCACCCTTATTTCCTGGCTTATAAATGGCAGAAAGTCCCCCCCCCCCAGCTTCCACGTCCCCCACCACCACGACCAGCGAAATCCACATCGTGACCTGCGTATAAGGTGGCAAGATGCGTTCTTGCCCCTCCCGTTGCTCTAAAATGACTCAGGTGCGCCCAAGACGCACCTCCGCCCCCCTCGTCCTTGTAGACTCTTCCCCCACCCCCGGTGTAAGAATGGAAGTGGATCGTGCGTGATATTTAAGAAGAGGAAAGTGAAAAGGGATCTGTGTAGGTTTCGTTTTCCTTTTGTTCCATCTTACCACCATCCCCTACTCCCTGATGGATTTTTTTGCAATTAAAAATAAAAATAAAAAAATCAAGTCCGCTTTGCTTGCTCCGGTGTGTGTGTGCTCTGCAGAGAAGCCCCCTTTCGATGCTGGGGCAGCTCCGAGAGTCGGGTGGGGTGGGGTGGGCAGGGACATGGGCAAAAGGACCAGTACCAAGATAGGTAAAGGGACCCCTGACCATTGGGTCCAGTCGTGTCCGACTCTAGGGTTGCGGCGCTCATCTCGCTTTATTGGTACAGCTTCCAGGTCATGTGGCCAGCATGACAAAGCCGCTTCTGGTGAACCAGAGCAGCACACGGAAACGCCATTTACCTTCCCGCCGGAGCGGTACCTATTTATCTACTTGCACTTTGACGTGCTTTCGAACTGCTAGGTGGGCAGGAGCTAGGACCGAGCAACGGGAGCTCACTCCGTCGCAGGGATTCGAACTGCCGACCTTCTGATCAGCAAGCCCTAGGTTCTGTAGTTTAGCCCACAGCGCCACCTGGGTCCCTTTTAGTACCAAGATAAAGGTACACAAAAAATCTTGGCTACGCCCACGGCTGCCACCTTAAATGCTTAACAACTGAACAACAAAAACAACCCTCTATCTACCCAAGCAATCCCTCGGCGAGCAAGAGCAGCGGCTCGTTTCTTGCCCAGCCACAAATACGCGCAAATCTTGCATTGATTCCTGCGGCGCTACGGCCGGACCACTTTCTCGCCCTTGAATGAGACGGGCATTCAAACCCGTATCTCCAAACGATGCGCCTCTCTTCCCCTTTCGTAGCTCTTTGGTGAACGGCTGGAGGGCGGGGCCGGGGCTGAACCCTTCGTTTACGTGGTGACGCCAGACGCAAGCGGGGCGGAAATGTCTGCCCAGGTAAGGCGGGGAGGAAGCGGCGCACCTTCTTAAAGGGGCAGCTCGCGAAGGGACGAGGTTGCCTTTCGTGGGCTAAGCAGGCGACCTCGCGAGGGTGGGGAGGATCGGTGGGTCGGAAAACACCTT
This sequence comes from Darevskia armeniaca, assembly GCA_034641395.1. Taxonomy (NCBI): domain Eukaryota; kingdom Metazoa; phylum Chordata; class Lepidosauria; order Squamata; family Lacertidae; genus Darevskia; species Darevskia armeniaca. The sequence continues at coordinate 507,852 of JAWWNF010000204.1, forward strand.
TGCCCCGGGCCTCGCAGGGCTAAGGCGGCCAGGGGACCAAGCCAGGCAGGTCCAGGGATCGGGTGCGTTTTTGCATGCGGGGTTTGGGTCTTGGGAGGTTTGTGCTGCGGGGCTGGGAACTGCCGCCTCCCCTTAGAGGGCTCCTTTCTGCCTAGCCAGGATTGATGTTGAGGGGTGGGGTGAAATGGGGCAGGAAGCTCACCTGCCATCATCCTCTGTCTCGCAGATTCGGAATGAAATGTCTCAACCACAGTAGTTCTAAATTACTTTCTTTTGATCCCAAGTGCTCAGAAAAATCCGTCCAAATCTTCAGTCGTTTGAAAACTAGGAAGTTAAATAGAATAATAACACCTTCCATGCAGTTAACAAGTATATTTTGCAAAATTGACAAAGAACGCGCCTGTTTTCATCTTAAACTAAAGCAAGTTTTCTTGGATTGGCTGGAAACCTTTTCAGTACTGTACTTCCTTCTCAAATGCCTCCTTTTTCTTCCGGTGCAGTTTTTCTGTGCACATTAAGCAAGCCTAGCCCATTGAGACACTCCCCTATCATCCTTGACCAGGTCTTTACTCTCCACAAGTATTGAAGGACCGCTCTACTGTTGCTGCATGGCTGAGCAAGAGAAATGAGCAGAGCCTTTTTTGTGGTACGGTAAAAGATTTTCACCTCTTTTACTAGGTCTGCTACGTTCAGCTCCTTCAACTGCTCTTTGTGAGCATTTCAGTTTTAAATACTGTATTCTGATTATTTCTACTTTTAGTTAAGTATTTTTATTTATTTACTTGACTGTGGGGTGTGTGTGTGTGTGCAGCTGACCCCCTGGCTACACCCATACCTCTCGCCCTGCCCCTTTTTTCATGGAGGGCAAGGCTACCAATGGGTCTCTGTCTCCTCTGTCAGATGCCTCATGCCTGGAATCACAGGAACGGGCAAAGTGCTGTGACACATGTGGGCCAAGTGGGCCACTGGCCTGATCCAGCTGCAGGCTGTCCTTACGCGTCCCTACTTCCTCTGTGCAGGGGTGCCTCCTCAGTCAGGGCCAGCTCAAGGTATTCTTCTGCCTGAAGCACTTGAAAGGCAGGATTCCCACCCCGTTCCCTGTACAGGATCCAGCTCAGCTGGTTGTTGAATCTCAGGCAATAGGACAAAGTGGCAGTGGCAGCTTGCGAGACTCCTGGCAGACGCCTCACTCTCTGCCTGATGATAGGGCCAGCCCAGTTCTTCTTGGCTGCAGGGGATCCCTTTCTGAGGCTTCCTCCAGGAAGGAATAATGGCATAGCTGTCAACCCTCCCTTTTTATTGCGGGAAACTCCCTTATTCCAATGCCGTTTCCCGCTGCTATCCCGGATTGTTGATATCCCTTAAATTTCCCAGATTTCAAAGGAAGCAGCTCCTCTCCCTCCCTGCCGGCCAGGGAGGCTCTTCAGCTGCGTTGCTCGGCTGCCAATAAGGAGTGTGAGACCGACTGGGGGCGGAGCTTGCATGCCTTGTGCAACCAGACCCTCACGCCCAACCAGACAGACAGCCTGCCTGCCGTCTATGCGCTCGCTCTTTCACTCACCCGTTCGCGCGCAGCCTCTGGAGCGCAGGGTGGCGAGGCTACTTGGCACCGCCCTCTTGGCATCCCTTATTTTCAAATCCGAAAGTTTGGGGAAAATCCCTTATTTTCAAATCTGAAAGTTGACTGCTATGAATAATGGAGAAGGGATGTTTCTAAGCATGTGCAGAGTACATTTCCATCTCCACCAGCCTCTATGTTACTGGAGAATGTAGGGATGGTTGGGCGGTTAGGGTGGAAACCACTAGGCTTGAGCTTTCAACACCCTTCTTCCGAATTTCCCCCCCAGACATGTTCTGGGATCACACTGCACACACACTGCCGTTTCCTGGGGCTTCATGCCATGTGCAGTCTCTCCCCTATATCCTCATAGTCACCATTTGCTCTGTCTTGCTTTGCAGAAACATCAAGGAAAGTGAGTATGATTGTCCCCCCGGGATCTGTCGTCGTCACGGATTGGCACAAGACTCAAGAGGGCAAGGAATACTTCGCCACTCTCTTGCGCCAGAACAAGCGCAGGCTCTTTGGTGAGTAGGGGGTGTGTGTGTGACAAGAGCCTTTTGGCACGTAAACAGGAGTGCAGACTTCTCTTGGAAGGAGAAGGTGCTCTGCACGTGCTCAGAGGCACTGTCGGTTTACTGCCATCACTCTGACATGTCTCCACATTTTGTGAGCTGGGAATGTGTGCTTTTGGGGTTGCTTGAGGCTGCAGCGGCCAACTCACAGGGCTTGCTGTTCCTTTGCAGGGCTGACTGAAAGGCCAGTGCTGCCCCCACAAGTGGGTGCTGATATTGCAAGCTACAAGGTCTTCGTGTCGGGGAAGAGCGGCGTGGGCAAGACCGCCTTGGTGGCCAAACTGGCCGGTCTGGAGGTGCCGTTGGTCCACCATGAGACAACAGGTGATGCTGTGAGCTATATCAGAGCTGACAGGGTTAAGCAGCTCTGCTATGTGACGTGCTGTACACTGGGTGGGTCTACATACGGGTCTTTTGCTCTCTGTGTGTAGGCACTTTCAGTTTCTGTTCTGCTCTTGCCGGGAGTCAGCCATGCCTTGGCGTTCTCCCGGGTCGTTCTACTGTATATAAATAAATGATTCAAGATAAGAAAGACAGAAGTCGGCTCCAGTGAATCATTGCTGCAACTCCCTTGCACACCGTTCATCTTTTGCTGCGTGAGTGAATCTAAAAATAACTCTGCTAACAGCCCGGAAACTGGGGGGAGTTCCTGGCACAACTGAAAGCGTGCTGGGCGTCATTGCTGGTTCTGGAGAACCAACCCAAGTTTCTGGACAGATGCTGGCAAGGGAAAGAGGCAGTCGCGGTTTTCTCCCTCTCCAATGAAATATTTCTCCTTTTGCCAAACTGAGCTCATTGCCTCCATGTTAAACATGTGTCAGAGACTAGGCTGAGGAGCACTTCTCTGATGAGGAATGGTGGGACCCTCCCCCTCTCCCTGCTCATGACCAGGATCCTGAAGCTGCAGTGGAGCAGTATAGATTTGGAACAGTGGTTTGCAGAGGGGCATAGTTCTGAAGACCAAAGTTGGGAGGAACTGGCGGGTGAACAGCAAAGTGAAGAAGAACAGGAAGAGAGAGAGCCAACAGACTCTCTCTCGCTGGAAAGTATTCAGCATATCAGTCCAAGGTCACATAGAGCAGATAAGGTAGCTATACAAAAAGCAGGGTGGTTGCAAGATCAGGTTGCAAGACAGAAGTGACTAGGGGGGAAGTGGGGGGAATCCTTAATTGGGAACACCTTTATTCCGAGACGCGGGTGGCGCTGTGGGTTAAACCACAGAGCCTAGGGCTTGCCGATCAGAAGGTCGGCGGTTCGAATCCCCGCAGCCGGATGAGCTCCCATTGTTCAGTCCCAGCTCCTGCCAACCTAGCAGTTCAAAAGCACGTCAAAGTGCAAGTAGATAAATAGGTACCGCTCCGGCGGGAAGGTAAACGGTGTTTCTGTGTGCTGCTCTGGTTTCGCCAGAAGCGGCTTAGTCATGCTTAGTCATGACCCGGAAAAACTGTCTGCGGACAAACGTCGGCTCCTTCGGCCAGTAAAGCGAGATGAGCGCCGCAACCCCAGAGTCGTTCACAACTGGACTTAACTGTCAGGGGTCCTTTACCTTTACGTTTTATTCCGAGAATGGATGCTTTGTTCTTTTGCTGTGATCATTAAAGACTTAAATGATAAGGGACTCTTTTCACTTTGTCCTGCTTATCTACGGCCAAAGGGGGGGGGGAGCCAAGTCCCCGGAGCCTGACAACATGTCAGAGAAATGCTATTTTAGGCAAAGTGATATGTTAATTTGGGCCACATCACCAGGCTTCTGGATTTCACAGAACTCTTCATCAGACACTTTTTCCTAAGCAAATATGTAGTGAAATTCAGAAAGTTTCACACTCCTGCACTCACTGAAGTCACTCCAACAAGGCTTCTTTTATCTACTTTGTCCATTGGGACCCACAAAGCAACTTCTGCCTCTTTAACTTCATGATTACAAATATAACTCTGGCAGCATGAGGCCTATACCTGTAGGGTTGCCATTTTTTAAGTCGAAAGCCGAGACACCCATGAGTCTGTTCTAGCTGAAGCTGTTGTGTTGCAGGGATCCAGACCACAACTGTGTATTGGCCAGCCAAGCTCAGAGAGAGTGGGAAAGCCATCTTCTTCAAGTTCTCCTTCTGGGACTGTGGCGAAGCCGTCCTTAAGAAGTTTGATCACGTCCTGCCGGTGAGTGTGCTTGCAGAAGGAGGTTCAGGCCTCTTCACAGCTGCATCCTGACATTCAGATAAACACCTGCCGAGGGGTTGTGATGCAGATCGGGCAATTGACCTTTATTTGTTGGGACCAGGTCAGGAAAACCATTGCTAATGCCAGCCTGCCCACTTCGGCTGCCCAGTTTGAGTGCCCACCTGTGAGAGCCATTAGGTGCGGGGGACAAGGGAGGTTTTTTTTTTGCTGTGGCCATGGCAGACACTCAGCACCCCATAATAATAATAATAATAATAATAATAATAATAATAATAATTTATTATTTGTACCCTGCCCATCTGGCTGGGTCTCCCCAGCCACTCTGGGCGGCTTCCAGCAACATTAAAATACATTAACACATCACAGATTAAAAACTTCACTGAACAGGGCTGCCTTCAGGTGTTTTCTAAATGTCATGTAGTTATTGATCCCTTTGACCTCTGAAGGGAGGGCGTTCCACAGGGTGGGCGCCACTACTGAGAAAACCCTCTGCCTGGTTCCCTGTAGCTTTGCTTCTTGCAGTGAGGGAACCGCCAGAAGGTCCTCGGCACTGGATCTCAGTGATTGGATCTCAAGAATGGTAGATTTGAGACTGGGCGATAGTTGGCCATATTGGCCGGATCTAAAGATGTTTTTTTAAGAAGCAGTTTAATGACCGCCTCTTTCAGCGGGTCTGGGAAGACTCCCTCACAGAGGGAAGCATTCATACCTGTGGAATTCCCTTCCAAGAGAGATTAGGCAGGCCCCACATCTCTATATGTTGTACAGCAGGCCCTGTTCTTTGCTGCTTTTTCAGAATGGTATGTATTTGTTTGTTTAAAATAAAATTTTCAATTTTTACAAATTGTAAGCAATATAGCATCTCTATAAGGGAATAAAAGAAGGCCGTGAAAGGGGGGATGGGAAGTCAACAGATATGAGAGATTTGTTTTGACTGTATTTTAAAAGAATATGTAAAATTTCAGAACGGTTTTAATTGGGCTCCTAAAATTTATAATAATAATAATAATAATAATAATAATAATAATAATAATTTATTATTTGTACCCCGCCCATCTGGCTGGGTCTCCCCAGCCACTCTGGGCAGCTTCCAGCAAAAGATTAATAATACATTAACATGTCACAGATTAAAAACTTCCCTAAACAGGGCTGCCTTCAGGTATTTTCTAAATGTCATGTAGTTGTTGATCCCTTTGACCTCTGCTGGGAGGGCGTTCCACAGGGTGGGTGCCACTACTGAGAAGGCCCTCTGCCTGGTTCCCTGTAGCTTTGCTTCTCACAGTGAGGGAACCGCCAGAAGGCCCTCGGCGCTGGATCTCAGTGTCCGGGCTGAACGGTGGGGGTGGAGACGCTCCTTCAGGTATACAGAACCGAGGCCGTTTAGGGCTTTAAAGGTCAGCACCAACACTTTGAATTGTGCTCGGAAACATACTGGGAGCCAATGTAGATCTCTCAGGACCGGTGTTATGTGGTCCCGGCGGCCACTCCCAGTCACCAGTCTAGCTGCCACATTCTGGATTAATTGCAGTTTCCGGGTCACCTTCAAAGGTAGCCCCACATAGAGCGCATTGCAGTAGTCCAAGCGGGAGATAACTAGAGCATGTACCACTCTGGTGAGACAGTCTGCGGGCAGGTAGGGTCTCATCCTGCATACCAGATGGAGCTGGTAGACAGCTGCCCTGGACACAGAATTAACCTGCACCTCCATGGACAGCTGTGAGTCCAAAATGACTCCCAGGCTGTGCACCTGGTCCTTCAGGGGCACAATTATCCCGTTCAGGACCAGGGAATCCCCCACACCCGCTCGCCCCCTGTCCCCCAAAACCAGTACTGTCTTGTCAGGATTCAACCTCAATCTGTTAGCCGCCATCCATCCTCCAACCACCTCCAGGCACTCACACAGGACCTTCACCGCCTTCACTGGTTCTGATTTGAAAGAGAGGTAGAGCTGGGTCTCATTCGCATACTGATGAACACCCAGCCCAAACCCCCTGATGATCTCTCCCAGCGGCTTCATATAGATATTAAAAAGCATGGGGGAGAGGACGGAACCCTGAGGCACCCCACAAGTGAGAGCCCAGGGGTCTGAACACTCATCTCCCACCACCACTTTCTGAACACGGCCCAGGAAGAAGGAGCAGAACCACTGTATAACAGTGCCCCCAGCTCCGAACCCCTCTAGACGGTCCAGAAGGATGTTATGGTCGATGGTGTCAAAACCCGCTGAGAGATCCAGCAGAACTAGGAAACAGCTCTCACCATTGTGTTGCTTTTATTAAAAAAAACTCTCATCATATTGTGATTTTATAGTTTTGCTGATCATTCTTTTAACATATTGCCTATTTCATTAATTGCTTTGAAATATTGCTTAACATATTGCTGGCTGTATGTTTGCTTAATTTGTCCTTGTTTCCTTGTGGGAAAATGCTTCTGAAAAGCAGGCTATACCATTTGTTAAATAAATGATGAAACAAGGGAAGAAAAAGGTGGGCTGATTTCTGCTTCTCCTCTCCCCAACAGGCTTGCACAGAGAAAGTGGACGGTCTCTTGCTCCTCTTTTCGTTCACAGACCGGGCATCCTTTGACGACCTGCCAAACCAAATCTCCCGGGTGGCTGATGGGGCCAACAATGCCATCAGAATGGTGGTTGGCACCAAGTATCCTTCCAGCTCTTTGGTGTGTGTGCACACTGTCATTAAAACTCACGACTTGTTGCAAGGTGCTTGAAGGGGAAGGCAACTCTGCACATGCTCAGGGGCATTTTACCCTTAGGATCTCTTCAGTGGCGTCGCGAGGGGAGACAGGGGGCGGTGCGCCCCGGGTTCCAGGGTAGGGGGGGTGACACAGGCCGGCCTTGCTCTGCCCCGCCGGCGGCCCCCCAGAGCCGTGTGCAATTGGCGGCTCGTGGGGCTGCCCCCTCCATGCTGCTTTAAAGCAGCACGGACAGGCAGCCCCACGAGCTGGCGCTCGCTCGGCGGGTCACCGTGGGAGCAGCAGCGCCGGCCGGGATGGACTGCGCATGCCCGGAAATCCGGGCATGCGCAGTCCATCCATCCCAGCCGGCGCTGCTGCTTCTGCGGCGACCGGGAGAGCTGCCGAGCGAGCGTCGGCTCCTGAGGCTGCCCGTCCATGCTGCTTTAAAGCAGCACGGATGGGGCAGCCCCGCGGCTCTTCCTTCGCCGCGGAAGCTGCAACGCCGGCCGGGATGGACTGCGTATGCCAGGAATTTCCAGGCATGCGTAGTCCGTCCTGATGCCCCCCCGGGGGGGGGGTTCCTCCGTGCGGCAGCGCCGCCCCGGGTGACAAAGAGCCCTCCTCCGCCACTGGATCTCTTTCTTTAAGTGAAAAGTTTGCACAGGAGGAAGACACTGCACATGCTCAGAGGTACTCATGACTGCTTGTTTGTTTTCACCTTCTTTATCCTGCTTTTCCAAGATAAAAATCACACTAAAGGAGACTTGCAGGTAAGAATGTAGTGTAGCAGTGCTATTTTTCTAGAAAAAGAGGTACTGGAACTCACCATAAACACCTCCCTCATTCTCTTAGAATGGCAATGGCACCCACCTGAGAGGTGCTGGAACTGAGTTGCCCCCGGGAGGAAAGCCCTGGGTGTAGGTTTAAAAAAACAAACAAACCATCGTGATAAAAAGCCAGCTCAGCAACTTCAGATGAAAAACATTGTCATCAGATGCTTTGTGTAATAAAATACACCAGTCTAAGGATCCCATTTAAAAGCAAGTAAAGAGGGTGACAGATGGAGAAAATGGATCTCTGAACAAATTTTTGTCTTTTGGAAATGTAAGGTGTCAAGAAAATAAAATAGACACACTGTTGTTTCATTTTATTTTCTGGGTCGTCTTGGGTGAATGGGGGGTCCCTGTCACTATGATTTTGAGTTGCTTTGATTATAGTTGTAGAAATGTTAGGAAAGAATAAAACATTGAAACCAAAATAATTAAACAGTAGAATGAAAGAGCATGGATCAGGGCCAAACTTGGTGTGATGATAAATGTACTGAATTAAAAGCAGGCTAAAGCTGGCCACTTTTCTGTTGAGGAAAAGGCTGCCGCAGGGGCCTGATCCAGACTGCTGTAGGAGCAAGTCCTAGATTGGGCAGTTTTTGCTTCAGAATAAAAGCGGCCAGTTTAACCACACTGTTAATAAATGCATGTTCCTCCCCACAGGGAGCTCATCCCTCAGGCCGGGGTCTTGAGAGAGGAGCTGCTGCACCTTTGTTGTGGTCTGTGGGGGGAGAGATTTGCCGGGCCCACATTGACCTTGATGGGGGGCTGAGTGTCTGGTGATCCACTTCCTTGACTGGCTCCCTCCAGGTTCGACCAGTTCGCCCACACCGATGTCACGGACCGGGACGTGGCCGCCTTCCGTCATACTTGGGGCTTGCCTGTCTTGCGGGCCAAGAGCATCAATGCGCCACGGTTGGCCGACGGACAGACCCTGGACGGCCGTGCTGGACTCTCGGATGTGGCCCACCTCCTGAACGGGCTGGCAGAGCATCTCTGGCGGCAGGACCAGCTGGTGGCCGGCCTCATTGCTCCCTCCATGACTCCTGGGCCTCTGGAAGAGGAAAATCCCTGGTGAAAGGACCCTGGGGTGGCCCATCTTTTTTCATAACTTTTTTTCCCCAGAAGAGCCATTGGGTGGCACTCAAGACCTTTGAGTAAAAAAGGCTTCTGCCGAGCCTGGAGGACCGCTAGGCCGAAGCCATTGCTGCCATGGCAACCACGGTGCAGGAACACATTATAACCATGCTTAGGAGAGAGCAGGTCTGGCTGATGGAGAAGACAGCCTCCTCAAGGCCAGGTGGCCCTCTGAGAGACTCTTCCCCCGCCACCTCCACAAAGCCCACAGCACCCTTATTGTTTGCGCAGATTAATCCGGGGCCTGTTAACACTGAATTTGGGTTCTGGGCTTCGACGTGGTAGGAAGAAGAGTGAGGAATACTTCTGCCTTCTCCTTAGCCATGAGCAGAAGGTGTCCCAAAAGGAAATCAGCCTCTCCCTGTGGTGGAGTCGGATCGTGCCCACAGGGAGTGGGCAAAGTGTACCCAGCCCCCTCCTCTGTAGTTTGGTGTTGCTTTCACGCCAAGAAATCTAGTAAATGGCTTTCATTTAGCTGAGAGATTGTGTGGCATGTGCTTCATTCTGCTAAAGGCTCAGTAGCCAATAAACTATAAGCAACACATGTGGCGTATAGAAAATATTCCAAAACAGTTTCGCGTTCTAAAGTCTTATATTAATAGTCCAAAGTTGAGAGAAATACATGCACAATATTATACAGAAGCCAGAGATATATAAAGCTCCTTGAAGTTTTTCCTATGCGAAGACTTCCCAGTTTTTGAGGTTTTTTGTGTGTGTTGACCTGGCTCCTGTTGGTATCATCGCACAAAGGCTCAGTAGCAGCATCCCAACCACCACCCCCAGTCCAGTTGGGGCTCCTGCTGAGGCCAAAACAGCAGCACCCCCTGCTTTTTTCCCCATAGATCTCCCCTCACCCTGCAAATTCTACGTAATGAAAGACTCAGCAGGCCTGGAGATGCTGTTCGGCTGGAAGACCCAACTGCTTTGCAGTGAACGCTTCCCAAATGGCAGGCAGCAGATGGTCCAAAGTGTCTTGGGACTTGCCATACGTGCTATCTTCAAACAGAAACCAAGAACGAGCAACACGACGGCCAATGAAAGTAGTATATTTTTTTAATGTATAATAACAGTAAGACAACGGACAGTGATCCGGTATTGACACTGTTTCGTGTACGTCTTCTTCAGCATGTAACTGCAAAATATAGATAAACAGATAAACAACCAAAAACCTGCATGGACATGTATCACAGTAATCCACTAATATAATAATGAAATATAATAGCATATCCATTGTATATTGAGGTATCCTCTATAATAATTCCCTATGTCCCTGCGGCGCCGTCCGTGTGTCAGTGGAAATTTTAAGTGCGCATGTCGGAGGCGGACGCAGGGATTGGAGGGAAGAGACCAATAGGCAAAGGCGGTTACACCTCTCCCTCCCCACCCCCGCAGCTCCGAGACTTTTCGAATATGCTGTGTGGTTGCCCTTACCTCCCTACTCGCACACCTTTTCCTGTCGTCCTTCGCCTTTTCGCCCGTTTTGGAGTGGAGCCTCCTGCTGCAGCCGCCTACCATCGCGGCAAAGCTCGGGGGCGCGAAGCGCCCCCACACCTGAAGCGGAGCCTCCTGCTGCCGCCCGAGGCGCTCCCTCCGCCCGGGACAGGGGTTGCTCCACCGCCGCTGCCCGCCCGCCCGCCCGCAATGCCGAAGCCGACGCAGCTGCAGCAGCCGCCTCTCAGGCTGAGGCGGCAGCTGCTGCTGCGCGCAGACTGAGGCGACGCGTGGGAAGGGGCGGTTGGCCGGTGCGGCACAGCCGGGCCGAGGGAAGCCGCTTGCCGCCGCCCCGCCCCCTCACCTTCGCTGCTGCACCTGAAAGGCCCTCAAAGGGGCCTGCGCGTGAGGGAGACATGCTCTGGGAGGGGGTGTGAGAGACAGCCAGCTGAGCCTTGCCAACGGCATTTGTTGGTGCCTTCATGGGGGGGGGAATGTCGTGGGTGTTCGGGCACCCCAGGGAGTTGCCACCTGTGGGGTCAGAGAGTGTGAGCCTCAGAGAAGGAGAGTGAGAGTGTCTGTGAGAGTGACATTGGGATGGATTATGCGTGTATGTGACAGAGAGGGTTTGTGTGAAGGAGCAGGAGCCACTGTGTGTGTGTGTGTGTGTGAGAGAGAGAGAGAGAGAGATTGTGAGGGATTAATGTCTGTAAGTGTGACAGAAAGAGAGAGAGAGAGAGAGAGAGAGAGAGAGAGAGAGAGAGAGAGAGAGTGTGTGTGTGTGTGTGTGTGTCTCAGAGTGTCAGAGTATGTCTCAGAGGGAGAGAGAGGAGTGTGTGTGTGTGTGTGAGAGAGAGAGAGAGAGATTGTGAGGGATTAATGTCTGTAAATGTGAGACAACCGCGGAGGCCTCAATACGCCGCCATAGGAGGGGGAGGAGACTGGGGAGGGAAGGGTTAATGGGAAGGGAGAGGAGGCTGGGGAGGGAAGGGTTAATGTGTTTGGGGAGGGGGATGTTTCAACACATATCTTCTAGGCCCGTTATCTTAACGGGCTTAATTTACTAGTCCTATATAATAATCTTGAAGTGTCCCTGCTTTTCCGTGTGTCACGGAAGTGCGCTCTGCGCATGCCACACGCGGATGCAGGGATTGGCCAGCGGACAGGAAGTGATGGCCGCCCGCCCGTCTCCCTCACAGCCCTGCCGGAGGACGGCCGGCCCGGCCTGGAGGCAGCGGCAGTGAGGAGAACGAGGAGCCCGGGCCAGGCCGTGGCGGCGGCGCCGGGGCCTCGGCCAACCAGCTCGCCCTGGCGCTGCTGCTCCTGCGGAGGGGCGGCGAGGTGGGTGCTGGCGGGCGCCGCGGAACGCGCTCCAAGCGGGGGGAGCAGGGCGCGCCGGGGCCCCGCTAGCCGCTCGGAGGGGCGGCGAGGCGGGAGCGGCCGGAGCGTGCTCGAAGCGGGGGCCAGGAGCAGGGCGCGCCGGGGCCCCGCGAGCCGCTCTGCCGCCTCCTGCCTCCTCTTCCTCTAGAGCCCGTTAGTCAACGGGCTAACTTCAACTAGTGCTATTATATTTCATTATTATATTAGTGCTGTTTTAATGCATTATGTATATTTGCATTAGATGTATTGTTTTCATGGATTACTGTAATCCACTAATATAATAATGAAATATAATAGCATATCCATTGTATATTGAGGTATGCTATTATATTTCATTATTATATTAGTGCTATGTTTTATTGCATTATGTATATTTGCATTAGATGTATTGTTTTCATGGATTACTCTGATACATGTCCATGCAGGTTTTTGGTTCAGATACACTGAAACAGAAGTCACCAGACCCTTATATATAGTGAGAGGGTGGGTGGTTGGGTATTACTCAGAGGGGTGGTGGGAATGGGTGATAGGCTGATAGTGTTTTTACCGTTACTGAGTGCTCTTGGTCTTATTAAAAGCTCGCTTTCTAGAAGATCTTATAGTCTCTGCTTTGAGTCTGAGTCCCCTGGCTTCTTATCAGACCACATTTTCCGCATTCTTTTCTCACAGTAGCATAATTATGCTAGTTAGTTTCATTTTGCAACCAGCACTTTAGCCAGAAGGACAGAGCGTTAAAAATAAAAGATAGCAAAGATTTCTAACAGTTGGAACACCTCTTAGCTGTTTAAAATCTTTTGGGGGGGGGGCACAATTAAAGCATGCTTTTCGTTTTGCTTCCAACCTTTTGATTTTCGTCACTCTTCTTAAGCCAGCAGTCGGTTGCATTCCAGATTTATATTTCAACTGGCAGACAGAAAACCTCAGTCATAATTTATAATAGTCTCAGAAATAAATAAAGGGAGGTTTAGCTGACTTTATGTCCCTTGGGACTATTATGTGGTGTTTGGGCAGAGCAGTGGAAAACAGCCTTTCAGAGCCTCGGAGCTTAATCTCAGTTATCTCTGTTTTCCCAGAGATTATGTGATAACTGAGATTTATGGCTTGGTTATCATTAATCATCACATAATTATCTCCATGGACAGGGTGTCTGTCAACAAGAGATATGTTGCCCACCATCTTTCCTTCCTGGACGTCACCGTGAATACCCCATAAGAGCAGTCACTTTGTGTTTGTTCCTGACTCTGAAAATCCTGACCCAGGCTCCATTTTGCCAAGGCCACCACTTCCTGAAAACATTACTGAAGAGTTCAGACAGCTCTTTTCTTGCCTGCCTGCCTGGAGCCAGAGTAAATATTTAATGCAACTCGAGGGAGCAGAAGGAAGGATGTTTCTGGAAGTAGAGACTGTGGTGATTCTCCTAATGGCGTGGGCTCCTCAAATTCATCTCGCACCGGGCTGGGCTAGGCTGGAAGGAAGCTGAAGAGCTGAAGATTATTTGCAACCTTGCAGGCAGCAAAGGTTTGCCTACTGTCTTGCAGGCAGCAAAGGTTTGCCTACTTGCAGGCAGCAAAGGTTTGCCTACAGTTGCATCAAAGGTTTGCCTACTGTCAATCATAGAACCGTAGAATTTAAATAATAATACTGTAATAATAATTTATTATTTGTACCCCGCCCATCTGGCTGGGTCCCCCCAGCCACTCTGGGCGGCCTCCAACAAATATTAAAATACATTAAAATATCACAGGTTAAAAACTTCCCTAAACAGGGCTGCCTTGAGGTATTTTCTGAATGTCAGATAGTTGTTTATCTCTTTGACCTCTGCTGGGAGGGTGTTCCACAGGGCGGGCGCCACTACCGAGAAGGCCCTCTGCCTGGTTCCCTGTAGCTTTGCTTCTCGCAGTGAGGGAACCACCAGAAGGCCTTCGGCGCTGGATTTCAGTGTCCGGGCTGAACGGTGGGGGTGGAGACGCTCCTTCAGGTATACAGGACCGAGGCCGTTTAGGGCTTTAAAGGTCAGCACCAACACTTTGAATTGTGCTCGGAAATGTACTGGGAGCCAATGTAGTTCTCTCAGGACCGGTGTTATGTGGTCCCAGCGGCCACTCCCAGTCACCAGTCTAGCTGCCGCGTTCTGGATTGATTGCAGTTTCCGGGTCACCTTCAAAGGTAGCCCCACGTAGAGCGCATTGCAGTAGATGTCCGCATGGGTCATCTAGCCCAACTTCTCTGCATTGCCAGGCCTGCAGGTACTTTAAAACCAGAGGGTCTTACAAAGGAAGAACATTTATAAAGTTCTTCCAGAGGACCAAAAATAATGCCACCCCAGAGGTTCATCAATGGATTGCAGCTCCCAGAAACCAGCCTTGGGTTCTCCATGGGCCGGTCTAGTTTGCCTCTTCTGGGCTCTTTGGAGGCTGAGAGCGCAACCTGGCTCCTGCTACCTGCTAAAATCACACCCCTCCTTCCTCTTTCCTCTTTCTCCAGTGCTGCTTATCCCCAATCCCTGGCTTCTCTCTTGTAAACTGTAGTGGTAGTGAATGCTCTCTTGCTGACAATTCCCTTCCATAGCACTCAGAATTATGGGGAGGGTCCTATTGCATCAAACAATACTGTCCCTTTCCAATGCCCCCCTCTCTCCTTTTGCCATCAGGATCCAACATGCACTCGGTCCAGAATTTAACATTTACTGGAGAGGCCGTAGTTCAGTGGTAGAACAGCTACTTGGCATACAGAAGGCCCCAGGTTCAATCCACAACGGCAGCATCACCAGGTAGGGCTGGGAACAGACCCCCTGCCTGACCCCCCCCCCCCCGGAGAGCCACTGCTGCCAGCCAGTGCAGACAATGGTGGGGATGGGTAAAAGAACGTTAACAGCCCAGGGTTAGTTAGAATTGCAGAGTGGCAGCCTCCTCCTGCGGCCACCACGGAAGTACTGTCCCCCCTTCTAAATCTACAGAGCAGGTGTGATTTGGCTAAAGAAAAGGGGAGCCCAGAGGGGGGGAGCAGGACTGGTGGATTGTGCCCCTCCTTAATTTGAGGACCCTCTTCTAGGCAGGAGGCTGTTCCAGGGAAGGAGAACACCATCTGCCTGCTGGAATGTCAGCCTGTCTCTGACTCTTGTCTCTCTTACACAAAGAGAGGATGCTCTGATTTCTCCCTGGCCGCCCACCTCTCCCCCCCCCTTTGCACAATCCCTCTTTTTTGAAGCACCCCCCCCCCCCTTTGTGCATTCCCCCCCCCCAGGCTGACAGCCAGCAAGAGATTATGCCGGGAAGCCTCCTCTGCTTCTGCTGCTGCTCCTCCTCCATCCCATAGCTACTCAGCAACAGCAGAGCAGGGGCCTGCCAGTGCGTGGGGCTGCGCGGGGGACGGACGGACGGACGGGACGGGGACAGGCAGGCAGTGGGCTGGCGTGGCTCCCAGCGCCCCTCCTTTACCAGGCCATAGGCACTGCCTCTCCTGCTGCTGCTGCTGCTCTGACATCATTTCTCCATCTCCTGTGCAGGACCAGAAGATGCTGCACAGCCCAGCAGGAGGAGGGAGGTCCCCAGGCCACAGATGAGGAGCTAGGGGAGGGGGCAGGGAGACTCTCTGGCTTTGGAGGGCCCCCCACCCACCCAAATGAGCTTCTCTCCTGCACCCCCTCCCTCTGGAAGGACTGAAGCGGTGATGGAAGCTGCAGCCTGAGTCTCCTTCCCCGACAACGCCCCCCCACCAAGCCCACCATGATCCGCAAGAAGGTCTCTGGGTCAGATGCCCAGGACACCGGCCTGCTCATCGGCCTGGGGAAAAGCCCGTCAGGCCTCTACGAGGATTCCAGTATTCTCCCCAACGGGGGCGCTGGAGGGGACACCTTCGTGAGTACACAGGGAGGGGAGGGCAAGCAATCCCAGTAGGGGGTTCTTTTCAGAAGCACCAAGGGGTGCTGGGCTCAACGCCTTTTGCCCCTCCTGCCCTGGGAGGCTTTTCCTTGGGTCCCTGAGGGTGTTTGGAGCCTAGTTGTGATTGCCAAGGGGCAAGGGGGAGGCGCTCTGTGTGTGCTCAGGGGCTACACTCCCCCGCCAGCTTTAGAACCTGGGAGTGTCTCAAGAAAGAGAAAAAATGAAGGAAAGGGATTCAACTCTGCAGGTGTAAGACCCCCGTACCGCTAACAGCATCACTTCGTGAGGGTCTCTCTTTCAAATCCAGCCCTGGGAGGAGGGAGGAGTCAGTCCCTGGCACGATTCTGCTGTCGGACCACAACCCACAAAGAAAAGCAGCGGAACTTTTGTCCCCATTTAAAAATGCAGTTGGGGGGGTTCAGCTGCCTACTGCTACTGTACACAAATAGGGTGGGGGTGGAGCCAACGGGCAAAGCCTTTCCATGCCCCCCCCAGGTCTTTTTGCTGCAAACTGTGAGCCCCCCCCCAAAGGTACGTTGCATGAAGGCTGAGCTGCTGATTGAGGACTGGTGGGTGGGAGGACCCTACTTCTGGCCCGGGCCAGGCCGGTTAATCCCAGATTTAAAAAACCAAAACAATAAGAGCAGGTCCTATTGATGGGAAGTAGGGGGGGCTCTTGGCATAGCTGTCAACCCTCCCTTTTTTTGTGGGAAACTCCCTTATTCCAATGCCGTTTCCCGCTGCTATCCCGGATTGTTGATATCCCTTAAATTCCCCGGATTTCAAAGGAAGCAGCTCCTCTCCCTCCCTGCCGGCCAGGGAGGCTCCTCAGCTGCGTTGCTCGGCTGCCAATAAGGAGTCTGAGACCGACTGGGGGCGGAGCTTGCATGCCTTGTGCAGCCAGACCCTCACGCCCAACCAGACAGACAGCCTGCCTGCCGTCTACGCGCTGGCTCTTTCGCTCACCCGTTCGCGCGCAGCCTCTGGAGTGCAGGGTGGCGAGGCTACTTGGTGCCATTGCACCGCCCTCGCGGCATCCCTTATTTTCAAATCCGAAAGTTTGAAAAAAAAACACCTTATTTTCAAATCCGAAAGTTGACAGCTATGGCTCTTGGCAGTCCCCCATCTAGGACTGGCTGGCCCACTTTGCAAGGCTGCAGCCTCAGGCAGCCACCAGGCTCCACAGGGGCTTCTACCTTCCATCTCAGACGCAGCATAGTCCCCCAAATGTGGCCCCCCCATCCTGATTTTGTTTTCAGGATGTGGACGACGACGACGACCCCATCTACATTTATGGCGATGAAACTTATGGCTATACCAGCAGCGCCAGCGGGAATTACTTCCGAGATGGGAGGACAAAGATAGGCAAGTACAACCCTTTCCTCCTCAGCTGCGTTGCTCGGCTGCCAATAAGGAGTCTGAGACCGACTGGGGGCGGAGCTTGCATGCCTTGTGCAGCCAGACCCTCACGCCCAACCAGACAGACAGCCTGCCTGCCGTCTATGCTCACCCGTTCATGCGCAGCCTCTGGAGCTCAGGGTGTTCTGCCCCGAGTTGCAGCTTTGCAGCCCCAGAGCAAAGGGGGCTTCGGCTTCCGCAAACTCCGAGCAGCAGGCAGCACGAAAATGAACCCATGTTGCTCCGGCCACATGCGCAGGGCCTTGTGGGATGGGTGGGCTGCCAGGGGCGTAGGAAGGGGGGCGAAGGGGGCGTGTCGCCCCAGGTTCCATCATGGAGGGGGGTGACAAATTATCAAGGAACAATTACTGCCGTACTAGGGCGGTTCATAAAAAAACTTTTTATTTTGAAAATACCTGCTCCAAATTCTTATCTTACTATACTAGGGATTGTATAGCTATATGTGAAATTTTATGCATATCAGTTAATATCTTGACCCTCCTCCACGAAAATAGCTGTTTACTTGGCTGTTTTCCTATGTCGTGAAGGCTGAAATTTCAATTCAGTGGAGCACTTACTGTTCCCAACCCTAACCCTGCGGGGAAAGCCATCTAATTAGACTTTAATTTGATTTTGACATGTTTTTAGGAGGTAATTTAATTATTGTTTGATTTTATACCAATGTTATGTATCTGATGTTAGCCGCCCTGAGCCCAACTTCGGCCGGGGAGGGTGGGATATAAATAAAAGTTTTTTATTATTATTACTTGTTATTATTCCTTTGTAAGAAAATATGAAATAACGTAAAACCATTTTTGCAGGCAAAAAAATCAAATAAAAATTTAAAAAATCAATTGGGGGGGGGTTGACAAGAAATTTTCCGCACTGGGTACCACCTGACCTTCCTACGCAACTGTGGGCTCCACTTCAGTTGTGGAACAGGGCACCCCCAGGGCGCCCCTGACTCCCTTGCCATCTCCGTCTCTGCCTGCAGATTTTGTGCTGGTCTGGGAGGAGAAGCTTCGCCCCTCGAAGAAGAGGCGCAACAAACAGCCCCACCCGGAAGGCGAGAGGGCAGCGGGCCAGGGTGCCGGGTGGGAGGCGTCGTCCCGCGGGCGTCACGAGAGGTGGAGGCATAAGTTCCTCAAGAACCTGCGCAGTGCCGGACTCTTGATGGAGAAGGTGAGGGGGCTTTGCTGGCAGGGGTCTCCTGGAGGGCTTCGGGCAAAGTTGTACCAAGGTTCCCTTGTGCCCTTGGCAAGGAGCTGCGCTGGCACCTCTGAAGCTGGGATAGACCATGAAGCAGAAACTCAAAAAGTTCGCTTTCCGTCTGCCAGCCTGCTTAATAATAATAATAATAATAATTTATTATTTATACCCCGCCCATCTGGCTGGGTTTCCCCAGCCACTCTGGGCGGCTTCCAACAGAATATTAAAATACAATAGTCTATTAAACATTAAACGTTTCCCTTAAAAATGTTTGGAAACGGAGCCGTTCGGGAGCCAAGGTTTGACTGTAGCATCCAATAATCTTTGGGAGTATAATAGTACACAACTCACTCTCGAAACATTGGCAAATAATAATTAAACAGAAATTCACTCTTAGCATATACCGTACAATAAATAATTACTAAACTGTGATCCGTAAAAACAGAAAGATACCCTGTTTCTCCTAAAATAAGACGTAGCCATAAAATAAGCCGTAGCAGGATTTCTATGCATTTGTGAAATATAAGCCATACCCCCGAAAATAAGCCATACCCCGAAAATAAGACATAGTGAAGCGGCGCCTCTCCCTTAAGACGGCCTGGATAGGCGTGGCTATGCAGCGTACCGACGTGGAGGAAAATAAGCCATACTGTGTTTTTTTGAGGGGGAAAAAGTATAAGACGGTGTCTTATATTAGGAGAAACACGGTAGATGCAAATCACAATGCATAAAATACCACAATACAGTGGACGCTCAGGTTGCGAATGCGATCCATGCGGGAGGCGCGTTCGCAACCCGCGCAGCTGCGTCTGCGCACACGCGTGACGCAATTCGGCGCTTCTGTATGAATTTTGCAAAACCCGGAAGTAGCCCGTTCCAGTACTTCTGGGTTCGGCGCATTCGTACCCTGCAGTGAGCGCAAGCCGAGGTATGACTGTACGTACGAAACCATGTACAGGTAAAAGGATCAAATGGAGAAACAAAGACGCATGATGATTTATTTTTAAGAAATCCCAAACTCCTCCACTCATGCTTCCAATAGCTCCACCAGGGAGGGGGCCCTGGCTTCAGGTTTGTGTTTTCTTGGGGGCCACAGTCTTTGTGCTGCTCTCCATGTGGGAAGAGAGCTTGGCCAAGGCTTCCAGGGAGCCCCCCCTCTTCTCAGCAACCTGTCTCCTTCTCAGGAGGAGACTCTGAGCGATCGCAAGGGCATTCACTACATGAAGCTGAGCGCGCCCTGGGAAGTGCTGGTTTACTACGCTGAGGAGCTGTGCATGCGGGCCCCTCTCCAGGTGAGTGCCCCGGGGCATGCAGGTGCGGTTGGCTTCCTTGCCAGCGGTCTACCTCCTAGCCCCTCCGTCTCCTCTCGTGCCCCCATCGCAGGCCCACCCCAACCCAGACCGCAACAGTTCTGACGACCTGCTCCGGAAACTCCACCTGCCGAACATCATGGCCCAGCAGGTGCCCAAGAAGCCCGTCGACTACTACACCTGCGCCTTCCGAAAGTCCAAGCTGGACAAGTGAGTGAGGGCAGGTGTGGGGAACCACCAAAGGGGGTGGGTGGGAAGCCTCCAAGGGGGGGAACCCCAGGTGGCCCTCAGACCTTTCTGTGTGGCCCCCAGGGCACTACTCTCTTTTTTTTAATAATAATTTTTATTCATTTATCATATATAACAAAACAAACACACAACAAAAGAAAAACATAACATAAACAATTAAACACACAATGAAATATACTATTTTTATCTAATTTTCTTAACATCTTAGTGGGACTTCCTCCGATCTTCCCTTCCTGGTTTCCATTTTACCTCTTATTTTAAGCAGGTTCATCTTCATATTTAATTTTCCTATCTCTTATTATCCATTTAATTAATTATTCATTTTATAACCTATTTTTACATATTATCTTAACTATCATATTTATTTTACTTCTTCTTTTTTAAAGCTACTATTACTAATGCTTCCAGGAACCCCTAGGTATATCCTCTGAATTTCTTCCCTTTAACCTTAAAATCATATATTCATTAACTTTAATACCCCAGGGCACTTCTCAGACCACCCCCACCCTCTCGGTCTCCAAAGGAAGGCTTTCAGCAGTCGTGTAGTGTTTGGCTGGGAAGTGTCTGAGGATGCTTGCAAGGTCTTTTGTCCAACTGGAGAAGGGCTGGGGGGGGGGGGAGAGACCTGTGGCTTTTGTGTGGCTGGAAGATACCAAGAGAAGAGTCACTTCCATTGCCCCACCCAGTTTTTGCCTCTGGCCCTGCCCACCATTGCCATGTGGCCCTCAAGGACCACCTCCTTCCATATGAACCTACCCAGACCCTGCAATCGTCACCCGAGGCCCTTCTTCGTCTGGAGTGTAGCAGCATGAGAACGGGGCCTTTTCTGCGGTGGCTCCCCATTTGTGGAATGCTCTCCCCAGGGAGGCTCGCCTGGCGCCTTCATTATACACCTTTAGGCGCCAGGCGAAATCGTTCCTCTTTAACCAGGCCTTGGGCTGACTGACATCCATGGCCTTTTAAAACGTTGGGGGGGGCAGCATTTATTGGGTTGTTCTTGTTTTCATTGTGCATTTTGTGTTTTTATATTGCGATTTTACGTTGTAACTGCCCTGAGACTTGCGGGTATAGGGCAGTATACAAATAATAATAATAATTATTATTTTGAATAATAATAATAATAATCAGCAAGTGATTTCAGCTCTTTGACATAGCAGGCAGGAGACAGCTTCTTCATGTAGCAATTCTTTATTCAGGAAAAACAAGACTGAGGGAACTGAGGGTAGGGAAGCTACATTTATAGGGACAGAGGACTGGCAAGGAAAAGATACATTTTGGAGGAAACAATCTCAAGCAATCACACAGCTGCTTTTTGGTGGGAACCAATAAGACTGAGGATCCCAATGCAGCAACTTGAATGCACCAATAGTAACGGTTCCTTCTGGGACAGGAAGGCAGTTACTTTACCCTAATGTGCTTACAGACAATAGTAATACAGATATGATAACACTTTGAATCAATACACAACATCAGCCTAGTGGGGGGTCTGGCAGGCCAGATAGAGAAGCCTGAGGGCTGTAGTTGTGTCTGCAGTTACCATGCTATTGCCTCTACTCCGTTCCCAAAGCTGCTTTGGCCAGAGGCGACACAAAAGCTGCCCAGGCTGAGGGCTTGGGGAAGCTGCTCAGTGCCTCCACCCCAGCCTGTGCCCAGCTCTCCTTCTCTTCCTCTCTCCCCCCCCCCCCCGTTTCAGGTTCCTGGGCAGTGAGCAACACGATTCGTACTTCACCAACACGCAGAGGCATCGCATTGTGAGCCCTTGGGGGTGGGGAATGGGGCATGCCTGGTGGGTTCGGGGCAGCCTGGCAGCAGGGAGGAGGAGGAGGAGGCAACTTTGACCACCTCTCTTGTTGATGCCCTTTCCTTTTCCTCCCACCTGGCTGAATCCCCCCTGACCACCACCCCTCTCTCCCCCAGGTGTATGAGATCTTGGCCCGGACCATCTATGGGAAGAGGAAGCATGCAGAGATGGGCATTGACCGGCTGCTGAATGAAGGGGTCTACTCCGCAGCCTTCCCGCTGCACGAGGTGAGAGAGGCCAGGGGGGGGATCCAGTTTACGGACCCCCTAACCAGTGGTGTCGCAAGGGCGGCGGGGGGCGGTTCGCCCCGGGTTCCAGGGGAGGAGGGTGACACTTGGGCCGCCCCCATGCCCCCGCCCCCCCTCGTGGGGGTGCCCCGCCGCCGCCGCTTTTCGCACGATGGCTCGCAAGGCCACGCGGAAGCAGCGGCACCGGTCAAGGCGGATGTCACACGCCCACTTAACCTCTTCCCTTCCGGCTCCTCCTCCTGCAGGGCCCCTTCGAGCTCCCTGAGTACGAGGTCCTGGGTGAAGAGCTGAACCCCCGGCAGATCCTGTACTGCTTCTGGGCCCAGTGGCGCTGCTGGTACAAATACCAGCCTTTGGACCACATCCGGGAATACTTTGGGGAGAAGGTGGCCATTTATTTCGCCTGGCTGGGTGAGGTGCCCTCTTTCCTCCTTGGCTGGGGCAAGACGCTGTTCAGAACTCCGGAAAAAGGAAGCAAGGAAGGTGCAGAGGCCAAAAACCACTCTGCGGTTGCTCAGAGGCCATGTGCACACCAAGCCTTTGAAACACATCCCCAAAGATTCCTGGGAATTGTAGTTTGTCCAGGCTGCTGGGAAATAAACTACAGTTCCCAGGAGCCTTGAGGGGTGGGGAAGCTGTACGCTTTGAAGGCTTTGAATGTGAGCTGCCAGAGGTCTCCCTCTTTACATCCCCTTATTTCTCTTCTGTTATTGCGTGTGTTCCCGTTTGAGCCTTGCACTCCGCACGTGCTCAGAGATAACTTTTGAAGCGGCTTTGGGGGTCTCATGAGGTGCCGAGTTCGGCCCCTGCTCTGCATCTGGGTCCTGAGCACGGAGACTCAGGGGTGGGGTGGGGAGGAAATCTGGGTTTGAGGAAGGCGGAGCTCAGCCCATAAGCTCCGGCCTGGAAGAGGCTCAGGGTGGGAGGGCAATGTTGGGTGCCCTCTGCTCACGGCCTCCGCCTCACCTGTCTCCCCTGCAGGCTTCTACACGGCTTGGCTCCTCCCGGCCGCCGCTGTCGGCACTTTGGTCTTCCTTGCCGGCCTCTTCACCATGGGGACAAACACGCCAGCGTGAGTGCGGCAGGTGCTGTGGGGAGGAGGGCAGTCAGCTTGTGGGAGAGCCTGCATGTTTGGGGTATGACCCCCCCACCCCCACCCCAGCATCTCTTTCCAAACCCTCATCCTGCATCTTGGGCCCCATGGGGTGGGAAGCTGCTGCTCCAACTCTTTTATGGCTGTGTGACAGGCAGAAGTTCAGCTGGTGAAGCATTTCCTAGCTGGCATGTGCATGGGCAGGAGGGGACAAGCCGCACATTGGGCCTTCAGTTCCGCCTTGGTGGGTGGGTGTCCCAGAGGTACCTGGCATAGCCGTCATCCCTCCCTTTTTTTGCGGGAAACTCCCTTATTCCAATGCCGTTTCCTGCTGCTATCCCGGATTGTTGATATCCCTTAAATTTCCCAGATTTCAAAGGAAGCAGCTCCTCTCCCTCCCTGCCGGCCAGGGAGGCTCCTCAGCTGCGTTGCTCGGCTGCCAATAAGGAGTCTGAGACCGACTGGGGGCGGAGCTTGCATGCCTTGTGCAGCCAGACCCTCATGCCCAACCAGACAGACAGCCTGCCTGCCGTCTACGCGCTCGCTCTTTCGCTCACCTATTCGCGCGCAGCCTCTGGAGCGCAGGGTGGCGAGGCTACTTGGTGCCATTGCACCGCCCTTGCGGCATCCCTTCTTTTCAAATCCGAAAGTTGGGGGAAATCCCTTATTTTCAAATCTGAAAGTTGACAGCTATGGTACCTGGCTGTTGGAAACAGACCACCTTGAAAAAGCAGCTGAAAGGAGTGTCCAAGTCTTGAGACTTTTGAAGGCCGAGGAACAAGGGGCAAGAGAGGAGTAGCCTCCTCAGAGCAAGCACCTAGTTGGTCACCGAAGAAAACACGATGTAGAGCACTCTTTTTTCAAAATAATTATACTAAGAGGAATAAGCGCAGGTTCCTTTATCCTCTGTCCATCACGTCATGCAGAGCACGATGGGCTGCCTCGGCCTGATCCTGCAGTTTCAGCTGCAAATGCCCGGTGCTGGAGTTATACAGCAGTGGAGAGGACTTGGCACCCTGCTTGTGGGTTTCTGGCTGCCCCCCTGTCGGAAGCAGGATACTGGGTTGGGTCAGATCACGGAGTGGAAACTTCCTTGTCTGCCTTTTCTCATTCCTGCCCTCTGACCCAGCATCCTGGTCCTCTCTAGCCTCAGATAGGTGATTGTGCCAACTCTGGACAAAGGAAAGAGCATCTCCAGATGCCTAGAGGCGCTCTCTTTTGATTACTTCATGCACAAAGAGCTCCGGTTATTTATTTATTTATTTATTTTTTTAAAAATCACTTCCTGAGTCAGATTTAAGCTCTGGGCAGAGAGCTGAATAGAAATAGAATAGAATAGAATAGATTTTATTGTCATTGTCCCCTCCGGGGACAACGAAATTACTCGGCTGCTCCATCCACCCAGATAGGGCACTCCACGCAAAAACAAAACAACTACAAAAACACTGATTAAAACCATACAGTATGATGCAACATAACAGGTAAGATTAGATGACTTTCAGAGTCCAGGCTTCCCATTCAAGGCCGAGATCGCTCTGGAGAAGAAGCTGTTCCTAAGATGGCTTGTTCTTGTCGTCATCGTCCTGTATCTCCGTCCCGATGGCAAGAGCTCAAAGAGATGGTGACCAGGATGCGATGGATCTTTTACTATGTCCAGTGCCTTTCTGTGGCACCTCATGGCATAAATCTGCTCTAAGGTGGAGAGCGAGCAGCCCATCCTGGGGACCCAACCTGGCGTTGAGCATCCTGAAACACACCGTGGGTGAGCCCCCCGCCCCCCTCCAACCCTGGGTGACATCCTCCACTGACCCTCACCCTCTGTTCTTCCCCAGGCAAGAGATCTGCAACAGTGGGGGCCAGTTCCTCATGTGCCCACTGTGTGACACCTGCGGCAACTGGAACCTCTCTGAGATCTGCCCCATGGCAAAGGTGAGGGGACCTCCTGGCTGCTGGGGAGTGTTCTTGGAGGGGGGAAGAATGGGAGGCAGGGCATGTGGTTACGTCACAGAGAGCCACGGAGCTCTCTCTTTGGGGCATGGGAATGCAACAAATTGCCTGCTCCCAAAGTGGAAGAGGTTCTCTCCCTGTCTCTCTTTATAATAATTTTTATAATAATTTATTATTTGTACCCCGCCATCTGGCTGGGTCCCCCCAGCCACTCTGGGCGGCCTACAACAGATATTAAAATACATTAAAATATCACAGGTTAAAAACTTCCCTAAAGTAAATATTTTTTTAAAAAAGATATTTTTTTTTATTTTTATTTTTTCAAATTACAGTTTTACAATCACATATCCAACGTACAACATAAAAACAAGATTCCAAAGAATCTCCTGGACTTCCCTCCTCCCCCTTTGTGGGTCCTATTATTAGTCCTTTCCTCCTGCGTCTTTTATGATGATCCAAATCTTTTACATCTCCGTTATGTTCAAAATTCACCATTAAACTACAAGTGTTCTTCCAATTCCACTAACGATTTTAACTGTTTACAATTAATTATAATTTCCCCCCATTCTTTATTAGAATTTTGGTCTTCCTGATTTCTGACTCTTCCGGTCATTTTAGCCATTTCGGCATAGTCCATCAACTCCATCTGCCATTCTTCTCTGGTCGGGACTTTATCTTCTTTTCATCTCTGGGCCAATAACATAAATAGACATACATAAATAGTCTTTTCTGCTCCATTGGGATTTCGGCACCTAAAATTCCTAAAAGAAAGGTTTCGGGACTGTTTTTTGGGGAAAAGTTATTTTTAACATTTTAACAGGTTCTCTCCCTGTCTCATCGGTTTAGGCAAGCCAGCCTTTGGTGACCTCAGTTCCCCCCATCTGCAAAATGGGAACCATAGTGGGATTTTTGTTTTGCTTTGTTTTGAAAAACGTTCGTTCGTCATTCATCTATTCAGTACCAGCAGCCTTGCACCCAGCGTGGCTCAGGAATGCTAAGAACCCTCTGAATCAGGGCCGTTTTCAAAGGCGCAGCCCACAACCTTGATTCGAAATGGCACATGGCTGTATCCAAATATCGGCCCAAACCTGCTCCTTCCTCTCAAGCCAATTTGGTTAGGATCTCTTTAAGAGGTCTCTAAATACATGGAGCACAAAACCTTTTCCCCAAAACGGGCATGGACACGGCATAGCTACCATTGGGTGGATTTGATTCCATTGAAGGTGACTCGGAAACTGCAAATAATCCAGAATGCGGCAGCTAGACTGGTGACTGGGAGCGGCCGCCGGGACCATATAACACCAGTCCTGAAAGATCTTCATTGGCTCCCAGTACGTTTCCGAGCACAATTCAAAGTGTTGGTGCTGACCTTTAAAGCCCTAAACGGCCTCGGTCCAGTATACCTGAAGGAGCATCTCCACTCCCATTGTCCAGCCCGGACACTGAGGTCCAGCTCCGAGGGCCTTCTGGCAGTTCCCTCACTGCGAGAAGTGAGGTTACAGGGAACCAGGCAGAGGGCCTTCTCGGTAGTGGCGCCTGCCCTGTGGAACGCGCTCCCAGCAGATGTCAAGGCAATAAGCAGCTATTTTACTTTTAAAAGACAACTATTTAGGGAACAACTTCCCCTGTTTAGGGAAGTTTTTAATGTTTGGTGCTGTATTGTTTTTAATATTCGGTTGGAAGCCGCCAACCGAAACCCAGCCAGATGGGCGGGGTATAAATAAATTATTGTTATTGTTATTGTTATTGTTATTGTTGTTATTATTATTATTATTATTATTATTATTATTATTATTGGAGTGTCTGTATGGCAGCTGCTCCTGGACGTCTCCCTCTCCTCTCCTGTTCTGACCACAGGTGGGCTACCTCTTTGACCACCCAGGGACCGTCTTCTTCAGCATCTTCATGTCTTTCTGGGCCGTGACCTTCCTGGAGTACTGGAAGCGGAAAAACGCCACGTTGCCCACCACTGGGACTGCATGGACTTCCAGGAGGATGAGGCAAGTGGGAGGCGGATCGGGGCCTGCCAGGCCTCACTCAACCCTCCTTTTAGCTGGGGTGCGATCTTAGGCAACGTTCCCTGTGGCAGCAAAAGACAGAAGCGGTTTTGCTGCGCCAGCCACTGGATGGTGCCAGTGCTAATGCCAGTCAGGCTAGCGTGGTACGTCCACTGGTGGTTGGGCAGGAGTTTGCCCCCTTGCCTCCTGCCGCAGCTGGATGCCAGCAAGAGGCATTTCGCACCATTTTTCCAATGAAATGCCATTTCCTAACATCTGAAAAGTGTTTTTCTCTCTCTCCTGCCCTTCGGTGTCCAGACAGCGTTCCCAGGTCGTGCTGAGAGAAGCAGGATTTAGGAGTAAAGATATTAATAGCGTTGGCAGCGTTAAGATAAATACAACAGTGTGAATAAGTTTTGAGGGATGTAAAAATGGAATACTGAATGGTTTAGTTTATGCAAAATACGCAGGGATCTATAGCATGCAAACTGAACCTGTTAATTCCCCGTTTATAATTAAATTGGCCTTTTGGTTTTGATATATCACTTTTATACCTGTTGTTATCCTTTTTCAAAATCCATTTTTCCCAATATATTCCCCATAAATTTCCATGACACTCTGTCGAACGCTTTTTCAGCGTCTACCAAGACAAATGCTGCCCTCTATAGCATGCAAACTGAACCATGGAAAGAGAGGAAAGGAAGTCATTGATATTTTAACATGGTTTAAATGAATATTCTAAAAGGTAAAATAAAAAAAACTTAATAAAAAACATACAAAAAAGAAAAGGAACAAAGAGATTAATGTACCAAGTAGTGCATAGCAACGGAACACTGTAAACACATCACAAAATGGTCATTTTAATGACCTCGTGGTCCCTTTCCAGCTCTGTGATTCTGTGAACCACAAGGCTTGTAATATAATCCTAAACATCTCCGCTGAGTGTTAAAGGGTAAGGTAAAGGTAAAAGGACCCCTGACCATTACATCCAGTCGTGACCGACTCTGGGGTGCGGCGCTCATCTCGCTTTATTGGCCGAGAGCCAGCGTACAGCTTCCAGGTCATGTGGCCAGCATGACAAAGCTGCTTCTGGCGAACCAGAGCAGCGCACGGAAACGCCGTTTACCTTCCCGCCGGAGTGGTACCTATTTATCTACTTGCACTTTGACGTGCTTTCGAACTGCTAGGTGGGCAGGAGCAGGGACCGAGCAGCGGGAGCTCACCCCGTCGCGGGGATTCGAACCGCCGACCTTCTGATCAGCAAGCTCTAGGCTCTGTGGTTTAACCCACAGCGCCACCTGGGTCCCTGTGTTAAAGGGTATTTGCGTCCAAAGGGGTTTCTCCTTTGTTTAGGAATTTTGAGAGCTCTGTGTTCCCCAACCCAACCAAGAAGCCATTTCATAGAATTCCGTAACTCCCAAGGTTCATCTAGCCCAACGCCGTACGATGCAGGAATGGCAGCTAAAGAATCCCTGGCAGATGGCTGCCCAACCTCTGCTTTAAAATCCTCCAAGGAAGGAAGAGCCCACCACCTTCCGGGAGAGCCAGTGTGGTGTAGTGGTTGAGAGCGGTAGACTCGTAATCTGGTGAACCGGGTTCGCGTCTCCTCTCCTCACATGCAGCTGCTGGGTGACCTTGGGCTAGTCACCCTTCTCTGAAGTCTCTCAGCCCCACTCACCTCACAGAGTGTTTGTTGTGGGGCAGGAAGGGAAAAGGAGAATGTGAGCCGCTTTGAGACTCCTTCGGGTAGTGATAAAGCGGGATATCAAATCCAAACTCTTCTCCGTCTCAACCTCTCTCTGTCTCTCCTTCCCCCAGGAGCGTCCTCGGCCAGAGTTTGCCGCCAT
This sequence comes from Darevskia armeniaca, assembly GCA_034641395.1. Taxonomy (NCBI): domain Eukaryota; kingdom Metazoa; phylum Chordata; class Lepidosauria; order Squamata; family Lacertidae; genus Darevskia; species Darevskia armeniaca. Next base: position 536,609 of record JAWWNF010000204.1, read on the forward strand.
GGCCCCCCCGCATGGAGCACAATCCCGTCACGGGGGTGAAGGAGCCGTACTTCCCTGAACGTGACCGTCTCTCTCGCATCCTGACGGGATCTATGGCCATCATCGTTATGGTGAGGGGAGTCTCTCCCCCCCCCCCCCAGCATGTGCCAGGCAGAGGCCTAGGCTGAGGCTGAGCTGGGCTGAGAGGCTTCCGGTCTCAGCGCTGACCCTGAACGCTTTGCTTCCCCCGTCAGCTCTGCGTGGTGATGATCTTCCTCGTGTCGGTGATCATGTACCGAGGAATTGTCAGCACCATGATGTACCACACAGGGAACACGATCTTGATGACCCAGGTGAGAGCAGAGGGGCCGTGAGGCCTGGTCCACCCCCCCCTCCCTTAGGGACATTGAACCCCGAATGTTAAGCGATTGATTTTGTAGGGAAATATTTGTGTGCAAAGCGTACAGCGCGTTCTCCCCCGCACTGCCAAATTCTGGGAACTGTAGCTGACCCCCTCATAGAGCTACAATTCCCAACATCATTAAAATCGTTAGTAGGATTGGAATATCACATGTAGTTTCAGGGCGAATTCTGGACGCAGTGGAGATGTAAAAGATTTAGATCATCATAAAAGATGCAGGAGGAAATTATTAATAATAGGGAGGAGGGAAGTCCAGGAGATTCCATGGAATCTTGTTTTTATGATTTATGTTTGATATATCTCTCTAAGATTTTACTTTGAAAACCAAATAATTTTAAAAACAACCCGCAATTCCCAGCATCATTAAAACTACAGTTCCCAGAATTTGGGTGTGTGCTCCTCTCTAAATGTGCTAAAAATGCATTGTGTGTATGCAGTCAAAGTGTCTCTGTCTTTTTGCCTCTTTCTCTCTCTCTCCTCTTTCTGTTTGGCATTCTCTGGATATGCATAGAAAAGGTCCAGGCAGAATTCTCCTGCAGTTAGGGTTGGATTTTAGATTGTAAGCCCCTCAGTGGCAGAGACCTGCCCCTCTCATCCTCTGCCAGGCACACTGGGCATTCAGAGATGCAGTAAGGGCTCCTCCACACTTCCCTTGTCCCGCTGCTCTTTAGCACTCAATTGGAGCAAACAGCAATTTGGGTTTTCTCCGGATTGACCTTTGCTCCAATTTAGCACTAAAGAGCGGATTTTCCTTGTGTGTTGAGGTTGAGCCCAGGGGGTCTCTGTGGTCCCACACCCAGAATTTCTAGGCTGTTGCGTTCCCCTTCCTCTCTGTGCGTTTGGAGGAGGGGGAGAATTCGCTGGTCTTTGGAGAGGACTGGGGTGGCGACGTTCGGTCTTTTCCCTGCAGGCGGGGAACATTGCTAACATCAGCAGCTGCATGGTGAATCTGGCTCTCATCCTCCTCATGAGTCAGGTCTACACCTCTCTGGCTGAGAAGCTCACCAGGTGGGGTGAGTCTGAGATGCTAACCCCCACCCCCCACCCCGATTTTCCAGCAAGCCCAGACTCTGTCCCTATTCTGTCATAGCTGTCAACTTTCGGATTTGAAAATAAGGGATTTTTCCAAACTTTCGGATTTGGAAATAAGGGATACCAAGAGGGCGGTGCAATGGCACCAAGTAGCCTCGCCACCCTGCGCTCCACAGGCTGCGCGCAAACGGGTGAGCGAAAGAGCGAGCGCGTTGACAGCAGGCAGGCAGGCTGTCTGGTTGGGAGTGAGGGGTCTGGCTGCACAAGGCATGCAAGCTCCGCCCCCAGTCGGTCTCAGACTCCTTATTGGCAGCCGAGCAACGCAGCTGAGGAGCCTCCCTGGCCGGCAGGGAGGGAGAGGAGCTGCTTCCTTTGAAATCCGGGGAATTTAAGGGATATCAACAATCCGGGATAGCAGCGGGAAACGGCATTGGAATAAGGGAGTTTCCTGCCAAAAAAAAGGGAGGGTTGACAGCTATGTATTCTGTCCCTGCATTGCCACTGCCAACTGTCTGAGCTCAGTTCATGAGGCTCCCTTTGTGCATGATGGGGCGGTGGCTGCAAAATGCCCCTTGGGGATTTCTGGAGCATCGAGCAGCTCCTCCGCCGTGGGGCTGGCTGCCCCCCACGCTCCCCTTCTCCTGATGCTGCTCCTCCCTCTCTGGCCAACATGCCTCCCCACCCCCAACCCCATGTTGGGGGTGTGTGTCTCCCCTTCTGCAGAGATGCACCGTACTCAGACGCAGCATGAAGACGCCTTCACCTTCAAGGTCTTCATTTTCCAGTTTGTCAACTTCTACTCCTCCCCATTCTACGTGGCCTTCTTCAAGGGCAGGTGAGGCTGCTCTCTGGACCCCTTGCACAGGGGCAGGGAAACGACCCCAGTCGGCAGGGAGGGAGGGACTTCCCAGCCACTGAGCACGAGCCCTGCTTCGCCGTGGCTGTGGCTACAAGGAGGCATATCGTGGGGCTCCACCGCTTGGGCTGGGCACCCCCCAACTCCCCACTTCCTCTATGCATAGCTGTCAACTTTCGGATTTGAAAATAAGGGATGCCGCGAGGGCGGTGCAATGGCACCAAGTAGCCTTGCCACCCTGCGCTCCAGAGGCTGCGCGCGAACGGGTGAGCGAAAGAGCGAGCGCGTAGACGGCAGGCAGGCTGGCTGTCTGGTTGGGCGTGAGGGTCTGGCTGCACCAGGCATGCAAGCTCCGCCCCCAGTCGGTCTCAGACTCCTTATTGGCAGCCGAGCAACGCAGCTGAGGAGCCTCCCTGGCCGGCAGGGAGGGAGAGGAGCTGCTTCCTTTGAAATCCGGGAAATTGAAGGGATATCAACAATCTGGGATAGCAGCGGGAAACGGCATTGGAATAAGGGAGTTTCCTGCAAAAAAAGGGAGGGTTGGCAGCTATGCCTCTATGGCTTTGCCTTCTCCCCATGGGGCTCTCAGCCTCCCCTGGGCTCTCCAGTGCAGAGCTGAGAGCTGCCATTTTGAGCGTCCCCCCATTGCGGGGATGAGGTTTCTGAACCCCAGGCAGACCCTTCCCTTTGTCCCAGCAGGTTTGTGGGGTACCCCGGCCAATATGGAAAACTCCTGGGCATGAGGAACGAAGACGTAAGTACCAGGGCAGGGGGGCAAGTCTTCTCTCTTGCCTCAGTCTGGGCACTGCCCACCTGGCGGGCTCTGCATCCTGATGCTGGAACTAGGCAGGTCCTTCTCCAAAGAGTTTGCTGCGTGTATGTGTGTGTGTGTGTGCGCACACACACACACACACACACACACACACACACACACACACGTGTTTGGTTTCTCCTGCTGTCACCTCAGATCAAACCATGTGTCAGGGATCTGCCCGCCAGCTCTGAGTGTTTATAGAGAGCCGCAACCTGTGTTAACAACAGATTCATCTTCGAGCGAAACCGGCAGTCCCTTCTCGGGGGAGGAGATGTTAGTGGCTGGGAGCCAGGGAGTGCCAGGTGTCCAGGGAGTTAGTGGGAGACCTGGCACCACCCAGCAGACTCAATCGGAGGGGGAAACGTCAGGTCCGGCGCATATATCACGGAGGAGGAGAAGGCGGCAATTTAGGCTGCCGAAACTTTGGTGTTGGCGCCAAAACAGGAGGGAGGCACTTCCGGATTCTGCTAGGGACTGAGCAGACATGATCAGACTGAGCTCTGCACTGTAAATAGCTTGGCACTGAATAAAAAGACCTAAAGACAACGGCTTTTGGCATTTCTATTGAACAACCGATAAGAGAACCTGACACCGTGCTTTTCCAAAGCACCCAAGGTCCTGCCACGCCTGTTTGGCTAAAGGCCAGAATTGGGATTTCTTCTTTCCAGGGGGAAATGGTCCCCCTGGGAGCTGTTTCCTTGGGAGACAGGGTTTCCAGACTCACTCCCTAGAGCTTTGCCAACGTCATCTCCTCCCTTTCTCCCTGCAGTGCGGTCCTGGCGGGTGCCTGATTGAGCTGGCCCAGCAGCTCTTCATCATCATGGTGGGGAAGCAGATTGTCAGCAACATCCAGGAGTTTCTGATTCCGTGAGTTTGCCAGCTGCAGGGAGGAGAAGGGAGACCTGGCAGGTCCAGGGGGGCTGCTCACTAACACTCTCTGCAATTCCAGCCATGGAAACAGCACCCCACAAAACCTAATGTTTGTGTGGGGAGGCTCCGTTGCAACGGGAGCCCCTCTCTCCTGCTCAGATGCCTCTCTTGCCCATTTCTTCCCCTGCAGGAAGCTGAAATCCTGGCGGCAGAAGAGGAAGCTGGCCCGGGTGCGAGGGGCTCAGATCTGCCAGGAGCCCAAGCGCTGGGAGGAGGATTACGAGCTGATTGAGTGCGAAGGCCTCTTCGAGGAGTACCTGGAGATGGGTGAGCAGGAGGGAGGGCTGAGCAGAGGCGTAGAAAGGGGGGGGGGGGGCGGGCCGCCCTGGGCAGCACCCTGCTGGGGGTGACACTTTGGGCGGTGGCACTGGGCTTTAAACAAAAATAAAATTGTAAGGCTATTTTCGGCACTGCCGGGGTGGAGCCGCAGGGGCGGCCAGCGAGGAGCGGTGTCACCCCCCCTCGCTGGCCCCCCCCTGATAGCCCCCCCTTCCAGTGGCTTTTTCCGCTGCTGGCTGGCTTGCGGAGCCCGGGAAAGGAGAGGGGCGGGCCAGTGAGGAGGGGTGACACCCCTCCTCGCTGGCCTGCCCCTCTCCCTACCCTGACTTGTGCTCCACCAAGGTAGCCCTGGCAGCGGCTTCGGGAGTCTCTGCAGCCCGCAGAGACTCCCGAAGCCGCCGCCCGCCCGGCACCCCTTCATGCGCAGGCACGAGCAGCCGCCACACAAAGGGGTGCCGGGCAGCCCGGCACCCCTGGGGGCGGGGCGTCGCACTGCGCGCATGCGTCATGACATCATGACGCACGCACACGCCGCGACGCCCCCGGGGGTGCCTCTTGGCTTCCTGCCCCGGGCAGCCAAGGGGCTAGAAACGCCCCTGGGGCTGAGGGTTATTACCCAGCGCAAGCCAGCCCATTTTCCGGTCGCTTTCACTTTTGGAAAACGTCCTGTCTTTTGTGGGGTCGTGGGGTCGTTGCACGAGATCTCCCAGGCTACTATAATGGCCCAGTTGCTGCAATTCGACTGGATCCCAGGCAAAAACAGGGCTGGGAAGCAGAGATCGCTCCATTTTCCTTCTGCCACCCCAGCTCCAGCTCAGAGCTGTATGTCAGGGGCCGGCAGTGCCAGCCTCTATTCTGCCCCCTTCCTTTGGGGAGGCTTGTCGATCTAACCCTGATGAGCTTCCCTGCTCTCCCTCAGTGCTCCAGTTCGGCTTCATCACCATTTTCGTGGCTGCCTTCCCACTGGCTCCGCTTTTTGCCCTACTCAACAACTGGGTCGAGATCCGCCTGGACGCCCAGAAGTTCGCCTGCGAGTATCGACGCCCGGTGGCCGATGCGCGCCCAAGACATCAGCGTCTGGTTCTTCATCCTGGATGTCCTGGCCCAGATCTCCGTCATTGTCAACGTGAGCCTGGAAGAAACTCAATACCCCACCCATGAACCCACGAAGCTCAGAGCTTGGAGCAGGGGGCTTCTCCACCCAGTGGCCCCACCATAGCTGTCAACCCTCCCTTTTTTTGCGGGAAACTCCCTTATTCCAATGCCGTTTCCTGCTGCTATCCCGGATTGTTGATATCCCTTAAATTTCCCGGATTTCAAAGGAAGCAGCTCCTCTCCCTCCCTGCCGGCCAGGGAGGCTCCTCAGCTGCGTTGCTCGGCTGCCAATGAGGAGTCTGAGACCGACTGGGGGCGGAGCTTGCATGCCTTGTGCAGCCAGACCCTCACGCCCAACCAGACAGACAGCCTGCCTGCCGTCTATGCGCTCGCTCTTTCGCTCTCCCATTCGCATGCAGCTCTGGAGCGCATGGTGGTGAGGCTACTTGGTGCCATTGCACCGCCCTTGCGGCATCCCTTATTTTCAAATCCGAAAGTTTGAAAAAATCCCTTATTTTCCAATCCGAAAGTTATTAAAAATTCCTTATTTTCAAATCCGAAAGTTGACAGCTATGGGCCCCACCCCCAAAGCAACTGGCCCCCAAGCCGAGTCCAAGACAAGTGGCTGCTGGTGGGGGCTGCAGAAGCCCAAGAGGGAAAGCATTTCATCATAGAAGCATGGGATAGCAGTTGGAAGGGACCCCCAAAGGTCATCCAGTCCAACCCCCTGCAATGCAGGAATCTCAACTGAAGCATCCCTGACAGATGGCCACCCAACCCTCTCTTTAAAAGCCTCCAAGGAAGGAGAGTCCACCACCTCCTGAGGGAGACCGTCCCACTGTGGAATGGCTCTTCATTTTCTTCTGGCTGACTGTGGTGGGGAGAGTGGCGCCGAGCGAATTTCTGCATGTTACCAAAGTCCTGACCAGGCAGGGAGGGAGGGAGGGGGATTTGCGTGGCAGGACGTTGAGTCTGTGTCTGGTTTTCTATGGAAACTCTCTTACGTTCTGTGGGACCTGGTGTGATGGCCTGGGATTCAGACTCAGATGCTGAACCTGAGGGATCCCAGCCTGCACAGGATTCCCCACCTCCAGAAGCAGCAGAGCCGGAGCTAGGGCTTGAGTCTGAAGGGGCCTCACCTGTGCTGGATCCTCAGGTGCAGGCATCTGCTGAGTCTGCTCTGGCTCCTGATGAGGATGGAGGACCCATTGCCTGCAGGTGCTCCACTCCCAGCCCTGTCAGGGGAAGCTGAGGTTGCCTCTGGGTCTGGTAACCCTCCAGCCTCTCCTGAGCTGCAGAGGCTCAGGGCAGAGAGGCGAAGGGAACTGAGTTCCCGCAGGAGGAGTGCTCGCCTCCAAGCCAGGAGAGGCGAGTCACCAGAGGATCGGGTCCGCCCTATGCCTCGGGGCAGATAAAAGCCAGCCAGCCCCAGCCCCAAGTTGCAGGAGCAGCATTGTTGGTGACCAGTTCCTGCATGAAACCTGTCCTACTTTCCTGCCTGAGCTCCTGACCCGCCCTTGTTCCCTGCTTGCCTACCCGTTCCTGACTTTGCCTGACTCCCTGCCCTGCACCCAGCTTCAGCGACTATGGACTGCCTTTACGTTACCCCTCTGACCACGGACTGGACTTGGACCTCGCCTTTCGGGTAACCCACGGGACCAGCACAGAGCCGGGGCTAGGGCTTGAGTCGGAAGGGTCCTCCCCTGTGCTGGATCCTCAGGTGCAGGCATCTGCTGAGTCTGCTCTGGCTCCTGATGGGATGGAGGACCCATTGCCTGCAGGTGCTCCACTCCCAGCCCCGTCAAGGGAAGCTGAGGTTGCCTGGGCAGTCAGGCTGCAAGAGCAAGGGCTCAGGATCTGTGAGTTGGTCCCAGCATCCGCAGGGTCCTAGCTCCACCTCGAGGTGTGACAGGGCCCCCAGACCACCCATCCCATTCCCCCCCCCATACGAGTCTCCTTGTCTCCCCACAGGCCTTCCTCATTGCCTTCACGTCGGACTTCCTCCCTCGCCTCCTGTACCAATACGAATACGACAGCCACCTTCATGGCTATGTGAACTTCACCCTGGCCTATGCCCCGCCCAGTTTCGTGGACGGCAACCACACCATGTGCAGGTGAGGGCAGAGACCTCCCCCTCCCCCAGCCCCAGGGAATGCATCCTGACACACACATGCACTCCTGTCCTGTTGACCCACGGAAATGGCATCTCCCTTCCCAGGTACAAGGCCTTCCGTGACCCCCATGGGAGCCAAACCCTCTTCTACTGGAAGCTGCTGGCCATCCGCCTGGGCTTCATCATCGCCTTCGAGGTGAGCGTCGCGGCTCATGAGGGGGGTGTAGCTTAGTGGTAGGGCAGCCGCCCTGCATGCAGGGGGTCCCAGGTTCAATCCCCGCCAGCAGCATTTCCAGGTCAGGCTGGAGAAAAACTTGCCTGCCTGAAATCCTGGAGAGACGCTGCTGCCAGTCTGTGCAGGCAGCACAGAGGCAGGTGGACCCAAGGGTTTGACTCAGTATTCAGTTGGGGCTGAGGGGACATAAGCACATGGTATGGCTAGCGGAAGGGCAGCTGAAATGAAGTTGGTGTCTCACCTGGAGCAAGTGGCTGTATTTATTACTATTTATTATTAACAATTGATTCCCCACAGTTCCAGTGGAGGACATGAAAAACAACACAGAGATCAGTTCTAGGGCTTTGTTATAGAAAGGGGGAACTTACAATGCAATCATAGAATTGTAGAATTGAAAGGGACCCTAAGGATCATCAAGTCTAACCCCCTGCAGTGCAGGAGAATATGCAGCTGTCCCATACGGGGATCAAACCTGCAACCTTGGCATCATCAGCACCGTGTTCTAACACTGAGCTATCCCGGCAATGCCGGAGAACTTGCTGCCTTTGCAGACTCAGGGCAAACACTGACATGCAACAGCAAACGTTCGTCATGACCGTCTGCAAGAGGATAATAGGATAATTACTGATGTGGAAGACATTGTACGTTAGCCGGCCAGTTAAGCCCCCCCGCCTATGAAGACCTAGGCAGCAGGCTTCCAAGTTGCACCTATAACTCCCTTCCTAGGCCATAAACATAGCATCAAACCAAAAATTGTATCTCAAAGGGGTGGATACACATATTTGAGCTCATTCTGGCAGCTAATAACAACGAAGCTCAGTGTTACTTTGACTATTGAGATGAATTTACAGGCCTTCTGGGACATTTGCAGCCTCTGGTTCTACCCTCCACCCCAAGGTACCACGGTGGGGCGGGGGCAACAATTAAAACAGGTACCTTTGATTTCAGAGGGTAGAAGTTTATCTGCATTCAGCCCACCAGGAATCCCATGGAGAGAGCACCTGAGTTTCATGGGGTGCAGATAATTGTACCATCTCTTCCAAGGCGAAATTTCAAAAGGGAAAGGATGTATGCCTTCCCCTTTAATCTTTACTTTGACTGCCCCTTTTAATTGAACACGATCTTCTTAATTAGCTAGGTTTCATTAAATGTTAGTTTAATTTGTTTTATTCGGTTGAATACCCCCCCCCCCTTTGTCTGGAAGCAATGTTTAGATTTGTAAAAAGGGACAAAATCTGCTGTTGACTTTGTTTGCCTTTTACTGAGCCTGCGAAGTTCCAGAAGTGTTAAGCTGAGGACTGGGAGCTTCGCCTTTGCAGAGTTCCATCTTAAATTGCTGATCAGAGTGGCCCGAGTGGCATTCCCTTTCGAACCAAGCCTCAGTTTTCCCATCTGCGGTATGGGGAGAATAACACACGCCGGCTTGTGGCTGAGCGTCACAAAGAGCCGTGGAGGCCCCTGGTGCCCCTAACCCACGGACTTTCCTCCCTGCTCCCAGCATGTGGTCTTCTTCTGCCTCCGCCTCATCGACTGGCTGGTCCCAGACGTCCCCGAGTCCCTGGAGGTGAAGATCAAGCGGGAACGCTACCTGGCCAAGCAGGCTCTAGCCGACAACCAGGATGTGCTGCTGACGGTGAGTGGCGACTCCTCCCCCTCGCCAGGTCAGTTTGCGAAAGAAGCACCTGCCTGTACGTGCTGTCGTCTTGTTGCACCACCAGAAACCCAGGAGCAGGAGCAGAGCGCAGAGCTGGGGTCTGCGGGAGGGGATTCTTCCACACAAACCAAGCACTTCCGCCAAGGGGCCCGCTCCACTCCCGAACGTGTTGCCTTGCGAGGAGGCGAGGTCTGCTCTTGGTCCTTGCCATCCCATTCATCCTCGGCACACCAGGATGTCCACAGAGAAGGGCACCTCTGGGCATAGGCAGAGTGCATTGGCTTTGCTCTCGGCACATCCAGGGCAAGGGCCTGGGTGGGGGTCAGCAACCTTTTTCAGCTGTGGGCCGGTCCAGCGTCCCTCAGACCATGCATTTTAAATAAAAGGACACATTCTACTTATGTAAAACACCAGGCAGGCCCCACAAATAACCCAGAGATGCATTTTAAATAAAAGGACACATTCTACTTATGTAAAAACACGCTGATTCCCGGACCATCAGCGGCCCGGATTGAGAAGGCGATTGGGACTGATCTGGCCCACGGGCCTTAGGTTGTTTACCCCTGGCCTAGGGCTTCCCCACTGGGAGGTGCTGAAATAATCAGAAATCTGCTCTTATTCCCTTATGGGGTACACAAGAGCCTTTTGAGGTTCTCCATTGGAAGGAGTAAATTATAGAGGCCAACCAGAGAAAATTAAGAAGCAAAGAATTTATTTCTGTTGCAACATGGCGTTTTTGCCCCACACCAGAGAGTAGGGGGGAAAGGACCCCCAACAAAAGGAGCACATGCTCTTATAAAGACATTTCAAAAATTCCTCCTCAGAGTCCAGCCCCGCCCCCAGATACCTCCCACATACATCACAGAAGGGGTGTAACCCCAGACCACTCCCCAGATACATCACAGCTGCATCACAGATTGGGAGGGTCAGAGGAGGTAACCTGAGAATTCTCACACCTGTGCCATCTCTCCCTGACCCCTCCCAGACACACATTTCAGCAAAATAAAAGGTTTCTTGTTTCCTGGTCTGGCCTGGCAGGGCTAATGTAGGGCTAACGATCCAAATCCATTTTAGGTGGTGGGTTCTTTGTGAGGGAAATGGCCCATGTCTGGCACTCAGGTATCAGGAAGCCAGAAATTATCACTTTTTTCCCCCTGAGACAATCCCCCCTCCTTCCTTGCAGAGAAACAGTTTGTCAGTTTGGGAGTCAAAATGGAGACAGGCCTGTCTTCCTGTGCTGCTTCAGACATGTGGCCTTGTTTTGCTTGGCACACTTATGAACAGTTATTTTTTTTATATACCGTGTTTCTCATAATATAAGTCATACCTAAAATATAAGGCATAGCAGGATTTTCAAGGGGTCGCAAAATATAAGGCATACCCCGAAAATAAGACGTACCGGGTTCCGGTAGTGATATCGGGCCCCGATCCAGTGGGACACAGCCAGCAGCAGCGCGCGCTGCTTGGACCCGATCCAGCGGGACACAGGCAGCAGCAGCAACAGTGCTGCTGCGTAAAGCCCAGAGTGGCTGGGACCCAGCTGCAGTTATAGCCACAGCGCGCGCGCCACGTGGATCCCCGATCCACCGGGAGCCAGCAGCAGAGCGCCGCACAAAGCCCTGAGTGGCCGGGACCCAGCCGAAGCGCGCACTACGAGGATCAGGAGGGGAGGGAAGAACTTGCAGCAACAAGAGAGAAGAAATTGCGGAGGGGTTTTTTTTTCTGCCTCGAGCGGGAAGCGCCTCCCGCCCTGCTCAGCTCAGCCCCACAGAAGCAGCTGCTCTCCCTCCCCTCACTCCCCATTCATGCTCTCCCGGACGGGGGCTGTCCTTCTCCTGCCAACTCCGCGGGAAGGTTTTCCCCTCTCTTAAAACGCGGGGGAAATGTCCCGTGCCAAGTCCCTGCTGCAGCTCCTCTGGGCTTGCTCCATGCTGATAGTTCGCTCCAGCTTGGCTGAAGAGGAGCTCGCTGCTTTAACGTGCGACCAAGTGCCCTACTTTGGAGTAAGTCAGCTGGACGGAGCGGCCAGGTTTTTGTTGGGAAAGTGCAGTTGCCTTGGACGGCGCTGAATGGAAAGCGGCGGCTCTTTTCTGCGCGTATCCTCTCTCTCTCTCTCTCTCTCTCTCTCTCTCACTCTCCATCTCTCTCTCTCATCTCCCCTTTGATTCCCTTCCAGCTATTATCACAGCGAGTCAGCCATCAAGTTCCCCTGGCGTTAATCCTCCAGTCCAGGGGGGCCGCTGCATGCTTGGCATCATGCTTAAGTGGCACTGCCACTCCAAATAACTTGGGTTGCACTGCAGCCCAATCTAGGAGTAAACCCACTGAATTCGACAGGGCTTACTTCTGAGTAAGGATGGCTAGGATTGCGCTGTTGGCCTGCAATCCTAAACAGGCTTAGGGCTCCTTCAAGCAACATTCATTCATTCTGACTTCTTTGTGCACTGATGATTAGAGTACAGTATATCTAGTTTCCAGTGATCCCCGATCCACCGGGAGCCAGCAGCAGCAGCAGTCCAAGGTACCGAGCTAGCAGAACCATTTACTGGTAGATAATCCTCTGCTTTTTTGTTTGTTTGTTTGTTTTTTGTTTGTTTGGTTTTGTTTTGGTTTTTTTGGTTAAGTGTACTACGCTTAATAAAAATAAGACATACCCCGAAAATAAGCCATACTGTGTTTTTTGGAGGATAAAAAGATTATAAGACGGTGTCTTATTTTAGGAGAAACACGGGTATATATATGACCTTGATGTTCTTACAACAGTGTGGCCGACAAAACCAGAACTTCTTTCTGGGTATTTGCTACACTGCCACAGTTGTGAAAGAGTTTGAGACTCTTTGGGCCTGAGAGAGAGAGGTGGAGAGGGGCAGGGAGCCCCTTTCCCCCGCCCTCCCCTCCCCTCCTGTGCCTTCCTGACAAATTCTCACTCCTCCTCGGTGCATGAGAGGAGACGAGGAATCAGGAGTTCATCCCACCTGGACAAGGACACTTGCTGGAGTCTCGGGGCCTTCTGGGGACTGGCATAGCCACGAATCCGCTGTCCACAGAATCACCTTGCATCGCTGCAAGAGAAGCCCCCCCTCCATGCCTGGGGGGGGCCTGCAGTTGGCAGCCGGCAACCCCTGTTTCCCTTTCTGAAACTAAGCCCTGCCCCTGTTACTGGGTAGCTGTGCGCCATCTGTGTTGTCGTGCTGTGGTTGTGTCCAGTGTTGTGTTCCAGGAAGTCCCACAAATTGTTTCTTCCCCGTGGCAGCGTGGTCATCCCTTCCGAGTCACGACTGTCTCGCACGGCCCGGTGACCTTGTGCTGGCCGTGGACATGTTGGCCCGCTCCCACACTGGCCATGTCACATGGAACCGCCGTACCTCGGTGGCGCTTGGTCCATGAGACGCCGTCCTCCATCTGCAACCTAGCCACATCTCGGGGTCACTCCCCACCCTCCCTCACTGCTGCCAAACCACCGCTCTTTAGCGGTTGCGATTTCTTGGTATGGCAACAAATTTAGGTTGTTCAATTCAAGTGGATCTGGCCCTCTTGTGTGAGGATCCCCCTTCCCGCCGGAGGCTGGTTTTCACTTGAGCAGAGTCTTGACAGTGCTGGGCCCCAGGACCTATTTGTCGATGCCAAGGTGATGAGCAAAGCGGGAACCAAGGTGGGGAGGGTTTCGGCCCATGGAAATAAGAGCCACAGAACCCACAGGGAGCCAAAATGGCACCCTCCAGGTGGGGCTGGACTCCCAGTTCCTGTCGGTCCCCTCAACCAGCATGACCAATGGTCAGGGACGCAGCTTGGAGTCGTAGTCCAGAAACATTTGGAAGGTTCCTTGGGCCTCTGTGATTTGGGGCGGATCTGCATTCATGGTTTTTAACTACAGGTAGATATTCCTTTGCAATAAGACAGCTACTTACAGACAGCTCTGACAGAGAAACCAGTAGGAGAGCACTTCAATCTCCCAGGACACTCTATACAAGATCTCAAAGTAGCTGTCTTATTGCAAAGGAATTTCAGAAATAGACTGGAAAGAGAAGTTGCTGAATTGCAACTCATTACCAAGCTTAAAACCATGGAGAGACCTGGTCTGAACAGACATTGGATTCTTATCTCATTATACATGACAAAGCTTTTTTAACCTTCTCACCCCTTGCCTTTTCCTGTAAGACTAATTGCGGTCGTTAACAGTCGTCAACAGGTTTACCACAGCTATCAGCCTTTCACCCATTCCCACCACCCCTCTGAGTAATACCCCTCCCCACCCTCTCACTATATATAAGGGTCTGGTGACTTCTGTTTCAGTGTATCTGAAGAAGTGTGCATGCACACGAAAGCTCATACCAAGAACAAACTTAGTTGGTCTCTAAGGTGCTACTGGAAGGAATTTTTTTATATGGTTTTTAACGTTAATGAATGGTTAAGGAATTGCTTTGATAACGTATATGGACACATGACATCCTGCTTTTAACAATCATAATGCGTTATTAAAATGTGACACCAGGAGGGAAACAGTGTTTTGACGGGGGGAAACAAGGCAAAAAACGCTTAAATTCACAAGTCTGTCCTGTGACGTTTTAGAATGATAGATCTAATATCGTTCTAATAATGTTAAACAGGTCAGTGTAGATCCAGCCTTGGAACGGCTTCTGGCAGAAACCAGAAAGCGCCCCGTCCCGATTGGTCAGAAAAAGAAACGTTCCTCTTTGTCCCCCGCCCGCCGCTCCTGGTTCCCACAAACCTCTGAACCTGCTGCCCTGGTATTATATATTTGCTGTTACTGTTATTATTACCTCTTCCTCCTTTTCCTCCTCCCCATACAGCAAGCAGCCTTTTACCCAGCAGCGTGAACTAGCGCCCCCCGCAGGTGCAGCCACTTCTGACCGCACACATCGGCTCTGTTGAAGAGGAGGCTCAGCGAAGGCAATGGAGGAAGGAGGCTCGGAAGGATTCCCAGAGGGCTCCATCACTGGCACAGACTCAGCCAAGAGTCTCGTGGCCCTTCCCCTCTCGACCTTTACCCTGGGCCGCAGGGACTGTGGAAATGGCATCGCCAACAATTTCCCCAGCCTGAGTTCCTTTCCAGCCCAAAGGGAAGGGCTGGTCCTCCTTCTGACGGTTTGGAGGAACAGGCTGGCTTGCGTGGCCCCCTCCTGCCCAGGGCCATTGTCTCCCAGAAGCCTTTGCTTCACTTGAGGACAACAACGGGGGTTTCGGCAGCAGCATCTCCTGGGCCAAGGAGAGAGTAGGCCGGGGTTGCACTTTCGCAAGCAAGGTCCCCTGCAGAGGGTTTCTACCACTGATCCCTGAATTGAGGGATCGCGTCCGCAATATCGATCCAGTGTGTTGTGAAACAGCCGTTCCCGCCGCCACAGGCTGCTCCGAGAACTCACGCTTTCTGTGTTGTGTGGAAACGCCGTCCCCACTGCAAAACCGAGCGAATGTGCCGTTTTGCTCACCCGCCTGCTCTTCCCTTCTCAGCAGGTGTGTGGAAGGGGGGCCCTTAACTTGCAGGAACAGTCTTCTCCTGGGAGCGTTTCATGCATGCAGAAATCCTCGAGGTGCAGCAGAGGTGGCGGAGCTTCGGAGTGCGCACAGCTGAATATTGTTCATGTTTTGACCCTGCTGCATCTGCCCAAGGGGAAGCGAGGAAGTGGAAGGAGGTTGGAAGTAGGGCCCCCTCCTCAAACAGGAACACTGGGTGCCTTCCACATGAGCCCCGGAGGAAAGAGCATCATCGGCCGACTCACTTTTTACAGTGCACCCACACAACGTGGCTGTTGAATAGTTGCATTCCTGTGTTTTCTGTGCTCCCCACCAACACCTGGACTGGCAAAGTGCAAGTGAGGCTTGGAAGAGAGGCTCCTTTGCCTTGAGTTAGAAGCTTCCTGCTGTTTGCAGTTTCCTGCTCTGGTTTCTGTTCCACCTCTCGGTGCCACATCCAGGGCTGTGGGGAACTACCATCTTAACCCCATGTGGAAAAGCAACGCCTCAAGAGTGCCGAAGGACCCTCAAGCGGAGGACCCCTTGTGAGCATCATGGCTAAGCAGGGAATTTGAAGCCAAGTCTACACCTAGCATTCTGCGTCCACTGGTCCTGTGGTTGGGCTGGCCCGGAAGGACTCTGAAAGTCAGGCTTACCACTGAGTGTCACTCAGGCCTTCCCAAGCAGCTGCAGCAACAGGCAAGGGACATTTCCATCGGAGGAGCGGAGAAGGGCAGGCAGGCCTGGCAGCAGATGGCACAGGAGGGCCAAAAAGGAAACCCAGCAGCTGGCGGTGGCGTCGCAAGCCTCAACTCTCCAGGCGAGGAAGGGAGCCACAGCCAGCCTGCCCTGGCATTGGAGATTGTTGGCTCGCTGGCTGGCGGTTTTTATGTGATCTCAAAGCCACCCCTCCCTCTTCCTCCCCTCCCTCTCCCCTGGCAGGTTGCAGAAAAGCAGGAGGGGAATGGAGATGAACCCTCCATTGCTGTTCTTCTTGCCTTGCAAATGAGCTGGGCTTAGGTTCCTGGAACCAGGGGCGTAGCAAGGGTAGGCGGGGGGCAGGCCGCCCCGGGCAGTGCCCTGCTGGGGGTGACATTTTGGGCTTAAATTTTTTATTTTTTAAAGTTTTTTTTTTTAAGGCTATTTTCGGCACTGCCGGGGTGGAGCCGCAGGAGTGGCCAGCGATGAGCGGTGTCACCCCCCCTCACTGGCCGCCCCTGCGGCTCCGCCCCGGCAGCGCCGAAAATAGCCCCCCCCTTCCAGCGGCTTTTTCCGCCGCTGGCTGGCTTGTGGAGCCGGGGAATGGAGAGGGGCGGGCCAGCGAGGAGGGGTGACACCCCTCCTCGCTGGCCCGTCCCTCTCCCTGCCCCGAAGCCGCCACCCGCCCGGCACCCCTTGGTGCGCCGGCACGAGCAGCCGCCGCACCAAGGGGTGCCGGGCAGCGACTTCGGGAGAGTCCCGAAGCCGGCGCCCGGCACCCCCGAGGGCGGGGCATTGCGCTGTGCGCGTGCGTCATGACGCATGCACACGCCGCAACGACCCACCCCCGGGGGTGCCCCGGGTAGCCAAGGGGCTAGAAACGCCCCTGCCTGGAACAGCCGTCCCCTGCCACAAAACCCCCTTTCAGCTCTAAGTCAGGAGCCTGTGAGAGCAGGGGCTGCAGATTGTAGGAGGGGAGGGGCCTTGCTGCTGCAGATCTGGGAGGGTGGGGCATGCCGCATGCCGTCCTGTGCACGATTATTGCTGCTCAGTGTGAACCCCCCCTTCCTGCATGGTCTCTCTCTCTCTCCCACCCTCCAGCTGCCCTCCCGCGGCAGCCAGAATTGCCCCCACGTTCTGTATATCACACAGGAGAATGAATAAAATGTTGAGTAACCTCGTGCGTTCTTGGTGGGGCAGGGAAAGCAGGGGCAGAGCTTCTCCCCAGGCATTTTTGCACCTGAGAGGGTCCAGCTTC
The DNA here is from genome assembly GCA_034641395.1 of Darevskia armeniaca. Taxonomy (NCBI): domain Eukaryota; kingdom Metazoa; phylum Chordata; class Lepidosauria; order Squamata; family Lacertidae; genus Darevskia; species Darevskia armeniaca. The sequence goes on from JAWWNF010000204.1 coordinate 553,446, forward strand.
CCTTCCGAGGGGAGTCTTACCCAGGAGGGGCTCAGTTGAGTTGAGATTCAATGACTTCCCCCACCGCTGAGCCAAGTCTGGTTTGAAACGGACGAAGCAATTGACAACAGCTGAGCATGTGCAGAGTTGCTTTGGCACGGCTGCTTTGTCAAAAAAGGACAGTTCAGACAGTTGGTCCGTCTAGCTCAGCCTTGGCAGCACTAAATGGCGGCAGTGACTCTCCAGGGCAGGCAGAGGCAAACTCGGCCCTCCAGATGTTATGGGACTACAACTCCCATCATCCCTAGCTAACAGGACCAGTGGTCAGGGATGATGGGCGGCTCTGGGCTGCTTGCAACAAATTAAAACACAGTATTAATTAAAAGCATAATTATTATTATTTTCAATTTTTTAAAATTGATTTTAACAATTTTAAGCACATTACAATACCGTTAAATTTTCATCCTCCCCCCCCCCTCACTGGGGGAAGCAAATTTCCAATCCCCTCTCTCACCGGGAATTACAATAAACATTTCGCATTTAACATAATTAACATACACAATATCATTGCTTGGGTCTGGCCCTTTTCTGTAGGCCAGATATTCTTCCTTTCCTCAAGTTCATTTTTCGGTTGACTTCCTCGAGTCCCCCCCCCTGTTGAATTCATTGTCTATCCTCTTTATCAGTTTCCCAAATTCATAAACATATCTATTTCCCCCCCAATATAATAATTCTCTTTCCATTGCCTTATCCTTTTTCACAAAAACATAAAATACCAAAATCATTTTCCTTCTACACTACCAATCCTATTTCTATTTAAACTTAACTCCTTTTTATTTTTCTATACCTCGGCCCCTAACTACTTCTGATACTTTCCTAAACTCTTATCAATTTCCCTTACTCCAACCTAATGTTATACTCCTAAATTTCTTCTTTTTGCACTCTTTCCTAATTAAAAGCATAATTAATTAAACAATTTATCTCTCCCGTCTCAGGTGAGTGGAGTTAAATTATTACCATCCCAATAAAGGTTGCAGGCCCAGTCAGGGACCTTTCTTTAAAAATAAAATAAAAATTATTGCAAGATTTTCATGGATAACAAAGGTACATTTCTGAGCAATTATTGTGTTGTTTTCCCTCTCTCTTTCCAAAGGAATTTAAAGGGATTTTGGGGGGGGGGGGTGGAGCCAGAGGTGTTTTTTTCCATTGTTTAAATTCACTAATGTTTTGAATTTGGGGGCACTAGGTGGCACTGTTGCTCAACAAACACTTCCTTTTCCCCACAGTGAAGTAGAATCCTAGAATCCTAGAGTTGGAAGAGACCACAAGGGCCATCCAGTCCAACCCCCTGCCAAGCAGGAAACACCATCAAAGCATTCCTGACAGGTGGCTGTCAAGCCTCTGCTTAAAGACCTCCAAAGAAGGAGACTCCATCACACTCCTTGGCAGCAAATTCCACTGTCGAACAGCTCTTACTGTCGGGAAGTTCTTCCTAATGTTTAGGTGGAATCTTCTTTCTTGTAGTTTGAATCCATTGCTCCGTGTCCTCTTCTCTGGAGCAGCAGAAAACAACCTTTCTCCCTCCTCTATATGACATCCTTTTATATATTTGAACATGGCTATCATATCACCCCTTAACCTTCTCTTCTCCAGGCTAAACATACCCAGCTCCCTAAGCCGTTCCTCATAAGGCATCGTTTCCAGGCCTTTGACCATTTTGGTTGCCCTCCTCTGGACACGTTCCAGCTTGTCAGTATCCTTCTTGAACTGTGGTGCCCAGAACTGGACACAGTATTCCAGGTGAGGTAAACAGGCAGTTTTCTCTGTTTTCTTTTTAGAGGCAGTTTTTGTTTTCATTTTTGATCTTTTCAAAGACGGACAGGAGAAAAATAGTTGAGGAAGAATGCTCCAGGCTACCTAATTTAACTCAAACTCAAACATAGGTAATTTAACTCAAACTCAGACATAGATAATCAAAGTCTGCCTAAGCATGCTTGATAGGGTTGCCATATTTCAAAAAGTAAAAACCAGGACACCCCAAAAGTTGTTGAACTTGCAATTGTTGTAAGAATTTTAGGGAATTATCCCGGTAAAGGGTCCGATTCCGGGTGGAATCCTGAACCTGTTATCTTGAAACCCCTGCCTGCGCAGAAATGACAGAGACCAGACCAGAGTTCTAATGGAAAGCAGGGCAGCTAGTTAAGCCTGATCTTTATTAAAAGCTGTTGCAACAGGGTCCTCCCCCCAAAAAAAAGGAGTTTGGAGGAGGACCCAGAGCCATGCGTGCAAGCCCTTATATAGACATTTTAAATTGCCCGCCCTGGAGTCCAAGACCACCCCCAGAAACATCATGCATACATCACAGAAGGGGTGTAGCTCAAGACCACCCCCCAGATACATCATACCTACAGCAGAAATATGAGTGCGTTGTTTTGTCTCCTGTCTGGCAAGTTACCTGTTTGGATTATCTGGGTTTGGCCACTCTTGTTATTATAACGACTTAATCCCCAAATCTAGGTCACAGGTCACAGGCTCACACCCTGTTCATATGTTGAATGTGCCCTAGGATTTGTGAGGAAAGAGACAATGGCGAAGTTTCCCACTTTGACCTTTCAGATAAATATTTGAGGTCAATTTGTTCAGGGCCTAATCTGTGGGGTTTCAGACATGTGGTTTATATATACAGTTATGAACATTTAATTTTTTATATATGACCTTAAAATTCTTATAACAATTTAGACAAACCCCAAAGTTGATGAGCTTTTATTTAAAATAACGCCAAAAAACGCTATTTCGATTTTTTGATTGACCTAAGATCACGGACAAAGCGCCACCTTTCAGAAATCCCCCCCCCAGCCGTCAATTCCCAGTAATGTCCAGGAAAATCCAGGTGTATGGCAGCCCTATTGTTTAATCTAGAAGGTTACGCAGCCTTGTCTAAAAGCCTTATGGAGATAACCTGTGCACAGGTGGTGATTTTCTCTGCTGAAATAGATATTTGCCTTCCCACACAAGTGAAAAGAGGAAGAATAATTAATAAAATACCATCTCCTACTCATCTAAATCCATCTAACAGAAGGGAGCGGAGCAGAGGACATCAGGCCACAGAAGGAAGGGCAAAGCTGCCAAGGGGCCAGGACCGGTGCTAGGGATTTTGGCGCCCTAGGCAAGGGGGCGGGCCACGTGACGTCATTGTGCATGACATACGGTGCCCCGCCCCCTGCCCGCCGGGTGCCCCGCGCTGCCGCGATTTTCGCCGCTGGTTGGGGCGGCACCGGGCGGGGGCGGGGGGGCAGGCTGGCCAGCGCCCCCCTCCATTTTGGCGCTCTAGGCAACTGCCTAGTTCGCCTAAATGGACGCACCGGCCCTGCAAGGGGCATAGCTGTAAACTTTCGGATTTGAAAATAAGGGATTTTTTCAAACTTTCGGATTTGAAAATGAGGGAATGCCGCGAGGGTGGTGCAATGGCACCAAGTAACCTCGCCACCCTGCGCTCCAGAGGCTGTGCGTGAACGGGTGAGCGAAAGAGCGAGCGCGTAGACAGCAGGCAGGCTGGCTGTCTGGTTGGGCGTGAGGGTCTGGCTGCACAAGGCATGCAAGCTCCGCCCCCAGTCGGTCTCAGACTCCTTATTGGCAGCCGAGCAACGCAGCTGAGGAGCCTCCCTGGCCGGCAGGGAGGGAGAGGAGCTGCTTCCTTTGAAATCTGGGAAATTTAAGGGATATCAACAATCCGGGATAGCAGCGGGAAACGGTATTGGAATAAGGGAGTTTCCCGCAAAAAACGGGAGGGTTGACAGCTATGCCAAGGGGTCTCCTGAGGGCATCAAGAGTGCACCCACTCACCCCGTGCCAGATCCATACCAGTTGCTTCCAACACATGCTCTGCACCTCTGGGTGGGGAAAGGACACTGACTGAGGGTGAGCGATCACAAGCAGGCTGAAAGATGAAAGGGCGAGTTGCCCCTTTTAGGGAGCAATTTGGCTCAGTCCTCCTGCGAATACAGAAGTCCCACTTCCAAATGCAACCCAAAACCACATTTTTCAGTGCAGTTATCCGAAAATGCGCAGATTAGGGGAAAGGGTTCAGAAATCTGCAGATATTGGGGAAACTATAACATACATGGATGGCGGCTAACAGATTGGGGTTGAATCCTGACAAGACAGAAGTGCTGTTTTTGGGGGACAGGAGGCGGGCAGGTGTGGAGGATTCCCTGGTCCTGAATGGGGTAACTGTGCCCCTGAAGGACCAGGTGCGCAGCCTGGGAGTCATTTTGGACTCACAGCTGTCCATGGAGGTGCAGGTTAATTCTGTGTCCAGGGCGGCTGTCTACCAGCTCCATCTGGTACGCAGGCTGAGACCCTACCTGCCCGCAGACTGTCTCACCAGAGTGGTGCATGCTCTGGTTATCTCCCGCTTGGACTACTGCAATGCGCTCTACGTGGGGCTACCTTTGAAGGTGACCCGGAAACTACAACTAATCCAGAATGCGGCAGCTAGACTGGTGACTGGGAGCGGCCGCCGAGACCACATAACACCGGTCTTGAAAGACCTACACTGGCTCCCAGTACGTTTCCGAGCACAATTCAAAGTGTTGGTGCTGACCTTTAAAGCCCTAAAGGGCTTCTGTCCTGTACACCTGAAGGAGCGTCTCCACCCCCACCGCTCAGCCCGGACACTGAGATCCAGCGCCGAGGGCCTTCTGGCTGTTCCCTCACTACGAGAAGCCAAGTTACAGAGAACCAGGCAGAGGGCCTTCTCGGTAGTGGCGCCCGCCCTGTGGAACGCCCTCCCTTCAGATGTCAAAGAGAACAACAACTACCAGACCTTTAGAAGACATCTGAAGGCAGGCAGCCCTGTTTAGGGAGGCTTTTAATGTTTTATAGATTATTGTATTTTAATGTTGTGTTGAAAGCCACCCAGAGTGGCTGGGGAAACCCAGCCAGATGGGCGGGGTATAAATAATAAATTATTATTATTATTATTATTATTATTATTATACAAACGTTCATTATATTATGGAAATTTCCTTGCAGAAAGAGAGGGGACACTAAAATGCTGATGAGTTCAAATGACTACGAAAGGCAAAGGAGCAGACCTGTCTGTTTTCCTTGGTGACATGGCAATCCCACTCACTCTCCGGTCTCCCCTGGATCTGCTTATGCTATCTGCATCCGCAGGGAACTGCAAAATGAAAGCAGACAGCCTTGCAGAGCCAGCAGTCCCAGGTGGCTCGAGTCAGTGAACCAAGCTACAAAATGTAGTGGTCAGGAGGCAGCCCGCCCACCTTGCCTCCTGTGTTCCAGTGTCTTGCTCTGCAGGGGCTCCTGTCGGCTTGCTATAGTCCCTGGCAGGATCTCTAATTAAAAGTGTCCTTCCCCATGAATTGGGCCCTTAGTTGGGGGGGGGGGGGGGTAGAAGGGAGGAAGAAAGAAAGGTCAGCAGGTATCCTGGGAGCCCCATTCTAGGGTATTTCCCCAAGCACCCCTAAATATACAAGGGGGGGATTTGTGTTGATACTTGGTTATCGACCTGAGATCTGGAATGCATACAGTATTTTGAAACTTAGACATTCAAGCTGCAGCTGAAACAAATTCCAGGGTTTATGGAAAGGTTTAATGAGTGTTTCTGCAGTGGATAATTATACAGTAGATGGTTTTGCGAAAAAGTACTCTGAAAAAAAGGATGTTTTAGGAAAATGTAGTATTAAGAAAAGGTGGAGAGGCTGGTAGGGGAGGTGGAAGGAGAGTTTAATTTAAAGCAGATAAATGCAGCCAAGCTGTTAGCAGGGTTGTTTTTTTTCCCCTTAAGTGCTGTGTATTCCGCCTGCATTCATCAAATGTGGCCTGAAAGATTAGCTGCTGCTGTTTCAAAAAGGAGTCAATTTGAGAGCCAGTGTGGTGTAGTGGTTAAGAGCGGTAGACTCGTAATCTGGGGAACCGGGTTCGCATCTCCCCTCCTCCACATGCAGCTGCTGGGTGACCTTGGGCTAGTCACACTTCTCTGAAGTCTCTCAGCCCCACTCACCTCACAGAGTGTTTGTTGTGGGGGAGGAAGGGAAAGGAGAATGTGAGCCGCTTTAAGACTCCTTCGGGTAGTGATAAAGCGGGATATCAAATCCAAACTCTTCTTCTTCTTGTGCTGGTTTGTCAAAATCCTAGTTCCGAGGGATGGGAATGGATAAAGCAGGCATAGGCAAACTCCGGCCCTCCAGATGTTTGGGACTACAATTCCCATCATCCCTAGCTAACAGGACCAGTGGTCAGGGATGGTGGGAATTGTAGTCCCAAACATCTGGAGGGCCGGAGTTTGCCTATGCCTGGGATAAAGCCATAAACTGGGGCTGATGGAAGTCAGAGCCTGAAACACCAGGCTGCTGTGAGCTCACTAGGCAACTCGCCAGGGCTAGTGGCCTGTGATCTATTCAGCCTTCCTTTGGCCTAGAAGAATTGCTGCTGCCTGTGGAGCCTGCATTAGGGAGCCCTGCCAGGGAGCTGACGGATGAACAAGTGAAGTTAGCAACATCCATACAAATTCAGCAGTCAACATGTGGTGGCAGAAGTGGGGTGACCAGTGGAAGATTTCGGGATTGGGTAATTCTGTGGAGGAGGAGCTGGTGCTTTTCCTAGACAGTCTCCAGCCAGCATTAAACACTTGTTATTGTTGTTCAGTCGTGTACGACTCTTCGTGACCCCATGGACCAGAGCACGCCAGGCACGCCTCTCCTTCACTGCCTCTCGCAGTTTGGCCAAACTCATGTTAGTAGCTTTGAGAACACGGTCCAACCATCTCATCCTCTGTCGTCCCCTTCTCCTTGTGCCCTCAATCTTTCCCAACCTCAGGGTCTTTTCTAGGGAGTCTTCTCTTCTCATGAGGTGGCCAAAGTACTGGAGCCTCAACTTCAGGATCTGTCCTTCTAGTGAGCATTCAGGGCTGATTTCTTTAAGAATGGATAGGTTTGATCTTCTTGCAGTCCATGGGACTCTCAAGAGTCTCCTCCAGCACCAGAATTCAAAAGCATCAATTCTTCGGCGATCAGCCTTCTTTATGGTCCAGCTCTCACTTCCATACATCACTACTGGGAAAACCATAGCTTTAACTATACGGACCTTTGTCGGCAAGGTGATGTCTTTGCTTTTTAAGATGCTGTCTAGGTTTGTCATTGCTTTTCTCCCAAGAAGCAGGCGTCTTTTAATTTCGTTACTGCTGTCACCATCTGAAGTGATTATGGAACCCAAGAAAGTGAAATCTCTCACTGCCTCCATTTCTTCCCCTTCTATTTGCCAGGAGGTGATGGGACCAGTGGCCATGATCTTAGTTTTTTGATTTATTTTTTTTAAACACTGGAGCCCATTAAACAGAATTGTAGAGTTGGAAGGACACCCACAAATCTAGGACACCCCTTGCAATGCAAGGATCACAGCTAAAGCATCCCTGACAGATGGCCATTTCATGGAGAGAACTGCTGTTCTATATGGACGATGGAATGTTTATCAACTTGGTTTGAGGGTCTAGGTCAGAGTGTAGGTGTGTTGCGCAAACTCTCCTCCCGGGGCTGGAAAGGAGCACGTTTAACCTCCAGTTTGCTAGTAAAACTGAATTAATGTTTCACAAAATGATGCATATCTAAAAAGTGTGTCACCAACACGAAAAGATTGGAAAGCTCTGCTCTGGGTGCTTAAAGTGCCACAGGAAATACTGAGAGGGAGGAAGCTAAGGATCCCAGTACGTTTCTGAGCACAATTCAAATTGTTGGTGCTGACCTTTAAAGCCCTAAACGGCCTCGGTCTTGTATACCTGAAGGAGCGTCTCCACCCCCACCGTTCAGCCCGTGCACTGAGATCCAGCGCCGAGGGCCTTCTGGCGGTTCCCTCACTCCGAGAAGTGAAGCTACAGGGAACCAGACAGAGGGCCTTCTCGGTGGTGGCGCCCGCCCTGTGGAACGCCCTCCCATCAGAGGTCAAAGCAATAAACAACCACATGACCTTTAGAAAGCACCTGAAGGCAGCCCTGTTCAGGGAAGTTTTTAATCTGTGATATTTTTATGTATTTTTATATTTGTTGGAAGCCGCCCAGAGTGGCTGGGGAGACCCGGCCAGATGGGCGGGGTACAAATAATAAATTATTATTATTATTATAAGGATCCCAAACGACAGGAGGGCCAAACAGGACCCACTTTTCCCATTCTGCTGGTCACAGCACTCATAGCTGTCAACTTTCGGATTTGAAAATAAGGGATTTCCCCCAAACTTTCAGATTTGAAAATAAGGGATGCCGCAAGGGCGCTGAAATGCCACCAAGTAGCCTCTCCACCCTGCGCTCCAGAGGCTGCGCGCGAACGGGTGAGCGAAAGAGCGAGCGCATAGACGGCAGGCAGGCTGTCTGTCTGGTTGGGCGTGAGGGTCTGGCTGCACAAGGCATGCAAGCTCCGCCCCCAGTCAGTCTCAGACTCCTTATTGGCAGCCGAGCAACGCAGCTGAGGAACCTCCCTGGCTGGCAGGGAGGGAGAGGAGCTGCTTCCTTTGAAATCCGGGAAATTTAAGGGATATCAACAATCCGGGATAGCAGCAGGAAACGGCATTGGAATAAGGGAGTTTCCCGCAAAAAAAGGGAGGGTTGACAGCTATGCAGCACTGCCTTCAACTGAGTTCTGGGAGCCCGTTGCAGGTTGAGGCACCAACATGGGATCTTCCCGGTGCCCTTTCCTTCCAGGAGATGGCAGCTGGAGGTGGCAGCATTTTGGCATTTGCTTGCTGTGCTCTGCGCTTGGCTCCTCAGCTTCCTGGGGTGGGGGGGTCCCATAGGGTGAGGTGCACACCTTTCAGCTTGTCAACATGATTCTTAAATTGTAGAGCCCAGAACGGGACACAAGACTCCAGGTGTGGTCTGACCAAAGCAGAATAGAGTGGTACTATGACTTCCCTTGATCAAGTTACAGGTAGGTAGCCGTGTTGGTCTGCCGTAGTCGAAACAAAATTTAAAAAATCCTTCCTGTAGCACCTTAGAGACCAACTAAGTTTGTTCTTGGTATGAGCTTTCGTGTGCATGCACACTTCTTCAGATACACTGAAACAGAAGTCACCAGACCCTTATATATAGTGAGAGGGTGGGGAGGGGTATTACTCAGAAGGGTGGTGGGAATGGGTGATTGGCTGATAGGTGTGGTAAACCTGTTGACGACTGTTAACGACTGCAATTGGTCTTGCAGGAAAAAGCAAGGGGTGAGATGGCTAAAAATAGCTTTGTCATGTATAATGAGATAAGAATCCAATTCAGACCAGGTCTCTCCATGGTTTTAAGTTTGGTAAAAGTTTGGTAATGAGTTGCAATTCAGCAACTTCTCTATCCAGTCTATTTCTGAAATTCCTTTGTAAGAAAACAGCTATTGTCTTATTGCCCTTGATCAAGACACTAGACTTCTGTTGATGCAGCCTAGAATAGCGTTAGCTTTTGTGCGTGTGTGTGCCAAACTGCAAGATACATATCTCCAAGTCACTGCAGAATCAGCTTGTAACAGTTTTTCTCAACTTCGTGCCCTCCAGATGGTTTGAACTACAGCGATGCTGGAGTGCAGCAGATCAAGGAGGAAGGAGTGTGCCAAAAACTCACCATGTGCTCAGCTTGCTGTTGCTTTCCTGAGCACTGGAGAGCAGCAGAGTTCTGCTCTGGGACACTTGAGTTTCCTGTTAGGGAATCCCAGCTCCTTCCCACAGAGTCATCCTTGACTCAAAGGGGAAGCCTGCAAGGTCTTTGATGTGGGTTTGAAACCTGCGATCTTAATTTGTCTTAGCAAGAGTCTGAGCATTTCTGCTGCAAGTTGTCCTTGGAGGGCTTCGGTGGTTGTTGTTGGGGGTACGGATCAGGAGGGTCTCACACAGGCTTTCCTCTAATTCTATTTAATTCTGAGTCATCTTTTTTATAAAAAAAAATTAAGAAGGCAGGCAGTAAAGGGGAGGCAGGGCCCCCTCTCCTCTCCACCCACTCGGCTGCTGTGTTTGGCTGTGCCAAGAGCACTAGACCCTGTTGCCAGCAGAAGGCAAATGGGCTCTTTTGGCAAGAAGAAGAAGAGTTTGGATTTGATATCCCGCTTTATCACTACCCGAAGGAGTCTCAAAGCGGCTAACATTCTCCTTTCCCTTCCTCCCCCCATAACAAACACTCTGTGAGGTGAGTGGGGCTGAGAGACTTCAGAGAAGTGTGACTAGCCCAAGGTCACCCAGCAGCTGCATGTGGAGGAGCAGAGACGCGAACCCGGTTCACCAGATTACGAGTCCACCGCTCTTAACCACTACACCACACTGGCTCTCAAAATGTGAGCAGGCGGCGGAGCAGGGCAGTGGCTGGGGAGGGGTCTCTTGGCATGAGGGTGTTGCCTGTTGCAACCTGCATGCTTTCATTTCTACTGGATGTGGTGAATCTCACAGCCTCCTTGGGACAGAAGACGCTCAAAGCTCCCATTGGAGCGAATCGTAATAGCAGGGCTGTGTTGTGCATTTATATAGAAAGGCCAAATCACTAGGCACACAAGTCATCTTGGCAATTTGGACTGATAGAGGAGTAGGTGCAAGAAAGTCAGTGGAGAGAATACTTCCTCTCTTTTTTAATACTAGAATTCAGGGACATCTCAGGTTGGAAGATTCCGCCCTCCCTTCTCAGGTGGGCGGGGTTTGCGGCACCGAGTGGGGGGTCCCCTTGGTGAGAGCTGCCCCACCTGCATAGGCTGCCCCCTTTGACCCACCCTTGGCCAGGTGGACAATGGACAGTCGGCCGGGGATGGGGTCAAGGGGCTTGTAAAAGGGGCTGAGGCCTTCAGCCGGGCTCTGCTGTGGTCTTATGATGGTTGCCGTATTCGGAACCGGGAAGGAATTTCCCTGCATTGGCAGGTTTCGCCCTCCCCGCAGCGTTTCGTCACAACTTTGGCGGGTTTAGGCCTTGGCAAGGTAGTCTTTAGTCTATCATCAGGTTGGGGGGGGGATGCTGGCATGCTCCCAGCCCATGCGGCGGCGCTTGCAGGGCCCGTTAAAGGGAAAACCGGGAGTTTCTGGCCCTAGAGCGGCGGCATGTAGGTCGAACTCCTGGACCGAGGTTAGTGGGAGGGCATGCTGTGTAAGTGTGCGCTTTGCAGTCCCCTCCCACTGCACCTCTTCATCCTGCATATCCTCAGCCATGGGCTGAGAGGGTTGCCTGCCAAGGCCTGTGCCAAGTTTCCCACTTCTGAAGTTCAATAAAGTTGTGGCCAATTTGATCCCATACTCTGGTCTCGTGTCTCGTTCTTGGGGAAAGGGGTAGGCACCACAGACAGGGTTTCACGCGCATGTGTCCGCAAAAACAAAACATAGGGCTTCCTCACACAGTGTGGAGTTCAGCGAAGGAATTTGCTCCCAGATGATGCAGTGATGGCCTGAGAAGGAAAGCGCTGTTTCCTTCTCACATTCCTCTGGGCAGCGGAGCCCAGTGGCCTTGCATCTCTTGCATCGAATCCTGGTTCAGTTCTCCAATCTACACACCTGTCTGTTCTTAGAGTCCTCTCCAAAGGGAGCCGCCACTCTCAGAGGGAAACACTGCGGTGACTCCGCACACAAAGTCGTCTCCTGGCTCTATGCCACCCTTGAAGGGCATTTGGAGTTAATCATTAGCTGGCTAATGGGCAGAAACTTCTACAGAAAGTGTCTGCTGGTCCACTGCTCCGGGGACTGAAAGGTGTTGGTTACTGGTGTTGGTGACCCCTGGAGAAGTCAGAGAGACCAGGGGAAGTGGGATTTAGCTCAATGGTAGAGCATTTGCTTGCGACGCAGGTGGCGCTGTGGGTTAAACCACAGAGCCTAGGGCTTGCTGATCAGAAGGTCGGCGGTTCGAATCCCCGCGACGGGGTGAGCTCCCATTGCTTGGTCCCAGCTCCTGCCTACCTAGCAGTTCGAAAGTACGTCAAAGTGCAAGTAGATAAATAGGTACCGCTCTGGCAGGAAGGTAAACGGCGTTTCCGTGCGCTGCTCTGGTTCACCAGAAGCGGCTTAGTCATGCTGGCCACATGACCCGGAAGCTGTACACTGGCTCCCTCGGCTAATAAAGCGAGATGAGCGCCGCAACCCCAGAGTCATCCGGAACTGGACCTAATGGTCAGTGGTCCCTTTACCTAGAGCATTTGCTTTGTAAGCAGAAGGTCCTTGATTCAATATCTGCTGCTGGCATCTCCAGGGAGGGACCGCTGCCTCAAGTCCTAGGCAGCTGCTGTCAGTCAGTGTAGACCAGGGGCAGAGGAAACCTGTGGCCCTCCAGCTGTTGTTGAACTCCAACCCCCATCAGTGCCAGCCAACACGGCCGATGGTTGTTGGGAGTTGTAGTTGAGCCACATCTGGAGTGCCCCTATTTCCAGGTACAGTCGATGCTGAGCTAGCAGGACCAAAGCTCAGGTTCGGAATAAGGCAGATTCCAAGGTCGTGCGTTTGCGTTCCGCTTCCCTCTGCAAGATCCGGCTTGGCTCACCCACAGGACCCTTTGCTCACCTCTGTGGGAGGGCAGATCTCCACATGGGATGGAGATACCCGGTGGCGACAGGCCTGCTTGTTGGGGGGTGAGTTGGGCTGGAGCCTCCCTGCCCCATCCCTTCCAGCTCTCCAGGCCAAGGTCTGCTCACGAGCCACAAACACAGCAGGGGACAATTATTTGCCTGAGGTGCAAAGTGCCCTTTGGGGGCAGGACAGCATTTCCAGCTAGAGCTGGGCAAAGATTCCCTGCCTCAAACCCTGGAGAGCTGCTGCCAGTCAGTGTAGACATTACTGAGATAGGCGGGCCAAGAATCTGAGATAGGGCAGCTTCCTGGGTTCACTGGTTCTCCTTAGGCAAAGAAGCTTTCTCAGAGACTCCTGGGGTGGGAATAGACCTGTGGGCCATAGCTGTCAACCCTCCCTTTTTTTGGTGGGAAACTCCCTTATTCCAATGCCGTTTCCCGCAGCTATCCCAGATTGTTGATATCCCTTAAATTTCCCGGATTTCAAAGGAAGCAGCTCCTCTCCCTCCCTGCCGGTCAGGGAGGCTCCTCAGCTGCGTTGCTCGGCTGCCAATAAGGAGTCTGAGACCGACTGGGGGCGGAGCTTGCATGCCTGGTGCAGCCAGACCCTCACGCCCAACCAGACAGACAGCCTGCCTGCTGTCTACGCGCTCGCTCTTTCGCTCACCCGTTCACGCGCAGCCTCTGGAGCGCAGGGTGGCGAGGCCACTTGGTGCCATTGCACTGCCCTGGCGGCATCCTTTATTTTCAAATCCGAAAGTTGGGGGGGAAATCCCTTATTTTCAAATCCAAAAGTTGACAGCTATGGTTTCTGGGCTCCTCTAGCCGCCTGGCTAGATAATCCAAGGCACCAGGAAGAGCAATCTCTTTCTCCTCCTTCTGCATACCCAACAGGTGTCCCCATGGCCCCTCCTCAGCTCCCTGTCGGTGGATTGCCTTCAGTTGAGGGAGCGGATGTTGCGGGAGTTCGAGGAGCCATGGACAATGGATGTTCCTTGTGGCTCCTTGCCACACATATTTTTGCAGCTGAGCAATCATCCCGCCTGTCCCCGTTGGGAATGAAACGTCGTCCGTTGGATGAGCGGTTTCCTTAAGCTTCCCATCCATCTTGGTCGCGTTTCTCTGCGAGATAATTGCAACAGTTGTTCTGGCTGACAAGTGGAAGGAATGTGGCAGACCCGCAGCGGTGGGGAGAGGGGAACCTTGACAGATACGCCTTTGATTTTCACCGGGAAGGCAAACAGTCCTGACTTTGATCTTGAACAAGGAGTTGGCTGCGGGCCAGAGCCCTCAGACTGGTCCTGTGAGAAACGAGGAGCCCAAACGGCCTCTCAGAACCGTTTGTGCTTGTGCCCAGGAAGCGGAGGGCGGGCGAGAGGAGCTGCAAAGGGGCCCTCGCAGGGCAAGTGGCTTTTCAGATGACTTGTGCAAGCGAGCCAAGCTGCAGGAGGGGTGTGGTTGCTGTCCAATATGGCAGTATACTGTCCAATACTGTCCAAAAAGAAGAAGATATTCCTCTTGGAGCCTTAAACAGACTGATCAGTCTGAGCAAAAGCCCATCCCTAAAACTCACCCTTAAGGAATTGCTTTGTTGGGCCATCAAGGTCTGTCTAGCCTAGCATTCTGTCTCCAACAGTGGACCGTGATGTTCTCTAGGCAGCCCACGTGCAGATTGGGAAGAGGAGATATGCCCTTTCCCTATTTGTTATTCCCTTGGGTGCTCAGAGATATACTGCCTCTGCACATGGAGGTTCTTCATTTCTTCATTCTTCATTCTTGTTTGTTCATGTTGTTTATACTCTGCCTTTCTTCTGTGGAGCACCCTGGCAGCATGAAGGAGGTTCTCTCTCTCTCTCTCTCTTTTTTAAAATATATTTTTTAATAAACTTAATTCATCTTTAACCATTACACAGCAAAAACAAAAAATCCCAATTCAAAACAAAATTCAAGTTCACAAGCACAATATAACAACAATTTAAAAAAAGAAAAGAGGAAAAAGAAAGAAAAAAGAATAAGAACAGAGAAAAAGGAAAAAAGAAGAAAATGATGCATATATGTATATATAAACAGTTTTACAATGCAAGGGTTCAGATATTAAAATTTAACTATGCATCAACCATCTTGTTCATTATCTTGTGTGCCTTGCATTGCTACCATTCCACAAAAGAAAAAATGAAAAAAGAAAAATACGCCAAGTGTTGACTTCCACCTGAAATACAGTATTTTAACCAACTTTTTTGTCTGTTTTTTTAATTTACTTCCCCCCCTTATATCTTCCCTAAATCTATTTCACAATAAACCTTTTTACAATTTCTTAGATCTTCATGAATTTCTTTTATTCCAAACTCAACCAGATTATCGATTTTCCTCCATGCTTTTTAAAATACTCATTCAGACACTCCCATTCATTTTTCACTCGGCTTTTAGGATTATGTCTTACTATATCCGTTAACTTGGCTAATTCTAGATATTCACATACCCTACAGAGCCATTCGTCTCTGGGGGTTCTCATCACCCAACTGGGTTAACTTCAGAAAGGGGGTGGGATCTTCTGCCCTGGACCTCTCTGGCCAATTCATTTTTTAAAAGCCCTCCAAGCTTACCGGCCATCACCAGGTGTGGTGTCGGTGAGTTCCACAAGAGAATCATGCACTGATTCACACCAGAACTGAGCACATCTCCACTTTGCCCAACATTTGTGCCTCTCGTTGTGGTGCCCCCCATGGCCCAGGTAGAAGGAGAGGGTGGGTGGAAAACTCTAGGATGCAAGTTGTGGCTGAGTGGTAGAGCAACTGTTTGGCATGTAGAAGTTCAGAGTGAGTCTCCGTTGCCTCCAGGTGGAGCTGCCTGAAACCTGCTGCCAGTCAAGTGTGAGAATGTAGAAGGGACATTTTATCATATGTGGTGGACATGCCCAAGGATTAAGGCCTTCTGGGAAATGATATATAATGAAATTAAAAGAGTGCTGAAAAACACGTTTTCTAAGAAACCAGAGGCCTTTCTACTGGGAATGCTCACTCATGAAATTCCTAAGGAAGATCACACTTTTTTTATGTATGCCACAACAGCTGCGAGAATTCTGATTGCAAAATACTGGAAGACAAAGGATCTACCGACGATAGAAGAATGGCAGATGAAAATGCTGGAATATATGGAACTTGCCAAACTGACAGGGAGACTCCGCGACCAGAGGGAGGAGGCGGTGGGAAAAGATTGGAAGAAATTTAAAATCTATATAAAGAGCTATTGTAAGATTGAGAATTAGAAAAAGTTGGAATAAGAAGTAGACTGCAGTTTAGATTTAAGTTTAAATAAGAAATTATGATGTATGATTTAAGATGATATAAGGTTAAAATACTAGATAGATAACAGGAATAATGAAAGATGAGAGAAAATTACTAAAGAGGATAGACAGTGAAACGCAGCAGGGGAGGCTGGAGGAAGTCACCCCAAGATGATAAGGAAAAAGGAAGGGGAAAATACAATGTTTGTTTTTACTGTATTATTCATGTACTTTTTTATTTTATTTTTTTCAATGTGTGTTATGTTATGTTGAATTTTGTTTTGTTTGTGTGAAAAACACAATAAAAATTATTTAAAAAAAGAAAAGAAAGAAACCTGCTGCCAGTCAGTGCAAACGACACTGGACTCGATGGATCAAATCTGAGTTGGCATAAGGCAGTTTCCTTTCTTCCACCTGCCTGTCCTCCACTCTGGCTTGGATTCGTGTCCTGTCAAGACACAGCAAGAGGCTCTCTTCCAGAGGTGCAAGAGCTTCTCAGGGCAGACAGGAAGCCATCAGTGTGTTTCCCATGGGGAGACACGTATTCACAGTGGTATTTCTAGCTGAGAGCCAACTTGCCACCCACCCTTCTGCAAATAGCTGTTCCCAGCCTGGTCAGTCTCACTCTCTGGGACACACCTGTCCCAACAAAAGGCCCGGAAGAGACATGGATGTGGCAAGAGCTTAATTTCCTTGGGGCTCAGTAGGGTGTGTGTATTTTAACCCCCCTCCTTGTGCTAGGAAGCTCAGGCTCTCTCTCGCTCTCTCTCCCTCACCCCCAGCCCCTCTGTTCCCAGCTAGGCAGGTAAGTTCTCATCTGTGCAAATATCTGCTGAGAAAGACCAGGGGGCCAAGATGATATCTTGACAGGTGACATTTGCAAGCTCCTGGGCCAAAGTTCGGGAAAGAAAAGTGGCCGGGGTGCTCAGCCACGCAGCCCCACACTTGGAGACCTGCTTTGGCAGTGATTTCTGACTAAGGAGGAAGAAGGGCAAGATCTCTTCCTTTTTTATAATCTATTTATTGAATTTTCCAATACAAATCACAGCAAATCACATTGAAATTATTCCCAATTACATTTCAAATTACAATCCAAATTAATTATAAAGGTAAAGGTAAACGGACCCCTGACCATCAGGTCCAGTCGTGTCCGACTCTGGGGTTGCGGCGCTCATCTCGCTCTATAGGCCGAGGGAGCCGGCGTTTGTCCGAAGACAGCCTCTGGGTCATGTGGCCAGCATGACAAAGCTGCTTCTGGCGAACCAGAGCAGCGCACGGAAACGCCGTTTACCTTCCCGCTGGAGCGGTCCCTATTTATCTACTTGCACTTTGACGTGCTTTCGAACTGCTAGGTGGGCAGGAGCTGGGACCGAACAACGGGAGCTCACCCCGTCGCAGGGATTCGAACCGCTGACCTTCTGATCAGCAAGCCTGTGGTTTAACCCACAGCGCCACCTGGTCCCTGAATTAATTATACAAATTAATTATACAAATCCCAATTAAAAGAAACATTCCAATTATGCCTAATTATAATAATATTTTTTTTATATATGGACTTCCCATGCCTCAGATGCCGGAGCTTCCCTGATCACCTCCATCAATTGCTTTTCAAAATTCTTTCCAATATTTCCACAGCCGCTGATATATGCCAGCAAGCAGGCTAAATGATAATAAACAATGTCTCTGTGTGGATGAGGTCGATCTTCTTAATTCCAAATGCCACATTCCGACCATCGCCATCTTCTCGCCCTGTTGTTCACCAAACTTCTTCACGCTGCTACTCTCCCCCACTTGCTTTGCACATACCCCTTTCCAGGAGTGCCAGTCTCTAATATAAATCAAATTTCAATAAACAACCAGAACTGGCTTCTCCCTATGGAGTAATGCTCTGTCTCACAGGCTCCCCACACCGATTCAATTCTTGCAGCGCCATTACTTGCGAAGTCGGGAGTTGGAGGTCCTCCATTACTAATAAATCTTTCAGAGTCTTATTTTTAATTCCACACAGTTTATAAATATAAAATCAAATCTTTTCTGCCAAAATCAATCTCAGTCTTTAAAGTCCACTTGCTATTTCCAAGTGAAAGTGGTTTTTTTTGGGGGGGGGGGTTTGCCCGTGTTAAGTATAATATTGAGGCAAAACAAGCATAGGGTCCAGGGCTTCAAGGGGCAAGATCTCTTCCTGACCCCCTCTTTCCTTGTGGGAAAAATATGTTTTGACTGATTTCTTTCTTTCTTTCTTTCTTTCTTTCTTTCTTTCTTTCTTTCTTTCTTTCTGATGCACAGCTAAATCTAAGCGGCAATGTATTTGGGTGGGTGCGTTTATGTGCAGAAGCCACACACAAAAGCAGAACGCTTGGCTCAAGCGCTCTGTTTGGAACTTTGATTTATCGTTTGGTTCATGTCCTGCTCTTCCTGCCAAAGGACTTGCTCCGGGTTGCCCGTGTGAGGGAGGAACCAGGGGCAGAGCCTAGCCAAAGTCTGCCTACTGGTCCAAAATATCCAGCTACCTAGCGCTCCTCTTGCGACTTTAACAGCAGATGCCTTGGGTGGCGCTGTGGTCTAAACCACAGAGCCTAGGGCTTGCCGATCAGAAGGTTGGCGGTTTGAATCCCCGCGGGGGTGAGCGCCTGTTGCTCGGTCCCTGCTCCTGCCAAGCTAGCAGTTCGAAAGCACGTCAAAGTGCAAGTAGATAAATAGGTACCGCTCCAGCGGGAAGGTAAATGGCGTTTCCGTGCGCTGCTCTGGTCGCCAGAAGCGGCTTAGTCATGCTGGCCACATGACCTGGAAGCTGTACGCAGGCTCCCTCGGCCAATAAAGCGAGATGAGGGCCGCAACCCCAGAGTCATCTGCGACTGGACCTAACGGTCAGGGGTCCCTTTACCTTTACCCTGCCTTGCTCAGAAATCAGAGAGTGAGGCACCAAGTGAAGATGTTTTGCCTGCTACCACTAGCATCAACGCCAATGTAAAACATTTTGGTGCTTGCAAATGCCCCCCCTCCCACTCTACTCTTTGTGGATGGGCCTGCCTGGTCAAGTTATTTTGGCACCTGGCTCAGAAAATCCCACAAATGCTTAATTTCCCCACCGTGGGGATTACAAATGTAATGATAATAAATTAAGTATTTAACGATTGCCTACCGGTACCTGCTTATGAATCCCACAATGGGTTGCCTGCAGCCACTGCCTTGCTCTATCCACCAGGAGAACTGACTCCGGGCAGCCAGCTGAGTTGTCTCCCACCTGGAGGAACAATGTTGGGGCAATTGTGTCCCATAGCAGCAGCTGAGCTCTCCAAGTCAGGCCAAACATTATAGCAAGCAACTGTTAGTTCAAGGAAAAAATAGCTGTAAGGGGAGCATTTCTCGAAGCCAGGATCCAAATCTGGAGCGAGTACTCTTTGGTGAGAGAGCTCTGGCAGAGATGTAAAATCACAAAATATACAGCAAAGTAAGGCATGGAAATATACGCTGTTAGACAGGCACCCCCAACCTGCGACCCTCCAGATGTTTTGGCCTACAACTCCCATGATCCCTAGCTAACAGGACCAGTGGTCAGGGATGATGGGACTGTAGTCCAAAACGTCTGGAGGGCCGAAGTTTGGGGATGCCTGCTGTTAGACCTTTAAGATATGCCCTTGTGAGTTCCTTCAAAAGTTCCCCTCTTTCCTTGGTGTAGAAAAAGAGCACATGTTTGGTGAGTTAAAAATTGTTTACTTACAAACTCTCCAAAGGCCAGGTTCATGTGCTTTTCCGTTTGGAAAAGTTGCACAGGCAGTAAAACCTGGCTTAGTTACAATGGTGAAAGTTCCTAAACGATTGGCATAAGAATTCCAGAGAGGCTTGTGAGAGCCATGCGGTCTGAGCTTAGAGCAACCAGCTCAGACCCAGAGGTGGATTTAGGGGAGCATGACCAGTTCGGCATTGCAACCATGATGTAGAATGGAAGGCAAGAGAAGGGCGGGGAGCAAATTTTGGTGTTGCACAAGGCACTGCTGAAATTTGAGACCCAAAGCTCCCCCATTGTTTGATGTTGCATGTTGAGCTTCTCAGATGGGGGGGAACAATAGGCTTGATTACCCATTTCTTCCCGGGGTAAGGGGAAGTGGCCAAGCTAAGCTGGGCAGAACAGCTTACTCTATGGTATTAACCCCTTTGTTAGTTAATTAAACTTTAAGCCTGTTGGTTGTTTGAGGCTGGTTATCCCACAGCAATGACCTCATCACATTGGTTTGCAAACTGGGCACCTCTCCATCGTGATTTGGCAAAAGGCGAGTTTCCCAACGGGTTGGTTGGTTGCAAAGCAGGGCTGCCTGCTCTACTGGCAGGGTGGAGAACATGCAGGCTCCCAGGGTGGCCTTGTTCCAAGGGGTGAGAAGGGCAGGCGTGATTGATGGGAGGAAGAGTCACACAGGGGAAATCCAGGAACCGAGGAGGAGGAAGAGCACCTGGGTGTGTAGGCAGGAGCGCAGAGGAATCAAGGCCTTAGGCAGCGCGAGCCGCCACTGCCGCCAAACTGGAATTGGGTTTGAGGCACCGGCTTGCTTCAGAGCAGGGCTGAGTAGCCCTGGAGCTCAGAAGGGTCTAAACTCAGCCCAGCAGCCCAGCCTGGCTCCTCCAGATGCCCTGGGAAATGGGGTTTCCTTGGCCTCTTCTTCCAAGCTACATCTGCTGAAGAACACACACACACACACACCCGCTGCCGCCCCAATCATGCTTTACATTTTCTACTCAAAATTGGAAAATTGCAAATTGGCTGACCGGTTTCCTGAGATTACTGCCAAGGCAGCTAGTTTTTGTATGGCGGCAATAGCTTGCCGGAGCAGGATCCTGTCTTAATTTAAAATTATTATATATATATATATATATATATATATATATATATATATATATATATTGCCAAATCATTTTTATTAAGGTTTTCAATACAACATAATCACATCGAAACATTCCAAATTACATTTCAAATTATTTATCCAATTATATATATATATAAAAAGTTCCAATTCTGCCAAATTATTATTTAAATTTATTTTGAGGTTTCCCATGCTTCAAACTCCGGAGTTATCTAATCAACTATTTGTCCTTGCTTTTTATCTTAATTTAAAATTATTAACACCTTACGTTGTTGTTGTTTTTTAACCATTTTAATATAATTATTTTAAATTTATCACTGTTTCGTTAATATTTCGCATTGTTTTTAATTCTACATTTTATTATATACTTAATGTATTATATTGTGTTTTATGTGCCCTGCTTTCTTCCTACATCTCTACTGGTTATTGACCGAGATATACACAAACACAAGCACACAGTATACAGTGGTACCTTGGTTGTCGAACTTAATCCATTCCAGAAGCAGCAGCATCGGACGTTCGGCTTCCGAGAAACGTCCACAAACTGGAACACCTACTTCCGGGTTTGCGACATTCGGGAGCTGATTTGTTCGACAACTAAGCCATTCAGGTACCAAGGTATCTAAACCACACATTGCTTTTGCAAATTTGTATCCTCCTCCTGGAGCACAGGGATTTGTGGGTTTGCCTCTCCTTTGGGTAATGAGGAAGCCGGGAGTCTCAAAGCTGCCTGGAAGCAACCTGCTCCCTAATCCCTGGCCGCTAATTAGGGAGAGGAAAGTGCTCTGCCCATGCTCACGGGGATGCCTATGAGCATGGTATTCAGGAGCAGTGCTGGCACTTTTTGCGCCCTAGGCGAGGGGGCGGGCCACGTGACGTCATTACGTATGATGCACGTTGCGGAGCAGTGCCCCGCCCCCTTCCCGGCCGGGCGCCTCCCGCCGCCGCGGTTTGCTTGCGCCGCCGCTGGTTGGGGTGGTGGCGGGCGGCGCCGGGGGCAGGCTGGCCAGCGCCCCCTCCATTTTGGCGCTCCCGCCGCCGCGGTTTTCGCCCCAAACTGCTCGCTCCGCCGCTGGTTGGGGCGGCGGCGGGCGGCAGGCTGGCCAGCGCCCCCTCCATTTTGGCGCCCTAGGCAGTTGCCTAGATCGCCTAAATGGACGCACCGGCCCTGATGGTATTGTGTGCTGGCCCTACAACAGGGGTGGCCAACTCCCAAGAGACTGTGATCTACTCACAGAGTTAAAAATTGGCAGTGAAAATTGGGGGCTTCAGGTCAAAGTTGTTGAGCTTTTTTTAGGAAGGAAAGCCATTTTTGGGGGTTCGCGTAAAAGTGGTTGAGCTTCTTTAGAGAGGAGGAAAGCGACATTGAGCTTTTTTTTAGGAAGGAAAGCCCTGTTTTTGGTGGTTCAGGTCATTTTAGGGGTGCAGGGCAAAGATGTTGAGGTTTTTTTAGGGGAGCCACTGATCTACCGGTGATCTACCACAGACGTCCAGTGATCTACCAGTAGATCACGATCTACCTGTTGGACATGCCTGCCCTACAAGATTCAGGTGGTAGCAGGAGGAATCCCTCTTTCTGGAGACGGTGCCTAAGCTGGTGGTGGATCTGTGCAGAAAAGCACCCACCCCCTCCTACTTGCAGGCCAAAGCTGTCATGGGGGGGGGCGTGATGGACACCCCCTTATTTAAGGCGCTGCTGCTTGGAGCTGTGGAACAGCCTTTTATTAGCAAAATCCAGACCTGGCAACCCGAGACGGCAGGAGAGCCACCACCGCAAGTGCCTTGGCAGCTGCCCAGCTCATCCTTGCCTTTAATCCCTTGCCAGGAGGGAGGGCTGGATTCCAACCTCAAACGCAGTGGGGCAGCAGGGGGGTGTCCTCTCCCTCTTCTGTCTCCCAGGCTGCTCCCCACCCCCCTTGCCATGGAGAAGCCTTCCTAAACTTGTAGAAACTTTGGTGCACAGCCCAGCTGGATGCCCGGGCCTCCTTTGCACCAGCAGGACTTTCACCGCCATGATTCACGTTAAGCAGTCGTGTCCCTAAGCATGCGCAGAGCGCCGCCTTTCCTTCGCAGCGGTCTGCAGCTGACCGCCAGCCCTTTGAGAGGCCTTTTCCCTGAAAGGTTGGCCTCTTCGGCTTAGAAAGACACATTGCAGGAGGCAAGGGGAGAGAAATAGAGACCTGGGGGCAAAATCCAGGGGTCAGTTGTGCCACGGAAGCCTCCCTCTGCGTAGGATTTTCCCTGTTGAAAGGAAGTGCTGGGTGAGGGGAGAGAGACCCTGGAAGGTGGTCCCAGCTGCAGAGGCTCTACCCTTCAGAAGGCAAGAGGCGCTTGGCTACCGAATCAGTCCTCCAGTGGCGCAATGGGTCAGCGCGCCTGGCTGTTAACCAGAAGGTTGGTGGTTCGAGCCCACCCAGGGACGGCTGTGGGCAGGATTCCTGCATTGCAGGGGGTTGCACTAGATGCCCCTCAGGGTCCCTTCCATCATCATCCTTTATTTGACCGTCAGTCAGAAAAAGAAACATTTATCCATACAAAGTTAAAACATCTGAGAGGGTTTTTAAAACATAACCAACACTAAAATGGGCTAGACAGATAGGCCCAGGTCAATGCAGTTGATTTTAGTCTTGTGACGCTTGAAAGCTAAAAAAAGAAATTTGGCCACCAAGGAGGCTGTATTTCCAGTAGCATTATTCAGCAAGTATAAAACCTGGTTTTCTGGGTCCCTTCCAACTCCCTGGTTCTATAAGCATCTTGGTCCACCCAACTCAGGGTTGGCCTCTCTCCGGCTCCCAACTGTGGCCGTATTGGAAAGAACGCAGAGGGGGCTTCTCTCTACCAGATATAAAGCTATATTACGAAGCATCGTGTATAGTATGGCTGGGTGAATGGTTTAGACTCAACAGACCGGATATTTTAGACTTGGAAGGCCTAGGAAATCGGTATGGCTGGCATGATTACCTTTGGAATAATAAAGTATCTGTACACAGGGACTTTTTGAAACATACTATAAGAAGATCTTTATATGAAGTCTGGGACAGATACAAGAGTTGGATGGAGAGAAAGTCCCCAGGGTGGTTATCCCCACAAGAAATGTTAGCAATTAAGAAAACAAATATGAGAAATAAATGGTTAACATACAGAGACATACTAACTTGGGATAATGGGAAACCACAAATAAGACCTTATGGTGAACTAAAAGACAGAATTTCAGGATGGATAGAATATCACCAGATTTATAGCCGGTTCCAACTACAGTAGATAAAAAATTAAAAGAGTTTGAGAAGAATGAATCAATAATTGAAAAAACATTGATTCAATCCAATAATAAGACACTAGCCACCCAACTCAGGGTTGGCCTCTCTCCGGCTCCCAACTGTGGCCGTATTGGAAAGAAAGCAAGAAGCTGCCTTTAGACCCCTGTTCCACCCAGCTTAGTATTCCCCTGACGGTCAGGACTCCAGGGCTCCCTCTCACCTGGAGGCACTGCCAGGGGCCGAACCTGGATCCTTCTGCATGCCGGGCACGTGTTCTGCCTCCGCGCCACAGCCCTTCCGCAGTCCCTTCTATGGACAGCCCCTTCCCACCCACCCCGTTTGGAGGACAGAGCTCTAGCACTATGATCCTTCTGGCATGTGTCCCCCAGAAGGTTCACCAGGTGGGAATGTGGCCCTCGGGGTGATAGAATTAGAACCATGGAATTCTAGAGGGACCCTGTGGGTCATCTAGTCCAGCCCCCTGCAATGCAAGGAATATGCAGCTGTCCCATATGGGGATCGAACCTGCAGCCTTGGTACGATCAGCACCACGCTCTAGCCGACTGAGCTGGCACCTATACGGAGGCGTTAGTAAAAATAAGGGTCTTAAATTTAATCAGTTGATTGTTTAAGAAACAGGTGTTTAGTCAAATAAAAACAATATGGCTCTTTTTTTCCTAATAGCCTTGCCATGTTTGATGGTCAGTGTCTCCTTTTCCCGATGGGAATGTGCCAGCGGAGGGGGCTTGCCGGCTGCTTTTCATTTTTCCGTTTTCATGAAACAACTTTGCCACAGGGCACCCTCGGCTGCGTCTCAGCTGGGCGCACGGCAGCTCCAGCACCAATGACACCTGCTTGTTAGTCCAGCCCGGAAAGGGGCTCAGCACCAGCTGCTGCTGTAATCCTGCTCTATCCAGGGCTCAGCTGTGCGGGACTTAGTTCCTGGCACCTGCCTGGAAGAGGAATCCCCCAGGCTCTTTTGAGGGGGGTGGGGGGGTGGGTGGAATAGCACACCTGCGAGACGGAGGCTTTGCCTACCTCAGCCACGCCAGAACATCGTATCCCTTTGTTGTGGGATCCTTACATGGGGGAGGAGGGAGGGAAATGAAAGGCCGGGGGCCAAGTGATAAAGGTAAAGGGACCCCTGACCATTAGGTCCAGTCGTGACCGACTCTGGGGTTGCGGCGCTCATCTCGCTTTATTGGCCGAGGGAGCCGGCGTACAGCTTCCAGGTCATGCGGCCAGCATGACAAAGCCGCTTCTGGCAAACCAGAGCAGCACACGGAAACGCCGTTTACCTTCCCGCCGGAGCGGTACCTATTTATCTACTTGCACTTTGACTTGCTTTCGAACAGCTAGGTGGGCGGGAGCAGGGACTGAGCAACGAGAGCTCACCCCGTCGCGGGGATTTGAACCGCCGACCTTCTGATCAGCAAGCCCTAGGCTCTGTGGTTTAACCCACAGCGCCACCCGCGTCCCGCGCCAAGTGGAGGAGGCCCTAAAGGTGTTGGCTGGGTGCTCGCTCGATCCCCTCACTCCAGATGTGCATCAGCACTGAGGGAGATAGTCACTCTGTGCATGCCCAGAGGCACTCCCAGCTCTCGCGTTACAGGAATCTGCCTCCTACCCCGTTGGTCCATGCAGCTCAGGGTTTCGGGTAAGAGGCATTCCTAGCCCTGCCTAGAGATTCAACCTGGCACCTTCTGCATGCAAAGCAGGTGCTCTGTTGCTATGGCCCTTCTGCTCACAGGAGGGTGGTGGTTGTTTTTGACATGCCTGAGGTTGCATGTCAAAAACTGTTTCCTCTCTGACTGGTTCTGTCCGTGAAGGATTTGGCCACTGGCCTGTACACAAGCACACCTGTTTGTTTGTTTGTTTGTTTGTTTGTTTGTTTGTTTGTGTTGCACCAGTGCAAAACCTGACTCCTGCTGCTTCCTGACGCTTTAAGCATCTTCTTCGCAAAAGCCAGGTTCTTCTGCCTCATGGCTTCGGT
This sequence comes from Darevskia armeniaca, assembly GCA_034641395.1. Lineage (NCBI taxonomy): Eukaryota > Metazoa > Chordata > Lepidosauria > Squamata > Lacertidae > Darevskia > Darevskia armeniaca. The sequence goes on from JAWWNF010000204.1 coordinate 579,320, forward strand.
GCTGAGCCGTGCCTGGCAAGATCTCAGCACCAGCCACTCAGAGGAAGAGGGCAGCTTGCTGGCTGCTGTTTTGGCCCTCTGCCGGGGCTGAAAGATGGCGCTTGACTAAAACAACAGTGTTTAAAGGCAGCTCATTCTAAATTGGGCCTGTTTTGGAATGCTTTGTGTAGCTTTATTTTATTTCTTATTTTTAAAAACTTTGTTTGTATTGTCATATCCCAATGTGTAAAGTGAGGATGGGCAGACTACCGTATTTCCTCGAATGCAATACAAGTTTTGGCCAAATTACGTCATGGAAATTAGGGCGCGCATGAGATTCGATGGTGGATTACATTCACGTAAATAAGGTATTTAACATTTGACTTTGAACACTACAGTGGAACCCCGGGTTACGCATGCGATCTGTTCCAGGGTCGCGCTACGTAACCCAGGCGTGCGTATCATGAACGCACGTAAAAAAAACCCAAACCCCCGGAAGAAGTGCGATTTGAGCGCTTCTGCGCAGAACGCTTCTGTGCACCCGTGTGCACTCGCGCGCCGCGCGCGCTCCACAGAGGACTTCCGGGTCGCCGCGGTGCGTATCCTGAATGTACGCAACACGGAGCGTACGCAACATGAGGTATGACTGTATTCCACTAATTGCTCTGGATTGAGAGACCTGGTCATAAGGCAAAGTCAGACCCTATTTTCCAGGGACAGCCCTGGATTTACAGAAGCTGTCCCGGTTTCTGATTTGACCCCGGAATGTCCCGCTTTTCCTTAAAAAGGTAAAGGTACCCCTGACTGTTAAGTCCAGTCACGGACGATTTCCACTGGAGAAATATTGGAGGGGATGCATCTATTTTCATCAGAGAAACGTTGGAGGGTATGCAGTGGGATAAGACATCGCCCCCTCACAGCAACCCCATTAGAACATGATGCAAACAATTCAACGGCATCCACCCAAACCGGAAGAGAGAGGAGGGGGGCAGAGGAAGTGTCACCTTGAGCCAAAGTGCTGTCACCGGGAGGGTGAGGCCTCGGGGCTGGTGCCAACCACTCACGGGACCTCAAATCCTGGAGGGGTTCAGAGAGGGGTCTCTCTTCATGACCACAACAACCAGGTGGGTTGTGGTGGGTCAAAACTCTGCTCCGTTAGGCAAATGCTTGCACAACGGAGGGCCATGTGGAGCATAGCTGTCAACTTTCGGATTTGAAAATAAGGGATTTTTCCAAACTTTTGATTTGAAAATAAGGGATGCCCCAAGGGCGCTGAAATGGCACCAAGTAGCCTCGCCACCCTGCGCTCCAGAGGCTGCGCTCCAACGGGTAAGCAAAAGAGCGAGCACATAGACGGCAGGCAGGCTGTCTGTCTGTTTGGGCGTGAGGGTCTGGCTGCACAAGGCATGCAAGCTCCGCCCCCAGTCGGTCTCAGACTCCTTATTGGCAGCCGAGCAACGCAGCTGAGGAGCCTCCCTGACCGGCAGGGAGGGAGAGGAGCTGCTTCCTTTGAAATCCGGGGAATTTAAGGGATATCAACAATCCGGGATAGCAGCAGGAAACGGCATTGGAATAAGGGAGTTTCCCGCCAAAAAATGGAGGGTTGACAGCTATTATGTGGAGCTCTTGAGCAACACCCTTTCACCCCACCCCACCCCCACCCCCCAGCATGCTTTATGCAATAAGGAAAATGCATGGAAAATGCATGGAAAAGGATGGGATCAGAGGCAAATTTAGGGGAGCACGACTGGTTCACCCGCACTGGGTGCCGAAGGTCCTATTCCATTATTATTATTATTATTATTATTATTATTATTATTATTTATTATTATTATTATTATTATTATTATTATTATTTTACTATTTATACCCCACCCACCTGACTGGGTTGCCACTCTGTGTGACTTCATTCCCCCCCCCAACATATATAAAAACATAATAAAACATTAAACATTTTTTTTTAAAAAAAAACCTTCCTTATACAGGGATGCCTTCAGATGGCTTGGGGGTCTGAAGATGAGAAGAGTTTGGACTTGATATCCCGCTTTATCACTACCCGAAGGAGTCTCAAAGCGGCTCACATTCTCCTTTCCCTTCCTCCCCCACAAGAAACACTCTGTGAGGTGAGTGGGGCTGAGAGACTTCAGAGAAGTGGGACTAGCCCAAGGTCACCCAGCAGCTGCATGTGGAGGAGCGGGGAAGCGAACCCGGTTCACCAGATTACAAGTCTACCGCTCTTAACCACTACACCACACTGGCTCTCCATACCAACATTTCTCCAACATTGACGCATGAGGATGTTCACTGTGGGGCTTGCATTTTATAAATCCTGCAAGCTGCTGGGCGCCTTCCTGAAAAACAGCTGGAGATGGAAGCGTATGGGGTTGTGCTGGGAGATAGGGGCTCCCATTTCTGTGCCAAGCCGTGCTTTGCATTGCTCCGCCCCGAGGCGGCTGCAGGCCAGGGCTGCCTCCATCAGCCGGGACCCTCCGGCCTCCTTCCTTCCTTCCGTTCCCGGCTGGCTTAGCCCGGAGCCTCGTCCGCCGGCGGGTGTTTTTCAGGCCCTTGACCTCTGAACTTCCTGTTTGTGTTGCTAAGGCCTGTCTCCAGGGCTGGCTGAAAAGGAAGTGCCGAGCTCATCAGCTCCGGCCGATAATGCGGCCAGGCCCCTCGCTGCCGGCCTTGGCGCAGGGCCACGCTGGGAACTGGCTCTCCCATTCAGCCCTAAACCTTCCAGGGCTTTGGATGCTTTGTCAGCAGGACAAAAAACAGGAAGCTGGGCTTAGGGCAGGATTCCCTGGTCCTCCGCAGGCCTCGCCTGTGCTCCTCTGACACTTGCCATCCGCCCCATCCCCTGCTCTGGCCACCACCATGCGGGAGGGGATTTTAAAAAGCCTGTATCAGAGATGCCCCTTTCACACCTTCTGACTTGCTCCTAATTGTAGGGACGCTGCCCAGAATCGGCAGCGGCTTGGAAAGGAAGTGAAGCCGGCCAGCTCCCTAAAAAGAAGCTTCCCTGGAGGAAGAGCATTTTGAAACCAGTTAAAATTCAGCGTGCCGATGTGTATGCACGCTACGGAGGCAACCCTTGGCACGCCCTCCCCCCCGTCCCACGTGTTGCATACCCCACAACATTTCTCCCATAAAAATAGGGACAGCCTATTCCAGTGATGGCTAACCTTGACACTCCAGATGTTTTGGGACTGCAACTCCCATCATCCCTGACCACTGGTCCTGTTAGCTAGGGATGATGGGAGTTGTAGTTCCAAAACATCTGGAGTGTCAAGATTAGCCATCACTGTGACCTATTCCATCAACCTGGGACCCAGGTGGCGCTGTGGGTTAAACCACAGAGCCTAGGGCTTGCTGATCAGAAGGTCGGCGGTTCAAATCCCTGCGACGGGGTGAGCTCCCGTTGCTCGGTCCCAGCTCCTGCCAACCTAGCAGTTCGAAAGCACGTCAAAGTGCAAGTAGATAAATAGGTACTGCTCCGGCGGGAAGGTAAACAGCGTTTCCGTGCGCTGCTCTGGTTCGCCAGAAGCGGCTTAGTCATGCTGCCCACATGACCCAGAAGCTGTACGCCGGCTCCCTCAGCCAATAAAGCAAGATGAGCGCCGCAACCCCAGAGTCAGACACGACTGGACCTAATGGTCAGGGGTCCCTTTACCTTTTTTATGGGACAAAGGACCGGATAACATCCATCCTTTATGATGCTTTTAAAGCATAGCTGTGAACTTTCAGATTTGAAAATAAGGGATTTTTCCGAACTTTCGGATTTGAAAATAAGGGATGCCGTGAGGGAGGTGCAATGGCACCAAGTAGCCTCGCCACCCTGCGATCCAGAGTCTGCACGCGAACGGGTGAGCGAAAGAGCGAGCGCATAGACGGCAGCAGGCCCGGTGCTTCCATTTAGGCGAACTAGGCAACTGCCTAGGGCGCCAAAATGGAGGGGGCGCTGGCCAGCCTGCCCCCCGCCCCCGCCCCAACCAGCGGTGGAGCGAGCAGGTTGGGGCGAAAACCGCGGCGGCGGGGAGCGCCAAAATGGAGGGGGTGCTGGCCAGCCTGCCCCTTGCCGCCCGCCGCCGCCCCAAGCAGCGGTGAAAATCGCGGCGGTGCGGGGCGCACGGCGGTGCGGGGTGCACAAAAAAACCCCTCGCCTAGGGCGCAAAACCCCCTAGCACCGCTCCTGGACGGCAGGCAGGCTGTCTGTCTGGTTGGGCGTGAGGGTCTGGCTGCACAAGGCATGCAAGCTCCGCCCCCAGTTGGTCTCAGACTCCTTATTGGCAGCCGAGCAACGCAGCTGAGGAGCCTCCCTGGCCAGCAGGGAGGGAGAGGAGCTGCTTTCTTTGAAATCCAGAAAATTTAAGGGATATCAACGATCCGAGATAGCAGCGGGAAACGGCATTGGAATAAGGGAGTTTCCCGCAAAAAAAGGGAGGGTTGACAGCTATGTTTTAAGGGCGGGGGGACTAGAAACTCTGTAAAGGCACCTGGAGTCACACGTCCCCGGAGCGCACTAGCTCCCCAACCTCCGATCCCATTTCTGGAGCTGGGGTAAAGGTAAAAGTAAAGGGACCCCTGACCATTTGGTCCAGTCGTGTCCGACTCTGGGGTTGCGGCGCTCATCTCGCTTTATTGGCCGAGAGCCAGCGTACTCACCCCGTCGCAGGGATTCGAACTGCCGACCTTCTGATCAGCAAGCCCTAGGCTCTGTGGTTTAACCCACAGCGCCACATGGGTCCCTGGAGCTGGGGTGCCTACTGCTAACTTCCAACCTCGAAACCAGTGGCAGCCCAGAAGAGCAGGCAGGAGAGGCAGAGTCCCACCTCACAGGAGGCTCCTGGGGCCTCTGTGGGTTCCACCCAGCACCCCGACTCTTCACCAGCACGTGCAGGAGCTGGTCAGGATGCTCTGCATGTGACGGAGAGCCCTTCCCACTGACTCACGCAAGCCCTGTCTGGCTCTCTCACCCCACAACCCGCCAGGAGTTTCCCCTTCCATAGCAACCGGCTGCCTCTGGCAAACAAAACCGGGGAAGAAGCAGCAGGCGGCAGAGGCAGAGTCCACCTCACTGAGCCCTCGGTACCTGACACGCCTCGGAAAGGAATGTGCGCCGCATTCTTGGCCTGTGTGTACGGGAGGAGGAGGAAGTGAAGCAGGGAGAGAATGACAGCCTCCTCCTTGCCAGTTCATCCTCATGGTTCTCGCTGCCTCCCCCCCCCTTGCTGGTTTTCTCCACATCAGACACCGGCATAATTTCACATGGCAATGCAATAATTATCGAAAAGCAAACAACATTCTTTCCCTTCCTTTTTAGGAAGGAAAAAAGAAAGCTGAAAATACACCGGGGAGGGCTAAAAGGCCAATTTTTTTTTGAGTTTGGAATAGCTTGCAAACTTTTTAAAATTTGCAGCCTTTTAAAAAATAAAAATAAAAACCTGTCCCTAAGCTCCAATAGGGTTGCTAACTCTTCCTCTCTGCCCAGCTGTCATGTGTTTAAGAGCTGGAATGTTTTTAACTTCTTATCTCCATATTCCAGGAGGATAATTTTATTTCAGAGCTTGGAACATCCGAATTGCAAAGCAGGTTCAGGATTGCCTTCCTTGAAAATGGAAATGAAACTTCAGCCACTATTATTATTATTATTATTATTATTATTATTATTATTATTATATTCCACCTCTTACCCAAAGGCCACAGGGTGGTTTACAAAACACAAAACTCATACCATAATAACAAGCAAAAACTACAAACTCTCCTTCCTTCCCTGCTCCCACAAAGTTTAAAAGGCCATAGATTGTTTACTTAGCCAAAGGCCTGGGAGAAGAGGCACATTTTCACTTGGCGCTTAAAGATATGCAATGAAGGCTCCAGGAGAGCCTCCCTGGGGAGAGCATTCCACAAACAGGGAGCCACCACAGAAAAGGCCCCGCTCTTGTGTTGCCACCCTCTGGACCTCTCGTGGAAGAGGCACCCGAAGAAAGACCTCAGATGATGATTACAGAGTCTGGGTTGGTTTATGGAGAGAGGCCGTCCTTGAGGTATTGTTGTCCCGAGTCGTTTTAGGACTTTATAGGGCAAAACCAGCACTCTGAATTGGGCGCGGAAACTAATCGGCAGCCCATGTAGTTGGACCGGGATTGGTTTGGCAGTTGTGGGAGGAGGTGCAGGGGCAGCCAGGCTGGGGGAAGAGAAAGCGGTCAAACCTCTGCCAGGCACCTGCTTCTACTGGTGAAGCTTTTCTGCCAGCTTGTGTGATTTCCCACATTGGCGGCACAGGAGGGCCCCTTGGAAGATCAAATGGCAACCCTAAAAGCCCAGCTGGACCTAGCAACTGCCAGGGGCTCTGTTACTGCACTGGGGCTGCCTTCCCCAACCTGGTGCCCTCCCGATGCATTGGCCTCCAGGTTCCACCAGCTGCAGCCAGTATGGCTATTTTGGGCCATAGCCTGTGGCTGTGTTGGCTGCATCCGATGTGAGTTGCTGTTGAATACACAGGGAGGGCATCTCTCCTTCGCTCCAGGATCAGCGCTTCAGTTTTGCCATCATGCCATCAGAATGCCTCTGGTGGCTGGCAAAGGTAGCGGGCAGAAGCTTCCTGATAGCTCTGCGGGTCTCACCCAGCCCAGCTTGCATTGTTCTCCCTTGAGGTGTTTTGGGGCCACCTCTGGCAAGTCCGCAAGTTATTTTCTGTAGAGCCATGAAACAGAGTCTAGAAAGCAGAACCAGCTCATAGCTGTCAACTTTCGGATTTGAAAATAAGGGATTTTTCCCAACTTTCGGATTTGAAAATAAGGGATGCCGTGAGGGCAGTGCAATGGCACCAAGTAGCCTCGCCACCCTGCGCTCCAGAGGCTGCACGCGAACGGGTGAGCAAAAGAGCGAGCGCATAGACAGCAGGGAGGCTGTCTGGCTGTCTAGTTGGGCGTGAGGGTCTGGCTGCACAAGGCATGCAAGCTCCGCCCCCAGTCGGTCTCAGACTCCTTATTGGCAGCCGAGCAACGCAGCTGAGGAGCCTCCCTGGCCGGCAGGGAGGGAGAGGAGCTGCTTCCTTTGAAATCCGGGAAATTGAAGGGATATCAACAATCCGGGACAGCAGCGGGAAACGGCATTGGAATAAGGGAGTTTCCTGCCAAAAAAGGGAGGGTTGACAGCTATGCCAGCCATGCCAGTTAAAATATCTATATTTCAATGCAAAAGTGTTCGATGTTTGTCCCCAGGAGGAGGAGGAAGAAGAAGAAGAAGAAGACGCAAACACTTTATTTTTGTTTGGTTTAAACGTTCACAAGTGCACTCAGTTGTTGCAGTTGCCAACGAAAGCATGACACTCTTGAGCAAAGGTGAAGCCACACGTCTCTTTTGCTGGTTTAGCAAAAGCAGAATTAACAACAATTAGGCGTCTTGCCGCACCCAGCCCTGGCAAAAGCTCCTTCCTCCATCGTTCACAGAGCTCACTCTTGGGCAATAAGATTGGTTGCAGGCTAGGAAGGCGATGAGACTAGGCAACTGGTTCTTGCAGGAGCACAACCTCCCTGGCACTGATTTTAGTGCAGAGGCGCAGCCATGAAATAATACTGCACAGAGACCACTCGGATGCATGTACAAAGACCAGTTGTGTGTGCTTTTGCTGCCCTACCAAGCCAGGTTTAAGGTTCCAGGATACCTTAAGGACCAAAACCGAACCCTCAGAACCCAGCCTGACCACTGAGAACATCCAGAGGAACGCTGCTAATTGTGCGCGCATACACACACACACACACACACACCAGCTTTGTTCTTGGGGTCAGGTGCTGAGGTCTGCCAGCCGATCTCAGGCTGTGGAGCCCCCTCCCAGCAGAGATTCAGCATACCTCCTCCCAACTGATTTCCGGACATCTCTACAGGACTTTGACGAGGCTTTGTAGTTGCTTAATTCTTTAATTTTCTGATCAGTCAGTCACACTCGTGATTTTTCATGTTTCGATGCTGCATGTTGCCCTGATACCTTATAATATGGGGGGGGTACACGCGGGTGGCACTGTGGGTTAAACCACAGAGCCTAGGGCTTGCCGATCAGAAGGTCGGCGGTTCGAATCCCCGCGACGGGTTGAGCTCCCGTTGCTCGGTCCCTGCTCCTGCCCACCTAGCAGTTCGAAAGCACGTCAAAGTGCAAGTAGATAAATAGGTACAGCTCTGGCGGGAAGGTAAATGGTGTTTCCGTACGCTGCTCTGGTACACCAGAAGCGGCTTAGTCATGCTGGCCACATTACCCGGAAGCTGTACGCCGGCTCCCTCGGCCAGTAATAATAATAATAATAATTTATTATTTATACCCCCGCCCATCTGGCCGGGTCTCCCCAGCCAGTAAAGCGAGATGAGCACCGCAACCCTAGAGTCGGTCATGACTGGACCTAATGGTCAGGGGTCCCTTTACATTTACCTTTACAGAAATACTTCTATAAACAAATAAATGTCTTGCCCAGTGAGCTTCTGAGAATGCAGCAGGCTGGGAGCGCCGCCTGGTCCTTCAGATTGCAAAATATCCTGGGTTGACCTTGCCTGGGCTGCCCTGTCCACGGAAGTAAACAAAGGCATTGCACACACCCCAGGGACTGGAGTCAAAGGTTCCGACTCCAGCCTGGCTACTCCTATTCCGAGGGAGCAACAGAGGCTGAAGGGAGCCCTTCCCCCACCTACTCATTCCACCCTACCTCTTGAATTCATTCTTGGCTGAATTCCGAAGTGACTCCTGATTTAGACCAGGAAGCCAGTTCGGCTAGAAATCCCTCCAAATGTCCCTATTTTCCAGGGACAGTCCCGGATTTACAGAAGCCATCCCAGGTTCTGATTTGATCCCGGAATGTCCCGCTTTTCCTTAAAAAGGTAAAGGGACCCGTGACCATTAGGTCCCGTCGTGTCCGACTCTAGGCTCATCTCGCATTATTGGCCAAGAGCTGGCGTACAGCTTCCGGGTCATGTGTCCAGCATGACAAAGCCGCTTCTGGCGAACCAGAGCAGCGCACGGAAACGCCGTTTACCTTCCCGCCAGAGCAGTTCCTATTGATCTACTTGCACTTTGACGTGCTTTCGAACTGCTAGGTGGGCAGGATCTGGGACCGAGCAATGGGAGCTCACCCCTTTGCAGGGATTCGAACCGCCGACCTTCTGATCGGCAAGCCCTAGGCTCTATGGTTTAACCCACAGCGCCACCTGGGTCCCCATTTTCACGAAATCAGTGTTGGAGGCTATGGAGTTATGCGACCCACGAGCCAAGGAGATATGTAACTATACAACCTTTAGAAGACATCTGAAGACAGCCCTGTATAGGGAAATGTTTTTTTTTTAAATGTTTCATTATGTATTTATATATGTTGGAAGCTGCCCAGAGTGGTTTGGGCAACCCAGTCAGATGGATGGGGTATTATGATTATGATTATTAAATAGGATGTCCTTATTTTCATCAGTGAGATGTTGGAGGATATGGAATTGTGGCTCTAAGTAGCCAGCTACGGTTCTGGGGGAAGCCATTCATTCTTCTTTAAATGTATGGAGCCCATCTCCGAAGCCTGAGGATCCAGACCTGAGTTTGGAGGCCTTTCGCCTGCCGTCCGGGGGGGCTCGCGCTAGGGGCTCCGGCTGCGAGGCTGAGCTCCAACGCCTCCCGTCACCACTGATTAAGCCAGCGGGGCAAGATGCGGGCAAGCTGAGGCCTCTGCACCTGCCCCAGCCAGCCAGCTGCTCTCTTCCCCTTGCCCAAAAGCTCTGGCTGAGCAGCCCTTAAAGAGGCAGAGCAGCTCTCGGGTCCACAGCAGGCTTCCCACCCCCCCACCCCCGCTTTCTATCCCTTTTGTCAGGGAAGGAAACGCAGGCAGCCAGAGCAGGAAGGGCTGGCGGGAACCCACAGGCAGAGTGCAGGCATCTCCAGTTACGAGCAGAAGGCCTTCTCTGAAAACTGCTCCAACCCTGAGGATGTTTCTACTGCCCTGCTACTTTTCTGTATGTGGGGGGCAGTGCCGGATTTACATATAAGCTAAACAAGCTATAGCTTTGGGCCCCACTCTCTTGGGGGGGGGGCAAAAAAAATTAAAGGGGAAAAAACTGGATGTACATTTCCAAAATATAAGATAAAACCTACATACATCAACAGTGTTTTGTGTTGTGTAGACTCCTATGATGTAAGCCTATGGTACTAGCCTGCTCCCTAAAGTATCACTAGTTTGCTCATTTTTATATATAGGGTGCCTGCATTCTGCATGGACTGGTTGTATGGCAAAAGGCTTTAGATACCTATTAGGTCCATAAATTATAGGGGCGCGGGTGGCGCTGTGGTCTAAACCACAGAGCCTAGGGCTTGCCGATCAGAAGGTCGGCGGTTCGAATCCCCGCAACGGGGTGAGCTCCCGTTGCTCGGTCCCTGCTCCTGCCCACCTAGCAGTTCAAAAGCACGTCAAAGTGCAAGTAGATAAATAGGTACCGCTCCGGCAGGAAGGTAAACGGCGTTTCCGTGCGCTGCTCTGGTTCGCCAGAAGTGGCTTAGTCATGCTGGCCACATGACCCGGAAGCTGTACTCCCTCGGCTAATAAAGCGAGATGAGCATTGCAACCCCAGAGTCGTCTGCGACTGGACCTAATGGTCAGGGGTCCCTTTACCTTTAGGTCCATAAATTACCATATAGCATATATTCAACACAAAAAACAGCGACAATTTGTTGTTGACAAAGGACAGCTGGGCATATAAAGGGCCCCATTATCTTCAGTAGCTTAGGGCCTCATCAAACCTAAATCCGGCCCTGGAGGGGGGGGGTCCATATAAAGTCCCCAAAGTGACCCCTCCCCCCCGGCTATAGCATTAGCCAATTCTGTCTGTAAAGACAGAAGCGGCTGGAACAGTTGTAGACTTGGAAGGGACTCCAAGGGTCATCTAGTCCAACCCCCCCCCACAATGCAGGAATCTCAACTACAGCATCCATGACAGATGGCCAGCCAACCTCTGCTTAAAAACCTCCAAGGAAGGAGAGTCCACCGGCTCTCAAGGGAGTCTGCCCCACTGTGAAACAGCTCTAACTCTCTAAAAGTTAAAACAAAATAATAATAAAAAAATTCCTTCCAGTAGCACCTTAGAGACCAACTAAGTTTGTTCTTGGTATGAGCTTTCATGTGCATGCACACTTCTTCAAATACACTGAAACAGAAGTCACCAGACCCTTACCGGTATATAAAGGGAGAGGGTGGGAGGGGTATTCCTCAGAAGGGTGGTGGGAATGGGTGATAGGCTGATAGCTGTGGTAAACCTGATGAGGACTGTTAACGACTGCCATTAGTCTTGCAGGAAAAAGCAAGGGGTGAGAAGGTTAAAAATAGCTTTGTCATGTATAATGAGATAAGAATCCAATGTCTTTGTTCAGTGTTCAGACCAGGTCTCTCCATGGTTTTAAGCTTGGTAAAGGTAAAGGGACCCCTGACCATTAGGTCCAGTCGTGTCCGACTCTGGGGTTGCGGCGCTCATCTCGCTTTATTGGCCGAGGGAGATGGCGTACAGCTTCCAGGTCATGTGGCCAGCATGACTAAGCCACTTCTGGCGAACCAGAGCAGCACACGGAAATGCCGTTTACCTTCCCGCCAGAGCGGTTCCTATTTATCTACTTGTACTTTGATGTGCTTTCGAACTGCTAGGTGGACAGGAGCTGGGACCGAGCAACGGGAGCTCACCCTGTCGCAGGGATTCGAACCGCTGACCTTCTGATTTCTGACATTCAGTTATAATAAGATAACTTTGAGATCTTGTATAGAGTGTCCTGGGAGATTGAAGTGTTCTCCTACTGGTTTCTCTGTCTTGTGATTCCTGATGTCAGATTTATGTCCATTTACTCAGTGTATCTGAAGAAGTGTGCATGCACACGAAAGCTCATACCAACAACAAACTTAGTTGGTCTCTAAGGTGCTACTGGAAGGAATTTATTATTATTATTATTTTGTTTTGACTATGACAGACCAACAAGGCTACCTACCTGTAACTGTCTCTAAACGTTCTTCCTGATGTTTAGTTGGCACCAAGGGAACCCAGGGAGCTCTCCCTTCCCAGTGGGGCCTTCTCTTTCGCATTTCATCTCTGCCCCCCACCCCACCCCCTCCGTCTTGGCATGCCAAGGCTCTTCCTTGGTGGGGGTGGGGAAGTGCGCGGGGTGGGGGGGGCAGATCTTTTGCTCCAGCAGTAAAAAGCTGAGCTTTGAAATTCCGCTGCAGGATGGCGAGCCTGGGTGGTGAACAGTTTTACAAGCCCAGCTTCTTTCAAAAAAAGAAGACGACATTGCCCCCGCCCCCTTGTATAATCATTAAGGGCCCCCCTTTGACAGGAGGGAGGCCAGGAAGCATCCTTGCTAATGGCTGGGGGAACAAACAGGCCTTGGTTGGGGAGGTGGGGTGGAGTGTTGCAAACTGAGGGCTATTTCCTTGCTCATTAAACAACCACAAAGACGCAGCTCAGCTGGTGGGGGGGGGGGAGGTGTGATGGGGAGGGGGGCAGGGGGCTGGTGGAGGTGGTGGTCCCCCCCTTCCCTGCTTTTCACATGCAGAAAAAGCCCCCACCCACTCCTCCCTCCCCTGGCCAAAGAGATGGTGCTTGAATTGACATCTGGCTGCTACACCCACCAACATGATATGCTGCATTTTCAGGTTAACTGGCAGCCCAATTTTTTCCTGTGTTAATCTTTGTAGTGATAAAAGCTAGGACTGGTGCAAATGTGTTACTTCTAATTTGAAAGGGTTCAGGTGGGTGTCCCCCAGCTAACTGAAGGCTGCATGTATACAGGGTCTCCTTTTGGGCAGGGGGGGAGAGCTGCTCTTCTGTGTCTCCCTATTCTTATATTGAGCTCTTTTTATCATAAGCAAATGTCCCACTGGATCCGTTAAGTTCTGGGCACCACAATTTAAGGAGGGTGTTGACCAGCTGGAACACGTGCAGAGGAGAGCGACCAAGATGATCAAGGGTCTAGAAACCATGCCTTGTGAGGAACGGTTGAAGGAGCTGGGTATGTTTAGCCTGGGAAAAGAGGAGACTGAGAGGAGATATGAGAACAAGTCAAATACAGTTGCACCTTGGATCTCAAACGCCTTAGCTCTCGAACAAAGCGGCTCCCGAATGATCAAAACCCGGAGGTGAGTGTTCCGGTTTTCGAACGATTTTCGGAAGCTCCTTTGCTTTTGAACGGTTCCGGGAGCCAGAACACATTCTGTTCGAGAACCAAGGTATCTCAAGGGCTGTCACATACGGTAGAAGAGGGAACAAGCTTGATTTCTGCTGCTCGGCAGGGTAGGACTCAAACAAGGGAAAGTGTTTCCTGACTAAACACCAGGAAGAACTTTGTGGCAGCAAGAGCTGTTTGACAGTGGAATGGTCTGCCTCGGGAGGTGGTGGACTCTCCTTCCTTGGAGGCTTTTAAACCGAAGTTGGATGGCTGTAGTTGAGAATTCTGTATTACAGGGGGTTGGACTAGACCCTTGGATCCCTTAAAGGTAAAGGTAAAGGGGACCCCTGACCATTTGGTCTAGTCGTGTCTGACTCTGGGGTTGCGGCGCTCATCTCGCTTTATTGGCCGAGAGCCGGAGTACAGCTTCCGGGTCATGTGGCCAGCATGACTAAGCCGCTTCTGGCAAACCAGAGCAGCGCACGGAAACACCGTTTACCTTCCCGCCGGAGCGGTACCTATTTATCTACTTGCACTTTGACGTGCTTTCGAACTGCTAGGTTGGCAGGAGCAGGGACCAAGCAACGGAAGCTCACCCCGTTGTGGGGATTCGAACCGCCGACCTTCTGATCGGCAAGCCCTAGGCTCTGTGGTTTAACCCACAGCGCCACCTGGGTCCCTGTTACTGCTCTCCAATTCTATGAGCTGAAGAAAGGAGCAGGGCCAAGGGAAAACTGCTCAGACCCAGGCGCTTTAGGTAGGGCACAGGTGGAAGTCTGTCCATGCTTTCTTTTGCTCAGTTGTGGGCTGGACCTGACTGGGCTCATTGCTGAAGGAATTTGGCACCTCTTAGAGCAATCTTTAAGTGAGCTCCAGAAGTCCCCCCAAACTGCAGGAGGTGGGAATGTGTTAAAAGGTCCTTGTGAAGTGACAGACAGGATGGTGATGGCCTTATGTTTCCCCTTCACTATATGCCTTCCTCGCCAATCTACTCCAGTCCAGCTGCATTTGGGTAAACATTGCTTGGGCGGGGAAACTGCATGGCGAACTTTGAAGGATGGTTTGTGTGTGGTTTTGGAAGGCACAAACTGGACAAGTTCTCCGTTAAACGTGGATCTGATTTCTGCCCCCTCCCTTCTTGGGAGAGCTCACCAGCTCTGGCCCCAAGCTGATGCAAGCTCGCAGCATCCACCCAGCACCCTTCCTGCTGGAGCGGGGAAAGGGGTGTAAAGGTTAACAAGCCCCTTAATTGCTAATTGCTGTGAAATGGGCAGGCAGGGATGGCGGCTGCCTTTCCCTCTTTGCTTTGCCAGCCATGAGCCCAGAGGGGAGCTTGCTGGCCGGTCAGGACCTTGAGGGAGTGGTGGTCTCTAGCATGTTGCCCGGTCTCTTGTTGGCACATTGTTTTGGAAGCTGGCCCTGGGGTTTGAGGGATGCCAACTGCTGCACAGGCTACAACAGCTGAATCTGGGAACGCATCCCCTTGGGGTTGCTTTCCGCAGATGCCGCAGGAGTATGCTTCTATTGTTTGTTTGTTTATGTTTATTATTACATTTATATTCCATCTTCCTTCCAAGGAGCTCAAGGTGGCAGGCACCATTCTCCCCTCCCCAATTTTATGTCCACAACAACCCTGCAAGGTAGGTCGGGCTCCAGCACTGCAGTTCCCAGCACCACCATCGTCCACTCTCCAGCTAGGACTCCTCTGCCTCTAACAATAATTCTGGTAGTAAAAAGTGGTGCTTTTCCCAACGTGAAAATGCAGAGCAGGTGCTTCCCTCCCTTGTCCCAGGCACAGAGTGAGCTGCTGCGCAAGGATCGGGTGCAAAGGGTCAGAAACTATCCGAAGGAAGTGAGCCTGTTTTTATTCTACAGGCCTCTCTGGATTAAATCAACCTCCCCCAAGCTGGTGTCCCCCGGAGAGAGAGTCATTTATTTTGGCATTTGCGCCCATCATACAATACAAAAACAAACAAACGAGAATCAAATAAAACAGCGGCGCCGTACAAGCCGCAAGTAAGATCGCACAACTCACAAGGGCCAATATTAGCATTTCCGTAAAAACATATCTCAGAGGAATTTTAAGGTTAAAATTTAGGCACCAAAACTAAAATCAATGGGTGTCCCCCAGATGTTTTGGACCTACAACTCTCATCAGCCTCCAGTAACATAGAAGAAGAATAAGAGTTTGGATTTGATATCCCGCCCAGAGTGGCTGAGGAAACTCGGCCAGATGGGCGGGGTAAAAATAATAAATTATTATTATTATTATTATTATTATTATTATTATTATTATCCCGCTTTATCACTCCCCGAAGGAGTCTCAAAGCGGCTCACATTCTCCTTTCCCTTCCTCCCCCACAACAAACACTCTGTGAGGTGAGTGGGGCTGAGAGACTTCAGAGAAGTGTGACTGGCCCAAGGTCACCCAGCAGCTGCATGTGGAGGAGCGGAGACGCAAACCCGGTTCACCAGATTACGAGTCTACCGCTCTTAACCACTACACCATACTGGCTCTCATGGTCCACTCGGAACCACAGGGCGGGCACCAGCTTGGGGAAGCCTGGCATTGAAGTCTTGCAAGGTTCATTGGGTTCATTCAAATTATAGGAACTAATTTGGAGAGCGTTTGGGTTTGCTTTTTCGGCTGTTGTTCACCCTGCAAGATTTCTTTTCCTCTCCATAGAGCTTCTTCTGCCTGCATCTCCCCAACTTATTTCTCTGGGTGAGAGATCCATTTTCATCTGGGCAGAAGTCGTCTTCCTTGGCCCACCTCCAAGGAGGAGAAGGAAGGAGGGGGGAAGAGACAAAGCAACAGATTAAATTTGAGGGTTTGAGGCAGATGTGCAGGGAGTGTGATCTGCCCCTGACAAGTCCAGGTGTGGGGAGCGAGCAAGGAGGGGGTGGAACAAAAGGCGGAAAGAAGCGTTGAATGGGATTTTTAATCTTGGCGCAGATCCGGGGTGGGGTGGGCAGGGGTGGGGTAGAGATTTGACTGCTAGAGGCAATCACATAAACGTGTGTGGGGCGCAAACTGTTAAGGGTCAAAATTATTCCGCCTGGGAAGCTAGACGGATCCACCACAGGCCCTGCAGCATCCGAGTGAGTCTGTGCACAAGGAGCCAGCTGGAACTGCAACCAGGTCATTCTTTTCCTCCGTGTGGGTCAAAGCTGGTTTTGGAGGGGGAAACACATCAAAATACATTATTTCCTTAAAAAAACAACAACCCAGGATATGAGTTGTGGGCCAGCGCTTTCCCCCCAGAAAAATAGGTGCCTGAACTCACCATGAAGTTGTTACAGTAAGTTGCAGGGCGACTCGGGGCAGCCCTGAACGGATGCCGGTTTGATAGCAGCTGTGTTCATCAGCCGCGGAGGTGCTAAAAACTACGGCAAGCTGTCTCCCTAGCTGGTTTGGGGGTCGCCCCTGGTTCTGGCGCAGGTCAAATAAATACTCCCCAGCCTCCCTTCGGTGGCTAGGGCGGGTGGCTAGGGCAGCTCAGAAGGGCCCTCGTGCAAACACGCCCACGTGCGACGGTAGAGGCCTCTCTGGAAAGCTTAAAACCCACTGCTGCTACATGGGAGACGGATCGAAGAAAAGGAAATATGAATTGGCCCCGTCCCATAGCTTGACCAAGGAGCTAGGCGGAGCCATAGATCTAAAACAATATTTTAAAGGATCCATCTCATCCAGGATATAGTCTCTTTGCACCACTGCCTTCGGGTAGAAGATATAGAACAATTAGATCAAGAACAAATAGAATGAAGAACAGTTTCTACCCAAGAGCTATAAGCATCTTAAATGCTGTAACCAGATAATATGACCTTGGAGAGCTGTGATGGGTGTGTGTGTGTGTGTGTGTGTGTGTGTGTGTGTGTGTGTGCGTGCACGTGTGGCCTTTTTGGTGTGTGTGTGTGTTTGTGTTTTGTGCTGGGGTTTTTTTTCTTTTTCGTTGCACTTGTATAGCGTTGTGCTTGTACTTGTGCAATGACAATAAATAAATTATCTATTATCTATTATCTATCTAAAAAAGCTGTAGACTCGCACACACTGGCCAGCTTCCGTTTTGACTCGAAATGTTCGTTTTGGGCTTCTCAGAAGTACATGAAGGGAAGGAGTGGGTGGAGGGGGCACCGGGCAGCAGTGGCACCCACCTGAGAGGTGCCAGAACTGTGCTCCGGCTGAAAAGAAGAAGCATTGGTTGTGGCTAAGGCAAGCGGTGTGCAGCACACTAGATGCAGAGCAACGGGTTTGCGAATGCAGCTGGAGGCTTCCTTCATGTGCTCAACTGGCTGGGGCAGCCCTTGTTTCTGGACCCTAAGACGCTGTCCCTGTCCTTACCTGTTGGGGAGGCCTTTTAAAAACGTTGCCAGAGTTCACGTGGGTACGTTATCAGAGTTCCCTGCCCCTTTGTGTCAGCCCTTGAGAGTGAGACAAAGGTCACAAGAGACAGGCAAGCCAGGGGAGCCCGCTGCTGTGTGGGGTAACACAGAGAGGAGTGTGGGGTTCAAGGAAGGAATGAAGAAATCTCTCATCCCAGGCAGGAGAAGGATCACATTTTTGTTGCTGGGGTGACAAACATCGCAAGGAATGCTCTGGAGGGTGAAGTTCCCGTGCATGGAGAACTTCCTCGCCTGGAGGGTAAATTCCACAGGATGACACCACCAGCCTGAACCCAGGAAGAGATGCCCCCCTCCCTCTCGTCCTCCCCCCCCAGGGCTAGGAGCTGGGAGGTGACTGTGCAAGGGAAGGCAGGCAAAGGGAAGCTGCAAGCAGGGCCAGCGCGTCCATTAAGGTGAACTAGGCAGTTGCCTAGGGTGCCAAAATGGAGGGGGCGCTGGCCAGCCTGCCCCCCGCCCGGTGCCGCCC
This sequence comes from Darevskia armeniaca, assembly GCA_034641395.1. NCBI lineage: Eukaryota > Metazoa > Chordata > Lepidosauria > Squamata > Lacertidae > Darevskia > Darevskia armeniaca. Next base: position 597,331 of record JAWWNF010000204.1, read on the forward strand.
CAACCAGCGGCGGAGCAAGCAGCTTGGGGCGAAAACCGCGGCGGCGGGGGGCGCCAAAATGGAGGGGGGCGCTGGCCAGCCTGCCCCTCACCCCCCCGCCGCTGCCTCGGTGCCACCGCAACCAGCGGCGAAAACTGCAGCGGCGCAGGGCACCCGGCCAGGCAGGGGGCGGAGCACCGTACATCATGCGCAATGACGTCACGTGGCCCGCCCCCTCGCCTAGGGCGCCAAAATCCCTAGCACCGGTCCTGGCTGCAAGCCATGTGGGTGGATTCAAAAGAAGACCCCTCTGAGTTCCTACTCCAGCTTTCCCACCAGGATGCCCAAAAGCCTGAGCCTTTGACTTTCCAACCTAGCCCATCTCCAAAGCCTTTCCTTGGTGGTGCCTCCTCTGAGCCCCCCAAGGCGTTCCCAGTATTAGCAGGCATGGAGATAGAGCAGGAGTTGGGTCTCCAGCAACTGAGGGCAAGCAGGGAGAAGGGAGGGGGCCAGTAGATTCTAGTTGGCCCAAAAGCCCAGTGGGTCCCTTCAGACATCTCTCGGATCTGCCAAGAATGCTGCTCACAGAGAGAGGCAGTGCATGGCCTCAGGTTGTCTTTTGGTGGAAACACCGAGGGGTTTTGGACACCGCTGGTGAGGTGCAAGGAGCAGGTCAGTAATAATTCACTCAGAGTTAGGGGACACTGTTGGTGAAGAAGAAGAAGAAGAAGAAGAAGAAGAAGAAGAAGAAGAAGAAGAAGAAGTAGAAGAAGAAAAAGAAGAGGAGGAGGAGGAGTTTGGATTTGATATCACTACCCAAAGGAGTCTCAAAGGGGCTAACATTCTCCTTTCCCTTCCTCCCCCACAACAAACACTCTGTGAGGTGAGTGGGGCTGAGAGACTTCAAAGAAGTGTGACTAGCCCAAGGTCACCTAGCAGCTGCATGTGGAGGAGCGGAGACGCGAACCCGATTACGAGTCTACTGCTCTTAACCACTACACCATAGCTGTCAACCCTCCCTTTTTTTGTGGGAAACTCCCTTATTCCAATGCCGTTTCCCGCTGCTATCCCGGATTGTTGATATCCCTTAAATTTCCCGGATTTCAAAGGAAGCAGCTCCTCTCCCTCCCTGCCGGCCAGAGAGGCTCCTCAGCTGCGTTGCTCGGCTGCCAATAAGGAGTCTGAGACCGACTGGGGGCGGAGCTTGTATGCCTTGTGCAGCCAGACCCTCACGCCCAACCAGACAGACAGCCTGCCTGCCGTCTACGCGCTCGCTCTTTCGCTCACCTGTTCGCCGCGCAGCCTCTGGAGCGCAGGGTGGCGAGGCTACTTGGTGCCATTGCACTGCCCTGGCGGCATCCCTTATTTTCAAATCCGAAAGTTTGAAAAAATCCCTTATTTTCAAACCCGAAAATTGACAGCTATGCACTACACCACACTGGTGAGGTGGTAATAACTCACTCGGTGTCAGGGAAGTTAACTCTTTATTCAAAGAAACAAACAGCTCAGGCCTAGTGAGCACGGCAACTCTTCCCAGAAGCGTACCCTCCAAGTGTCCCGATTTTCCAGGGACAGTCCCAGAATTACCAAAGCCATCCCAGCTTCTAATTTGATCCCAGAATGTCCCTTTTTTCCTCCGCCAGCACTGCCACCGAGCTCGGGGAGGAGGAGGAGCCAGCACTTGTCCCGAGCAACACCAACGGCAGCTGCAGCTCTTTGCTGTAGGGAACTGCCTCAATCCCTGAACACAGAGGACCGTGTGCATTAAAGCCAAGGATGGAGGCTTCCCAGGGCCGGTAATCCTCCCTTCAAGCCACAGACTGCCTTAGGCGGACCTCTCTGGCCTTGCTGTGAGAGAGGATGAAAACATTGGGAATTGTAAAGCACTCTGTGCACCGAGGAGAACGGCAGGAGCGGCACAAACGACATGTTTCTCCGAAGTCACCCCGGGGACCCAGAAACAAGATCTTTGTTCGACAGAAGGCGCACGTGTGACCTCTTGGCCCGACCACAGAACTGACGTAGAGCATGGCGCTCTCTTTGCGTGATAGGATTGGCCCTGGGGCGCTTTTTCAAAACAGGCCAGGAAGATGCCCGCATCTAAAAAGGAAACGCAGGTGTCTGATGACAGCAGTAGCTAAATGGCCGGTCACATACCCCAGGACTGACTCCGGAGAGAGGGGGCAGAGGGGGGGGAGGGAAGCCTGACCAATTGCCCCACAACCCCCCCAGCAGTATTTATTGAGATAGTACACCCAAGTCACTGCATTTTAAATGATAACGTTTTAAAGCCCATTCGCCTATCTGGCTATCATTGGCTAAACCCTGCAGAAATTGAAGGTGTCCATTTATTAATGCTAATAAATAGCCTAAACGTCATGTAACTGAAACAATGGCCTCTTTCCTTCTTGGATCCCTCTTCCTCTTCCAATCTACTGTCTCCTTTGTACTGAGGTCTAGACTGCAAGCACCTCAGGGCAGGGACCTCTCCCCGTATAATTTGTAAAGTGCCACACACAGAGAGAGATTATTCCTGTCTCCATTTCCTTTGCGCAAACTTAAATAGCTTTCTTGTTGGTTTTTGCCCATTCCCACGCTGTACCCAGCCATTCTTTAGCAGTCGGAATTGTCATTTGCTTCCAATATCTGACATTTGTACATATATCTGTGCATAGCAATGTTTAGCTTTGGGGATAAAAGCAAAAACGGAGCCAGCTTTGCCTCTGAATACCAGTCGCTAGCAATCCCAAGTTACTGTGCTCAGGTGCTGCTTGCAGGATCCCCAGTGGGGCCTCTGGTTGGCCACAGTGAGAGCAGGATGCTGGGCTGTTCGGGCTCCCTTGGTCCTGGGCCTGCTGCTGCTTCAGAGCCAGTGTGATGTAGTGGTTAAGAGCGGTAGACTCGTAATCTGGTGAACCGGGTTCGCGTCTCCGCTCCTCCACATGCAGCTGCTGGGTGACCTTGGGCTAGTCACACTTCTTTGAAGTCTCTCAGCCCCACTCACCTCACAGAGTGTTTGTTGTGGGGGAAGAAGGGAAAGGAGAATGTTAGCCACTTCGAGACTCCTTCGGGTAGTGATAAAGCGGGGTATCAAATCCAAACTCTTCTTCTTACGTTCTTTCTGACCTGGGTGCCTGAGCACGATTCTACCCAGCCACAGCTGGGCAGACATGGGATGAGTTGCAAGCCTCAACGGAGTCTACTTGTCATTTGTCATGGCCAGTTTGGCCAGTTCACATGGGCAAAGCAGGACAGTGCTGGGCACTCCCCTAGCTTAAAGCAAAACACATGTCCCCTTCTGTCCACTCAGGATCCACATCTGAATTATAGCTGCAGGGACACACACAGTGCTTTTTTTTTCTTTAAAAAATGTTTAGGGGTATACTCTCATTTTCCTACTCATATTGAAATACTGCCCCTCAACGAGGCCAAACTTAGATTCACAAAATGTTTAGGGGTATGCGTACCCCTGTGCATCCCCAGAAAAAAGCACTGTGTGTGTGTGTGTGTGTGTGTGTGTAAATGAGGTACCTGACCAGTGCCTGACCATCACTGGTCAAAGCATAAGGCCCTTGTCCGACATATACACACACTTTTTATTAAATTTTCTGTTTTACAATTTAAAATACTCATTTCAACATCCTTAAAATATCAATGACTTCCCTTCTTCTCTTTCCATGGTTCATTTTGCGTATCATAAATCCCTGCATACTTTACAAAAACTAAACCATTCAGTATTCCATTATTGCATCCATCAAAACCTATTCACACTGTTGAATTTATCTTAATGCTGCCCACGTTTTCAGGTGTACACAATTTCCCCCATATATTCAATCATCGTTTTCCAGTCTTCTCTAAACGTATGTTCTTCTTGTTCTTATTCTATATGTTAAGTCTGCAAGCTGCGTATATTCTGTCAGCTTAAGTTGCCATTCTTCTTTAGTTGGGACCTCGCTCGTTTTCCATTTTTGGGCTAACAAAACATGGGGCCGCAGTAGTAGCATACATAAATAACCTTTTTTGACACATGGGAATTTCAAGAAGGGATTTCTAATAGCTTGTGCGAGGCTTGTTTGGGTGCAGGATAGGGCTGCCGTATACCCGAGGGAGAAATTTCTGAAATGTGGTGCTTTGTCTTGGAGCAACAATTTGGGGGGTCTTCTTTAAAAAAAAAAAAAAAGCTCCAATAACTTTCAGGGTGTCCTGGTTTTTACTTTTTAAAATATGGCAACCCTATGCAGGAGCCGCCAGTGAATCTTCCAATAATAATAATAATAATAATAATAATAATAATAATAATAATAATTTATTATTTATACCCCGCCCATCTGGCTGGGTTTCCCCAGCCACTCTGGGCAGCTTTCAACAGAGCATTAAAATACAATAATCTATAAAACATTAAAAGCCTCCCTAAACAGGGCTGCCTTCAGATGTCTTCTAAAGGTCTGGTAGTTGTTGTTCTCTTTGACATCTGAAGGGAGGGCGTTCCACAGGCCGAGAATGCCCTCTGCCTGGTTCCCTGTAACCAGCCTTTAAGGCAGGCATAGGCAAACTTCGCCCCTCCAGATGTTTTGGACTACAATTCCCATCATCCCTGACCACTGGTCCTGTTAGCTAGGGATGATGGGAATTGTAGTCCGAAACATCTGGAGGGCTGAAGTTTGCCTGCTTTAAGGCTTGGAAGGCAGCAGATCCAGATTGTCACAGGCGGAACTGAAAATGAACGGCAAGGGCAGGAGGCAAAGGAGAGGGCTGGGGAGATGGAGTTGCCCAGGAGGCAAGGCAGGGAGCAGAAGGCAAAGAGTCAGCAACGCTCCTGTCTCTCGGCTGACGCCCAGGCAGGCGATTCTCAGGCTTGGGAGCCATTTCTGTGCAGCCCAAGTGATTTATCACCCACTGCCAGGGCACCCTCCTCTCCAGAGGCCTACTTGTGACCAGTCAGACCTAAGAAGACGTCCCTGTTAGCTTTGCCTGTTTCAAACTGGGGAGACTCCACCCTCTCCTGGGAACAAACTGGTTCCATCCCCTGGCAGTGGCTGCTGCTTCTTCTTCTTCTTCTGGTTACAAAATCTCACCATCTCTGCCTCCTGACCTACTTTCATGGGTCACAGCAGAGAGCAACATCTTCCCAGCTCCCTGTCACCTTTTGCCAATGCAGCAGCCTCCTTTGTGCAAATATCCCTGGGGCAGCCGGAACCGCTGAGGGCTTAAAGGCCAACAGTTCCACTACCAGAACATTCCACATTCATCGATGAGTTTGTGCAAAAGTTTGCATGTTTGGATTCAGGGCCACACTCAGCCTATTTAGAGAGCTTGATGTGAGGAGTTGTTGTTGTTGTTGTTGTTGTTGTTGTTGTTGTTTTACATGCCACCCATCTGACTGGGTTGCCCTACCCAGCCACACTGGGCAGCTTCCAATATTTAAAAGGTCATGCAACGTTGATAGGCCACTATAAAAGAAGCTAATGAATAAGAATAAAACAGCAACCTGGAAATATGAAGATCTTAAACCGTACGTCCACAGCAATACAGTAATAGTACCACTGTATTCCGCTCTGGTCAGACCTCACCTGGAATACTGTGTCCAGTTCTGGGCACCACAGTTCAAGAAGGATACTGACAAGCTGGAACGGGTCCAGAGGAGGGCAACCAAAATGGTCAAAGGCCTGGAAACGATGCCTTATGAGGAACGGCTTAGGGAGCTGGGTATGTTTAGCCTGGAGAAGAGAAGGTTAAGGGGTGATATGATAGCCATGTTCAAATATATAAAAGGATGTCATATAGAGGAGGGAGAAAGGTTGTTTTCTGCTGCTCCAGAGAAGCGGACACGGAGCAATGGATTCAAACTACAAGAAAGAAGATTCCACCTAAACATTAGGAAGAATTTCTTGACAGTAAGAGCTGTTCGACAGTGGAATTTGCTGCCAAGGAGTGTGGTGGGGTCTCCTTCTTTGGAGGTCTTTAAGCAGAGGCTTGACAGCCACCTGTCAGGAATGCTTTGATGGTGTTTCCTGCTTGGCAGGGGGTTGGACTGGATGGCCCTTGTGGTCTCTTCCAACTCTATGATTCTATGATTCTATGATTCTATCCCTCTGTCCTGGTGTTTCTGTCCCCTACGCTGGCGGGAGGGCACACTGTCAGTGGCAACAGAGAGGGCACTCTGTATATGCTCTGAGGCACCCTCTCTTTATTTTCATTTCAGTTACAGTGGTACCTCTGGTTACGTACTTAATTCGTTCCAGAGGTCCGTTCTTAACCTGAAAACGTTCTTAACCTGAGGTACCACCTTAGCTAATGGGGCCTCCTGCTGCCACTGCCCGATTTCTGTTCTCATCCTGAAGCAAAGTTCTTAACCTGAGGTAACATTTCTGGGTTAGCAGAGTCTGTAACCTGAAGCGTACGTAACCTGAAGCGTATGTAACCCGAGGTACCACTGTACTCTAGGGTTGAGTCCTCCTGACATTTTAAACAGGTTCTGGGGCTGAAACCTGCCTCCAGTTAAGCCCTAAGAAACGCACTTAACTGGCTTCTGAGGTAAATTTCAGGAAATGCTTCTGCTCAGAAGGAAGAGAGACCTTAAAACAAAAGCAGAGAGGGCACTAAGGGTTCCTCCGTGTGTGTGTTCGTGTGTGCGTGTGTAGTTAACCCTGCACAGATGAGGCACCAGGGAGCCACTGAGGTCAGGCTCAAAGGGCACTAGTCATGAGTCAGCTCCTTCCAACCCTTCACAAGTGCTGGGTTTCACTGTACGAGCATCAACTCGCTCCGGCTCCTTCCAGGGAAGAATGTTCCACAACATCCCTGGGTAACTTGTTCTGAGGTTGCCCAACCATTCTGACTAGGAAGTACCTTGAGACGGGCGTACCTGGCTGGGTTGCGCCACACATCTCTCCCTTGGAATTCTTTTCTAACGAGAGAAACCTTTTGCCAAAAATGTCCTGCCCCACATCAGTCCTCCCATCTGTCACCTTGGAGGTACGAGGCCGATGACCCGCCTTTCAGCTGGGACTTGTGGGACCAGAGGCGGCATCATCCTGAGCACCCTTCAAAGGCTGGTAGATCTTATCGGTGAGGCTCAGTTAAACCACCGCAAACTGGGCATCACCTGCTCGTTTTCAAGCATCTCATGGAGGACACTTTCCTGCAGGTTACCTTCTGCAGATTGCCAGCTGCACATTCCACCGTAAGGCACCAAAATGCTTTGGAAGTGGCCTTACTTGGGGATTAACCCACAACCGCTCGAGATGCATTTAGTGCAGTTTTAACCTCCCTGCCTTCACACACAAGGCCTCGCCTGCGGACCCTGAGGCTGGCAGCTGCTGCTTTTTGCGGCAAAAGCCAACAGCTGGGTAGAAGGGGCTGAAGAGGCTTCCTGGCATCTGCACCTTGCGTGCCGGCTGCTCTCTTCAAAACAAATTGCTGTTACGGCTCTGGCTGAACCTTTATGATCAGTTTTCCCGCTTTCTTCTATCTGGGATGGCGTTTGGCCTGCGGGCCTCACCTGAACTTTACAGGCTCGCTTTTCCTCCTCCGTTAATATTTATAGTGGCAGAATAAATGCCACGCTGGTTTATATTTTTAGAAGGGTCACCTAGAACTAGAGGGGAGGGGTGCAGAGGACAGGAGGGAAACAATAATTTCTCCAAAGGGATGCAAGAAAAGCAGGCAAAGTGGTCCTTGGGGGAGAGGGTGGCGACTAGGCTTGCTGTTAAATGCCTCTTTGCATATAATGTGCACATTTAAAAAACAAACGCAAATAGCAGCTGTTGTGGAGCGAGCGTTGGGGCTGTTAATTAAAGGCAAACCGCAAGAAGCCAAATGGTGATACGAGAAAGGAAAAACAATCTCTATCAATACGGAATTAAACAGAACCTCAAAGTATTGCAAGCAAGGTGACCAGGGGTTTGGAGCATGGAAAAGCCAATGTGTTTGGTTTTTTTTTTAGTTTTAGAAAAATAATAAAGGTAAAGGTAAAGGGACCCCTGACCATTAGGTCCAGTCGTGACCGACTCTGGGGTTGCGGCGCTCATCTCGCATTATTGGCCAAGGAAGCCGGCATACAGCTTCCGGGTCATGTGGCCAGCATGACTAAGGGCGCTTCTGGTGAACCTGAGCATCGCACGGAAACGCCGTTTACCTTCCCACTGCAGCGGTACCTATTTATCTACTTGCACTTTGACGTGCTTTCGAACTGCTAGGTTGGCAGGAGCTGAGACCGAGCAACGGGAGCTCACCCCGTCGTGGGGATTCGGACCGCCAACCTTCTGATGGACAAGCCCTAGGCTCTGTGGTTTAACCCACAGCGCCACCAGCGTCCAATAATACCACCTACCAATTGGAACATTGAAGTTGCAAGGATATAATTTTATGTCTCATAAATGCATCAATTTATTTCTATAGATAATTAAATGATGTGCATTGCCAGATCCTTAAACTGTTTTATGATGCAATGTTAAATGTAGTTTGGTATTTTGATTTTTAGGAAGAGAAAATGGTGTCTGGCGGGGCGGGAAGGTTTATTAAAATTATGCTTGGCAAGGAGTAAGTGAGCTTCCCACTCGCATCCCATTAGACTAGATTGCAATAAGTTTGGCAGCAGATCCAGGACAGGCAACAGGAAGTGCTTCTTCACATAACCCACACTTCCATGTTTGCACCCTGCCCCCAAGCAGCAGCAGCAGCAGCAGCAGCAGCACTTACTGGCTGGGCTAGATTTAAGAGGTGACTGTTCTCATTTCCAGCATTTATGCCCCCACCTTTCTAACAAATATTCAACGCAACTCAACTGCAAGGAGGTGGAGAGGCCTGCACGTGGGTATAGGGCAGGATGGCGAAACAGAGCCTGCATGTTCAGAGGCAGTCTACCTTTGAAAAACCAACCGCTGAGGCCAAGTGATGGCAGAGTGCTGTTGCCTTCATGCCCAGCCCCAGACTTCCTGGGGGCATCTGGCTGGTCACGGCGAAAAGTAGGTGGGTAAAATGAACCACATCCTCAATCTAACCCAGCAGTGCTCTTGACGTGTTCTTAAATCAGCCCACAATACACTTTCTACTTCAGAAAGGGGGAAGCAAAACCGGTCTTCGTTTGAGCTCGTTGATTTTTTTTTGAAAAGCATTTTGAATGCCAGGGGTCCATGACCACCTCTGAGCATGTGCAGAGTTTATTTAGTGAGAGCGGACGTAGTGCAGCACCTGCTACAAACTTGGGAATATAACCGGTATATATTTTAAGTTTGGCCATGAACTGAGGGGCTGCAAGCCTCACATCTGCAATGCCAGAGTTATGAACAGTGGTCTGTCCTACAGGGCTCTAGGACGGATGACCAAGGATTAAATGATGAGGCTCTTTAAAACAGAAGGTCGCAGTAGGTGATCTGAGCAGGCACCCTAGCATTTGACCAAACCACCAGCTTTCCCAAAGGAAAATCTTTTGGAGAGAAGTATCCCACCTCGCTCCCCGTTGGCAGTGCTAAAAAAAAGTCTGTCCTCCAGAAGTGAGCTCACTTTTCACCTGGATAAAAGTGTAGAGCTGGGATGCCAAACTTTAGACGAAAATTGTGAAAAATTCTTCCCATACCTCCCTTTGGCTAAAATTCTCTGGGGAAATGATTTCTGCATTAGGTCACCCAAGAGGAAGGCGAACAAAAGAGGTTCTTTTAGAGGTGAATTTACTGATGTCATCCTGCCCACGTGTGCCTGTTGGTGAATGAGAGAGACAGGGAGAGAAGCTATTCCTGCAGAACCCAGATGCAAAGGTGGCTGCGTGGAGAGACTCATCACAATCTCTTAAAGCAGCCATTACTTGCCTCGTGCGCTCCATAAATTTCAGACTCGCGACTCCCCTCAGGTCCCAGCAAGTATGTCTTTCAAAGCATCCAGAGCCCACCAGGTTGGGAATGCCTGTCTTAGATCCACCAAAGAGGCCTGTTTGGATTCTTGCCTCTTGAGTGCCAAGTTTGGATATCAGAGGCATGCAAGGAAACTGTCCCATGGCTATGGAAGGCTGGGGACAAGCCCAACTCAGGCCTTTTGGTGGTGACATTTCAGAAGTGATGCAGCTAAGATCACGCTCACTGACTCTTCGAGAGGGGTCTGGGAGAAGAGAGATGATCCTGAACCAACCCTAAACTCTATCCAATGATTACTACAAGGCCCACATTGGGGGGGGGCCTACATTCCCCTGGAGGGTGGGGCAGAGCAACGGACATGACTCTTACCATTGTACAGCGTTAAGAGTCAGGGCAGCTACGCTTCCACCATCACAGCAAAAGGCAAGTGTTTTTCTCCGTCCTCTTTCCAGGCAAAGCAAAGGGGCATCGTCTCAGTTCAAGGACCCATTGCAGCCAGGCAAAAGGACTTGAGGAGGGCCATGGGCATAGCCAGGATTTTTGTTAGGGGGGGAGGCTTTTGGTGGGGGAGCCAGAACCTCAGATTTGTATTGCTTTTGATTGATTTAAGGGGGACAGCTGCCCCCCTTGGCTATGCCCATGAGGCATAGCAGCTCTGGGAGGGGTGTGGCCTCAGAGATGTCCCAAGGGCAAGGCAGAGATTTCTGGAGGCACATTTGGCAAGAAAACTGAAAGATTAGTTACAAAATACCTTGAAATACATTGTACCCAGGCCTAATTCAAGGTGTCGGTACTAGTGTGGCTGATTATCAAAGCATTTACAGTGGTCCCTCGACTTATGAGTGACCCGACTTCCGTATTTTTCGAGTTACGAGTGAAAAAAGTGGCCGCGCGCTTACGAATTTTTTCGACCTCCGAATGGAAATCGTTGCCGTTTTAGATGCGGTTTCCTCGACTTACGAAGTTTAGATGCATTTTTTTTTTGACGTACGAATTTTTTCGGTTATTTTTCTCCCAATGCATTCCTATGGGGACTCGACTTATGATTTTTTCTGATCTACGAATGCCCATTCGGAACGGATTACATTCGTAAGTCGAGGGTCCACTGTATTATTATTATTACTGCTACTACTACTACTACTACTATATTTATTTATACCTTTCCTTTTACCCTGTTGCGACTCAAAGTGGCTTACAGATAAAAACAAAAATTGCTAAAAACATAGAAAAACCAACATAAAAAACAGCACACACGCACACACACATATCAGTGCTATTTTTCTGGAAAAAGAGGTGCCAGAACTCACCATGGACCTTTGTCCTCTTATAACGGCAATGGCACCCACCTGAGAGCTGCTGGAACTAAGCTCACAGGGTGGTTTACAATATAAAAACACCGTAACAAACATAAACAATACCCCCCGTTATTTTATACACATATAAAAGATCTATTAAAACCATACAGATAATTGCAGCACATCACCAGCCTTCTCATTAAAAGCAGTCAGTTCCCCAAAGCCTGTTGGAACAAGGTCTTCACCTGCTGGCAGGACGGCAGGGAGGGAACCAGTCTGGCTTCCCTAGGCAGGGAGTTCCAGAGTTGTGTGTCTGGAAGCAGCTGACGAGCATTTCAAGGGCTGCCTTCCTACCTACCTACCTTGGTTTTAAGTTCTGCTTGAGGTGCCCTTGGTGAGTGTGGTCTGCGGAGCAACCGCACAGAGCAGGGCCTTCTTGGTGGCTGCACCCCAGTTATGGAACTGCCTCTTTGTGGAGATCTGGCTTCCCTTCCATGTTGCTTTCGTTAAATGCACACTTTTCCAATGCAGACCTTTGAACATAAAAGGAACGTCTGCTGCATCTGTTTACTGTGCTAGTAATACAGCATATTTCAAATACTGAGACTGACCTTGGGCAGTCAGCACCTGTCAGCCTAAGCTAAACAAGGTTGCTATCGCGTGGATTAAGGGGGGGGGGAGAAGAAGGAACGCCACCTTGAGCTCCTTTTAGAAAAAAGTGGGTTTATCAATGCAAATGCATAAATAAACAATATTTTGAAGGAGGCATCAGGAGGCATGCAGCATTGCAAGGCTCAAACTCAATGCTGATTCCCGCAAACAATGGGTTGAGGTGCTGCGCTGTCACGGAACATCAACAAATATTCCAAGCGTTCAGGCTGAAAGTGCCGACTTCGTGGGAACCGAATAATCAATACAATTGGGGAAAACCTCACGGGCTGAGGAACAGAAGGGCCTGTGTGTCATTCTGAAGAAGGGCCTCAACTGGCCAGGAAACTTTGGAATCTGGGTCAGAGGGGCTACAGAAGTAGGGGAGGGGGGCCCCTGCAGTCCACATATCGCTTTGCAGTAACCAGGCAAATGCTTGCATGCTGACCCTTCCAAGGGGTAGCAATACAGCATGCCTCAAAACGATTTGCTAACATTATTTTGGTCATCCTTGTGGCACAGTTCTGTAAATTAGGTCCCATTTATCCTACAGCGTGCAGGATTCTTTAAAAACAACAACAACACATTATATGGATTTTGATGTGACTATTCAGTGTGTACCCAGGGAGAACCCGAGCATCGCCATCCATAAGGAAACTGCTCTGATAGCACCTCTGCCTCTGCACAGCCCAACGGAGGCTTTGCCTTTGCCTATCCCCTGGGAGCAGAAGAGCCTGGCATGGGGAGGAGAGCCAACTTTCCAGGGGACCCCCGGGGTCGAGGGTGAGTCCCGGGCCGGGGTGCGCAGGGGCCCGCCCCGCCAGGGAATGCGATCAGAGCCGACTGGGGGGAAAGGGGACCCAGGGACTCCTTTGCTCCGCGCCCCGTCGGGCAGGACTCCGGGTCTTGCCTGCGCCTGCGCCCCCTGCATCGCTCTGTCCCGGCCCGGACGGCAGCGCGGGAGCGAGGCGAGAGGCGCGCGGCCTGCTGTGGGGCGTGGCCCGCGTGACGTCAACATGGGCATGAATGAACAGGGCGAGAACTTTCCCACCAGCTCCCATTGAGCTTTCCGGAGCTGCGGAGGCGACACGGCTTCTGCCCAGGCGCTTCCTCGACGGCGGCAGAGAAGCGAGCAGCCAGCCAGCTAGGCAGGAAGGCTCTGCTCCGGGCACAGCATGGGCAGCCTCCGTGGGGCCGGCGCCCCTCTCCTCGTCCCCCTCCTGGTCCTGCTCCAGGCGGCGCTCCAGGGCGCCCAGACCCGCGAAGGTGAGAAGCTCCTCCTCGGCCCGGCGGGACCCTCCTTCTCTCGCTCCCCCGACGCCGCGCTCCGACGAGCCGGCTTGAGCGCCGACGGAGAGCCGCGCCGGGGAAGGAGAAACGCGCACACGGCTGTTTGCCCTTCCTGCACCCCGAGACGGAGCGGGACATGCTACCTCTTGGCCGGCTTCGGGGCTGGCGGGCTGAGGGTCGTTTCTGCTCACAGGCATGGCAAAAAAAAGTTTTTTTCCTCGCTTTGGCGAATTCCGGTGCCCCCTGCCCTTCCCAAAGTCGGTGCGTAGACGGTGCGGGTCCTTCTGTGCGCGTATTTTAAACTCCAGGTGCGGATTTAAATCTTCAGCGAGAGACGGGCAAGAAGAAGAGGGGCGCGTCCGTAGGGGGGGGGAGAGCGAAGCGAGGGGGCGGCCGACTGGTTTGGAGAGGCGACGAGGCCGCCGCGGGGTTTCGGAGCAGCGGGGGGAAAGAAACGTTTCGCACCGCACAAAGCTAATGGGTGGATTTCCTTCCCAAAGGGGGCTGTGTGGACCCGGCACCTTGTGGTACTGGAGGAGCGTAGGTCTAGCGATGCCTAAGCAGAACCTCCCGGTTCGAAGGCAGTTTACCTACAAGTTCTCCGTGCTGGAAAACTAGCAGTGGGAAAGGGTCTGTTGCGCCTTTATGCCCTGTTTGGGGGCTTCTACCTGGGTGAGGTGGGCCTTGGATTGGTCTTTATCCTGTGGTCCGTTGTTCGGCCTCCTGGGATGCGCCCCGCGTTTGAGGAATGAGGCGCTGGCAACCTCTTTCCTCCACGGGTTCCAGCGCCTTAAGCAGAATGCTCTGCTCAGTCCTGCGGCCTTTCGAGTCTTGAATAGCTCCTTAAACATGCGCAAATTGTTGCGGGGCATTTTTAAAATTCCTGAGTTGGATCAATAGATAGATCTTCATTTTTTTAAAAGAGTTGCGACTTATTCCGAGGAGCGTTAGGTAATGGCCTTTGGGCAGGTGCTTATTTCTGCCTTGGGAGATCAAGTAAGTGCACATGGATGGACAGGGAAGAGGCTTGTGTCTGAAGAAGAGTTCTGTGGGACACAGAAGTTTGCATACGCCTCTGCTCCCGGCCTTTGGGACTAAGCACTTGATTTCCCCCAAATAGGAAATAGTACTGCCCACTGGCTAGAAGGCAGGAGAGCGAGGTCCCGATCCTGGGCCCTGCTTGTAACATTCAGGGAAATGCGGTGATTCACACGTCTGCCTTGCTTACACAACTGGGCCTCTGCCGCTGTGGCAGGGATGGTTCATGCCAGGTTGGGCAAGGGAGGCAAATATTCTGGTTGCCACAAGAGAAGGGTGGGTCAGGGAGGGGCGCTGAATCAACACCAGGAGATTGATCACCCACCATCTCCATTTTTTTTCACAGTGGTGCGGGAAACAGGGGCAGATTTCCTCTTAGAGAGAGAGAGATTTGGGGTTGTGTGTATGGGGTGCCATTTCCTTCTCCTTTACTCTGATTTATGCCACCCTGGAAATTAGGCAAATACTTGGTGTCTTCACGGTCTCTGTGAACAGGATCTCAGCAGTCTTGCTCCAACTCTCTTACGCAGTCGGTAACTCTAAACTCTGCTCCCTTTTGAGCAGAATCTGGGAATTCAGGAATATTTGAGCCTGGGACTATACATTTGACGTTTGGAACTTCAGGTTTCAAGGGGCTAATCCTTTCCAGAGTCAGGCTGCTGTGTTCCTGAAGGTCCTTGAAATGTGTTGGACCAGTCTTTGGGCCTATCCTGCCCTTGACCCAGGACCACAGTGGGGGGCAAGCCAGCAGCAAAATTCCTTCCAGGTTAAGCCCTTCCCTGGAACAAGCCCAGGCTTGCCCACAGGTGTGTACTTTTTCTGCCTGAAAGCCAGGATTTAAATATTTGGCCGCGGGGGATCACCCCAGAGCATATTTTCAGTGGTGCGTCTTGTCACTGGAATGTGTGGAGCCCTGTTAGTCCTTGGAGCATGTGCAGAAGGCTTTTCCTAATCTGTTTCGTCACTACAACCTGATCTGGTATTAAAACTGCTATTATGGGGCTGAGCTCCTGGGAAGCCATGGGGTTAACTGCCCCTAATCTGGTGCTCTCCTGCTGGCATGCGCTACAACTCCCAGCAGAGCTGATGGGAGCTGTAGTCCAAAACATCTGGAGGGCACCAGATGAGGGAAGGCTGCCCTGAGAAGCAAGAAGGGCTTCTGGGGCAGGGCGGGGGGGGGGATGAACCTGTGGCTATCTGGATGCTGGTGGCCAGTGGTGAGGGATTGTGGGAGCTGTAGTTCAGGTACATGTGGCAGGGCACAGGATCCCCAGCCTTGGCTTATATGACCAACCATTCCAGTCCTGGTCTTTGGATATATGTCACCCCTTTTCATGAAGGGACCACACTATTTTTGCTCTCCTTCCTAAATCTTTCTTCCCAGGGAAGGGTCGTAGCTCAGTGGCAGAGCATCTGATTGGCATGCAGGGGGTCCTGGCAGCATCTCCAGCTAGGGCTGAACAAGAGTGCCAGCCTGAAACCCTAGGGAGCCATTGTCAGTGCAGACAACACTGAGCTAGATGGACCAGAATGCCAACCTCCTTTAAGGTACAACCTCCAATTCAAAGTGTTGGTGCTGACCTTTAAAGCCCTAAACGGCCTCGGTCCTGTATACCTGAAGGAGCGTCTCCACCCCCACCGTTCAGCCCGGACACTGAGGTCCAGCGCCGAGGGCCTTCTGGTGGTTCCCTCACTGCGAGAAGCAAAGCTACAGGGAACCAGGCAGAGGGCCTTCTCGGTAGTGGCGCCCGCCCTGTGGAACACCCTCCCAGCAGAGGTCAAAGGGATCAACAACTACATGACATTTAGAAAATACCTGAAGGCAGCCCTGTTTAGGGAAGTTTTTAATCTGTAACATGTTAATGTATTTTAATATTTGCTGGAAGCCACCCAGAGTGGCTGGGGAGACCCAGCCAGATGGGCGGGGTACAAATAATAAATTATTATTATTATTATTATTATTATTATTATTATTATTATTATTATAGCTTCCTGTGTTTTCCACAAACTCTTGTGTTTATCCCGCCCCCCGCACCCACCCCTTTTAAAAAGACCTGGCAGCATGCACTACCTTTCTTCACACCTGGGCAGAGCGAAGAGGGAGGAAGCAGCAACAGTGGTATTTAGAGCAGAACTCTGGAGAATGTTGCACAGTCTCCAAAATGCAAAGTTCGGAACCGGGGTGGGTGGGAGCCATGCTCAGGGAGTCATGGAGAACTTCCTGTTTACTGGGCAGATCCCTCCCAGGCTCCCCCCCCCCCGGGAGTTATTAGAGCCCAGCTGGCCATCATTGGGGAACCCAGACAGACTCCCTGGGGAGATAGAGAGGGGGAAGCAGTTCCTTTTGGCTTGGACAGGGAGCACTTTGGAGCATGTCTGTCTGCACAAGGTATTTTCCATGCTCTCTGGTGAGCCTGCTCTTCAGTGAATGGAAAAACCCAGTTGGAACATCTAGAAAAGAAGTACAGTGTAACATGGCATGGGGTTGATGGATGTGCATGCAGGGGGAAAAAATTAATGGCATATAGCTTCAAAACCCAGCAGCATGTTTGGTCAGCTAAGGTAAAGGTAAAGGGACCCCTGACCATTAGGTCCAGTCGTGACCAACTCTGGGGTTGCGGCGCTCATCTTGCTTTACTGGCCGAGGGAGCCGGCGTACAGCTTCCGGGTCATGTGGCCAGCATGACTAAGCCGCTTCTGGCGAACCAGAACAGCGCACGGAAACGCTGTTTAGCTTCCCGCTGCAGCGGTACCTATTTATCTACTTGCAATTTGACGTGCTTTCGAACTGCTAGGTTGGCAGGAGCAGGGACTGAGCAACGGGTGCTCACCCCGTCACGGGGATTCGAACCGCCAACCTTCTGATCGGCAAGCCCTAGGCTCTGTGGTCAGCGCCACCTGAGTCCCGTTTGGTCAGCTACTTGGAGCCAAATTTTGCCCATTCGGACCCTACTGGTGGTACAGTGGAACCTTGGTTTTTGAACTTAATCTGTTCCAGAAGACCATTCAGCTTCGCAAAAGTTCAAAAACCGAGCGTCAATGGTCTGGCTGCAAAGTCAATGGGAAAAAATGAAAAACGCGGCTCGGAAGCTATTCATCTTCCGAAAATCGTTTGAAAATTGGAACGGTTACTTCCTAGTTTTCGACGTTTGGGAGCCGAAGCGTTCCAAAAGAGAGGCGTTCAGGAACCAAGGTTTGACCGTACTTGCAAAAGCAGCTTGGGAGGCTCACTTGAAGTGTCCCCAGAAAAGAGGGCTTTTTCGGAAGAAGAGGAGAAGCCAGAGTTGGCATAAGTAGCCAGCAGCCCCCAGCCAGCCACTTGGAGACAGAAGCTTTGCTGACCAGAGAAATGTGGATTATGGGTTTTGAGACACAGCCGCTCCAAGCCTTTAGCCTCAAAGGCGGCAGTAGCGCTGGCTTCAGACTCTCTTTCTCTTTTATTTTTTCGCACATTCATCAGCTTCTTTTGAAAAAGCCACTGGAGGGGGGGCGGGTCTGGTGGCGGGGGAAGAGGCACTGGTGCTGCTGCTGCTGGAGTGAGTCAGGTTCCCCATGGGGAGGGGGGTGGGCTGCCTCTTCCAAACCTGAAGAGCCCACTGGCTTGCAGGAGAAGACAGGAATGTTAATGAAGAGGCAGGATGGCCGCCTGGGCTCTAATTACGCCAGGGAGGGAGCCTAGCAGGGATCCGTCCAGTAAACAGTTCCTCTCCAGCCCTGGGCTGCTGTGTAGCCATCTCTTGTCGGTCTCTGGGGGTGGGGGTGGGCAGCCAACCCTTGAGAGTTCAGGCCTCCAAAGCAGCACCCTGAGACACACACTCTCTGATGCGTTCCTTTTTCTCCCAAGATGCCTAAAAGTAATTGGCCTTGAATGCAAAGGGTTAATTAAATCTTGTGGCAGCTCCCAGCTTGGAACTGATGGGGAGGGGCCCCTCTTTGCCAGGTGGCAGGGATGTGTAAATTTTCCTCTTCTCTTTTTTTTGTGCCGCTAAACTGAAACAGCAAAGTTTCGCCCCTATTTTCTTCGGAGCCACTGTACCGCTCTCTCTCATTACCGCACTAGGACCACAGGAAGCTGCTTTAGACAGAGTCAGGCCCTTGATCCGCCTCGCTTGGTATTGTCTGCACTGACTGGCAGGGGTTTCCTTCCTTCCTGGGACTCAGTAGGGTAGCCTTTCAGCACCTCTTCTCCTCTGCTCCATCAGCACTTTCTCAAAAGCAAGAGATGCTGGAGCTGACGTCCACCGTTTGCCTCTTAAACCTTCCTTGCAGAGCCCCAGTGTGCAGGTGCTGTTTGTGGCTCTGGGGAGTCGGGCAGATGCACTTTGTGCATGCCCAGAGAAACGTTGGCATCGTCTCGACTTGAATCCTGGCAGCCCCAGAGTTCCCCCCCCCTTTAGTCTTAGTGGTACCATGTAGTTGGCGCTGGGTTCTCTTAAAGGATGAGGTAAAGAAGGCAATTGAGGTGTAAGAGTTTTAAATGCTTTCTGTGCTTACTGTGTTAAGAGCAGTCTGTCTGGTGGCCAGTGCCAATGGGAGCCATGGACCAAAACAGGAGGGCACCAGCTTGGGCAACGCTGTTCTTGCAGATCGCGTTGTAAAGCCCAGCTCTTTGACTTTGGGCTCTGTGTGGATCCTGTTGCGCTCCTGACTAGCAGATTCCTGTGTACCACTTGGTCATAGATCCTCTGTCATGCATGGAATTGTGGGGTGGTTTCTCTCTCTCTCTCTCTCTCTCTCTCTCTCTCTCTCTCTCTCTCTCTCTCTCTCTCTCCCCCCCCCCCCCCTGTTTCCATGTGGCTAAAATACAGGCAGTCAAAAAAAAAAATCCACATGCTGGGAAGGGAGGGGAGAGCAAAGTTTAAAATTAACTCTGGAAGTTGGTGGGAAAGAAAAGCTGTTCCAGATGCTGCTTGCCTATTTATTTATTTTTATTTTAAGTGAAGAGTCCCGGGAAACCATGCAGGATGACAGGCAGGCCGTTGGGATGGGGGGTGGGGGTTGGTTGTGGGGGGGGGCGGGAGGGAAGAGAGCAATTGCTTGCCCCTTTCTTGAACAATAAATCAAAATAGCTGAATAGGTTCCGATTAGGGAAGGGAAGGGTAGCTGTTTTTCCTGCGTTTTAAAGGGGGTTGGGAAAGGAGAGGCAGTGTGGTATAGCGGTTGAAGGGCTGGGACCCCCAAGTTACCTTGCAAGGTGGTTGTGAGGATAAATTGGATGGAGGGTCTATGTACATCACCTTGAGCTGGTTGGAGGAAGGGGTAGCTATAAATGTCCTAAACGTTGTATGTGGTTATTAGTCCTTGGGGCTTTAAAATAAATAAAGTAAGTAAGTAAGTAAATAAGTTTTGGTCTGATTTGAAGGCAGCGTACACTGAATGTCAGTTCCTGGGGGACAAAGAGGGAAGGGGGAGTCGCTTTCATGCCTCGGTTGTGAGCTTCCCAGAAGTGCCTCTTTGGCCACAGGATGCCGGACTAGATGGGTCCAGCAAAGCCAGTGTGGTGTAGTGGTTAAGAGCGGTGGACTTGTAATCCGGTGAACCGGGTTCGCGTCTCCGCTCCTCCACATGCAGCTGCTGGGTGACCTTGGGCCAGTTACACTTCTCTGAAGTCTCTCAGCCCCACTCACCTCACAGAGTGTTTGTTGTGGTGGAGGAAGGGAAAGGAGAATGATAAAGCGGGATATCAAATCCAAACTCTTCTTCTTCTGGCTGTGGGTAGACAAGTATTAGAAGCCTCCATTTTCAAAGGCCTGGGATAGCTTGGAAAAACATGAGGCTCTTAGTCTCAGGGTCATGAGTTTGAGCCCCACGTTGGGCAGAAGTTTCCTGCATTGCAGGGGGTTGGACTAGATGATCCTTGGGGTCCCTCCCAACTCTATGATTCTATGCTGTGGTTGCTGAAGTCGGCGAGGGCCGGGAACTGCAGTTTTGGGTGCTTACTGGGAGACTCGGAAGGGACCTCTGATCAGCTCCAGCTCTCTGCTGCTGCAGATTCCTGGGGATAGACGCTTAGACTGGTTGCTCCTCCCTGGTCCAAAGTCCGAGAATCAATCTGAGTGTCCATGAAGAGCAGGGAAGGGCAAGAGTCCAGGGCAGAAAGAGGCAGGCAACTCCACCCGTCTCCTCTCTGAGATGCACCAGGCTAGTTTTCCATGCTGGGATATGACATTAATGAGAGGTTTAGAGCTCTGGCAACCAAACCTAGGCAGCCCATCCAAAGGCTGCATCTGGAAGAGATTTGTGGGGGGAAAGAATCTCTGGAGAGCGGCAGGCGCAAGAAACCCCAAAAGGCTGGCAGGGTTTCTGTCTGCGGAGAGACAAGCGAAAGGCCCTTGCAGAGAGGAGGGCCAGGTAGAGCTGATGGGGGGGGCATAAATCAGTAGGTAGAGCACCTGCTTTGTATGCGTAAAGCCCCAGGCGGAGTCCTAGTTAGAAGGATCGCAGCAGGCTGGCTGGAAAGGACTCTAGAGAGCTGCTGCCAGCCAGAGCAGACAGCACTGGGCCAGAGTTCGTGAAAAAGGCAACTTCGGAAGGAAGAGACCGGACAGGACACATCTGCTTTGCTTGCAGAAGATCCAGTCCCTGTGAAAGGGTTTTGGGCAACAGGAAGCTGCTGCCAGTCAGATCAGATGTCAAAGAGAACAACAATTACCAGACTTTTAGAAGACATCTGAAGGCAGCCCTGTTTAGGGAAGCTTTTAATGTCTGATGAATTATTGTGTTTTAAAATTTTTGTTGGAAGCCGCCCAGAGTGGCTGGGGAAGCCCAGCCAGATGGGCGGGGTATAAATAAATTATTATTATTATTATTATTATTATTATTATTATTATTATTATTATCCTGAGCTATGTACAGCAGCAATCTGACTTGTGATTGCAAAAGCTTCCTGAGTGCATGTTTGTTGCTTCTGCAGACCCCCCCCCCCACAAAAAACCTAAAAAACCACCAGGCCCTGGTGGTGTAGAGCCAGTGTGGTGTAGTGGTTAAGAGTGGTAGACTCGTAATCTGGTGAACCGGGTTCGCATCTCCGCTCCTCCACATGAAGCTGCTGGGTGACCTTGGGCTAGTCACACTTCTCTGAAGTCTCTCAGCCCCACTCACCTCACAAGAGTGTTTGTTGTGGGGCAGGAAGGGAAAGGAGAATGTGAGCCGCTTTGAGACTCCTTCGGGTAGTGATAAAGCGGGATATCAAATCCAAACTCTTCTTCTTCTTCTTTTCTATTTTGGCCTCTGCAGGCACCTTCCTCCAGCTGAGTATATTTGTGAAGACTTGGGGCTTTTGTTCAGTTGCAGGTGAAATACAGTTTCTGGACTGTGCCCAGGGATTGCGCTCTGGAGATGCCGTTGCTGCATGTCCTTGGCCAAGCTGGCCTCCTAATCCCTGGGGGCCACCCACCTCCCTCCCTTTCTCTTGGGAGCCCTTTGCCCTTCTGTCACAGGGCCCCCACCCTGTTCCCAAACAACCAGCCTCTGCTTTACAGCCTGAGCAGGTTACTCACCACCTTTTCCCCGTCAACGGGGGAAAATATAGAAGTAAACCAAGGAAGGAGCTTGACTACAAGATAAGAGTGAGATAATAGGGCTTCCGGATGTCGGATGTCCGAGGGCAGCTTCCTGCCAGCAGACTTTGCTCACAAAACTCTCTCGCCCAGGGAGGCACAGCCGGTGGCCACTGGGCTTTAAGAGAGCAGAGGGTGGGCAACCGTCTCCATCTTTCTGCCCTGCGAAGGAGGCAAGGGCAGAGCAAGGGCCTTGGGCACAGGCAGGCAGCTGCGCCACTCTGTTGTGCTGCTTCTGCTGAAGCAGAGAAGTCAACAGTATTTCCCAGAGCCGTGAAGCATGCAGAGAGATAACAGGCACCCTCCTCTGAGCAGCACTTTTGGACTTGCGGGAGACTTTGGGATTACTTTTTCTTTCTTTCCCTACAGTGCTCTCCGAAGCACTCAGTTGGAGAATTACAAATCTATGAAGAGCGGGCTTATCTTTGTCTAATCAAAGAGTTAAGGTGATACTGCTTGGGAGGGCCGGCTTCTGTTGATCTAGGGAGATGGCAGGGTTTTATTTTTTTTAAAAGCGTTGCACAATGGTGGAGTTAGACTGGACGCAATAGCATTTTTCTGAATGCTCAGCTGACTGCCGTGAAAAACATGCTAGTATTAAAAACAATTAACCGGGGGGAGCTGTTTTGCAACCCAAAACCAAAGGAAAGAGAAATAATAAACATATTATGTGTCTGCTGCAGGTAGAGGAGAATTAAGTGGCATTTATGGCCTGTTTTCTCACAGGCGCAATAATTTGATTAGTGTAACAAGCATGGCTGCAATAAAAACATGCTTTAAAACTAAGTGGATGTAAGCCCACCAAACTGAGCACGGCAGAGAGGCCAGCTGGAGGTGGGGGGTGGGGTGGGGAGCCACGTGAATCTGCTTCTGCAAGGTGTGTAGTTTTCTGAACTGAAACTGAAGGAAAGCACCTGCCTTGTACCAGACATATCTTCTCAATCAGCTCCCAAAAGGAAGAGGTTGGCTCTCTCCTTGCAGCCACGGCAGTGCGGCAAAACTCACTTCCCTCCTTCCCCTTAGTCAGGGACAAGATGCTGTTTTCTGGCCAACGGGGCTGCTTGAGCACTTCAGACATAGCACCAGTGCCAGATTTACGTATAAGCTAAGCAAGCTATAGCTTAGGGCCCCACTCTCTTGGGGGGCCCCCAAAAAATTAAAGGGAAAAAAACCTGGGTGTACATTTCCAAAATATGATATTAAAAAAACATAAAATAAAACCTACATCCAGCAACAGTGTTTTGTGTTGTGTCGGCTCCTATGATGTAAGTAATGGGCCCCGCCTGCTCCCTAAAACATCACTGGTTTGCTCATTTCTATATATAGGTATATCTATATCTATATATATGCTGGCCACATGACCTGGAAGCTGTACGCGGCTCCCTCGGCCAATAATGCGAGATGAGCGCCGCAACCCCAGAGTCGGACACGACTGGACCTAATGGTCAGGGGTCCCTTTACCTTTACCTTTTATATATAGGGTGCCTACATTCTGCATGGACTGCTTGCATGGCAATATGTGCAAATGGCTTTAGATACCTATTAAAGGTAAAGGGACCCCTGACCATTAGGTCCAGTTGTGGATGACTCTGGGGTTGCGGCGCTCATCTAGCTTTATTGGCTGAAGGAGCCGGCATACAGCTTCCAGGTCATGTGGCCAGCATGACTAAGCCGCTTCTGGAGAACCAGAGCAGCGCACGGAAATGCCGTTTACCTTCCCGCCAGAGCGGTACCTATTTATCTACTTGCATTTGACGTGCTTTCGAACTGCTAGGTGGGCAGGAGCTGGGACCGAGCAATGGGAGCTCACCCCGTTGCGGGGATTCGAACCGCCGACCTTCTGATCGGCAAGCCCTAGGCAAACCCACAGCCCCACCCGCGTCCCAATAGATACCTGTTAGGTCCATAAATTACCATATAGCATATATTCAACACAAAAAACAGTGACAATTTGTTGTTGACAAAGGACAGCTGGACATATATAGAGCCCCATTACCTTCAGTAGCTTAGGGCCTCATCAAACCTAAATCCGGCCCTGTGTAGCACTAGTGGTGAAATACCTGTGTGAACTACGCCACTGATCTTATTTTGGTGGCCGGGAGAGTGAAGGCTGCAGGGCTCTTCCAACAAGAGCAGTAGGTGCATCCAACAGGATAGCTCAATGTTGTCCAAATAGGTAAAAAGGACAATCATGGGAATGATAAACAGCAAAAAAGAAGGGAAATAACACCGTGAAAGACCCCTGAAACGAGGTGAACGTGTATTCAAAAAATGTGTTGAGTTACTCTCAAAAAAATTCTTTAGGGTGCTTTTAAGCAGAAATGCTCAGACACATTGTAAACTAACTCAAAAGATTATAAATAATGAAAAGCACCCTCCAAATAAACTCCAGATGATGAAAAATACTACAATACTACCTAAGTTGCTTTCAAAAAACACTTGGAGTAGTTATTGAACAGAGTTACTCAGACACGTAATAGACTGCTTAAAGGATATAAAAAATGGCAAGAGCCCTCCAACTAAACTTCAATTAATGTAATATACTACAAAACAACCTTACTAAATTACAAATAATGAAAATACTGCAAAACAACCTTAACGAGGTGCCAGCTATAAAACTCGTTTCACTGAAAGTCTAACAGTTTCCTCAGAAGGAAAAAAGAGGGTAATACGTTAACTATAATTCAAAAAGGCATAATTGCTGTTAAGTCTAAGGGGAGAATCAAACGGACTTCAAAAAGAAAACTCCCAAACAAAACGTGGTAATTGTCCACTCAAAACACCCGATTTAGCTTCTTCTCCAAGGTGAAAACCTACACTAAGGTTGAAACACAAGCCCCATAGCTTGTAAATTATTTTCAAAAGAGGCTAAGAAAGCTTTTATGATCTTATTCTTGCGAAGCTATTGCGGAGACTGATGCATCCATCCCTGCTGGACCATCCACTCCCCACTTCCCAGCCTGCTTAAACTCAGACTGGGAGCCCTGTTGGCTGGCTGGCTTAGCTGTTCAAGTTGGGACACCAACGCAGCCACAACCAGGAGATCAAGAAACCCCTTTGTGCTGCTCAACTTGACTCAGGCTCCTTAAGCGCCCTGGGGCAAAGCTGGCCTGCTGACACTGCATAGAGTCTTGTGCACCTGGGCCTGATCTGGGTAATGAGGTGGGGCAATTGCTCCTCCTGCAGCCTGACACCCACTCTGGGCGGATGTGAACACCAACCCTGCCCCAAAGAAGAAGGGCTCTTTGCTGTTCCAGATTCACCAAGCGCCTGGGGTTCCACACCGTGGTCTCCTAAGCAAGCAAACACTGGGGGTCTGGTATTATTGGGGAAGGGGGATTTTTATGGGCTTAGGCTTTAAAGACATGGCTGGTGGTATTAAATAACAGCATCCCTGAGCATGGGCAGAGTTGCTCCCTGACACCACTGAACAGCCACAGCTAGGATTTGGAGGCAGGGTTTCCTGGTCTGAAAGTGTTTCACCAATGCAAGCTGGGAGCATCTTAGTTCCCTGAGCACCCTGGAGGGGGAAAGCTACCTGCCCCTCTCCTTCCGTCTCTCTTCCCTCTACTTCTTAATAGCTTAAGAAGAAGAGTTTGGATTTGATATCCCGCTTTATCACTACCCGAAGGAGTCTCAAAGCGGCTAACATTCTCCTTTCCCTTCCTCCCCCACAACAAACACTGTGAGGTGAGTGGGGCTGAGAGACTTCAGAGAAGTGTGACTAGCCCAAGGTCACCCAGCAGCTGCATGTGGAGGAGCGGAGACGCGAACCCAGTTCACCAGATTACGAGTCCACCGCTCTTAACCACTACACACCACACTGGCTCTCTTAGCTTAGTGTGGCAGGTTGTGCTGGACATGGGACTTCATAAACCTCTATGTATCCAAATAAGCTGAGCGGTGCTGGTGTCCCCCCCCCAAAAAATCATCCCACTCTGGCATTGAAAGCTCCAGCTGTTTAGTGCGTAGTTTGGGATGCCACAACCAGGGATGTTTATACCCCTCCCAAACTCTTAATTTTATAGGATCCAACAATTTTGGGGGGGGGAAGGAGTTGGTCCTGTCTCCTTTGCAGAGTATAAAGCTCTCTTTGAGGTTGAGAGTCCTCCATGCAATAACCGTCTTTTTCTTCATATCCCTTTTCTCCTCAGTTGTCCTACTGGACTTTGCCAAGGCACAAGGGGACCTGGGCTGGCTCAATCATCCCTACGGCGCAGGGGTAAGTCTTGTTGAGTTTCTCCTGCTTTAAGGAAACTGCTTTGTGCTCGAGGTACATTTCTCCGCAAAACACAAGAGTACGCTGCACTGTAAACGCTGCCCCACCCCCGTCCTTAAGCTGCCTGATGGTGGGACCAGCCCCATGTCCAATGGATTTGTTCACAGGGCGGTGGGTTGCTAGCGGAACTGAAGCTTGGGCGTTGCTGATTATCTCGCATTATAAAAGGAGGAGGAAACAAGGGTAGGAGAAATAAACGGCAGGTATAATGACTTGGGAAATGTAGATTGAATTCTTGCATCTGCTTCAGATGCTCCATTCAAAGCAGAGGCAAAATGAGCATGGAAGGAAGAGAAGAATTCCTAAGCAAACTTTGCATTAAAAAAAACCCCACCCCAACAATATTTACATGGGATTAAATTTCTATCCCTCCCTCCCATAGGAGCCCAGGGCAGCAAACAGGATTTTAAAAATAAATGAATGAATGAATGAATGAATGAATGAATGAATGAATGAATGAATAAAAGCCATCTAACATCCTCATAGCTAAATAATTTCAAGGTTGCCAGAAACAGTATATATTTGAGCCATCGAACGCTTGGGTGAATAGAAATGTTTTAAATGCCTGTCTTGATGTTAGTGAGAGAGGAAGGGGCACCTCACTAGAGAGGGCCTTTCATAAATGAGGAGCTGCTACCAAAAAGGCCCTGTAAAGGCTCCTTGATGGTGGTTAAAGGCAGTGCATCTCTGAGTATCCGATGCTTGGAACAGTCAGTAGGGGAAATTTGTGGCCTTCGTGTCTGACTTAGCAGCTTCCCAGGACAGCAGATTAGCCATAGCTGAAAATAAAGGTGCTACATTTGCATGGCACTTGAACCACAAATAGTGTCTGCTTGAACCTATTGTTTCAAAATCCGTTTCCCCCCCCCCCCCGTGTGCCACTGTTTCCAGTGGCAGTCACTTCCACAGATTATTACTGTTGTGTATTGATTCAAAGGGTTATCATATCTGTATTACTATTGTCTGTAATCACATTAGGGTAAAGTAACTGCCTTCCTGTCCCAGAAGGAACAGTTACTATTGGTGCATTCAAGTTGCTGTATTTGGATCCTCAGTCTTATTGGTTCCCACCAAAAAGCAGCTGTGTGATTGCTTGAGATTGTTCCCTCCAAAATGTATCTTTTCCTAGTCAGTCCTCTGTCCCTATAAATGTAGCTTCCCTACCCTCAGTTCCCCCAGTCTTGTTTGCCTGAATAAAGAGTTGTTACATGAAGACGCTGTCTCCTGCCTGCTATGTCAGAGAGCTGAAATCACTTGCTGAAATCATTAACCCACGCTACAACAATTACATGTGCAAGAAGAAACATTTCCTCTAACGACAGCCATTTTCTCTTCCCACCCCCAGTGGGATCTTCTCCAGAACGTCATGAACGAGTCCCTCATCTACATCTACTCGGTCTGCAACGTGATGGAAGCGGAGCAGGACAACTGGCTGCGGACCAACTGGATCTACCGCAGCGAAGCTCAGCGCATCTTCATTGAGCTCAAGTTCACCGTCCGAGACTGCAACAGCTTCCCCAGCGCGACCGGCACGTGCAAGGAGACCTTCAACCTCTTCTATGCGGAGTCGGACGTGGATTACGGCATCAACTTCCAGAAGCGCCAGTTCCGCAAGATCGACACCATCGCCCCGGACGAGATCACGGTGCGGGAGGACTTCGAGACGCGCAATGTCAAGATCAACATGGAGGTGCGCTCGGTGGGGCCCCTCACCCGAAAGGGCTTCTACTTGGCCTTCCAGGACATTGGTGCTTGCGTGGCCCTCCTGTCTGTCCGGATCTATTACAAGAAATGCCCTAAAGTCTTCCGCAACATGGCCAGCTTCCCCGAGACCATTGCTGGCGCTGACTCGCAGGCCTTGGCGAAGGTGTCGGGCGAATGCGTCAAGGATGCCTTGGCCAACGAGGACCTGTTCATGCATTGCAACTCGGACGGGGAGTGGCTGGTGCCCATTGGCGAATGCCGCTGCCGCGAGGGCTATGAAAAGGACGGGGACAGCTGCAGAGGTAACTAGGCGTTGCTTTTTTGTTTTGTTTTGTTTGTTGAACTTCCCAGTTGGCATTCGGACAAAGCCAAATTTATTATTATTACAAATTTATTAAATAGGTTTATAATTGGGGCTCGTCTTATATGTTTAAGGAAGCTTTTAATATGTGATATTTTAATGTACCCGTATATACTCGAGTATAAGCCGACCCGAATATAAGCCGAGGCACCCAATTTTAACACAAAAAACCTGGGAAAGCTTCATAGGAGCCACTGCCTGCCTCACTCGAGTATAAGCCGAGGGCGGCTTTTTCAGCACAAAAAATGTGCTGAAAAACTAGGCTTATACTCGAGTATATAGGGTATTTCTTATTTTTGTTGGAAGCCGCCCAGAGTGACTGGGGAGACCCAGCCAGATGGGTGGGGTACAAATAAATTATTATTATTATTATTATTATTATACACGGGGAGTGCTGAGGGGTGTTTTCTTAATTTGGAGTCCCCCAAAATAGGAGGTGTCTTATACATGGGGGCGTCTTATACACGGAAAAATACGGTACATGAGGGCCCCAGGAAATGTGTCTTCAAGTTTCTTATGGGGTGGGCTGGCTGTTCTCTTCATCTTTCATGCCACCACTTCAAATCTGCCTTAGCAGGAAGCCAGCCCATAATGTTTCCCTTCCTCTGCTTTTTCTCTGCTGTCCTGTCTGCATGGCCCCAGCAGATTACAGTGGTATCTCAGGTTAAGTACTTAATTCGTTCCGGAGGTCCGTTCTTAACCTGAAGCGTACTTAACCTGAAGCACCACTTTAGCTAATGGGACCTCCTGCTGCCGCTGCGCCACCAGAGCACAATTTTTGTTCTTAGCGGAGTTCTTAACCTGAAGCGTACTTAACCCGAGGTACCACTGTACAGTGATCCCTCGACTTACGAATGCCCCGACTTAAGAATTTTTTGAGTTACGAGGGATCAAAGCGGCCGCTGCTTCCGAATTTTTTCGACTTCCGATCGGAAGCCGCGGCCGCTTTAGATAGTTTCTTCAACTTGCCAAGGTTTTTTCGAGGTACGAATGCGTTCTCCAACGCATTCCTATGGGGACTTGATTTACGATTTTTTCGAGTTTCGACGCTCCCGGCGGAACGGATTACATTCGTAAGTCGAGGGTCCACTGTATTACTGTTTCTCAGCCAAAGTGCTTGTTAAGTATTTCACTGCTGTTGCCCCTTGGTCCATTTGTTTGGTGAAGTTTGATGTTGACAAAGGCTGCAGATATATTCTACACTTCTCCAGTCTGGCCAGAAATGTTATGCATTCAGCATTTCTTGCTGTGTGTGTGTGTGTGTGTGTGTGTGTGTGTGTGTGAGAGAGAGAGAGAGAGAGAGAGAGAGAGAGAGAGAGAGAGAGAGAGAGAGAGAGAACTGACAGTAAGTCTGAACGAAAGATTAGAGGGTTGGAATGAGTGGCAGTTTCATGCCTTGGTGTGCTCCTTCACGACATCAATGACCCCCCCTTCCCTACCCCCTCAGCCCCTTATCCTAAAAGAGCTCTCAGATCCAAATTCTGGAATAGTGGCCTTTGTGCATCAGGACTTTCTCTGCTGGACAAAGAACCTAGGAAGCTACCTAATGCCAAGTCAGACCCTTGGTCCATCCATCTCTCTCAGCACTGCTGTAGCCCCTGCACTGCCCTTCTGTTTCGGGGGGTTCAGAATGGGGAGAGAATTGGTTAAGTGGGGAGAGTGGATCAGTAGAGAATCAAGTGGCCTCGGAAGGCAGCTCCTGTCAAAGCTCATGTATCTTGAAGTTTCCAGGGTCGATTCCATTTTTTTACAAATAAAAAAACCAAACTCCTTTTTTATACTGTCATAGCAGAAATGAAGGGGACGCGGGTGGCGCTGTGGTCTAAACCACAGAGCCTAGCGCTTGCCGATCAGAAAGTCGGCGGTTCGAATCCCCGCGACGGGGTGAGCTCCCGTTGCTCGGTCCCAGCTCCTTCCAACCTAGCAGTTCGAAAGCACATCAAAGTGCAAGTAGATAAATAGGTACCACTCTGGCGGGAAGGTAAACGGCGTTTCCGTGCACTGCTCTGGTTCTCCAGAAGCGGCTTAGTCATGCTGGCCACATGACCCGGAAGCTGTATGCCGGCTCCCTCAGCCAATAAAGCGAGATGAGCGCCGCAACCCCAGAGTCATCCGCGACTGGACCTAACGGACAGGGGTCCCTTTACCTTTAGAGAGGAAGTGAGAGCAACAGCCAAGTCCCCTCCACTCACACCTGTTTTGCTCTTCTGTTCCCCACCAATCCAACTGAGTGAGCCCCCTTCTTGGGAAATGAGGAGTTGGGGGGGGGGCAGGAGGAGGCAGCCGCAAAGAGGCTTTGCTTCAGGAATGTGCCTGGGTTTTGCAAAGAGAGTGGGAGAAAGGAGATAAGGAACCTTCAAGGTTATGGAGTAATACAGGCCTCTTGAGCAAGCATTCTCTTCTCTCCAGACCCCATCAGGCTTACCTGATAGAGGCTGTTATCTCACTTCCCTCCTGCATGATATGGGAGGCCAAAGGGGGAGCCAAAACATGGGGAAGGGAGCTGCTGGCCGCTCAGTTTCTTCAGATGGCGTCTCTCCAACATCAACGAGAAGGAATTCAATTTTTTGATGGAGTGGGCAGACTCCATGACTGGTCTGGAGAGAGCAACGTACCCCTCGGGCGAAACAGGGCTGAATAAGCCTGCATTTAAGCCTGCATTTAAAGGGGGTGCGGTTTTACCCTCTTACCCATTTTTAGCCGCTCGTGGGGTGCAGTGGGGCTCAGAGAGGTGCTAAGGAGCAACTAATCTCCATGAGAGTGATGCTGGTCTTGAGACCCAGAGATAGTTCTCTTGCTGCGGGGGACTGGACGGAGGAGCTGGGGTGGACGACTGGACATTGTGTCCACTCCCTCTGTGGTTGGTCACCACCTCTTGTTGGAGTTTCAGTGCCTCTGAGCTTATGCGGAGCGCATTTATCTCACTGCCGCTCGCCCCCCTGCAACCACGTGCGGGATTTCATCAAAAGCCAAATTATTTCTTTCTCTTTCTTTTTTTAAAGAAAGGTGAGAGTGTTGCCTAGAAACACTTGTTTGATTTCCCATCTACCTGTAGTCTTGGGGGGGGGTAAGTAGGACGTGTTGGGTTGGATTTGGAAGCAGAATAGAGCATTTCTCTCCTCTCCCTGCCATTCTACAATGGCATCCAGCACCTGCCCCCCCAACCCGCCAACAGTGCTGGTTTGCAGGCCCAGCCTGGTTGCCACAGTGACAGCCAATGCCATTGTCCCACCCTCTGCATTTGTCTGGTGCTAGGGGAGATGCGGGGGGGGGGGGGCTGCTTCTGGGAATTGAAAAGAAAACAGGGTGGCCTTGGCTCCCAGAGTGATGGCGGTGGGTGGAGAGGAATAACTGCTGTCGTTTTTTCCCCTAACTCCTTTCTGCCTTGATCTCCCTTGTTACATCCCTGCCTCCCAGCCGCGCACCTAGGAGAAGTTCCCTCCATCAGTTGTCTCTTGGTGGGGAGGAACGTAGAGCCATTTCCCCCTTCTAAGCCATTTATTCCTTGAGCGTTTTGGCAGAAGCCTACCTGCCTAAGGGACCCAGGTGGCGCTGTGGGTTAAACCACAGAGCCTAGGGCTTGCTGATCAGAAGGTCGGCAGTTCGAATCCCCGCAACGGGGGGAGCTCCCGTTGCTCGGTCCCAGCTCCTGCCCACCTAGCAGTTCGAAAGCATGTCAAAGTGCAAGTAGATAAATAGGAACCGCTCCGGCGGGAAGGTAACCGGCGTTTCCGTTCACTGCTCTGGTTCGCCAAAAGCAACTTTGTCATGCTGACCACATGACCCAGAAGCTGTACGCCAGCTCTTGGCCAATAAAGCGAGATGATCGCTGCAACCCCAGAGTCGGACACGACTGGACTTAATGGTCAGGGGTCCCTTTACCTGCCTAACCCCACCTCCTTGGTTCTCTCTCTCTCTCTCTCTCTCTCTCTCTCCCTCTCTCTCTCTCTCTCATGATGGGATAAGCTGCTCCTCTGTGGGCCCCCCTCCCTCTTTTCTAGGCTGCCCCAGGCATGGCACAGCCCCCCTCCAGATCTCCTAATCCTGGCCTCCTTTCTGAAAGGGGGAGCACCTTCCCACCCCCACCCCCATTCCCTTCTCCAATGGCATCTCCACCTCCAGTGAGTCTCCAGCCCGACTCAAAGCATCCTTAATAGCAGCAGCAGAAGAAGAAGCTTCCCATCTTCTCTCCGATCCATCTGGGGAGATGTGGCAATCATACGCAGACCAAGCACCCAGCCATCTCCCACCCCCAACTTAGCCCCAAGCCTTGGACCCTTAGCAGGGGTGTCTCCAAAGACACTGGTCCTCTGTCCTATCTGAATGGAGGCATTGTGTGCCCGTGAGAGAGAGAGAGAGAGAGTGTGTGTGTGTGCATCTGTATATGAGGCTTGGGTAGGGACCCCGCTGGCTTATAAACTCGCCCTCATTAAACCAGACTGGCTGTTGATGCTGTGAATGGCAAGGGCTGACATGTCCCTTTGTCCCATTCCGCCTCGCTCTCCTGGCTGTCTCCTTGCTCCTCCAACCTTGATTCATGGCAGCTTAAATGGCTTGCCGTGCTCTCCAGATTTATCTGGCTATCTCTTGGCATCAGTGTCTGTATGATTTCAGGTGACACCCACACGCCACTCTCAAATTTCACCTGCTAAGGAATCCTGTGTAACCCCCCCCCAAAAAAAACCTTAGTGCCATAGGAAGGCCTTGGGAATCCCCTAGATCAGGGGTCAGCAACCTTTTTCAGCCGTGGGCCGGTCCACTGTCCCTCAGACCATGTGGTGGGCCGGACTATATTTTGGGGAAGAAAATGAACGAGTTCCTATGCCCCCCAAATAACCCAGAGATGCATTTTAAATAACAGAACACATTCTACTCATGTAAAAGCACCAGGCAGGCCCCACAAATAACCCAGAGATGCAGTTTAAATAAAAGGACACATTCTACTTGTGTAAAAACACGCTGATTCCCAGACCGTCTGCGGGCCGGATTGAGAAGGCGATTGGGCCGCATGCGGCCCACGGGCCTCAGGTTGCCTACCCCTTCCCTAAATGATGGCCCGCTTGGCATTCTGTCTTAACTGGGTCAAGTCACACAAATGAATTAACGGTTGGGTGGCAAGCTTCCCTTCTCCTCCAACAGGGGTGTTTCATTTTCTCGCCCTGGGTTTTTGAACGTGGAATTTCTGGGAGGAAATAGCTCCAGCGTGCTAGGCATTGCAAAGAGCACAGAGCAAGACACGCGGGCGTAGCAGCGCTTGAGTTTTCTGGCACCAACGGGTATCGGGCAAGGAGGAGACTTCAGAGTCTCTGCTTGGGGAGATCCTGGGGGTTGCAACATACTGCATTGGGGGGGGGACATTGACTTCTGCTGGCCTGGCCACCCCCCATGGGCTGTAGCTGTCTCCCTCCTAAGGCCAGTTGCATTCTGCAGCAGCCGCCGCTTCCTCCAGCGGGAGGGGGGGCGGGATTGGAAAAAGGAATTTGCCCTTTTGTGTAAAGATACTCTGACCTCCCATCCCTCTGGCCTCTGTGAAAGGGAGGCCCATGGGCAGGAAACAAAGGCAGTTTATCTTCAGGAATAAACACAGATATTCTTGGCTTCCTGCACACATTCCCGCCCCCCGCCCTTCACTCCTTTTTAGCTCCTGCTGGCAGGTTCTGTGCTGCCACCAGCCATCACCATCTCTGTGTGTGTTTTGCCTCTCTCCCTGCTCTGGCCTTCAAGTAAGATAGATGCCAAGGAGGGTTCTGTTCGCTTGGCAACTTGGGGGCTGGCTGACGATATCTCAAAAGGCCAACTGCCCACCCGCCAGAGCCTTGGCATGGCATTGTGTGCTACTGCGCTCTTGCCTACTCGTGCCGAGTGGCGTCATGTTCAGAAGGTGAATTATCGAAAAAGCACCAGGGCACCTGCCAGCAAACATTCAGCTTCTTATGTTTGTATGCAGTGGTCCAGCTCTCAGGACGTGCCTTTTGTATTGATGGTATTAGTCAGGCTGCGACGTTGAATGGGTTTGAAAGGTGTCCCCCTGATGGATCGGGCAGGAGGGCTTGATTGCTTGTTTTTTAAAAAAATGGGTGCCTTAATACAAGTGTTTATTTAAAACCGCCCATGGCAAGAGCCCTCTTGGGAGTCGTCCTCTCTCACCTGCAGGAGGGGATGCCTCTTCTGAGACTGTGCATTCATGCATCCTTTCCCAACAGTGCATGCTTTTTGCTCCAGGACAACTGTGTTTTACCCATATGCAAGCTTAACTGCCAAATCCATGCCATTGATTGACATGCGCTTTTAAATGGGTTGCAAGCCTAGTTTTTGCAGAATCGTAGTATTTTTTTTAGAGTTGGAAGGAAACCCTGAGAATTGTCTAGTCCCTGACCACTGGTCCTGTTAGCTAGGGATGATGGGAGTTGTAGTTCCAAAAAATCTGGAGTGTCAAGGTTAGCCATCACTGGTCTAGTCCATGGGTAGGCAAACTAAGGCCCGGGGGCTGGATCCGGCCCAATCGCCTTCTCAATCCTGCCCGTGGATGTTCCGGGAATCGGTGTGTTTTTACATGAGCAGAATGTGTCCTTTTATTTAAAATGCATCTCTGGGTTATTTGTGGGGCATAGGAATTCATTCATTCCCCCCCCCAAAAAAATATAGCCTGGCCCCCTGCTGAAAAAGTTTGCTGACCCCTGGCTCTAGTCCGACCCCTTGCAATGCAAGAAGATGTAGCTGTCCCATTCCTGGATCGAACCTGCAACACCGTGCTCTGACCAACTGAGCTATCCATGATCTATCTAAGATTTTAAAACTGTAATGTGAAAAAATGACCAAGAAGTCATGCTGAGGTGGCCGCTGTCCCATTAAGGCCACCTCTGGGCTATAGTTTGGAGGACTCCAAACTGATCAAGAAGGTGTTGCCATCTTACCCGAGTTTCTTAAATAGTCATCTTCTGGGGGGAGTGGTTTTGGGCTTCTGTGGATTCTGAACTGCTGTGAGGGTATCAACAGACCAGGTGGGCGGACAGCAGCAGACACCTGGTGGGCAACATCCTCTTCCATCCCCCTCACAGCCACCACTCCCTGTTAATACTTCATACTGGGGAAGCAGCTGCCGGCACACCTGCCTCTGAAAGTCCCAGGGAGAGCCTCGACATGCCCAATAATTGCACACGGAAGCGAGTCTCAGCCAAGGGTGGCTGCGCTTATCTTTTGAGGGCATTTAACCGCTCAAACTAGAAATGTGTTCTCGACTCCTTCAGGTGGCATCTGTGGGGTGGCGGTGGGGGAGGGGAGCGTTCTGGGTCCCTTGCAGCCCGGACATTTGCTGCCTCCTGACACACTCCGCAAGTCCAAGCCAGCTGGGCTCTGTGGCCTTCCTAACTGCTGCGCACCTTTTAAATACCGCTTAAGTAAAGCTTCTCTCTCTCCTCTGCGGGAGGACCAAAAAAACCCCAGCGTTCTGGTTTAAAATGGAGGGAAAGAAGCAACTTGCCTCTCTCTTTCTGCACCCCCCCCCCCCGATTGCACCCTGCTGTGGCAAAGAGGAGTGTGGGGAGGCTGTGTCAAGGCATCCTGTCTGTGGGTCATCTGGGGGCCCTGGTGGGTCTTTGCTGGAAATATGCCTCTTGCAGTTTGACCCCCCCCCCAAAAGCTAGTGTCTTGATCAGGCATAGGCAACCTTGGCTCTCCAGATGTTTTGGAACTACAACTCCCATGATCCCTAGCTAACAGGGCCAGTGGTCATCTGTCATTGATGCTTCAGCTGAGATTCCTGCATTGCAGGGGGTTGGACTAGATCAGTGTTTCCCAACCAGTGTGCCTCCAGATGTTTTGGGACTACAATTCCCATCATCCCTGACCACTGGTATTGCTAGCGAGGGATGATGGGAGTTGTAGTCCCAAAACATCTGGAGGCACACTGGTTGGGAAACACTGGACTAGATGACCCATAGGGTCCCTTCCAACTCTGCAATTCTATGATTCTATGAAATACAATTCAGTGTAAGCATTGAGGCAAAAGAGATCCTCGTTTCACGCACACACTAATAGGGTCTGAGCTAGGAAGTGAATGGTCAGGAAAG
This sequence comes from Darevskia armeniaca, assembly GCA_034641395.1. Taxonomy (NCBI): domain Eukaryota; kingdom Metazoa; phylum Chordata; class Lepidosauria; order Squamata; family Lacertidae; genus Darevskia; species Darevskia armeniaca. The sequence goes on from JAWWNF010000204.1 coordinate 633,401, forward strand.
AGGTAGTGAAAAAAGTGGATTTCCATGTTGGGATTCATTAGGAAAAGGATTTGAAAAAAGAAGTGCCAACATCATAATAGGGTAAAGGGACCCCTGACCATTAGGTCCAGTCGTGTCCGACTCTGGGCTTGCGGTGCTCATCTCGCATTATTGGCCGAGGGAGCCGGCGTACAGCTTCCGGGTCATGTGGCCAGCATGACTAAGCCGCTTCTGGTGAACTAGAGCAGCGCACGGAAACGCCGTTTACCTTCCCGCCGGAGCGGTACCTATTTATCTATTTGCACTTTGACGTGCTTTCGAACTGCTAGGTTGGCAGGAGCTGGGACCGAGCAACGGGAGCTCACCCCATCGCAGGGATTCGAACCGCCGACCTTCTGATCAGCAAGCCCTAGGCTCAGTGGTTTAACCCACAGCGCCACCTGGGTCCCGTAACATCATAATACCATTATTCAAATCGGTGGTGTGATAGCACTTGCAGTTCTGACAATCACACCTGAAAAAGAATATTGCAGAGCTGGGAAAGGCTTAGGAAAGATCGGCCAAAATTATAACAGGACTGAACAGTTTCCTCTAGGAGGAAAGAAGAGGCCGTATGCAGATCTATGGTTTTTGACACTGTCTTATTGGAGATCCTTTTTTGGAGCGAGCTGAATTCCCCACCATAATCACCTAAGCCAGTGGTGGCTAACCTTGGCACTCCAGATGTTTTGAAACTACAACTCCCATCATCCCTAGCTAACAGGACCAGTGGTCAGGGATGATGGGAGTTGTAGTCCCAAAACATCTGGAGTGCCAAGGTTAGCCACCACTGACCTAAGTACCCTTTTCTCCTTGGGGAGGCCAAGAGGAGGAACCTGCTTTGGGCACCAGCCCTGAACACACACACACACACACACCCTCCTGCCTTTGGTAGCATGACAGTTCTACAACCTGCACTTTTGTTTCTAAGCAAACTGAGAGATCGCAGACCACACACACAAGATATTGAAAGAGGTTAAGACTGGGGATGCTGTTTCTGGTAGATGCAACTTTCAAGAACCAGGCCCTCTTTTCCATTTAACAACCCGGGGGTGTATGTGCATGCGTGCGTGTTCCTTTTTTTAAAACAACAACAACCCAACAACAACCACTTGAGTGTAAGTAAAGTTCCACCTGGGGCAGAAGTTTGGAAATGCGGAAAAGCATTTCAAATAGCTAAGATTTGCTATGTTCAGGGGGGACAGTTAACAAAATGGTATTTTGTGGCTTCTATTCTGGAGCCTCAGTTACGCCAACCCAGCCTGGGACATTATCTCCCTGGTGGCATCAGGGGCTGCTGTGACCAGACAGGATGGTACAGAGTTCCATTGGGAAGACCACGGAATTTTCTCCAGGCACAAAGATGCTTCTACCACTATCGGGTTCACAGGAGGATTTTTGAGCAGGCGGTCTTTTGAAAAATAGTTTCTCTGCATTGAATGCAATGGAGTCTCTGCCTGAGGTCCACTGCATTGGTGCGATCCTGGTAGCAGTGCCCATAGGGGGCTGTTGCTTGCAAGAAAGGAGTCCTCATGCTGGCTACTGACTTAAGGCAAAGCTGTAAGTAGGGCCGCACCAGGGGCGTAGCAACGGGGGGGGCGGGGGGGGCCGCCCCGGGTTCCACCCCAGAGGGGGGGTGACACTTAAAAAAAAAAATTCTTTTTAATTTTTTTTAAAAAATTTTTTTTTAATTTTAACTTCATTGAAAAAAAGAGATAATAGACACACACACAACCCCCCACACCTCACAAAGTGGCACCATCAGAGGGGGGTGACACATTTTATTTTATTTTATTTTATTTATCATTTTTTTTAATTTTTTTTTTTAACTTTATTGATAATACACACACACACACACACACAAAACCCCCACACCTCGCAAAGTGGCACCATCAGAGGGGGGTGACACTTTTTAATTTTTTGATTTTTTTTTAAAATTAAAGTGGTGGGGGGTGACAAAAAAAATTCCGCCCCCGGGTACCACCTGGGCTTGCTACGCCTCTGGGCCGCACTGAGTGCTTTCCAAACGGGAACCGGAGGCTTCTAAAGAGCTCTTCCTTTGTAGATCCCTCAAGGAAGTGACGTGATTCCAGGGGGATTTTGATGAGCAAACTACCGAGTTCCTATGGAAGAGTTTACTCATGCAGGAAATAAGTAAGAGTTGCTCGTCTCAGGCATGGGCATAGATAGGCTGGGGCTTTCCTCTGCACGTCCTTCCACCCTCCCCTGTAATGTGCGTTCACCATGATGCATGCACAGCCAAGAGGCACACTGGAAACCTCTTAGAGGTGCCCCAGTCGATGCACACGTCAGCTTGGAGTGTGTTTTCATTTCCACTGAACAGAGTAAAAGGACCTGAGTGTGTGTCTCCTCTCTTGCCAAGTATTCTTTGAAAACTGAAGTGCTTAGTGATCTTTCGACTTACCTTTTTCTTAAGTTCTTGTGGAACTATCTTTCCCATTGAACACATGGGGAACTGAGGCTAAAAGATTGAATGGTGGCTTTGTGGTTTGATTTGAACTCGGGTCTTTCCGATAAAAGTCCTCTCTCCATACACCGGTCTGCGTTGTCTGCTGTGGGCCATGGTTAGGATCCCCAGGAAGACTAACCCAACCCTTTTCTCTTCTTTGCAGCTTGCTCACCTGGGTTCTTCAAAGAGGACATCTCCAACAACGCCTGCTCCAAATGTCCCTTGCACACTCTGCCGTCTTCTGAAGGTTCCACCTCGTGCCCTTGTGAGGAAGGCTATTTTCGGGCTTCAACCGATCCTGTTTCCCTGTCATGCACAAGTAAGTGGGAGATCTAAGCAGTATGATTGCCCCGTGTCCCAGGAAATGATAAGGACTTGCTGCGTTGGCGGCTATCCGCTTGGAGATTCATCAATGTCCAGAGGCAGTTTGCAAGTATTTAATGAAACCAAGCAACCTTGGATAAGCTACTGCTGTTTTACTCTAGGCAAAAAAGACAATCACGGGAATAACTGAATTACAGTGGGACCTCGACTTACGAAGATAATGCGTTCCGACGCGATCTTCGGTAGTTGAAAACACTCGTAAGTCGAGTCCCCATAGGGATGTATTGAGCGGGAAAACATCGTAAGTCGAAGAAACCCGCATCAAATCTTCGTAAGTCGAAGAAACCCTATTGAAAGCGGCCGCGACTTCCTTTTGGGAGTCGAAAAACACATAAGTCTGGTCACTCGTAAGTCGAGGTCCCACTGTACAACAAAGGAAATCTACACCGTGAAAGATCCCTGAAACGAGATGAACGTATATTTATATAGTGATACTCAAGCAAACAATATGTTTAATGATTCAAGAGCAGAATTGCTCAAGAGCAAAAATACTCAAAAACGTTATAAACTAATTCAAAGAAATATAAATAACTCAAGAAAACCTTCCAAATAACAAAAAATAACTCAAGATAAACTAACAAATAACCTTAACGAGTTGCTGGCTAAGAATCTCGTTTCACTGTTATGACTAACTGGGGAGTGGTCTTCTGCCCTGCATCAAAGAGACCCGTTCACTTTTTTCATTAGGCCCCTTTTTTGTTCTCCATTCACAGGACCACCTTCTGCTCCCCATGGTGTCACAGCCATAGGCTTGGGTGCCAAGGTCCAACTGCGCTGGTCCTCGCCTCGGGACACAGGTGGCCGCAAGGACATCACGTACAGCGTGTCGTGTGAGCAGTGCTGGCCGGAGTCGGGAGAGTGCCGCCCCTGCGACGCCACACTCCGCTATTCAGAAAACCCTCACAACGTGGCCGGCACTTCCCTGACCGTCAGCGATTTGGAGCCGCACGTTAACTACACCTTCACGGTAGAGGCCCAGAACGGAGTGTCCTCCTTCAGCCCACGGCGCAGCTACGGCGTCACCAGCATCAGCGTCAACCAGACGGGTAAGGGGGCCCAACGTCACAGCAGAGTGAAAACGTTGCAGATATGCACTCTCCGGTATGAGGTTGTCCTCAGAGCTGCTGCCTTCCAGCGCTGCTTTCCGGAAGCATAGGGCGGGTGCTGTTGGGGCAAAATGTGGTCTGATCCAGCATGGCTGCTCTTGCGATTGATGCCACTGCACAAGAGGAATTCCTTGGTTCTTGGCCTTTTTTTCATACGACAGCCACAGCAAAGAAACGTCTTGGCTGCTAAGGATGTGACCAGGGATTGGCCGGAAGAGCTGAGCCCTGGGTGTTTTGTGTTAGGTTTCCCAACCACCACTGCCTTTTAAAGCTTCGTTTTGACAAAAACAAAAACCTCCTTACAGGATCCAAATTTGCCCAGAGGCTCTTCGGATAGCTGGATGGGACAGAGGAGACATCTGTGTGTGTTTTAGATAAAAGGTAGCAGTGATCAGTTGTAGAGCAAGTTTAGTTTTAGTTTTTATATGCGCATAAATCAGCTAAGAGGTAGCAAGCAGTCCATAGAAAATAGAGGGCCCAATCCATAGAAAATAGTTTTAGCTCAAAGCTTAAGCCCTGTTAGCGAAAGCTAAATACACACACACACACACACACACACACACACACACACACAAATAGCCTGTCTAAATTTGAAACTATACGTATAGATTAGCATATGCTAATTTCATGTGAATTTGCTTCATTTGCCTGAAGCACATGGCCACACCCTTGTTATGAAGGCAGCTGTGCAAAGTGGGGTCTTGTGGTTTGTCTGTTGGACTTTATTTTGGACCTGGGTATTCATCAGTTAGGGACGCGGGTGGTGCTGTGGGTTAAACCACAGAGCCTAGGGCTTACCGATCAGAAGGTCGGCGGTTCGAATCCCCGCGACGAGGCGAGCTCCCGTTGCTCGGTCCCAGCTCCTTCCAGCCTAGCAGTTCGAAAGCACGCCAAATGCAAGTAGATAAATAGGTACCGCTCCGGCGGGAAGGTAAACGGCATTTCCATGCGCTGCTCTGGTTCGCCAGAAGCGGCTTTGTCATGCTGGCCACATGACCTGGAAGCTGTACACCGGCTCCCTCGGCCAGTAATGCGAGATGAGCGCCACAACCCCAGAGTCGTTCGCGACTGGACTTAATGGTCAGGGGTCTCTTTACCTTTACCTATTCATCAGTTCTGCGAATCTAATTTGAACAAACTCTCGGAAGTCGTAAGATGCCTCATTACAAATGAGGCTTTAAGAGTTTGCAAATTCTATGTGGATCTGGGGCTACTGGCTGTCTGGTGACTGGAGCAAATGTTTTTGGCTGGGGAGGGTGCAATCCACTACAGCATGCCAGACTCTTTCTCCTCCTTCCCCATGCTCAGAACCTCCGCGAGTGACATCAGTGACCATGGATGGCCGCACCACAACCAGCCTAAGTCTATCCTGGACTGTCCCACCCCGGCAGCAAAGCCATGTCTGGAAGTACCAGGTCACTTACAAGAAGAAGGTATCTGTCTCTCCTTGGTACTTCTTTGCTCTTAACCCTGAACAACGCCCTCCCCAGCCCATTTCACAGGGAGAAACCATGCGAGTTTGTGTGTGTTTCCTTTCCTTGCAGAAGGATGAGAACAGCTACTCTGTACTGCGCTGCGAAGGCAGCTCTGTGACCCTGCCTAAGCTCACCCCTGGGACTAAGTACTTGGTGAGCGTCCAAGCACTGACCCAGGAGGGTCAGGGAACCAACAGCATGGAGCACGAGTTCGAGACGCTTGATGAACGTGAGTTTTGGGGGGAGGCAAAGCTCCTCTAGTTAATGCCGAAGCAAGGAAAGTACCGTATTTTTCCCTCCATGAGACAGTAAGGGGAAATGTCTGTGCGTCTTATGGAGCGAATGTGTGGTCCCTGGAGCTGAACTGCCCAGGGGCAAAAGCAGATCGTGCTTTTTTAAAAAAAAAAGAGAGAAGGGGGTGTTGAAAGGAAGCCCGCTGAGCAGCTGCTCAGCAAACGATCGGGAGAGAGATAAGGGAGAGAGATTCCAGCCCCGCCCCCTTGCAGAGGGAGGCTGTTTCCCCAGCGACATGTGACTGACTGATTAGATTATCTGTCTGGAAACTGTAGAAATGGCTTCCTGAAGCTGCAGAACTGTGAGTTAAACCCCATAAAACAGGGTTTTTCCCCTTTGCAAAGTAAGCTCAACAACTTACAGCTCAACAACTCAAAAAATGGGGCTTTTCTCCTTTACAAAAAAGCTGCACAAATTTGAGCTGATCCTAAAAAAAATGGGGCTTTTCTCCTTTGCAAAAGAAGCTGCAGAAATTTGAGCTGATCCTCAAAAAAATGGGGCTTTCCCCCTCTAAAAACTAGGTGCGTCCTATGGTCAGGTGCACCTTATAGAGCGAAAATACGGGAAATTTTGGGGCAGGAGCAAAGTCACCAGAAGAGAACACACACACACACACACACACACACAGGCAATCTGTTTTCGGATAGCAATATTTTCCTAACCACCACCTTTTTCTTCTCTGCACCCCACAGGCTCTGATGGCACAAATACCGCTGCAGTTATTGGGGGTTCTATTGCTGGCTTCGTTGTCACGGTCGTGGTGGTGGGGCTGATTGTCGTGCTCATCCGCCGAAGGCATGTGCTTTTATTTATTTTTAATTCTGTTTGTTTAAGGCAGCGGGGCAACAATGGCTTTTAGGAGAGCTGGATGCCAACTATTCCTTTGCTTCCCACGACGTGCAAACAGGCAACTTACGGCAACCTGTTACCTCCAGTCTAGCAGGCTTTGCAGGGTTTTTTTTTTAAAATTAAAAAAATAATGATACCATAATCTATTTTTCCAGAGGCAAAAGTGGAATGAGTGTACACTTCTCCCAAGTGCCTTCAGTTTTCAGAGAAATGGTTTGCAGCAAGTGAGCATTTTTGCCAGATGGCAAACTGTCCGGTCTTTTCCTTTTTGGGGGGTTTCCTTTTTCAGAAGCAGTTAAAAAAAAAAAAAACTGGAGCAGGGAGTTCCAATGGCTCTTCCATTAGCACATGCAAATACAGCACTCCATGTCTAGCAACATCAGCATCCATCTGATGTCACAGTCAAACCAGGCTCAACATGCTAGGCTTGGGAGATTCCCCTCCTGGTTTATTCCCTTTTGTGTGTTTTAAACTCTTTAAGATAAACCATCAAAAGTGAAAGAGGGAGAGAAACATGCTGCTGAGTCATAGTGTCCTTTACACCAGCCCCATGTGCTCTCTCCTCTAGGGCTGCATTTTTAAGCCATGAATTTGCACTTTTGCATTCATAGGCCTGCTTGCACGTGTCCATTACATTGGTGCAACGTGCCAAAATTTGGGAGGGCAGAACATTAGGGGGTGAGACTGTGAAGCATATTTCCCAGAAATCAGTGGAAAGGACTGGCAAGGGTGCATTGGTGTCTTGACACAAAAATACTTTTAATAAGTTAAAAGACCTTTTGAGAAGGAATGGGACAGAGGTTACAGAGTTTGATGCAGGGAGGTTTGTGTCTAGTGGATAAGGTATTCTGTGGGAGAAGGCATAGCTGTCAACTTTCGGATTTGAAAATAAGGGATGCTGCGAGGGCGGTGCAATGGCACCAAGTAGCCTCTCCACCCTGCGCTCCAGAGGCTGCGCGCGAACGGGTGAGCGAAAGAGCGAGCGCATAGACGGCAGGCAGGCTGTCTGTCTGGTTGGGCGTGAGGGTCTGGCTGCACAAGGCATGCAAGCTCCGCCCCCAGTCGGTCTCAGACTCCTTATTGGCAGCCGAGCAACGCAGCTGAGGAGCCTCCCTGGCCGGCAGGGAGGGAGAGGAGCTGCTTCCTTTGAAATCCGGGAAATTTAAGGGATATCAACAATCCGGGAAACGGCATTGGAATAAGGGAGGGTTGACAGCTATGGGAGAAGGTGCGGATAGGATTGCCTCACAGGATCACTCAAGAAAACCCTTATTATTGTTGTTGTTTAGGAAAAAGAACTCAAGGGCCCGGCAGACACCAGAGGATGTTTACTTCTCCAAGTCTGGTGAGTAATGGTCACTGGCCACACCAGGGCAGGAGGTGGGATTTGCTGGATCTGAAACATCATGCAGAACAGAAAAGGGCAAAAAAAATACAGGCTGTTTAGACCTCGGGAGTGAGCATTTACTCTTAAAGGGGTGCATTTACTGTGTCTGAGCCCACATGCATGTCCAGCACTCACATGTATTCGCACACACACAAACCAACAAGAGGTTTGGGGTCTTTTGCTAGAGTTATAACATGCGTACATTTAGGAATACGTGTTTGCCTCTATTCCTGCCTAAATAAAACTCCTGACACCCGATACTGATTTTTATTCTGGGCTGGCAGTCCTAGAGACCTCTTAAATGCCAGACAAGGCAACCCAGTAATTTTTAGAGGCAAATAAATCAATTTTTACATTAAGATTCTTGAGAGGCACATCAGCAAACAAGGCTTACTTTATTACACACAGTGTAATAAAGTTTTTCTGTTTTAGACAGAAAAATTTAAATATTTTAAGTAGGGAGCAAATCCTACCATACACCTTAATCTAAAGAGTGGAAGAATCGGACTCAAACGGATAGTAACTTAAGAAATGGAGGGAGGGGGAAGAAGAGTATTGTTGGCTGGGTTTGAGATGAGTAGCTAGTTTCATTGTGCTTTTGAATTTAACCCAGAATTTCCTGCCTGCTTCTCACCTCGCCCATCTTGCAAATTAAGTGTTTGACTGAAAATCATCCTAGCAGGCTGTGACTGAACTGGCCTCTGCTCCATTGCTGGATCACAGACTAACTTGGCAGTGGGCGATGCCTGAAAAGCAGAGAGTTTAGGCATGGAACTGCTTTATAACAGCCTCTGCCAAGAGCTCCCCTTAACTGTGTTGTTCCTCTTCGCCCCCACAGACCAGCTCAAGCCCCTGAAGACGTATGTGGATCCCCACACCTATGAAGACCCCAACCAGGCAGTCCTGAAGTTCACAACTGAGATTCATCCTTCGTGCATCTCCCGGCAGAAAGTCATAGGGGCAGGTAGGGTGCCTTCCATCCACCTTGCACAATGCAGTTGGCTGATGGAGGTGGAGAGCGTGCCTCTTCTCCTCTTGCAGAAAGAGCCTTCAGAAAGGGAAATGGTAAATGCTGGCTTCGAGCTTCAGGTGGAAGCTGCCCCTGCTCTTCCACCCTGTAGTTATTTGAAAAGAGTATTAAACTCTTCCACTTTTTCCTTCTTCTTTTGCCAGGTGAGTTTGGGGAAGTCTACAAGGGAACCCTGAAGAACAGCAAGAAGGAGATTCCAGTGGCCATCAAGACGTTGAAATCTGGCTACACTGAGAAGCAACGCATCGACTTCCTGAGCGAGGCGAGCATCATGGGCCAGTTTAACCACCACAACATCATCCGCCTCGAGGGAGTTGTCTCCAAATGTAAGAATCCCTAGATAGGATTTAAGGACCTTGGTGGCTGTTACTGGGTTCCTGTTCCAAGCTACCTCTTTCTGCTGGGGCAGTTCCAAGATACCAAACTCCTGTGCAACTTGCATTGGAGTTTGGAATCGACTTGGATCTTGTCAGATTCGCTCATGAGTAAAGACCAAGTCCGTCTTGTCTTTCCATTATTTTTTTATTGTGCAAAGAATGTACAGTGCGGAGCTATCCTAAAACATAACCACCTAGTCGCTAGCAGAATCCGGAAGTGCCCCCCTCCTGTTGCGGCGCCAACACCAGAGTCTCAGCACCCTAAAGTGCCACCTCCTTTCTCCCCTGACCCTTCTGCGTAAAGCAGGCGCCGGAAACGGTGTCTCCCCCTCAGAGTGCGTCTGCTGAGCGGTGCTGGGTCTCTCTGCATCATCCTGGAGACCCCTTCCCACCTGGCTCCTCCCTGGTAACTCCTCCTCCCCCGGGGAGGAGCTGGCAGACTCACTGGGAGACGCGTCCATCAACAACAGAGGCTGAGGCTGCCGGTACCCACTCAGTGCCGGACTGGCAGGGGAGGGCACGTCCCTGACAGATCTCATAAGCCAATTCTCTCTCCGTTTCTCTTTCCAGATAAGCCGTTCATGATCATCACAGAGTACATGGAGAATGGTGCCCTGGATAAGTTCCTGCGGGTAAGTATTATTCTGTTCATCGCTGGCCTCCTTCTGATGTATACTGTGAGTGAGAAGAGCCTGTTGGATCAGGCCAGTAGCCCATTTAGTTCAGCATCATGTTTGCAATGTGGCCAGGCAGATGCCCATTACGGGAAGCACTAAAGTGGAACCTAAGAGTGATAGCCCTCGCCCCCCTCCTGCAGTTTCTGACGCTCTGAAGCATACTGCCTCCAACATAATTGTTTTTTTATGGATTGAAAGAGCCTTTATTCTTAAAGGCAGCATGTACATGTTTTAAGTCAACAGGAATAAAGCTTCCACTTGAGAAGCTAGCATTTAGCTTGCATAGGTAAAGGTAAAGGGACCCCTGACCATTAGGTCCAGTCTCGGACGACTCTGGGGTTGCGGCGCTCATCTCGCTTTACTGGCCGAGGCAGCCGGCGTACAGCTTCCAGGTCATGTGGCCAGCATGACAAAGCCGCTTCTGGCGAACCAGAGCAGCGCACGGAAACGCCGTTTACCTTCCCGCCAGAGTGGTACCTATTTATCTACTTGCACTTGACGTGCTTTCGTGCTAGGTTGGCAGGAGCAGGGACCAAGCAACGGGAGCTCAACCCATGGCGGGGATTCGAACCGCCAACCTTCTGATCGACAAGCCCTAGGCTCAGTGACTTAACCCACAGCGCCACCCGCGTCCCTTTAGCTTGCATAGTTGGTCCTAATTCCTTCCCTTTTTGCCTCAACAGGAAAAAGATGGGGAATTCTGTGTTATTCAGCTGGTGGGCATGTTGAGAGGTATTGCCTCTGGTATGAAGTACTTGGCCAGCATGAATTATGTCCACCGGGATTTGGCTGCCCGCAACATCCTTGTCGACAGCCAGCTCGTCTGCAAAGTCTCCGACTTTGGTCTCTCCCGCGTGCTGGAGGATGACCCAGATGCCACCTACACTACAAGCGTGAGTGATAACGGCTGCTGTCCCGTCATGTTAAGTTATGGTTTTGCCCCACCATTGCCAAGCAATCTTCCACCATCTTTGCCGGCAATATGAGAGCCAGGGCTGGCATCTGGAGGAGCAGCCCATAGTATAGGAGTAAGAAATAGGGAAGCCAGAAAGGTGGGGTATAGGGGGTCCAAATGGGAGGAAGGAACTTCTAACTTGCTGGCAGCGAATGATCAATGGAATGCGTGTGACCAGTAGCAGGAAGTCTGCTTTGCAGCTCAGTATAATAGGGAGCCAGTGGGAATTAATCCAGGCTCTAGGAACACCTGAAGAAAGAAGAGGAAGGAAGGAAGGAAGGAATGTTTGTTTGTTTGTTTCCCATGACTGCTGGCTAAAGTCTCTGCCCTGGTTCCAGAAGGATTTGACTTCTAGTCATCAACATCTGCCACTTGGCTAAAACATGAGACCTTGCTTTTCTATCAGGAACTTCAGAAGTTGCCTGAACAGAGGAAAGCACATACCGTATTTTTCGCTCCATAAGACGCACTTTTTTCCTCCTAAAAAGTAAGGGGAAATGTCTGTGCATCTTATGGAGCGAATGTGTGGTCCCTGGAGCTGAACTGCTCCCTTATCTCTCCCCCCGATTCCAGCCCCGCTTCCTTGCAGAGGGAGGCTGTTTCCCCAGCGACATGTGACTGGCTGATTAGATTATCTGTCTGGAAACTGTAGAAATGGCTTCCTGAAGCTGCAGAACTGAGTTAAACCCCATAAAACAGGGTTTTTTTTCCCTTTGCAAAGTAAGCTCAACAACTTTGAGCTGATCCTCAAAAAATGGGACTTTTCTCCTTTGCAAAAGAAGCTGCAGAAATTTGAGCTGATCCACAAAAAATGGGGCTTTTCTCCTTTGTAAAAGAAGCTGCAGAAATTTGAGCTGATCCTCAAAAAAATGGGGCTTCTCCCCTCTAAAAACTAGGTGCGTCCTATGGTCAGGTGCGCCTTATAGAGCGAAAAATACGTAATTTAGAGAGCCTGGGAATTTGAAGGTGTTTTCTCCCCCAAATCAGTGAGTGCCTTGGGAGTCAGAGGTTCTGAGGGTTTTGGTGCGCTTGTCCCTTGCAGGGTGGGAAAATCCCGATCCGGTGGACGGCACCGGAGGCTATCTCTCATCGCAAGTTCACCTCGGCTAGTGACGTCTGGAGCTATGGAATAGTGATGTGGGAGGTGATGTCCTATGGTGAACGTCCTTACTGGGAGCTCTCCAACCACGAGGTAAGCTATTGGATGTCCTTGTGTGGGTGCTAACTAAGGGGCAAGTGATGCCCCTACTTGTGACCAGATTGCTGTTCGATCCCTTGTGTTTGGAGTTTTCTGGCTAATGGAGAATAAAGCTAATTCTAGGAGATACAGTCAATATATATATATTTAAATAAAAAAATTCCTTCCAGTAGCACCTTAGAGACCAACTAAGTTCGTTCTTGGTATAAGCTTTCGTGTGCATGCACACTTCTTCAGATACACTGAAACAGAAGTCACCAGACCCTTATATATAGTGGGAGGGTGGGGTTTTTCTCAGGAGGGTAGTAGGAGATGGGTGATTGACTCAATGGGTATGGTGAACCTGTTGAAGACTGTTAACGACTACGATTAGTCCTACAGGAAAAAGCATGGGATAGTATGCAGATGATTAGCATATGTAATGAGACAGGAATCCAATATCTCTATTAAGACCAGGTCTCTCCATAGTTTGCAGTTTAGTGATAAGTTGTAATTCACCAACTTCTCTTTCAAGTCTGTTTCTGAAATTCTTTTGTCATAAGACAGCTGCTTTGAGATCCTGTATTGAATGTCCTGGGAGATTGAAATGTTCTCCTACTGGCTTCTCTGTCTTGTGATTCCTGATGTCAGGTTTATGTCCATTTATCCTTTGGCGTAGGGCAGTGATGGCTAACCTTGACACTCCAGATGTTTTGGAACTACAACTCCCATCATCCCTAGCTAACAGGACCAGTGGTCAGGGATGATGGGAGTTGTAGTTCCAAAACATCTGGAGTGTCAAGGTTAGCCATCACTGGCGTAGGGTTTGTCCAATATAGAGAGCTGAAGGGCACTGCTGACATTTGATGGCATACACAATGTTAGAAGATGAGCAATTAAATAGGCCTGAGATGGTATGTTTGATGTTGTTGGGTCCAGTGATGGTGTTGTCTGGGTGTATGTGGCAGCAAAGTTGGCATCTGGGTTTATTGCAGGCTCTGGTAACAGTGTCCAGTTGGTCTCTAGGGTGCTACTGGACAATTTTTTTATATATTTCGACTGCGTCAGACCAACACGGCTACCTACCTGAATTTAGGAGATACAGTCCCAGTTCCAGAATGCAAATGGAGTTCTGTTTTGAGGTCCATTTTTTTAAATGAAGCAGTTACAAGCCCCCCCCCCAACATCCCACCCTAGCTGTGTGTGGAAATGTCTTTGCCCCCCAACATGGGCTCAGTCTTATGATGTAAATTGCATCATAGATTTTGCCCAGTCATCTGTGAATCCATCCATCCGTTCTGACTGAAGTTACATAAAAAGGTGCTTATTGCTTGGGTTCCTCAAAGTTTATGTCTGCAAGGCTAGGGGTGGGCTTGCAATCCTGCCTGCCTTGGATGCTGGTTTTTATGCTAGGATGGTAAGACAAAAGGGGTGGTCTTTCCAAGCTAAATCCCCCTTCACTGTTGTTCACTTTGCCAATGCACTCCCTTCCCAAACAGGTGATGAAAGCAATTAACGAAGGCTTTCGGCTCCCAGCACCCATGGACTGTCCTTCTGCCATCTACCAGCTGATGATGAGGTGCTGGCAACAGGAGAGGAGTCACAGACCCAAATTCAATGATATCGTTAGCATCTTGGACAAGCTCATCCGCGCTCCTGAGTCACTCAAGACTTTGGCTGAGTTTGACCCTCGGTACGTGTCTGTCTCCTGGGCCTCCTGCTCTCAGAATCCCTAGATACGGGTTGAGAACTGTTGTCTCTGAACATCCCCTTCCCCTCTCCAGTCCTTTGAGACGGAAGCATGTAAGAACAGTGCCGGGGAGGGGAAAAAATTCCCAGCCCATAAGCCTCCCAAGAATTCTCTCCATCCACTTGGGCTCCCTTAGACAAGACCAAACTTTAAAGAGCCGGGGTCCCTTTTTTTTTTGTCTTCGAAGGATCTCCATTCGCCTACCCAGCACCAGTGGCTCAGAAGGGATCCCATTCCGAACTGTGGCCGAGTGGCTGGAATCCATCAAAATGCACCAATATACAGAGCACTTCGTGGCCGCTGGGTACAATGTCATTGAGAAGGTGGTGCAGATGACCAATGAGTGAGTGTGGCAACTTCCACTCTTCCTCCAGTTTTTCACCCCCATGCCTGCTGAGAATGCTTCTCCTGTCCCGTCCCCCCCATGGTCTTTCTTCTGAAGGCTTTGTTCCCCTCCTGAGAGAGGAGGTAGCCGGAGTTCAGGCTCCTCTGTGAAAAGCCAACTCAGCTGTGAACATCATGGTCCATTTGACCCCTTCCCAGTTCACAGCCTCCGCTGTTTTCAGCTTTGATTTCCGGAGAGAAGAGAGCTCCCTTCTTTTGTCACATGACTTCACTGCTAGAATCCTGTAGTAGAAAGAGCATGGGTGCAAAACGCCTGGAGTAAATATAATAATAATAATAATAATTAATACTTTATTATTTGTACCCCGCCCATCTGGCTGGGTCTCCCCAGCCACTCTGGGCGGCTTCCAACAAATATCAAAAAACAATACAGTAACATGTTACAGATTAAAAACTTCCCTAAACAGGGCTGCCTTCAGGTATTTCCTAAATGTTATATAGTTGTTGATCCCTTTGACCTCTGAAGGGAGGGCGTTCCACAGGGCGGGCGCCACTACCGAGAAGGCCCTCTGCCTGGTTCCCTGTAGCGTTGCTTCTCGCAGTGAGGGAACCGCCAGAAGGCCCTCGGCGCTGGACCTCAGTGTCCGGGCTGAACAGTGGGGGTGGAGACGCTCCTTCAGGTATACAGGACCCAGGCCGTTTAGGGCTTTAAAGGTCAGCACCAACACTTTGAATTGTGCTCAGAAACGTACTGGGAGCCAATGTAGTTCTCTCAGGACTGGTGTTATGTGGTCCCGGCGGCCGCTCCCAGTCACCAGTCTAGCTGCCGCATTCTGGATTAATTGCAGTTTCCGGGTCACCTTCAAAGGTAGCCCCACGTAGAGCGCATTGCAGTAGTCCAAGCGGGAGATAACTAGAGCATGCACCACTCTGGCAAGACAGTCTGCGGGCAGGTAGGGTCTCAGCCTGCGTACCAGATGGAGCTGGTAGACAGCTGCCCTGGACACAGAATTAACCTGCGCCTCCATGGACAGCTGTGAGTCCAAAATGACTCCCAGGCTGCGCACCTGGTCCTTCAGGGGCACAGTTACCCCATTCAGGACCAGGGAGTCTCCCACACCCACCCGCACCCTGTCCCCCAAAAACAGTACTTCTGTCTTGTCAGGATTCAACCTCAAAGCACACCTTTCTCGACAAATTTAGGAAGCTGCCTTATACTGAGTCAGACCATTGGACCATCTAGCTCAGTACTGTCTACACTGACTGGCAGCAGCTCTCCAGAGTTTCAGGCAGGGGGTATCCCTAACCCATTTGCCTTTCGTTCATATGAATGCGGTCCAGGAGGCGACTTTCTGTTCCTGTATACTTCAGCTTCTCTCCTGTATTTTGATCATAAATTCACCTTTCCATTGTGTCGGGGGCGGGGGCTTACACATCTTGTTGTTGCTCCCTCTTGTTGTTCTCCCCTCTCTCTTGGGAAAGGCTGATTCAAGCCTGCACCCTATAATTAAGCCACTTTATGAGGCCAGGAAAACGAGGAGTGTCTCGTTAAAAGCAGACGGGTGCCCAGCCTCCTTGGATCATGGCAAGGGGAGCCCACACCTTCTCAGCACGGGGAATGCCGGGAACCTTTTGTGTGCTATTGAAGCTGTGGCTTCATATGTCTTGCAGTGAGCAACCTCGGTTTCTTTTTTAATGATACCTCTACAACAGGGGTGGCCAACTCCCAAGAGACTGCAATCTACTCACAGAGTTAAAAACTGGCAGTGATCTACCCCCTTTTGGAGGGTTCAGGTCAAAGTTGTTGAGCTTTTTTTTTAGGAAGGCCCATTTGGGGGGGGGGGGGTTCAGGTCAAAGTTGAGTTTTTTCAGGGAGGAGGTAAAATGTTGAGCTTCTTTTAGGGGGAGCCACAGTTGTTCAGCTTCTTTGGGGGGAGCCAATGATCTACCGCAGACGTTCGGTGATCTACCAGTAGATCACGATCTACCTGTTGGACATGCCTGCTCTACAAGAAAGATGGAGATACTGAATGTCAAGTTATGCTGGTGGGAGTTGAAGGAATACAGGTTCACCCCACCTTTACACTCCGGATTTCACAATATTTCCCACTAACCTGGTCACATCTGCTTTCTTCCCATTCCCAGGGATATCAAGAAAATTGGGGTACGCCTGCCAGGACACCAAAAGCGCATTGCCTACAGCCTCATGGGACTGAAGGAACAGGTCAGCACCATTGGCATTCCAATCTAAGGTGGACGGATGTTGCTCTGTATTGGTCGCTTCCTTGCCTAAATTCAGCTACCCAGTGGCCAGGCCAAGAACCATTGGGCCGTTGTACTTCCTGATACATACTTGAAGTGGAGAATTCAGGAGACCTTTCTCACCACGGCTGCCGAAGAAGGAGTCGGACGTCTGCTTTCCACTGGGCTTCCTCAGCATAGCTCCACGTTTTATTGCCTGGCCTCGTGACTGCTCTTGTCTGCTGGAAATAGTAACGCTGCGGTGCTGGAAGTTGACCGTGTGTCGCCAAGCAGATCTGCCAAAAGCCACATTTCATTCCTCGTTCCTCTCTCCTGGCTTGGACAGATCCTGGTACTACTCTCCGCCTAGCGCCACCCTTCCTGCCATCTGGCTCCCTTCCGTTTGCAGCCCTGCAACACAGAAGACCAAAGCACCCCCAGAGCTGCTCATCCCATTGCAAGCTCTGCCATCTTGTCTCCTAGAAACCTGCAGGCCCAATGCCATATTTATTTACCTGTTTGGAAGCCAAACCTCAACTGGTTAAGACTCTGTGGATTTTTTGGGGGGTGGGAGAGTTTCCTCATGCCACAGCAACGTTGTTGAACTTTTTTGGACGCTGAACAGTTGCTCTGTTCAGTCACAGATGGGCTCTTCCTTTGTTCTTCCTTTTTAAGAAGCCAAACGTGGTTTAATGCCTTGTGAAGACTCCCCTCTGGCATTTGTGAGTTTCAGCTTTGAAGTGGTTGTGCCAAGGATGACCGAAAATGACTCTCCACGGAGTCATCTCCGTGTTTCCTGCTCTCTATTTATTCATCTTTTCCAACTGCTGCCCCTTCTCCCCGTTCCTATAATGCACTCTTGACTTATTGACAATTGTTCTCCTTTCATATTACTTCAATTTTTAATTTATTTTTTTATATTTATTGATTTTTTTTAAAAAAAGCAAGACTTTTTTTTACCCTTAACATGAGCTGTTAAGGGTAATCATGCACAACTTGAGCAAAAATGTTTACCTTGTGTGTGTGCAGGAACATTTCTAGCTTTAATAAAAGGTTTTTATTCTTGTTTTGTTGTGTAAACCGCACTGTATGGAATGAAATGTGAGCACATAACTACCTTTAAGGAGCAGGCTGTTGGCCACTGTCACTAACAGGCTCCCCAAAGGCATCTAGTTGGCCATTGTGAGAATAAGATGCTCTATTAGATGGGATTTTGGCCTGATGTAAGAGCCAGTTCCACTGTTAGGGCTCACGATCAGCTTCTAGAATGTTATAGGTCCGTCTCATGCGTTGAGGTTCTTTCTCGAGTCCATTTAGGTGATGTGGAAATTTAATAAACCTTTTCTTGCAGAAGAAGATGGTCACACATGGTTAACCCCGTAATCTGCCACCCCAGCGTTCAAAACTCCCATTGTTCTAGGCGCATTTTGCCACAGGGAATTTCATTAGCGCGAGCAGTTTCTGAGCTCTGGGCACAGTATTGAGCCTAAGAATTCAGATTAAAACAGCAGAGTGGAAGGTAAGGAGGACCTTTTTCTGCCTCCCCACGTCCAGCTACTCTCTGAAGACTGGACACGAAAGCTCATACCAAGCACACGAAAGCTCATACCAAGAGCAAACTTAGTTGGTCTCTAAGGTGCTACTGGAAGGATTTTTTTTATTTTGTTTCAACTACGACAGACCAACACGGCTACCTACCTGTAACTGTTCCTCTGAAGAAGAAGAGTTTGGATTTGATATCCCGCTTTATCACTACCCGAAGGAGTCTCAAAGCGGCTAACATTCTCCTTTCCCTTCCTGCCCCACAACAAACACTCTGTGAGGTGAGTGGGGCTGAGAGACTTCAGAGAAGTGTGACTAGCCCAAGGTCACCCATCAGCTGCATGTGGAGGAGCGGAGACGCGAACCCGGTTCACCAGATTACGAGTCTACCGCTCTTAACCACTACACCACACTGGCTCTGAGTAAAGCAGCCCTCTTTACATTGACAAATGTCAATGCCCAGAGTGGGATAGCACCTCCTGGGTCTGCAGCTGGGTGTGGGAAATAAAATAGTTTTGAATGCTCTACCGCAGTGTTCAGCTGTTTTCGGACTACAATTCCCATCATCCCTGGCCACTGGTCTTGCTAGCGAGGGATGATGGGAGTTGTAGTCCAAAAACAGCTGGAGGCCCAAGGTTGGGGAACACTGCTCTACCGTATAAAAAGAACCTACACATGCGAAAGCTGGCATGGTTAGGAGCTTCTCTCTGACATATTAGGCTTTGACATGAGAATATCTGAGCTCTGCCTGGTTTCTCTCCTCCGCTCCGCCTGTTACAATCCCTCTCTTCACCATTCCCCTACTGACTTGTGTATACAAGTCAATGTGGCCTGCAAGCCTTGCGTGCTAAGTCTGTGTCACTCCCTACAGTACCTGTTAGTCATGCTACAATTGTAACCCTTCGTTTCATGACAATACCTGTCTGCAAAGGGTTGCAAAACAACTTTAATGTTTTAATTCCATGGTGGATGCCAACCCCAGAAGGGAAAAGATGGCAAGCGTGAGAGGGGGGGGGAGAGAGAGGGAGATACCTCTCAGGATGCCAAGCTACAAATTAGTTCCAAATCTTTCTAGTGAGAGGTACATAGCAGCCCTGAAAACTCTTGTCAAGCGCTCTGCCCCTTGACTTGGCTGCCAAGTGCAATCAAGCCTATGCTCAGCCAAGGCTGCCAAACTGGTTCTTTGCTTGTTCGATGAGATTTCCAAGAGGTGGCTGATCCAACCAGGATGGTGGCGCATCACATTTTTGGGGATTGCAAAATGCTGGGAAATGAAAGCTCCTGTTTACAACTTGCTCAAGCCTCTGGGCTTGGTTAGGGCAAGTAAGGCCACCTTGGCACAAGGAAATGCAGGCAGCCAAGACTGGAGTGTCATAAGCCGGTTGGAGACAACTCAGAAACTTCCAACTGGTCCAAAACACACTGGCCAGATTACTGGCTGGGGTTCCATTTGTGTCTCCTATAACCCTGTTCTAAAACATCTGCATCGGTTGCCAATTTATCTCCGGGCTCAATTCAAAGTGCTCATGCTAGCGACTTAGGTCCCAAATACCTTCCCTGCAGACCCTCTCAAGTGTGAACATCAGCAGAGGCGCCTCTGTTTGTAGCTCCACCACCCTCAGAAGTTGTGAGGTGGCCTGAGAGAGGGTGTTCTCCGTTGCGGTCCCTAAATTGTGAAACTCCCCGCAGGGGTGTGTCTGGTCCCTTCATCATCCAGCTTTTCCATATGCTAAAAGATCTCCCTCTTCATGCTGGCTTTTTGACACATGAGAATAAATTTTTAGGGCCCACTCTAGTTGTGATTGTGACTTGTTTTAAGCTGTTTTTAATGTTGCGTTTTTGTAACCCATCCTAGGACCTCGTGCCGAAGGCTAGGTAATAAATCTAAACACAAATAAAACAGCAAGGTGCCCTAGAGCAGGGGTGGCCAACTCCCAAGAGACTGCGATCTACTCACAGAGTTAAAAACTGGCAGTGATCTACCCCCTTTTGGGGGGTTCAGGTCAAAGTTGTTGAGCTTTTTTAGGGAGGAGGAAAGCCCCATTTTTTTAAAATAATCTTTATTGGTTTTACAATTTTTTAGGCCTCTTATCATACATCTAAGTCAGGTAACATTCCTGACCATACATATTACCCTTTACATTGCCAATGCCTGGCCCCGATTCGGGCCGGATCACTTCCAATCTAAACAATATCAGATGACTTCCTCGCACCCCCCCCATTGATTTCATCTGTTTGCATATATCAATCTTAACAGGTTCCAAATTCAATAACAAATATATCATCCTCAATTTTAAATCATATTTCCATCTTCTCACATTTACGGCACACTTATGTTCTATTTCAAATACATCCCTCTTCCCTCCCCTAGTCCCGGGGTATGTAGCTTTGATAATAGCTTCACTTATCATTCATAGTACACATAAAACATCAAATACTTATCCTTCATCATGCATAACTTATTATTTCACAATATCATTAACCAGTCCTTAACGAGTCCGTAAGTCAGAAACCTGAAAGTCAAAAATTATTACTTCTGTTATAATACATCATCCTATTCCTATTGGGTCTGGAATCCAGGCCCAAAGTCCTTCTTGCAAAGTGGCATCCAAAACGACAGTCCTCCAGTTCTCTGGCCAGTCTTTCCATTGCAGATTCAAATCGTCTCGGCTTCTTTTCCTCTTCTTATCCTTAATTTTGGGTCTGCTGATTTTTCGTGTGTTCCGTTTCTTGCTTTTTGAAGTGGCAGCACCCTTTGTCTTACATTTGGAAAGTTTCTGTATGCAGCTGGCTGTGACAGAAGCAGTCTTTTGCAGTTCGGCCTTGACGAGAACTCTTTCCTCCGAAGTTGTTTGTATGTCCAGACCAGTCAGAGCATTGTTGAGGCTTTGCCTTATCTCATTCGCAGTGCTTCTCATAACAACTCTCAGGTCTCTCATTTCTGCTATGTATTCTACTCTAAATTCCTCCAACTTTTCCAACAAAGTCCGCAAGTCTATTTCCTGTTCCATCGCCATTTTTAAGATACAGTCCAATAAAGTAAAATTATATTCCTTTTAAATCTTCTCCTTGTTCATAGAATTTCAAAATCCAGGCTCCAATAAATTCCACAATTAGATTGTTCTTGTTGCTACCCCCAAGACCAGGGGAGGCGCAAGGGTTAAATTCTTCAATCACCAAACTCCATTCAACTTTTCAATGCCTCTGTAACAGTTTCCTGTTACGCTGTTACAATGGTAGGGGATGGACCTCCGTATTTTCATCCCAAACCAAATCCAAATTGAGTCCAAATTAAATTTAATCAAGTCCTAATTGGTCCAAATAACTCACGGTTTCTTTAATCATTTTGCTTCTTTTGCCAGAAGAAGTTCAGCGCTCTGGAACAGCCCGCTCTGCCGCTTCGCTGAAGTGGCCGCTCTCCGGAGCCGCAGTGCCCTGACTCTCAACCCGCTCTGCCTTCTCCGACCCCTGACGGGGTCTTTAAAGGAGGGGGGAGGTCGCAAGGGGCACCCGCCGGTTCCCCAAGCCTTCTGGCTGCCCCGCCAGAAGTTTTAACGGGGTCCGTTGCACGGAACGGAACCCCCAAGCCGGTCTTCAGCCGCTCCCCCGCAGCGCGAAGGGAACACAGCCGGCTGCTCAGGCGCCAAACCCGGAAGTCAGGAAAGCCCCATTTTTGGGGCGTGCAGGGCTTTTCTTAGGGGAGCCAAAGTTGTTTAGCTTCTTGGGGGGGATCCAGTGATCTACCACAGATGTCCAGTGATCTACCAGTAGATCACGATCTACCTGTTGGACATGCCTACCCTAGAGCAAGCAGGTCAGGCTGTTTGCTTTCTAGATTAAAACTGTCCACTTACACTCTTTACTGGCAGTGGCTCTTAAGAGTCTCAAGCAGGGAATGGTATTTGCCATCACTTGTCACCTGCTCCTTTTTAACTAGAGATGTCAGGGGATTGAACCCGAGTCATTCTGCACACACACACACACACACACACACAGAGAGAGAGAGAGAGAGAGAGAGAGAGAGAGAGAGAGAGAGAGAATGCTTCCCAACATTTTAGACACCTAAGAAAGTGGGTACAGAACAGCAATGGGTAGACAGAAAGCAGCAGCAGAGACCTGGCAGGCTAGTGTGGGTGGCGGCTGGAGAGGCTCAACGATTGCCTACAGAGAACTAGAGTTTTATATGCATTCTTTACCCCGAGGCCTTGAGTGAGGCATTACCTCCTACCATAGAACAGCTACACACAATTCACTGGGATCAACATCCCTTTGCGTGAAGGCATCCCAGGCACCATGACCTTTTTCCTTTATAGGTTTGTGGGTTCCTCTCTGTCCATAGGGGTTAATGTCTTAATTGAAAGGTGCCCCCCTCCCCTCTGCTCCCTTGATCTTCTTCCCACCCCCCACCGGTCAGCAACCCAGTGCCCCTTCCCCTCTCCCATCCCCTTTTCATTGTTCTCCTAAACTGTCCTGTGATCCCAGCAAAAAGGATGTGCTCCCTCCCTCTCTCTCTCTTAAGACCAAGCAGCCCATTTTCTCCAGACCCTCCTTTGTCCTCCTTCCTCTAGGCAAGCAGCTCCTTTGCATTTTAATGCCTGCTTCCAAGGGAGCATGCGGCCACTAGCAATTACAGATCCCCCGTAACAAAGATCTAAGAGACAGAGGGAGGAGGGTTATTTTGACAGAGGGAAGGAAACACAGGGAAGGCTCCCAATGAAAAATAAATCGACTGGCAGGCTGAAAACAGATCAATTTGTATTGGCGAGTAGGCAGGAGTGTGTTTTATTCTGCCCAACATTTAAACATGCAGTGTCCCATGAAAACATGGAACAACCACCCCGGTCTTAACTGTCTTTCAGTGCTGATTCCATCACTGCATGGCTGGTTTCTTCTTGCCGTTGAAGTAGACCTGGATAAAAAGATGGGCTTGACCACAAACCTTTACTTATGGGAATGCAAAATCAAAATTTGCAGTCCCATTTGCGGAAATGCACAAGGTGCTTCAGTCTATATTGAACCCAACAAAGACCATGGTAGGAATATCAGTACAGAACCTCTTCTTCTTCTTCTTTGGTGATCACTCGTAGCCAAGTAAGATTGTCTTCCATAAACACGGTTTTAACAATGAGTCCGTAAGTGACTGGGGAGGCCAATTCTGGACCCACACGTCCTTCCACAGTGGGGACATTGGTTCCCGGGCGGGAGTTGACCATGGTGTGGATTTGCCAAGCGTGCCTTCCTCTTAGCACGTTTCTCGCTTGCGTTCTGAGTTCGAGTGTCTTCAAAGTCCATGACACCTTTGGTAAAGGCTGTTCTCCAACTGGAGCACTTGCAGGCCAGTGTTTCCCAGTTGTCGGTGTTTATACTACATTTTTTTAGATTTGCCTTGAGACGGTCTTTAAACCTCTTTTGTTGACCCACCAGCATTACGCTTTCCATTTTTAAGTTCGGAATAGAGTAGTTGTTTTGGAAGACGATAAACAGGCATCCGTACAACATGACCAGTCCTTGGTGCTCCCCACCATGGTCATGGAGAAAGGCACCCTACTTTTAGGGTCCAAGTTTACTTGGTGGGGAGGGGGGAAGGTTGGGTGGGCCCCTAGACCTGATCCAGGAGGCCATCCATGCAATCAGCTTGTTTTCATGATTGGAGTTCACCTTTCTTACTAAGCATCATGTTATGGCTTTCCAAGTCGCATCCAGCAGTGCACCTGGCTATGCTCCCTCCCACATGCCTTTGGCACCACGGAGGTCACAACCTGAAATACCTGCAATGTTGCCAGGAAAGAGGCTTCTCCTTTCAGTACAAAGGACAGTGGGACTCAGCCTGCCATCCAGCAAGGTGCTATCCACATAGCTGTCAACTTTCGGATTTGAAAATAAGGGATGCCACGAGGGCGGTGCAATGGCACCAAGTAGCCTCGCCACCCTGCACTCCAGAGGCTGCGCCCGAACGGGTGAGCGAAAGAGCGAGCGCGTAGATGGCAGGCAGGCAGGCTGTCTGTCTGGTTGGGCGTGAGGGTCTGGCTGCACAAGGCATGCAAGCTCCGCCCCCAGTCGGTCTCAGACTCCTTATTGGCAGCCGAGCAACGCAGCTGAGGAGCCTCCCTGGCCGGCAGGGAGGGAGAGGAGCTGCTTCCTTTGAAATCCGGGAAATTTAAGGGATATCAACAATCCGGGATAGCAGCGGGAAACGGCATTGGAATAAGGGAGTTTCCCGCAAAAAAGGGAGGGTTGACAGCTATGGCTATCCAGCTTGTACTATCACTCCGGAATGTAGGGTTGCCATATTTCAAACTGTGAGAATCCAGAGCTTTTTTTGGCAAAGTTTTGCCCAAAGTTATTGAGCTTTTTAGTGGAGCTAAACAAACAAAGTTATTGAACAGTGCATAAATGGCACTGCAGACATGGGCTGCCATACACCCAGATTTGCCCGGACTATTTCCCGATTTCCGCCCAGACGCTGCTGCTGACTGCAGTATTCTGGATAGGTCCGGGGAAATGCAGATGTACAGCAACCCTACAGAATGGCAACGGTGAGCACCAGCTGTGATCACCCATAGGATGGGCTTGGTTTGCACACCAATGTTAAGAAGAGCCTAGCTGCTGGATCAGACCAAAACACTCATCTAGTCCAGCATCCTGCTTCCTGCAGTGGCCAAACAGATGGTTTCCAGGAAGCCAACAGGCAACACATGGAGGCGACAGTCTCCTTGCCCCCTCCACACACACACACACACACACACACACACACACACACACACACACCCCTGCCCATAACAAATAGTATTCAGTGGCACATTGTCTCTGAAACTAGAGATTCCACTCAGGCCTCCTCCATTAATTCATTATTTGTACCATAATGAATAAGGCAGTCACAGGCCATCACCACATCCTGTGGCACTGAATTCCATAAATTATATGTTGGATGAAGAAGTATGTTCCTTGACTCTATTACCAATTTAACTGGGTAAGCCCAATGTCTAGTATTATGGAACAGCGGGTGGGGAGGCTGTGGCTCTGTGACAAAGAGCACATGCTTTGCAAGCAGAAAGCTCCAGGTTCCATCGCTGACAGCTTCTCTAGGTAAGGCTGTGAATGTCCCCAATCTGAAACCCTGGGGAGTTGCTGCCAGTCAGTGTAAACAATACTGAGCTAGATAGACCAATGTTCTGTAGGCTTCTTATGATGTGACAAGTCCCAAGTTCAAATCCTACACAAGTCCTGCCGTAAACGGGGAAGGGTGGCTCTGGAAATGTGCATATTTGCATTCCAAAGATCCCAGGTTCAGTCCCTGGTAGTGTCTCCAGGTAAGGCTGGGGAAGAATCCTGCTTGAAAGCCTGGAGAGCTGCTGGCAGTCAATGCAGACAATACCGGTACTAAGAGACCAATGGTCTAACACGATGTTAGGCAGCTTTCTGTGTTCTGTCTGCTTCTTCCTGAAAACTTGCCTTGGCGCAAGAGTCTTCTAAAGTCCTTTGGCAACCATACACACAAAATGCCTCAGATTCTATTGTGTGGTTTGGGCACTTATAGAGCTCTGGGTTTCTACAGTAAAGTGTTTTAGTTTTTTGTTGTTGTTGTTTAAATTGCCTGTCACAATTGGTCAATTCTCAGTCCTTCGTTATTGTTGCTATTTTTGATGTACCGAGTTGGGACACTGCAAAACTTCCAGAACTCGCTTCATTTCCTTTCCCATCCTCTCCAAAAGGGAAAGGGAAGAGACCCAGAGACCTGCACGGGTCACTTGGCACACAAAAAAGCAGCTTGGAAGCGCAGTGACCCTTTCAAACTGAGAAAAAGCAGTTAGCATGAGAGCACGTTCAGCTCGGCTGAAAAGGAGGCCAAACAATGCCCCGCCATTCCCTTGGCATGTGGCACAGCAGGCTCTGGGTGCTCAGCCACTGAGCTTCTGGATGCCATAGGTTGGCAAGAGGGCCTTGTTTTAGCTGAGGGTGGGAGCAATTAATGGTCTGATCCTGCATCAAGCAGTTATGGTATCTGTGTGGTTATGATGATGAATCGGACTGGCAAAACAACATAGGAAGTGGACACTTGAATGTGCATGTGTACGCTGTCTGTTTCCCTCCCTGCCTCCCTGGGCACAGGCAACCCACACTGGTATTCTTGATGCTGACCACCAGTGGCTTTCCTGCATTTCAGAGAGGGCCCATCTGCAGATGCTACTGGAACGGAACCTGGGACTTTCTGCATGCTCAGCCACTGAGCTAGAGCCCTTCCTCAAACAAGTAGCCAACTAGCAAACAATTGTTGTTGTTTAGTCGTGTCCGACTCTTCGTGACCCCATGGACCAGAGCACGCCAGGCACTCCTGTCTTCCACTGCCTCCCACAGTTTGGTCAGACTCATGTTAGTAGCTTCGAGAACACTGTCCAATCATCTTGTTCTCTGTCGTCCCCTTCTCCTTGTGCCCTCCATCTTTCCCAACATCAGGGTCTTTTCCAGGGAATCTTCTCTTCTCATGAGGTGGCCAAAGTATTGGAGCCTCAGCTTCAGGATCTGTCCTTCCAGTGAGCACTCCGGGCTGATTTCCTTCAGAATGGATAGGTTTGATCTTCTTGCAGTCCATGGGACTCTCGAGTCTCCTCCAGCACCAGAATTCAAAAGCATCAATTCTTCGGCGATCAGCCTTCTTTATGGTCCAGCTCTCACTTCCATACATAACTACTGGGAAAACCATGGCTTTAACTATACAGACCTTAGTCGGCAAGGTGATGTCTTTGCTTTTTAAGATTCTGTCTAGGTTTGTCATTGCTTTTCTCCCAAGAAGCAGGCGTCTTCTAATTTCGTGACTGCTGTCACCATCTGCAGTGATCATGGAACCCAAGAAAGTGAAATCTCTCACTGCCTCCATTTATTCCCCTTCTATTTGCCAGGAGGTGATGGGACCAGTGGCCATGATCTTAGTTTTTTGATGCAAACAATACAGAAGCAATAAATGTGGCTACACTAAGGCCAACGAGATTGAAAAATGTCGCTCGCAACCAATGATTCTGCACACAATATTGTCTAGCAAATGGTCCTGTCCTGTCCTGGTCTGCGGCTCCATCTCCTTTTAAGCTGTACTTTTTCCCATACCTTCCTCTCTAGGTAAAAGTGAATGAATAATTACCGTATATTCCGGCATATAAGACGACTGGGCATATAAGACGACCCCCAACTTTTCCAGTTAAAATATAGAGTTTGGGATATACTCGCTGTATAAGAACTACGACCCGGCGTATAAGACGACCCCCGACTTTTGAGAAGATTTTCCTGGGTTAAAAAGTAGTCTTATATGCAGGAATATACAGTATTATTTTAAGTTACAGGTAGGTAGCCGTGTTGGTCTGTCATAGTCAAAACAAAATAAAAAATAAAAAAATTCCTTCCAGTAGCACCTTAAAGACCAACTAAGTTTGTTCTAGGTATGAGCTTTCGTGTGCATGCACACTTCTTCAGATATTTTAAGGTAAGTCAGGCCACAGTTGCTGAGAGTGCTGTACGTACCATGAAGTTTACATAGGGAGCAGCCAGCTGAGTCTCAAGGGGTTTTATTTAAGGCGAAAGGTGCAGCCACATTTGCGAAAGCCAAGCAGGTCTGGGAGTGGTCAGTGTCTGGGTGGGAGACTACCTGGGCAGCATACACTGCCTTGCATTCCATCATCGAAAAAAGGCAGGATATAAATGTAATAAGGGACTTGGTCCCAAGGTGCTTAGGTTTCGTGTTTTGACAACTGGGGGGAAAGAAGGCAGGGTGGGGGGGAAACGAAGGTAACAGAGGATGGATATCTGTAAAGACAATTATAGCAAATATCAATGGCTGACTTCCACATAAGCATTTGGAGGGAGGGGGTCACTTCCTCACCAACTTGGGTTGGCCATCCACCAGCTCCCACCTTTCTGCCTTCTTGCTTACATCCAGGCCAGGATCATAGCTGTCAACCCTCCCTTTTTTTGCGGGAAACTCCCTTATTCCAATGCCGTTTCCCGCTGCTCTCCCGGATTGTTGATATCCCTTAAATTTCCCGGATTTCAAAGGAAGCAGCTCCTCTCCCTCCCTGCCGGCCAGGGAGGCTCCTCAGCTGCGTTGCTCGGCTGCCAATAAGGAGTCTGAGACCGACTGGGGGCGGAGCTTGCATGCCTTGTGCAGCCAGACCCTCACGCCCAACCAGACAGCCTGCCTGCCTGCCGTCTACCCGCTCGCTCTTTCGCTCACCCGTTCGCGCGCAGCCTCTGGAGCGCAGGGTGGCGAGGCTACTTGGTGCCATTTCACCGCCCTCTTTGCATCCCTTATTTTCAAATCTGAAAGCTTGGAAAAATCTCTTATTTTCAAATCCGAAAGTTGACAGCTATGGCCAGGATGTCACCGGCTGTCAGCTTCCTCCTCCTCAGTCTCATCTGTGCTGCCATTTGTTATACATCCTATTGTGTTGAAATGTAGCAGCGTCCTTAAGTTGTAAAAGGGAATGGGAAGCCCTTCAGTCACTGTGTCATATACTAGACAGGGAGCAGTAAAAGGAAGCAGGTGCTGGTTTGGGCCAAATGGGCACTGAACGCTCCAGGATGCCAATCACTATCTCCACCTGAACACCAGCATTTAACTCCCCGGGGCTTAACCATTGCAACAACAGGCCCTTTCTCCATTTGTTCTGCAGCCTTTATAGATCTGTGATTGCTACAGACATGTGAACCATGATGCAAAGGCATGGGAGCAGCCTTCCGCAGTTGCACCAGCTGCAAAGATGGGTGCCAGGCAGACCAGCTGTGGTTCTTCGTTTCCGCGGTCAGCAAATGACACGCTGGAAGTAGCAGCTTTTATGAGTCTCCCCAGGGCCTGGGAGTCTTCGTGGATTCCATTCCTATTTTTCCTCTTTCAGCCTTGCCACTGACCTTGTTGGGAGTCACATGCTCGCTTCCCTTCTGGCTGAGTCATGTATACCCTTGGGTAAAATGGGTCTAATCCAACCGCACCATCTCCTTTCTAAACTCTGTCTGTAGAGTGCCTCCAGTAACTGGGATTAAAAACATATAGCACAGCTATATGTTTCCATCATTCGCAATTAACTGCGCTGGTAAGGGCACCGCAATTGGAATTCCAGAGCTGAGAACACCAAGAAGGCGGTGGCAAAGGAGTCTGGCAGGGATGCAAAATGGCTGGTGTCGCACAGAGCAGGTGCAAGGAGAGGGGATTCAAACCATAAAATGCAATCGCACGTATCACCCAATCTGACATCATTGTTTCGAACACACAGACCTGCCTTATATTCATAGCTATCAACCCTCCCTTTTTTTGCGGGAAACTCCCTTATTCCAATGCCGTTTCCCGCTGCTATCCCGGATTGTTGATATCCCTTCAATTTCCCGGATTTCAAAGGAAGCAGCTCCTCTCCCTCCCTGCCAGCCAGGGAGGTTCCTCAGCAGCTCCTCTCCCTCCCTGCCGGCCAGGGAGGCTCCTCAGCTGCGTTGCTCGGCTGCCAATAAGGAGTCTGAGACTGACTGGGGGCGGAGCTTGCATGCCTTGTGCAGCCAGACCCTCACGCCCAACCAGACAGACAGCCTGCCTACCGTCTACGCGCTCGCTCTTTTGCTCACCCGTTCACGCACAGCCTCTGGAGCGCAGGGTGGCGAGGCTACTTGGTGCCATTGCACCGCCTTCGCGGCATCCCTTATTTTCAAATCTGAAAGTTGACAGCTATGCTTATATTATTGGCCCATTTACCCCAGCCTTGTCTATTCTGAGTAGTAATAGCTCTCTTAGGTCCAGGCTGAGAAAACCCTTTTCCAGCTATGCAATCTCTTCAGCTCTAGGCTACGAAGGGGGAAATTCCTTCATTAGACCGTTGTTATGAGATTGTTCCTCTCCCCTAACACAGTAGAAGAAGAGGAGTTTGGATTTGATATCCCGCTTTACCACTCCCCGAAGAAGTCTCAAAGCAGCTAACATTCTCCTTTCCCTTCCACCCCCACAACAAACACTCTGTGAGGTGAGTGGGGCTGAGAGACTTCAAAGAAGTGTGACTAGCCCAAGGTCACCCAGCAGCTGCATGTGGCGGAGCGGAGACGCGAACCCTGTTCACCAGATTACGAGTCTACCGCTCTTAACCACTACACCACACTGGTATCAATGGAACAGTTTATTTAGAAACCGCTGGACTTCTCCAAAAGACACCTGGGAATTGTAGTTTGTTAAGGGTGCTGGGAATTATAGCTCTGGAAGGGGTAAACTACAACTCCCTGGATTTGTTGGAGAAGCCAGGTGCTTTAGATGTATGGTGCATATGCAGCCCTAGTCTTGCTTTGAAGATTGCAGTGGGTTCCAGAGATAACCTGAGCTAGGGCACAGTACTCTTTAATCAAGTTCTGGGGCAAAGACTCAGTTCTGCGGCATGTCAGGTCATCATCAGTATTTGAACATATGAGGAGGTGTCATAGTTCAGTAGCAGAGTGGGTGTGCTTTGCATCTTGAAGGTCTCAAGTTCTCTCTTGTTGGGGTGGGCCTAAGAACCTCATAGAATCATAGAGTTGGAAGAGACCACAAGGGCCATCCAGTCCAACCCCCTGCCAAGCAGGAAACACCATCAAAGCATTCCTGACAGGTGGCTGTCAAGCCTCTGCTTAAAGACCTCCAAAGAAGGAGACTCCACCACACTCCTTGGCAGCAAATTCCACAGCTCTTACTGTCAGGAAGTTCTTTCTAATGTTTAGATGGAATCTTCTTTCTTGTAGTTTGAATCCATTGCTCCGTGTCCGCTTCTCTGGAGCAGCAGAAAACAACCTCTCTCCCTCCTCAGTATGACATCCTTTTATATATTTGAACATGGCTAACATATCACCCCTTAACCTTCTCTTCTCCAGGCTAAACATACCCAGCTCCCTAAGCCGTTCCTCATAAGGCATCGTTTCCAGGCCTTTGACCATTTTGGTTGCCCTCCTCTGGACACGTTCCAGCTTGTCAGTATCCTTCTTGAACTGTGGTGCCCAGAACTGGACACAGTATTCCAGGTGAGGTCTGACCAGAGCGGAATACAGTGGTACTATTACTTCCCTTGATCTAGATGCTATATTCCTATTGATGCAGCCCAGAATTGCATTGGCTTTTTTAGCTGCTGCATCACACTGTTGACTCATGTCAAGTTTGTGGTCTACCAAGACTCCTAGATCCTTTTCACATGTACTGCTCTCAAGCCAGGTGTCACCCATCCTGTATTTGTGCCTTTCATTTTGTGCACACCAGGTTGCTTCTCCCAAAGCTTCAGCTTCCAGCATTGCACGGCTAACACAGAAACTTCTTCTTTCACAGCCCTCACCTGTCGTTTGTATAACAGGTTTCTTTCAGGGGTGGGAAATGTTATTACTGGAGTCAAATGCATCTTAAGTGATCACTTGCTTCATGACAGTGACCCAGATAACCTACTGGAATCAGTCTCATTAATCGATTAGTCCCATGATGCCCCCCGGGGAGCAAATGCAGATTAGCAGTAAATTGCTTTCTCCAAATCTCATTTAAATTGAAGCACGCCGCTCTCGTTTGTAATTGGGAGTTTCTGCAGGGATTGAAGCATGAAGGAAATCTTCCTTTTCTTAAAGAAGGGAGAGAAAGGAAGCACAGCAGCCGTCCCCCTGGGAATGGGCAGACTGGGTGGAGGGGGGGATCTGTGCAAGTGACTATGGCGAAGGAACTGTTTGATTTGGGTCATTTCCCAGTGCGGGGAGGAGGGAGGGCATAGCAAAGGCCAGCTTGATCACCAGGGGGAAACCGTTGTCCCGGGAATCAGAAGCTCAAAGGACAGTGGAACAATCTCTTGCGGAGCTGCAAAGTCAAGGCTGAGCACCTATAAATGGACAACGCTAGCTGGCACGTAGAGGGTTCAAGCCTTGAACAATGGCTTCTCTGCACACTGCCGCAACCTCCTTTTGTTCATTCACCTTCCCAGCTTGGCACCTATCCATGCGCCTGTGACTCATCCCCATGGCTCGTGCTCCCTGGAGGCTGGCGCCTTGCTGGTGCAATTTGTCCCTTTTTATTTCCCTGGCTTTTCATTCTTCTGGGGGGTTGGGTAGCGCCTTGGGGATTGTGGCACTTTGTTTGCCCACTGAGTGGGCCTGGTGTGAGGGCACATCCCATGGAACAAAGCAGTAATAAAACTGTCCTCAGAAAAGGTTTTGCAAAAGTGTGAGCCTGTGAAGGAAACGTGCTTTCGTTTTTGAGAGTGGGTGGATAAAGGAGCCATCCTCATTCCCTACTATGTTCCCATTAGCAATCCTAAATACCTTGAAAACTGGTGTACTGGTGGGGAGAAAACCACAACCAGCTCATGGAAAGAGTCAGAGTTCTGAAGCAAGAAGGACTGGTTTTCTCTATTCACACTGAAACTGCATTCACACAAAGGCAAACACAGCTGGCTAAGGGCTCGTCCACACTGCAGTTTAATGTGGATTTGAAGCTGCTTTTGTCTCTATCGTTGTTGTTGTTGTTGTTGTTGTTACTTGTGGCAGATACAACAATGATAAAACAATTTTTAAAAACAACAACTAAATATCGTTTAAATACATTTCAAAAACATTCTCAACTGGTGATCTCCAGGTCACCAGGAAAAGACACTTTCATCCACAAAATGCCTGGGAATGTTTTAAACAATTTCCTGAAACTCAATGATGAGACAGGAACACCTCACTGGGGAGGGCATTCCACATGGAGGGAACTGCCACTGAGAAGGCCCTGTCACAGGGAGGCTGTTGGAGGCTGAACCAGGGATTTTCTGTATGCAAAGCACATGCTCCAGTTACTCAAGGTGTGGACCCCCCCATAGGGTTCCCCATCCTTATCACATGCATATTTGCTCTATTCAGGGGCAGGTATCTCTGCTTCTTGGGTTCCATGATCACTTCAGATGGTGACAGCAGTCACGAAATTAGAAGATGCCTGCTTCTTGGGAGAAAAGCAATGACAAACCTAGACAGCATCTTAAAAAGCAGAAACATCACCTTGCCGACAAAGGTCCGTATAGTTAAAGCTATGGTTTTCCCAGTAGTGATGTACGGAAGTGAGAGCTGGTCCATAAAGAAGGCTGATCGCCGAAGAATTGATGCTTTTGAATTATGGTGCTGGAGGAGACTCTTGAGAGTCCCATGGACTGCAAGAAGATCAAACCTATCCATTCTTAAAGAAATCAGCCCTGATTGCTCACTAGAAGGACAGATCCTGAAGCTGAGGCTCCAGTACTTTGGCCACATCATGAGAAGAGAAGACTCCCTGGAAAAGACCCTGATGTTGGGAAAGATGGAGGGCACAAGGAGAAGGGGATGACAGAGGATGAGATGGTTGGACAGTGTTCTCGAAGCTACCAATATGAGTCTGACCAAACTGTGAGAGACAGTGAAGGATAGGCGTGCCTGGCGTGCTCTGGTCCATGGGGTCATGAGGAGTCGTACACGACTGAACGACTGAACAAATCTCTGCTACGCAGGTCTGCACACCCACAAAGCCACAAAACTGCACAAGCAAAGCATCTTGACACCAAAGCAGCCAGCAAATCCTGGCCTTGAATGCAGCAGCACCTGACTTGGGACTACACTTGGACCCCAACGGCTCAGGCTGCCTCCTTGTTTTCTCCAAGCACGGGCCTTGTCCATTTGTCTTCTGCATCTAGAACAGAGCATCCCACTGCTCCCCCATTGCTGATTCCATCCTTTGACCTTTGCCTGACTCAGCCCTGCTCTGCTAGCCACAGGGCTTATGGCACTGGCAGCTGCCTGGTCTTCAGGAATGTGTCAGCAGAATTCCATTTACAAGAGAGATTTACAAGGGGGCCTCTTCCTGCGGAGGATTCACAGAGGGCCGCAGTCTTTGGGGAAAATGGAGACAAGAGGCACACAAAAGCACCTCCCCACTCCCACACATCCCCACAGAGAGGGCCCCTGTTTCCTCCTTACAATGGGGTATGATGCCACTGCTGTCCTGCTCACAACAAACTCTGTTTCTTTCAACTGGGCTGCTGCCCCTCCCTTCACAAGAGACCCTCCCTATGTCCCCATGACCAATTACTATACTACCTAACTCCATCTCTGGCATGTAGACCTGAACATCCTTTCCTTAAAGTTCTCCCTGTAAGGAGATCAGGTAGTCTCCCAGGTGCATAGCTGTCAACTTTCGGATTTGAAAATAAAGGGAGGGTTGACAGCTATGCCCAGTGCCATGGCAGCTTTTGGGGTGTGTGGTGGGGAAAAGCCTGTTGGCCAAACTAGACATGTGAGCCTCTGCACTGGCCCTTTACCCACCTTCTTGACTTAACGACAGGAAACATGCTACTGCTGTAATTAATGAGGCAACCTGGGAATCGCTCTGTCTCCCACTGCAATCAGCTTGAAGCCTGGTGCTCCCCCCCTCCCCGAGAGAAACCTAAAACATCTGAACTGCTTCCTCCCTCCTGCTCCCCCCCCAATTTTCCAGTACTTTGAAAGAGTTGTGTTGTGCATTTACAGACACTATGTTCAACAGGCAGGGTTGACGAAGTTACTGAGCCCTAGAATAGCAGATCTAATTCTAAGTCTCCAGAGCCCTCTTCTAAAGATGGCATATTGGGCTTTGCGCAGGGAGACCTCAACTGAAGACTGCTGGTGGTGCAGGAAGGTATATTTTTGTAACTTTGAAGAACCACTTGACTAACAGAGCAACCCACCTGGGCATACCGTAGCTGTCAACCCTCCCTTTTTTTGCGGGAAACTCCCTTATTCCAGTGCCGTTTCCCGCTGCTATCCCGGATTGTTGATATCCCTTAAATTTCCCGGATTTCAAAGGAAGCAGCTCCTTTCCCTCCCTGCCGGTCAGGGAGGCTCCTCAGCTGCGTTGCTCGGCTGCCAATAAGGAGTCTGAGACCGACTGGGGGCGGAGCTTGCATGCCTTGTGCAGCCAGACCCTCACGCCCAACCAGACAGACAGCCTGCCTGCCGTCTACGCGCTCGCTCTTTCGCTCACCCGTTCGTGCGCAGCCTCTGGAGCGCAGGGTGGTGAGGCTACTTGGTGCCATTGCACTGCCCTCGCGGCATCCCTTATTTTCAAATCCGAAAGTTTGGAAAAAATCCCTTATTTTCAAATCCGAAAGTTGACAGCTATGGCACTGGGTTGTCTCTTTCAGATGCCTCCATATCCAGACATTCCATTTTATAGGCAGGATTGCAGGGCCTCTTTTTGTGTGTCAGCCACTGGGCATCTCAATGGGAGCTGATGAGCCAAAGCTGAATCTGGAGAGCTCACAAGGCGAAGGTAATGCAATGGAGACCCAGAGAAAACAACAGGAGGAGCTACAGTACAAAGCCCGTCATTTTTTGCTACCTGAAGCCCCAGCAGATGTGCCCTTAGAGAGATGGTGAGGCAGTTCAGCTGCCTTCAGAACAGAACTGCTACAGGAAATTCCTTAAATGCAGAGAAAGAGAAAGGAGAGGGAGATAAGGAAGAATACATGGGGTAGAAAGAGAAGCAAAACCAAGACACGCACTTCTCTTTCCATTTGCCAAGCCTGAGGCTCTCTGGCTGTCAAGTGTTATGAGGCAGCAACTGGAGAAGCAGGTTGGCACATCTCTCCAGGACAGAGACATACCTGTACTCCCAGAGCACTGTAGTGGCTCAGCCCAGCAAGAAGAGCTACTGAGGCTTCCTGTTCAGTCTGGGATTTGCCTTGGAAAGGGTGGTCTTGACTTCCCCAGCCCTACTGAACCTGTTCTTTCTATTACAGGTAGGTAGCCGTGTTGGTCTGTCATAGTCAAAACAAAATAAAAAAATTCATTCCAGTAGCACCTTAGAGACCAACTAAGTTTGTTCTTGGTATGAGCTTTCGTGTGCATGCACACTTCTTCAGATACACTGAAACAGAAGTCACCAGACCCTTTATATATAGTGAGAGGGTGGGGAGGGGTATTAATACTTTCTATGTATTCTCTGGTAGTGAACTCCCTCTCACTGGCTGCCCAAGTGCCCATGCAGCAGCTCTGCAGCTGAACAGCAGGACCTTTTGCTCAAGCTCCATTTTCACTCATCTGGGCATCAAGATTTCAACTTCAGTAGCTGTTTTCAGGCCACCAGCTTGATCCTATGTGGAATCAGGGGAAGAAATAGGCTGGTCTAGTCAACCATAACCAAAACATGTTTCCTCAGTTGTTAGTAATCTAGCTTACTCATCTACAACATCAATATACCCAGTTTTACTTTATATAGAATGTGAGTAACTATTTTCCTCTTTTGAATGCTAGACGGTCTAGTTTCACCATCCAACACCAGCCTAACTAGGAAGGCTCTGTGCAACTGATAGAGTAATCTGATGTCAGCAAGTCACAGCATATCTGGAGGTCAGGAGCATTTGTCACATTCTGCTGTCACTTGCAGAATATTATGGGATGAGCAATGGTATGGTTAGGGGGCGATCACCGCTCACAACCCAGTGCTGCTGGAAATGCCCTTAGATTGCATCTAATATCTAAGAGGTGCAAACTTTCACAAACTGTGCTGCAAGGCATTCTACACATGCTCAGAGGCATACAGCCTTGTACATAAATCCTTCACAGTTCCACAATTGGACTCTGACACCTGCCCCCTGTTCCCTATTTGTGAGGCAAGGCAGCTTGCAAGAAAAACAGAGCTAGCTCCCTTCCCATTTAATAATGCATTTCTATGTGGGATGCGGGTGGCGCTGTGGGTTAAACCACAGAGCCTAGGGCTTGCCAATCAGAAGG
Organism: Darevskia armeniaca; assembly: GCA_034641395.1. Classification (NCBI taxonomy): domain Eukaryota; kingdom Metazoa; phylum Chordata; class Lepidosauria; order Squamata; family Lacertidae; genus Darevskia; species Darevskia armeniaca. Next base: position 670,207 of record JAWWNF010000204.1, read on the forward strand.
TTGGTGGTTCGAATCCCCGCGACGGGGTGAGCTCCCATTGCTTGGTCCCTGCTCCTGCCAACCTAGCAGTTCTAAAGCACGTCAAAGTGCAAGTAGATAAATAGGTACCACTCCGGCGGGAAGGTAAACGCCGTTTCCGTGTGCTGCTCTGGTTCGCCAGAAGCGGCTTAGTCATGCTGACCACATGACCCGGAAGCTGTACGCCGGCTCCCTCGGGCAGTAAAGCGAGATGAGCGCTGCAACGCCATAGTCATCCGTGACTGGACCTAATGGTCAGGGGTCCCTTTACCTTTATGTGGTTGCTAAGAGGTGCTGTGCGGCCGCCTGATGGGATCAGGAGGGTGGCTGTTTACAAGCTTGCACTATTAACATTTCAGGTTTTCCAGGGATGTGTCCTGGAATTCTAGTCTAGTCCCAAGGAGGAGCCCTCCTTGGCCCCGGCTCAAGTTAAGTCCTGTTTGCAACTCCAGGTATACATCTCACTCTCTGACTTGGCAGAGTCAGCATGGCAGGAAGGAGTCAGATCGATTTATATTCATCTCACCAAGTCTGATCTTCCAAAAACATCGCATGAACTTCCCCCTTCTTTTTAATGGTTCTCTATACTTGCCAATCATTTACTCATGCAGCCACATTCTCTGCCCAGGGTGGAGCCGGTGCCAAAATTGTTCCTTTTTGTTTTGCGGTACCTTGCCACTAGCTCCACCGTTGGCTCCCTGCCCTGCCCTTCCCCTACCAACCCTCACCCTGTTTCTGAGGAGCAGCCACACACACGCCAGAGCTTGTGCCCACAAAGGAGGAGGCAGCCAGGCGCCTGGCTTGTCAGGGGGAGTGATGGGTGTTTGAGTGATGGGTGTCATCTGAGAATGCCAACCGCACTGCGGGGGAAGCAAGGACACGTGTGTGTGTGTGTGTGTGTGTGTGTGTGTGTGTGTGTGTGTGTGTGTTTGTGTGAAGGGGTTCCTTCAAGGTGCTCACTAACACCTGCCTGCCAACTTTTGAAAGGCTATAAACCCCTCCCCCACTACTTTGCCCACAAAGTGATTTATTTCAAAAATCAAGATTACTATTTTTAAAAAAAAATAATAATAATTATTCAGCTATTCTAAACAAGGAGGTTAAATGCATTAACTAATTTATTCCACCCTGTTAGTAAATTCTCATCTGGGCACCTCCTGTTTGGCTTGACAGAAACTATAGCAAGACACTTTCAAGAATGCAGTTCACCTCCTCTCAAAGCCCTTCAGCTTATTTTCAAACAAAACCAAGCAGCTTCCCTGCATCTTGGCTGCTGGATAGCTATGGTCTGTTTAATTTGGCAAACTAACACAACTGTAAGAACGGGTGCGGGCGGTTTAGAGGAGGGTATATATGACACCAGGCTGGTGACTTTGAATATCTAATGCTAGGGGGAAAGGTGTCAGATGGCATCACAATTAATTTGGCTTTCGGCTCAATACCATTCAATTTGTAAGGTTGGCCTTGGACAATTCTCACTCCATCCTGCTCCCACAAGGCACTTGTGAAAATCACGATAGGGTTTGATTGTGACCTGCCCTGTAATAGGGCAGGGAAGAAAGTTTCGCTGCCTCGTCTGGGTCACGGCATATTGCTCTCAATTACGAACCCATTAAGAGTGTTCCAGCCCTACAAAATGAAACAGAAAGATAATAATGCAGCTCCGTCTGACCACACCACAAGGACAGGAGGTTCTTTCCAGCCCCAGGTGAGTCACCTTGTTGGCCATATCAGGTTGAAGCATATTTGCACGGAGGTGGGTGGGGAGCTTTTGACTGCATTCTTGTCCGGCCACCGCCCCGCCAATTCCAGGGAGTTCTTTGATAAGGTAGAAAGAGAGCGGAAGGAAGTTTGAGGTGGCAAAAGTTTGAAGTTTGTACCGTAGGTTTCCTCACACACACCCTTCTCTTCCAGTAGGTGAGGGGGTGCCCCTTCCAGTTGGCAGGAGGCCCAAGAGGTTCCAGATCTGATAAGAGGCATTGCTATAATAAAAAAAAGGCCTCAGTGAGATTAGTTGAGGGCAGAGCAATTGTGATAGCTAGAAAGATCAAAGAAACTACCGGTAGCATATGACCAACAGAATAAGCAACTATTAGACCAGCGCCACTCCCCACCCTCAAACAGTCATGAGGAAAGTGCCCAAGGTACATAGCTGTCAACTTTCGGATTTGAAAATAAGGGATGCCGCGAGGGCGGTGCAATGGTACCAAGTAGCCTCACCACCCTGCGCTCCAGAGGCTGCGCGCGAACGGGTGAGCGAAAGAGCGAGCGCATAGACGGCAGGCAGGCTGTCTGTCTGGTTGGGCGTGAGGGTCTGGCTGCACAAGGCATGCAAGCTCCGCCCCCAGTCGGTCTCAGACTCCTTATTGGCAGCCCAGCAACGCAGCTAAGGAGCCTCCCTGGCCGGCAGGAAGGGAGAGGAGCTGCTTCCTTTGAAATCCGGGAAATTTAAGGGCTATCAACAATCCGGGATAGCAGCGGGAAACGGCATTGGAATAAGGGAGTTTCCTGCAAAAAAAGGGAGGGTTGACAGGTATGCCAAGGTAGCCTCTTGCTGACTCCCAGCACAGCTACCGATTGTCGCTAGCGTTTTGAAATAGGAAATAGGTGCTCCCTGTCTTAAGCTGCTACACCAGTTATGAATGTCCATCTATCTAGAGTTATGCATATTTTTATACTGTTAAAATATGGCGTTTGGGGTGGCGCTGTTCTTGAAGTGACGTGGGAGCTTCTTTAAGTTTGTACATTTTAAATATTTGTATACAGATGTAGACTCTGGAACATTTCCTTCCTCCCCCGCCCTCCCTTTAAAGCAAAAAATAATAAAAGTCATTATGATTCACCCAGAGCCACAGGTATACTGCGTGAGAGATAAATGTGTACACACATTATACAGGTAGATAAATAAACAGAATGGGATGTAGTGAGGCCAGGCTGAAGCTGCAGCCCACACACCCAGGGAAGCGTTAAAAGGTTCTTCTCTGTTTACCCTAATCTGCCAGAACAACTCATCCGGCACTGTTGTCCTCCAGCTGTGCTGTGGCTTTAGAGCAGGAAAACTATGTGATCTGCCTCTTTCATTAAAAGGCACAGAAGGCACCACTCTGCACTGCGGCCCATAGGTGTGGCCGAGTTACTCAAAGCCACTCCATGTCAACTAGCTGTGCTTCATTTCAAACCATTAAACTCAGGGAATAGGAGCTACTGTCTTCTCTGGTGAATTGAAATGCCCGCTTGCCAGTTTGGAAACCCGTCCAACCAAATGACACCTAATAACACCGCGAAGGCACATTCCCTGCTTCCTGGCTCTACCCAAAGGGGGAACAAAGCAGGAGGAGGGGACAAGGGGAGAAAGAGTCGTTGTCCAAATATGAGTTGGACCAGCAAGGGATGGCATGCCAACATTTGCCGCTTTCATTCCCTCATGGATGTTGTTGGTGGATCACACAGGAAAGCACTGGCACAAAGTTGGTGAGGGCGCAAGAACCTTGTGGTCAGCTGTTGTCCATGCAGCACCTCTCAGGTCAATTTGGAGCTTCTCTTGTCATGTGGGAGTCTCTCTGGGGTGCTCCACCCCATTCTCCTCTTTTCTGCAGTCTTGAGATTGCGGAGGCGGCAGGGGCAGGTTCCTGGCTTTCGCCTTTCTCTGTCTCTCTCTGTCCACCCTTAGGTGGGTCTTCTCCAGAGCTTGTCTACGCATGCAAGTTCTCTTTGGGGTCCACTGCCCTGGTTCTCCTTTTTGCACTGTTGGGGTTGAGGGCCTGAGTTTCTGATGGGTCTTTGAGGCATTCCTGTAAACCCAGCAAAGGAGATACATTTAGTTAAGGCTGGCTCAAACGAAGAGGCAAGGCTGCAAACTAGGCAACTGCTTGAGGTACTAAAATCCCTGCTTCAAGCTAGGTAAATATATTGGAGAGGGAGAGAGAAGGTTTTATCCACCATCACAAATCATGCTTATGTGGATTCCAAACTACATTAGAGATTGTGCCCAGTGATCGGAGCTTTGTGCTTTGTCCAGATTACACAGCAGTGTGATGATAGGTAAAGGTAAAGGGACCCCTGACCATTAGGTCCATTCGTGACCGACTCTGGAGTTGCGGCGCTCATCTCGCATTATTGGCCGAGGGAGCCGGCGTACAGCTTCCAGGTCATGTGGCCAGCATGACTAAGCCGCTTCTGGCGAACCAGAGCAGCGCATGGAAACACCGTTTACCTTCCCACCAGACCAGTACCTATTTATCTACTTGCACTTTGACGTGCTTTCGAACTGCTAGGTTGGCAGGAGCAGGGACCAAGCAACGGGAGCTCACCCCGTCACGGGGATTCGAACTGCCGACCTTCTGATCGGCAAGCCCTAGGCTCTGTGGTTTAACCCACAGCGCCACCCACCTCCCAGTGTGATGATAAAGGTGCTTAAATAAAGAAAAAATATGTAAACACCATGAGCAACTGAATTAATCATCATTTAATGCACAATTGTTAGGCTGCTCAAGAGGTGGGTAGAGAGCAGCATTTTAATTCACTGAGGGCAACCAAATAGCGAAACACAAAAAACCCACAGCTGTATCCTTCATGTGACATGTGAACAAGGGGTAACTTGAAGAGACCTGAGGGAGACAAAGGGGGCATGCTAGATCCCATGCTAAGGATTAGGGTGGATTCACAGCCATAGACTCTTGTATCATTTTTTTCTCTGCCTTGATTCTCCCAGTCTTCTCTTAAAAAAAAAAAAAACACTACAGAAACTCGGCAGCTGTGAAACACCTCCCCAAACTCCACGGTATTATTCACCTCTTCAGCTGAAACACACTTCTCCCAGGCTAGCAGACAGCCATAATCTACACTGAGAGCCTGTGGTCAGCAGCTATAAAAATACATGCTGTAAATCTGCCACAGTTGGACATTGCTATCTGTAAGGTTTGTTCAGGAGATTTTGAAATAATCCCTTAGTGAGACATCAAGTTCCTGTAGGTGATGACACAGGGTTTATATAACCAGAGTTTCAGGCTGTTCTCTTAACCAGCTATAGACATGGGCCTCCCATTGTCCCCTCCCTTTGCTTTTCTGTTTTCTTCTCTTAGCAGTAATTTTTGGTCTTTCCTGATTTATGTTCCTACCTTGACAGCCTTTCCCTTTCCCCTCTGAGCTCCCCCCCCCCATATAGTCAACATAGCTATTAAGTGGTTATAAGGAATGATGGTGAAATGGAGACTCCATCTTAAGAAGTAGTGTTACACTGGATACCAGTTGCAAGAGCATGAGCAAAGACTACTGTGTTCAAGCCCTGCTTGTGAGCTTCCTAGAGGGAGCTGGATGGTCACTGTGGAGAAACAGAGCAGTGGGTCAGATCCAGCAGGCCCCCTCTTTTTTGTTTCCAATGGCAAATGCCAGAAAACAACAGAGGGATCTCATCTAGGCCTGAATTGGAATCTTTTGCTTTCCACTGCCAGGGCCTTAATGCTAACTGCCCCTTTCCAAAATACCCTATAAACATCTATATATATGAAAATGTTCCCATTGCGTGTTTGTCCGAAACACCCTTGCTGCGTAACTGCTGGACCAAATCGCATCAAATTAGGACACAGCGTTCCATTACCATGGCAAAAGGATCTGGCATAATAAACATTCAGAAAAACCACACCTGTCATGCCTAAAATAAAGGAAAAATGCAAAAAAAAAAAAAATAAAATTGTCGCACCTATTAGATGTCACCAGCAAAACCTCGCCCTCTAGCGACGGCTATACTGGTACTGCAGCTACAAAACCTTCCCCCTGCCAGAGGTCCGTCGGCCATTTGCAAGCTCGCAAACCGGTAATAGAAAAGGGGGGCAGAGAAGAGAGTAATTGAAAACGGGGGTGGGGACAGAGAAGGGGCAGACGGAAGGTGAACAGGGGAACTTCTTCAATTTTACATATTTAGCCGCAGCAGGGAGCAGCTGGGTAAGCTAGTACACTATAAATACTTAATGCACAGCCCATGCACTACCATCAATGCCTAAAATGGATCATAGAATCCAATTCTGACAACCCAAAAATGCTCAAAGGGGCATGCCTGCCAACCTTAAATTCACAGCAAGTGGCAAGGGCCCCAAGCAGAGCTCAAACACAGAGCTGCTAGCTCAGGGCTACAAGAAACACAAGTGGGAAAGAGGGTGGGCTGATGGACTCATACCCTGCTTGGCAGCTTCCTATGCACATCTGGTGAGCCACTGTGGGAACAGGGTGCTGGACTAGGTGGTCTAACTTGGCAGGGCTTTTTTCATGTCCTTATTACTATTTTTATTATTTAATAAATTTCTATGCCACCTTTCATCCGAGGATCACAGGGCGGTTTACAACATAAAAACACAAGTGGCAAGCTGCTGCCATTCCGTGAACTGGGTGGAGCAATGAGCTAGGTCAGTATAAGGCAGCTTCTTAGGTTCCCAATGGAAAAGTGGTTACAAACAAACAAAATGAAATTCAGCAGAGACAAATGTAAACTTCTGCCTTTTAGTAAAGGTAAAGGGACCCCTGACCATTAGGTCCAGTCGTGTCCGACTCTGGGGTTGCGGCGCTCATCTCGGTTTATTGGCCGAGAGCCGGCATACAGCTTCCAGGTCATGTGGCCAGCATGACTAAGCCGCTTCTGGCGAACCAGAGCAGCACACGGAAACGCCGTTTACCTTCCCGCCAGAGTGGTACCTATTTATCTACTTGCACTTTGATGTGCTTTCGAACTGCTAGGTTGGCAGGAGCAGGGACAGAACAACGGGAGCTCACCCCATCGCGGGGATTCGAACCAGCTACCTTCCGATCAGCAAGCCCTAGGCTCTGTGGTTTAACCCACAGCACCACCTGGGTCCTTTTAGGTACACACAAAAACCCAAATACATGGGTACAGGATGAGGGACCCCCTGTTTGGCAATAGAACATCTGAGAAGGATCCTGGGATTGCAAGGTTGCTGACAAATAGGAATTGGTTCAGGTAAGGGCCTGCTAGCCAGTGGCCTACCTAGTCCAGCATCCTGTCCTTACAATGACCTACCTCATACCTGTGGGAAACTTGCAAGCAGGACTGGGGTGCAACAGCAGCGCTCTCCCCACCTGTGAGTCCCAGCAACAGCCATGTAGTTCTTATGAGACGGAGCCTGGATGACAAGGCCCCTCTCAACTGCATGATAAAGCAGCTCATTCAGAAGTGCTTTAAATCAAACCTCAGCGTCATTGTTTGTCTCTCCCAGCTTCTAGCAACTCAAGAGGTTTCAGAACATGCTGATCTTGACATTGTTGGCCAAACTAATTTCTAGTTAATGATGAACATGGTAGGAAGGATTAGGAGGGTTGGTTGTTTTTTTGCAGTACAACCTAGGACAGGAAGAAGGCTGTCCAACTGAAAACACAAGGAATGCAAGCAGGGCCCTTTTGGCATTATGCTGGCTGTTAATTATGTCCTGTTTTTGCCCACATTGCTATGGATTTTAAGATTTGCAGATTCCATGGTGCACAACCCTACAATAAGCTGAGCTGGTCTGTCTTACATCCAAGTTATTTTGTGCCCAGATCCAGAGGTTTTTCCTACAAGAAGTCTGTCTGAAGTTACAACGTGGTCAATTTGCCAATGTGTCCAGAAGAGCCATTAACTCAAGTTGACTGCAGAACAGCCATGCGTCTGCACCACTAAAGGTGCATTTTTTAGGGGAAGTTAACAATCTGATGTGCATCACAGAATGAGCAGAGGCTGTTGCATGTCTTGGGATGAAATCATGGGGCTCACCAAACTGGTTGTGCTACTGAAATTCACAGATTTCACATTTCTGCAAATGGAAAGGGGGGGGGAGGAAATACATAAATCAAGTGGGTTCGCGCTCCACAACGGAGAATGTGGGGAAAATGCTACAGCTAGTGAATTTGCTTTCTCAACCCCCAACTCTGACAGTGCTATCACCCCTGAAAATGGGAGGAGGATGCTGGTCTTGAGATCCAATTTCAACATGCAACAGGAATTGCCCTCAAGGTCTGTGGCAATCTCAACCTCATGAAAGACAAGGAGCCATGCTTGATAGGTGACTGCAGCTCATTTCAACTAAATTATAGAAGTGAGCAGAGAAAAGTTTCCCGAGAAACTTTTCTTCCTGTGGAAAGAACCTTGGTGTTCCAGAGATCTTTCCCCTCCTGCATAATCCTGACCTGCCTTGAACCGGCTTGGCCAGGGAACCAATGCAACAGTGCAAATGTTTATTTTTATTATTATTACTTGGAATAGAGAGATGTAGACGTTGATAAGGCAATACAGTTTATCTGTCTTAATCGCACAACAGCACTTCCATCTATCTCGTGATGCTCTTGATGCTTGTTGTTGTTTAGTCGTTTAGTCGTGTCCGACTCTTCATGACCCCATGGACCAGAGCACACCAGGCACTCCTGTCTTCCACTGCCTCCCACAGTTTGGTCAGACTCATGTTGGTAGCTTTGAGAACACTGTCCAACCATCTCGTCCTCTGCTGTCCCCTTCTCCTTGTGCCCTCCATCTTTCCCAACATCAGGGTCTTTTCCAGGGAGTCTTCTCTTCTCATGAGGTGACCAAAGTATTGGAGCCTCAGCTTCAGGATCTGTCCTTCCAGTAGCACTCCGGGCTGATTTCCTTCAGAATGGATAGGTTTGATCTTCTTGCAGTCCATGGGACTCTCAAGAGTTTCCTCCAGCACCATAATTCAAAAGCATCAATTCTTCGGCGATCAGCCTTCTTTATGGTCCTGCTTTCACTTCCATACATCACTACTGGGAAAACCATAGCTTTAACTATATGGACCTTTGTCGGCAAGGTGATGTCTTTGCTTTTTAAGATGCTGTCTAGGTTTGTCATTGCTTTTCTCCCAATAAGCAGGCGTCTTTTAATTTCGTGACTGCTGTCACCATCTGCGGTGATCATGGAACCCAAGAAAGTAAAATCTCTCACTGCCTCCATTTCTTCCCCTTCTATTTGCTGGGAGGTGATGGGACCAGTGGCCATGATCTTAGTTTTTTTGATGTTGAGCTTCAGACCATATTTTGTGCTCTCCTCTTTCACCCTCATTAAGAGGTTCCTCCTCACTTTCAATTCCTCCTCACTTGATGCTTAAAGGTAAAGGTAAAGGGACCCCTGACCATTAGGTCCAGTCGTGTCCGACTCTGGGGTTGCGCGCTCATCTCGCGTTACTGGCCGAGGGAGCCGGCGTACAGCTTCTGGGTCATGTGGCCAGCATGACAAAGCCGCTTCTGGCGAACCAGAGCAGCACACGGAATCGCCGTTTACCTTCCCGCCAGAGCGATTCCTATTTTTCTACTTTCACTTTGACGTGCTTTCGAACTGCTAGGTTGGCAGGAGCAGGGACCGAGCAATGGGCGCTCACCCCGTCGCAGGGATTCGAACCGCCGACCTTCTGATCGACAAGCCCTAGGCTCTGTGGTTTAACCCACAGCGCCACCTGGGTCCCTTATCACTTGATGCTTAGCTAGGTCCAAATCAGAGGCTGTGCCACCATCCTCCTGAGTAGCAGTGAGTGATTCCATGGACATTCAGGACTCAAAGGAATGCAGAAACTACAGGACAGTTTTGGCAGCAGGGCAAATCAGGTTTTCCAAGGTGCTAAATGCCATGCCGTTTCCATGGTGCACCACAGAAACATTGGCATTTCTTGCTGGTCAGAGGTCTCATGTAGTGCCTCAGCTGTTCCAGCTCTCATAAATGCATATCCATCCTACCTCCATCTCCTGCTTATCCCAAAATCATGAAATTCTACAAGGACAGAACGGATGACCCATATTTCAAACGGCACTGACCCCTTAACTTGAGAAGGCAGATGGCAACAGGTCATTGCTGCAGCAATCCCATTCCAGAGTGTCTCTCTCATGTCTCTCTCCTTTCTCTTCTACCTGGTACATTGCTTTGTTTTGGCAAGTCTGTGCCACATGGCAGACTGGGTGTGGAAGAGGGGGAGTTTATTTTTGGATATCTGCCTGCATGTGAGAGAAAGAAATATCTTGGAAAGGCAGCCAGATGTTCCCTAATTGGTTTGATAAATACAGCAGATGTTTCATCTCCTTGATTTATGGCAGGAGTGGCACTGCCAAAGTTTTGTGTTGTGTGGCAAGGAGGCAGCCCTCAAGGCTGCAATCTGCATTTAAGCAAAGGAGCAGCCCCACCACCATCTATCACTTTTCTGCAGCTTTCTGGCATTTGGATTCCACCTTGTACCAATGGACGGTGAGTGGGAACTGTTTGCAAACTCTTTGCGCAAACTTCCAAAACTGGTTCAGGGCATCTAACAGCAGATCTCAAGGGTGTGATCCCCTAATCTGTGGCTGGGTGCCATTTTGGGTAACCAGATCCCTGTACATGGAGTACAGTGCCCTTGAGGCTTTTAACTTAGATTCTTATCCATCCCTGTTCCTTCTCCATGTAGCTCTGATGTTTGCCGCTTATTCCCCAGAGGTTGCCACACTTTTTTGAAGGAAGAAAAACGAGCAATCCCTGTAATCGTACAAATAAACAATTTTATACTCCACTGAGACTAGAGCTGTCCACTGTTTCCCATGCATATCATGAATATCTCCAGACAAGAGGCCACTGGAATGAAACTTGCATGACGTGGGTGGAGAATAAAAGAGGCAGGCCCATAATAATGTTTCTGCTGATGTGTTACAAAACATTTCATAAGCTCAATAAGGGTAATTGTTGGAGAATTGAATAATGCTGACAGAAACAAAGGTGCTGTGGTTAAACAGTGTCAGTTTACTGCATTTGGAGACATTTAGCAGACACACTCAAGACCAGCTAGTGCGGATTAGTTACTCCCTGCTAATTCCTATTAATCACCTTCTTCAGGGTAGTTTAAGGGTAGATTTTTCTCAGGGCTTATCCACGCTTCCCTTTTGCCACGCTTTTTCAAGCAGAGGCCCACATTTTAACGCTTCGTGTCCAAGCATGTTAGTTTTTTGCCCCGTGAGGTTGCTATTTTCCTAAATTTGAGGAGGGTGAGGGAAGACGTGAGAGAGGGCACAATGCCCTGGAATCTAGATGGGTCTTTGGGCCATAGCAATTCAGATTTCCCTCCTTTTTTCTTTTTCTTTTTAGAATAATTTTTATTAAGGCGTTTCTTAGGTTACAAAAGCATGTGCATTGTCTCTTTTGTTTTTCCAGGTCTTGGGTGTCTTTTCTACAGATCAGTTACATTTGATGTGAGGCATTAGTATTGTATACCCCTCTTTCTTTCTTTCTTTCTTTCTTTCTTTCTTTCTTTCTTTCTTTCTTTCTTTCTTTCTTTCTTTCTGCTTTCCTTCATTCACTTTCTTGATTTCCACCTCAGCCTCTTTAACCACCTTTTCTTCCTTATTCCTGCCTCATATTCCCCTTCCTTCTTGTTTCTTGAAGCTTTCCTTCATTCACTGCATGTCCCCTTGCTCACCTTCCTTTCTTTGCCACCCTCCTTCCTATTTCCCTCATCTTTCTGAGGGACCTTTCTTGGCATGCCTTCGTCTATCTGTTTCCCCCCTCAGCGCTCTCTTTCCCCCTTCTTTTCTTATGCTGCTTTCCCCCCACCCAACAAACTCTCATCTCCTCAGGTTTTCCCTTTCCCTTCCCTTGAGCTTCGAAATGCCGCCTTCTCCTCCTTCCTCAGCTTCCCTTTCCACCTCAATTTCTTAATTCCACACGCCCACAAAATCCCTTCAGAGCCTCAGGCAGGCTTCTTGCCATCCCTTTTCTCTTGAAGACTCTTTTCCGAGCCTGACATCCCCTCACTTTCATCTTTTTTCCCTTTCAACCGCTTTATCTCCCCTCACCCTCCTGTTTCTTAGCCCTCTCCACCTCATCTGATTTCGTTTTCCTCAGCGGTTTTTACATTTTCTCTATTTCTTTTGAACCGCTTTGCTAATTTTCCTTCAACTGCTCTCATTTTTCCCGCCTTTCCCCCCTCCCTCTCGCCTTCTCTGCCCCTCAGCAATGGGGAGGGGCCGGCAGCAAAAATAAAAATAAAAGGGCGGGAAAGAGAGACTGCATGTGCCATTGAGGCTCACCCTCCCAGGTGTAGTTTGCAGAAGGAAGGAAACAACAGTAAACTCCGGAATATATTGCTTCAGAAATTGTGTGTTTTCCCCCAGTCTTGAGCGGCAGCAAGATTTCAGGGCATAGGCGCCATCCCTGAGGGGCTGTGGGTGCCGGGGCAACGCAAACATTTTACTGTGGGTGCCCTGCTGGGCGACCCAACATGTCCTGTTGGGAATGAAGCTTGCCATATTCTAAGAAGTGAAAATCCGGACACAAAAGCAGTTGTCGTTGAGCTTTTTATTTTTGCGAAATCACACAAAAAAATGAGCTATTTTTTTCAGAAATTTGCCAAGAATTCGACACTTCCGAAAATTTCGAAAATTTCGCCCGGACGCCATTTTTGACGGACATATCCTGACCACGTCCGGGAGATTACGTACCAGTATGGCAGCCTTAACTTTCAGAAATATGGTGCATTGACTCATATTTAGAATCTGGGTGCAGAACAGCATAGGAGCGTCCCGGAGAGGGCGCAGAAGGGCAGGCGGACTCCTATATACTCCTAGCCGGAGTGGAGAGGTGTGATTTCTACACTTGGGAAGACCATGGAGCAGAGCAGTGAGAGGTGTGGCCTGGGCAGAGTCCTGAGGGCCAGTCAGGGAGGCCTGGAGGGCCGCATTTGGCCCTTCACAAAATGAGGTTCCCTACCCCTGCCCTAGTAAGTGCGTTTAGGATTGTAGCCTTAATCCGTTTTAAGCTGCTCAAACTCACGAGACCCATCAGTTAAGATTCTGAAGGTGCTGAGAAGTATCTTGTGGCCTCTTAATTCAGAAAGCAAATCGTGTTTATTTAAGATTCTATGCATGTGTTATGATTTAGATCTGTATGTTTGTTTGATTTGATTTGGTTTTTTTTACGTGTTTGATTCATTTGTTTGTTTTAATTTAGAATTTCAATAAAGATTTATTAAAAATAAATAAAAATTCAGAAAGCAAAGCAAGGAGAGGTGACTCCCAGGTGTGGAATTAGGAACAGAGAGGAGACAGGGCAGGTTCTTCTCAAACTGACCACTTACCGGTAAATCTTGCAAGAGGACGTGCCAGGACGTGTAAGCAAATTTTGTCATGCATTTCCTGATTTCTAAGTGCTTCAGAGTCTTTTGTTAAGCATGGGCTGATGGTGCCCAAGGCAAGTCATACTCATCAGGGCAGGCTTGATGAAATCAATGGACTTAGTGGGCAGAGCAGCTGCTTGGCATGCAGAAGGTCTCAAGTTCAATCCTACTGCCAGTCAAGGTAGAAAGTACTGTGCTAGATGGACCAAGGGTCTGACTCAGTGTGTGTGTGTGTGTGTGTGTGTGTGTGTGTGTGTGTGTGTGTGTGTGTGTGTGTGTGTGTATACTGAGTCAGACCCTATATATATATAATTTTTAATTTATGATGTTCAGTTATATACATGTCAATAGTTTTACAATTGTTCCAACATTTCAAAGCTTGACTTCCTTCCTCTTCTTTCTGCAGTTCCTTAATTTTTTTTTTACATTTCCTGCATATTCTAAATTATCTTATTATTTTATTCATCTACTTTAAATATATACTCTTATGAAACTGCAGGTTATTGCAATAATCCTGCCAATGTGTTTACAGTTTGTAAATATTCAGTAAACCATTTCCATTCTTTTATGAAAAGTTTGTTATCTTGATTTCTTATTTTTCCGGTAAGTTTCGCCATTTCTGCATATTCCATAAGTTTTTGTATCCATTCTTCTTTCATCGGAACTTCTTCTTTCCATTTTTGGGTAAATAACATTCTTGCCACTGTAGTTACATACATGAATAAATTTCTATACTGTTTAGGTAGTTCTACCCCTAAAATTCCCATAAGGAAAGCTTCTGGTGTTTTTTTTACAAATGTTATTTTAAACATCTTTTTCAGTTCGTTATATATCGTTTCCCAGTAAGCTTTAACCTTACTACAAGACCACCACATATGATAAAAAGTACCTTACTTCTCTTTGCATTTCCAACACTGATTTGATTTTTATTTATACATTTTTGCCACATTACTCGGTGTTAGATACCATCTATGGGTCTGGCTCAGTATAAAGCAGCTCTCTATGAGTACTGCTTAGGTTATTTCCATACAGGAACTTAATTGTGTGAATGGGATGTTGCTGACAACGGGGTGTTGCTTTGTTCTTAACTAACTGGATTTCCCCTGGAAAATGTAAAGCCAGATTAAATATGGTGGGGTGGGGAGATGCAGGCTGCATTTATTGCCAATGGTGTTGTGTGGACGCTGTGAAAAAAATGTGCATTCCTGAGAAGCAACCATCCCATCATAAACACCTGTTTGGAAGCAGCCTTGCTTGGATTCTTAGGGGCCTAGGTGCCCAAGAACAAAGGGCATATTTGCAAACATGCCATACAATGATTCCGACCCCCCCCTCCAAAAAAAAAAAAAAGAATATTGGGAACTGTAGTTTGTTAAGGGTGCTGCTGTTGCCATTCCCAGGATTCTTTGGGAGAAGGCATGCGTTCATCCAGAAACATAGTCTCAATTTTCCCAGTCCCCAGAATGGTCTTCAGCAGAGGGTCTTCAGCGTTTTCCCTGACTTGGCTTTCTGGACAGGAAATAGCCATCATTATTGTTGGGCCCCTACATTCACATGACGAAACAGTCCAAGCATCCCTCTCTTTAAATCAAGATATGCCAGTGCCTCAGTTTCCCTCCTGGAAACCGGTTTTGGATGTTTGCTCCTGAGCTGAGAATAACGGCGGTTTTGTAAACGTGACACTCCCCACGGAAGGCCCGTGAAAAGTTTAATGGATCACTGTTCAAGGGTCCCATGTAGAGCCCCTTAAAACTGTGGCGGGGATACTATTTACAAGCCCACAGTGGGCAGCGGGGGGGAACCACAGGTCGTTTTTCATTCCTCCACCCCCCCATCCAAACCCATCTGCGTTATGCATCTTGTAAACTGTGCGGCCTGTTGCGCTCCATATTTATTGGACCATAAATAAAACCTATTCAAAATTTTATGATACTCGCTGGATTCCATGGCCCCCACCCCTGATTTTTATTACCCTTTTTTGCTTCTGATGTGTGATGCAATCGCAAGTAAGAAATGGATACTCTCGCCAGCTGCACCTTAATGCCACGGGAATCACTGGAGGCGTTGGAACCAGGTGGGGAGGGGAAGACTGGGTCCCTTCCCCACGCACTTTGGGGAGAGAAGGGAGGTGGGGGGCAAAGAGTGTGTAGAAAACCAGACCCACCAAATTCTTGTTATAAGATTGCTCACTGTTCCAACCTCCTGGTTTCTGACTCAGCTGTTATTAAACCCTTAGACTTGCCACAGAAATATGAAATTTTAAACGAAATCCTTGGGTTACCCTCTTAAACCAGGGTTGGGGGACACCTGCCCCCTCCTGCGAGACATTGCTGGGCTCCCAGCAGGCCCAACAGCCACCATGGCCAATGGTCAGAGATGATGATGGTGGGAGTTATAGCTTGCTACAACACACTGACGCGGGTGGCGCTGTGGGTTAAGCCACAGAGCCTAGGGCTTGCCGATCAGAAGGTCGGCGGTTCGAATCCCCGCGACGGGGTGAGCTCCCGTTGCTCGGTCCCTGCTCCTGCCAACCTAGCAGTTTGAAAGCACGTCAAAGTGCAAGTAGATAAATAGGTACCGCTCTGGCGGGAAGGTAAACAGCATTTCCGTGTGCTGCTCTGGTTCACCAGAAGCGGCTAAGTCATGACCATATGACTTGGAAGCTGTACGCCGGTTCCCTCGGCCAATAAAGCGAGATGAGCACTGCAATCCCAGAGTCGTTCACGACTGGACCTAATGGTCAGGGGTCCCTTTACCTTACAACACAGTGAGGGCCACAATCCATCCCCTCATTAAAAGAAGGCAGAGTTGTGATGCAGGAGCTGGGGTGGGGCAGTAAAGGCAAGTGTTGGTCTATCAGTGATGGCTAACCTTGACACCCCAGATGTTTTGGAACTACAACTCCCATCATCCCTAGCTAACAGGATCAGTGGTCAGGGATGATGGGAGTTGTAGTCCCAAAACATCTGGAGTGTCAAGGTTAGCCATCACTGGTCTAGCTCAAGGATGGGAGACCCGTGGACCTGTAGAAGTTGCAGGACTCCCAACAGCCAGCATGGAAGGACAAAGAGAGCTGGAGTCCGACAACATCTGGAGGGCCACATATGTTGCCTCTTCCTGCTCTTGTGCTGCCCTCACAGAGTGATGATTTCTGGGCTTTTGTAGAGGCCTGAAGAACGGCAGGAATGAGGCTCAGGGGGTCGCTCAGCCTACCTGAAACGCCCCATCTTAGGCCCAGAAGACATGAAGCAATAACCTAGGAAAGAGTGCGCTGAAGGGTGCTTTCCTTCTCCATGCTCAACGGTGGCAGCCAACCTTGCGCACTTCTGGCTGCCCGAAACCCACCTCCTCGCTGGGTGCAGCTCCTGATGTATCAAGCACTGCGACTTTAAAAGCCAATCGGCCCACAGGCACACACCTCCTGCCGTGCCCAGCCCTCAAGGTATTGGCCAAGAGGTGGGGAGAGAGGCAACCTGGGAGGGGAGCTAAGCTCCCCCTCTCCCATGCAATGGAGGGACATGCCCCCAGATGGAGCCCCCTGAGTGCTGACAGGTTTTGCGCACACACCTGCACACACAGCTTCCTTTGCAGCTAGGCAGGCTCTTTTCATCACCTCCACATCTGGGAAACGGTAAGGGAGGTATCAGGAGGTGCAGGCAAGAGGAAGCTTTTCCATAGTTCTGGCACTGCTGCTGTTACTACCTGCGCGGCAGGGGAAAGCACCAGAACCCCAGCAGCCCTGCCAGGATCCCTCTTGGCACCAGGAGGTGCCAGCCATCTCGAGTGCCTGGCAGCAGCATTTCGCCTGCGGGCTGCTTTGGGACAGGATTGGGACCAGGCCCAAAGCAAGAGGGTTTCCTTCCAAGGGTGGAGAGACACCCTCGTGGTTTGCGGCGGGGCAACCTTGGTTGTTAAAAGACCCTCCTCAGATGTGGGGAGGATGCAGGGCAGCATCAGGGCCTGCACACCAAGGATAATGGGCCATTGGCAGTTTTGCCCCCTGCCCCTTGGCAGACACGTCTGCTGTTTCAGATGCCTCTCTCCAAGGGCCCAGCCTCTCTCATCTGGTTGACAAAAGAGCTTCGCCTGCCCAGTGGCTGCTGCTGTTCCCCCTTCTCTCAATACACTACAGGAGCTCCTCTAGGTCTACACACTTTCTGGAAACAACTGGAGGCATTTTGGTTCTGATTGGCTTCATCCCCAGGTGGATAAAGGGGTCTTTGCCACGAGTGCCAACTTGTTGGGGATTCAGTCTGGTTTTAAATGTGTTCCTTGTTTTTGTTTCCCCCATGGTTTCTAATGATCATATAGGCAATTTGCCTTGAGATGGCGGTAAGGCGATGATGAAGAAATCAATAAAAGCAATAATGAATGAACCAGGAGAAAAGAGGAGGGAGTCACCAAGGAAAAGGCACCTGCCGTCAGGCTAAACAGAGGCGGCCCTACACACTTGGCTTACCTAAGAGGCTGTAGCAAGGGCTGGTGCCCCCTCCCCAATCCCTTGCAAATCATAGCTGGGCTGAGATTGGAGGCAGCGAGCAGCAGTTGCTGTCTTGAGCCCCAACACTACACCCTGAAGGGCCAGGAAAGATGGCTGGTTCCGTCAAGGGGCATCTTTCCTCCTAGGAAGTGGCACTGTGAGAAATCAGAACAACTGTTCCCTGCTCCTCTTACAGGTGTTAACAGGCGTTTTTATTACTCCCAGTTGCTGTTGTTCGGAATGCTCAGTGTGCTTGTTCTGCATCCGTATGCTAAGCTTCAGCTGGATTTTCTTTGTCCTGTTGGCATTTCATCACCTCTTGACTCCGCCATCTCCAATGTTCTCCTCTTCACCCGCCAGCTTATATATTCCTGCCAGCTTCGTGCACCTGAGGAGCACCTCATCCGCAAAAGCATCTTATGTAATAAATTTGCTTCCCTTTAAAGCTTGTTTGTCCTGGCCAAAGGCTGTGATTAATGTGTAGCAGCAGCAGCAGCTCAGTGTACAAGAATGCAGAAGTTTGAAACCTCAAGCCCAGTTATCACAGCAGAAACACAGAGATACATAAAATAAGCAAAGTTTAAAAGACAGATTACTAATTATTCTCAATAAACCTTTTCCACAAGAACGTCTGTTACTCCTGATAGATGAACATAGCTACTCCCCTGGAAGTATCCCCCAAACATTCCTTTGGGATTTTTTTCTTCATTGGTCAACACAGCTATTTCCTGACTCCAGCTGGCCAGACTCACATCTAATTTCTCATTCTCGGCTTCCCATAACCAACGACCAAATTAACTTTCTTTCCTCAGCCAGGCCTGCCAACGGCAGTCAGAACATAGGAAGAAAACGAACTTTTCTGCCTCATGCACCGTGCTGGTCGACACTGGCTGGCAGCATCTCTCCGGGGGGGTTGAAGCAGGGAAGACGCTGTTGGTGATTGAAGCCGAGTCCTTGAGCTGAAAAGGATGACACAATGATTCAATCGTATTTTAATAAAGACAGACACAATATACCGTGGCATAACCTTGGGTGCCAGTTTTGTGTTCCTATCCGGGTGATGATAACAGCAAAAATCCCCTTCATTGGTGGCTGGTGCCCTTTGGGTCTGGTTGGGAAGAAGGCAAGGAGCCCTTAAGATAGGCAGAGCCCATGAATGGCTGAGCGAACTTCTTCCAGTTTTGCCCCCATCCTCCTCTCCTCATTGAGGAACACTGAGAAAGAGGGAGCTGACCAGAGTGGGGTGGGGTGGGGCTGGCTGAGGTCGATGAGGCAGTGCCCCATTTGCCCTAATGGGCCAGCCTGCTCTGCCCCTAGACCGAAGCCAAGTCCTCCTCCTGGTCCTTCTCACTCAGTGCTGGTCCTCCTTGCACTGCCTAACCGCGCCTCTCCAGGGGTCCAGGCAGGGCGGGGAGGCCTGCCCTGGCTGGCCAGCAGATGCCATGTAGGTTTGCACATATGTCATATGGCCTTCGCCAGCTGCAGGCACAATGACAGCCTTGGCTTGTCCTAGCTCCTCCAAGACCTGGCCTGGATTTGTCCTTTGCGGAAGAGATTCCTGGGGTTGGCTGACAGCGTTGGTCCTGTGTAGCAGCTCTGAGAGCAAGGGGCTGGGAAAGGGTCTCTAGAAAACCAGGGGCCCCTTGAAGAGGAGGGTGGCAAAATGGGCACCTGCCGTGCCTTACGGGAACGAGGCTTTTGCGTGTTGCCACAAGCCTTCCTGACGCATATCGTTGGGTGGAGCTGAAAGGCAGCCGAGCTGCTTCTTAAACATTTGGCGATCTGGCCTGATGAGAAATTGTGCACGCAACTGATGGGAGCATGGTTACGCAGTGACATCACGCAGAGTGAAACAGGGTGGGGATGACGTCATGAGCCAGTGGCGCAACAGCAGCCTCAAGCCGTGACGGAGAAATGATTCATTTCCAAAGAAGACCCAGAGATGTGGGTTTTGGATGTGGTTGCTCAATTTATGCTCAGAGGCACTCTTTGTCCTCATCATTGCTCCATCTTCTTCCTAGGCCTGGCCTTGGCATTGCAAAGTGTGTCAGCGACTCCTCTGGACAGTTGGGCCCCTGTGGTTTAGATTGGCTTCCTGCCAGGCAGAAATTCAACAAGTGCAGCCTTCTTTTGTTTCCATAGCAACTCCTGCAGGATCAGTCCAGGGGTGTGTTTAGGCATCTAGACAGGCATCCAGTACGGATGCCTCTGGAAGGAAGCCTGAAGATGGTGCCTTTTCCTCCTATTAGTCCCCGGCAGCCTTTCAGGAGTCCACTGCAGCTGGAGGCTGTACAGTCGTACCTTGGGTCCCAAACGCCTTGGTACCCAGACGTTTTGGCTCCCAAACACCGCAAACCTAGAAGTTAGTGTTCCGGTTTGCAAATGTTCTTTGGAACCCAAATGCCCGACGGAGCTTCCACAGCTTCCAATTGGCTGCAGGAGCTTCCTGCAGCCAATCAGAAGCCGCCTTTTGGTCTCCGAACATTTTGGAAGTCGAACGGACTTCTGGAACGGATTCCGTTCGACTTCCAAGGTACGACTGTATTCTCATAGCAAACGAGAGCTCAAGAGAAAAGGACTGCTAGATGGAACCCTGGGAGAGCCCATATATTCTGGTACTCTGGGCTGTAGTCAACTCAGTCCTACTGACAGCAGACCTTCTGAAAGCAACAAGGCCTAAGCTAATGTTGTCTGTTAACTTCAGTGGGTCTACTCTGAGCAGGAATAACATGGCTACAACCCACTGTCTCCCTCCCAATCCTACATGTTGCAGCCAGCCAAATGTTAATCCTACTCAGAGTAGACTCAATGAAGTCCATAGACATGACTAACTTAAAGGTAAAGGTAAAGGGACCCCTGACCATTAGGTCCAGTCGTGTCCGACTCTGGGGTTGCGGCGCTCATCTCGCTTTATTGGCCGAGGGAGCCGGCGTACAGCTTCCAGGTCATGTGGTCATGACTTAGCCGCATCTGGTGAACCAGAGCAGCGCACGGAAATGCCATTTACCTTCCTGCCGGAGCGGTACCTATTTATCTACTTGCACTTTGACGTGCTTTCGAACTGCTAGGTTGGCAGGAGCAGGGACCGAGCAATGAAAGCTCACCCCGTTGCCGTTTACCTTCCCGCCGTTTACCTTCCCGCCGGAAGGTACTTTGATGTGCTTTTGAATTGCTAGGTGGGCAGAACTAACTTAAGTCCATTAATTTAAATGGGTCTGCTGTGAATAGGACTTGGTTGGCTACAACCCTAACCATATTGCCTCCAGAAGGCCAATGAGCCTTTTTGATCCACCCACCCCGCAGCTAAACAGCTCTGCAACATTTTGGGGAGGGGCATCTAAAGTTCTTGGCACCAACACACCCTATTCTGTGTGGATGAGCTGCACCTGTTGAATTCAGCCTGCCCCACCTCTGCTAAAGGAACCAGTGTGTGTGTTTGGGGAAAGCGGCCACCCTCTTCGGCCTGGCACAAAGCACTCCCTGCCCCCAGGAAGAAGGGAGAGGAAACCCCACCCACCATGCACCCTGGCCTCAAGCAAGCCCTGAGCAGAACCAGGAAGCCAGGCTGATGGGTGGCGGCAGCTGCTGCTGCTTTGAGGAAGACGCTAGCCAGGCCACACCTTGCACTACTTCCCTGTGAGTAGGGTATGAATCAGGGCCAGTTCCTAGGGGAGGTAAACAAATAGGGGCTCTTCCTCTCCACTCTCTCACCAGCTCATGGTGCCCAGTGGGCAAGGGAGGTGGCTGTGTCATAGAGTGCAACTCCAGCACCCACCAGCAGGACAGGCAAGTTTCCAGGGGGCCACCAGCACTCTTGCACAAAAAGTAGAGGTTGTGCAAAAGAGAAAGAGGGATCGGCACTGTTTGTTTGTTTTAGGCATTTATCAATGCCTCGCCCTTTAACCAAAAAGGCTTGCAAAAGTCAGCATTAAGGTGGTCCCTGCCCATCAAGGTTGACAGTCTAAAAAGGCATGACACGCAAGTTCTATATGCAATTCTTACAAAGCAATTATACCGGCCTGCACAGATTCTGGCTATCTCAAAGAGCAGCAGCTCAGCCGCTGTTTAGGCTGCCTTGCCCCTGGTGAAGAGCACACGCAGAGAGCAGATCCAGGAGCAGAGGCAATGGTAGGATCCAGGGCGAGAGAGACTTCTTCAGCCAGAGGGCCACCTTCCTTTCTGGGAAACCTTCCAGGGGGCCGCATACCAGAAGTGGGCAAAAATGGCAGAGCAATAAATCGTATCATTGGCCAAGAGGCTACTTTCTACAGCCTGACAAAAAGGTCAGTGTTCAAGGGGCCATTCCAGACTTGCAAGAGCTGGTGATGGGTGTGGCTTGAGACAGTCTCACGGGTCACATTGGAACCCTGAACGTGAGGTTGTCCATCCCTGTTGAAACTGAAGGCCAGGGCTGCATCCTGGAAGATTACCATGGAGAAGAGGGATCCATCCCTTAGAGAAAAATGTGTGTTAAGCTCCAGCATTCCTGAGTCAGGCTGGGATGATTTGCTGGTGCAAGAGCTCCCTCTGCTGGCAAGTCACTAGAACTCGTGGAAATCCAACAAAACTGAGTTACAGGTAGGTAGCCGTGTTGGTCTGTCATAGTCAAAACAAAATAAAAAAAATTACTTCCTGTAGCACCTTAGAGACCAACTAAGTTTGTTCTTGGTATGAGCTTTCGTGTGCATGCACACTTCTTCAGATACACTGAAACAGAAGTCACCAGACCCTTATATATACTGAGAGGGTGGGGAGGGGTATTACTCAGAAGGGTGGTGGGAATGGGTGATAGGCTGCTAGCTGTGGTAAACCTGTTGACTGTTAACGACTGCAATTAGTCTTACAGGAAATTCTTACATGAATTTCATAAATAGACTGGAAAGAGAAGTTGCTGAATTGCAACTCATTACCAAACTTAAAACCATGGAGAGACCTGGTCTGAACAAAGACATTGGATTCTTATCTCATTATACATGACAAAGCTATTTTTAACCTTCTCACCCTTGCTTTTTCTGTAAGACTAATTGCAGTCGTTAACAGGTTTACCACAGCTAGCAGCCTATCACCCATTCCCACCACCCTTCTGAGTAATACCCCTTCCACCCTCTCCCTTTATATACACCGGTAAGGGTCTGGTGACTTCTGTTTCAGTGTATCTGAAGAAGTGTGCATGCACATGAAAGCTCATACCAAGAACAAACTTAGTTGGTCTCTAAGGTGCTACTGGAAGGAATTTTCTTATTTTTTATTTGTTTCGAAACACGAACTCATGGACATCCACCAAGGTTTCTAAACAGAGCCTGATATTCACTTGTTGCAATTGTCTTCTGTTTCTGGGGAAAGGGTGGGAGGGGAAAACAATTGTCTTGAACCAAACAGGCTAATTGCCCCTTGGATTCGCCTCTAAAAGGGGCCCGATAGCGCCCTCCTAAGGAGCAGCTGGCTAGCTTTGATCCCCTCTAAAGAGGGTAATAGGAAGACGTGAACACAAGAAACAGGAAGCGCTGCGCTGTACTGTAGCCACCTGCCATATTGCCGCTCTAGCCGAAGCTTCTCGCTTGTCCTCCTCCGGGAGGGGCTCCCTTTTGAACAAGCCGCTTCCCGGCATCCTCCGCGCTCCACCTGCCACCCAATCAGGCGCGCGGGGGATGCCGGGAAACGGGAGGGATGATTCAAATAGAGAGGACGGGAGAGGCGGAGCGAAAGGCCGGTTACAGCAGGATGGCGGAAGGGTAAGCGGCTTGACCGCCATAGAGCTTGGCAGTTCTAGAAGGGCGTTTCCTGTCTCGGGGCGGGACACCGGGGATCTCTAGCTTCCCTTCGAATCAGATAGAGCCCAAGTCACTGGCTGTGATGGCAGTTGCCGCCGTCGCCGCCCTGGCAAGAGAACATCCGGGCTTTAGGGGGGGGAGTCGAGCTCTGATTGGCTAGCTGCGTTCTGCGGGCGTGGGAAAAACTCACAAAACTTTCCGAAGTCTCATTTGTGTGTTTTTGCTTTGTATTGCTCCGCCCTGGTGTTTTATGTGGGGGTGGGGTGGGGGAGTGCATAAATACTTTAATAAGTTACAGGTAGGTAGCCGTGTTGGTCTGTCATAGTCAAAACAAAATAAAAAAAATAATTACAAACTTAGTTGGTCTCTAAGGTGCTACTGGAAGGAATTTTTTTTATTTTGTTTTTACTTTAATAAGTACTTCCATAAATAAACTGGTAAATTTAAATGAACTTGCCCTGCAACCGCAGCCGTGCGATTATTAGTTTCACCTTGTGTGCGGTGAAGCTGGGTTACGACAGCCCTGCAAGGTAGGCTGCCGCCACGGCTGCCTTCAGCCTTGGATTTGTGCAAAAAATAATAATAATTGATACCCAGGGGTAGCATTTCAACGGGCAAGTTCCCAGAATGGCTTCTGGCATACATAATTGTGCGTATTTATTGCACCCATAAATTAAAGCAGCAGCTGTAAAAAACAAACAAACCACAAAGCCCCAGCTGTTTAGCCATACAAACATTCTGGCTTTGGAAACAGCATGGTTTTTTAAACTCCTGAGGGAAACTTCAAGTAAAGACTGCAGCAACCCTGCACTGGGTAAACCTCTCTGGGGAGGGAGGATGGGGAGTTACTGGCAAGTGGGTGTGAAAAGGAGATTTGCAGTTTGTTCCAGTGGGGAAGAGAGTTGCCGCTGGGTGTGACCAGAGGCGGGAATCAGTTTTGTAGAACTTTATATTAAACAAAGTGGTTAGAAGCATTTGTTTTGTGAACGATGCAAGCACAATCCAGAAAGAATATTAAAAGTAATTAAAAGCACAAAGAAATCTTGGAGAAGGAAAATGTAAATGTACTTCTGTAAAATGCAGAAGGGAAATGTGATGGAAATGTAAGAAAATAAGAATGACTCTATTAAGTGGTGATTATATTGGTACACACCACCCCAATCTCTGAGCTGTGTGAGATTCCAATCATCATGGCCTCACATTTACTCTATAAATTATGGATGCCTTGAACCCACAAACCTGGCACCCAAAACTTGTAACAATATGTAAGGATTACAATGTGCAAGATTAAAATTAACTACAATTTAAACTACATTAGCCCACCTAAATTCTACCAACTCTCTGGCTAACATTTCCAAGTCCTGACTGTATAGCATTTAGTTTAAGAAAGGGACAGAGCTCCAAATTCAGAGTGGAATTCTAGGAAATAGAATCAATTTCAGATGGAAAGTAGTGGAGAGCAATATGGCATGCAGGATAGAGAATACTGGAAAATCTGAATAAAATACAAGTCTAACCTAAAATAATGATTTAAATATAATATATAATAGTGAAGGCTGACCCTCACTGTTTTCTTTTAGCCAAAAGTATGGAATGAGAAGTGGAAAATAACCCATATTCGAAGTTGTCCACAAGCCAAAACCAAAAACGTTTTAGTGCCGTAAAAAATGATTGGGTACCATTTGATGATAGAGAAGTAATGTCTGTGGAAAATGCAGCGCAGAAACACCTCATGCAGCACAAATTATTCTAGCAGGAAGAATGAGATCTATAAGCTAAGGTATATTTGTGGGTTCCAGTCCAGAGAAGAGATAAATTACAGAATAAAAAGGTATGGGGAGGGGGGCTGCTTATGTGAAAAAGAGATGAATTTGGAAACTGAGACATCATCACAACATCCCCCAAGTTTTCCTGCTTGTGTGGCTGGTTTGTTTCATTCCCCCTTTTGCTTGCAACTAAAACTTCTTTAGGGATGCGGGTGGCGCTGTGGGTTAAACCACAGAGCCTAGGGCTTGCCAGTCAGAAGGTGGCGGTTCGAATCCCCGCAACGGGGTGAGCTCCCGTTGTTCGGTCCCTGTTCCTGCCAACCTTGCAGTTCGAAAGCACAAAGTGCAAGTAGATAAATAGGTACCACTCAGCGGGAAGGTAAATGGTGTTTCCGTGCGCTGCTCTGGTTCGCCAGAAGCGGCTTAGTCATGCTGGCCATGACCCGGAAGCTGTCTGTGGACAAACGTCGGCTCCCTCGGCCAGTAAAGCGAGATGAGCACCACAACCCCAGAGTCAGGGGTCCCTTTACCTTTACCTAAAACTTCTTTCTGCATTGGTAGAAGTGTTGTTTCCTCTGTGAGCGGAGCCCCGCCTCATTTTCTCAGTCCCTTCTTCAGGGTTGAAAATTTGTTGGTTTTTCTTCAGGACACTGACTTGATTTCCCTTTCTAGGTGTGCAGACAGCATGCAGACAGTTGACCTTGAGATGAACTTGGTGAGTTTCCCTCCCACCTTCTTGCTGTGGATGGACGGCTTTTTGGATGGGGTGTGTGCAACCCTTCCTTCCTTCCTTCCTTCCTTCCTTCCTTCCTTCCTTCCTTCCTTCTTTGAAGCCTTTATATCCTCTTGTGTTCATTCTTTCTCTACAATGTCTTTCCTGGGAGAAAAGGTGAATGGGGAGCAACTTGGCTTAGGGAAGTCATGGGGGGTGGGGGCTTTCCTCTTGGACTGCAAAATGGTGGCTTTCACATCCAGCTCTGTCCTGGAGGCCCCTTATTTTCCCCAGATATATAACTTGGGATTCCCCACTTCGTGGCCCGGCAAAGGCAGACATGGGTCCCGGAAAGGCAGCATTCTTCAAATGCCCCAGAAGCACACCTTGTCTAACTGCTGAAATAAAGGAGTGTCTCACCTGGAGGCAGGACCACCAGCTTTGGTACATGGGGGGCTGGGGGAGATTGTGAGCTTGGACTCCGCTGGTTCCTTCTGTCACCCTGGTGCTCCTGTAGCTCTTAGAGCTGGATCCTTAAAGGGGCACTTGGAACGGCTGGGTAGGAGGCACGATTTGAACAGGGTTGTTGACTAAGAGAATCTGCCAAGAACAGAGGCTTTTCAGGCTTCTTCATACGTCCAAGATTCATCCACTGAAAATAGCATCCGGGCGGAATTCCCGACAAGCGACAAAAAACGTCCGGGAAAACCTGGGCATATTGGAAACCCTTGTTTGCAATTTCCCAAAAATAGTTCAAAAAACAAAACAAAAAACCACTTCTTTGAAAGATGGCAGGTGTAGGGTTGGCCCCCACCAACGGCACAGACCCAGGGGGGCGCAGAAATCACACCTCTCCACTCTGGCTAGGAGTGGCTAGGAGCCTGCCTGCATACTCCCCAGACTGCTCCTCGGCTGCTCTGGGAGCCGGGCACAACTCCTTGCCAAGGGCACAAGGGGAGCCTAGGTGCACCTCCCTCAACACCTAGTGTGGCCAGTGGTCAGGGATGGTAGTGATGGAAAACAATATCCTTACCCTGACAAAGGGACGCGGGTGGCGCTGTGGGTTAAACCACAGAGCCCTAGGCTTGCCGATCAGAAGGTCGGCGGTTCGAATCCCCGCAACGGGGTGAGTTTCCGTTGCTCGGTCCCTGCTCCTGCCAACCTAGCAGTTCGAAAGCACATCAAAGTGCAAGTAGATAAATAGGTACTGCTCTGGCAGGAAGGTAAATGGCGTTTCCGTGCGCTGCTCTGGTTCGCCAGAAGCGGCTTAGTCATGCTGGCCACATGATCCGGAAGCTGTATGCCGGCTCCCTCGGCCAGTAAAGCGAGATGAGCGCCGCAACGCCAGAGTCGTCCGCGACTGGGCCTAATGGTCAGGGGTCCCTTTACCCTTACCTTTACCCCTGACAAAAGTTCTCCTGCCACTACCTAAGTCACCCAGGCAGCCTTTCCTGATTTCTCATTGATCTCTCTGTGTGGGGATGGGAGTCCTGAGTGTCTGTCCCTTCACTGCAAGGGGGGGGGGTGCTGGATATATCGGGGAGACTGCCTTTGTGGGTGCCTATTCCAGTCCTCACATGCCTATCTGTCTTGTTCCCAGAAAAAAATCCAGACCACTTAGCCCTTCTAGACATGCTTCAGATAAAGGTGAGAGCCAGCTTTGCTCCTTGGGGGGCCAGTGCAGGGTGTGGGGCATGAACAGGCAAGAAATGGGACCTAGTCTTTCATGAGCGGGTGGGGGAATGGGCATCTAATGAGGGACCCTTCTGAGTCTTGTGGTGCAAGTTCAGCTTTTGAGTTTGCCTGCTGTTGAAACAAAAGGGAGGCAACGTTGGAGAGTTAGGCAGGGAGGAACGGCAGTGCGCGGGTGGTAGGCAGGCACAGGCTGGTGGGAATCGTGGCCCTCCCTGTGCTATGTGGAGGGAGGGCCGCAGCTCAGTGCTAGAGCAGAACAGTGGGGGTGGAGACGCTCCTTCAGGTATACTGGACCGAAGCCATTTAGGGCTTTAAAGGTCAGCACCAACACTTTGAATTGTGCTCGGAAACGTACTGGGAGCCAGTGTAGGTCTTTCAAGACCGGTGTTATGTGGTCTCGGCGGCCGCTCCCAGTCACCAGTCTAGCTGCCGCATTCTGGATTAGTTGTAGTTTTCCGGGTCACCTTCAAAGGTAGCCCCACGTAGAGCGCATTGCAGTAGTCCAAGCGAGAGATAACTAGAGCATGCACCACTCTGGCAAGACAGTCCGCGGGCAGGTAGGGTCTCAGCCTGCGTACCAGATGGAGCTGGTAGACTGCTGCCCTGGATACAGAATTAACCTGCGGTTATACCCTAGGGAAGGAAGTAGAGGTTTTTTTGGCATTAAATTAGAAATATGATAATTAGAATTTATGTTTAACGTAAATATATAATAGGGAATTGATTAGAGATTCAAGGAATGGAAAATAGATTTAAATTTGATTTGATATTAAGAGGTAATTTAGAAGTTTGATGAGGAAAAAAAAGGGGAGGAAGAGAAATTAGTTATTGGAAAAGATGGTGCAGGGAAGTGTTTAAGATTAAATGAAATTATGAATAAAGTTAAAAAATAGGTTGGATAATTAGTATGCATAGGGAGAAACTGTCAAGGAGGTTTGACAATGAAATCCAGTAATAAGCGATTGGGGAAGCCACCTTAAGATGTTAAGGTTAAAATGTTAGCTGTATAAGAAATCTTTGTGTTGTTTGTTTTCATGTTTGTTTTTTCTGTTTGTTTTTTCTTATAAAATGAATAAATAATATTTAAAAAAAAACAACAACACATTTTCTGAGTTCTCCTTGGACATTCCAGGTGGCGGAGGTTTGTGTGGGGTGTGAGGAGACCCGCCGGGACATGAATGCTGAGGAGGAGAGGCTGGCGGAGCTGGAAGCCCAGTTGAAGATCCAGGATGCCACACCTGAAGACACGTCGGACGAGGACGAGGAAGATGACGACGACGAGAAGGACAATGATATACTGGAGAAGGTCAGGGCCAACATAGCTCAGCTGAGGGTAAAGATAGAAGCCATGACCCGGGAGGCAACTGAGCTGGCGGCAGAGTTGACGAGGTGTGCCCAGCAGAAGATGGTCTTGGCAGGAGCCCTCGAGGAGGCCCTGAAGGGCAAGCAACGTGCCCATCAGCGGGAGGCAGAGCCCCTTTTCTGTGACCACAAAGCAAAGCGCCCGAAAGAGGATGGAGGAGAAGGAGACCAGGAGGTCCCAGCCCCGTCTCTACTGCTGCAAGAGGAGGAGGCTGGTGACCTTGGAGCAAAGGACCCTTCTCTCCAGGAAGAGGTGAGCACTGGGAGGGCCTGGCTTGGCTCTGGGGGGGGTGTTCTGTGCTTAAAGGCCAGAGGGGCATCTCCTGCAGGGGTGTCTCCTTGGGGAAGGGATGTACCGGTAGTTCAGTGGCAGAGCAGATGGTCCCTGCTGGCAGCATCTCCAGGTAGGGCTGGGAATGTCCCCAACCATAAGAAGAGCTTGCTGGATCAGGCCAATGAGCCGCTTAGCAGCCCAGCGTCCTGTTCTCACAGTGGCTGAACAGTTGCCTGTGGGAAGCACAGGAGCATTTGATCGGAGCACATTAGCACTTTCCCCCCTCCTGTGGTTTCCAGCATTGATGCCTCCGACTGCAGAGGCAGAGCCCAGCCATCGTGGCGAGGAGCCTGGCGTGCCACTGCTGCCCATCAGTGTAGGCAGTATTGAGCTAGATGGGCCAGTGGTGTGGCTTGATAGAGAAGTTCCTAAGAGAAGGGGAAGCCTCTCTTCCAGCCCTGATTGCCACAGGAAGGATAGCTCAGTTGGTAGAGCATGAGATTCTTAATCTCAGGCCCATGGGTCCAAGACCCACATTGGGCGAAATATTCCTGCATTGCATGGCCCCTTCAGCTCTTGTGATTCTGTGATCTAAGGCAGGGACTGGGGAGACCCGTGGCCTTCCAGATTTTTCTGGACTACAACTCCCAGCATCCCTAGCCATTGGCT
Source organism: Darevskia armeniaca (assembly GCA_034641395.1). NCBI lineage: Eukaryota > Metazoa > Chordata > Lepidosauria > Squamata > Lacertidae > Darevskia > Darevskia armeniaca. Next base: position 700,075 of record JAWWNF010000204.1, read on the forward strand.
CTGCTGGCTGCTGCGCATTTAAGGGTCCAGACATGATCTGGAAGGCACTGGACTTGCTCCACATAAGGCAGCAAGAGAACGGGGGCTTCCTTGTTCCGTCACTGGGCCAGGCTGGCAAGCAGTTCTGGCTGCAGCCACCTGTTCGTTTCCCACAATGCCCAGGCAATGCTAGGTTCAGGGCATTATGGGTAATTTTAAAAGGGCAGCTGCATCCGGCCATCTTGTGCTGTTTGAGTACTTGGGCCATACTGACGGATGCTCGGGTGCTCATCAGTGCAGGGAGTCTGTATATGAAGGGGTCTGAGTGAATCCTAGGAGGCAGAGGAGAGAATGAGCCCTATATAGAAGGTATGGCAATGTGGGGGAGGCCCCTGACTCATCCTGCTCAACTCTGGGGCTACGTTTCCGAGCACAATTCAAAGTGTTGGTGCTGACCTTTAAAGCCCTAAACGGCCTCGGTCAGTATACCTGAAGGAGCATCTCACCCCCATCGTTCTGCCAGGACACTGAGGTCCAGCGCCGAGGGCCTTCTGGCGGTTCCCTCACTGCAAGAAGCCAAGTTACAGGGACCAGGCAGAGGCTTCTCGGTAGTGGCGCCCGGCCGCTGTGGAATGCCCTCCCACCAGATGTCAAAGGATAAAACAACTACAGACTTTAGAAGACATCTGAAGGCAGCCCTGTTTAGGAAGCTTTTAATGTTAACAGACTATGGTATTTTAATATTTAAGATTGAGGTTGAATCCTGACAAGACAGAAGTACTGTTTTTGGGGGCAGGGTACGAGTGGGTGTGGGGGACTCCCTGGTCCTGAACGGGGTAACTGTGCCCCTGAAGGACCAGGTGCGCAGCTGGGAGTCATTTTGGACTCACAGCTGTCCATGGAGGCGCAGGTTAATTCTGTGTCCAGGGCGGCTGTCTACCAGCTCCATCTGGTACGCAGGCTGAGACCCTACCTGCCCGCAGACTGTCTCGCCAGAGTGGTGCATGCTCTAGTTATCTCTCGCTTGGACTACTGCAATGCGCTCTAAGTGGGGCTACCTTTGAAGGTGACCCGGAAACTACAACTAATCCAGAATGCGGCAGCTAGACTGGTGACTGGGAGTGGCCGCCGGGGGCCACATAACACTGGTCCTGAGAGGTCTACATTGGCTCCCAGTACGTTTCCGAGCACAATTCAAAGTGTTGTGCTGACCTTTAAAGCCCTAAACGGCCTCGGTCCTGTATACCTGAAGGAGCATCTCCAGCCCCATCATTCAGCATGGACACTGAGGCCCAGCGCCGAGGGCCTTCTGGCGATTCCCTCACTGCGAGAAGCAAAGCTACAGGGAACCAGGCAGAGGGCCTTCTCGGTAGTGGCGCCCGCACCTGTGGAACACCCTCCCAGCAGAGGTCAAAGAGATAAACAACTATCTGACATTCAGAAAATACCTGAAGGCAGCCCTGTTTAGGAAGTTTTTAACCTGTGATATTTTAATGTATTTTAATATCTGTTGGAGCTGCCCAGAGTGGCTGGGAAACCCAGCTAGATGGGCGGGGTACAAATAATAATTATTATTATTATTATTATTATTATTTATTATACCTGAAGCAAAAGGGCGCTGGATCTATCAACCATTCCGACTGGCGCAGAGGCTGAGTCAGTTCACTGGCCGGCTGCTTCTGAAGCCATCCTTGTTGTTCCTGCAGGTCACGAAATTTATCTGAGCAGAGGCGGGGGTCTTCCACACCTCCCTAGCAGGCTCGTATGTTCTCCTCCTTCCTCCCTGGGCGTCCCAGCACTGGGTGTGAAGAAGGGCACTTCTCCTCTTCCTGGTCCCCCCAAGTCAGAGGGAGCAGAGCAGAGCAAGCCCTGGTGGTGGTGGTGATGGTGGTGGTGATGTAGTCGTATAGTGTTGCACCAGGGTCTGGGGAACCGGGGTTCGAATCCCCACTGGGCCAGGATGATACACCCTGGGTGTGACCTTGGCCAGTCACTGCCTCTCTCAGCCTAACCCACCTCGAGGGTTGTTGTGGGCATTAATTGAGGGAGAGAACTATGCACACCACTTTGAGCTCCTTGGAGAAAAAGGGGGGGGGGGAGATAAATTCAGCCAGTAACTAAAATAATAAAGTTCCTGGGTTGTGGGGTCGGGGCATAAAGAAACAGTGTGGCTGAGCCCAGGAAATGGGGTGGCGGGCAGTTGCTGTGGGGTGGGGGGCATTGCTGGAGCTGCAGACCTCTGGCCCTGAGGACTCTGTTTTCCTCCCCGCAGACTGACACCGGAGCCCTCCAGACCAGCTGCTCAACCCTACTGAACAACACCCGTCTTGCCAGGGCTGCGATGTCTTGCCACTGAGGAGGAGGAACAGGACTTAACAAGTAGTTGACCTCAAATGAGCTTGCAATGCTGGGCTTGGTGGGGCGAGACAAACTTGAATTGTGCTTTACACACTTTGGGAGACTTGGTCCGATACCTTGATACCTTTGGGCAAAAGTGTTCGTTATTTACTTGGAAGTAGTTGCCACAGATAAGAGAGTGGCCAGAATCCAGGAAGAAAAGGTTCAGCAACCTTTAAAATCCTCTCCATCCTCCGCCAACATCCCCTCCCAAGAATTAACGCTGACCTATGACCTCCCCCCCCCCATTGACCAAAAGTTGTCTTCATTTAAGCGTGATGCAACTGTGAACTGGCTGCTTGTAAGTTGTTTTCCAGTGTGCTATGTATGTGTTTTTTTGTGTTTTTTTTTTGTGGGGAGAGGGACCCCAGTTGGGATTCTCTGCAAGTCTTTTTAACAGGAAAAATAATCCTGCCGGTTTTCTCTGTGCCAGACATGCTTTCTTCCCTTCTAGTCTGTCACAGTCGATCAACGGGAGGCAATAGGCAGATCTCCAAGCAGAGGAGGGTCTGTGCTTTCAGGATCCCAGAGACACTCAACTATTTTAGCACAGTCCCACAGTCAGGTCGTTTCTGCCTAGGAAGGATTGCAGTGCAAACAGCTGCCTGCCTTTTAAAAAAAACAGAAAACAAAAAAAACTTGTGCTTTGTTTTAAAGTGCATCTTGCTCTTTTATCGACAAATGCACTGTTTGCATAGTGATTTTCCTTCTGCTGAATATTTTTCTCCCAGTTTGGAAGTGTTTTAGTACCTGAGCTCCATGAACCTCTCCTCCTTTGACCTACTGGTGCCCCAGTTCCCTTCTTGAGATCCTCCTCCTCTTCCCAAGACTTTGTTTTTTGAACAGCCTCTGGTTTTGTACGGAGTGGCCTTATTTTTAAATGTGTCCTGCTATGTACAATTATCCTGCTTAAAAATGTGTTTCATCCATATGGGTGTCTTTTTGACTGTTTTGGATGTTGAATAAAGTCCTTTGAACTTGCGCTGTTGCAGACATTTTTCTCTTAAAGGACTTGCCCCGTGTGCAGAGCAGAGCTCTAAAAAGAAGAAGAAGAGTTTGGATTTGATATCCCGCTTTATCACTACCCGAAGGAGTCTCAAAGCGGCTAACAATCTCCTTTCCCTTCCTCCCCCACAACAAACACTCTGTGTTGAGAGACTTCAAAGAAGTGTGACTAGCCCAAGGTCACCCAGCAGCTGCATGTGGAGGAGTGGAGACGCGAACCCGGTTCACCAGATTACGAGTCTACCGCTCTTAACCATAGCTGTCAACTTTCGGATTTGAAAATAATGGATTTTCCCAAACTTTCAGATTTGAAAATAAGGGATGTCGCGAGGGCAGTGCCATAGCACCAAGTATCCTCGCCACCCTGCGCTCCAGAGGCTGCGCGCGAACGGGTGAGCGAAAGAGCGAGCGCACAGACGGCAGGCAGGCTGTCTGTCTGGTTGGGCGTGAGGGTCTGGCTGCACAAGGCATGCAAGCTCCGCCCCCAGTCGGTCTCAGACTCCTTATTGGCAGCCGAGCAACGCAGCTGAGGAGCCTCCCTGGCCGGCAGGGAGGGAGAGGAGCTGCTTCCTTTGAAATCCGGGAAATTTAAGGGATATCAACAATCCGGGATAGCAGCGGGAAACGGCATTGGAATAAGGGAGTTTACCGCCAAAAAAAGGGAGGGTTGACAGCTATGCTCTTAACCACTACACCACACTGACTCTCAAGTGGAATCGAGAAGTGTAAGAGCAGCCCATCTGGTCCAGCACCCTGTTCTCCACACTGGCCCACCAGACGCCCCGAAGGGAAGAAGCCCCCAAGCAGGACCCAAAATGCCAAAGCAGCAGCAGCAGCAACACCACACTTGCCTTAACTTGCAATCCCCATCTGCTGGCATCCTTCTGTATGCATTGATCACTGGGGGAGAGGTACTTGGGGCCCACCCATGTCCCATTGTTTCTCTTGTGGTGTAGTGGTTAAGAGCGGTAGACTCATAATCTGGGGAACCGGGTTCGCTTCCCCGCTCCTCCACATGCAGCTGCTGGGTGACCTTGGGCTAGTCACACTTCTCTGAAGTCTCTCAGCCCCACTCACCTCACAGAGTGTTTGTTGTGGGGGAGGAAGGGAAAGGAGAATGTTAGCCGCTTGGAGACTCCTTCGGGTAGTGATAAAGCGGGATATCAAATCCAAACTTCTTCTTCTTCTTCTTCTTCTTCTTCTTGTCCAAAGCCATGCAGTGGAGTCAGGTGTCCTCTGGGGTGGAGGCTAAAGAATTTTCTGGGAGGGGGTTTCGCCCATGTTAAGTATAATATTGAGGCAAAACAAGCATAGCGTCCAGGGCTCCACCTCCTTTCTTCCCTGCTTTCACATACCCTTATAAAGTCCATCTCTTCCAGTTTTCTTCTTAGCTGCTCAGGGCTGGAACCATTAGCAATATTCTCTTTACTCCTTTGTCTGAGGCATGCCCAAAACTTTTTGCCTAATTAAAATTCCAAGTTCTGGGACTCGTGCACGAACAGGGTGGCTTCCAGGAGTTCCGGCCCCCATGGGTGCTATCAGCCCAGGGCCCCCCCCACTCCCCCCGAAGGGTCGGAACGGGTTAAGGGGCATCTGCGGGCCAGAGGCCCCTCCCGTATCCCGGGAAGGTAAGGGAGGCTGCATACTCCCAAAGCAGCCGGCAAAATTCCCCACGGGGGTCGGGAGCGATGTTATAAATCAGTGTTTCCCAACCTAATCTAGGCAACGGCACACTTGAATCAATGAAAAAATCTCGCGGCACACCGCTCCTCCCCCACCCAGCTGCGCCGGGTCTCCTGACCCAGAGTTACCTCTGGGATCAGCTGTAGCGCGGCGTGCGCAAGGCTGCTGTTGCTGCTGCTGCTGCAGCAGCCAAGGGAGCAGCGCCGCCCTGGCTTCCGCTTCGCCGCCGGGCTCCAGCAGCGCCGCCGCCACGGTCCTGTGCAGCCCTGGGCTGCAGGTCCCTTTTTCCGCGGCACATCAGCCGGTGTCTCGCGGCACACTAGTGTGCCGCGGCACACCGGTTGGGAAACGCTGTTATAAATCAGCCATTCTCCCGACGTGCACGAGCGGAAGTCCTGCATCCCTTTCTAAAGGGTGGAGGCTAAAGGCTACCCAGGGCTGTGTGCATGCAGAACTCCCGGGTCTAATACCCTGCTGGCAGCATCTCTGCGTAAGACTCGGAGAGACTCCCTGCCTTCAGTCCTGCTGAAGCTGCTGCCAGCCAGTGTAGACAATACTGAGCTAGATGGACCCAATGGTCTGACTGATGCCAGAGATGTCTGCAAACCTGGCGTAAGGGCTGGCAGCATCAACCCTGCTGGGTGGGAATCCCTTGCAGACTGCTGTGCATTTGTAGCAGTGACCAGAGGAGGAATGACTGCAGGGAGAAGAAATGCCATGGTGCATCTGCTGCAGCACAACTGGATGCCTTCATCTGCCCAGCTGCAACAAAACATGTCTCTCCTGCGTCAGTCTCTCCAGCCACAGCAGGAGCTATAACTCGTGGTTTGACTTCACCCCTGAAGGTGCACTCTTTTGTTGTCTCCTGAGACAGACGGATGCCAACCAACTGAACCATTCACCCTCTGTGCCCTGCTCAACAGGCACGCGTGCCTGGGCGCCAGCAAACTATGCTATGCCACTGCCCTTCACACACACCCCAAATTGAGGGCACTGCCCCCTTGCAAAGTTGATGGACGTTGCAATTCAAACGTTTTGTGTGCAACGTTTCTTGTGATCGATTATGCGCCCCCCAATATTTTATTCAAGTTGGCACCCCTGCTGGCGAGCCACTGCTGCCAGCCCGAGTAGGCAATCCCAGGGCTCATTTCCAAGGCGCAAGAGCTCCCTCTCCTGACAAAAGGGGTGCCAGGTGAGCCCCGATGCCCGGCAGGGAGGCTGCTAGTTTCCACACTGAATAGGGCCAGATCTCCAGGCAGACACGTGTCTATCCTTAGGTCCTTGCTTTGGACTGCAATAACTTCGGGGGCAGCTGCTTGTTCACAGGTGGCGCTATTCTGGCAACTTCATCGCCCCCGCCCCAAAAGCTGTCGGGAGTAGGGGCGGGTGGCGGCGTGGGAACCGCCGGCAGGATGCTAATCCCGGCTCATCTGCCCAGCGAAGAGCGTCCCGCTGCCGCGCACGCATTTCAACGGGTCTACTCTGAGGAGCACCCAAAGCCCTCGCGCCTGACCCCGGGGAAGGAGGGGGTGCTGTTGCGCGGAGGCTTCCGGCGAGGAAAGCGCTTTGCCCTCCGCCTCGCCTCGGGGGTCCCCGGCGCCCTCCCCGCCTTCAAGGCGGCTTTGTCGGAGGCGCGGCGATCTCCGCCCCGAGGAGCGCGCGGCGTCGGGTGGCTGGGCGGGTGGGGGCGCCGCCCCTCGACGGAGGCAGCTCCGCCGCCGCCGCCTCGCTTCAGGCGCCGCCGCCGCCGCCGCCGGGAAAGGAGCGAAGCGGACGCGCGGGCGGCTCCGTGTGCCTCCTCCATGCGCCCCGGCGGGGAGGGCAGCGGCGGCCGCCATGGGGTCGTGCGTGACCAAAGGTGAGCCTCTTCGCCGCCGCGCCGCCCAAGGTCAAGGGGGAGAGGGGCTCCCTCCCTCCGGAGGGGCGCCCGCCGGGTACGAGTTAGCAGCGCCGCCGCCGCCCTTGGGGATGGCGAGGGAGAGCGAGAAGGGTCTGCTCCTCTCCCTCCCTCTCCCCGGAACTCCCGGACTGGAGGGGGCGGCAGCTGGGGGAGGGGGCGCGCTGGACTCCGCTAATCCGCCGCCCCCCTCTTCTTGGCCCGCGTCTGTCGCGCTTCCTTCCGAGCGGAGGGACCAGGATCGCGCCCGGCGGGGGGAGCCTGTTGTTATTTTCCTCACCGCCCCTCCCTTCGCAGTCGTTGGGAAGGGAGACGCTTGGAATACCTGAGGTGCCGCAGGTCCTGGGTTCGGATTCTGCCTCTGGAGGGATGCGGGGGGGGGGTGTGGATAACACGTGGACTGGTAGAAAACAGGACCTGAGGAGCCCTGGCCAGCTGCTGTCCCCTCTTCCTCCACTCCACCCCACCCCAGAGCAGCATCTGCTGGGACCCCCGGGCTCCCTCCGAATCCGGAGACACGCCCCCACATCCATTGCCAGCCCCACTAGCCTTCCTGTTGCTGCCAGCTGAGATGGCTAAATAGGGCCTCCACACCCAGCAGCAGTCTACCTCTGCACAGCCGCAGTTGTGGGTTTCTAGGGAGGCATCTGCTTGGTCTCTCCAGGGAAGGAGAAAGCTGGGCTAAATGAGCCCACCAACCATGGTCTGATCCAACAGGGTACTTGTTTGTATTTTACACATGCTCAGTAAGAGGTAAAGGGACCCATGACTGTTAGGTCCAGTCGCGGACGACTCTGGGGTTGCGGCGCTCATCTCGCTTTATTGGCCGAGGGAGCCAGCGTACAGTTTCCGGGTCATGTGGCCAGCATGACTAAGCCGCTTCTGGCAAACCAGAGCAGCGCACGGAAACGCTGTTTACCTTCCCGCCAGAGTGGTACCTATTTACCGTCTTTCCCCCTTTTTAAGACACCGTCTTATAGTTTTTTTTCCTCAAAAAACACAGGGTGGCTTATTTTCGGGGGATGTCTTATTTTTATTACGTCTGTATGGTACGGTACAGCCTCCCCCTGCGCGCTGAGCAGGCGGGGCAGAACTCCGCAAGAGGCGCGTTTCCCACCGTGCCTCTCGCTGGTTCGCTGGCTCCCTGCGCATGGGGAACAGGTGGGGCAGGAAGAGGCGTCTCCCCCCCCCCCCCGCACACGCCTCTCCCTGCGTGCTAAGCAGGCGGGGCAGAACTCCGCAAGAGGCGTGTTTTCCCCCCGTGTCTCTCCTGTGCACGCAGGAGGGGCTGAGGAGGCGATGGGAACAATGGCGGCACCGTGGCTTACTTTTGGGGTACGTCTTACTTCTCACAAAGGTAAAAAAACCCTGCCATGGCTTACTTTATGACTACGTATTAAAAAAGGGGAAACAGGGTATCTACTTGCACTTTGACGTGCTTTCGAACTGCTAGGTGGGCAGGAGCAGGGACTGAGCAACGGGAGCTCACCCCGTCGCGGGGGTTCGAACCGCCGACCTTCTGATCAGCAAGCCCTAGGCTCTGTGGTTTAACCTACAGCACCACCCACACATGCTCAGTACCGTAGGGACCCTAATTAGGATATTGGGTGTGGGTGGGTGTGATCCAAGCTGGTACTGGGGATCAACTTAAGATGGAGACAAAGCAGATCCCTAGGAGCAAGAGGCCTCTTGGAGTGAGCAACCGTGAGTGCCAGCTTTTGACTCACACAGAGACCTTCCCCAAGGGTGGGGGCTCTGCTGGTTTCTTAAGCAAGGGAGGAAACTTGCAAAGCAAGAGTAAGGCAGTTTGTAAGCTCAGGGACTGTGTTTATGACATGGGAAGAAGGCCGAGTAAACAGTGGTTTAACTCCCAGGGAAGTGAGAGATGTGCAGAGCGGCAACAGGGCTTCTCTGTGTGCGATTCTGTGATTCCATCCCCTGCCGGCAGCAGATTTCAGCTTCTCTTGTTTGCACCAGACTGTGCTGAGACTGTTGAGACAAGGGCGAGGAGAGACTGAGAAACAGAGGGAAGCTCAGGGAAGATTCAAATCTCCATGCCAAGAGGCACCTTTGACAACTGAGTGAGGTGGGGTCATGGCAGTGAAGGAAATAGCTGCTCTAGACAAAGATGGGAAGAAATGGAGCGAGCCGTGGCTCCTTTCTGCAGAGCAAAGGACCGAAAGGGGCTCTGTTGGAAATCAGTGAGGACTAGAACCTTACATTTAGCGCAGAGGGGGCGTGATGGCGGAGATCTTCCTCGGCTCCACCAAGCCAAGGCGCAACGGAACAAGCCCAAAGGTCAAGGTTTGGCGTTGTTTTACAGAGCCAGTCCTGGGCATAGGAAGGCGTAACAAAGAAAAGTGCCTCTGAGCATGTGCAAAATGCCCTCCCTGACCACCACTGCATCTCCTCTGTCTGGGATTAGTAGGTGGTGGGTCCTGGCAGGTGCTGTGGGGCAGCCGAGCTCGCCCTTCCACTCCCCTCGCGCCCCTTTAAAGGTGCCTGGTGCCTGCTGGGTCTCAGTCGCCACTTTTGTCCTGAAAGGAGCCCCCCACTAAAAACGGGGATTGGGCCACGTAGGTGCCTTTCTGAATGCAATAGGAGCAGCCGCGGAACAGAGCCTTTGGGTTTGTCCTGAGTCCCCCTGGCTCCCCGGCTGCCTGCTGGAAGATGCGTCATCAGAACCCATTTGAAGTGTGTTTATTTCATTGCCTCGGATGTGAGGTGACTCGAAAATTTAAGGAACGGGAGACCTGCTGGATCCAGCCAAAGGCCTCTGAGCCCAGCCTCCTGTCCTTGCGGCAGCCAACCACAAGGAAGACCTGAGCATAACGCCAGCGCGCTCCCAGCTTGCGATTCCTAGTATTCAGACTGCCGGATTAGATCATAGCCATAACCTTTGGCAGCTGGAATCCTCCTCTATGTATTTGTCTAATCCCCCCCCCAAAAAAGCCATCTAGGTTGGTGGTTACCATTGCCTCCTGCTGGGGTGAGTTCCATTGTTTAAATCTGCTCAGGGCATCCTTTTTATATATACTGAATCTCCTCCCGTTCAGCTTCACTGGGTGACCCCACTGGTTCTGAATGTTATGAGAGAGGGAGGGGGGCATTTTTCTCTCTCTTTCTCAATACCAGGCATCATCTTATATGTTTCTATCATGGCCCTGCACCCCACGGCTCTCCTTCCCCACCTCCTAAGCTAAGAAACCCCCAAACTTCATAATCTTTCCTCCTGGGGGAGTTGCTCCACCCCCTTCACCATCAATAATAATAATAATAATAATATTTATTTGTTTGTTTGTTTGTTTGTTTGTTTATACCCCGTCCATCTGGCTGGGCTTCCCCAGCCACTCTGGGCGGCTTCCAACAAAACATTAAAATACAATAATCCATCAAACATTAAAAGCTTCCCTAAACAGGGCTGCCTTCAGATGTCTTCTAAAAGTCAGCTAGTTGTTTATTTCCTTGACATCTGATGGGAGGGCGTTCCACAGGGCGGGTGCCACTACCGAGAAGGCCCTCTGCCTGGTTCCCTGTAACTTGGCTTCTCGCAGGGAGGCAACTGCCAGAAGGCCCTCGGCGCTGGACCTCAGTGTCCAGGCTGAACGATGGGGGTGGAGACGCTCCTTCAGGTATACTGGACCGAGTATATATTTGGGTTGCCCTTTTCTGAAACTTTCCCCAGCTCTACAATATTATTGGTTTTCACTCTCCCTGCTCAAAAAAGCCTCTCAGTTTCGTGGAGTAGCGGGGGACGGGGGGAGGTCACAGCAGGACAGGCCCCTCCCCACCCAGGAGGCCCTTCTGCCCCCAGAAGCTCTGCTGATGGTTTCCTTCTGCTCCTTCTTCCAGATTTCCTCACAAGCGCCCACAAGGACCAGCCTGTCGTCACCCCTCAGCTGGAAAGTCCTCCTGTTGCCCCACAAGAGAGCCATGGCCTTTCCAATGCCCCAGAGAAGGATGGCAGCGAGGTAACTGCTTTTGTCTTGACCCACCTCCCTTCCAGTGACCCACATCCCAGAGCCAGGGTGGTGTAGTGGTTAAGAGCGATGGACTCATAATCTGGTGAACTGGGTTCGCGCCTACACTCCTCCACATGCAGCTGCTGGGTGACCTTGGGCTAGTCAAACTTCTCTGAAGTCTCTCAGCCCCACTCACCTCACAGAGTGTTTGTTGTGGGGCAGGAAGGGAAAGGAGAATGTGAGCCGCTTTGAGACTCCTTCGGGTAGTGATAAAGCGGGATATCAAATCCAAACTCTTTTTCTTCTTCCCTTGGGAATGGTGGTGGATCTGTGGAGCTCCTAGATTTCTGGTCCCCTGTGCTGTGTGTGTTATTGCCTGCACTGACCGGCAGCAGTGGCTCTCCGGGGTCTCAGATGGCGGCCATTCCCAGCCCTACCAGGAGATTCCAAGGACAGAACCCGGGCACCTTCTGCATGCCAAGCAGGTGCTCTTCTGCTAGCTCTTCCTTTGAGACATAGGGACATAAGAAATGTCCTTCTCCTGAGTCAGACCATGGGATCCATCTAGCTCAATATTGTCCACACTGGCAGGCAGCAGCTTCTCTGTGGTTTCAGGCACAGGCAGTTTCCTCCCCCCCCCCCCCGGAGATGCTGCCTGGGATTGAATCTGGGACCTTCTGCATGCCAAGCAGGTGCTCTACCTCTGAGCTATGGCCATTCCTGGTGCCAGAGACACCAAAAGAGCCACTGCAAAACAGAGCAGGCAGCAGTGGGCCAGGTGGGCAGGTAACTTTCTCTCTTGCTTCCTCCACCCAAAAGCGGGTGATGCACCTGTAAAATTTAAAAAACCCTCTTTCTCCAGTCCTGCTCTTTTGCCCCCCCCAACTCTTGACCCCCACTCCATCTGTTTTCTCTTCTTGCAGAAATGCTTCAAGCCCTCTGGCGGGCTCCTCCCCACTGGAGACACCGGCTCCCCCAGCACCTACCACGTGACGGCCCTCGCCACCTCTTCCCTGGGGGGTAGGTACACCTGCTCTCCCCCTCACCCCCTTGAACTGCCCCATGTGTCCTGCTTCTTCCAGGCTCTGGCCCTCCCTCTCTTTCCAAAGGTGCTCTTCAGAACACCTCTGGAAAACCCGTAAGCAGGGCGAGACTTTAGCAAAACAATTCCACCCGTATCCTTTGCCTGTGTCCCCAGCTCTGCTACTTTGAAACGAGGCGTTTTCATTTAGCTGTCATGGCCAACTGCTGTTCCCGATCCAGGGAATGGCATTCTCCAGGAATGGCATTGTCTCCTCTTTTATTTTATTCTTTAAAGCAATCTTAAGTTTCCCATCGCTGCGTTTCCATGCCCAGGAGTGCTTCTTCACCTGTTGGATTTTTGACTGCTGGCAAACTGTTCACAGGGGCCTGCTAGAAGCAGAGAGAGAAAATACCCACTTAAAGAGGTGTGTGTGGTTTGTGTTGAGAAAATGGTCCCGGGAGAACCAAAGGAAGACATGAGCAAACAGTTCCTGCTTTGCTGGATCACAATATAATTGGCTCATTGTGAAAGAGCTGGATGTCAACACTTCTCAGGCCTGGGCAAGCACCAGCCCACAAAAGAGAATAGGTAAAGGGTAAAGGGACCCCTGACCGTTAGGTCCAGTTGTGTCCGACTCTGGGGTTGCGGCGCTCATCTCGCTTTATTGGCCGAGGGAGCCGGCGTACAGCTTCCAGGTCATGTGGCCAGCATGACAAAGCTGCTTCTGGCGAACCAGAGCAGCGCACGGAAATGCCGTTTACCTTCCCACCAGAGCGGTTCCTATTTATCTACTTGCACTTTGACGTGCTTTCGAACTGCTAGAGAATACTACAATGCTAGAGAATACTACAATGCTAGAGAATACTACAATGCAAAAAAGGAGCAAAAACTGATCTGAATGTTCTGCCAGTAAATGGTGCAGATTTAGGAACTTGTCCGGCATAGCCTTTAAATCAGGCACAGGCAACCTTGGCTCTCCAGATGTTTTGGGACTACAATTCCCATCATCCCTGACCACTGGTCCTGTTAGCTAGGGATGATGGGAGTTGTAGTCCCAAAACATCTAGAGCAGTGTTCTCCAACCTTGGGTCCCCAGATGCTCTTCGACTACAACTCCCATCATCACTAGCCAGCTGGGCCAGAGGTTGGGGATGATGGGAGTTGTAGTCTAACAACATCTGGGGACCCAAGGTTGAAGAACACTGATCTAGAGAGCCAAGGTTGCCTATGCCTGCTTTAAACCCTGCCGCATAGCAGGCGGTTGTGTGAATCCCTTCTGGAGACCTGGGTAATTCCTTGCTTCCAGGGGCCCCTGTTGGGACTCTGGCATCTGGATCACAAAGTCACCCAGCACCCTTTCCAAGGCGTCCCTACAGGGGCCTGGACCACCGCCCCTTTTCTGCCTGCCACCACGGCAATGCCGGATTTGCACACCCTGTGTCCTCTTGGCTCGTCCTCTCGCAGAGCAGCAGGGGGAGCAATGTGGCCGAGTCCCTTTCGGTGCTGTTCTGAGTTCTGCTCCGTTTATTTCTGGTGCGTGCCAGCTTGATGAGGCAGGTGGGTTGCTAACCACAGAAAGGCACAGCTGAAATCTGCTGTTCTCCCTTGCAAGCAAAGATGTGTCGGGGCTGTGGGCCGAAGGAGACGCAGAACACAGTCATTTTCATCCAATATGTTTATTGCACTAGCCAAAGGCGATTCCTTGCAAAAAATATAGTGGTTTTTATTATGTGTTTTGCGTTTTTATGTTGTGAAGCGCCCTGAGATCTACGGGTGAAGGTGTGCAAATAAATAAATGCACAGAACATACATTCATCATATAAATCAGGCATTAGTAATACGAGGAAAGAAAAATCGGAATTACCAGCAATAAGCTCAGCTTCAGATTTAACCTTCCAATCTACAAAACAGTATTATTGTACTGGGCATTTGTTCCCATGGAAACCTTCCTGCAAGGCTCTCAGTGGAGCTGGCATAGATTCCATCCCTCTGCTCTGTTCCCACCTGGGCTTATTGTGCCTCCTCCATCTTTGCTGCCCCCCCCCCCAGGCCTCGTCCAGAGCATCAAAGACCACGTTACCAAGCCCACAGCCATGGCCCGTGGCCGCGTGGCCCACCTTATCGAGTGGAAGGGCTGGAGCGCTCCGAGGACGGGCTGGGAGCAGGCCCTGACGGAGGAGGAGGTCTACGCCGACCTCACCGATGAGCTGAAGGAGGCCTGGTTTGCAGCAGGTCAGCAGTGGGGCTGGGGGCTTGCAATCCCATAAAAGAGACACCAGCTTAAGAACCATGTTCAAATGATGCTGTCTGGGTGCTGATGTCCCTTGGGGCGCTGAGAGGTCCTGCACATAGCTGTCAACTTTCGGATTTGAAAATAAGGGATTTCCCAAAACTTTTGGATTTGAAAATAAGGGATGCCACGAGGGTGGTGCAATGGCACCAAGTAGCCTCGCCACCCTGTGCTCTAGAGGCTGCGCGCGAACGGGTGAGCGAAAGAGCGAGCACATAGACGGCAGGCAGGCTGTCTGTCTGGTTGGGCGTGAGGGTCTGGCTGCACAAGGCATGCAAGCTCCGCCCCCAGTCAGTCTCAGACTCCTTATTGGCAGCCGAGCAATGCAGCTGAGAAGCCTCCCTGGCCGGCAGGGAGGGAGAGGAGCTGCTTCCTTTGAAATCCGGGAAATTTAAGGGATATCAACAATCCGGGATAGCAGCGGGAAACGGCATTGGAATAAGGGAGTTTCCCACCAAAAAAAGGGAGGGTTGACAGCTATGGTCCTGCACCTCTCCTCTGAAACTCCTCATGAAGGCTGCTTGTGTACACTTCAGAGTAAGTGCCATGGCGCTCACTGGAGGAACTGTAGCATGTCAAGGGGTGCTGGGAACTGTAGCTGTCTATAATAATAATAATAAATTGTATTTATACCCCGCCCTCCCCAGCCAAGACTGGGCTCAGGTGTTATGCCTAACACCAGGCATAAAAACAATTGATTAAAATACAACTTAAAAACAGAATTAAGATACAACATTAAAGTGCAGCCTCATTTCAGTAGAAACTCAAATAAAAAACTGTTGGGGAAGAAACCGTCAAATCTTCACCAAGGTCAACTATCCAGACTGGTCCTACATGGGCCAGAAAAAAGCCAGGGAAGTCCCCAAATAGGAGTTCCATCACAGAAGGAAAAGGAAAGGGGGGGGGATCAAGTTGATTCCAAGGCCAGGCGGAACAACTCTGTCTTACAGGCCCTGCGGAAAGAAATCAGATCCTGCAGGGCCCTGGTCTCATGAGACAGAGTGTTCCACCAGGTTGGAGCCAGTGTTGAAAAGGCCCTGGCTCTGGTTGAAGCTAATCTGACTTCCTTAGGGCCCGGGACCTCTAGGGTGTTGCTACCGGTATTTATGGACCTTAAGATCCTCCGTGGGGCACACCAGGAGAGGCGGTCCCTATGAGGGATCTCCTCCCAGCTCTCGGCTTCCAGGATTCTTTGGGGGAATGCCATGGCTGTTAAAAGTGGTGTTAAGAGCTCTTTAAATGCATGGCACAAATGTTACCTTTCTCAAGCATCCCGGAAGAGGAAACGGCAGTAAATTTTGGCCGAGTCTTCCTGCTGTAATCCAGGCAGGAACCGGGTGGCGTAGGGGGTCATGCCCCGTGTCAGTCCCAGCTGCAAACCAGCCCTCAGCTTTGTTTCCAAGAAAACCCGGACGTTCTAGATCAGGAGGGGCTCCCATTTTGGGGTGGGGAAGGTGCGATGGTTTGTTTAGGCTAAGCCTGGCTTGCAGCTTCCTTCTCCGAGACCCGCGAGGGTCCAGGCAGGGCTGGCATGGGCCGGCTGCTTCCCTGACCTCTTCTGCCCTCCGCCTTCCCCTGCCCAGGTGTGGCTGAGCAGTTTGCCATCGCCGAAGCCACGCTGAGCGCCTGGTCCTCCCTGGACGGAGAGGAGCTGGATTACGGGGGGGATTCACAGGAAGGCCACCAGCTCCAAGGTAACTTCCAACCCACCTCTGGTTCTCCCCTTTTTTCTGTTGATTTGGGGGGGGGTTGCAGCCCACCAGAGTAGACCCAATGAAATTAATGGTGCTAAGTTAGCTACGTCTGTCAACTTCAATGAGCATTGGGTCTCTCCATCCTTGAAGGCTTTTGTGAAGCAGTTGCGCCCAGTTATCCTTTGCGGGTGCCCTCGCCCTGCCCCCCAATGCCCTTGAGCTTCCCCTCCCACCATCCCTCACCATTGGCCCTGCTAGCCGAGGCTGAAGAGAGTTGCACTCACAACATCATCTGTGGGGTCGGGGGCACAGATTCCCCATCCCTGATACACAGGAATCTGCCTTACGTATTTTTCGCTCCATAAGACGCACCTGAACATAAGACGCACCTAGTTTTTAGAGGAGGAAAGGTGGAAAGCTATGGTTTTTTTGAGGATCAGCTCAAAGTGGTGCAGCTTCTTTTGCAAAGGGAAAAGCCCTGGTTTTTTTTAGGATCGGCTCAAAGTGGCGCAGCTTCTTTTGCAAAGGGAAAAGCCCTGTTTTTTGAGGATCAGCTCAAAGTGGTGCAGCTTCTTTTGCAAAGGGAAAAGCCCTGTTTTTTTAGGATCAGCTCAAAGTGGCGCAGCTTCTTTTGCAAAGGGAAAAGCCCTGTTTTTTTGAGGATCAGCTCAAAGTGGTGCAGCTTCTTTTGCAAAGGGAAAAGCCCTGGTTTTTTTGAGGATCAGCTCAAAGTGGTGCAGCTTTTTTTTGCAAAGGGAAAAGCCCTGGGTTTTTTTAGGATCAGCTCAAAGTGGTGCAGCCTTTTTTGCAAAGGGAAAAGCCCTGCTTTTTTGAGGATCAGCTGAAAGTGGTGCAGCTTCTTTTTCAAAGAGGAAAAGCCCCATTTTTATGGGGTTCAACTCACAGTTCTGCAGCTTCTAGTCCTACAGTTTCCAGACAGATAATCTAACCAGCCAGTCACATGTCGCTGGGGAAACAAACAGCCTCCCTCTGCATTCAACAACGGAGGCCTGGGCAAGGGGGCGGGGCTGGAAAGGGAGCCTTATCTCTCTCCCCGATCGCTTGCTAAACAGCTGTTCAGCAGCTTCCTTTCAACACCCTCTTCTCTCTTTGTAAAAAAAAAGAGCACAACCTGCTTTTGGCCCCTAGGCAATTTGGCTCCAGGGACCATGCATTCGCTCCGTAAGACGCACAGACATTTCCCCTTACTTTTTAGGAGGGAAAAAGTGCGTCTTATGGAGCGAAAAATACGGTATATTGAGTCAGGCCGTTGGTCCATCTAGCTCAGTGTTGTCTACTCAGACTGGCAGCAATGGGTTCAAACCCTGCCTACAAATGCTGCCGGTGGGGATTGAACCAGGGGCGTTCTGCATGCAAAGTAGGGGCTCCCTACCTCTGAGCCACAACCCCTTCCCCAAATTGAATTAATAATAATAATAATTTCTCCTCCTTCCAGACCTGAGAGGCCTCTATCTGCCACCGGGGACCTTTCTCCTCACCCCGCAGGGCACAGGGAGCCCCTCCAACTTGGGCAGCAGCAGCCTCCCGGCCTTCTCCCTCTCCAGCTGCAAGTCCCCTCTGCCCACCGGCTGGAGCACCCCGATGGACGGCCTGGGGAAGGGCTTGCCGCAGGAAGCCGGGCAGGAGAGCCCGGTGTGGCTCCAGCGCAGTAGCACCTCCCTCCGATACGTTGACAGCAGCTCCCTCTCGGAGGACGAGGTGTTCTATAACTAGAGGACTCTGGAGGGAGGAGGGCAGAGTCTGGGCTGGAGGCGGGGGGGCTTGTCTCCTTTCTGAGCGTTTGAGGAGGTTCTTCAAATTGTGGCACCCTTGGGTGACGTCTGCTTGCTCGAGCAAGCCCTGGAGGAAGTCATAATCTCACTGCTACAGTCCTTTTATTTAAAATGAACTTCCGGGGCCGCTCTGTTTACTAGCCCCAGGGTGCTTGGCTTTGGGTAGGGGCAGCCAAGGAGGCCTCTCAAGATGGGGCCATGTAGGCAAAGGTGTTTCGGGCCGTGTTGCCCCACTCCCATCTTCTCATGTCGAGAGCCAGTGTGGTGTAGCAGTTAAGATCGGTGGACTTGTAATCTGGTGAACCGGGTTCGCTTCCCCGCTCCTCCACATGCCGCTGCTGGGTGACCTTGGGCTAGTCACACTTCTTTGAAGTCTCTCAGCCTCACTCACCTCACAGAGTGTTTGTTGTGGGGGAGGAAGGGAAAGGAGAATGTGAGCCGCTTTGAGACTCCTTCGGGTAGTGATAAAGCGGGATATCAAATCCAAACTCTTCTTCTTCTTTCTTCATGTCTGCGAGCGCCGCCAAACGGCCCCCTTCCGTCTGCTTGCTTGGTTTCCAGAACGAGATCGGGGCAAACCCCTCGCTCTTTCCTCCAGGGGAGTCTGCTTGGCTGGCTTGGGGGGGGGAGATACCTGCTTTGAGGGACCCCCTTGCTCCTCCACCCTGCCCCACACACCCCAGCCCAGTGTGTATATTTGTAAATAATAAAAGAGATATTGCACAGAAATGCCTCCACGTAGCCAGAGTGTGCTATCTGTCTGCTGGAAAGAAGCTCAGGGCCCTGTTGCGACAGGGGACAAGCTGGAACATGTGCAGAGGAAGGTGACCGAGATGATCAAGGGTCTAGAAACCATGCCTTATGAGGAACAGTTGAAGGAGCTGGTTATGCTTAGCCTGGAAAAGAGGAGACTGAAAGGAGATACGAGAGTCATCTTCAAATATCTGAAGGGCTGTCACGTGGAAGATGGAACTAGCTTGTTTTTTCCTGCTCTGGAGGGTAGGATTCGAACCAATGGCTTCAAGTCACAAAAAAAGGAGATTCCGACTAAAGATCAAGAAGAATTTTCTGACGGTAAGAGCTGTTTGGACAGTGGAATAGGCTCCCTTGGGAGGTGATAGACTCTCCTTCCTTGGAGGTTTTAAAGCAGAGGTTGAATGGCCATCTGCCATGGATGCTTTAGCTGAGATTTCTGCGTCGTGGGGGGTTGGACTAGATGACCCTCGGGGGTCCCTTCCAACTCTACAATTCTATGAGGGAAGCAGGAACCAATTTATATGTGACTAGCTGACCCAGGCCATGCGTTGCTGTGGCTGACTTTATGCTTATTATCAGCAGCAGCAGCCGTAGCCAAAATAAACCCCCACCTACCCCCGCCGGCGTCATGCACTCTGCATGCGCTCAGGTGCCCTCTTGCGGCCTGTGGCAGAAAAAGCCGAGGAAGGAGGCCTCTGACGCTGTCTGAGGGAAAAGCACTATGGAAACGCACAGATAAAAAACACACATCGGGAGATCACTGAGGGACGATCACGGTGGCCATTTCCCGGCGTGCCTTGCCTGTGGCCTTTTCAAGGGGGAAAGTGCTAGTAACCCTCTACAGAGAGGATTTGATTCCATTTCCCAGAGTGCCTTGAGCGCGGGGTTGGTTGGGATAATAAGCCCACTGTTTCCCAGCATGCCTTGCGGTTTGGGCGAAAGAGCTTAGTTCACCCACAGGGCGCCTTGACTCCATTTCCCAGCGTGCCTTGCTGGTCCGGCCTAGTTAACTGCGAGAGGCAGCGGCCTCCATTTCCCAGCGTGCCTTTGACAAAAGAGATATTTACATTTCCCTGTATCCCAGCCAATTTAATCACATCCTTGTCTGGCACTCAGGTATCAGGAAGCCACTAACACAATCAACCCCTCCTTCCTTGCAGAGAAACAGTTTGTCAGTTTGGGAGTGAAACTGGAGACAGGCCTGCCGTTGCTAGAGGGCGAGGTTTTGCTGTGATGTCATATGTGCGCGCCAATTTCTTGCTTTTGTAGCTGTAGTACCAGTATAGCCGTCGCTAGAGGGCGCTGTTTTGCTGGTGGTGTCATATGTCTGCGACAGAATTTTTTGCGGTTTTTCTTTATTTTAGGTATGACAGGTATGGTTTTTCTGAATTTTTATTATGCCAGATTAGTATGCCATGGTAATGGAAATGCTGTGTCCAAATTTGATGCGATTTGGTCCAGCGGTTACGGAGCAAGGGTGTTTCGGACAAACGCGCAATGGGAACATTTTTATATATATAGATTCCTTTGCACTTTAAGCTGTTCTTGCAGGAAGTCGGCTCCGGACAGGCTTTGATTGCAAAGGAAATGTCACCATACAGCTCCTTTTATCCCTTGCCCAGAGGTGGTCCTCCTACGAGCAGGAGGTGGGGGTTTTTTAAAGACACTCCCCCCAAAAAATAATTCACATTATTCTGTACCACCCTGAAAACCACTGAAACACCCCCGCCCCAGAAATTCAGGTGGTGAATTTGGGGGACCATTTCAACTCAGCCCAAATATTAGCACAGACCTTCCATCATATTGTAAAAAATGGGGTTTTATATTTTTCAGTTGTTTAAAGGTTTCAAGACGTGCCAAGAGTTTATGCTCCCCTCCCGGACCTCCCCCCCACCCATCCCCATTTGCCACCAAAGGTGTGAAAATACATCTTTAATTTGCTCTTGACACCAGGTAACATTCAATAGGAATCTCCTTCCATCACGGTTTCGAATCCCTGCTGGTCCTCTGTGGTCTCTGTTGGGAGGGACGCCTCCTCTCATTTTGCTGTTTTCGGATTTGCCAGGTCTTCGATGGCTTTCCTTACCTGAAGGAAAAAGAAGGAAGGGGGACTGAGAGCTGGATGGGAGGTGGGGTGGATGTGTTCACACTGCAAGCAGCCCAGAACGGGTTTAACTGCCCTAGTTTCCTGCAACCGCTGATGAGGAACTGGGAACTCCTTCCTCAAGAAACACTCATTCCTCCTGCCTTTCTCAGAAGCACTCTGGAGGTGTGCTATTGTAAGGCATTCTCCCGCCAACAACCCTGCGAGGTAGGTCAAGCTGAGAGCACGAATGGCTCAGAGTCACCTGGTGCGTTTTGCGGCTGAGGACATTCGAATGCAGCTCTCCCCGTTCTGCAGCTCTCTAAGCTTAGGATCATAGCTGTCAACTTTCGGATTTGAAAATAAGGGTTTTTTCCAAACTTTCGGATTTGAAAATAAGGGTTTTTTCCAAACTTTCGGATTTGAAAATAAGGGATGCCGCCAGGGCCGTGCAATGGCACCAAGTAGCCTCGCCACCCTGCGCTCCAGAGGCTGCGCGCGAACGGGTGAGCGAAAGAGCGAGCGCATAGATGGCAGGCAGGCTGTCTGTCTGGTTGGGCGTGAGGGTCTGGCTGCACAAGGCATGCAAGCTCCGTCCCCAGTCGGTCTCAGACTCCTTATTGGCAGCCGAGCAACGCAGCTGAGGAGCCTCCCTGGCCGGCAGGGAGGGAGAGGAGCTGCTTCCTTTGAAATCCGGGAAATTGAAGGGATATCAACAATCCAGGATAGCAGCGGGAAACGGCATTGGAATAAGGGAGTTTCCCGCAAAAAAAGGGAGGGTTGACAGCTATGCTTAGGATCCAGCCCCATCCTCTCCCAATCTGCCAGCTACCTCGTTCCTGGAGACAACGCCAACCACCTTCCCCAGTTGCGTGACAAAGGCTCTCTGAAGGTTGAGGAGCTCAAAAAGGTTGTGCACCTGTGGGGAGAAAAATGGGGAGGAGAGAGATTGGGGGGGGGGAGGTCAGGATGGTGATGTGGGGTAGCCCCTGCCTGTAGCTCCTTTAACTAGGCGCCTTGCATCTCGAAAAGCCAACCCATTTCCCAGCATCTTGTGATAACCCCATGTGCACACAGAGAATGCCCCCTTCATTTTCACAGAACACGGTGTGTGCACAGAGGTAGGATCCCGTTCCACCCTCTCAAGAACCCTGCGAGGTAGGCTGGAGGAAGGGCCCAACGGCCACGAATGCACAGCTGCTGTGGCAGGAAAACTAGCGTTGGGAGGCCGGCAGAAAACGCTTCACCTTTCCCCTCCCCAAAGGATCTTTCTCTCTGTAATAAAAATTAAAATCCCCTACTTCCACACACACCTTCTGCCCTGGCCTCCCCCTAAAAACCTATCCAGGCCTTTCGCCCTGTTTCCCAGGGTGGGAAATGTAATCCCCATGATGCAGAACGAGAAGGCAGCAACAACAGCCCTCCCTGCCATTATTCTCCAGCAGGTGACATTCGGAGGTAGACTCCTCTTGGGCATGGAGGCTCCATTTCGCTGTAAACAAATAAAGGGGACCCAGAGGACTTCGTGCCATGCTTCATCTAATAACCCTCGCCTGTCTGCCAGCCATTTACCTGGTGTAGGGACATCCATGGGGAAAGCTGCAGGGTCACAGGGCTGATGGCGCAGGATCCTTCCAAGGTCTGGGCAGATGGAGGCTGCATGAAAGGAGGGGGGGAATGAAACCTTGCAGGGTGTGGCAATTGGGGTGTGGTGGGGGGCACATGCAACTCTGGCTAAGAGAGGGTGGCTGCCTCCCCCCCCCCACACACAGCAGAAGGCGGCTCCCATCTCAGCGTCAAGGTCTTGTGACCCACCTCTTCCCCCTGTGCCTTGTGGGGCAGGCTGGCATCATCCTGGGTCTGGAGGAACTTGATCAGCTCAGATCTCTGGATCATCCCCAGCAACATGGCCGTCTCTGCGGGCGAGAGGACGGGGAGGGGGAAGGAAGAGGGCATCAGAAGGGCTCGACTGCAGGATCAGGCCAAAGAGGGTCTGTTGAGCCCAGCACCCCGGGAAGAACATGAGATGGGCTGGATTAGGCCCGCCTTAGTCTAGCTTCCTTTCCCCGCCCCGCCCCCCAGTGGTCACCCAAATGTGCCTGATTGGAGCCCCACCTGCAGGACCCCACTAGGGATCCCCACAGCAACTGGTCCTCCAGCAGCATCCTGCCTCCAATAGTGGAATCCTAGAACTGTAGAGATGGAAGGGGGACCCCAAGGGTCATCTAGTCCAACCCCCTGCAACGCAAGAGGTAGAAGAGAAATAGGTCCCCTCCATCAAGGCCTGTGCTGAAACAAGGGGGCAGCTCCTGCTCTAGATCTCTTTGTGGACTGTGGCAGAGGTGCCTGGGTACGTACCCTGGCGCCTCCTGAGCATGTTAAATAAATTGGAGTTCTTGTTATTAGTTATACTAAAAGGAAATACACACCAAGAGCTCTGGCCAGAAATTTCAATACTAGGAATAAATCCTACTCGTGAGTTATAGTCAATCGTGAGTTATATATCAGTTCGTATTCAAAAGTATTCAAAAGTATTCAAATTACATCAAAATTCTAAATTCTAAATTTAAGTTTTACTGTAAAACTTAAATTTAGAATTTTGATGTAATTTGATGCTTTGTTTGATATTACCAGCGGATGAAAACATCCATATCAAAACAGGGCCCTATCCTGGTTGCTTTTCCTGAACCGACTCTTCACTCCGGCTTTACTTATAAAACGATCCTTTTGAATACTTTTGAATACGAACTGATATACATTTATTGTTACTTGAAATTTCTTGTGTTCTTATACTGTAACGAATTATTGTTTACTCATACCGGGTACTACTGTGAATTTGAAGTTGTATTTTTCCTTTGAAGCTACACATATTATTGTGAACTTGAAACTGTTTTTCTTACTTGAACTGACATTCTCTGCCTAAGACTGTAATTCTTAACAGAATACATACTTTTATTTGACTATAACTCACGAGTAGGATTTATTCCTAGTATTGAAATTTCTGGCCAGAGCCTCCTGAGCATGGGCAAAGAGCAAGTCCCAGCTGCTGCTCAATTCCTGCTGTTTCTCCTTTGCAATCCCTTCTGTCTCGTTTCCATGCTATGGTTCCTCCCAAAAAAGTGAGCGAGAGTGACGCTGGCTGGCCGGATGGGCAGAGCCTCAGGTGGGCCGCCTTGACTGAACAGGGGCCTCGACACCCCCACAAAGCGGGATGTGAAATAAAGCCCCAGGCTTGATGCCGCAGGGAAGGCCATGGGGGTTTGGGAGATGGCGGGAGGGGAGAACCAGGAAGCCAGCACTGCAGGGCTTCCTTCCCCCTCAGGAAACCCATTAAGTCCCAGTACCAGCCATAGCTGTCAACTTCCGGATTTGAAAATAAGGGATGCTGCGAGGGCGGTGCAATGGCACCAAGTAGCCTCGCCACCCTGCGCTCCAGAGGCTGCGCCACGAACGGGTGAGCGAAAGAGGCGAGCGCGTAGATGGCAGGCAGGCTGTCTGTCTGGTTGGGCGTGAGGGTCTGGCTGCACAAGGCATGCAAGCTCTGCCCCCAGTCGGTCTCAGACTCCTTATTGGCAGCCGAGCAACGCAGCTGAGGAGCCTCCCTGGCCGGCAAAGAGGGAGAGGAGCCGCTTCCTTTGAAATCCAGGAAATTTAAGGGGATATCAACAATCCGGGATAGCAGCGGGAAACGGCATTGGAATAAGGGAGTTTCCCACAAAAAAAGGGAGGGTTGACAGCTATGGTACCAGCATTGTCCACCACCGGGTACTCGGAGTCGTCTGTCGAGGTGACCGTGCTGAGAATTTCCTGGAAGGCGGCATCTCTGGACAGGGTGGCGAATTTGGTGTTCATGAACTCTTCTGTGGTGACCTTGTAGGAGCTGCAGACGGAGAAAGTGGCATCAGAATGACTGGGCAGGGGGTCTGCGGGCTGTTAAAAAGCCTGTGAATTGACAGCACGCACACAGCCCCCCAGTAAATGTGTGCCCTGCCCTGGAATATAGGGACATAGGAAGCTGCCTTATATGGAGTCAGTCCATCTAGCTTTGTAGTGTCCACACAGGTCGGCAGCAATGGCTCTGCAGGGTTTCAGGCAGACTCCAACCCTACCTGGCGATGCCAGCAGGGATTGAACCCGTGTCATGGTCTGGTTGACGCAAAGGAACGGGTGGGAGGAACCAGCTGGGAACCCCCAAGGGCCGAAGGCTCAGAGCCTGGGGATTGGTGGTGGGGCGATGATGAGTGGTCACAGGGAGAAGACTGGGAGGAGGTGTCGGAAGCTGAGGAGGTAACGGGGCTTAGTGAGCTGGGAGAGTCTGTGGCAGAGAGAAGTCCAGAATCAGAGGCAGGAACTGAAGCAGAAGCGTGGGGGTGAGGGAAGCCAAGAGGCAGAGGTGAGTTGGGCTGGTGAAGAGCTTTGTAGTGTCCACACAGGTCGGCAGCAATGGCTCTGCAGGGTTTCAGGCAGACTCCAACCCTACCTGGCGATGCCAGCAGGGATTGAACCCGTGTCATGGTCTGGTTGACGCAAAGGAACGGGTGGGAGGAACCAGCTGGGAACCCCCAAGGGCCGAAGGCTCAGAGCCTGGGGATTGGTGGTGGGGCGATGATGAGTGGTCACAGGGAGAAGACTGGGAGGAGGTGTCGGAAGCTGAGGAGGTAACGGGGCTTAGTGAGCTGGGAGAGTCTGTGGCAGAGAGAAGTCCAGAATCAGAGGCAGGAACTGAAGCAGAAGCGTGGGGGTGAGGGAAGCCAAGAGGCAGAGGTGAGTTGGGCTGGTGAAGAGTCACCGATGTCTCCCTCTCCGGCTGTGGCAAGCTCCCAGCTCTCCCCTAGTCTCCCAGAATCAGAAGAGACATCAAAAGGGCAGAGGAGAGGTTGGTCTCACGTAGTCTCTGATTGCTCGGAAGGAGCCCTGGGAGAGGAGCAGACCTAGGTGGCTGTGGGGAGGCGGGGGACATCTTGGCAACTGATTTCATGGAGTAAGACCTACAAGGAATGAGCTGCTGTGCTCATCAGTCCTGACCCTCAGCCAAGTCCGTGAAGAGTTCACTCCCAACTACTGAACTGTGTGATTTACTGGCCGACTCGCTCCGTGGCAACCTTGCACCTTCCGCTCGCAAAGCAGACCCTTTGCCCCTGAGCTAAGGCCCTTCCCGATATGCAAAGCGGCATAAGGCAAGAGAGACTCTGAGCATGGGCAGAGTGTCCTTTCCCTCATCAGCAAGCAGCTAGGCGCCACGCATGTCCGAGAAGGCTCTCGGGATGCCCCTCAATGTCCCGGGAGTGGGAGGGCGAGAAGCTGTGTCCCCCACCTGCTCCCCTGCACCCTGTGACGTGGGAGCGGGTTTCAACTCACCCAATGTGCCTGCTCCTGATGCGCGGCAGGTAGGGCAGCTTTTTGACGATGATGGTGCCATCGTAGAAGGAGGGCTGGAACTTCTGGGCGATGGCGTTGGCGATGAGCACGGCTAGGATGACGGGCAGGATGTGGGCGATCTGCCCCGTCATCTCGAAGGCCAGCAGGGCCGTGGAGAGGGTGTGTGGGTGACTGAGCCGGAGAAAGCTGCTGCCCCTGGAGGGAGAAGAGCAGAATCTAGAGCAGGGGTCGGCAACCTAAGGCCCGTGGGCAGATGCGGCCCAATCGCCTTCTTTTTTTTATATATATAATCATTTTTTATTAGTTTTATAAAAATACAATAATAAATTCACACATTTATCTTCACATCTTATACCGTTTTGGCTTTTTTATGGCCGTGACTTCCGTCAAACCTTCCTTACGATATTCTAATATCTATTCCTTATATCTATATTTCCAAAGTCAATCATTGTTTTATATCATTATTTCCTAAAATTAATCACTAAATAATAATAATAATAATAATAATAATAATAATAATAATAATAATTCTTTTATTTGTACCCCGCCCATCTAGCCGGGTCTCCCCAGCCACTCTGGGCGGCCTCCAACAGATATAAAAATACATTAAAATATCACAAGTTAAAAACTTCCCTAAACAGGGCTGCCTTGAGGTATCTTCTCAATGTCAGATAGTTGTTCATCTCCTTAACCTCTGCTGGGAGGGCGTTCCACAGGGCGGGCGCCACTACCGAGAAGGCCCTCTGCCTGGTTCCCTGTAGCTTTGCTTCTCGCAGTGAGGGAACCGCCAGAAGGCCCTCAGCGCTGGATCTCAGTGTCCGGGCTGAACGGTTGGGGTGGAGACGCTCCTTCGGGTATACTGGGCTGAGGCCGTTTAGGGGTTTATAGGTCAGCACCAACACTTTGAATTGTGCTCGGAAACGGACTGGGAGTCAATGTAGTTCTCTCAGGACCGGTGTTATATGGTCCCGGCGGCCACTCCCAGTCACCAGTCTAGCTGCCACATTCTGGATTAATTACAGTTTCCGGGTCACCTTCAAAGGTAGCCCCACGTAGAGCACATTGCAGTAATCCAAGCGGGAGATAACTAGAGCATGCACCACTCTGGCGAGACAATCTGCGGGCAGGTAGGGTCTCAGCCTGCGTACCAGATGGAGCTGGTAGACAGCCGTCCTGGACACAGAATTAACCTGCACCTCCATGGACAGCTGTGAGTCCAGAATGACTCCCAGGCTGCGCACCTGGTCCTTCAGGGGCACAGTTACCCCATTCAGGACCATGCAGTCCCCCACACCCGCCCGCACCCTGTCCCCCAAGAACAGTACTTCTGTCTTGTCAGGATTCAACCTCAATCTGTTAGCCGCCATCCATCCTCCAACCACTATATCTTCGTACTAACAACAATATTTCTGGCCCAATCGCCTTCTTAATCCGGCCTGTGGACGGTCTGGGAATCAGCGTGTTTTTACATGAGTAGAATGTGTGCTTTTATTTAAAATGCATCTCTGGGTTATTTGTGGGGCCTGCCTGGTGTTTTTTACATGAGTAGAATGTGTTCTCTGGGTTATTTTGGGGGCATAGAAATTCATTCATTTTTTTCCTTCAAAATATAGTCCGGCCCACCACATGGTCTGAGGGATGGTGGACCGGCCCACGGCTGAAAAAGGTTGCTGACCCCTGATCTAGAGCAAGGGTTGTCCCTGGAGGGGGTGCAGCTCACCCTGGGTGTGGGTCCCTTGTTATCTCTCTCTCTCTCTCTCCCCCCCCCCCCCCCGCTTTCTATTCCAAGTCCCAGTTCCAGAGCTGAGCTGGCTGGGACCTGCATCTTGCTTGAAGAGGACGGTGTCCCCCACCAGAGCAGAGGAGCTCAGGGGGGGTGGAGGACAAGTCATGCATCGAGCACAGCTCTGTCCTCCAGCCCTGCCTAAGGACAGAGCTGGCCCTCCTCTGTGGCCTCCCCCTGCGACACACCACCCCAGTGTGTCTGAGCCGCGAGGGGCTCCAGGGATCCCAGGTTCGGTTCCCTCCGAATAAAGCTCAGCGGAGACTGTGGCGTCTTCAAGATAATATGGTTCTATTCACATATAATATGTACAACCTATGGAGGGGGGTCACGGCATCAGCACCCCAAGAAATCTTGCCTCTCTATTAGTTGCCACTTTGGATGCAGCACGGAGCAAGCAAGTCCCTCAGTCTCCGGCTTCCAGCTCAGCTCTCTCACCCCTCTCTGGCACTTGCTCTCCTACCTAGCAGCAAGGTGGGGGGGGCATGGAGGAGGAGAGGCCCCACCTTGGAGCTCAGAGGGCCCACCCCTCTTGCAACCTAGCCCGTTTTTGCAGGATGCTGATGAGGACATTTAAGCGGCCAGCCAGCTCCTCTCTTAGGTACAGAACCCAAGAATTGGGAGAGGGACCTAGGGCAGAGGTCTCCAAACTACGGCCCGGGGGCTGGATACTCATTTATCCAGTCCCCTGCCGCCCTCTGCCGCTGCCCGTTCTTACCGGGGCTGCGCTGCGCGGCTGCCCACCTCCGGGTCGGAGGAGCACCGGAAATAGCTTGTGCGCATGCACAAGTGTTATTTCCGCTGCACATCCGGGTCGGAGGAGGCCCGTGCACATGCGCACGAGCTATTTCCGGTGCTCCTCCGACCCAGAAGTGCGCCGGAAATAGCGTGTGCACACACGTATGGGACCGCGCTCCCCCGCCCTGCGATCGGCGCTGGAGACCGAGGCGCAGTAAGTTTGCCAACCCCTGGACCTAGGGCATCCTCCAGACAGATGCCCCCCCCCTGCAGAATTGTAGTGAAACAGAGGCGCTCACTGTCATCGCAACCGTGAGTCACTGGGGGAAGGGACCGTGTGGCACAGTTGGCAAGAAGAGTAGAAGAAGAAGAGTTTGGATTTGATATCCCGCTTTATCACTACCCGAAGGAGTCTCAAAGCGGCTCACATTCTCCTTTCCCTTCCTCCCCCACAGCAAACACTTTGTGGGGCTGAGAGACTTCAGAGAAGTGTGACTAGCCCAAGGTCACCCAGCAGCTGCATGTGGAGGAGCGGGGAAGCGAACCCGGTTCACCACATTACGAGTCTACCACTCTTAACCACTACACCACACTGGCAAGTGTCTGCCTAGCCATAGTTGCCTAGACCTTTGCCTGCCCTGCTTATTGGTTTGCCCTGTAGCAAGTGCCCACCCCACTCCCCACCTTGAGCACTGTTGCAGACTCACCTGCTAGTGCGTAGCTTCCAGGAGTGATGAGGCTGGAGCCCCCCTCTGATGAAATGCCCTGGGGGAAGAGGAAGGCGGCGGTTTCCCCCCACCAGGCGCCCCAGCGCAGCTCCTGCGGTGGGGGTGGGGAAGGAGGAGGAGGAGGAAGAGGTAGAAAGAAGCAGGTTGCATCCATGAGCTGTCAACCCTCCCTTTTTTGCGGGAAACTCCCTTATTCCAATGCTGTTTCCCGCTGCTATCCCGGATTGTTGATATCCCTTAAATTTCCCGGATTTCAAAGGAAGGCAGCTCCTCTCCCTCCCTGCCGGCCAGAGAGGCTCCTCAGCTGCGTTGCTCGGCTGCCAATAAGGAGTCTAAGACCGACTGGGGCGGAGCTTGCATGCCTTATGCAGCCAGACCCTCACGCCCAACCAGACAGACAGCCTGCCTGCCGTCTATGCGCTCGCTCTTTCGCTCACCCCGTTTGGGCGCAGCCTCTGGAGCGCAGGGTGGCGAGGCCACTTGGTGCCATTGCACCACCCTGGCGGCATCCCTTATTTTCAAATCTGAAAGTTTGTGGGAAAATCCCTTATTTTCAAATCCGAAAGTTGACAGCTATGGTGGCATCTACGCGACAATCCTTTCAGACCACGTCTACACTGCACGCTCAAACTGGTTTTGAACTGGATTAACTGTCATGGAGATCCCCTTCTCCGGCTCATTTGTGCTTGGCAGCTGAGACCAGCGAAACTGATCCAGCGTTTACCTGTGGATCCTGCAGGGGGTTCGACAAGGTCACCCTTCCAACTCTCCAGTTCTTTGATTCTGGGACCCAGTATGGAGAGGGGGGTCAGTGGCGTAGCGTGGGGGTGCAGGGGGGGGCCGGCCGCACCGGGCGCAACATCTGGGGGGGGCGTGCTCGCACTCGCAGCTCTCTGCCCCTGCCTGGCTCACTGAGTGTGAGTGTGCTGCTGGGGCGTATTTTCGGCGCTGCTGGGGCGTAGCCGCAGGGGCGGCCAGCGAGGAGGGGTGTCACGCTTGTCGCTGACGTGACACCCCCCTTGCTGGCCGCCCCTGTGGCTCCGCCCTGGCAGCGCCGAAAATAGCCTCCTCCCCGCCGCTGGCTGGCTTGCGGCGCCGCGGCATGGAGGAGAGGGGCGGGCCAGCAGCAGGAGGGGTGTCACCCCCTCCTGGCTGGTCCGCCCCCCTCCTCCATGCCGCGGCTCCGCCCAGGGAGCGCAGTGGCGGAAAAAACAGCTGAAAGGGGGGCTTTGTCTTCCTTTCACCCCCTTTCAGCTGTTTTTTTCGCCCCGGCATGGAGGAGAGGGGCGGGCCAGTAGCATGGAGGAGTGTCACCCCTTCTGGCTCTGGTCCGCCACTCTCCTCCATGCTGACGCCGTAGCTCTGCCCGGGAGCGCAGCGGCGGAAAAAAACCCGCTGAAAGGGTTTTTTTTCAGCGGCTTTTTTTGCCGCGGCATGGGGCAAAGGAGTCGCTCTGTGCGCATGCGCGTTGTGACGTCATGCGCACGGAGCGGCGCCCCGCCCCCAGGGGTGCCGCTTGGCTTGCCGCCCCGGGTACCCAAGCGGCACGCTACGCCCCTGAGGGGGGTGTCATCTGATGCAGGGAGAGGGGAGATGGGGCACTTACCATAAACAAAGACGGGCATAAAGTACCCAGCGGGCATCGGCATGGTAGTGGCCAGGATCAGCATCCAGAACTGTGAAAAGAGCAAGGGAACGTGAGGCTGGGGGTCCCTCTGCAGCAGCAGGTAACGGCCGCTTGCTTTCAGACAGCCTGTGATGCCACGGCATGCCTGAGAACACTCCAACTTCTGAGGGTGAAAGCACCGTAACAGAAGGGGGTGGGGAGTCGCCTCAACCCTTCGTCCTTCATCAGAGCGGCCCCCTCCCCGCCCCGCGTGCTTCAGAAGCGGGGCCCAATACCTTCATGAACAGGAAGACGGCCAGCGTGCCAAAGATGGTGATGTTGGGCTCCCACCACTCCAGCCACAGGTTGTGGGCGTCGACTTGAAGGGGCCTGGCCAGCGATGCATTTTGGGAAAGGGCACTCCAGGTGTGGTGTCAAGGAGGGAGGTGAGGAGTTCCTTCATGCTCAGCTACAGGGAGGAAAGATGGGGGTCTGGAAGGGCTGGCGCAAACGGGAGGCCCACCCACCCTCCCCCTTCTTGTCTGTGGGGGCCGCCAGTGCGTTCCTCTTTCTGTGCCACCAGACAGGTTGGCCTTGGGCTGCTGTCAGGCCTGTGGAAGCCACCTGTCGTTATTCAGCAGGGAGAGGGTTGCGCTCTGCACATGCTCCAGGGTGCTCTGTGCTGGGAAGGAGAATGATACCCAGTATTTACCCTGGAGGCCATGAACTGCCCCAGGCCCGGTGGGAAGGTGATGGAGGGAGAGCAGGAGGGCAACCAGCGCTGAGTAAAGAGGTTTCTGGGGAAATGTACCAGAAACAAACAGACAAACAAACAAACAAACAAACAAACATAAAACTAGGGTTATTTTTCAGGATTGAAAATGAAAGGCAGGGCTTCCCTGTACAAAGCTAACTCTGATGGCAGACAGCAAGTCACACACAGCTCAAAGCAAAAATAGAAAAAGCTCATTTGGTGAGGAATCTGTACATTTTCCAGGCATCACAAAGCTCTTCACCAGGCAGAAGGTGCTGAGGATTTCTGTGCCACTTGAAAGCTTGCATACAAGGGAGAATATTTTTTCTCGTGTTGATGGGGAAAGTAATAATAAAATGTCGGTCCATCTCTACTGTCACACACTTTTAAATACCTTGCGCACAATATGCTTTGTTCTATATCCTGCGTGTTCTGTTCCCAAAGCCAGAATTTTCTTTTATTTTTGTAATCCCTATGTCATGGAAAACACAAGAGGACCCCAAATATGTAAAAGGAGAATGGCAGCTGCTACGATTCATTTGTGCTTTCATTGAACATTTATCGCCCATGCAACAACCAGGCGAGGCAAACTTCTGTTGCTCCCATTTTGCAGAGTGGGAACTGAGGATGAGAGGCAGCAGTGTGTTCAAGGTCAGTCGGTCGGTCCTTGCAGGAGCCCTGGCCCTCACCCCACATGAGCCCCAGCGCATGCCCCCCCCACTCCCAAGGTATGACTTACTCCTCTGCAAGCAGCTTGGCCGTGAAGCAGTTCCTCCGGACGTAGCCCAGGAACCAGCGTTGGCAGAAGAGGTAAGCACAGCTCACCACCCCACAGACTGCGCTGCAAAGAAGCAGGGGAGGGAGGGAGGGTTAGGGTCACTTTGGCTGCTGGGCACACAATGCCCCTTCGGTGTCACCCCCACCCCACCCACCCCCAGGCTGCATTGCAAGGAAGGAGATGGGTTCACATCCGCCCCATACATTCAGAGCACATTTCAAGCACATGGTTGATCCTGGGTACTATAGTTCCCCCTCAGAGAAATACCACCCCCCAGCAGCCTTTTGCACTGTTGTAAGAAACGCGGGTGGCGCTGTGGGTTAAACCACAGAGCCTAGGGCTTGCCAATCAGAAGGTCGGCGGTTTGAATCCCCGCGACGGGGGTGAGCTCCCGATGTTCGGTTCCCTGCTGCCAACCTAGCCGTTCAAAAGCACGTCAAAGTGCAAGTAGATAAATAGGTACCTGCTGCAGCGGGAAGGTAAACGGCGTTTCCGTGCGCTGCTCTGGTTCGCCAGAAGCGGCTTAGTCATGCTGGCCACATGACCTGGAAGCTGTAACGCCGGCTCCCTCAGCCAATAAAGCGAGATGAGCGCCGCAACACCAGAGTCGTCTGCGACTGGACCTAATGATCAGGGGTGCCTTTACCTTTAAGAATTCTAAGGTCTCAAATGCAGAATGAATGTTCATAAATGTACAAGGCAAACACATACACAAGTATATAAACCACATGTCTGAAATAGCACAGGAGAGCAATCCTGAAGTCATTTTGACTCTCCCAAATTGACCTCATATATTTCTCTGCAAGGAGGAAGGAAATGGGAAAAGCTTTCCTATTGTCTTTGGACTGTAGGGGGTTACACCTCCCTTTTCAAATCCAGTCTGGCAAGTATCTGTCAAGCTGAGCAAACTATCAATATGTGTAAAAGATTCAGGAACTAAAGTACCGTATTTTTCGCTCCATAAGACGCACCTGAACATAAGAAGCACCTAGTTTTTAGAGGAGGAAAGGGGGAAAGCCCTGCTTTTTGAGGATCAGCTCAAAGTGGTGCAGCTTCTTTTGCAAAGGGAAAAGCCCCTGTTTTTTTTAGGATCAGCTCAAAGTGGTGCAGCTTCTTTTGCAAAGGGAAAAGCCCTGGGTTTTTTTTTTGAGGATCAGCTCAAAGTGGTGCAGCTTCTTTTTCAAAGAGGAAAAGCCCCGTTTTATGGGGTTCAACTCACAGTTTGCAGCTTCTAGTCCTACAGGAAAGGGAGCCATTTCTACAGTTTCCAGACAGATAATCTAATCAGCCAGTCACATGTCGCTGGGAAACAAACAGCCTCCCTCTGCATTCAACAACGGAGGCCTGGGCAAGGGGGCGGGGCTGTGAAAGGGAGCCTTATCTCTCTCCCCGATCGCTTGCTGAACAGCTGTTCAGCGGCTTCCTTTCAACACCCTCTTCTCTCTTTGTAAAAAAAAGAGCTCAATCTGCTTTTGGCCCCTAGGCAATTTGGCTCCAGGGACCATGCATTCACTCCATAAGACGCAGAGACATTTCCCCTTACTTTTTAGGAGGAAAAAAGTGCGTCTTATGGAGCGAAAAATACGGTATTTGCCACCTCAAAGGAATGGCCAGGCTACCTAGAAAATGCAACCAAGTAAGGCATTTATCAGGTATCCTGGCAGATAGGAGAAAAGCAACACTCTCAAATATCTGCTGGAGACCACTTCTGTGATATATGTATGATTTGGGGGGGGGGGGTCTTGGGGTACAGGGTGGGCAATTTCAAAAGTCTTTATAGGGGCTTGTGCACCATTGTTCTGGGTCTCTCCTACCTCCTTGCAAGGAGGGGAGGGAACTCTGTTGCAACAGAAAAATAAAGACCTGTCTTGCTTTCTATGGATCTTGCTCCATCCATTCATCTCTGACCGACCATAGACTTAGGGGACTCAGTCCCTTCGGGAGTTGGGCAGCAAAAGCGAAACCCCCTAGTTTTTCCTAGAACAGCTGAAATAATCAGAAATCTGCTCTTATTCCCTTATGGGGTACACAAGAGCCTTTTGAGGTTCTCCATCGGTAGGAGTAAATTACAGAGGCCAACCAGAGAAAAATTGAGAAGCAAAGAATTTACTTTATTTCTGTTGCAACATGGCGTTTTTGCCCCACACCAGAGAGTAGGGGTAAAAGGACCCCCAACAAAAGGAGCACATGCTCTTATAAAGAACATTTCAATAATTCCCCTCAGTGTCCCCCAGATACCTCCCACATACATCCCAGAAGGGGTGTCACCCCAGACCACTCCCCAGATACATCACAGCTGCATCACAGATTGGGGGGGTCAGAGGAGGTAACCTGAGCATCTCTCCCTGACCCCTCCAGACACACATTTCAGCAAAACAAAAGGTTTCTTGTTTCCTGCCCTGGCCTGGCAGGGCTAATGTAGGGCTAAGGATCCAAATCCATTTTAGGTGGTGGGTTTCTTTGTGAGGGAAATGGCCCGTGTCTGGCACTCAGGCATCAGGATGCCAGAGATTATCACTTTATTTTCCTGAGACAATCACCCCCTTCCTTCCTTGCAGAGAAACAGTTTGGGAGTCAAAATGGAGACAGGGCCTGTCTTCCTGTGCTGCTTCAGACATGTGGCCTTGTTTTGCTTGGCACACTTATGAACAATTATTATATATATATATATAAGACCTTGATACTCTTACAACACAGCATACTCCAGATCCCAGAATTATTGAGGGGATGCTTTAAATCTATGGGGTGGGCCTGACCCCAAAATCCCTCAAGCACACCCCGCTCACCCGAGGAACATGAAGAAGAAAGTCTCTGGCAGGTCAAAGGGGAAGTCAATCTTAAAGCTGGTCTTGAAAAGAGCCATGATGGTTTCTGGGGAGGGAGAAAAAGTGATGTGTTTTAAACACAAACAGGGGTGCCACAAAAACAGAAGCCCCCTTCCTCATCTTCCTGAGTCCCCCCCCCACACTTTCCTTCCACGCAAGACCCCCTTCCCCAATTTATCACTTTCCCCTCCTCTCCCCCCCTTCTGGCTTAAGCCCTCCACCCCACCGATGGGCAACATTTGCAGAAGGCCATTTGCTTGGGGCCAAACCCCACTTTGCTCTTGCGCAGGCCAGTCGGGGGAACCAGCGAGCCACGTTGTTTGACACCCATCACCTGCTCACCGTGGCTCCTGAGGTTTGTCCCCAGAGTGCCTTCCTCCACCACCAACATCCAGGTCTAGGGTTTCCCAGATTTGGGTCTCCAGTTGTTTTTGAACTACTATTCAAAAACATATAGGGACGCAGGTGGCGCTGTGGGTTAAACCACAGAGCCTAGGCTTGCCAATCAGAAGGTCGGCGGTTCGAATCCCCGCGACGGGGTGAGCTCCCATTGCTCGGATCCCTGCTCCTGCCAACCTAGCAGTTCAAAAGCACGTCAGAGTGCAAGTACATAAATAGGTACCACTCTGGCGGGAAGGTAAATGGCGTTTCCGTGCGCTACTCTGGTTCACCAGAAGCGGCTTAGTCATGCCGGCCACATGACCCGGAAGCTGTACACCGGCTCCCTCGGCCAATAATGCGAGATGAGCGCCGCAACCCCAGAGTCGGTCACGACTGGACCTAATGGTCAGGGGTCCCTTTACACCTTTACTATTCCCATCATCCCTGACCACTGGTCCTACTACCTAGGGATGCTGGGAGTTGAAGTCCAAAATCAGCCAGAGAGACAAGTTTGGGAAACCCTGATCTGGAAACATCTTCACGCAGCATCGTTGTTGGCTGGTAGGGCGGGATGTAGGGAGTCCAACAGTAGGTGGCGCCAGAGCCAATGACAAGGAAACTGCTCCTAGCCTTGCCCCCTCCATCCTCCTTTTTCACCTCCCTGCTACCAGTAGTTCTTCTTCAAGGGCAACACTGAGCCTAAGGAGGATTAGCTGTGGTTCCTGCATGTGAGGCAGGCAGGCAGGTGGGCCTGGAGGGGTGAAGACTGAGATGGGTGGGGCAGAGCCCCCCCTTTGCACACATAGACCATCCTCCACTGCACGGGGGGGGGATTGTGAGGAAGTAAGGCGAAGGGGTTCAAGGGAGGGGGGCACAACTAGCCTGTTTAACTAGGGTTGCCACATTCGCAAAAGTGAAAATCCGGACAAAAGTTGTTGAGCTTTTTTTCCCTTTAGGGGTTGGGGATCAAACATTTTTGAGATTTTAAAGGGGGTTTTTTAAGTTTAAAAAAACCCACCCTACTTGGCATTACGTTCGGGTTTCCCAGACATTTTGCCGATTCTGCGAAAATCTGCCCAGACGCCATTTTCAAGCATATGGCAGCCCTAGTGTCCCTTCCCTAACACAAAACATCCTTTTTTTGCAGCAAACCTGAGGGTTCGGCACTTCCAACGAGGCCACCACAATTGCTCAGTCATCTCTTTCCAGGGCAGTTGCAGTCAGTTTAGAATATTTCCACATGTGAGGCTTAAACTGCTCTCTCCCAGCAACCCCCCCCCATCAAATCTATTTCCCACCCACGCAAGGTAAGTGCCTAAGGTTGTGCTTAGCTTGCCAGAAAAAGCAGCGGGGTGGGGAGAGCAGAGCAAACTGGAAGCAAGTGCTGCTCTCCGCTCTGGGGGTCTCTCCTCCCACCCACCCCTGCCTTCGCTTTGCACTTCCCCAGCAACTCTGCTCCGCTTCCCCACCTTGTTCGCTGTTGAAGACAGCCAGCAGGCGAAACATGAAGGCCCCGCAGGTGGCTGAAAAGAATCCCCTCCAGTAGTCCCGGACGGCGAAATGGGAGGACACGACCTCGATGCTGAAGAGGACACCTGGGTGGCACCAGGGACCAGGTTAGGAAGAGAAGGGCAGGTGGAGAAAACAGGTAAGGCAGAGGTCGGCAACTGGCAGCCAATATGCCCCAACCAGAGGCAAACCTAGGCTCCCTTGTGGCTTGGCAAGGAGATGCATTGACACCTTCAACGTTGAGAGAAACCATGGACAAGAAACTCAGAAAGTTTGCTGTTGTCGCCTCCTGGGCTCTGCCACTGACTTCCTCTGCGGCCGTGACTGGATCCCTCCGCTGAGGCACCCAGGGACGCCTCGTCTCGCTGCCCAGAGCTGTGGGGGGACGGGGGGACTCTCACCCACTTCGAGAGGTGTGGTTTTTTGCAGGCCAACCCCCTGGCCAAAACAGCCCCCTTCCCCCAATGACCACCAGTTTGCTACTTTAGATATGAGCTGCTTGGCAGAGCGACGCAAAGCGTTTTGCCAAACACGCAGGAACTCCAAGCTCTGTAAACATTGCAAGCCACTTGCCAGCTCGTTTTACTGCATAGCTCCCTTTTTTTGCGGGAAACTCCCTTATTCCAATGCCGTTTCCCGCTGCTATCCCGGATTGTTGATATCCCTTAAATTTCCCGGATTTCAAAGGAACAGCTCCTCTCCCTCCCTGCCGGCCAGGGAGGCTCCTCAGCTGCGTTGCTCGGCTGCCAATAAGGAGTCTGAGACCGACTGGGGGCGGAGCTTGCATGCCTTGTGCAGCCAGACCCTCATGCCCAACCAGACAGACAGCCTGCCTGCCGTCTATGCGCTCGCTCTTTCGCTCACCCGTTTGGGCGCAGCCTCTGGAGCACAGGGTGGCGAGGCTACTTGGTGCCATTGCACCGCCCTTGCGGCATCCCTTATTTTCAAATCCGAAAGGTCGGAAAAATCCCTTATTTTCAAATCCGAAAGTTGACAGCTATGTTTTACTGAATCTGACCCACGGGGGAGGGCAAAGCTTTGCTAGTCTGTGCGCTTGTTTCTCTTACCGCTGATGGGAGCCCCAAAGACAGTGGCCACTCCAACAGCCGCTCCAGCCACCAGCATCTCGTTCTGTTTGCTCTTATTCTAGAAGGAAGAGAGATCCGTTTGCTAAGGGCCTCTTGCGTCTGCTTGAGAGTCAGCACGGCTAAGCATGAATCCAACAGGGCTCCAGAATGGGTGGTGCTGAGTGCTGCATTTGCCTTCCAAGCCGCCATGAGCCACTCCAGTTTGACCCCTTTCCAGCTCTGTGCTCAGATTATTAAACTGAGCGAAGATTGGGGGAGACAATCCGTTCCTTTTGGTCCCTCTCTGTTTCTCATTTCTTAACCTCTTAAATCCAGTTCTCCTTTCTACATTAGTTTGTGATTTTTGGAAAGCAAACAAGACCTCTTAGAAATCCTGCAACGTTCTAGTGCGAAATGTTCCTGATAGGCACATCTCTCTCTCTCTCTCTCTCTCTCTCTCTCTCTCTCTCTCTCTCTCTCTGTGTGTGTGTGTGTGTGTGTGTGTGTGATTTTGCCTAATGTACACATTATCCTGCAAAGCCATTTCTCTTAATATAACACATTTGTGTATGTTGCTTTTCCCTCTTTATGTACACTTTGCCGTCATTCGACGCATTTCTGTACGCCTGACTCTGCCTTGCAAAATTTGGAAAGGTCCAAATTTCAGAGGGTGGCTGCAATTTAGGTTTGCGTTTTGTTCTGGACTCACCTCTAACGCGAATGGAATTGAATTTCTCCCCTGCCTCTAGCAAGGATCCCCACTTGGCTCTAAAGCACCCACTGAAAATGCAGTGGGGTGGTTATTTTGTGGGGGCAGAAGTCACCTCTTCTGCCACCCTGGTTGTGAATGTAGGCAGGTGTCAAGAGGGGACAACGAATCTACATTTAGCAATCTGGTGAAGGAATCCTTGGGCAGGCCCACTCCACCCCTTAGCCTCAGTCGGGGGTGGGGTGTGCTCCCCCCCCTCCTTACCTCATATTCCCCAGAGACACTGGTCCGGATCTTCCCCAAGTAGGCAGCGATCATGCTGGAGAGGTGAACGAAAGGCCCCTGGAGGAAGACAAGAGGAGGGACTCAGAGGGCAGATTAGTAGAGGAAGGGATTCTACAATTCTATAGGGATGCTTGGGCTGCGATTCCTACATTGCAGGGGATTGGGGTAGGTGAACCACCATCTGGTACGCAGGCTGAGACCCTACCTGCCCACAGACTGTCTCGCCAGAGTGGTGCATGCTCTGGTTATCTCCCGCTTGGACTACTGCAATGCGCTCTATGTGGGGCTACCTTTGAAGGTGACCCGGAAACTGCAATTAATCCAGAATGCAGCAGCTAGACTGGTGACTGGGAGTGGCTGCCAAGACCATATAACACCGGTCCTGAGAGAACTACATTGGCTCCCAGTACGTTTCCGAGCACAATTCCAAGTGTTAGTCCTGAGCTTTAAAGCCCTAAACGGCCTCGGTCCAGCAGGGGCATAGGAAGGGAGGGGCGGAGGGGGTGGGCTGCCCAGGGTTCCACTCTGGGAGGGATGAGAAGATGGCCCCTGCCTCCCCCCAGCTGTAGAGCGGCCGAGGGCGTGCGCTCGCAGGCGTTCATACAGGCTGCCGCTCTCTCGTGCCATTCGTACGGGATGCCACTCGTGCGGCAGCCTGTATAGTCACCGTGCAAGTGGCAGCCTGTACGAACTGCGCATATGCGGCATCCTATGCAGACTGCGCATGTGCAGCATCCTATACGGTCGTCGCACATGCGCAGTCAGTACGGGATGCCGCACATGCGCAGTTCGTACAGGCTGCACCGCCCCGGGTGCCGGAGAGGGTTCCTCCGCCACTGCAGTCCAGTATTCCTGAAGGAGCGTCTCCAACCCCATCGTTCAGCCTGGACACTGAGGTCCAGCGCCGAGGGCCGTTTGGTGGTTCCCTCACTGCGAGAAGCGAGGCTACAGGGAACCAGGCAGAGGGCCTTCTCGGTGGTGGCGCCCGCCCTGTGGAACGCCCTCCCATCAGATGTCAAGGAAATAAACAACTATCTGACTTTTAGAAGACATCTGAAGGCAGTCCTGTTTAGGGAAGTTTTTAATGTTTGATGTTTTATCGCTTTATTATTATTATTATTATTATTATTATTATTATTATTATTATTCTGTTGGGGAAA
The DNA here is from genome assembly GCA_034641395.1 of Darevskia armeniaca. Taxonomy (NCBI): domain Eukaryota; kingdom Metazoa; phylum Chordata; class Lepidosauria; order Squamata; family Lacertidae; genus Darevskia; species Darevskia armeniaca. The sequence continues at coordinate 740,340 of JAWWNF010000204.1, forward strand.
CCCAGTCAGATGGGCGGGGTATAAATAATAAATTATATTTTACAGCTATTCTTATTCTTATTCTTGCTGTCCCTTCCTACTGTTATGGAAAAAATCCAGATGCGAGGCTGCTCAGCCACCTGGCCCTTCAGGCAAAGCCTGAAAAAAAGGAGAAAAAAAGGAGACCAGCCATCAACTGGAGCAAAGGAGAACAACGTTTATTGCGCAACAGGTTCAAGGCAAAGATTGAACAGCCAAGATGGGGTGGGAAGAACTTCCCTCAATTTCCCAGAACACAGTTCACTAAGCATCATCACTCCATCACTGTTACATCAGTAAAACGTCACCAGAGGGGTGGAGAAGGGGAGGGTTACATGGCATTAACACAGAGGAAAATAAATGCAAATGAATGGTAAGCACTGGTGTATTCATCTTAAGTGTTTGTTAATCACTGGGCCCTTCACCTTGATTGTTCTTGGGACCAGAACAATGGGTTTGCCTGGCCAGGTCTATCACCCATAATGGGTCTGGAGGACAGAGATATGGCTGGTGCTTAGCTGTCAATGTCCCTTAGGAATTTCTTCCTGTGTACATGATCTGTCGCTTGAGAGCTCATGGCAGAAGCCGCTTTCCAGAAGGGCTCCCTCTGTACCCTACGAGGGCTCCCTCTGTACCCTACAGGGCATCGCTCTGTACCCTATGAGTTTACTCAGGAGGAGACTTTGCTTAGGTGCCCCCCCCCGTAATTTCCATAACACTACTTTACAATTCTATGATTCTGTAGGAATCTGGTGGATCTCCTGCAGAGGGTGGCACGGTCCACTAACCCAAGTTTCTTGAGTGGACCTGGAGGCAGAAGTTGCAGGCCTCCAACTCGCCTCCTCTCCCAGACCCAAGCTAGGTAAAGGTAAAGGGACCCCTGACCATTAGGTCCAGTCGTGTCCGACTCTGGGGTTGCGGTGCGCATCTCGCTTTATTGGCCGAGAGCCAGCGTACAGCTTCTGGGTCATGTGGCCAGCATGACAAAGCCGCTTCTGGCGAACCAGAGCAGCGCACAGAAACGCCGTTTACCTTCCCGCTAGAGCGGTTCCTATTTATCTACTTGCACTTTGACGTGCTTTCGAACTGCTAGGTGGGCAGGAGCAGGGACCGAGGAACGGGAGCTCACCCCATCACGGGGATTCGAACCACCGACCTTCTGATCAGCAAGCCCTAGGCTCTGTGGTTTAACCCACAGCGCCACCTGGGGCCAGACCCAAGCTACCTTGCTCTAAAGCTGCTGGGGGTGTGAGCCGGTTTGCAGACAGCCACAGGGTGCAAACGGTGAAGAAAAGCTCTGCAGCCTAGAGGCCATGGGCTGCTTCCCTTCAACCGACCAATGGGTGACTTACGACTTTCCCGAGGAAGATGGTGCTCCCGCATGCCAGGGTGCAGGTCAGGCCCACGACTTTGGCGCTGAAGTTCTCGATGGCCAGGTATTCTTCCAGGATGACCCCCGTCAGGATGATCTTGAGCTCAGGAATGCCGGAACCTGGAAGGAGCCCACATGGAGGAGGTATTCAGTCACCTGTGTTTGCCTGAGCTCCTGTGTTCTGATTCGATACACGTTGTCCAATCACAGAACATTTCAGGATTTGGGCCTCTGCCATTGGCCCTGGAACTCTGAGTCGTGATTCGCAGTTTGGAAGTTTAGACAGCCAATCACGTTGGGAGTGGGAGTGGCCCAGGCTTTCAGGAATGTATATAAGCAGTTGTTTGCCTCTGTTTCCCAGTTATGTAGTTCAATAAAGCTTCTTGCTGTTATTACTGTGTCTTGCCTCATGGGAACCCACCTACACTTTGCTGAGTTAGCCAATTAGTCCATCCAGCTCAGTTCTGTCTACACTGACTGGCAGCAGCTCTCCAGGGTCTCGGGCATTTAACCCAGGGACCTTCAGCATGCAAAGCACAATGTTCTTATATGCGGCATTCCCTGCAAGCTGAGTGAATACCCTTCCCTTAAGATGCAAGAACTGAGGAAGCCACTTTATACCAGATCAGACCCTTGGCCTATTGAGCTCAGTCTTGTCTACACTGACTGGCAGAAGCTCTCTGGAGTTTCAAGCAGGAAGCCTCTCCCAGCCCTACCTGAGGATGCTGCCAGGGCAGGGCTGGATTAACCATTAAGCAAAACAAGCACGTGCTTCGGGCATCGAGGGAAAGGGGGCGCCGCAGGAAATTTTCCACTGCCGGATTTTTAACATTAGTGATCACAAATTGCTCAGCTGAGCGTTCATTTTCTCAGCTAAAGTACATTACAAATCCCAACAGAACAACAATACAAACAAGGCATGCTGGATGCCTACTAAGTATAGTAGCAAATGTGTTATGTAAGATGTTTTGAGAATCTGATCAAAGACTTTGCAATTAGAAAAAGCAGGAGATTTTTTTCCAAATACAAATAAAGTGGAAGTATACAAAAACAAGCATTATTTTCCATCTTACTGTAGGTTTTGTTTCATGTTGAAAAATCGAATTTTATTTTACTGTTTATTGTTTATATTTTTAATTAGATATATGCAGGGGCAGTGCTTTTTTTCTAAAAAATTTTTTAAGGGTACTCTCATTTTTACTCAAGAAAACCACCATTTTATAGGCCACCATCGGGGGTAGCAACGGAACTAATGATTCACCATGCTAGAGAAGAAACTAATTTTTTTAAACATTTTTAGCTTCTTCTCCTGTTAGATTCACAAAATGTTTAGGGGCATGCGTACCCCTGCGTACCCCCCAGAAAAAAGCACTGTGCGGGGACACCAAAATCATTTAAGTGCTTAGGGCTTTTAACCCGACCCTGTTCCACGGGTTGAATCTGGGGCCATCTGCATGCCACTTTAGCTCTGACCTTTCCCCAGAGCACAAACTCCGTGGCTTCCTGCACCCCAGTCCTCTACAAATGAATTGTGTTTACACTCTTTCCTAGCTGTGTCAGGCTTCCTTTTGGAAGGAAAAGGAGGTGCAAATATGACAGTTAAGACAGGAGAGGTTAGCAGGAGTACGTGATGTTCCTTCTCCTTCCCTTCCCTCTGCTGTTAAGATGCCAGGGAATCAGGCAGGCAGGCAGGCTGTTGAGCTGCTGGCGGTTTGGGGCCGGGGCAGGCTTCGCACCTTGGCCGCCAGTGGCCGACCCATGCTCCCAGTCGCCCACCCAAAGGCTCACCTGCAGAGTGTGGCGTGATGCTCTGCGCGAAGCCAGTCGAGAAAGCCGACAGCGCGATGGGGTACATGGTCCAGGAAAGGTACTTCAGCACCGGGTAGTCCCCAATTTCTTGGTAAAGCCACATGTGGGCTAAAGAAACAGAAAGGAAAATTGACATGTCCCTCTGGACGCATCTCCTAGCAAACACAAGGATGGAGAACCCATGGCCCTCCAAACATAGTTGGATTCCTACTCCCCTCATCCCTAGCCACTGGCTGGGCTGCCTCAGCAATGGCTGGAGGACCACACAGGGCATTTACTGCTCCTGACACTTGCCTTTACTGCCCCTGGCTACCCCCATCACTACTCTGCCGCCTTCTGGTTTTTTTGGACTACAGTTCCCATCATCCCAGGGACGCGGGTGGCGCTGTGGGTTAAACCACAGCGCCTAGGGCTTGCCGATCAGAAGGTCGGCGGTTCGAATCCCTGCGACGGGGTGAGCTCCCGTTGCTCGGTCCCAGCTCCTGCCAACCTAGCAGTTCGAAAGCACGTCAAAGTGCAAGTAGATCAACAGGTACCGCTGCAGCGGGAAGGTAAACGGTGTTTCCGTGTGCTGCTCTGGTTCGCCAGAAGTGGCTTAGTCATGGTGGCCACATGACCCGGAAGCTGTACGCCAGCTCCCTCGGCCAATAATGCGAGATGAGTGCGCAACCCCAGAGTCGGTCACAACTCGACCTAATGGTCAGGGGTCCCTTTACCTTTATCCCATCATCCCAGACCACTGGTCTTGCTATCTGGGGAAGATGGGAGTTGTAGTCCAAAACAACAACAACAACCCAGCCAGAGACCCCAAATTGGGAAACACTTGTTGAAATGATCCTCAGGCAGGCTCCCTTCCAACTCTGTGATTCTGTGAATGGACAGATGGAGAACATATGTGGCAGCACTCTGGTGTTGCTGGACTCCAGTTCCCATCATCCCCTTGACCATTGGTCATCTGGGCTGCTGAGGCTTCTGGGAGTTGGAGTCCAGCCGTGAACTGGAGGGCATCACACTGTCATCCTCTGCCTTCACATTTCGCCCAGTCCTTTTAAAAGCTGTGCAAGAAAGTTAGTTTTTGTGAATAGCTTCTGAAGGCGGCTTTGTTCTAAGGGCTTCGATGTCCCACAGGGTCATTCTTATAAATGGCATTGCAAGTCAATAATTGCTGCTAATTGGGCTCAAAAGGCAGGATAGGAGTCTTTTAAATGAATGAACCCATTAAGGGGGATAAATGCGAAGAGGCTACATCCTGCAGGGGCTCTGATGGGAGAAAAGATGGAGATATTCAACTAAGCATCCAACTAAGTCAGGGATTCTTTAGCCGTGGTTCCTGCATTGCGGCTAGAGTAGATGACCCCCGGATGCCTCCCATCTCTGCAATTCTGTGGTTTACTAAGGCTTACACTCACAATGAACCCATTGAAAATAATGGACCAACGTTGGTAAAGTCTATTAATTTAAAAGGGGCAATCCAGCCAGATGGGTGGGGTATAAATAATAAAATCATCATCATAATTAATAATTATTAATAATAAAATCATCATCATCATCATCTAGCCCTGCATAGCTGTCAACCCTCCCTTTTTTTGGCGGGAAACTCCCTTATTCCAGTGCCGTTTCCAGCTGCTATCCCGGATTGTTGATATCCCTTAAATTTCCCAGATTTCAAAGGAAGCAGCTCCTCTCCCTCCCTGCCGGCCAGGGAGACTCCTCAGCTGTGTTGCTCGGCTGCCAATAAGGAGTCTGAGACCAACTGGGGGCGGAGCTTGCATGCCTTGTGCAGCCAGACCCTCACGCCCAACCAGACAGACAGTCTGCCTGCCATCTATGCGCTCGCTCTTTCGCTCACCCGTTCGCGCGCAGCATCTGGAGCACAGGATGGCGAGGCTACTTGGTGCCATTGCACTGCCCTCGCGGCATCCCTTATTTTCAAATCCGAAAGTTGACAGCTATGTAGCCCAGTGTTTCCCAAAGTTGGGTCTCCAGCTGTTTTTTCAGACTACAATTCCCATCATCCCTGGCCACTGGCCTTGCTAGCTAGGGATGATGGGAGTTGTAGTCCAAAAACAGCTGGAGACCCTAGTTTGGGAAACACTGAATTCTAGCCCAAGATTCTAGTGCAAGAATCCAATTAAATAAATCCTATGAATAATAATTTAGCTCTCCAGTTCCTCCTGCTCCCTTTCAGAGATTAGGAGCCTAAGAATGACTGAGAGCAGTCGGGTGGGGGGGTCCTGTTACCGTTGGCCATCCTGGAGACGGTGAAGTCCATGGCGAAGCTGACCAGGGCCATGATGACCCCCAGGGCGAAGAGGAAGTACCAGTCGTCCCCCACGCGGAAAAGCTGCCGCTTGACGAACTCCAGGCAACCTGCAGGGGGCAGCAGAGGACCAGGGTGAATCAGGTACGTTGGCACCCATAAGAAGAGAAGCCCACCGGGGTTGGGGGGGGCATTTGCAGACCTTTCATTTGGCACACATTGGAATCCACCGCCCCCCCCCCCAAATGCTGGCATTTCAGTTTTGAAATTTGATGGAAACAACTCGCTGAGAAATTTTAAGGTCACACGGTTTAAAAATTATACTCTGCTGCAGGAGTTTATCTATAGATTTAAGGACACAGCAGATGAATGTCAGGAGTCAGATGCCTCTAGGATCCTGCAAGCAGGGCGTGAGGGTAAAAGGCTTCTCCTGCTTTTCATTTACCAGTGCTGTAAATAGTGCTCCAAGGTTGACTTGCTCTGCACATGGAGGTTCCCTTTTTTCCATTGCGTCAAATTCACCCTAGTGGTGGGGAGCCTGCTGGCTACCCATCATCTCTGACCGAGAATCATAGTATTGTAGGGCTGGAAGGGTCCCCAAAGGGTCATCCAGTCCAGCATTGCAGGACCCTTTGGTCTTGCTAACTGGTGGACATTGAAGTCCAATGGCACCTGAGAAGTCCCCCACCCCTGTAACAGATCATCTCCCTCCGTGGGTGGGTGTCAGCTTCTCCCTATTTAAGCCAATTTGAGTCAGAACCTTGTGGCAGGGAGTTCCATCAGTTAATTTCACAACAGTGCAGACAAGTCCTTTTGATCTGCCTGCCTGGAATCCCTGCTGAATCGGGTGACCCTGAATTTTAGTCGTATGAGGGCAGGAGGGGGAAATGCACTTTCTCCTCTTCCTTGGAGGTTTATAAGCAGAGGATGGGTGGCCATCTGTCAGGATGCTTTAGCTGAGATTCCTGCATCGCAGGGGGTTGGACTAGATGACCCTTGGCTCCCTTCCAACGCTACAATTCTATGACTCCTCACTAGCATGTGCGTAGCCAGAATTTTTGTTGGGGGGGTGCAGAACCTCAGATTTGTATTGGTTTTGATTGATTTTGGGTGGGGGGCAGCTGCGCCCATGCTACGCTCATGCTCACTAGGTATATATTTATAAACATTGGATCATATATCATGGCACACTTAGGGGTAGGGCTTTGAGATGAGATAGCGACAACAGAAAAACAAAACACCCCCTTTCACCAGAGCGCGCTGGAAGTTATAAAAAGTTGTGCCCCGCAGGAAGGTTAAATCTATTGCGTTCTGAGATCTCAGATTCCTTTCTGAGCCATTTAGCACCAATTGGAATCAGTTCGGCTCTCAGGCTTGTCCCACTTATGCTGGGGGCGGAGACGGGGGGGAGAGACGCATGAAAAACACAAAGTCCGGGACAAAGTCTCCTCCCCGTTCCCCGCCGGGCGTGTTTTGAAGCTGGCCAGACGCAGGAATGACCGGCCAGGGATCAGCGTGTGGGTCCATAGCTAAATCCCTCTCTGGGTCACCGCGTTGGAATCCCATTCCCACCTCCTCCCCCCAGGCGGCCGCTTCCATCGCCATCCGGGTAGGAGCGGGGAAAGGTCTCTGGTTTCTGCTTTAGAACATCTCCGGCGCGTTCACGGGGTTTCTCTTGGCAGCGCCAGTTTTCGAGACCGACAGAGCTCCGCCTTCATCAGCTGGGACTGTTGTTTAGGGACCAACAAGCCCCGCCCACATGAAAGCAGATCATGCATTTTCCATGACAGCGTTTTATTGCCTCGCTTGCTAATTCTTGGTCGGATCATGCCCTTCTCTCTCAAAGGCAGGCAGGTTCAGCCTTGATTTCTCTCTCGCACGCGCTCATAAACACTTATTGTTTATAAAAATTTATATGCCGCTTGGCTGTTAAAAAAACAACAACAGCAACCTCAAAGCGGTTTTGCAGAAAAGGAATAAAGTAATAAAATTACCAATAGGGAAAATAACAATAATTCAAAAAAGTTCAAAAAGTTAAAATAGCAGTGGACTGCAAACAGATTAAGACATCAGCTTTCTTGCTTTCTTTGGGGGGGGGGTCAGAGATTTTTATTTTTATTTTTAAAGTATTTTTTATTAAGGGTTTCTTGATTTACAAAGGTATATGCAATGTCTCTCTCGTATTTTTTCCATGTAACATTTTTACACGTCAGTTTCGTTTGTTGAGACATTAAGACATCAGCTTTCTAATAAATATCTGGGCAGGCTTGCTTAAACAAAGATGTTTTAGCAGGTTACAGCGAAGGGGCCTGCCTGATGTCAACAGGCAGGGAATTCTAGGTGCTGCCATACAACACCAGTCCGAAAAGATCTGCAGTACGTCGGCTCCCAGTACGTTTCCGAGCACATTTCAAAGTGGTGGTGCTAACCATTAAAGCCCTAAACAGCCTCAGACCAGTATACCTGAAGGAGCGTGTCCACCCCCATCATCCAGCCCGGACACTGAGGTCCAGCTCCGAGGGCCTTCTGGCGGTTCCCTCATTGCAAGGAGGGGAGCTTACAGGGAACCAGGCAGAGGGCCTTCTAGGTAGTGGCGCCCACCCTGAGGAACGTCAAGGAGATAAACAACTTTTTGACTTTTAGAAGACACCTGAAGGCTTTAGGGAAGGCTTTAATGTTTGAAGTTTTACTGTGGTTATTATTATTATTATTGCCATCTCCTCCATGAATTTGTCTGATCCTCTTTTCAAGCTATCTAGCTTGGTGTGAAAAAGGACTTTCTCTTATCTGCCTTCCTGCATTCCCACCAGCAGCTGAAGGTTTTGAGGACCAGCTTGGATGCTGCACAGGGAACCTGTCTCTGGATATTCACCCAGGGGAGCCTCTGACTCTTATAGATCCCTGGATTCCTTTCCCCTTACCTCTGATCTTCCTGCGTGTTTTTGGCCAAGGTTTCCAACTCTGCTCCAGCATCAGAATCCGCTCTTCCTCCTCCTCCCTTCCATCCTTCCTCTTCTGCTGACCTTCTGCATCCATCTGCTGCGGATAGGGCTGGCAACCACCCCCTGTTGAAAATGAGGAAGGTTTCCAGTGAGTGACTGACATGGTGGGCAGGGAGGAAAGGCTGAAGACCAAATTTGCTGCACCATTCCTCCCAACTCTGTGGGAGCTGTGATCCTGTGGGCAAGTTGGTGCAAATGGAGGGCTCTGAGCTGCTGGAGGGCACTGAGCAAGCAACTCTGGGCCCTTCCCCTAAATCCATCCTTGGCCCTCTTCCAGCTCATTCATGCCAGACCTTGGTGAACTCAGCCCCAAATTGCCATGGAATGTGCGAAGCAGGAGGGAAAGGGTGCCTCTAGGCATGCACAGAGTGCCCTTTCTCCTCACAACTGAGTTCTGAGTGCTCCACTAGCACCTGGAGTTATGGGCCACAACTTTGGTATAACATAAAACAAGCAGATCCAGGTAGCCTCCCTGCGTTATTTTAAGTGTAAACATGAAATATTCTGAAGTTCCTGAGGCTGCAATCCTGTGCACACCTAAGCTCAGAGTAAACCCTGCAAAGTGAACCTTCCTGCTTAGCATAAGGTTGGGCTGCCAAATTACTCAAAAATTCAGAAAGACAAAGGCCCCCACCTCCCACAGGGTTTATTTCTAAGAGAAAATGCTACCAATTTACATCTCCAGCTCCTCTTTCTGCTTCAAGTAAGTAGGAATTCATGGCAACTGCCTACTGTTTCTTCTTGAAAACCACCAAATTGGAAAGAATTAACCCCAACAAAACACCCTGAGCAACCCTTGTCGTTTCAGCTACGGGAGCAACCAAGAGTCTTCTCTGAAACCCCCCCCCCTTGCAGGGGGTTTTCTGCAAGAGACAGCTCTGCCCTAGGCTGGGTTACACAAGAGTAAGACCTGCTATGTTTAATGGGCTGAATCCCAGGTAAGTGCACCAGCCACAGGTGGCTGCCTGAGTTAACCCGCTACATACAACCCTAGAGCGTGCAAAAGACTTACCCTGCCTCTCTGGTGGAAAAGTCCTGGTGTGTCCTCTCCGGAATCTTGTCTCTCTGCACCTGCGCTAGCCAGAGAACACACCTGTCTCCCTCCCTCCCCACCACACCCCTCTCTCTGACCTCTAACCATCTGCAGGTGCTTTGGGACCTTGCAGAAAATGCCCTTCAGGGATCCAGGCAGAGCTGAGCTGGAAGGAACTGGCCTGGCAGCAACTCAGGAGCAAGGAAAAGGGCTGCGAGGGAAGAGCAGCTTGCCTGCGCTGGGATCCAGCCCTCCTACACCACAAGGGTGTCGTCTGAGCCAGATTCGAGGGCCAGCATCTGATTTCAGTTGCAGGAGCTCATCTGCGGAGTACATGCCTGCATTCCAGTTCCCAAAAGTACCGGTACGCGTCACACTCTTGCGTGACCAAGACAGAGCCAAGGGCAGTGGGGCTGTGTGGGCAGGGCCTCGCTGTGCTTCCGCGCTTTCCTTTCTCCTTTGTAAGCATCATAGATTAGGAGGGTTGGTGGCGAGAGATTCGGTTTTATTTGTGTTTCAGCGAGAAACTGCTTCTCTGCACTTCTCTGCACTTCATGATATAATTCCCCAGACAAGCAACGGAAATGCATTAGTTTGGGGAAAAGGGGCATCAGTGAAAATAACATACGAAAGCACATTATTTGCAAGTGCATAGTAACCTATGGAACTCCCTCCCACAGGAAGCAGTGATGGTCACCAACATGGATGGCTTTGAAAGAGGATTAGACAAATCCATGGCTATAAGCCACAATGGCTATGCTCTCCCTCCAATGTTGGTGGGCATCACAAAGAGGAGAGTGCTGTTGCTGTTCTGCTCGGGTCCTGCTTGTGGGGCTGGACTAGATGACCCTTGGGTTCCCTTCCAGCTCTACAACTCTTATGATTTTATTACTCCCTTTGGTGGGCATCTGGCTGGCCACTGCGAGGACAGAGAGAGGTGCTGGACTAGATGGGACTTGCTTTTGCCTGCTCCGGATGGGACAATACTTGTGTCCTTTATAACTACAACAACAACAACAACAACAACAACAATTTATTATTTGTACCCCGCCCATCTGGCCGGGTCTCCCCAGCCACTCTGGGCGGCTTCCAACAAATATCAAAATACATTAAAATATCACAGATTAAAAACTTCCCTAATCAGGGCTGCCTTCAAGTATTTTCTAAAGGTCATGTAGTTGTTTATCTCTTTGACCTCTGATGGGAGGGCGTTCCACAGGGCGGGTGCCACCACCGAGAAGGCCCTCTGCCTGGTTCCCTGTAGCTTTGCTTCTCGCAGTGAGGGAACCGCCAGAAGGCCCTCGGTGCTGGATCTCAGTGTCCGGGCTGAACGGTGTGGGTGGAGACGCTCCTTCAGGTATACAGGACCGAGGCCGTTTAGGGCTTTAAAGGTCAGCACCAACACTTTGAATTGTGCTCGGAAACGTACTGGGAGCCAATATAGTTCTCTCAGGACCAGTGTTATGTGGTCCCGGCGGCCACTCCCAGTCACCAGTCTAGCTGCCGCATTCTGGATTAATTGCAGTTTCCGCATTTTAAAAAATGCCCCCTCATCACCAACTCTGTAACTGGGGGTGGCACTGGGGGTATATTTGAAGGTGAGGGGGCAGAGATGACATACCCCTGAACCACTTGTTGCAGGATGGAAAATGCCCCCATCACTCAGTGCCTCCTTGTTTAAAGGCCGTGTTGAGTTGCTGAGCTGAATAGTCCCCATTGTTCACCTGGCAGAGAGACAAGCCCAGAGACTTAACAACATCAGGAGAGGCAGCTGGATCAGGCCCAGGGCCGTTGCTTTCAGTTCCGGTGGCCAACCAGATGCCCCCCCAAGGGAAGTCTGCAAGCAGGACCCGAGTGCGAGAGAGCAACTCTCCCTCCTTTAAGTGTGGCAGAATCTCCTGGAAATGTGGCAGGGAGAGAGAGAGGCCGCAGGCAGAAAAATCCATCTCTTTTACTGGGAAAGGTGAGCCCCATCTTTTCTCAAGCATTGGGGAGAACTGTGTCAGGTGGCTGACCCCAGGGTGTTCCATCTTTGAGTGTGGCAGCAGCGTCCACACTTTGGAACTCCCTGCCTATTGATGTCAGGTGCCTTCAGTGTGTTCTTTTTGGTTCCTGTTTTTAAAAAAAAAACCACCATTTTTGTTTCGACAGATACCCAGACTGTTGACATGGTTTTAATCAGTTGGTTTAATAATAATAATAATAATAATAATAATTTTTATTTGTTTAATTTTTTCCGACGTTTTAAATAGCTGCTCATAGTTTGTTTTTATTTTTGCAAATCAAAAAGTATACTAAAATATAGGGGGGCAGTGTAGGAGCCAACTTCTAGGGGCCAAGGTACCATCGCCCCCCCATAAATTTTTTGAGGGGACTGCCCCCCCCCAGTTGATGTGTATTGCCATTAAAATGGTGTGCGTGTGTGATCGATTATGCGGGGCGGGACTTACCTGCCCTCCCCCAATGTTTTATTCAAGTTGGCATCCCTGGGGGGCAGGGCCAGTTGGCCTCCCCGCCCAAATGTGCCCCCAGTAGGTAACGAAATGAATTGTTTCTGTGCCTCCGCTCCACCCGAAGGAGGAGCCTGCCGGGCTCCTGGCTTGAGGGCGAGCGGGGGTGGTTCCGCCTGGGCTGCCTTCCCCAGCGGGTCTCCTGCGGGAAGCAGCGGAGGGCGATCGGCGTGACATTGGCAGGAGTCCCTGGCAAGAGAGCGCGAGCAAAGGGTGACTCAGGCTTGAGCCAGGACGGTGACCAAGCAAGCCGGATTTAGCTCCGATCCAGCCCCTCTCCTCCTCCTCCGAGCCGCCTGTGAAATGCCTCCCGCCTGCCTCATCTCACCCCCTCCCAGCGCGCAACCGAGGCACATTCCGGGCGGGCTGGTGCGCGGAATCGCCCCGGGGTGGGCTTGGCCCGGGATTCATCGGAGCGAGCTGGAAAAGGGAACCTTAAATGGGTTTAGACAGCATCTTAAAAAGCAAAGACATCACCTTGCCAACAAAGGTGCGTATAGTTAAAGCTATGGTTTTCCCAGTAGTAATGTACGGAAGTGAGAGCTGGACCATAAAGAAGGCTAATCGCCGAAGAATTGATGCTTTTGAATTATGGTGCTGGAGGAGACTCCATGGACTGCAAGAAGATCAAACCTATCCATTCATAAGGAAATCAGCCCTGAGTGCTCACTGGAAGGACAGATCCTGAAGCTGAGACTCCAGTACTTTGGCCACCTCATGAGAAGAGAAGACTCCCTAGAAAAGACCCTGCTGTTGGGAAAGATGGAGGGCACAAGGAGAAGGGGACGACAGAGGATGAGATGGTTGGACAGTGTTCTCGAAGCTACTAACATGAGATTGGCCAAACTGCGAGAGGCAGTGAAGGATAGGCGTGCCTGGCGTGCTCTGGTCCATGGGGTCACGAAGAGTCGGACACGACTGAACGACTGAACAACAACAAAAATGGGTGAAGGTTCAGGATGCAAGGTGGGGTGGGGGTCTGTCACCGCCTCCCCCAATGCTCACGCCGTCCCCTTTCACTCCCCCACCCCCAGGGCTGCAAGGCAGGCAGGATTTGCACAGGTGAGGCTTTGCACATCAGCTGCTTCCCCTGTTGGATTCCGGCCTGAGTCTCGCAACTGTTTGGAAGTAGCTTCTAGTTCTTTCAGGACGCAAGATGCAAATCAAACAGGTTTCCTTTGGGATTGTTTGAAAGGTGGCATGCTTGATTTAGCTCAGGGGCAGGGGTAGGCAACCTAAGGCCCGGGGGCCGAATCCGGCCCAATCACTTTCTAAATCCAGTCCACGGACAGTCCAGGAATCAGCGTGTTTTCACATGAGTAGAATGTGTCCTTTTATTTAAAATGCATCTCTGGGTTATTTGTGGGGCATAGGAATTCGTTCACCCCCCCTCCCCCCCAAAAATGTCCGGCCCACCACATGGTCTGAGGGACGGTGGACCGGCCCACGGCTGAAAAAGGTTGCTGACCCCTGATTTAGCTGGCCCCCCCCGCCCCCAGCTTACTGAACTATGGTATATAATATATACATTTTTTCATCTTTCTGCTTCTGTTGGATGACGGCGAGTCAAACAAAAGCAGTAGGCAGAAACCTTACATGGCTTTCATAGCTGTCAACTTTCGGATTTGAAAATAAGGGATTCTTCCAAACTTTCGGATTTGAAAATAAGGGATGCCGCGAGGGCGGTGCAATGGCACCAAGTAGCCTCGCCACCCTGCGCTCCAGAGGCTGCGCGCGAACGGGTGAGCAAAAGAGCGAGCGCATAAACAGGCAGGCTTTCTGTCTGGTTGGGCGTGAGGGTCTGGCTGCACAAGGCATGCAAGCTCCGCCCCCAGTTGGTCTCAGACTCCTTATTGGCAGCCTGAGGAGCCTCCCTGGCCAGCAGCGGGAAACGGCATTGGAATAAGGGAGTTTCCCGCAAAAAAGGGGAGGGTTGACAGCTATGGGCTTTTAAAGTGGCTTAGAGGAGGAAAAGGCGACCTAGGGCTACTAGTCGCAATGGCTATGCCTTAACTGGAGCCGGTAAATGTTTATGAATCCCGTTGCAGGGAACAGCAGAGAGGGAGAACTGTTGTGTTCAGGGCCCTGCTTAGGAAGAGTGGTATCTGGTTGGCTAATGCCAAGGCAGGATGCTGGACTTGGCGGTGGTCCTTTATTTATTTATTTATTAAAATATTTGTATATGGCTGTATCGTGTGTGTCAGATTCCGTAACAGTTGCTCATGAGTAAAGACCAAGTCCGTCTTGTCTTTGAACTATCTTTATTGTGCAAACTATGTACAGTGCGGAGCTACCCTAAAACATGACCACCTAGTCGCTAGGAGCATCCAGAAGTGCCCCCCTCCTGTTGCGGTGCCAACACCAGAGTCTCAGCACTCTAAAGTGCCGCCTCCCACTGGGAGACGTGTCCGTTGACAGCAAAGGCTGAGGTTGCTGGTACCCACTCAGTGCCGGACTGGCAGGGGAGGGCAGGTCCCTGACAGTGTGTGTGTGTGTGTGTGTGTCATAGCTGTCAACCCTCCCTTTTTTTGCAGGAAACTCCCTTATTCTAATGCCGTTTCCCGCTGCTATCCCGGATTGTTGATATCCCTTAAATTTCCCGGATTTCAAAGGAAGCAGCTCCTCTCCCTCCCTGCCGGCCAGGGAGGCTCCTCAGCTGCGTTGCTCGGCTGCCAATAAGGAGTCTGAGACCGACTGGGGGCGGAGCTTGCATGCCTTGTGCAGCCAGACCCTCACGCCCAACCAGACAGACAGCCTGCCTGCCATCTACACGCTCACCCTGGAGCGCAGGGTGGCGAGGCTACTTGGTGCCATTGCACCGCCCTCACAGCATCCCTTATTTTCAAATCCGAAAGTTGACAGCTGGTGTGTGTGTGTGTGTGTGCAGTTTACGTCAGTAAAAATATAAACCATATTAAAAAGTTTTAAAACGGACATCAATGAACCATTTTGGAAGGATGTCTTCTTACCTGACGGAATAGGAGGCATTTAAACGCTGGCACAGAAGGCACCTCCTGCTGAATCTCCAGTGGTGGAGAGTTCCATCAGCAGGGCTGACGTTTCTCATAATCGTCAAGTGAGCCTTGCCAACTCCGGGAATGACCAGCGACACTCCTGTCAGTGACTTCCGTGATCGAACTAGAATATTACAAGGAACTGGTCGATTTCAGTTGGCCAGATACAGATCTACTGTGCCCAGTTCTGGACACCACCATTTAAGGATTGTTGTTGTTGTTCAGTCGTTCAGTCGTGTCCGACTCTTCGTGACCCCATGGACCAGAGCACGCCAGGCACGCCTATCCTTCACTGCCTCTCGCAGTTTGGCCAAACTCATGTTAGTAGCTTCGAGAACACTGTCCAACCATCTCATCCCCTGTCCTCCCCTTCTGCTTGTGCCCTCAACCTTTCCCAACATCAGGGTCTTTTCCAGGGAGTCTTCTCTTCTCATGAGGTGGCCAAAGTACTGGAGCCTCAGCTTCAGGATCTGTCCTTCTATTGACAAACTAAAAGGTGTGCAGAGGAGGGTGACCAAGATGACAAAGGGTCTGGAAAGCAAGCCTTATGAGGAGCAGTTGAAGGAGCTGGGTATGTTTAGCCTGGAAAAGAGGAGACTGAGAGGAGATATCTCTAAAGGGCCGTCACACAGAAGATTGTTTTCTCCTGCTCTGGAGGGTAGGACAAAGTCCAAAGGATTCAAATTACAGTACAAGAAAGGAGATTCCGACTAAACATAAGGAAGACATTTCTGACAGTAAGAGCTGTTCGACACCCTTGGGAGGTGATGGACTCTCCTTCCTTGGAAATTTTAAGGCAGAGGTTGGATGGCCGTCTGTCAGGGATTCTCTTTAGCTGAGATTCTTGCACTGCAGGGGGTTGGACTAGATGACCCTTGGGGGTCCCTTCCATCACTACAATTACATGATTCTGTGATCGGGTGTCTGTGGGGCTCTCCCAAGTCCCGACGCCCTGTCCCCAAGGCCTTGATCTGCCAGCCCAGATCCCAAGTTCTCTCTGCTCCAGCTCAGAGAATCACTTTTTTTTTTAGGATCTGGGAAAAGTCCTGCTTTTGTTGCCTTTCTGTCACACAAACTCAAATCCCTGCCCGCCCCGCCCCAATCTGTTGCCAGGCTCACATGCCCACTCATGCGCCTTTTTTTGGAAGGCAGGGCTAATCGCTGGGGGAGCTGTTATTATCCAGGCCGGCAGGAATGCCAGCCATGACGCCGCCTCTCCTCCCCATCTCCCCCACCTTGTTTGTTTGGAGCCTGTGTCCCCCCCACCTTCCACCGGGGAAACTTTCCAGCGGGGAGTGATGATGCTACAGTGCCTAAATTTAGAGACTTTGACAAGAGGCCTGGAAGTCGGCCCAGAGGCTTGGAGCGCCTTTATATGTGCTGCAGCTGTGGCTGAGGTCTCTCACGAGCACCCAAGAGTGACTCAGAGCAGAGCAGAAAGGGCTGAACAGGGAAGGGAGTCGCTCTCTCTCCTCACCCATCCCACTTGGGTGCCTCCAGCCTCCTTGGGCAGCTTGAATTAGGGTGCCTCCCTTTCTTTCTCCCGGACAAGCCCCTCGGAGAGGTCGAAGCCGCCGTTGGGGGTGCAGCTCTTTCCTCAAGCAGCGCTCGCCGCCATGGAGAAGGCGCACGGCATATTCGGCGACAATTTTGGGGGCTTCCTGAGGCCACGCAGTGAGGCCCTGGGCTTCTCAGGCAAGGCGGCTGTGGGAACGGGGCGTATGTGTGTATGTGTGTGTGCCTGGGTGTGACCCTGTCCACACCGTACATTTAAAGTGCATGGCTTCCATCCAAGCAGCCTGGGAACCGTACTTTGTTAAGGGCAGTGCTGTGGTGGGTAAATTACGGTTCCCGGGATTCTTTGGGAGGGGAGCCAAGGCTGTTAAAAGTGGTATAAAGGTGATCTGAAGGTGGATGTGGCTTCTAAGGCAAATTGGCTCCCACGTTCTCACGTCTTGAACTGCAACAGAGCCAACCATAGATACAGGTGAAACTCGAAAAATTAGAATATCGTGGAAAGGTTCATTTCTTTCAGTAATTCAACTTAAAAGGTGAAACGAATATATGAGATAGACTCATGACATGCCAAGCGAGATATGTCAAGCCTTTATTTGTTATAATTGTGATGATTATGGCGTACAGTTGATGAGAACCCCAAAGTAACAATTTCAACTTTGGGGTGCTCATCAGCTGTACGCCATAATCATCACAATTATAACAAATAAAGGCTTGGCATATCTCGCTTTGCATGTCATGAGTCTATCTCATATATTAAACTCCAGTAGCTAATGAAAACAATTGCTTACATAAATGGACTTTTCCACAATATTCTAATTTTTCGAGTTTCACCTGTATATTAGGAGATTCGGCACTAAAATGCTGGCAAATTTCTACAGCGACTTTATAAAAAGAATTTGCAAACTAATGTGGAGCACTGAACTTACAAAGGGGTAAATGATAAACTGGAAGAATCCAAAGATGTAGTTCATTCCATCCCTAACCCAATTGGACCTTCAGGTTGGACGGGGCTCCCCCAGACAGAAGGGGCTACCTTGTGAAGTCTCTCAGACTGCCTCCTCCTCCTTCCGCCTCTGAGGCGCTTCCCAAGGTCTCAGGCAGAGGTCATTTGGCTGCAGATTGAACCTGGGACCTCCTGCATGCAAGCCAGGGGCCCTGATTGCTGAGCTACGAGAGCCCTTCCCTTAAAACACAGGAAGCTGCATTCGGCTGAGACCAGCCACTGTTCCATCCTGCTCAGTATCGACTCCTTCCCAGCCCTGCTTGGAGATGCTGCCACGGGAAATTGAACCTGGGGCGTTCTGCAGGCAAAGCGTGTGCTCTAACCACTGAGCGACCACTGCCCTTCCCTTATTCAGACAGGAAAAGGCCTGAAACAATGCTGGGGGGGGGAGGGCAGGAGGGTGGCTGAGGCAGACACCTGCTGATTTTCTTACTGATGCTCCACTCTGGGGGTCTTTTCTGTGCCCCAAGGAGGTGTGATAGGATCTGGCACTCTGGACCTGGTCAGTGTAGTGTGTTTGGGTGACTGGCACTGCTGAATCAGGCCAAAGGGCCCCCACCCATCTAGCCCAGCCTCCTGCTCTCACAGTGGCTGACCAGAAGCCCCCGCCCCATGGGAAACCAGAGCGTCTCTACCTCTGACTGTGAGTGCAGAGCCTTGCCAATGTAGCCACGATCCACTCCGTTGTCCTCCAGAATTTGTCCAATTCTCTTTTAAAGCCATCCAAATGATTCGGCATCGCTGCCTCTTGTGGGAGGGAGTTCCACAGGTTAACTGTTGTCATTGTGTTCCCTTTTCGCTGTCTTGAATCCTCTAAACCGGCTCTCTCACTTCCAGCTCCATTATTCGGAGAGGGAGAGAGGGACATCTGTCTCTCTGTCCGCTTCCTCCAGTATCCTGCCCCAGTATTCTGTCCCCAGCAGACAGATGCTCTGAACCCTTCCGTGGCCCAGGGAACAAACAGATCCTTGTGCCGAGGGTTCTGGGGTTCACGTCGACCTTGTCCCTCTTTTTCACAGCGGGCCGTGCTGGAGGGACGGGGAACATCAAGACCTTGGGGGACACGTACCAGTTTGCAGTGGACGTCAGCGACTTCTCCCCCGAAGATATCATCATCACCACATCGAAAAACCAGATTGAAGTCCATGCAGAGAAGGTGAGGGGCCGAGTCCTCCCCCTCCTCCTCTTAGATCCGGGGTGGGGGGGAATAGCTTTTAAGGGAGCGGGACGTTCTGGACTACAACTCCCATGAGCCGCAGCAGGTGCGGTGCTGGGGCTGATGGGAACTGTAGTCCAAAGGATCTGGGGAAGGAAGTGTGGGCCACAGGGGTGCCCATCTCCCCTCCAGACCAACCGTTCCGCCTTCTTAGGGCAAAATCTATTCCCAAAGAGCCTCTGAGTTTGGGGCTGGGGGACACACCGTAAATTTAAAGAGCATAAAAAGTAAAGGTAAAGGGACCCCTGACCATTAGGTCCAGTCGTGACCGACTCTGGGGTTGCGGCACTCATCTCGCATTACTGGTCGAGGGAGCCGGTGTACAGCTTCCGGATCATGTGGCCAGCAGGACTAAGCCGCTTCTGGAGAACCAGAGCAGCGCACGGAAATGCCGTTTACCTTCCCGCCGGAGCAGTACCTATTTATCTACTTGCACTTTGACGTGCTTTCGAACTGCTAGGTTGGCAGGAGCTGGGACCGAGCAACGGGAGCTCACCCTGTCGCAGGGATTCGAACCGCCGACCTTCTGATCAGCAAGCCCTGAGCATAGCTTTCCCCAAAGGATTGAGGGAACTGTAGGTGGGAATTAAGAGGGTACCGCCGGATAAGCCCAGCATCCTGCTCTCACAGTGGCCGATCATATACCTGAGGGGCAAACTATGGTTCCCAGAATCCTCGGGGGAAGCTTAAAAAGTGCTTTCAGCCTGAAATGAGATGGGGTTCAGCAGTGCCGTTCTTGCAGAGGTGCTGGATGTTGCTGGCATAAGAAAGGGCACCCAGGATGCTGCCAGGGAGTGGGAGGAGGGCTCCTCCTGGGCTCTCTCTCCCTGTCTGCCTGGCATCCTTCCCCAGTGACAAATCCTCTCTGCCTTTGCTGGGGACACAGTGCTCTCTTCCTCCTGCCACTCCTCTGGGGCGGGAACGCAATGTTCCAGACAGTAGGCATGCTGACAGAAGCACTGAACCATCTTCCTCGCTCTCTGGCTGCCTTGAAGATCCTGGAGGGACTTTGGGAGGAAGACAGGAGCTTTGCGGGCCAGGAAATGGGCGCACCTGTTCTGGTTCAGGGTCCCGGGGGGGGGGGGCTGACGGGAGAAGGAGTGACTTGGAGAGCTTTGGCGTTGGGCAGTGAGGCTGTGGAAGCAGGATGAGTTGGCCCCATTGTACAGACCCGGGAACTGAGGCAGGGAGGTGTGGTTTCTACCAGGGACACCCACATACCACAAGCATCGCAGCTTAGCAAGAAGACTGGACAGACTCCAGTCAGACCACGTATATGTCATGTATTTTAAAATACATGACTTTCCTGCAAAGAATCCCGCGAACTGTAGTTTACCCATCACAGATCACCCTTAGCAAACTACAGTTCCCAGGGTTCTTTTTTTGGGGGGGTGAGTTGGGCAATGAAACTCCTGGAGTTTATCCCTTAACGTCAATGGGCTTACTCTGAGTAAGGCTAGCAATGCATACCACCCAGTGTCTCCCTTCCAGGTCCAGTTGGCTGAGTTTCCGCAAGGAGGCTGCATCCCCTGCCCTCTGCCCATGCTCTAGAGCCCACCCCCATCGCCCACTGGGGAGACTCCTTGCCCTCCCCTATACACCACTGCAACCCATCTCTGTGGTCACGGCCCTAAATTGATTGACTGATTGATTGAACTATTTATAGGCAGATTGATTGAACTCATGGATGCGTTAGCCGAGATTCCTGCATTGCAGGGGGTTGGACTAGATGACCCTTGGGTTCCTTCCAACTCTATGATTCTATGATCCCATAAAAATACAGGAAGGTGGTATACACCACCCAAAAAAATCACAACAAAATAAATGAAAGCATCAACAAATACTGGTTGGTAGAAATCACAGTGACAAAGTCCTGCCTGAACAGTAACATGTTATTCGGGAGACATCTAAAAGACAGCAATGACGATTCCTGTGGCAGGGAGTTCCACAGGGCGTGCCACACTAAAGGCTTAAAAAGTAAAGGGACCCCTGACCATTAGGTCCAGTCGTGGCCGACTCTGGGGTTGCGGGGCTCATCTCGCATTATTGGCCGAGGGAGCCGGCGTACACAGGAGCAGTGCTAGGGGTTTTTGCGCCCTAGGCGGGAGGCCGGGCACGTGACGTCATTGCGCATGACGTACGGTGCCCCGCCCCCTGCCCGCCGAGCACGCCCGCAATTTTCGCCGCTGGTTGGGGCGGCACTGGGCGGCGGCGGGGGGCGAGGGGCAGGCTAGCCAGTGCCCCCTCCATTTTGGCGCTCCCGCCGCCGCGGTTTTCGCCCCAACCTGCTCGCTCCGCCGCTGGTTGGGGTGGCGGCGGGCGGCGGGGGGCAGGCTGACCAGCACCCCCTCCATTTTGGTGCCCTAGGCAGTTGCCTAGTTCGCCTAAATGGAAGCACCGGCCCTGGGCGTACAGCTTCCGGGTCATGTGGCCAGCATGACAAAGCCGCTTCTGGCAAACCAGAGCAGCACACGGAATTGCCGCCGGAGCGGTAGTACCTATTTCTCTATTTGTACTTTGACATGCTTTCGAACTGCTAGGTTGGCAGGAGCAGGGACCGAGCAACGGGAGCTCTCTCCGTCGCGGGGATTCGAACCGCCGACCTTCTGATCGGCAAGCCCTAGGCTCTGTGGTTTAACCCACAGCGGCACCTGCGTCCCCTAAAGGCTTAGTCCCTAATAAAGGCTGACCCATCCTCGGAGGCAGACTAACCAGCCCCTGCCCAGGCCCCCGCTGACTCCTCTCTCCTCTCTCTTTGCCCCGCTCAGCTGGCAGCGGACGGGACCATCATGAACACCTTCACCCACAAATGCCAGCTGCCTGACGATGTGGACCCCACTTCGGTCACCTCTGCCCTGGGCGGGGACGGCTCCCTGACCATCAAGGCTCAAAAGCGCCCTGGCAAGCACATCGAGCACGTCCAACAGACCTTCCGGACTGAAATAAAAATCTGAGCATCCCCCATCGCCCCATAGCAACTGGGGGACGGCCGGAGATAGGCCTGGGGGTGAGGTGGGGTTGGTTGGTTTCGGAAGGTGAGCGAAGGGGTTGGGCTCACCGCTCCCCCCCTTTGGCTGTTCTCCTTTGTATATAATAGATTGCCTTTGGTTTGTTATAAATTATTGGGGATACCGGTGGCTGGTGTGACCTGTGCTTTTTCCCTTGTGGGCGACTGTTTATTTTCAGAGAATGTTTTTTTCCAAAGGGAGGGAGGGTCATCACGTTCCTCTCTGCATGTTTGGGAATGTGGGCATCCTGGGGTACAGTTCGGGTCGCCTCGCCTCAAAGAGGATATTGTCGAAGGCTCTGAAAATGCTGGAAGGGGTGGAAAGGAAGGCTCTGGATATGCTGGAAAGGATGGAAAGGCTGTAGCATTTGGGGTTTTCTTTAGTTTAAGGAAAAGGCTAGTAAGAGTGGACATACTAGAAGTCTACAAAATTATGCACGGCATGGGGAAAGCTTGACAGGGAGTAGTTCCCCCCCCCTCTCATAACGCTAGAACTCGTGGTCATCCAGCGAAGCTGAACGTTGGGAGATTCAGGACAGATAAGAGAAAGCAGGATTGAACTGTGGAACTCACCGCCACAAGATGTAGCGACAGTTGCCAACTTGGATGGCTTTTAAAAAGGGGATTAGAAAATCCGTGGAGGGAAAGGGCTGTAGTAGCTCAATGGCAGGGCACCTGCTGGGCATGCAGAAGGCCCCAGGTTCAATCCCTGGCAGCACCTCCCTGGCTGGGAGAGAGTTCTGCTGCCAGTCAGTGCAGACACCGCTGAGCTAGATCAGCGACGGATTCAGTTCCGCTGCACAGGGCACAGAGCAGGTACAAATTAAGAAAACCCAGAATTGAGTAGTTCCATCAGGGGACACACCAAACTTTGGCCATGCATAGGGTGTCATATTATGCAAGATTATTAAAGTCCATTGCTGGCTAGGTGGACCCCATGCATGGCCCGACTCAGGACAAAGCAGCTTCCTCAGTTCTAGTACCTCCTAGGCATCATATCAATGTTCTGCCTTGGCTGCCACAAGCATCATGCCTTTGGGGTCCAGTTCCTGGGAAATCCCAAGCAGAGCGGGTGATTGTGAGCTTCCTTTAAGGCAGGGGTCAGCAACCTTTTTCAGCCGTGGGCCGGTCCACCGTCCCTCAGACCATGTGGTGGGCCGGACTATATTTGGGGTGTGTGTGAACAAATTCCTATGCCCCACAAATACCCCAGAGATGCATTTTAAATAAAAGGACATATTCTACTTATGTAAAAACACGCTGATTCCCGGACCGTCCACGGGTCGGATTGAGAAGGCGATTGGGCAGCATTTGGCCCACAGGCCTTAGGTTGCCTACCCCTGCTTTAAGGCCTCTGGTTGGCCGCTCTGAGAACAGGATGCTGGACTAGATGGGACATTGGCTTGATGCAGCTGCAGGGCTATTTTTAGGTTTTTAGTAGGGGGTGCGGCTGATGGGGGGGGGAAATTCTCCGCTATTGCAAAAACTTCACCACCCCAGTCCTCAACACGCGAGCCTCATTTTCCGTGGCAGGGTTGTTCTGGGGCATATTTGGAAAATGGGTCTTGTTTTTTTCCTGACCGCTTAGGTGATACCGATGGCTTGCAAAATCCCCCGCAAGCCCAGGAACACCCCATAAAATGGGAGCTTCTCGGAAACAGAAGAATACAAAGCGGAATTGTAGAAATCAGAGTGGCTGGGGAATGATGGATCTAGGAGCATACGTCTTTCTCGGTTTGTGGGCCCCGGGGAAAAGAAGGGGGGCGACGTGGAGACGTCTGTCCTTGATGCCCCGTCCTCTTGCTGCCTCTGCCTCCATCGTCCCATGTAGGCCGAGGGCCAACGGCCTGGGAAGCGAGAGGGGCGGAAGGAGTGAGTCACGCTCTGGAAATAGACAGCTGCCCTGATAAAAGACAGGCGCTACTAGCTGGGCGGTCAGCTGCCCGCCTGTGCCTGGCTTGTCCTCGGGCAGTGACGGAGCGGGCAGTAACCACATCCCGTTCGGCGCCACCTTGCCCTTTGGGCAGAAGACAGACAGAAGTATCCCCCTTGGTGTGAATGGTACCAGGGAACCTCTGCATGGCTACAGTTTACTCCCATTCTGTCCTGGCTCCATTCATGGCTGTTGGAACTGCATCCCCCCCAGCTGAGGAACACACAAAGTTGACATCAGAGTCAACCCTGACCCCAGCCCAATGCAATTTGGAGCTCTGGGAGGCAGCAGAGCAATCCTAGCTCTAGAATATGACTCGAGTGAGTGAGCCCAGCTGCATTCTCTAAGAATGTGGGAAGGAAGGAAGAAAGAAGCCAGGGGGATTAATTAGTAGCTGGCCTCAACTGGCCTTGGTCAGCATTTGAATAGCAAGACCACATTCCTGATTCACACATGGTGCACAAATTCTAACCGATAACAGAATGTAAGAGGAGTTCAGAGCTGCTAACTGCATCCAAGAGCACACAAACAAAATTAAAGCCATAATTTAAACCAGCCGTAACTGAAACTGAAAACAATTAGCAATGAAAATCTTTATGAACAGGGTCACTTGCACCATATCCGGGGGGGGGGGGGTGTTTCACAAGCAGGACACTGCAAAAAAAAAGGTTTTTTTGGGGGGGCGGTAGGATATCCAGGGAGAAAAATCCTTTGTATTTTGGGGAAGAAATTCCAGGGCAGGTGGTTGTATGAGTCTGGGGCAGTCAAAACAGTAGCAGGGGTCTTGTGGCACCTCAGTGGGTTGGATGGTTTTATTTTGCAACTGGTTTATTTTGCAAGGAGACTTGCTGCTCGCTCTTGGCAACAAGATCTGAGGAAGGCCTTGTTTGTGGGCTGCAGTGTGTCACAAAGTGCCATACCAAAATGTTTCTGCATGGGAAGGGGAAAAAATCCCCGCACATAGAAATGAGGATAGAGGGAGCAGATCAGACTGGAATCCTAAGGTGCTCAGTTTCAAAGTGCAACGATTTGCTTTGATTTGCTGGTGGGGGTGGCAGGAGGCCAGCTGCCTCATCTAAGGCAGGCCTCCCCAACCCAGATGTTTTGGTTGCAATGTTGGGGAGGCTGATCTAGGGGTTGGTCACACATGGCTTGAAGAGAAGTGAGCCCACCGGCCATTTCATTCTGTGAGGATGCCTCTTGAACTGCCTGGCAGGCGCTAAGAGAGATACCCCCTTGCTCTGAGGGCACCACCGCATTAAATAAAGATGGTTCTCCCTGGAACATTTGCCTCGGCCAAAATGTGTGGGATTTTTGGGGGGGGGAAACGTGGGGAGGTCGGTGCACTTGCATAAGACTTTGGCCGGCCTCCCTAGTGGACAGGGCAGGTGAGAAAGAGCTGGCCTCTGTTTTGTCTGCAAAACAAGCCGCCGGCGCCTGGTGTTTGGCTCTGGGATGGGTCTGTTTATAGTAACACCAGGCACTCTTGGCATTGTGTTGGTACAACAGGGAGAGGAGCATAGAGGTCACTGTGTCCTCTCCCTTTCTGGATGGGGGGGGGCTGTCAGGAGAGGCAACAGCCTGCCATAATGGCACCAGAAAGGGAATCTACCTGGGGAACTGGCCATCAGGAAGCCAAGAAAAGACCTACACTGGCTCCCAGTACGTTTCCGAGCACAATTCAAAGTGTTGGTGCTGACCTTTAAAGCCCGAAATGGCTTCGGTCCAGTATACCTGAAGGAGCGTCTCCACCCCCACCGTTCAGCCCGGACACTGAGATTCAGCGCCGAGGGTCTTCTGGTGGTTCCCTCACTGCGAGAAGCCAAGTTACAGGGAACCAGGCAGAGGGCCTTCTCGGTAGTGGCACCCGCCCTTCAGATGTCAAAGAGAACAACAACTACCAGACCTTTAGAAGACAGCCCTGTTTAGGGCGGCTTTTAATGTTTAATAGATTATTGTATTTTAATTGTTCTGTTGAAAGCCGCCCAGAGTGGCTGGGGAAGCCCAGTCAGATGGGTGGGGTATAAATAATAAATTATTATTATTATTATTAAGAAGGCCCTACGAAGCGGGAGAGGGCGTTCGGGGCACGGTTGTCTCAACATTTGAATGTTCCACAGGTTAGCCAGGGCTTTGACTGGAGCTCCAGCTCTATCAGCCCCAAAATCACCCAGAGCCATCTGGGAACTCATTGGATCCATCAGCCTCTGATGGGGCACCATGAGGAGTTCACCCAACCTCCTCGGCAGAGGGCAAAGAGTACTGAAAGCCTAAATCTCAGCAGGAAGTGATCGGACCATGATGTTAACACACACACACACACACACACACACACACACACACACACACACACACTTTCCGATCCCCTGCCCGGTTGAGAAAACAAGGTCCAGAGTGTGGCCTGTCACATGCAGAGTGTGTCCTGTATACCTGAAGGAGCGTCTCCACCCCCACCGTTCAGCCCGGACACTGAGATCCAGCGCCGAGGGCCTTCTGGCGGTTCCCTCACTGCGAGAAGCAAAGCTACAGGGAACCAGGCAGAGGGCCTTCTCGGTAGTGGCGCCCGCCCTGTGGAACGCCCTCCCAGCAGAGGTCAAAGAGATAAACAACTATCTGACATTCAGAAAATACCTGAAGGCAGCCCTGTTTAGGGAAGTTTTTAACCTGTGATATTTTAATGTATTTTAATATCTGTTGGAGGCCGCCCAGAGTGGCTGGGGGAACCCAGCCAGATGGGCGGGGTACAAATAATAAATTATTATTATTATTATTATTATTATTATTATTATTAGCATTGGCCCAGTGACATGTTGGGACAGCCCCATGATTGCCATGGCAGCCATGAAGTCCCGAGCCACCCCAGAGCCAGACACCTGGCCTTGGATATTGAAGTCCTCTGAAAGCAGCAGTCTGGGAGTCCTTCATAGTGCCTCCAAGACCAGCTCCGTCAGCTCAGGCAGGGAGACTGCTGGGCAGCAAGGTGGGCGCTAAACCAACAGAATCCTCAATTGGTCCAATTGCCCAATGCCAGGAACACACACTCTATATCCCCCCACAACTGGACAGAGAGCCAGGAGAGAGAGGATCGCTAAAGACCACAGCAACTCCTGCTCCCCGACTCTTCCATGATGTCGCATCGAGTACCCAGGTGGGCGCAGCTGATACAGACCAGATCAGCCTCCTCATTCGTAATCAGATCATGGATGAGGAGGGTCTTACTCAGAGCCAGGCTGGCATTCAGCAGCCGCAGCCGCAGACCCAAACATGGCGCAGCATCAAAGGCAGCCTCCTCCTGAGCATGAGAGAGGAGGAGCCGCGGCCATTGGGCAAGGATGATGCATGCCCAACACGTGTCACACACATGATGTCACAGGTAATAATAATAATAATAATAATAATAATAATTTATTATTTATACCCCGCCCATCTGGCTGGGTTTCCCCAGCAACTCTGTGCGGCTTTCAACAGAACATTAAAATACAGTAATATATTAAACATTAAAAGCCTCCCTAAACAGGGCTGCCTTCAGATGTCTTCTAAAGGTCTGGTAGTTGTTGTTCTCTTTGACATCTGAAGGGAGGGCATTCCACAGGGCGGGTGCCACTACCGAGAAGGCCCTCTGCCTGGTTCCCTGTAACTTGGCTTCTCGTAGTGAGGGAACTGCCAGAAGGCCCTTGGCGCTGGACCTCAGTGTCCGGGCAGAACGGTGGGGGTGGAGACGCTCCTTCAGGTATACTGGACCGAAGCCATGTCACACGGCTTGGCCCCTCCAGTCTTCGGCCTAAGGTGGTGCCTCTGGCTGGCACTAACTGCCTGTGCCAGGTGCCCCTTACCTGGCCTGCTCCTGTCCCAAAACCATACCTCCCCCTACCCTGAACCACTGTGACTGAGTCTCTCCTGCTCTCCCCAGCTCCTCTATTCTGAGACCAACCTACGTTCCTTAATTTAAAAAACAAAACCTCCAAATACCCCAGCCCTTGTGATCATTCTGCTGTTGTCCATCATTATGCCAGTTGTTTGTCCATTATACTGATAGTATTTACCTACCTGCCTAGCTGGAAAGTTTACTTTAAACAGCATTCTCTTTATTTTAGTCTTCTTTCCCTCTCTTTCTCTTGAAACTTCTTGTTTGCTGGCGGAAAGTAGAGTGAGCAAAAGGTGGAGAAAGGAAAAGGCAGTGTGGGGAACGAGAAAGAGGAACAAAGAAATAGAAAGAAGAAGAAAGAAATGCATGGGTGGAAAAAAAATTTAATTGGATTTTTTTTTTAATTTTATTTGAATTAAAAAAAATGATGTTAGTTGTTTCACTGTGATTATTGCAGCCGTTGGGGGGATGGGATTGTTTCAATAAGTGGTGTACAAATAACAGTCGATCATGATGATTAATAATCAATAACAATAGGAAGAGGAAAATGTGAGGGGGAAAGAGCAAAAGAAGAAGAAATGAATGGGCGGGGAAGGCGGCAACGGGTCCCCCTCAATCTCTGCGCTTCCCTATCCCCCGGAGAAACTGCGCTGCCTCTAGTGCTTGTCCCTGCCTCTGGTGTCATGGCGGCCAAAAGACGCTGCGGAGCCGCCTGCGTCACGTGCCAGCCGTTCCTTTGCCCCCGCCCCTTTTCCGCCGGCGAGACGGGACGTAAGCGAAAGAGGGGAAAAAAATGCGCGTCGAGGAAAGAGGGCGGTGGCTACGGCGACGCCGCTTCCGCCCGGGCCCAAGATGGCGGCGCCCTTTGTCTGTTCCGTGTCACTCTGAGCGCCGCCGCCGCCCGGGATTATGTGACGCGCGCCGGATAGCAGGTGCGGGGTGGTGGTGGGGGCAGGGGGAGGGTTCGTGGAAGGGGAGGGGCCCGGAAAGGGAGGGGCAGGAAGGCAGCCGAGGTGGGGGCTGCCTGTCAGGGGGAGGGGGCTGCCAGCCAGCAGGTGGGGGGGATTTAGGGGGCCGGGGGCTGCCTGTAAAGGGGGAGCTAATATGTGGCATTGAAAGAGGGGTTGGGGGGCTGTAGGGGAGAAGAAACAAGCAGGGGGGCAATAGGGGTGTGTGCGGTGGGGGGGGGGACGAGGTTAAGGGGGGTGTCCAGGAAAGCAAGCAGTGGAAGGGGGAGAGGAGGAAGGGGATAATCGGGGGCGCTGCCCGCCTGTGGAGGCCAATTGCCCCCCCAACACACACACACACACACACACACACACACACACACACACACACACACACCCCGAGTGTCAGGTGTTGCTGAGGGTGAGGAAATCCAGGTCAGTAACATTTGTATTGTATTTGGAATTTTAAAAAAGACAACAAGAAATATGGGGTGGTGGGACTTACTTGTTCATGGTGGGGAAGAGACGTGAAAGGCCAGTTAGGGTTCTTTCTGTGCCCATTTTTTTGGGTGAGGGGCAGGAAGCCTGTGACAGAGTTCAGTTGGGGGTTGAAAGCGTATTCGGGTGAGGGGAAGGAGCTGTAGAGCATGGCATGCAGAACGCCCCAGGTTCAGGCCCTGCTGGCAGCATCTCCAGGTAGGGCTGGGAGAGAGACCCTTGCCTGAATCCCTGGAGAGCCTTTGCTGCCTGTCGACTTTCTGCGTTCTGGTGGGGGTTGGGCAGGTGATGGGTGCTCTCAATGGGGTGGGGGGGGGAAGTGGGGACCCCATGAGGGAGGAGATTGAAGGTGTTGGAGGAGGGGAGCTGGGTTCAAGTCCCACCTGGGCCCCAGAACCAAGAAATAAGTCATCTCGGCCTGTCTGAGTGTCTGTAAAATGGGAACGTGCTGATTTGCCTCATCTTGAGAGCAGCAGCACAAAGGGCAGCAGAGCCCCTTTGCAAATACACATCCTAGAAAAAGAGAGTATAACCGGAAAGGTCAGCCTGTTTTGAGTGACAGCTGTCAGACTTCTTCAGATGTGCCTCAGGATTAGTGTGTCGATTTGCTACAGGGGGATCTGGCCTCACTTATGCTGGGTTGTTCCTGGAAAGGAGGGAGATGCCTTATACTGAATCCCATTGTTTGTCTATCTAGCTCAGTACTGTCTACACTGACTGGTAGCAGTTTTCCAGTGTTTCAGGCAGTAGTATCTGCCAGCCTTACCTGGAGGCACCACTGCGGGTTGAACCTGGGGCCTTCTGCATGCCAAGCAGGTGCTCTCCAACAGAGCTAAGCCCCACCCGCTTCTGTGGTGTGCAGAAGCGGTTGTCAACAGAATTGTAAAGCTGAGGGTCCAACCCGCTGCAATGCAGATATCGCAACGCATGCATCCATGACAGATGGTGAAGCATTGGAACTGCATGCTGCTTTTCTTTGGCTGGGCAGGGCATGGTTCGTGGGGCAGAGGGAGGCCTGCATAGCCGGAGGAGGGGCGTCTGTGCTCAAGGGCCTCCTGCCTCTCTCCCCGCAGCCATGGATTTCCCTCAGCACAGCAAGCAGGTGCTGGAGCAGCTGAACCAGCAGCGGCAACTGGGCCTGCTGTGCGATTGCACCTTTGTGGTGGATGGCATCGACTTCAAGGCCCACAAGGCAGTGCTGGCGGCCTGCAGCGAGTACTTCAGGATGCTCTTCGTGGACCAGAAGGACGTGGTGCACCTGGACATCAGCAACGCAGCAGGTGGGCCTAGCGGCGGATGGGGCTGCGGGATATTATCCCGGGCCTTGAATGGTCTGCGAAATGCAAGGTTGAGGGAAATGACTAGCTGGCCAGCATAACAGTTGCAAGGGGCCCAAATGACCACCAGGCCCTGAAACAGCCAGCCTAGGTTGTGCAGGTGTCCCACAGGAAGGGGCCTGCAGAGCTGATGGATTGCATTATATCCAGCCTTTTTCTCTCAGGAGCTCAAGGCATAGCTGTCAACTTTTGGATTTGAAAATAAGGGATTTTTTCAAACTTTTGGATTTGAAAATAAGGGATGCCGCGAGGGCGGTGCAATGGCACCAAGTAGCTTCGCCACCCTGTGCTCCAGAGGCTGCGCGCGAACGGGAGAGCGAAAGAGCGAGCACGTAGACGGCAGGCAGGCTGTCTGTCTGGTTGGGCGTGAGGGTCTGGCTGCACAAGGCATGCAAGCTCCGCCCCCAGTCGGTCTCAGACTCCTTATTGGCAGCCGAGCAACGCAGCTGAGGAGCCTCCCTGGCGGCAGGGAGGGAGAGGAGCTGCTTCCTTTGAAATCCAGGAAATTTAAGGGATATCAACAATCCGGGATAGCAGCGGGAAACGGCATTGGAATAAGGGAGTTTCCCACAAAAAAAAGGGAGGGTTGACAGCTATGGCACAAGGTGGTATGCATGGTTCCCCCCTCCTCAATTAATCCTCACAACAACTCTGCAAGGTAGGTTAGGCTGAGAGGCAGTGACTGGCCCCCAAGGTCGCCCAGTGAGAGCTTTGTGAATGAGCAGAGATTTGAACCCTGGTCCCTCCCAGGGTCCAGTCCAAGTTTCTTAACGAGTACAGGTACGTCAAGCAAGGTGAGTCGAGCAAAGGGACCCACGCCGCACTCCCCATGCAAGGCAAACAGCAGCAAGCCCCCTTCTGAAAACTATGGGGCAAGTTGTATCCTCCCACATCTGGGCCAGAGATACGAGGCAGAGGTAGACTTGAGCAAAAACCACTTTGGGGGGAAGTATGACTGGGTGCTGGCAGTGCCTCTGGGCCACCCAGTACCCTGTCCCCTGATGTCACTGGTGCCCCCGAGGAAGTAGCAGTGGGTGCCTCCTTGGTCCCCAGAAGGAGCCTAGAGATTTCTTTGAAGTTTCGAGGCGGCGTATAAATTACCTAATAAATAAATAAATACAGAATTAAAATAAAGAAAATCGGATACTAAATCACAAAGTATAATTTTATTTTGTAAAATGACACAAAACTTCCATGCGTGTGTGTATGTCATGTGCGACACAGGACCGGGTCTGATTTCTTCACATTAATCTACATGAACAAGATGTCCCGTCCCCCCCAGTTTAGGTGGAGATAAGTCATAGAAAGGGAAGAGAAAAATGACTAGGGAGGGTGGGGAATATAGGGTGTTTCTGGTCTTTACTGTTTTCATTTTTAGCTTTGTAAAACTATGAGATTCAGTTTTTAAAAGAAGAGTGTGGAGAGGAAGGAGATCTAGCAAAGTTCTGGCTTTTTCCCATGATGGCTCCTTCAGTGCTTTCTATTTTTTTTTTTTTATCAAATTCTTTCAAATTTTCAAATTGTTGGTGCCCCTGCTTTGCAGATGCCTTAAACCATGTGCTCAGTTTGCCTGTCGGGCCATCCAGCACTTGGCACCAGGGTTCGCTCTGCCTTACTTGCAGGTGGGAAGTTCATGATGGTCTGTCATAATAATAATAATAATAATAAATTATTTATACCCCGCCCATCTGGCTGGGTTTCCCCAGCCACTCTGGGCGGCTTCCAACAGAACATTAAAATACAATAATCTATTAAACATTAAAAGCCTCCCTAAACAGGGCTGCCTTCAGATGTCTTCTAAAGGTCTGGTAGTTGTTGTTCTCTTTGACATCTGAAGGGAGGGTGTTCCACAGGGCGGGTGCCACTACCGAGAAGGCCCTCTGCCTGGTTCCCTGTAACTTGGCTTCTCGTAGTGAGGGAACCGCCAGAAGGCCCTCAGCGCTGGACCTCAGTGTCCGGGCTGAATGATGGGGGTGGAGACGCTCTTTCAGGTATACTGGACCGAAGCCATTTCGGGCTTTAAAGGTCAGCACCAACACTTTGAATTGTGCTCAGAAACGTACTGGTCTTTCAAGACCGGTGTTATGTGGTCTCGGCGGCCGCTCCCAGTCACCAGTCTAGCTGCCACATTCTGGATTAGTTGTAGTTTCCGGGTCACCTTCAAAGGTGAAGAACTTAAGAACATAAGCAGAGCCAATGGCCCATCTAGTCCTGCCTCCTGTTCTCACAGGGGTCAGCCAGATGCCTATGGGAAGCCTGCAAGCAGGAACTGAGCACATGAGCAACTTTCCCCTCCTGTGGTTCCCAGAAACTGGCATTCTGAAGCATTGCTGCCTCCAACTGTGGAAGGCGGAGCAGACCCCTTGTCCTGCGCTGACTGCCTGTCTGTGCCTATTCCAGGTCTCGAGCAGGTGCTGGAGTTCATGTACACATCCAAGCTGAACCTGAGCCTGGAGAACGTGGAGGATGTCTTGGCTGTGGCCGGCTTCCTTCAGATGCAGGAGATCATCAGCGCTTGCAACTCCCTGAGGACTCTGTCGGCACCGGCAGAAACTGCAGTGGAGAGCCTGGGGGACCCCCCGACAGCTGGTATGGCGCTGTGGTTATAATTGTGTGAGCAGGGAGGTAACGGGGGCACTGCTCTAGATTTCTGGTTAAATCTCTGGAGATTGGTCCGTTAGCCCCAAAAGGGGGTCCCAGTTGAATATTTATTTTTATTGTTGTTATTATAATTATTGGAAGTGGAAGGGAACCCATGTATCATCTAGTCCAGGCATCCCCAAACTTCGGCCCTCCAGATGTTTTGGACTACAATTCCCATCATCCCTGACCACTGGTCCTGCTAGCTAGGGATCATGGGAGTTGTAGGCCAAAACATCTGGAGGGCTGCAGTTTGGGGATGCCTGATCTAGTCCAACCCCCTACAATGCAGGAATCTCAGCTAAAGCATCCATTACAGATGGCCACACAGCCTCTACTTAAAAACTGTGCTGGACTTGTAACAGGGTATAGGAGTATTGGGAAATAATTTATAATGAATTGGGGGGGGGAATGTTTAAGTACCTTTCCAAAAAAAAATCAGAATCCTAATTGTTGGGGATAATTCAGATGGAAATTCCCAGGTGTCAAAAAAGACTATTTATGTATGCCACTACCGTGACCCATGTTTTGTTAGCGCACAAATGGAAAATGAGCAAGGGTCCCACCCAAAGAAGAATGGCAACTTAAACAGATGGAATATACGCAGCTTGCAGATTTAACTTACAGAATAAGACAACAAGAAGAACATACGTTTAAAGAGGATTGGAAAATGTTTATTGAATATATGGGTGAAAATTGTGTACATTTAAAAACGTTGGCAGCATTAGATAAATTCAAGAGTGGAGATAATTTTTGATGGATGTAACAATGGAATGGTTTAGCTTATGTAAAATATGCAGGGATTTATGGTATGTAAGTTGAACCATGGAAAGAGAAGAAGGGAAGTCTAAGGTTTTTTTAAGGTTGTTTTATGAGGTTGTTTTTTAAGGTTGTTTAAATGAATATTCTAAAATGTAAAATAGAAAAACTTAATAAAAATTATACAAAAAACAAAAACCAACCACCTGCCAAGGAAGGAGAGTTCTCTCAACTGTTCCCCATAAAGCTTGGTTTCCAGACCCTGGATCATCTTGGCACGGCAGAATAGAGTGGTGCTATTACTTCCCTTGATCTGGGCACTAGACTTCTGTTGATGCAGCCTAGAATAGCATCAGCTTTTTTTTGCTGCTGCGTCACACAGTTGGCTCATGTTAAGCTTGCGGTCCACCAAGAGGGCATCTGTAGGGAGACCCCCGACCTTGGCCTGATCCAGCAGGGCGTTCCTCACCCTTCGCTCCCCCAGCACCTCCTCAAGTTCTTGTCATCATGGCAGCCCTTGTGCCCATTGTGCAGATGGGGTAAGTGGGTGGGGGCTCAGCATCTGCTGCTCTCCTGGGGTCACAGCTGAGAGGAGCCTGTCCTAGTTGGTTTTGGCCCCTCTCTTTCCTAGGGCAGGAGAAAACGGCTGGTGGGGGTAAAGCGGCGACAGAGACCCCCCCGGATCTGGAGGAGACCCCACAGCCCCCACCCAGCAGCATCCAGAAGGAGGCGGCCATGGATCCCACAGAGGAACAGGAGGAGGAAGAGGAAGCTGAATGCGCAACTGTTGAGGGCCCAGGTAGGCACCAGAAGCAGGGGTCTTAATTGTATAAATCAGGGTGGATTTGATTTAAATCAAATTGATTTAAATCACGATTTAAATCACTAGTCAGTAAGGCTTGATTTAAATCACTAGTCAGTAAGACTTGATTTAAATATTTTTTTTTACAGAAAGACTCATTCTTGCTGGTATAATCTTAACATTTACAACCATATGAAGGTTTCATTTTTGGAATAATAAATTTTCAGAGTAGTTTTTACAGTTATATCAAAAATTACTGATTTGGTTAGACTACTAGAAATACATAGACAGATAATTATGAAATTATGGTGAGGTTTAATAAGTTAACTGTTTATATTTGGACAACTTTTCTGCTGTACTTTATTGGAAGGAGAAAAATAATCATTTCCTTAATAACCATTTAAACAATTTATTTAGCTAAAACAATAACATGATAGCATATGTATCCATGTTTGTTACGGTAACTGATATGGTTAAACATTTTTTTTTAAAAAACTTAGACTGAGTTTTAGCACACTTGATAAACTTAAAACAAATCCTTATTTCCTGTAGCCTTTGGACTACAATGTAACTTAAAT
Organism: Darevskia armeniaca; assembly: GCA_034641395.1. NCBI lineage: Eukaryota > Metazoa > Chordata > Lepidosauria > Squamata > Lacertidae > Darevskia > Darevskia armeniaca. The sequence goes on from JAWWNF010000204.1 coordinate 775,461, forward strand.
AGAAGACTATATTTAGAAAGATTTTTCCTCCAAAAGCATTTTATTTTAAAAATCCCGTTTAAATAAATAAAAAATCCGATTTTTTTGATTTTTTAAAAAAAATTGTTGATTTTTATCCACCCTGGTATAAATCATATTTGTCTGCATTGTGGTATTTTCACAATCTGCCCTGGAACTGCCCTGTGCCTGTGAAGATCTTATATTCTTGATGTATCGTGTTGAGTATATAGTAGTATGGACTGAAGAAGCTCTTGCGAAACCTGCTTAACATCCGGAGTACAGGTCTTCTGATCAATTGTACTACTTTCGCCAAGGGACGGTGAGGAGGTGCTCCTCTGAGACCACTACTCACGCGTGCTTCTACATATGGTTATGTGAAGAATCCTTTCTTGCGGCCGTTCCCACTTACACGACTTTGAGCTTCCAGTAGAGAACTATCTGGAGAACGATTTGCTTGTTTGCTCTGTGCTATGACACCATTATTATATACATTACTGGTAGAGTTGTGCCACTAGTTGACTGTTTGTCTATAAGTATCTCCAGGCTTTGACATGCACATTGCACTTTAGTGTGTTTAACTAAGTAAAATTGTCCTTTATATTTGCAAGCTGGTTTGGTTGTATTAAGGTCCTTGGAAGGACCCGGGTTCAAACCCTGCCGTCTCCAGAGAGCCTGCCACCAGTCAGTGCAGGTGATGCCGAGCCAAATGGACCAATGTCACTTCCTGAGCCTTTGTTTAAGGTAAAGGTAAAGGGACCCCTGACCATTTGGTCCAGTCGTGTCCGACTCTGGGGTTGCGGCGCTCATCTCGCTTTATTGGCCGAGAGCCGGCGTACAGCTTCCAGGTCATGTGGCCAGCATGACAAAGCCGCTTCTGGCGAACCAGAGCAGCGCACGGAAACGCCGTTTACCTTCCCGCCGGAGCGGTACCTATTTATCTACTTGCACTTTGACGTGCTTTCGAACTGCTAGGTGGGCAGGAGCTGGGACCGAGCAACGAGAGCTCACCCCGTTGCAGGGATTCGAACTGCCGACCTTCTGATCAGCATGCCCTAGGCTCTGTGGTTTAACCCACAGCACCACCTGGGTCCTTTGATTTAAATCTGGAACCATGAGGACTAGCGTTTCCTTCGTTATCAGTAGCTGAGCAGTAGAACACCTGCTTTGCATGCAGGAGGTCCTGGTTTGATCCCCTGAACCACCAGGTTTGGCTGAGAATGTTCCCTGCCTTGTGGGCTGCTGCCCATCAGTGGGGGCAGTACTGAGCTTGGCTGAGCAGTGGTCTGATTTAGTGCCAGGGGGCTTCCTTTGGGAGAAGCCTCTGTGCGGTGGGGAGAGAGCTGGCTTGGGATCACGACAGCAATTTATTAAAAAACCCACCTCTATTCCAGTCCTCTCCGAAAGCTCAAGGCACACTGAAACATCTCAGAACACAACCTAAACATCTGTTTTGAAACCTTGGGTGCCTTGCCTGATGCAATGAAATGGGCCAAAAATCCAAGTAGGGGTTATTTTGAGATGCTTCAAAAGTATCTTACAGAGAATCTGTAAGAGAAACCTCACCTGGAATACTGTGTCCAGTTCTGGGCACCACAGTTCAAGAAGGATACTGACAAGCTGGAACGTGTCCAGAAGAGGGCAACCAAAATGGTCAAAGGCCTGGAAACGATGCCTTATAAGGAACGGCTTAGGGAGCTGGGTATGTTTAGCCTGGAGAAGAGAAGGTTAAGGGGTGATATGATAGCCATGTTCAAATATATAAAAGGATGTCATATAGAGGAGGGAGAAAAGTTGTTTTCTGCTGCTCCTGAGAAGAGGACATGGAGCAATGGATTCAAACTGCAAGAAAGAAGATTCCACCTAAACATTAGGAAGAACTTCCTGACAGTAAGAGCTGTTCAACAGTGGAATTTGCTGCCAAGGAGTGTGGTGGGGTCTCCTTCTTTGGAGGTCTTTAAGCAGAGGCTTGACAGCCACCTGTCAGGAATGCTTTGATGGTGTTCCTGCTTGGCAGGGGGTTGGACTGGATGGCCCTTGTGGTCTCTTCCAACTCTATGATTCTATGATTAGAATAAAAAGGTCCCCCAAGGGCCATCTAGTCCAACCCCCTGCAATGCAGGAATCACAGCCCAGTGATCTGTGTGTAGAACAGCCTTCCCTCACAACCTGATTCCCTCCAGATGTGTTGGGTGTTGTAGTCCAAAACACCTGGAGGGCAGCAGGTTGGGGAAGGCTGGTGTGGGATCTGAAGACCAAGAGGAGGAAATTCAAACTAAATATTTAGGAAGGCTGCATTACTCGGCGTTCATGAGATCTAGCACCTTGGGTGGGACTTGATTTTAACATTTGCAGCAGGCTTCATCTGTTAGCCCAGGATGTCTGTTCGCTTCCCTCCCCCATCAAATCCTGCCCTGCTTCCTGTTCCCTTTCTCTGATTTGTTGCCCCTTATCCCTGTGGCTGTTGGTCACTAATGCTGAGGGGTATGTGACCAACTCCTCTCTTTTTTCAGCTGTGGAAGACGACGTCTCCTCCCGAGTGCCCGAGACTTCGCAGACGGAAGGCTCCTCCCCTGGGGAAAGCAGCGCTGCCTCAAAACTTGCCCTTTCAAGGGCTGCAGAGGCTGGTGAGTCGCAACAGCAGCAGGGCAGAAAGCCTTTCCTGGGTGCTCCTGGGGGTGATCTCTGCGTGGCACCCAAGGGATCTTTGTTTTCCCTTTGCCCATGACGCCTGTAGGTCAAGAGGGCACCAAGCAAGCTTCTTTTTGGGGAGAACATTCTCGTATCACCAGCCGCCCTCGGAAGGAATAAGGAATAATTTATTGGCCAAGTACATTTTCCAACATACTTGGAATTTTGCTTCGGCTACATTGCAATGTCTCAGGGACCCAGGTGGCGCTGTGGGTTAAACCACTGAGCCTAGGGCTTGCTGATCAGAAGGTCGGCGGTTCGAATCCCTGCGATGGGGTGAGCTCCTGTTGCTCGGTCCCAGCTCCTGCCAACCTAGCAGTTCGAAAGCACGTCAAAGTGCAAGTAGATAAATAGGAACCGCTCTGGCGGGAAGGTAAACGGTGTTTCCGCGCGCTGCTCTGGTTCGCCAGAAGCGGCTTAGTCATGCTGGCCACATGACCCGGAAGCTGTACGCCGGCTCTCGGCCAATAAAGCGAGATGAGCACCGCAACCCCAGAGTCGGACACGACTGGACCTAATGGTCAGGGGTCCCTTTTACATTGCAATGTAAACATACCTTATACAAACACTGTTCCACTCACAATACAATGACACAGCAAAGAAACCCCACCCATAACTGACCTTCCCTTCCGCTACACAACTACGAATTTAGCAATTTAATGGCACAAGGGAAAAAACTGTTCCTGTGCCTGGCCGATTTTGTGTATAAAGTCCTGTAGCGACGTCCAGATGGAAGTAAATCAAACAGATGATGACCGGGATGCAAAGGATCTGCGACAATTCCCTCTGCTCTCTTCCTAACTCGGGTAGCATAGAGTGTCTCTATTGAAGGCAAGCTAACACCAATTACCCTTTCTGCAATTCTTACTGCTCGTTGGAGCCTTTTCTTGTCCATCTTGGAGGCTGTGCCATACCAAGCAGTAATAGAATTACAGAGAACAGTTTCAATGATGCCTCTGTAAAATTGGATCAACACTTCCTGGGGCAATTTAAATTTCCTTAGTTGCAAGGGCAACAGATGAGGCTTGCAGGATCCGGGTTCATAGAATCAGAGAATTGCAGAGTTGGAAGGGATCCCTGAGGGTCATCTAGCCCAACCCCCCTGCAATGCAGGAATCCCAGCTGAAGATTTCAGGAAGATGGCCTCCGGGTATCTGAAAGGCTGATGGGTGGGGAAGGCAGAGCAGACCCTAGCTCTCTCTGTTCCTCCAGAGGGCAGAGCATGCAGGTGGACAAGGCAGGGAGGCAGATTTTGGCAAAACTTTAGGGGGCTCCTTTGGCCAGGGGGGCACCACCCACCTCAGGCTCAGAAGCATCGCCTGGGCATCCTTCTGTTGGGGAGGGGGCTGTACGTTGCAAGATCCCGATCTTTAGCAGAGGGCCAGGCTAGATGCCTTCCAGAAACCCCGCCCAACTTGCCAATTTTGTGAATGTAATCCGGGAGGGTACAGGGGAAAGGGTTTGGGGGAGACAGCTGCAGCCGCCCAGACACTGTTGGCTCTCACAATATGGCGTCTAGCACAAGTGGCCCACTTGACTGATTCTTTCTCTCTGTGTCTCTAGCTGAGCCCTCTGCACTGAAGCTGTCCTCTGAGATGGAGGTAGAGCTGGAAGGCAAGGGCGAGGGGACCGTGCCACCAGAGGCCGAGGTACCTTCCGAGGCCCACGAGGCCCAGCTGGCCAACGGCAGCTCCCAGGATGAGGAAGAGTCAGGGGGCACGGACTCTGGGGCAGAGAACGCAGGGGAGGCCCGGCTTCTGCGCTCGGCGACCTACAGCGACAGGACCGAGTCCAAGACCTACGGGTCGGTCACCCACAAGTGCGAGGTGAGAGATTATAATTTCACTGAATGCATACCATGCTGAACACTGGATGGTTGGGCCAAACAGCATCTGCTGCAGCTCCCTTTTGCTGCCTAACTTTCTGCAGCTGAAACATGATGTGGCATGGACCTTCCACCCCAGAATGTTTTACTTTGATGTTGAACCAACAGTGATAGGACAGGCAAACCCATGCATTTCACTATCAGCCTTAAGTTGTTGCGGGGTTTTTGCAACAAAACCTGGGTGCTGTTACCAACCACCTTGAATAGCTCACTGGGCCAATTTTAAGAAGGGCCAGACCCTGTCCTTATGGCCTGGGTGGCCTGTATGCTTGATCAGTAGCCACACTCCTCAGTTGTCTCTCGAAACAGACAGATACCAACAGTAGGACAGATCCTTTATGACATTGAAGTGAAGTAAGAGGCTCTCCAACTGGGATGCGGGTGGCGCTGTGGGCTAAAACCACAGAGCCTAGGGCTTGCCAATCAGAAGGTTGGCGGTTTGAATCCCCGCGACGGGGTGAGCTCCTGTTGCTCGGTCCCTGCTCCTGCCAACCTAGCAGTTCAAAAGCACGTCAAAGTGCAAGTAGATAAATAGGTACCGCTCCAGCAGGAAGGTCGCCGGAAGCGGCTTATTCATGCTGGCCACATGACCTGGAAGCTGTATGCCGGCGAGATGAGTGCCGCAACCCCAGAGTCGGTCACGACTGGACCCTAATGGTCAACCTTTAAGAGGCTCTCCAGTTGAGAGTTTGGTGGACGAAGGAGCCATTTCAAGTTCAGCATCAGCATCTTGCATCTTGCCAATGTTACCTGTCCATCTGCTGTTGGACAAGGTCTTCCTATCGGATGCCGTGACCAAGTGTTACAGGGGGAACTCGTTGGTGTGGAGGGCACAAACCAACCAGATCAGCTTACAACTGAGCTTGACCTCTACCCGATGCATGGCACCACCCTCCCGGCTGGTGTGAACATTTGTAGAATCGCCTCTAATGGCCTGCAGGTGGTTATCATTCCCCTTCTGCAAGATTACAAGGAATAACCTCAGCTGGTTTTTCTTTCTTGGAGCCTTTCTCCGGAGTGAAGTGGTAGAGATATATTCTACCTGGCTCACTGCGCACAGAAGAAGGCGACAGTGGTGTGGCGGCAGCTGTGGAACGCAGGCCCAACACCATACCTGATGCCCTGCAGATCATTATGCATCCCTAATGTGTTGCACTCCGTCTTTTTATGAGAAGTACTTGGTTTTATGAGAAGCACTTGGACCCAGGTGGCGCTGTGGGTTAAACCACAGAGTCTAGGGCTTGCTGATCAGAAGGTCGGTGGTTCGAATCCCCGTGATGGGGTGAGCTCCCGTTGCTCGGTCCCAGCTCCTGCCCACCTAGCAGTTCGATAGCACGTCAAAGTGCAAGTAGATAAATAGGAACCGCTCCGGCGGGAAGGTAAACGGCGTTTCCGTGTGCTGCTCTGGTTCGCCAGAAGCGGCTTTGTCATGCTGGCCACATGACCTGGAAGCTGTACGCCGGCTCTCGGCCAATAAAGCGAGATGAGCGCCGCAACCCCAGAGTCGGGCACGACTGGACCTAATGGTCAGGGGTCCCTTTACCTTTACCTTACTTGGTTTTCATAATGTCAGTTCATGACTTCCATCATTTCCATCCTGAGCATCTTTGCTCTTCATTTTCATCAGCAGGGGAAAAAAATAATTAATTTGATGGCATTGACGCATCCTGCTTATTTCTGCTTATATTCAGCAAGCCGCCTTCTCTTGTCTTCTTGTTGCTTCTGCTCTGTTATGCTCAGGCAGATCTGGCGAGCCAATCTGATGGTGCAATCGTTTTTTAATGATTTTTATGCAATTTCACACGCAGTTCCCCCCCATGAAAAATAGTAATGCAAGTTTAAAATCATTGAAAGTTCCTCCTATTTTTTACATAGTGGATTACCAAACTAAATTACGGTATATTAATTAAACCGCAATAGGTTTTGAATTCCTTGGGTTGTATAACAACTTTTTTTTTAATCACCCCTCATTTTGGGAATTTTGAAAGTTGGAAAAATTCGGCACGCGTCCACTTGCGAGGGGGCTCCCTCGGGACCAGACACTTATGCCGCCTCCTCCTTCTCCCCCCCCCCAGGACTGTGGGAAGGAGTTCACTCACACTGGCAACTTCAAGCGGCACATCCGCATCCACACTGGGGAGAAGCCCTTCACCTGCCGCGAGTGCAGCAAGGCCTTCTCCGACCCGGCAGCCTGCAAGGCGCATGAAAAGACACACAGGTAGGTGGCCAGTGGCCAGTGAGGCTGATCCGGGAGGGGAAGGAATTGCGGTGGGACGGGCAGGCTCGTGAAGGAAGGGGCGGAAGGACCACATAACACCAGTCTTGAAAGACCAACATTGGCTCCCAGTACGTTTCCGAGCACAATTCAAAGTGTTGGTGCTGACCTTGAAAGCCCTAAACGGCCTCGGTCCAGTATATTTGAAGGAGCGTCTCCACCCCCATCATTCTGCCCGGACACTGAGGTCCAGCGCCGAGGGCCTTCTGGCGGTTCCCTCACTGTGAGAAGCAAAGCTACAGGGAACCAGGCAGAGGGCCTTCTCGGTAGTGGCGCCGCCCTGTGGAACGCCCTCCAATCAGAGGTCAAAGCAATTAACAACTATATAACATTTAGGAAATACCTGAAGGCAGCCCTGTTTAGGGAAGTTTTTAATGTTTAATAGACTATTGTATTTTAATATTTTGTTGGAAGGCACCCAGGGTGGCTGGGGAAACCCAGCCAGGTGGGCGGGGTATAAATAAATTATTATTATTATTATTATTATTATTATTATTATTATTATTATTCCTGTTGGCAGTCATGACAGCTGTGCAATGCCCGTGCTTACAGCTTAGCCTTCCCTGCCCAGCTTCTGTCTGCATAAGTGGCGCAAATGCCGCCGGCGCCGGCCATCCTCCTCCCAGGGATGTGGGGAGGCTGCATGAGCCTCCAACTTCTCGGTCGGCATCACGAGCAGATCCTCTCGGCTGTAGTTAATCAAAGCTGACGATTGCACCCAGGGCCACCTCCTGCCCGTAAAATCATGATGATTATTTATTAAATTTGTAAACCGCCCTATACCCACAGGTCTCAGGGCGGTCCACAATATGAAATCGCAAGATGAAAACACAAAATACATAATTAAAAACAACCACAGTCTTTGAGGTCCCAGCCCGTCCTACTAAGCACCAAGCTGTTCTGTAAAAAACCGTCTTACTGTTGCGCCACCCTGCAGCAAGGAGTTCCGCCGGTTAACGGCATCTTTTCTTTCTGCGAAGCTGTCCTTCATTCCCTCTCGCCCGCGCTGAATTCTCCTGCGGCGGCGTAACTACGCTTCTGTTAGTTGCGGAGTCAGGTGGGCGGGTAGCATCGGTGACCCTTCCCTCCCCCCCTTTCTGTCCCCCCCCACCAGCCCCCTGAAGCCATACAGCTGTGAGGAGTGCGGCAAGAGCTACCGCCTCATCAGCCTGCTGAACCTGCACAAGAAGCGCCACACCGGGGAGGCCAAGTACCGCTGCGAGGACTGCGGCAAGCTCTTCACCACCTCTGGCAACCTGAAGCGCCACCAGCTGGTCCACAGCGGGGAGAAGCCCTACCGGTGTGACTACTGCGGCCGCTCCTTCTCCGACCCCACCTCCAAGATGCGCCACTTGGAGACCCACGACACCCACAAGGAGCACAAGTGCCCCCACTGCGAGAAGAAGTTCAACCAGGTAAGGCTGGAGGGTTGGAGGGCAGCTTCCCGTGCTCCGGCTGCTGGGTGGGAACGCCGGCGGGTGTTTGGGAACGCCCCCCCACCTCCTCTCAAAGCCCGTCTCTCACCTTTGCTGCCAGGTGGGGAACCTCAAGGCCCACTTGAAGATCCACATCGCCGATGGACCCCTCAAGTGCCGGGAGTGCGGAAAGCAGTTCACTACGTCAGGTATGCGGCCCTTGGGCGGGCTGGGTGGCCCCCGGCCTCCTTTGCCTGCAGCCCATCTGGGGCCTGTGTCGAGGGAGCTGACACAGAGCGCAGTTCATCTGCAGATCAGAGAGAAACGAGGCAACACAAGCTCACTTGCAGTTAGTTGTTTTGTTAAGGAATCAGAACAGAAAACATACTGAGACTCCTGAGATATACTCCACTATATATCTCCACTGGAAGCCAGTGTGGTGTAGTGGTTAAGAGCGGTAGACTCGTAATCTGGTGAACCGGGTTCGCGTCTCCACTCCTCCACATGCAGCTGCTGGGTGACCTTGGGCTAGTCACACTTCTCTGAAGTCTCTCAGCCCCACTCACCTCACAGAGTGTTTGTTGTGGGGGAGGAAGGAAAATGAGAATGTTAGCCGCTTTGAGACTCCTTCGGGTAGTGATAAAGTGGGATATCAAATCCAAACTCTTCTTCCTCTTCTTCTATAGCAAGCAGTTCACTCCATTCCCTGTGTTTTGGGCCCCAAGGGACCCTCTCTGTCTCTGCCTGGCTCTGGGGTGAAGCTGCCAAGTCTGACTCCCGTCTTTACTCCGTGTCAGGGTGGATTTGATTTAAATCAAATTGATTTAAATCACGATTTAAATCACTAGTCAGTAAGGCTTGATTTAAATCACTAGTCAGTAAGACTTGATTTAAATTTTTTTTTTACAGAAAGACTCATTCTTGCTGGTATAATCTTAACATTTACAACCATATGAAGGTTTCATTTTTGGAATAATAAATTTTCAGAGTAGTTTTTACAGTTATATAAAAAATTACTGACTTGGTTAGACTACTAGAAATACATAGACAGATAATTATGAAATTATGGTGGGGTTTAATAAGTTAACTGTTTATATTTGGACAACTTTTCTGCTGTACTTTATTGGAAGGAGAAAAATAATCATTTCCTTAATAACCATTTAAACAATTTATTTAACTAAAACAATAACATGATAGCATATGTATCCATGTTTGTTAACTGATGTGGTTAAACATTAAAAAAAAAACCTTAGACTGAGTTTTAGCACACTTGATAAACTTAAAACAAATCCTTATTTCCTGATGAATAGCCTTTGGACTACAATGTAACTTAAATAGAAGACTATGTTTAGAAAGATTTTTCCTCCAAAAGCATTTCATTTTAAAAATCCAATTTAAATAAAAAAAATATGGTTTTTTTTATTTTTTTTTAAAAAATCATTGATTTTTAACCACCCTGCTCCGTGTTGGGGCACCTGCTCATTTCCCCCTTTTCCTTAGCCTCCAAACTCGCTGCCTCTTGTACCTCCCAGCTTTCCCCCTCCTCTGGGGTGTGTCCAGTTGTCCACCACCAGGAGCCCAGATCCAAATCCTCTCCCTCTGCGCTTTCCCGGGGGGGGGGGGGGCTCTTAGCCGGTTTCCACCACTCCTCCTCATCTAGCCAGTCTCCGACAGCCTCTGCACATTTCCTCCTTCGCCCGCAGGCAACCTCAAGCGGCACCTGCGCATCCACAGTGGGGAGAAACCGTACATCTGTGTGCACTGCCAGCGGCAGTTTGCCGACCCGGGGGCTCTGCAGCGCCACGTCCGCATCCACACGGGTGAGTTTGGCCAAGGGGGCGCTCCCTTCATTCCTCGGGTGGTCAGAGTTGCCTTCCAGCAGGGTGGTTCTCCCAGCCCTGACCTGCTGGGGCTCACAGGATCATAGAGTTCTATGGAGTCGGAAGGGAAGGAGAGTCCGCCACTTTCCCAGGCCGTCCGTTCCTCTGTCAAACATCTCTTACTGTTGGAAAGTTCTTCCTCGTGTTGAGTTGCAATCTCCTTCCTTGTCATTAGAATCTGTTGGTTCAAGTTACAAGGCAATTCCAGCTAAACATTGTGGGAATGATAAGGATAGTAGGAAAGGATATATTGAATAAGTATTATCCTTCCTTCACTCACGCTAGTGAAGTGATGTAGCAGAGCAGATTCCCCTCAATATAGCTGGAAGCTAGTTTGCAGATTCGTTTGAATCTCTTAGTTAAGATTATTTCCTGGTGTCCCCTTTAATCCCTCTTAAAAAAATACAGACACAAGAGTCTTTCTGAGTAAAGTAGCACAAAGTTTACTCACATTTTAGTTCACGATATGATCCCTGAAAGGCAGGCTTTACTTAGTGGTTACACAAACAAAGTGTGTATCTCATAGGGAGATTGTGTAATCTCATAGGGAGACTGAACTCATGTGCTGCTGGCTGAGAGCCAGCAGACAGCAAAATTACATCAAGCTAACAAAATGGCTGCAGGAGAGCAACATGGCAGCAAAACAACAACAACAACAAGGGAGAGAATAAGACGACTGAGAAAATGGCTGCATGACTCAGCTCTTTTATGGAGTCAGCCAGAGCCACACCCATCTCCCAGGTCACATGCAGGGGGTGGCTGCTCCAGACCAGTGGAACAGCAAGTTACACTGACTGGGTGTCCCCCTGCCTGTGCCCACTCTTGGGAAATAAGGAATGTTGCGCTTGACTATACCAATTGATTACATCCCACAAACATTGGGAAGATGTGGGAGGGACAACCTTGGAAGACTGAACCTGGGACCTTCTACATGCAACGTTGGAGTTCTGCCCCTGAGCCGTGGTCCCTTTCCTTAACGATAAAGTAAGCTTGTAGTCCTCAAGCCATCCAAGTAGGTGGCCACCCCTGCGCCCCCGCGATGTTACCCTCCCCTCCCTTCTCTCTCCAGGCGAAAAGCCCTGCCAGTGCCTGATCTGTGGCAAGGCCTTCACTCAAGCCAGCTCCCTCATTGCCCACGTACGCCAGCACACCGGGGAGAAGCCTTACGTCTGCGAGCGCTGCGGCAAGAGGTGGGCCCCTCTCTTGGCTCTTGGCCTGGCCTAGGGAGAGCTTCGGGGTTCAGGGGTCATCTTCATCCCTCCTGGGCTGGGGGCTGTGTTTTTGCGTGGTGGGAGGACGCGATCTGTGTACCATGTGCCCAGGCCCTTGCAGAGCCAGGCAGAGGCCCAGGCCAGGTAGAAAATGTGCCCCCCCCTTTTTTTTACCCTGGGGATCTCCGATAATGTAATTTTTAAAAATGTATTTAAAAATCTATTTTTAAGTAGACAACTTTGACTATTATTTATTATATTCTTATTCTACTCTTAAAAAAGATGTATGCCTGTGAGAAAGCCACTATTGGTCGTAAGCCACTATTTATTTTAAAAAACATGGTTTCCACCAAATGTTATCCTCATTGAGCTGTATGTACTCCTCAGGTGTAAGTAATATTCCTGGCCTAGTCAACAAAATTTTAAACAAATGGCCACATCTTCATCAATTTTTCATCATTTTCAAAAAAAAAATTAGCGATAAGAAAGCCAACACACTTATCTTTAAGTTACGTGTGGTTTAAATTTTTGGCAAACAAGATTTCAAACAAAAACTCACCAACTTTTAACAGCATGAAAAACATGGCCCACCATCACAAACACTTGACTTGACTAAGACCTTACTTGCTTACCCAGGGCGTATTCACAATCCCTCACCTCTCCAACACTATTAGCAGGTTGAAACGCACCACCCTCCCGCCCTTCGTGTTTTCTGGTTTTTTTCCTGATTTTTTACATTCACCTCAGGAGAGCGATTGTAAATATGCTGACCGAGGCCCCCTTTGGAATCGGAAGCCTGGGCCAAGTGGCCCATATGGCCCACCCTCTGTCTGGGGCTGCATGTGCCAAAACAAAGTATTTGTGTTTGGGCTTTTTTGTTTTGTTTTGCTAAACATGGAGGCAGGGCGGGAGATTAAACTGGGCCATCCAAATTATTTTATATAGCTATATACTTAGAGAAGCCTGTCCGAATGCTTTTAGAAAGTCGAGGTGAATTTTAGCTCGTTTCAGTAGCTTACCTTTTTGGACTATTGTCGAAAGAAAAAAGAAAATCTCATTTCGTATTTTTGCAAACCACTTTGAGGTTTATTGGTTTGTTTTACTATCAAGCAGCCTATAAATTCTGTTAAATAAATCCAGGGAAGCATTTTGAATACCTAGAAGTCCTGTACGCGTTTCAGTTCTGTTTCTGTGCCGCCCCCCAGGTTCGTCCAGTCCAGCCAATTGGCCAACCACATCCGCCACCACGACAACATCCGCCCCCACAAGTGCAGCGTCTGCAACAAGGCCTTTGTGAACGTGGGCGACCTCTCCAAGCACATCATCATCCACACAGGTGAGTCTGGCTGTAGGGAGAGCCCCGGGGCAGCTGGATCCAGCCAGGTCCATTCCGGCCTCCTGTCTGTTAGTGCGTGAGCGCCAACTCTTTCTTCAACTCAGCAAAGTTACTCAAAGTCTTCCTGCATCTTCGCAGGAACATCAGTCCAGCCTTCTGTTGGTAAATTCCCACGACAGGAATAACCACCTTGCCTATCCAGTTCTTTCCTTAAATTCTTTATTATTTACATTGCAAGTTACATATAAAATGAGAAACAGAACTACAGTGGTACCTCGGTTTTCGAACATCTCCATGGACAAACATTTGGGTTTTCAAACGCCATAAACCCGGAAGTAAATGCTTCAGTTTTCAAACACGCCTCCGAAGTCGAACATGTTACCCGGCTTCCACTGATCCAGTTACAGGTAGGTAGTCGTGTTGGTCTGCCATAGTCAAAACAAAAGAATTCCTTCCAGTAGCTCCTTAGAGACCAACTAAGTTTGTTCTTGGTATGAGCTTTCGTGTGCATGCACACTTATTCAGATACCACTGAGTGCAAGATCCTGAGGCCTGGCTGCTGCCTATTGAGTTTCCGAATGTTTCAGAACTTGAACGATCTTCCGGAACGGATTACGTTCGAAAACCGAGGTACCACTGTATATGCAGATCTCTGCACCCTTCAGCTATTCGGCCAGAGAGACAGGCTCACAAACTTTCACATATTCTGGCAGGCACACTCCACTGCATGCCCTGATAAAGATGCGTTGTTGGGGAGAATTCTTGTCCCTAAGCAGATGTTTTAGGCCAGCCAGATGCCCCATAGAGAAGCCCACAAGCAGGACCCGAGTGCAACAGCAGCACCCTCCCCACTTGGTACCCTTTGAGAGCGCAACTGCCTCAAGTGGAGGTAGAATACATAGGCACAGCAAGGCTGCGATAGTCATGCGCAGAGCAGGGGTTCTACGCAGTGGTGGGGCCCTGCTGGACCTCTCTGTGGGAAAGGCCAAAGTGAGACGCAGCCAGCTGGCAGGTTGCTGAGGCCTCTGCGCCATCCTGGACTCCCCGCAGGCGAGAAACCCTTCCTCTGCGACAAGTGCGGCCGCGGCTTCAACCGCGTGGACAACCTCCGCTCCCACGTCAAGACGGTCCACCAGGGCAAGGCCGGGATGAAGGTGCTGGAGCACGGGGAGGGCGACGAGTTCAACATCGTGACCGTGGCTTCCGACGAGATGGTGACGCTGGCCACGGAAGCCCTGGCGGCCACGGCAGTCACACAGCTGACAGGTGAGCAGGAGATCCTTCGCCGCCAGCGGCCTGGCCATTCTCTTACCAAGGGCCTGAGGGAGGCTTGAGAACTCGGGTGGGGCTCTCCCCTTAAAAAAGAATGCTTGCAACACTCATGAGCGCCCCCAGCCATTTGCATTCCCCTCCTCCCTTGCTTTATTCTGCATATTATCCTTGGCAAATAGAGGAGGTTGCAAAAGAGCTGGTAAGCTGAATTTTGAAATCCAAACAAATGAAGCCTTCTGGTTTTTACCCAAAGTAGAATAGTTGTGGGCAGGGTGGCTTTTCTCCTCCTTCGTTAATTGCCCACGCTGACGAGCAGTATCTCCAGTGTTTTAAATGGGGATGGGGTGTTTTTCCCTGCTGGAAACTGAATGCATAGGATCTGCCTGCCAGGCAGATGATCTAACACACTGAGCTACGGCCTCTTCCCTGTCCGTGGAACAAATCTTTGCTAGGGTATTTGGTGTCTTCTCTCCCCCCCCCCCCCCCCAAGTATTTCAGTCCCTCCTTAAGCTCTCCCCACTGCTAGGAAGGGTGTCCGCCACAATGCAAAGGCCCCCTCTGCTGGCTTGGGTGGCCAAGGGGTCTCCATTGTGTGCTTCTCAACTCCCCTGTGGTTCTCGCTCTGCAGTGGTCCCCGTGGCAGCGCCCGTCACAGCTGACGAGACGGAAGCCTTGAAGGCTGAAATAACAAAGGCTGTGAAGCAAGTGCAGGAAGCAGGTGAGCATCCATCTGGGAGCATCCGGGCCACTACCCCTCCAAAGGAGGCCCTTGGCTCAGCTTTCTTAGTCCCAGCTCAGATCTTCGGTAACTGCGCAGAACACAAAGCTGGGCTGTTTCTAGAAGCTTGCAGTATAGAAATCTGGCCACAAGGGTGCAGCACCCCAACGTGTGACCAGCTTGTTTTATGCTCCTCCGCATTCTTTGGCCTTTCAGGTGATGGGGTGAAGCTTGAAAAGGGATGCAACTCTTACAGTTCTCAGAGATGTTGGATTTCTAGAGGGTCTCTTTTTTTCCTAGCATCCTTCAGTAATGCAGCAGTGTGTGCCCTCCAGCTGTTTGGGGCTACAGCCCCATCCCCCTTTGCTGTTCACCCATGTACCCCTGTATAAAAGAGGGAAATACTAAACACCAGCTTTTAAATGTACCTAAATACAGGTTCACGGTGGTGGTTTTTAAAAAGGTGCACGTAAAGGAAAAGAACATGTGCAAGTAAAGAGCTTCGCTCCTAGATTACTCGTCTGCAAATAGAAGGGCTTTGGTCAGGGGGGCTTTGCCCTAAATTCACCTCTGCCACCTGCCATTCTCTTGGGTCTGCTTACCCTCCAGTGGGGCGACAGCAGTGAGTGTGCACAAGTTTTCAAAGTGTACTTTGTTGTCAGGCTCAATTGCACTAGTAATAATAATAATAATAATAATAATAATAATAATAATAATAAATTATTTATACCCTGCCCATCTGGCTGGGTTTCCCCAGCCACTCTGGGGGCTTCCAACAGAGCATTAAAATGCAATAATCTATTAAACATTAAAAGCCTCCCTAAACAGGGCTGCCTTCAGGTGTCTTCTAAAACAACGTCGTGCCACTTCAAACAAGTCCTGGCACCCCCAAAATAATCCTGGGAACTGCAGTTCTTTGGTGCAAAGTGTAGTGCAGAGCCCCCCGTTTCTCCCCCCAGAGCTACATTTCTCAGAGTGGTTTAACACTTAATACCTATTCGCAGGGAACTCTAGGAATTGTAGTCCTGTGGGAGAGCCCTTACACCTTGTCTCGGCACCTGTGACAAACTACCTCTCCCTGGTTTCTTTACGGGAAGCTATGATTTCTGGATGGGTGGGCTGGGGCAGTTTGAAGCGATTCACTCATGGCCCTACTGCTTGGCCTTTCTGTATGACTGTCTCTGGGATGAAGCGCTTTCAAAGAAAACAGATGGGACTGACCACCCCGGCTCTCCTGCAATTTGCTGTCTTCTGGCTTTGTCCTGTCCTTCCAGATCCAAACACCCAAATCCTGTACGCTTGCGACTCCTGCGGGGAGAAGTTCCTGGATGCCAACAGCCTGGCCCAGCACGTCCGCATCCACACAGCCCAAGCCCTGGTGATGTTCCAGGCGGACACAGACTTTTACCAGCAGTATGGCGCCCCCACCGCTGCCTGGCAGCCTGAACAGGTCATTCCCTCGGGGGAGCTGCTCTTCCGCACGAGGGATGGCAGCGATGCCCAGCCCACTGCTCTGCCTACAGAGGCCCCACAGACTGCAGAGTGAAGGGAGGGCTGGTTGCGGAGGAGCAAGGGGACTGGTATGGATTGTACTACACGCTGCTCTGTCGAGAGGGGGGGGCAGCACGTGTGGTTTGGTTCGAAGGTGCTGCTGGCTGTTCCCTCCTTGCCCGCCCATCCAATGCCTCCAGCTTCACTCGCAAGCAGCTATTTAAGGAGGTGATGGCGTTACTAATGTAAAAAAAACATATTTCTGTATTTGAGAGGATCCTGCATCTGTGTTAATATTTAGAAACAATAAAGGCCATTATTTTCTAATGTCGGATTCAAAATGCACACTGGTTTTTTTGGGTATTGTCTCAGCAGCCTGTTTAAAAATCCCTTCGCATTGTATTAAAAGAAAGTTTTCTGGTTGTCAAATTATTCGACAAGGTTGAGAAATGAGGAAGCTGGTTGGTGAAAAATGGCAGGCCATCAGTGTTGGGTTTCCGAAAGATTCCCCTCAGCTGCATTTGGTCAGTATTTTGGCAGGTGCAGGCAGCAGGGTAGAGAAAGATGCTCCAGCTAGGGAAGAAGTGAATTAAAACAACTTTACCAGCCCCATTTATTTATTTTTGAAGCTGGAGATTGAACCCCAGCCACCCCCTCTGGCTGACAAAATGGTTTCTCCCTGTGCATCTGCTGCTGCTGCTCTGTCCATGAGCCAGGTGGGTGGGTGGGGCTGCACTTCATTTTGGAATCGGGTTCTCTCACATGGCCTCAAACCATGTAAGGGAAATGCTACAACACCCACATTTCTGCTCCGACGCACTCCAGAAAGGATAAGAAGGAGTTAACTCACCCTGAAGCAAATATATGCTATATTTGCAGAACCTCATGTAATTCCATTTTTTTTAATGGCATCGTTTCTTTGTAGGGTTGGATCCAGACTAAACTGCACTAAAGGCCCCACTGTAATCCACAAGAACGAAGAGCAAACACCCTCAAACCCCACCCCAGTCTTTTTCTTCTACATACACATTTCAAGTGACTGACAGAAAATGCCGAGACACTCACCCGCCGTGGGTTCCATCTCCCGTGACAGGCAAAAGCAGGCTCTGCCTGCCTGCCTGAAATTAGATACCTGGCATTTTAGGGTTAAAGGTGCTAGTGGGTATAATAATTTTAAAGCACCAGATCCAAGTGCAAGTAGCAGGTGAGAATCAAGCTAACAGAAGGGAAAGAGGTTGAAAGTAGTACAATAAATAAATAAGTTGCAGTCCCAGCTGCACACAGCACACCAAAGACTGGAATGTCTTGTATTTTTTAATAAAGTTTGTAATCCAATGGACACACAAAACAAAACGGCGCTGAGAAAACATTTCCATAAATTAATTGTTAGGACGACAAGGACAGGAGGAGGAGGAGGAGATAAAAAGTCTGTACAAGTGTATAACACTTCCACATGTGAAGGAACAGGGAGAGGCAGGGAGGAGGAGGAGGCGGCAATGTCTAAATGAAGCACACTTACAAATGAGTGACAAATACAAAGTCTGAGTATGAAAATAAGATTTTCTCTGAAAACACATTTTTTGGCACAGATTAAAAAAAAGTATGTTGTGGGGATCAGATTTCTTTTTAAAGTCAGTATTATATATTTATATATATATATATATTATATATATATATATATTTCTATGTACACACACCCACAGAGTCCTGCATATCCCACCAGGAAGGAAAATAGTTCTCTCCCTTTTGTGTTTTGCTTTGCTTCAGTGTAAACTGTACATCCCAGATGATGGAGGAGGAAGAGGAGGCAACTGCAGCATTGGGGGAGGGGGGGCAGCGCGCGGGGTCATCCGGGAGAAGGAGTGGGGAGACACATCGTGAAATGCTCCTTGACCCGCAGACTGGAGCAGAAGTTCCCAGGTCCTGCGTTTTCGAAGTCCACAACGCAAGTTCGTGCGTGTATCGAGACATCCACCCTGAACGCCACAACAAAATCTTTAACTGTGCAAAGGTCCAAAGTCACTGATTTAGTGCAAAGGCAGTTCTGGTTCCTCCTCCTTTTTTTTTGTTTTTTTCGCAAGTTAAAAAAAATAGCCTTCCTTTCATTTCCCCCACAAGGAGCCACCAGCTCCCAGGACCAGTCTGCCTCGTTGAAGTGCCTCAGGTGTCCGTCTTCACTAGAGCAATATGTAAACATACAAGGTAGAATGGCGGCCACTACAAAGCCAGAGTTTCGGGCAGGAGGGTCCAATCCCTTCCGTCCATCCTCCCTTCCTTTGTCATTCACTGTCTCTCTGTTTTTGCTGTAGGGCCTTGGAGAAAGAAGTCCGTAACTGTAAGCCACTCAGACCGATGCAATGACAATCATCAGGTGAGGAGAGATGTTTGAGATACTGGCGAGGAGGTCTGGGGCGAGGCGGGAGAGGTGACTCTCTGAGAACTCGCAGGGTGGGAAGATCTGTAGGACGTAGGCAGGCTGGAATAGAGAAACACAAAGGGGAGGGAAAGGGTGACCACACAAGCTCTCAATGGCCAACACACTCGCCCCAGGCAGGAACACAAAGGGCAGCCCCTCAGTGGCTGTGATGAAAGGCCTGGGCTCCTGTGATTCGAACTCAAGAGGCTCCACTTTGCTGCTGTGACATCCCCAAAAGAACAAAGCAAAGCTGGGGACCGCGAGAGATGGGGTGGGGATGTCTCAAGCCTGCCTGGAAGAGCAGGTGTAGACAAGTCTCATTAAGTTCACACAGCGGTGAGGGAAATGCGTTCTGCATATGCTCAGGCACTGCATTCTAGCGGCAGCCAAATAAGTCTTCGCATTTAAACACATTATTTGGGGGGGGGGGAAACAAGCCCATCTTTCTCTCCCTTCCCCATACCTGGTTGGAGCCGGGGTTGGGAACATTGATGATGCCAGCAGCTTGCTTGGCTTGCAGGTAGCTAATGAAGGCTGCCTTGAGCGACTCCGTCTGGTTCACGACATCCTCTTGGTCTCGTCCACAAGGCAAGGCCAGCAGCAGGCAATAGTCGCTCTCCACCTGGAAGGCAGGACAAGTTTAATGTATTTTAATATTTGCTGGAAGCCGCCCAGAATGGCTGGGGAGACCCAGCCAGATGGGCAGGATACAAATAATAAAATATTATTATTATTATTATTATTATTATTATTATTATTATTATTATTAAGACCCCTGAAGAGCACATCTCATGTGCACGTGCTTTGCTGCCCCCCATCCCTGCATTTCCAAGGACCCAGCGCCATATATTCCAGGCGCCTGCAAAAGCACATCCATCAACAGCCGACAGGTAATTGCATGTGCATTGAAGAACAACCCCTGCTATCCCCACAGGACGCAGCCATGCTCAGTCCTGCAATGTGCAATTCTGCTGCAGATTGAGCAGGCCTCTGAAGCCTGGTCTCACAGAGGCTTTGAGAGGCTGGATCCAAGGCAGACGTGCCAAACAGACTCAGCGGGCGCGAGACCCTCCTCGGAAAGGAGCCTCTTGCTCCAGCCACTTACCATCATCCTGCGCGCCACGCCCTCCAACTGCGACGCTTCCAGCCTCATGCGCTGAGCAATCCTCAGGGGAGGTCCCCCTTCGGGGGCTGGCAAGGAGCGGTGTGCCAGGACGTTATTGCCGGAGACAAAGTGCAGCTGGACGGCCGCCGTGTCATTCTTCAAGGCCAAGAGCCCCTGCCAGACAATGGGGTATTTCTGCAAATTGGGGGGGGGGGGAAGAGAGAAGAACACTTCAATGTGAATGACGAAAGCCATGGAATAACTGCAAGGAAGCAGGACAGAGTTGGATGGGGCGATCTCGGACCCAGTCACCAAATACCATGACCTCCCACCTATCGTGTTTTTGCCCAGCTGAAATGTGTCCTTGCCCCATGCACATTTGCCTCTGGGCCCTGCCCATCGGTGACATGCGGCCCCCAGGAAGTTGCCTGGAAGAGAATGCAGCCCTTGGACCAAAAGGATTCCCCACCCCTGGAGGTTTCAGCAACTAGATGCAAGATTGGCGAGTGCCTCACTGCCAGAGCCCAGCCTCTGTGGCCCACTGAGGGCCCTCCTTTACAACCAGCCCCTTGCTTCCTACTTGCACCCGCTTTCCCACCTGAATGTTCGTCACCAGGCCTCCCCCCCGCAACCTCCTACCAACAATAATTCAATCAAAAGCCAGCACAGAAAACTCACGGTCAGGAGCTGGACCATGTCCACCGGTCTCTGGGAAACAGGATGAGGCGCAAGGTCTTGCTTGAGCACCGACTGGGGCTCGGGCCGGGAGAGGGGCAGCCCCGGAGGAGCCCCAGGCCCAGAGGTGGTTGGGATAAAGAGCGCCGGCTTCTGCACTGGGGCCTGGTGTGGGGATGGGAGTTCCTGCTTGACAGAGATAGCGACGGGAGACGGGTAGGAGGTCTGGCCTGCGTCCGCCTGGCTGCGTTGAAGGTGCAAGTGGGGGTCGATCTGCTGGACATGCCGGTTGACAGCCACTGGGTGGTGAGTGGGGTCTGGTCCTGCCGCCTGGGCTCCCTTGGGCTCCTGGGAGAGCTGGGGAGTCTTGCTATGAGCTGGTTGGCTGGGGTGGGTGTGTTCCCCTTCTGGCAGACCCTGAGAGGCACGAAGACAAAAGCAGGGCGCGTTGGAGGAGGAGGAAACACTGGTCTGGTCCTGCCTTCCTTGTGCCTGCTCTCCGAAAGAGGGCTCTGGCAGGCAGCAAAGGAGCAGCAAACTCCAAAGCTCTCAGAAACACCACACCCTCCCCCCAGAAAAGCAAACTAATGCAGGTTTATCATTCTAGATTTAAAAAAAACTTGTGGCTTCTATCCCTAGGGTCTCCAACAATGGCTCCTTCTCAAGGCTTTCTGCATGTTGCGTCTGCATGCTCAGCCATAACCTGCCTTTGCGATCATGGTTCTGGTTTCCAGAGCAGCCTTCGCTGGTTTCCAGGACCCTGATTTCCAAGCCCCCACATCTGTCGCCACACAGCTACAGATTAAGGACTACTGTGGGACCCCAATAACACTCCCTGTGACCTGCTACCCTGTGCATCAAATGCTTGTGGTAGCTGCTGCTGGCACTCTCCACTTCCTTCTGAGGTACATGCCTCCCAGCCATGCAAGAACTTACCACACACATCCCAGCTGCATCAATCCCAAAATGTTTTTATACACAAGCCAAGAGCAGGCTTGGAAGCTGGGAGCAGCCTGGAAGATGCACACCCTACTCCCAAGGCAGATAGGCAGGCAGAGCAACTCCCAGGCTGCGGAGAGGAAGGAATCCTATTCTGGGCATCTCAAAGAACAGGAGCCAATTCCCACCTGGGTCTCTTGCAGCAAACACAACAGCCAGTCTTGCAACACAGGGACCCCTAACCTTTTGGGGCCCAGGGGCACTTTTGATACTGTTGTGGGCACCACAGAATACCGATTTCACAGAAGACAAGTGATGCTCAGAATGCTTCCCTGCCCGCAAAACAACTAGATGGGGAAAACTCCACACACCTCAAAATAAAAACACAGCAGACAGCCCCCAACACACGCGCAACATCAGGGACCTCAGTTAAAGAGGAACCGGCTTCACTATGGCATAAGCAGCTTGCATGAACAAGATTTTCTTTTTTGCACACATTTTAGCCCCAAATGAATTTTGCAGACTGCATTTTTATCAGTTACTAGGACACCTGGAGACATGGAACCTGGTCCACAAAAGCTTATGATGCCATCCTAAACGCTGCTAGTCTCCAAGTTGGTACAAGATACAAGGCGGTATAAGATCCCAGTGCTTTTGCTTACCTGAGAGGGGGTCATACTCCGAGAAGGCAGCCCGATCGGCGACGCCCCGGAAAACTGAGGATGACCTAGCTGAGCCGCTGGGTGGTAGCTCCTCATGTCCCCGTAGACCGTCCTGTAATCGTGGAAGGAGGTGCCCGCTGGGTGCATGATCTGCACGCCATGAGGGACGACGACTGGTTGCGTCAGAGGCAGTCCTGGCAGCTGGCTGCTGAGGAGGCGGGGCTCACTGTGCGGGGAGTGAGCCATCTTGACTTCCGAGGCCTTGGCCGCCTCTTTGCCTGACGGGAGAGTCTTTGTGGCAGGGGGCGTCTTCACAGACCTCCCTTCTGGCGTGCGGGACTGCCGGGTCTCTGGGTGGTGGTCGCCCCCCACTGCAGCCATGTGCGGGTGCATCATCATCCGCACGTCCCGGGGCACGTTGTACTGGTCGAGCCGAATGCCGGAGGGGTGCAAGCGGTAGTCTGGTTGCATGACGAGTACGTCCGACTGCACGGGGGCGGACCCGCGGCACACCGTGTGGTGGTAGTGCATCTCCTCTTCGGAGGAATGCTGGGAAGACAGAGGCGGCATGACGATCTCTCGGATGGGGGCTGGCTGCGGCGTGCTGGACCGCTGCGGCTGCAGAGCCGCTCTCGGGGAGTGAAGCGCTTCGGGACGGATGCTGTAAGGCATGCCTGGCAGAGGAGGGGTGTTCATCCTGACCTCCCCTTGCGAGAGGTGCCCCAGGGAGACCGTCTGGGTGACGCTGTGGGGGGGCATGATCACAGACTGCTCGGGGTGCATGCTGGAGATGTACTGAGGCACCGGGATCCCAGGGCAAGGAGACCCCTGGATCCCTAGCATGGAGTTGTTCCCAGACAGGGCTGGGGAAGAAGGGCCACCTGGATGACAAGCCCTTGGGAAGGGAGACGGAGAGTGCCCGCTTGTCCGTGGAGAGAGGGGCTCCTGCTTCGTGACCCCCAAGTGAGACACCACCCGCTCTGCTGGGGTGCTGGGCCCTGCACTCACATGATTGGCCTCTGGGTGTATCTTGCTAGACAAGGAGGGGTGATGAGGCCCAACCCCGGGGCTCAAGCTCGACGGCTGATGAGTCTTGGTCTCCACTTTCAGGGCACCTGGGTCTGGAAGCTTTTTGTTGGTGGAAGAAGCAATGCTCTGTGGGAGCACCATCTGGTTGTGGACGAGGATGGAAGGAGTGTTGGCAGACTGGGAAAGGACTTTGACTGGCCCCGACTGAGAAGTGGGCGCCTGGACAGAGAGGTGCAGGGGCTCAGATTTTTCCAGGCTGCCCCGTTCCTGCTTGATGGAGGAAAGTACAGGGGAAGGGCTGTACTGCTGAGCTCCCAGCACAAGGGACGATGGGGCTGAGACACTCCCGTACCCCGTTGGCGTCTGAGAGCCCTTTGGGATTGGCTGAGACGGGCCAAGAGGCTCTTGCTTGATCTGGGACTTGGACACCGACTGCTGGAATTCAATGTCAACTGCGCTTGCTGGGGGGATCTGGCTGATCTTTGCTGTGATCCGCTGCTGGCCTTCTGTCTTCTGCTGAGAATAGCTCAGGAGCACGATGCCTTCTGATGTGTTGACGCGAAGACCCGGGCTGGACCCTGTCTCCACCGGCCGATCTTCAATTACGGACATGGATCCCGGATGGAACCGGCTGTTGTCATTGGTACTTGGCCTCTGCTTGTATTTTGGCGAGAGGGCATTAACTAGGCACGTCTGGGGCGCTTGCTTCACCAGAGTTATCCGCGGGGTTTCCTCAAGGTCAATGCTGTGGGGCATCCTGCTTATCACAGAAGTGGCCTTGGGAGCAATGACAGTGATGACCTTCTCTTTCTCGGTGAAAACTGGGGCCTCTGCAACTGGCGGCTCCAAAGCATTCATGGCTGGGACAGCTGGCTTGTCTTCTGATCCTGGCCGGACAACCTCTGCTGGAGGGTGCGGAGGATCTTCTTCCACCAGACGAGGCGAACTCACAGGCTCAGCTATGGCAGTCGTGACATGCGTTGTTGATGCCACGCTGGTTGCAGAGACGTACTTGGGCTCCATCAGTATTTTCCTCAGAGTGCTGGAATTTGTGTCTATATCTGATGCCTTTGTGTCAGGGGGGAGAGCTGGCGGTGGGGTGGAGCGGGCCCGGGCCTCCTCGTGCTTCACAATCCACTCAGTCACCTTTGCTGTGCTGGAGTGAAGGGGAGCAGGCCCAGCGGGGACAGGCTTTGCTGCAGCTGAAGATGGGGCTGCTGCTGGCAGAGGTGTATTGGGGGTGCCTGGCGGAGGAGTCACTGGAGCACTGTCAGCCCCCGGCTGTAGTTTGAAGCCACTCTGGCTCACCTCTTCAACAGGAACAGACGGAGGCAGCAGATCCACTGCTTTGGGCAGGGGGGTGCTCTCTGCCACAGGAGGTTCTGGAGAAGCCCCCTCCAGGGGTGCAGCCTTGCTGGCATCAGGGGGACCCGGCTGGGAAGCCAGAGGAGAGATTTTCTCTTGACTCTCTTCTTTCGAGGCTCCTTCTGACTTCCCTTTAACCTCGTTGGCCACTGGAGATTTGCTTTGTACTCGTTCAGGCTCAACAGCCCTCGGTTCTGCTGCTGCTGCGTCCCCTTTTTTGCTTGTGCTCCGCTTGCGTCTCGGCCGGGTGGTTTTCTGGCGGCCCCGTTCCTTCCGAGCCATGTCGGCCTCTTGCAAGGTTTCTGCTTCTTGTGCCGAACTGGAGGATTCGCTTACACTCACTTCCGCCTCTTTGACAGAGTCTGCCTCTGGGGCAGTGCCAGGGCCCGGTGGGGCAGGCGGCTCAACTGAAGTGGCTTCCGACTCCAAGATATTGCTCACGGCTTGATCAGTTTCAGGCTCCATCTCTTCTCGTGTGGGTGGCAGCACCAACGGTTCTGCGGGCATTTCTGATTCCGATTCGGTAGGATATGTTGGCGGAGCAGGGAAACTTTCGGCCTCTCCAGAGATGTCATAGATGATGGAGCCAATGGCGGCCGCGAGTTCTGTTTCGCTGGCCTGATGAGCAGGCTTGTCCCCGTCTTCCTCCGGGCGAACGTCTGACACTTCAGCCGCCTGTTCCTTGTAGGCTGCAATCGTCTGGCTTTCGGTGAGCTTTGCAATATTCTCTACGGCCTGCTCCAGTTCGATCTGCTTGGCCAGCTGGTCTGCTTCAGGAGACTGTGTTGACTCACAAGCCAGATCTTTCTCTGCTTCCTGGAAGGGGTCCTCTGCCTCTGTCTTTATGAAATGGGGTGACAATTTGTCTTCTTTCCGGGGACTTTTGTTCTTGGGGGACGATGCCGGCACAGGCTCCGTGTCCTCTTCGCTGGGCCGCAAAGCACCTTTGACTTCATCCACATTAAGCCGGATTTCAACGCTTTTCAAGCTCTTAATCAAGGAGGCTTTATCGACGGCCTTGACATTCCTGGATCTTCCACGTTTGGACTTTGGAGTTCTCTCAGAGACAGGCTTTCTTTCCACAATCTCAATGGTGCAGGATTCGGGGACATTTTTCTCCAGCTCGACTTCTTTCCTATCTCGCTTCTGGTCACTCAGAAGAGGCTCTTTCTCCACCTTGGGCTTGTTACCGTTTTCACTTCCATTCGAGCCTTGGCCAGGGAGGTCAGGGGGCTCTTCTGGCTCCAACAAATTCTCAGCCTTCGACTCGTTCTTCCCCCCTTTCTTGGCTTGAGGAGTGCTGGCTGCTGGAGAGTGACTGTGTGCCAGCTTCTGGGATCGGGGTGACCTCCACCCCTCCACGGGTTTCGGGACTTCCACCATCTCTTTCGATTCTGCTTCTTCTACCTCTGGGTGGGCTGGTTCAGCCTTCACGGGAGAGACTTCCTCCTCAGGCTTGCGGCGGGATTTGGGAGGCCTGCCTCTTCTTGGAGGGGTTGGAGTTAAGGCGGAGTCTGGTGGCTCCCTTTCAACCCTTTTCCTGGTAGATCTGGTGACCTCCAGAGTATCCTTCATAGGCGATGGGCCTTCGTGGTCCCCTGTGGTGGCATAAACTGACCGCACATTCCTGCGCCTCGTCCTGCCCACTGGCAAGCTAGGCTCTGGGTTTTCTGGTTCTGGTGCAGCACTTGGAGATTTAGCAGCGTTTCTTGAAACCTTCTCTGTTTCCACCTTCAGTGCCTCCCCGCGGGGAGAGCCCGACCTTTTAAGTTTCTCACGGTCGATCCTTTCACTCTTCCTTGTGACAGGCTTCTCTGCAACGTTTGCAACCGAAATCTGGACAGGGTTTTTGGAACGTTTATTCTTGTACGGCTTCTTGTCTTTGATGACAACAAGGGGTTCGGCTTCCATCTCCGTGTCGGAGACTGGAGGCAGGACCTCCACAGCTGGCTCTGCTTTCTGCCCTGCACCAGCCTCAGAGTTCAGAGATGGTGAAACATTTTCTTCTTTCAGCTCAGGCAGTTCCTCGGACCTTGCTGCTGGTTTGAGTGGTGGAGGTGGTGGTAGTGGTGGGATTATTTCAGGTTCTGGATCTGTGCAAATGTCTGCTTGAGAGAAAGAAGATCCGGGCGTGGGTGGCTTTGTGTCCAAATAGGAAGGGTGCACTAGGGATACTGAGTCTTCCTCAGGAGGAGTTGCTGCAGAAACAGCAGGGTCCTTGTTGCTGTCTATTTCTGGCGGTGATTCCGTATGCTCAGGTGGTTCAGTTTTGACAGCAGCAAGGAGTTCTGGAAGAGGCTTTGGTTCTTCAGCCACAGGACCAAGTTCAGGCAGAGGCTTCTCTTCTCTCAAAGAGGGCACATTGACCGGCAGCTTCTCGTTCGTGACCTTTTCCGGCATGGCTGGCCCTGGTTCTTGGAGTACAAGAGCAACTGGAAATGGCCCAGCTGAAAGCAGATGCTTATGCTCTGCCACTTTGTCCTCAGGCGCTGCTGTTTCTGGGCTTTTGGGCTGACTCTCCTTCTCCTCCTGCTTTTCTGCTTCTTTGGGCTTCTGGTCTTTCTCCTTTTCTTTTTGTTGCATTCGTGTGAGCTCCACAAACCTGCTGTGGAAGAGAACCACTGGCTCCGGCACAAAGTCTGACATGCCAATGTTCCCATCCAGGGATGCCTGCCGGCCATACAATCTACCAGAGAGGAAGTCAAGATCTTCGTCTTTCCTTTCCAAGTGTTGCAGGCGCTTCGAGTCCTGCTCAAAGATGGAGCTGTGCAGGAAGCGCGAAGCAAAGAGCTCCTGCCTCTCTTGCTCATCCTCCTTGTGGTCTTCCTTCTTATCATCCAGCTTCCCTTCAGAATCGGTTCGGATTTTCTTCTTTTTCATATACCATGAGGGGATAGGCCTCGGAGCAGAATCCACTTTCTCTTTGTCCTTATTGTTCCTAAAATTAGCAAACCTCGAGTCCCAATCAAGGAAAGACCAGTTCTCTTCTCTGGAGGATGAGAGAGATTTGGCTCTCTCAAGCAAGGCCTTTGTGTCGGGAGTGATTGTCTTGTCCAATGCAAAGGAATAAAACTTGTTCCTTTCCAAAGAGGTTGGCAGCCTCTCCTCTCGATCACGAAGTTTCTCTTCCTTGTCCCGTAATAAAAAAGACAACCTGGAGCTCTCCAGCAACGAATGGGTTTTTGGAGAATGGGCTTTATTATCTCCATCATCGTCAGAGTCTGAAGGCACCTCTCCTGGCTCCAGGTCCCGTATTGACCGCTTCCTTATGCCATCTCTCTTGACAATGCTGCTTGGGAAGGTGATGTCCACCCTCCCAGGCTCTTGCTTCACTTGGGATTCCCATCGGTTCAATTCCTCCTCACAACTCACAGAAGATAATTTTATTTTAGCCATTTCTACCATCTGCTCTCTTCGACTGGAGTCGTAGGGATTAAATTTCAAAGAATCCTCCCTTACAGCCACATTAGAATATGGAGGACCCTTTTCATCCATTTTAGGTGACTCTTTGGTTTCTTTCACAGGCACCAGCCTCGGGGACTCCAGCATCTCCTCATCCTCATGGAAAGGGAAGGGCCTGAGGCTAGGGGAACAGGCCGCCCTTTCGGAGTCCTCGCTGACCTGCCGAGAACTCCTGTAGTTTCTCTCTCTCTTTGTGCTAATTTCAAAGTCGAAAGCATCAGAGGATTTCTTCCGCTTGCTGGGAGGAGAGTCGTCTGTCACATCTTGCGGGGGTTTCCCCACTTCATGCACCAGGCTACGCCTCTCATACTCATCAAGGTCTTTCTTTGGGCTGCCAAACTTCTCGTGCTTTGCAATTTCCATTTCCATTTGCTGCTTCAACCTGCGACTCAGCTCCATTTGCTTCCGATAACTCTGTGTGTGATCAATGTCAATGGGAATCTTCTCAATATCGGATGATGGAGGCTTCTCTTGAGCTAGCTTGTGGTCGGGCACTTCTTCGGGAAGGATGCAGTAGTTTCTCCATGTGTCCTCTCGCTCAGTTCCTTGGTCATCTAACAGCTGTGTATGCTTGTGCTGCAATTTGATGGAATTGACCTTCCTTGCAGGGATCTCAGGGGTTTCCCCGGGTTCCTCAAGTAGCTCCCCCAGCCTAGCCTGCAGCTCTAAACTGGGCCGTAAACCAATCCCCAGAGAAATACTGGTTGGCTCTTGAGCTTCTTTGGGGCTGGTAACTGAGGCAAGCCTTTCCAGCCTTGTTTTCTTGGATTCCCTTTTAAAAGTCTCTTTCCTCAAGGGCTTTCTCTCAGATTCACTACTTGTTAACTCAATCTGCTTTTTCAAAACCACACGCGCTTCCTCCTCCTCCTGACTACTCCTTTTAAACTCCATTTTTTGCTTATCTGGCTTGAGGTTTGCATCCGCAAAGCGTCTTTTGCGAGCTTCCAGCTTTTCTAGATCTACTGGGTTAGTCACTTCACTAGGCAGCTCTGCCTTCAGGTGCTTCTTAGGCTTCAGTTTTGCATCCTTTTCGACCACTTCGATGTGACTGGCAAGCACCTTCTCTTTTGGCACTTTCACTCGGGCGGGTTCTAGTTTCAGCTGCTCTGACTTGGTTTGGTCTGCCTGAGAAATCTGCATTTTTTGTTCAAGCAAAGGAGACTTGAGTGTGTCGTTTTCTTGCTTCCCACGCAGCTTTTCCAAAGCAGGCTGTTCAATTACTTTCCCTTCCTTTTCCTTGACTCGTGTTAACACGACACATGGCATCAACTCCAGACGGTTCTTCGCAGCTCCTTCTTTATCTGCTCTCTCCCGACTCGCTTTGCTGCTGCCTTTGACCTTCTCAGGGGTGGGCTCTCGTTCTGTTTCTGGGTCTGTTTCCGACGACTGCGAGCTGGGAGAATGATTTTTGGCCCTCCGTTTCTGCTTCTCCGCTTTATCCTTTTCAAGTTTTTCTGGTTTCTCCTTCCTTGCCAGGCGCTTGTCTTTGTCCGTTCTCTCTTGCTCAAAGGCCCGCTCTTTTTCGGGCTTCTCGCTTTTTGTGTAGCGCTCGAGGCGGGCTTTGTCCAGCTTGTCATAGCGGGGTGGGGAGAGGGAGCTGCAGCTGCCGCTCCGCTCCGAGGACCGGCTGTAGATCCTCCGCTCAGAATCGCTCTGCAGCCTCTCAGATTGGGACGGAGATGCTCCAGGGCTTTGGGGCCGTCGGGAATGAGCTGGGCTTTGGCTCCTTTCAATGGGCCTCCTTTCATGGTCCCGGTCCCGGTCTGATTCAAATCGCTCCCGCTCCCGTTGCCTGTAACTATACTCTCTTATGTCTTGCTCATAAGGGTCACCCCTGTAATCTCTGTATTCCCGTGGGTCGTCGTAATACCGTGGGTCATAATACTCTGCTTGGTAAGGGTCCCAGTCAGCATAAAACTCCCTGCTACGGGCTGGATATTCTCTTCGAGGATCTTCAGGATACGTTCCTGGGGTGCGAACGGTCTCATAGTAGGTACGGTCAGCAGCATAGTCGTAAGATCCTCTCCTTTCATCCCTGCCAAACCCAGGAACATAAAAAAGTCAGCTTCTCCCCAGATCAAGACCACCATATACAGCTCGACTACTGTGGCTACAGGTTCAATCAAAAGACAAAAATAACAGCTATTTTCTAAGCAGGCAGCTGATCCTTTAGTTCAATATCCTCCACCCCACACCCCACAGCTAAGAGAGGCTTCAGAGGTTTTTCCTAAGCTATGACCTTCAACAGGAATGAGTGATGGGGAAAAAAAACACTTCTGCTCTAAGGGCCTTCAGCTTCCAGCCCAGAATCTCGTAGTCTCTTGCTATATATGGAATGTGTCTGGCAGGGCTGGGCGTTATCTGTTGCAGGTGCAATTCTGCACATTCTCAGGAAGGAAGGCCAACATGGCACAGGTGTTGTTAGGTCACTAAAGCTGCTCCCTCACCATCTATGTCTCTTGGTCCAATGTACACCGTGAGACAGCACTCTGGGCCTCTCCCTCAAAATGCCCCCCTGTTTACAAGCCTTGGTTATGAGCTGCAATCATTTAAACAGAATTGCTGCTGGCTGCTAACCCCTTCCCCAACTCACAATGGTATTTTGCATATCCATTGTAAAAATAAAATAAGCCGAAAAGAATTAAAATGACGGCAGGAAAAATGCCAAAAAACTTGGAATTATGAATTGCTGGGTAGATCCTCCCAACCTCCAGAGACCCATGTTGGGCTGCTGTAAAGGGGGCACTTGCCTTCTTTCTGCCAGCATTTCATAGAAGTCTCTGATATCTTGCCCCGTTTTCTCCATAGATTGATAGAATGACAACTGGCTTTCACGGTTTGCAAAATCCACCTGAAAAACAAGAATTTTTAAAGGCCCGTTACTCCCAATAACACCCAATTATGGAAAAAAGGTTCATCATCTGCATTTAAGACACAGGGAAAGGAGAGCAGATCTGTGACACGATTAAAAGTGCCCCCCGCCCCATTTAACCATCAGATGAGGAGAATTTTGCTTGCTGGTGGGTTTTAACGTAGAAGCTAGTTTTAATAGAATATGGTACTTCACAGCTTAAATGTGGGTATGGAAGTATCATAATTTCATACACATTAAGAAAAAGGAACAGCAACCATGCTGGGCCAATTCAGCAATGGCGAACCAGATACATTTGAGAATATCATAAGGAAGGTGGGGAATACAGGGTGCATTTAGCCACTGATAACCTTCAACATGTTAATATGGGAGTGATTTTTCTGTATGATTTTAGTCAAAAGGATCACGAGCGAATTATGAATGCATGTATAACTAGTGAGATGTTGTTCTTGTTCTTACTGTTGCTTTTCCCAAGAACTATAATTAAAATGCCTCTGGTCAATCTTACACAGCAAGCCAAACCCAGAATACTAAATCCACAGATACTAAATTCCCAAATGCACAGAGTATGGGAAACAAGCAAGATGAATTGGAGCTTTTAGTACAGGATGACAAATACGACCTGGTAGGCATTACTGAAAACTGGTGGCTTGAGACTCATGACTGGAATGTAGGAATTGTAGGGTATAACCTGTTCAAAAGGAATAGACTGAACAGGAAGAGAGGAGGAACATGGGGGACTTCAATTTCCCCGATATCTGTTAGGACTCTAACTCTGCCAAGAATGTAAGGTCCAACAAATTCCTCCATTGCCTCGCCGGCAATTTCATTTCCCAGAAGGTGGAAGAAGCATCAAGGGGATCATCAAGAGGAACTGATCGACAAAGTGGAAGTATAAAGAAACTTGGGAAAAAGTGATCGTGTTCTTCTGGCTTTCATGTTACAGAGGGAAGGGGAAACTTTGTAGTTGGACACACACTCTGGACTTTAAAAAGGCCAATTTTCAAAAAGCTTAAGGAACTACTGGGTGTGATCCCAACAGTTGCAGAGGGAAAGTCAGGCTGGCTAAAGCTCAGAATGAACTCAGGCTTGCAAGGGAGGTTAGAAATAATAAAAAAAGGTTTCTTTGGCTATGTCCGAAGTAAGAAGAAGAACAAGGAAGTGGTGCATCCTCTCCTTGGAGAAGACAGAGAAAAGGGGGAACTACTCAACACCTACTTTGCCTCTGTCGTCACCCAAAAAGAAAGCAATGCCAAACATGGTGATAACAGAATAAATGATGTAAGGAGGGATCTGCGTCCCAAGATAGGAAAAGAGGTAGTAAGGGAACACCTAGCTACTTTAAATGAATTCAAATCTCCAGGGCTTGATGAGCTGCATCCAAGGGTACTAAAGGAGGTTGTGGATGTAATTTCAGAGCCTTTGTCTATGACCTTTGAGAGATCTTGGAGAACAGGTGAGGTCCCTACAGACTGGAGGCGGGCAAATATTGTCTCCATCCTCAGAAAGGGGTAAAAGGAAGACCTGGGTAACTACCGATCGGTGAATTTGACATCAATACCAGGGAAGGTCCTAGAACAGATAACTCAACAGTCGGTCATTTAGAATAGAAAAGGATGCTGTGATTACTAAGACCCAGCATGGGTTTTTCAAAAATAAGTCATGCCAGACCAATCTGATTTCTTTTTCTTTTTTTTGGTGGAATTACAAACTTGGTAGATCAGAGAAATGCTGTGGACATAGTGTATCTTGATTTCAGTAAGGCTTTTGACTAAGTCCCCCACAATATTCTTGTGAGGAAGCTGGTAGAATGTGGGTTGAACAAGGTAGATTTGTAGCTGGTTGACTGACTGAACCCAAAGAGTATTCATTATTGGTTCCTCGTCATCCTGGAAAAAAGTGACAAGTGGGGTGCCGCAGGGTTCTGTCCTGGGCCCGTTGTTCAACGTCTTTATAAATGACTTGGATGGAGGAATTGAGGGGATGTTCATCAAATTTGCAGATGACACAAAACTGGGAGCAGTAGCTAATGCCACAGAAGACAGAATCAAAATTCAAAAAGACAGATTGGAGAACTGGGTGCAAGCTAACAAAAAGAATTTCAATAGGGATAAATGTAAGGTTCTGCACTTAGGCAGAAGAACCAGATGCACAAATATAGGATGGGGGACACCTAGGTTACTAGCAGTACATGTGAAAAGGATCTAGGGGTCTTGGTGGGCCACAAGTTTAACATGAGGCAACAGTTTGATGCAGCAGCAAAAAAAAAAAAAAAAGCAAATGCTATTCTAGGCTGCATCAACAGATCAAGGGAAGTCATAGTACCACTCTATTCTATCTTGGTAAGACCAACCCTGGAATACTGTGTCCAGTTCTGGGTGCCACAATTTAAGAAGAATATTGACAAGCTGGAACGTGTGCAGAGGAGGGCAACTAGGATGATCAAGGGTCTAGAAGCCAAGCCTTATGAGGAACGGTTGAAGGAGGTAGGTATGTTTAGAATGGAAAAGAGGTGACTGAGAGGAGATATGATAGCAATCTTCAAATATCTAAAGGGTTGTCACATGGAAGATGGAACAAGCTTGTTTTTTCCTGCTCTGGAAGGTAGGACTCCTACCAATGGCTTCAAGTCACAAAAAAGGAGATTTAGATTAAACATACAGAAATACTTTCTGACATTAAGAGCTATTCAACAGTGGAACAGTCTCCCTCAGAAGATTGTGAACTCTCCTTCCTTGGAGGTTTTTAAGCAGAGGTTGGCCATCTGTCATGGATGCTTTAGCTGAGGTTCCTGCATTGCAGGGAATTGGACTAGATGACCCTTGGGGTCCCTTCCAACTCTATAAATTAGATTCAATAAATCCCTCTCTCAGGAAGTTGAATAAACAATCCTAAAACACCTGTTACAATGTCAAAAAACCCAAACGGCTAATTTTAATCAAAGGCCAGTAATTAAAAGGTTTAGGACGGATGCACCAGAAGACATTCTGTAATACTCCACAGCAACAGGGCAGGCAGACATCAAACTCACTGAAGCCACACAAGCTATAAAACTAACACACAGGAGGCTCAATGTTAAATTCATCCTTTACAATGCACCTTTAAGGTGTTCACCTCTTAGTGTAGTCCCCTGCCCCGCCTACCTACCCCCCCCCCAAAAAAATATGGTGCCTTCCTGCTTGCTGGGGCTGATGTGAGTTGTGGTCCAAAACACTGGGAGGGCACTAGGTTGGGGAGGGCTATCCTACTGAGGGCTACCCACACCCTGAGACCAGGTAGGATGTCTTATTTGGAAGCAGATAACCAAGCAAGACAAGAGGAGACGACATTTGAAAGGCTGTCCTGGACAGTGCCCAATGCACCACGAGGACCACATCTTTCCTCTGACATAGAACTTATCTCCATCTTGGAAAAAGCACCATGGGACACAGCACATGCCTTTATTATGCCCCAAATTGCACAGGCCAAGTGGTCAACACACCTGGCACATCCATGTACACAAGGCAAGACTCCTGCGCTCAAGGTGATCTATCCTTGGGAAGGATGCGGTGAGCCAAGAGGGCCAAGGAAATTCTACAGCTGCAGAGATGTTAGCGGCACAAGGTCCAGCAGCCAAAGAACTTAGGAAAGGAGAAGAACTGAGCAAAGCAAATGACAGGAAGGGAAAGGCTGCGAGCAGCAGTTGGAGATGCCCGCACAGCTCCACTTGGCAGAGGGGGTGACAATAATCAATCTTAGAAAAACTTTGGCAAAGCATTCTGTGTCATTAAGCAATTCCCCTGTCTAGCCTATTATTTACTATTGTTTATTATCATTACTACTAATCTTTAGGAACTTAATTTTGCAGACCTTAATTTTATTCCCACCGATTTTCCTCCCCTTGGTCTCTTTTACAGCAGCTTGTGCATATTCAATTTCATTGTAGATAACGAGAGCCATGCCTTTTAAGCGGTCAAACACCACCTGTAAGAACAAAAAAACAAAACAAAACCAAAATAAGAGCCTCATCCACAGGACAGAAACGTCAGTCCCAGCAAACAAATGCAACTAGCGGCAGGGAGAATAGATACGGTTACAACACCAAATTTAGAGGCGTTTTCAGCCTTCCCCGCAACAAGGCATCTTGTAAGAGAGACAATAAAAAGGGGCAAAAGGGACTGCTCTAGATTGAGAATAATGTGGCTTGAGGCATTGGTAGGCCTTTATTTTGTTTTTCTGTATTTTACTTATTTCCCTGCAGTTGCAACACACCAGCAGGCTCTGTGGAAGTAATGCCAAGAGTTCAAAATCCCACCCACTCCCTGCAGAGATTATGCAGGAGGCATTCCTGGCTCAAGTTTGTCCAACCCCCCTGCATGATTCATTCATGCAGAGGTGCTACATGACTTTAAGATCAACCTCTGCTCCAGAGATCATAAGGCAGCTCAGTGCATGTACCTGAGATACTTGCAAGGGGGAAGAGGGGAGATTAAAGGCATTGGGGGGAAGAAGTCAGTTGCCTCTGCATTTAGAATGGGAGCCATAAGACAACTTCTGCATCTAATGTGACTAATCTGAGCCCTGTCACTGAAGTGGGCCATGCACCCCCAATTCTAGGGGGATTCACAGTTTTGCAAAGGGGGAGGGGTGGGGGAGGAAGAGAAGGTGGGCAGACATACCAAGCACTCTCTGCACACGTTTGGCTTGCCTTAACATGCCATTTCCCCAACTGGAAAAAAGGTGGCGAGAGCTTTGGACCTCTCGGAAGGATAGGCTCAGCCCAGAGAGAGAGAGAAATATAGAGACAGAAGCAGGTCTTCAGGACGGAGCTTGAATGTGGGGTCAGAAAAGAGCAGGTTTATTGAGGAAGGAAGAGAGGAGACCTCTTCGTGCTGCAGAAAGCCTCCCACCTACCTTCACCACAGGACCATAGCGGCAGAAATGTCGCGTTAAATACTGATCCGTCACGGTTGCCGAAAGACCATCCAACCACATGCAGTTGGTGGGCATGCTCTTCCCAAAGCCCAGCTGGACACAAAAGGGCAAAACTTCCAGT
Organism: Darevskia armeniaca; assembly: GCA_034641395.1. Classification (NCBI taxonomy): domain Eukaryota; kingdom Metazoa; phylum Chordata; class Lepidosauria; order Squamata; family Lacertidae; genus Darevskia; species Darevskia armeniaca. Next base: position 811,192 of record JAWWNF010000204.1, read on the forward strand.
CAGTCAAAGAATTCACAATTAAGCTCATTTAAGAAGAGCAGGCCTAATTCTAAGCTAAGATCCGTAGAGCAGGTGCGAGCAAGTACTAAGCCAGTTTTGGTTTTTTTTAAGCCAGTTTTAATTAACATAAATTCCAGAAGCTTAAATGGACACAAAATGTGGCCCCTTCCTATGGCAAGTGAATCAAGTGCAACTTGCAGTCTGTACAGGACAGGCAGGACAAGGAGCTGGAGAGAAAACTGTGGATGGGCAAGAAAACAAATGCCACCTCCACGCCCATTCGGTTTCCAGGTTCTGCACCAAGATGGTCAAACAACTTTGCCCATTCGTGCCATCTGGAGGGACTGAAAATCCCAGAAACAATCCAATCTCAACTACAAGCAAACAGAAAGGCCCTAAGAGGGACACAGGGCATCTTATCCTTGCTTCACGACTCAAGCTGACAAGAATCACTTAAAATCTCTGGAAACAAAAACAAAAAAGCCCCTCAAAGAGCAGTACTTCTAGGAGAAAATTTACCTTGAGCCGATTATTTCCGAGATATTCCCCATCCATCTTCTTGATCGCTTTACACACACTTGCAATATCACAGTACTGCAGGAATGCATACTGGGGAACCCCATTCACTTTCTTGATGTCAATATCCTGGTGGGGAAGGAAAGCAGTTCACACTGAGAGACAGACTAGGCCACAGGGCACCAAGAGGACTGCTGGTCAAAGAGAATGCCCTGCTAAAGAGGAAGCAGGCTCATAGTTTTGCAGGTTAGCCTTCAGGGATGCAGCTGGACCCCAGTTTAAAGCTGTTGTTGGCAAGTCAAAAACACACACATCCCTCTAAAGCTCAGCAACATAAGTGGGAGTCTGCAACTGTTGGCCCTAGGTCAAGTATCCACTCACATCTGTGGACTCTCCTTTGCTTCTTAAACCAGCAAGGTCAGGTTAGGTAGGGTGTGGACACAAGTGACAGAAGCAGTTTCCCCTCCCCAGCTTCTTTTTCTAAATGACAATACCCCAGAACCATTCAGTGTTCCTGTCCTATTTTTATGCTCTTAAAAATACTGCTCATGCAAAACCACAACAATCCACTCTTCCCTCCCTTCCTCATCTCGCAGCTCATTCTAAACCAAAATGACGCACACAATAAAAACCAGATGAACAGCAGCAACAATGCAACAACACTGTGGTGCTGATTAGTTATCTGAATGCTGGCTTTTAGTGACTCAGATACTCTGGAAATATTTAAAACCTGTCCCAGAGAAATTATCTACCTGGGGATTTAATGGGCTTAGGCAGGCAGAAGGATAAACAACATTTTGGCCAGACTTCACTCTGATGACTAGGAGCCGAGGCACAATGTTCTTTGAGTAGGACAAGTCATCCTCCCAAGCTAGAAATAGAAGCGGGACACTTTCTATTTTTGCAAAACAACACTCACTTCTGACTTTGTGAGCAGTGTGCTAGGAGATTCCGGCAAGGAAGACGACTCCAGCACCTTCAACAAGTCCAGGGACAAGAGCAAAAGATCCCGAGAAGACTTCCATTCCCAGAAGCCTTTGGGCTCCAAACAAAGGTGGGGAAGCAAAGACTTGCCCAAAGAGGGGACTTCTCTAACACCAGCCAGTCTTTGTTCCAGTGACATAGCAGCATAGGAGCTTCCAACTTAGGGTGACTGACTTGCCGTGAGCAAGCAATTAAAGCAAAAACGAACAGCTACACCCCTAGGGGTCACTTTTCCATTAATGATGAGGCATCCACACAACAGTGGATCTGCAACATACCCCACTGCCACGGTCAGTGCGCGCAAATGACAGTCTCTTTTCTCCTGGATGTTTCCTGAGTTTGCACACAGTGCTTTTCAGGGCATGCAGGTGGGGGATTAAAAGGCCTGGCAACTCTCGGTCCTGCTTGCTAACACATTCTCCTTCCCCAATGCCAAACACACAGAAGCGGAAGCACTTTCTGCTGAACCAGACTTGCATTGTTCAGCCATAGACATAGAGTTTAGCAAATGCCTAGGAAGCAAGTGAAAAGGCTCCACCTCTTCAGGACAAAGTGAGAAGAGCTGCGCCCTTCAGGAAGGGAAGTCCCAGGGCTGCACAGCTGCCCCCAGTGCTCTTCCTCCTTGGGCCCTTGTAGGTGGGAAGGGCCAGGCAAGCCTTCTAACCAGCTGCCTCAAGTGCCACCTCTTCTTGCAAGAGAGCACAGCAAAGGAGGCAGTATCTGACACATGTAAGGCTCAGAGTATTCAGCAGAGCAAATGGGGTTGTTTTCAATGTAAGGTTGTTGAAGACATTGCTACCCAGGGATACGGAAGCTGCCTTTCCCCCCTTCCAAATTTATTATTTCTATAGCATGGCTCAATAAGATCCAGTGATACTTATCAGATGAATGGACCTTCATTTAATGAGCTGAAACATGCTTCTCTCTCAAATGAACTGATACAAACACACATACACACACAATGTACATACCACTATCCCTCCAAAACGCTGAAAAATGTTGCGAAGGTCATGATATGTGGTGGTTTTTTCTAGATTGCCGATGAACAGAGTTCTCGTTGCCTTAGGGTGGAATTCATCTATTCTTTCATCTAAAGGCCGAAATTCATTCTCGCTCTCTGTTTCTGGAGGCAGGTGATTAAAAAAACAGTTCTTTTAACATTCTGTGGTGTCTTCTCTCTTTAACATTCTGTAGTGTCTAAATCTCTCTAAAGTGCCATGTCAGGAGGGCTGAGCTTCATCCCACCCCATTTCAAATGATTATGGATTTAGTAATGCCAGCAAATTAAAGGTCAAATCAGTCTACCAACTCCTATTCCGTAAGCAGAAACTAAATTCAACAGACTAATCTGGAGGGGAAACTGAAACAAGAGCTCCCGCCCACTTCAATGGGAATTGTGAAGAGGTTCTTGCTGGATGGTGCCAATGCACCAAAAATGACCAGCTGGCTAATGTTTTTGTTAGGGCCAACTTAAGCATCGCTAAACTTGAAGAGCCATAGCTCACTGGTAGAGCATCTGCTGTGAAAGCAGAAGGCCCCATGTTCAATCTCCAATACCTCCCAAGTTTCCTGGAAGAGAATGAGTCCGTTCCCAGTATTTCCTATGTAAAGCAACAGCAAGCTAGCTTTCTTCATGAATTTTCTCCATTCTGGAGAACTTAAAAACCAGCTCATGGCTTTGTTGTGCTTCAGTTGGGCCAAACTGTTGTTATTTGGATTTTCCTTTAAGGGGCCAGCACAAGGCAACCTGCCATTTTCAAGGGCCAGAAACAAACTCCTTGCAACAAGCTCCTTGCGCTCACCTGGCCCTATCCAAGCAGTCACTTCAATCTGCATGCCAAAGAAGAGTTTCCCTTTGGAAGCATTGAGCGCTTTCTCCTGATCCTCCTGTTGCCGGAAGAACACCAGTCCATATCGCTCTTCAGAGGCTCCGTGAATCTGCACAGATGTCACCTTCCCGTACTTCTTGAACTCGTGGAATAAACCATCTTTAAGGCTGGTGTCTACACCCCAAGAAGCAAAGCAAAAGATTCATGCTGATGGTTACAGAAGACACTGTAGCCTTTTTGGAAAATGCAGCACAAAGGTTGCGGTTTGTACTCTTTCGTGTTGTGAATTTCTATTTTTAAATGTATAGTGTTACATACACACAGAACTGCCACCTGCAGAACAAGCTGCTTGGGTTCACCAAGTTTGGTTCCCAACCAAACATGCTGCCTCTCCTCCCCAATTCCCCTCTTTTCACTGTTAACCATTCCCCTGCATAGAGCAATGTGTAGTCTGCACTTGGAGAAGCCTAGCAGAATCACCCTGGCCATAAAGGAACCTCAATACAGCCTCCACTGGTATTGCTCTGTTTCTTCTTGCCCTTTTCCTTGATGAGCGGAACCAGAATTGCGCAAATGTGCGAATTTGCTCAGTCCTCTTTTGTGCAAAACTGACAAAACTGTGCACAGAATTTTGATTTAAAGGCACATACACAACCCTGCTTTGACTGGTGTTATATATCTTTCACCTGTAGTAGGAAAATTCCATGCACCTTAGGTTGATGAACCAGACTGCTTAAAAAAAACCTCTTTCAAAATTAATGCTGCCTCATTTGCAATATGACATATTTTCCACCAGCATTCGCATCAGTGGTAGCCTACTAATGCAGTTCAAAGCTCATTAAACAGGGCTTGCATTTTCCAGTGGAATATTATGGGCATTCACAATATTGCTTTGGTTTAGCATTAATTATGGATTATGCCTCTTTAGATCTTACCTGTGGAGCGCACTGGAAGATTCTGAACCTTAATCCCAAAACTTTTGCGGGGCTCATCTTTATCCAGAGATGGAAGCAACTGGGAGGTGGGTGCTGGAACTGCCGTGGATTGAACTGAACGGGCCGGAGACTCGTCGCTTGAGCTGCTGCTGGAGTCACTGCTGTGGAAGTAAAAAGAGAATGGAAAATTCAGCAGAGGGAGGCTGTCAGGTCATTGCCTTGAAACAAAAAGGTGCCCAAGGCCAAATTCTTTTACCCATCAGCAGAAAAGCAGCATATACATTTGAGGCCAGCATGAGGGTGCCAAAATCTTCCCTGAGGAATAATCAAGGGTGTGGGAGATGGTTTGCTTTTTGTACATGGGAAAAAATCTAGGGTCTGGTCACAGGGCAATTAGAAATTTGAGATCTCTTTTCAGTCCTACACAGGGTTGGCATTAACAAAATAATTATGAAACTATTCTGTGATTAAGGAACCCAATACAGTCAAATAACTGTACAGTCAAATAACAATACAGTCAAATAACAAATATAGTTGTTCTATAGACTCTTAAAGTTTATTGTAAATCTGGGCATACTGGTTGCTGCCTGCAAGTTAAATCCAAGATTCCAATGTCTCAATTCACATGTTTCCTGAATAAAAGTGAATTTTTAATTGTTATAACAATTAATACATTAAATCCAAAAACTAGTCATTCAGCTCACGACTTTCACACTAACAGGTAGCCAAATGTTTACACGCGTTCAATATGTGTATAACTGTGTATACACGCGTCATGCCGAACCTAGAAGTGACCCAGAAACATCAGAGATGTCACTGAAACACCACTAAAAAGGCGGAATGGGGGCAGGGGAGGTCAGAACAAGGCAGGGCAGGACAGAGCGGAGCGGAGCGGAGCAGAGCAGAGCAGAGCAGAGCAGAGCAGAGCAGAGCAGAGCAGAGCAGAGCAGAGCAGAGCAGAGCAGAGCAGAGCAGAACAGGGGTGGAATGGGGTGTTTGCAGGATTTTTTAATGGGTCAATTGTACCCAATTTCACTGCCATGTAGGGTGCCTCTGAACATAACTGCTTACAGACAAGCTCATAATTAGGAAATTAATGTTCTGCTTTTTCTGTACATATACAAGGACACAAAGCAAAATGACTCGCCTGAAGGGCCACAAACCAACACAAAGTTAGATGGCAACTAAATGTCCAGAGCTGCCAGAAGAAAGACTGTTAATTGCTAAACAAAAGTAATGTTTCTCAATAAATTGGTCACACAAGAGTAAGCAGCAGCAGAGGTGGTAATGACTGAATTTCACACATTGATTTTAAATTACTAGCCAAGTTTCGGTTCAGGTGCCCTGTTAACTGATTCTGCTAAGCACAATTATTTGGTAGTACAGTTCAACTTAAAAATGGGTTGGGTTACCTATCAATGGCATGAAAATTATGGTTTTACGTACAAAAGGATGGCATCTGGTGATTCGATTAATTGAGAGATTATTGTCTTGAGAGAAAGGAATGTCCTGGAAGATCCCATTCCTTTCCAATGGATGACTCATTTCAAGAGTAAGGTGTATAGCCAGCATTCTGGTAGCATCACTGAGCCATGATCACGTTTCTGCCAAAGGCAGGGAGTTCAGGTTGAATGCTTCAGGCATAATGGAACGAGGCCAATAAACCAGCTCCAGTCAGGAAGTAGAATGCAAAATTGCACATATTCCAGGGGTCCAGACCCTCATTCACCGTACATTCAGTGTTCAAAAGACACTGCTGTGCGCCAGCCAGCCAATCTGTAGAGATGCCTTGTCGCTGTTTTATTCTGGATTGCTTTATTTATGGCTTTAATGTGTTGTAACCCACTTTGAGATTTTTTCTTTGAAATACAAAGTGGTATAGAAGTGAAATTAACAACAACAAATTCCATTCAGAAAAAGAAATGCGACTAGACATTATATTGTGGCAACAGTAACCCAGGTTTAAGGTGCCATTATTTGGTGATTAGCCTATATATCTAAGTTTCTAACACTGGCTTTACCCAGCAGTTCCTTAAGCTTTTTGAAATTGGCCTTCTTAAAGTCCACTGCATGTCCAACTACACTCAGTTTTCCCTTGCCTGTGTATAATGAAACCCAGGAGCATATAATCACTTCTTCCCAAGGTTCCCTGTGCTTTCACTTCTTTCCTTCCTGTTGGTGAGCACCAGGTCAAAGAGAGATGACCTGCTTCTGGGAAACAAAATTGTCAGTGAGGCAACTGAGGAATTTGTTGGACCTTTCATTCTTGGCAGAGTTTGAGTTCCAATAGATATTGCGGTAATTGAAGTCTGCCATGACTACTATATCTCTCTCCCTTTTGAATGTTTGGTAATCTGCTCTAGGAAGGAATCATCCAAGTCCTCAATCTGGATTGGAGGTCTATAAGCAGACACCCACAATAAGCACCTTAGAGACCAACTAAGTTTGTTCTTGGTATGAGCTTTCGTGTGCATGCACACTTCTTCAGATACTGAAGAATCTGAAGAAGTGTGCATGCACACGAAAGCTCATACCAAGAACAAACTTAGTTGGTCTCTAAGGTGCTACTGGAAGGAATTTTTTTATTTTGTTTTGACTATGACAGACCAACACGGCTATCTACCTGTAACCCACAATAAGGTCACTGCTGTTTTCCTCTTCTACAATTTTTACCCATATACTTTCAATCTGCCTTCTATGCTCCAGGTCATGGATTTCTTCACAAGCGTACACATCCTTTACATATGATGCTACTCCTGCTCCTTTCCTGTTTGTTCTATTTCGTTTGAGTGGGTTGTACCCCCCACAATTTCTACATTCCAGTCATGAGTCTCATCTCACCAGCTTTCAGTATTAGGTCATGCTTGCCATCTTGTATTAAGGGTTCAAGTTTTTCTTGCTTGTTTTCCATACTCTGGGCATTCATGTAGAGACAACTGAAACCAGGAGTCATTCGTCCTCACACTGCTGCCTCTGTCTCCCTCCATTGGGAGTCACCACACATCTCTCCTCTGGGGACTGCAGGAATCGTTCTGTACGCTATCTTCCACTTGGTGTGTTCTGAGGTCTGTAACCACTGTACTTGCTCCTCTGGTCAAGAACTGGTGTCTGAGGTGAGGACATGGAACTGATTTTGTAGTTCCAGAGACACAGCTTGGCTCCTGACAGTCCTGCTTTTTCGTGTTGTGCTCCAATCTCCTGCATCATTTCCCCTCCTACCACTAGATGGCAATGCTCCTCTGTTCTCACTGTCCCTGTGTGTTTTGAATTTAAAAATCACCTGCCACTGGCAGCTTTTATCTTGCCAAATTTCCCCCTTGCGCCATAAACTGCTTAGGATTTGTTACTCAGGATTTCAAAATACAGTGGATAAATTACTCTCTTGAACACCATACTTTCTGGCTGCTCAAACATATTTGTTCCACCAACTGCTTTGATCCTGCAAAAATCTGCTCTGGCTGCTGGGAGGGATCAGAGGGGTGGGAAGTGTTTTTTTGGAGGGGGGGCTCTCTCAAGGTAGGGTTGCCATACATCCGGATTTTCCTGGACATATCTGGGATTCCAATGCCGGAATTAGTGTCCAGGGGGAATTTCAGACCATCACCTAAATGTCTGGATTTTTTTAAATTTTCCCAGAAAAGGCTTAACAATGTCCCTCCCCCCCCCCAAAAAAAGCTTATCTCAATGGAACTTCTCACCCTCCCTCTACTCTACTTTTCTGGTTCATTTTTTTATTCTGTTGTTTGGTTTGAGTTTAGTTTATTGTATTACTTTGTGGTTTAATCTTGTAAACCTTCATGATAGCGGAAAACAATTTCCTGGTAGCCATGCAACACATATCAAGAGAAGTACACATAAAAAACATAGATGGTGAGCATCCTGTGATGAGGATGGCTTCTTCTGTGAGACATACGTGTACCATCCAGAAACAGTTTTTTTCTACAGCATTAACTTTTTTCCCAGCTGCAGTCAGATTCCGTTAGCTTGATGGACATTATCAGTTCTTTTAATTGCGTCACAGTCCTAAAAATACAGATAACGCTTTGTCCTGGGTCAGACATCATCTAGATTTGATTATCTAGGTACAGTTCTCAGACTTGGATCATTTTTTCCTAACAGAAATTTGTTCAGACATTGTTTTGTTATCAGAGCTTAAGGGAGAACCCTAATTTATAAAGGGATTACATATTATTTTGATTAAATATTGAAGCGCGGTGCCCTTTGCCAGTAGGAATAACTGGAGAGGGTTCCTTAGCCTGGTGCTTTTAGTGGGGGGTGCCAGCGTGTTCTGTAACAGGCTGCAGTGTCTCCTAGCTTCTCTTTTCAGGGAACAGAGAACAGCAGCAAAAGCGGTCTCTGTTCTGAAATCAGTTTGAAGAAATGTTCGTAGTCTGGCTCCTCAAAACAGCACGCACGCACGCACAAGACACACACACACACAGAGAGAGAGAGAGAGAGAGAGAGAGAGAGAGAGAGAGAGAGAGAGAGAGAGAGGGAGGGAGGGAGAGGGAGAGAGAGAGAGACAGAGAGAAGGCAAGTTGTGAGAGGCTTGCAGGCATGCTATTACGCTGAATTATTTGCGGAATCTTTCATCTTCTTTGCTGTCACAGGATGAAAATAACGAACTACTGCATGTCAACACACACCCCTTACACAAAGCTAAGCTGTGCCTTATTTGCTACCCGAATAGAATGCCTAGTAAATATTTATGAGAAAAAAAGATATAAAAATTGAGTGAGATTGGTGTAGAGGTAAGAGTATGTAAAAAGGTAAAGGTATCCCTGACCGTTAGGTCCAGTCGCAGACGACTCTGGGGTTGCGTGCTCATCTCGCTTTACTAGCCGAGGGAGCCAGCGTACAGCTTCCGGGTCATGTGGCCAGCATGACTAAGCCTTCCTGCCGAAGCGGTACCTATTTATCTACTTGCACTTGACGTGCTTTCGAACTGCCAGGTTGGCAGGAGCTGGGACCGAACAACGGGAGCTCACCCCATCGCGGGGATTCGAACCGCCGACCTTCTGATCGGCAAGCCCAAGGCTCAGTGGTTTAGACTTCCTGGAAGTGCCCTTTTAGAGGGTAGCCCTATGTCCTTTTGCAGGAGCATGAAGGCAGCTAACGATTCAGATTTGTTCAGTTAATTCTCAGTCAGTTGGAAAAATGCTCCCCATCAGTTAACATGAGAGTGCCAAGGATGATTATCTTGAAGATGAGGGTGTTTCTCTGCAGCCATTTTTTATTCCTTTTTACCAATTACACATACAAAATTACAAAGCAAACAATACAGTGTAAATATAAAATTCAGAACTTTTATTCCAGCTGATTATCATTCAGTCCTGGCTACTCTGGGCACAAAACCAGGTAAACAGACCCTGTTTGATTCGATCTCCTCAGTGTTAGAAACTCAGATATATAATCTAATTGCCAAATGTCATATTAAATCTAGGTTACAGTCACCACAACAGTATGTCTAGGCGCCATTCTCACCCTGCCCCCCGTGAAACTAGTTGTTGTTGTTAATTTCATTTCAATTCTGCTCAATGTTTTAAAGAAACAATCTCAAAGCAGTTTCCAACACATTAAAATGTCAAATCAAACAATCCAGAATAAAACAAATTCAAGCTTCAAGGGAAATATTTCAGATCCTTCTCTAAGTGACATATTGCTTTCCCCATATTTATTTATCTACTTAATTTATATCGCTGCCCCATAGCAGAAGTATTCTAGAAAGCCAGTGTGATATAGTGGTTAGATTCGGACATGGGAGATCAGGGTTCAAATCCCCACACTCAGTCATGAAGCTCACTGGGTGACCTTGGTCAGTGAGAGCCTCTTAACTACCTCACAGGACCGTTGTAGGGATTAACTGAAGAGGGGAGTGAACCATGTACTCCTTGGGGGGGAAAGGTGGGATATAAATGCAGTACATAAGCTCTTCTGCTTACCTCCTTAAGAAAGTTATGGCTATTTGACATGGAATGGCCTCCACTGGAAGGTGGTGGACACTCCTTCATTGGAGGTTGAATGGCCATCTGTCATGGATGCTTTAGTTGAGATTCCTGCATGGCAGGGGTATGAACTAGGGGCTCCTTCTAATAAAATTCGATGATTATAAGTGCTGTGAGCTGGTGATTACAGGCCAAGTATCCTTACATTCACTTATCACATTACTGCTTCCCACTGTTTTTTTCCTGAGATGTCTCACACCACCAATATGTCCACTCTGGTGTGCAAGTCAAGAGTCATTTCCAGAAGAACTCGAGGATTACGTACCACAGTAACGAAGAAGATGGGCACTGCCAAATGCAGGTTCTTTCCTTGCATGGGAAATAACTCATCGACTCCACAGGGGAAACTGCTTTCAAACTAAGGGGAGTTACAAAAGCATTATGGGATATTGGCATGGGATGGGGAGGCTCATCTCATGGGCTAATTGAAGACCAGTGTGGTGTAGCTGGCAGTGGTCCAATGTATTAATGTTAAACTCTGGTCTTCAGCTCCATTCAAACAAGACCCTGACTTGGTGGCTTTGGGCTAGTAAATGCTGTAACTAACTTACCTCAAAAGATTGCTGTTAGAAATAACAGCATATGTGCCCCAGATCTCTATTTCCAGACCCTCCTACAGGTCAATCACAAAAAAACCATTTATCCATCCAACTTGGGTTTGCCTAAAGTAGCACTTTGGATCTATGGATCAGGGACTAATTATTCCAAGCCTCCAGGCAACCAACCAAGGAAACTTTTTAAAACTTAAAACAGATCTCTCCCTCAACCCTGCATGCTCCCTGCAACACGCCTCCCCAGGCTGCCTGGTCCACAAACAACTAACACCAGCAAGTGTCCTAGGAATTTGAGGTTTATCCTCCAATATTCTCTTCTCACTCTCAGGAGTATGTGAAGTGAGGCTAATGATTTGCTGCTACCAAAATTTGAGCTGATAGAACCTGCCATATGTTCACTTTGTGCTATGGACTGCACTTTTTCAGGCTAGGTGACACACAAAAAATAGAGTTAAAGCTGCTGAAGAGTTAAGTTAGCTTTAGCTCCTTGGTCAAACACCTCTGTTTAGCAACATCTGCAAAACTAAAGCATTACCGTCTTGGAGTACAAGTCAATTAACTCAAACAGCCTCTGAACCTAATAGCTTAGTAAACATGCCAAGAGCACAGGTACCTGAGGTGACCTAATTTTCTATTAGTGCTGATCTATTAGTGTTGAAAAGGAAAGTGCGAAGATGCTCTCTAGGAAGTTGAGATGTAAAAATAAGGCAGAACCGAGAATAAAACACTCACTTAAACACATGACACATTAAAAGCAACTGTGCTTGCAGGCAAGAGAACACTTTTAAAAACTGCAAACTGAGCTGCAGAGGAAAACATTCCACAATCCACAGTTTTAATACCACACTTTATAACAGCAGGTTAATAGCTGATCAGTTAACTAAATGGGAGGGGACACAGAGGGAAGCACAGAATGGAAATGGTCCCTCCCAAGTCAAAACCAACGAAGCCACAGAGCTTGTTCGGGATTGGGGGGACCATCTGTAGACCCCCCACATTTGTGCAGTCAACCTTTCCACAACACCCTGGGGTTCATACAAGGTGCCAAACATGCAGTATGAGGTTAGATGCATTCTTTCATTTATTCCATAAATTTTATATACTGCTTGATTGGGGGGGGGGGGGACTCAAAGTGGTACACGAACCAAGCAGTGTGTTTTCTCCAATCTGACATACAAGGCGGGATTCCTAAGCCTCTCACTTTTCATTTTCAAGTAAAGCAATATATTAGGCTTGAGTTGCAGAGAGGAACTGAGAGAATATTCTATGTTCTGTGGAAGGCTCAAATTGAGGCCTGGCTGGGAGGAAAGAGAAGTTTCCATGCTCCATACCCTCCCTTCACAGTCTTTTCCAGGGCTCCTGTCCCTTATCAATCTTATCCTTGAAAGTAACCAAAAAGCGGAAATCAAAAGATAAACTGAACTACTGCACTATCAGCCAAGTAATCTGCAGAAGGATCATAGGCATGAATGCAAATCTACATAATGTGCAGAATTTATTTTACACATTTCTTTAAGACAGAACTTAAGATTTCTTTCTGGCATAGAGCACAAACACAGCTCTAAACTTGGTGTATCATTTTCAATTCAGTGTTCATCAGGAGAGACAGCAAAATTCCCCCGTAATCCCTTAAATTCCAGAAATTCAAGCCCTTCCAAACCCCAAACAGGTTATTGGACTCTTGGTTCACTCTTCATATACACTTACTGACAGGGGGAGGAGGCCCAATGACCTCAGAAGGATTTTATTTACATGCCTTTCTAATGAAGTTTAATCTGATTAGCCGACACATTGTAAAAGAGCCAATCTCAAGTGGATCCAATAATCAACCCTTGTTTTCAGACACACGTAGGCAGAAGTACAGTGGTACCTCGGGTTAAGTACGCTTCAGGTTAAGAACTCTGCTAAGAACAGAAGTCGTGCTCTGGCGGCGCAGCGGCAGCAGGAGGTCCCATTAGCTAAAGTGGTGTTTCAGGTTAAGTACGCTTCAGGTTAAGAACGGACCTCCGGAACGAATTAAGTACTTAACCCGAGGTACCACTGTAATTACAACTAATTCCTACACACATCCTTCTCCCAAAGCCTCCATACTTGTATAGGAGACAACATAGCAGAGTGAAATGAAGCATGTGGGACTTTTGAAACAAGATCAGGATCGGCCTTGAGAATTCACTTGTTTCCTTGGCAAGCTACTCAACCTGAGTTTCTCTACCTGTAGAGTGGGGAAAACTAGTGACCTACCTCAGAGGGATACTGGAGAAAAGAATAAGGAAGCATCCACCGAGTCTTTGAAACAGAGTGAAATGTAAATTCAGGAAACAAGCAGCATACAAGAGAATATGGTCTGAAGATCCAACATATCCTTTCATCAAGGCAAACTAACTTTGTCCTCACAACTCTGACCTACATAAGACGGAGGAATCAGCTGGTGGCCATGTGTCATGTCCTACTAGTTAATACTGTCATATGACTGTGTCGATAAACAACTACTGTAATTCCCCCTCCCCCCAGCTAAAAATAGGCCAGTGCTCAGGCAGAGTCCAGAGATTCTTAGTCAGGTGAGCACAACACACCGGTTTCTTGATTTACATACTGATTAGAAGGCGACAGTAAAAGACTGGTTACGCATGTTAATGACCTCCAAATTTTGGACTTGTGTCTAATAAGCTGAATTTGGAACACATCCTACAGGTAAACACATGTGCCTTAATTTGAAATGGGTGGTGAGATACATTTAAGTGTGTACAGAATGGCCTGTACAGAATGGCCTTAAAACAGATATTCAAAATGCTTCCAATACCCAGATATCAGGTCTTCTTTAGGACTATTATTATTTCAAAAACTCTAGTAGTATTGATTTACATAAGGTGCAACACCAAGCCAAGGGGGATGGGAATTACATATGATAGATATCTGGAGTGGATTGGCAGGGGTTTTAGCAGTTTGTGCTAAAATGTAGACAATTTTTTAAAAAAAACCTGTCCCACACTCTTTAAAAAAAAGTTTTTAACAACAGAGGATATATGTGTGTTTTCTGAGTCACTTTATGTTTATACATGATTTGAGGTGTTATAGTAGCTGCGAGCATGTTTTAAGCTGGAAATCTCATGCTATCTCTCACCTCTGCCGGGGCCTCAGCAAGCCACTCTGATTAAACCATAGTCTGAGCCTGCCATCTCTAACAGAGGAGGAACCTTACAGGCCTTCTTTGTCAGCCCACTGGTTCATCTAGATGTGTTGAACCAAAGGTGAGATGTTCTGGGAGCTCTGCAAACACCATCTGGATAATCAAGATAACTCTACAATTACTTTAACTGGTAGTTGTTGCAAGAATGAGCTGGTATATGTTCGTATTTGCTCGCTTTGATGCTATGCTTATCTGTGGGCCCTGGGATGCTGGGCTCTTGGCCCAGAGAGGGGAACTATCTTTAAGCCTTGGATATTTGCCATCTATGCCCTCATAGGTCAGGTGGATTGATGGGAGGTTCTGGTCAAATTTACTTATGCTGTTGTTTGTATAAGTAATGGTTACATTAAACATATTACCACTTTGTGGACAAGTCACAGTAACCTCTCACTGTTGTCGTGTCCGGTCCCAGGTCTGTAAAGCCAGTGAGGCTTTGTAAGCTGCATTGTAAGTTTACACCAGAGGTCGGCAACCTAAGGCCCATGGGCCGGAAGTGGCCCCCGAACTGAGCTGCCCGCTCGGTGAGTCCCCGCGCGCTGCGCTAAACTGGTGCAGCACGGCGCGGGGACTCTCTTCCGTGGCTCCGGAAATTGCGTCTGCGCATGTCCACGGCGCCGGAAATCACTTCTGTGCATGCCCAGGCGCCAAAAAATCACTTATGCACAGGCATGATTTCCAGCGTTTGGGTATGCGCAGAAGTGATTCCCGGCGCCGCAGACATGCACAGACGTGATTTCCGGCGTCGCATTGCACCGGTCTGGCCCACGGAGGATCTCTGCGGGAGTGATCCGGCCCATGCCCAGTAAGCTTTGCCGACCCCTGGTTTACACCTTTCTTTAATAAAGCACTAGACCCGGCCATTCTGGCATTTTTGACATCCTTGTTTGGTATCCCTGCATCAAACCACTCACTCAGGCTCTCTTTTGGGCCTGCAGTTCAGAACACTCGGCAAGTATGGCTTACTCTGACTAACACCAGCTCTCCAGGAATCTTTCCAGTTCAGCTGCCCAATAAACTTTCAACTGAATATGATCAGCTCTCCCTAGATTTCAAACAGAGATTTCCCATTCCCCGAATCCTTTTGGTAGAGATGTCAGGTATTAAATCTAGAACTGTGAACATGCAAAACATAATGCTCCACTGCTAATTAGCCATGAAAGATTGAAATTCGGATCTCTTGGCAACATCCTTTCTATTTATGACAAGTAGTGTTAAATTCACACCAATATCTGCAACTGAGTTCATCCACAGTCTAATTCCCCAACTGGGAACGTGAGTAACCAAAGCAACCCAAGGTTATGGTCAAACTTTCCAAGAACTTCTGAGAATTGTCTTTCTTCAGCCAGCATAGCAGAAAAGAAACATTCCCAACCCTAAGGCCTGTTTTTGAAAACCTGGTGTGAAAACAGAGCAGGTTCAGACAGTATGTCCTTAGAAGTTACTAGCCAGACTCCCTACAAGTTTACAGGAAACTTTTCAACCTGATCAACTGAAGACAACATTTCCTCATGGGAATCATGTGAGCAGCTATTTACAAAACCCAGGTTCAGGTGTTCTGGCGATAAGCAGCAACAGTAGTGATGCGGCACAACCGTTTTTTAGTCTACCAAGCAGCAAAAGTGCTTTTTCCAATATATACACTCATGGGCTCCTTATGCACAAATATAATTTCTAAATGCAAGTAGCAAGCATCCATGCAGAGAACAGCATCCTCGAGATATAGCTATGTGTAGATACATGGACAGCAAATGTCAGACATTGCAATTTTTATCAGAGTTGTCCTTGAACAAGGTTTGGGGAAAGCACAGAAGATTGCCACCCACATCTGCTGTTGCAAAAACAGCAGCAAAAGACCTTGCAAGAAATGATAGTCATAAGAGCCAGACTGTCACACCATGTATTTATTTAGTGTCTGTCAATGCCATACTAGGCTACGGGACTGGGTTATATTGCCCAAAACCAAACAGTACACTGTTTGTACCAACAGCTCAATTAATTATGAATCCTGAAATCTGGGATCCCCTCCAAACCGGCACCAAAATTTTGCAATCTTTTTGAAGCATGCTCAAAGCATAGTAAGTGAAACATCAACCCGGGCCTTGTCATTAACACCATTCAAAATACATCATTCTCCTATTTACTCCAAACTGGTGCCAAGCGGTTGCAATTGTTTTGCAGTGCAAACCCCACATTTTGCAGCACCCCAAAAATGAGTAATTGGTACTCAAACCGGAGTTCATGGGTATCACCCAAGAAACCAACACTGTCCAATTCACTCCAAACCACTATCAACGTTTTGCAGCTGCTTTGCAGCATTTTGTAGGGCAAACCCTACACTTTGCAGCGCGTGCCCCCCAAAAGTACAGTAAGTGGCGTATCTAACCAGGGCCCCTAGTAAAAACCACTCAGAATCCAACACAGTCTTGATTTACTCCAAACTGGTGCCAAAGTTCAATCAGTGATTTACTCCAAACCTGTGCCATATTTTTGTAATTGTTTTCAGCATTTTGCAGTGCTCTTCTAGAAATTGATGAGAAGCAAAAACATTTATACACACATTCATGTAAACATACATACCAGCATCAGCTGCAAATACAGTGGTACCTCGGTTTACAGACACTTCAGGTTACAGACACCTCAGGTTACAGACTCTGCTAACCCAGAAATAGTACCTCGGGTTAAGAACTTTGCTTCAGGATGAGAACAGAAATCGTGCGGCGGCTGCACAGCGGCAGCGGCAGCCCCATTAGCTAAAGTGGTACCACAGGTTAAGAACAGTTTTAGGTTAAGAACCGACATCCAGAACGAATTAAGTTCTTAACCCGAGGTACCACTGTATCACATACACATCTACATACACATGGTCAATTATTGAGAAAAGTATTTATTAACTAAAGTTGTTATCACCAGGAACTGCAAGAATTCCAGAAGTATAATGTGTGGGCAGTAAATGAAAATATACTAGACTGAGGAATGTGGGAGCTTTACATGCACAGATTCATTGTTTTAAAAGCTGTAAGACACTATTTAGAAATGATACCGGTAACATAGTGTAAAATTGAGTCTCCAAGAAGATAGCAAGTTTCCTGGGAAAATCCACTGAAAATGTTTACTGGCTCAGTTGCCAAAATATTTTCTATGTTCTAGTTTCATAAGGTTACAGAAAGCTTAGTGCCAAATTTGTATGTTTCTATACAGGTGCAAATCTGTAGCCTATATGACGAACAATTTGCCTATTTTTACTGCATAATGACTTCTTGTTCCTTAGGTCATTGTATTCCTCCCACATGTCTCAGAGAATATGCTACATAATGCTCCGTGACATTCAGGCGGATTGATTGGCTCCCTCAGAAACGCACAGCACCTCTAAGAACATGTCACACACAGCAAAAGAAGTGATGCACTCTCTTAAAATGCCAAAAGGTGTTTTGTTTTTTTGGGGGGGGAATCTATAGACAAAAATAAATTCTGGGGGATTAAAAATTTTTATACAAAACTCTATAAATCTGAACCATTGGACTCCCAAATCTGTACAACATTCCTAGAAGAAAAAAATAAACCCAAAATTTAATAAGACTCTTAGCAGAAATCCAAAACAGAATAAAAATGTGAAGCTCCACAAAGCACCCAGTCCTGAGGGATTCATTAGCCTTTTTATTTAAAAAAACAAAACAGAAAAATCTCACATTTTCTTCTGAAATTGTTTCTTGACATAGAATAGAGGCCAAACTCCTGAAACTTGGCGTATCTTGTTTATCACAGTTATACCCAAACCACAGAAAGAACTTGAACAAGTTGAATTATATAGACCTATTTCATTGATTAATGTGGATGCTAAATTATTTACAGGTATAATGGTCAGTGGACTTTCAAAAATTTCACCCAACTATGTCCACCATCACCAAGTCAGATTCTTAAGGCTTTCTCTATTACAAGGATTCAATACAATTTTTTAGAGTTAATCACATCCAGAACCTACTGTTTTCTTGATGATGCTGGGTGCAGTAAAGGCATTTAATGGTTTAAACTGGCAATATATCTTTACAATTCAATGTTCCTTTGGTATTAGTGCATTCTGGGTTGATATGCTTTATAATTTATACTATGAGTCACTGGTCCACGTTTTGGTGAATGGGGAACTCTCTTCGACATTTCCCATTGGTCAGGGCACAGACAGCTTTTCCAGGTCATGTGGCCAGCATGAATAGACAGCTTCTGGTGCAATGGAACACCATGATGGAAGGCAGAGCACACAGAAATGCCATTTACCTTCCCGCCGCAGCAGTACCTATTTATCTAGTCACGCTGGTATGCTTTCAAACTGCTAGGTTGGCAGGAGCTGGGACAAAGTGACAGGAGTTCACCCCATCATGCACATTCAAACTGCTGACCTTATGATCAGCAAGCTCAAGAGGCTCAGTGGTTTAGACCACAGTGCCACCCGTGTCTCCTGGTACACGTGCCTAGCAAGACTATAGAGAAGTGATCATAACACATTCAACCTTTGCTGGCAGAAATGCAATTTACCTGGCTCTCTAGTATGTTGTGAACAGCCCTGAGATCTGCAGATGAGGGGTAGTATACAAATACAAAAATAAATTAACACCACCACCACACATGTGGTGGTTTTGCCCAAAAATCATTCGTTTTTCAGAAAAGAAGTTTTTCAAACAAATAATCAATGATGGGACAATTGCTACAACCAGACCCAAAATTAATCCTATTATCTTACATTTATCGGGGGCAGGGGGAAGACTCACACCTTCTATGAGACATGGTGTCCTTTTATTAACTTTGTTAAGACAACAGAACATGGTTTTCACCCTCTACTGACTCATGGAACCTTATGGAGAGACACTTTCATTTGACTGCCTTGCTTAGACCGTCTAATATCACCATCAGCTCCTATTTTTCTTTCTTTTCTGTACAACTACTAAGCTCTAGTTTCCTTGTATAGGAATGTTTTGTTACTTGAGAATAAGAATCAATTTAAAAATCAGTTCTCATTGTCCTTCAACTCTGCCACACAGAGCATCAGAGGTTCTTCTGCTAGGATGTTTCCATGCACTTCTTTGGTTGTATACAAACAGTAACTTTATCACTTCTAGCACAATGATGATACTCTGGCATGTGTGAATCACCTTCTCTTTGTCATCCTTCTCAGAAATTGGACGCAGTACATTGTCTGTCTTTCCTAGGTATTGTTACTGTATTTGCTTTTCTGTTGAGCATTGTCTTGAATAACATGTGAGTCTGGGAATGTTCAGAAATCCTCCACTTCCCCACTAGGTTCAGAAGCACATCAAGTAGTTACCTTTTCTTGAACCATTTCTTTCCTATAATCCTTAATGATCACAGATGTAGTTTGAGCTGCAGCAGCAAGCTTCCTGGTGCCCTCTAATGACTGACTATGCCTGAAAATGAAGTCACCCAGATGCACAGGTAGAGTTGTATGTTTGAATTTTGTACACTTCAGGTCCTTGAAAAAAGCCTGACTGGAAGCACTGCTGGCTGTAACACCCACAGAATGGGACCATCACAGCTGTCCACAGTGGAATCAAATGAGAAACATTGTCTAGAAGCATTTGCTGGTTACTTCTAGTTCCAGAACAACCTTTGTGGCGACAGTATTATTTTATTTCCTTTGCCGTGAGTGTGCAAGCTTCCCAACGGCACCTTTCTATGGAACCAGAAGACATACTTCACTGCATTCTTCTTACCTCGCTTAACTCACAATCTGTTGGCACGCCTATATCCTTGCCCTCTCCCTCAGTTTCACTCATGGCAAGAGTGATAATTTTATATGAGGTGTTTGACCTTAAGTAGCAATACTCCTTAGGTAGAAGTGACAAGTAAGGTGTTATGGTCCTCACAGAGTAGGCCATTTTGCCATCAGGTTAATCATGTGTGCTATATCACTCCTGATGTTGTAATAGGGCAAATTTGGCAATCCCTTATTTTCAATCAAAATCTTAGTACACTCATTCAGGTACTTTTTATTATTATTTTCACTGGGGGAGGAACAGCACCTAGGCATTCTGTTGTGGTGCTCATAACCTAGGTTTAAGATGCCATTTGGCGATTGGCTTATATCTCTGCATTTCTAACATTCTGTGCCTCGCCTCCCCTTTTAGAGAGGCTTTTGGTGAGGTGTTCAAGGGAAGATCAGTTGTGCAAGCTGCCTACCATTCACACAATCCAATATTATTAAATGACCAGCATTCTCTCACTTGCTCTGGATATCTAAAGCCAGAGTCTCAGCTGTGAAAAGACTTTTCCAGTTCAAAACTGGTCTTACTGATATTCATAAGGCCAATCCTCTATTCAAATCCTGATAGATGGAGAGTGTGTTTGAGTGGGAGAAAATATAGCTACACTTTTTTTAATCTACAGACTGGATCTTGATCTTTCTTAATCTGGATTCTGTCAACGAGGGAGACAAAAACTTCACTACTCCTCAAACAGCAGATTACAACAGGGGTGTGATCTGAAATGTCTTGTTCAATTTACAAGTGGGAGTGGTGCCTTTCAAAGCCCCCTGTTGGCCATTGTCACTTTAAACATCTGCACTCCAATGTGAAACTAATTTTCTGTGCCTTTAAGTGTCATCACATCTGCCAATGCTGCACAAAAATAAGGCAACACTATTGCCAGCTCCAGGGCCCAGACTTGCATTTGAGTCAATATCCCAACCCAGAGAATTAGATGCTACAGATTTTGCCAGCCTTCTGACAGTTCAGTATTCCCATTCAACTCTATATCCTTCGTAAGTGTAAGGATACATTACAAGAATTCTTGTAATGTTTCTAACTTCCTAAGTAGAAACTCTACCATCACAGAACAGAAGAGATACTGGAAAACAATAATTGTATCTCCCTTTCTAATTCAATGCTATCAATACCTTCACTACCACTTTGCAACTCTTCCTGCTAACAACAAAAACAGTAACAATTTTATAGCAATTCTATCTGGGGTACACAATACACCAACTACACAATGATCAAATTACAGTGGTCCCTCGACTTACGAATTTAATCCATTCCGAATGGACATTCGTAGGTCGAAAAAAATCGTAAGTCGATTTCCCATAGGAATGCATTGGGAGAAAAATATTCGGAAAAATTCGTAAGTCGGAAAAACTGCATCTAAAATTCGTAAGTCAAGGAAACCGCATCTAAACCGGCAACGGTTTCCATTCGGATGTCGAAAAATTCGTAGCCGTGCGGCCACTTTTTTTCATTCGTAAGTCGAAAAATACGGATGTCAAGTACTTCGTAAGTCGAGGGGCCACTGTAATAAGTTTTCTCGCATTAATTAACTCAAGAGTATCAGGAGTTGAGTGTCATACTATTCCCCCATCAGCCATGAAGTTCACTGGGCAACCTTGGGCCAGTCACTCCCCCTTCACAAGGTTGCTGTTAGGATAAAATGGGGAGAATTATGTGTGCAAACTTGAGCTTCATAGAGGAAAGGTGGGGCAAAAATAGGATAAATAAAAGAAATAAATAAATGTGCTCAGCCAAACCTGAAAAGGGGAAAGTAGAAGATGACAACAGTGGGTGAGGGGTGGAGACCTGACAATATAAACAGGTCAATTATGCAAAAATTTAACTCTCCACTCCAAATAATATTTGGAGTGGGGGGGTCACATAAACAAGTTCTAAAGTTAGGCCTCCTAGTTCTGGTTGGGGGTTGTTTTGCCCAAGCTCATTATTTTCAACAGCAAAATTCAAAACTGGAAGAAAAAAAGAAAATAAATCTTCAGCCCTTTGCTGCAGAAAAGTCAGCAGGGGCTAATAAAGAGAGAGCGCTCATAATGACTGAACACAAAAGATGAATAAAGCATAGAAGGTGCAACAGTCAGCGCTTCAAAAGATGCTGGCTCTTTAGCGTGTGCCTAATTAAAGGTTTTCTGCACTGCTGTGTGCCTGGAGAGTACACACCCCAGGTTAAAGCAGTCACCCCTTCAAATCCAGGTATCAGCCCTTCCCTTCTAGGGGTGGCCAGAGGTCCCTGTCTGTCACAGCCGCTGAAGAGTTGCTTGATCTCTCAGCTCTCTCCCACAACCTTCTGCTTTGTACAAACAAAACACCAGGCCGGCAGGACCTACATCTAACACAGCCTCTTGGGAGGTGGCACACGGCCAATTCCGACTGGATGATTCCAGTTCAGACTGGTTCTGGGAACACAAACAAGGAGGTCCTTGCACAGTCGACACTATTTGGACACAGCAGCTCCCACAGCATACAAGGCTGCTCCTCGCTTATCAGCTGTGGAGACCTGAGGCCTGGTTTGCCCACATTTTTCCGGTCACCTTATCTGAGTGGAGGAAGGTGGAATACCAGTGTTTTTCTTTTAATTTGTTTCACTGTAATTATAATTTTTGCTAAGCCAAACTGGGAACTTGTTAAAAGGTGAGACAGAAATCAAATAAACTCCCTGCAAACATGGCTGATTTGCAAATTCACCTTGACTTAAAGGTAAAGGTAAAAGGACCCCTAAACCGTTAGGTCCACTCGCGGACGACTCTGGGGTTGCGGTGCTCATCTCGCTTTATTGGCCTAAGGAGCCAGCGTACAACTTCCGGATCATGTGGCCAGCATGAGTAAGCCGCTTCTGGCGAACCAGAGCAGCGCACGGAAACGCCGTTTACCTTCCCGCTGGAGCGGTTCCTATTTATCTACTTGCACTTTGACGTGCTTTCGAACTGCTATGTTGGCAGGAGCTGGGACCGAGCAACGGGAGCTTACCCCATCGCAGGGATTCGAACCACCAACCTTCTGATCGGCAAGCCCTAGATTCTGTGGTTTAGACCACAGCGCCACCCGCGTCCCTTGCACCTTGACTTAGACCTGTACAAATTAATTCCATCTTGAGGCTTTGTTTTCATTTGCACCTTGACTTAAAGGTAAAGGGACCCCTGACCATTTGGTCTAGTCGTGTCTGACTCTGGGGTTGCGGCGCTCATCTCACTTTATTGGCCGAGAGCCGGCGTACAGCTTCCAGGTCATGTGGCCAGCATGACAAAGCCGCTTCTGGCGAACCAGAACAGCACATGGAAATGCCGTTTACCTTCCCGCCGGAGCGGTTCCTATTTATCTACTTGCACTTTGACATGCTTTCGAACTGCTAGGTGGGCAGGAGCTGGGACCGAGCAACGGGAACTCACCCCGTCACAGGGATTCGAACTGCCGACCTTCTGATCAGCAAGCCCTAGGCTCTGTGGTTTAACCCACAGCGCCACCTGGGTCCCTTTTGCACCTTGACTTAGACCTGTACAAGTGAAAACAAAGCCTCAAGATGGAATTAATCAACAAATGCTTTTGAATGCAAAGCATCTGAATGAACAATGGTCTTGGGTCCTGTCCTCCTGAAAGATTTTAAGATGAGATCTTCCGACAGGAACAGAACATCCTAACAAGCAGCCTTGAAAAGAAACCCTAAACACAGACACACAAATGAACATGTCTGATAGCTACACTCCACACTGCTGAACAGTAGGGGACAGCTTAAGGCAAGGAATGTTAACAACTCTGGAAGAGACTGAGCAGCTAAGGAGAGCCTTAAAGAGAAAGAGAAAGGCATATCTGACAGGGCAGCTTTTTAAATTACTAGAGAGAAGCTAACACAAGCCACAGTTTACAACCCTGCAACCGAAGCTAGCCAACAGGAGTTTAGTCATTCAGCTTCCGGCTTAAAGTTCTCTTTGTCCTAAAAGAAATACATAAAAATATCATAACAATGTAATATGTAAAAATGAACAGGGCTCTTTCTCTTAAAGAATTGTCTGTATGCATGGAGGGGTGGGGGAAGGGACATCCAATATTAAAATAAGAAAGCAAGGAAGAAACTAGTTATGTTCCTGAATGTTTACACCATTAGCATGGGCATGACAGGCAATAGAAACAATTCAGATCTTTTATACAAGGCTAATCTCTCTCTCTCTCTCTTTCTCTCTCTTTCTCTCTCTCTCTCTCTCTCTCTCTCTCTCTCTCTCTCACACACACACACACACACACACACACACACACACACACACACGGTGGTCATCATACCGTTCCTGCTGAAGTTCTCCACTCAAACTGCTTCTCCAGGAGCAAAAGCACATGGAAAATGGCCTTTGTTGAGCCTAAGTTCTGAAGCAGTTTTCCCCAATTGTCCCCATGAACAGGAAGCACCTAACCCACCCACACTCCACTACATACCATTTTAAGCAAGTGATTCATCCTTAGCTGGCAAATTCCTGAGCAGGAAAGAAAGGAGGGGGTGCCACAGGAGGGAATGGCCAGTATTATGTAATACAATAAAGTTTGCCAATGTCTACTTTCACTCCAGGAGAGGAGGCTCGTAAGCAAGAGACAGCAACCAATCTTTCCAGCCAAGTCTCAGCAAGTCTGAATGTTAAGTCATTGTGGTTTTTCTAGCACCTTTCACTACAGTAATTTTCATCTTCATGTTTCAGGATACATGCAAGTAATCAATTTAAAAAATCCATGACAAGGGTAAGTTTCACCATAGAAGACAAATTCTTTCTAAAGTTCATCTGGTTTAACCAAAGAGTCATAGTCCAATAAACACAGCAACTACATTAGAAAACACAAGAATTAATTCAAGTGGAATTCTCGAAACACATTCAAGATAAAAAGAAGCTCTGTGGTCTCTACAGTAACATTACTTGAAAGCTGGGCTTCACCACAAGTATGTGAGCTTCACAAACCCAATGTGAAATAATCACTGTTTGAAATTCCCCAGGCGCTAGGCACATTCTGCAACTGCTACGGGTCCAATTGCGACCACGTGGAGATCTCTAGATGCCAGGTTGGCCTTTGACATCTCCATCTGACTGGCCCCTCCAGCTTTCTTAAGAAGGTGAGCAGAAGAACTTACAGTATTTATTGCATTTCTATCCCACCTTTTTCTCCAAGGAGTACATGGTTCATCCTCCTCGTCAGTTAATCTACCTCACAGGGTCATTGTAGGGGTTAGGAGGCTGTGAGTGGCCCAAGATCATCCAGTGAGCTTCATGACTGAATGGGGATTTGAACCCTGGTCTCCCAGGTCCCAGTCAGACATTCTAACCAGTACACCACACTGGCTTCCTAGAGTACTTCTGCTATGGGGCAACTATATAAATCAAGCAGGTAAATAAATATAGGGAATATTTCCCTTGAAACTTGTGCTTTTTTATTCTCGATTGTTTTGTTTTCTGTTTGAATGTATTGTAAATGGCTTTGAGATGTTTTTCTTTGAAATATAAAGCAGTATACAAATGAAATTAATAATAATAATAATTTCATTGCAAAAAAAAAAAGGTGATTGTAACCTAGATTTAAGGTGCCATTTGGCAAATAGCTTATATATCTAACGCTGGAAATAATACACTCAACAACACCAATCAGTATTTCAGGCAAGTATGCCAGAGTCAAGTTTGCAAAAACCTTGTACTAGTGGTCAAGCACTAACTAGAATAAGGAAGACAAAATTTAGTTTGATGAAACACTGAAAACACATTTCAGTTTGTGAGATTTTTATAGACACCAATAGAGGATATTGCAGTGTTGGAGCCTTGTTTTGCAAAGTCCTTTGCTGATTGGTAGCTCTGAAAATTAATTTTCTCCAATTATTTACAAGCATCTATAGCACTTTTCCCAAGTACTTGTAATGAACATTTGGACATGGTTCACATAGAACACTTAGGCAAATTATGGCTTTGCGAGGACAAGCAAGTGTGCCGGTGCATACAAGTGTGCCCCACCCTGTCCCATTCCACCCCCGTTCCACCACGTCCAAAAGGAGCCACGCATCAGTGATTGCACATCAACTGGACATGCCTAAAATGACTGTCGCCTGTACACACATGCAATTTGACTGGGAAGGAAGACACAGTCCTTTAAAACCAGTTTCATATGATACACATTCTATTCCAATATTTCTCTCATTCTCCCACAGCTCTTCATTGATAAATAAAAACAAAATAATAAAACCTTTCTATCAAGTCCTTTCTAAGCTTGAAAAAACATTATTTTGACACAGTAATCTATTTAGCTACAGCCACAATTTAAAACCAACACTCCATTCATCTCTCAGGCATCATTACTAAGAGGTTATTCCTTTAAACTAACAAAATTTGCTGGAAAAAACACATGCAGGCAGGGGGTGGGAGAAGAGAAAGCAAGGCAGACAATGACTGATAATTGACACTGGATTCTAAATGGAAGTGGGAAAGCCATATGAAACTAATCACATTAACTTTGTTCCATGAGGTACCATTTAAGTTGACACATTTTGAAATGTAGTACATATAAATGTCAACAACTTCATTCTTAAAACAGGGGCTCAAATGCTGAAGGTACAGGTCTTCGGGGGGCAGGGGGCAGGGAAATAGAGCAGTAAGAAAAGGACACTGCAATATCCCATGGGTAATCCTTGGGAATTCATATCAGGGCCCAGGATGAAAACATGGCAGTAATAAATACGACAGGGGCGTTTACATACCTGTCACTGCTGGTACTGCTACTGCTGCTGATTGAATCACTGCTTGATGATCTGCTCCTAGAGCCGCTGCCACTAGGGGACCTGGTAGGCCTTGACGCTTGGCTCGCCAGCCTCTGAGGAGACTGGGTCCTAGACTGGGATGAATGTGGTGACCGGCTCCTGCTGTGCTGGTAATTCCGCTCTGGCCTCCGGCCTCGTACCTCCCGTGTGAGATCATCCCTGTAGATATCCCTGTGTACCACGCTGGGCAAAGTAAACTGCTCCCGGGCCCGAGGCTCGTAACGGGGGTCATGAGCATCAAAACGGCTCGGGCTGCGACTCCGAGAACTGTAATAGAGTCCATGTTGTAAAGTCCGCTCTCGAGGATCTCTATAGTAATCCTGATCATAATGTCTTGTCCGATCAAATCCTCCTGTCCCCCGTTCATGGTGTCCATAGGCACTATGTTCATAAGCACGCTCCCTGTTATCTGAAGCCCTGCATTTAGGAGGGGGAAAATATTTATGTCAATCAGAGGTGGAGGAGAAGGTCCCAACATCATGCAAACATTTAGTGTGGCATTGGCGATCTTCACAAGTAATATTAATAATAAAAGACTCTAAATGACTATAACGACTATTAAGCAAAACCAATGAGCTTGGTTCTTCCACACAACTCCTCAGTTACATCTAGGTACAGCACAGCTTGGCACTGATTCTGCTTCACTGATTAAACTGGGCTTTCATGACCAGAGTTCTGCATCACAGAACAAACTAATGATCTTCTGGGCCCTGAATGACTTTCACATAGTGTGTTTTTTAAAATAAAAATAAAAATCACCAATTTAAAATATAATTCTTCTAGGAGCACAATGCTCTAGGATTCTAAATAATTACAACTATTCATATTTTTCACTGCTTGGGTATGCTGAAGATCTTTTGCTAAATGTTTGGCTGGCCATGAAAGCCCCTGTGAAAAGCATGAGTCCAGAAAAGGCAAGTTACTGTTAGCATTTTAGTTGCTAAGATTCCTTGGATATAATGTCAAAACAGCTAATGCTCAATACATTGATCCTATTAATTATCCAAGAGGTAGGTACTTTTAAGTGCCACAGACAATGTGGAGACAAAGTCATGCCCACAAAAGGCGTTAAGTCCCCAAAGCAAGATTTCTGTTGATTTACTGGTAAGCTGTGGGCATTTTTGTAAGCAGCTTTGAATCAAAGAAAAGTGGGGTATTAATATTTAAAGAATAAAGCTAATTGCCAGTTTCTATACTCCACATAAATAATCAGCAGTTTGCTCTACTGTGTACTTCAGAGTTAATGAGAACACTGTGCCTGTGACTCAGTTCTATGGCCTAGAACACTGATGAGCATTTTCATAGGATAGTATTTCAAAACAGAAAGCAAAATGACCCAAAAGGCTTCCAATAGTTTAGTACTCTAATTTATTAAAAGTAAAAAGATGGCCCATCTTTAGCGGCATGGCTAATCAAGAAAAATAGTAATTCAACAGGAAATGTTTGTGGATTTAGTAACAAGCCAAAGCCTGAGTTAGTTGCGAAATTTAAAGCCCCATTTTAGGAAGAAGGATTTTAAGCCATCTCCCTTCATTCCAACAGTCTTCTTTGAAAATCAATTCACAGCTACTTCCAAGTTCTAGGCACTCAATCCTCTCCCACCCCCACCCCCACAGTTCCTCCTCTTCTGCTGGGTCCCAGGACAGATCTTCTCAAAAGCCAGGGAACTTTTTGTATTTTGCTTTTGTTTAGTCTTAATAGTGGATTAAAATCTTCCTTGATTATAAATTTCTCTCTCTTCCTACACATGCATCTCAAGCACAGGGCTAGTAATCCCTGAGATGAAGGTGCTTGATGAATCTTAAAAGGCTTTCTTTTCTCTGAATTCCTGCCTCTTGAGCAATTCAGAGTTGTCTTAACAGAAAAGCAAAGCAAAATTCCAAAATGCACAATATACATTTCCAATTATTTGCAGCTACATGCAAATATGGTAGCAAACTGTTTCCAAATGTGTGCACGTGTGTGTGCATGTGTGTCTGTGTGTCTTCCTCCTTAAAAGAAGAAAAACAAGCAGCACTCTGCACCCTATGGAACATTAAGCCAGTGAGAGCTGGTATAATAAAGAAACAGAAGCAATACTCCTAGAGGGTTACTGGTATAGTAAAAGAGCTCCTTATCCATTAGAAGGACACAGAAGACAGACAAAAGAACTAGCAGAGCTGAAAATCTAATGACTACAGCAGTGCTGATTATCTATTAGTACTAATTACTACTGGAGTTAGTGGAAAGAGGGATTGACTTGGGTTAGGAGAGGAGCTAATATACACAGGGCAGGACATACCAACCTTTTCCAAGTGTGGAAACACGACCTATATTCCCAATTAAATCTAGGGAGAGAATTGTGAACATAACTTCCCCAATTTTGGCCCCTCTTATAGGGGTAATCCACCTTCTTAATGGGCAAGGGTGTCAAAATGATATTTTAGATGAGCGAGCAAGAAAAAAAATCTTAGTGACAAACAGGGGGGGAAATCCACTGGAAGCCAGTTGTCCCAGATTGACATGAGGACTCTGTAACCCCCAGACTTCATTCTTCAGGCAGCAAAGCACGTCTTGGTATATCCAACAAAAGAGAGTGACTCCAGCTCTAAGTCTGAATCAAACAGTTGGTAGAAAATACACCAAGATATGAATAGATGAATGCCTCACTGCTGGCTAGCAGACATCCTCTGTCCATCTTTGTAACCATCCAACAAAGTCAATTTTCTCTTTATGTATCCACAAGCTGATTATCAACAGAGTGTCTTTAAAGCTAAAGTGCCTTTTAACTGTACAGTGACAAATGCGCTCTTAACAAAACTAGATAGTAATCCACTCCCCTGGGCCACTGGGATCTTGGCTGTGTACCATCCCACAAATTCGAGGGTCAGTAGCCATTATTCCAGGACCTTAACAGATGGCCTGTAATTTCCAAGATTTAGCAGTGTCCATCTCCTTCACTTTTGCCAATACCATGAGGAACAGTAATCCCAAGATATATGGAAGTGGTGTAGATCCAAAAGTGGAAACATCAAAAGCTGACTTCTGCTGTCTTCACCATACACAATGTATTCCCATGGCTAAAGGTTGTTTGTAGAATCCAAGACGATGAATGAATATCTTTTAAAAAGGCTACTAGAAATTTTTGGAATCAATCCAATTCTATACATAAACTATGCACACCAGAAAAACCCTGGAAAAAACTAGCCATGAAGCTTCTCCAGACTCTGTAGGTTCTACATTCTGAAGATACTCCATACTGGGTTTTGAGGCTTGCAGTAACGAAATAGCTCCATTTGATAATAAGGATACATCCGAGTAAAGCCTTAACGTTATCCAGGAATGAGATTGTTCTAGAAGTTCTAGAAGAATAGCTCCATAATCGAGGATGACCATCGGAAGTCTTCCGTCTTAGGACCAAATATCCAACCAGCTGCAGGAAATATCCTCTACAGATCCACAAGATACCAGCCACTGGGGCAGGAATCACTTCCGTTTCCAAACCCAAAATAGGAAACGCAGATAAATCCCCAAATTTTAAATCCATCTGGGGGCCCTATACAGGAGTTTGTGTTTCTCACCACATCAAATACAAAATACCTGCCTAGTGAAACCTTGGAACTTACCCATCAAGTCTCCGCTCATAGCGTCCTTCCGTGCATGAAGCGATGGTGGTGGGCCATACGTGGCCCCCCCCCCCCCCCCCCCCCCCCCCCCCCCCCCCCCCCCCCCCCCCCCCCCCCCCCCCCCCCCCCCCCCCCCCCCCCCCCCCCCCCCCCCCCCCCCCCCCCCCCCCCCCCCCCCCCCCCCCCCCCCCCCCCCCCCCCCCCCCCCCCCCCCCCCCCCCTCCCCCCCCCCCCCCCCCCCCCCCCCCCCCCCCCCCCCCCCCCCCCCCCCCCCCCCCACCACCCCCCCCCCCACCCCCACCCCACCCCCCCCCCCCCCCCCCCACCCCCCCCCCCCCCCCCCCCCCCCCCCCCCCCCACCCCCCCCCCCACCCCCCCCCCCCCCCCTCCCCCACCACCCCCCCCCACCCCCACCCCCCCCCCCCCCCCCCCCCCCACCCCCCCCCACCCCCCCCCCCCCCCCCCTCCCACCCCCCCCCCCCCCCCCCCCACCCCCCCCCCCCCCCCCCCCCCCCCCCCCCCCCCCCCCCCCCCCCCCACCCCCCCCCCCCCCCCCCCCCCTCCCCCCCCCCCCCCCCCCCCCCCCCCCCCCTCCCCCCCCCCCCCCCCCCCCCCCCCCCCCACCCCCCCCCCCCCCCACCCCCCCCCCCCCCCCCCCCCCCCCCCCCCCCCCCCCCCCCACCCCCCCCCCCCTCCCCCCCCCCCCACCCCCACCCCCCCCCCCCCCCCCCCCCCCCCCCCCCCCACCCCCCCCCACCCCCCCCCCCCCCCCCCACCCCCCCCCCCCCCCCCCACCCCCCCCCCCCCCCCCCCCCCCCCCCCCCCCCCCCCCCCCCCAACCCCCCCCCCCCCCCCCCACCCCCCCCCCCCTCCCCCCCCCCCCCACCACCCCCCCCCCCCCCCCCCCCCCACCCCCCCCACCCCCCTCCCTCCCCCCCCCCCCCCCCCCCCCCCCCCCCCAACCCCACCCCACCCACCTCTACTACGAGATGCTATGGAAACTGTATCATCCAATCCCCGAGCAGCGCTAGGAATGGTTCCCGGTTCATTATAATCCGTCCGAAGGTCTCTATCTCCCATTTTGTTGACAGAGTTGTGTGCCTTCTGGGCACTCTTGATGTCCACAAAATCCACAAAGGCTGCCACGCCACCTTCTGACCCCCTTTTGGGGAGAATTTTGACACTTTCAACACGTCCATATCTAGGAGAGAAAGAAAAATAGTATGTATTAAAGGCTCACACAGACAGAATATGTTGTCAAACCACATCTTAGTTGGCTGAAATTTCCAGCACTGAGGCTGTGATCCTAAGCATATTTATTTTGCAATCCATATGTGACTCCCCTCTATTTTATCTGTCCTTGTAAACAAAGGTTTCTGTTAGATTTGCTTATGATTTTATTGTGTATTTAGTGTCTGTCGATGTTAGGGATGATGTTGCAACAGTGACTCACACAATAAAAGTTTGACTTGCATATTTATTTTGAATTTATTCCTGTTAAACTTTCATTCCAGTAACTGTGCTTCACATCATGGCTTTAGTCTGTTAGAAACAAAGTTTCAAACAAACTGCTTTTTACTCAGCTGCTCCTATCCTTCCCATTGCACTTTATAAGTAAGTAAGTAAACAAACAAACAAACAAACAAATAAAGCTGTGTTACAATATTCAGTTTTGAATACCCCTAAATAATATTTTGTAAAACTGCATTATACTGGAAGAAAGTCTTTTTCATAAAGGTGTGTCACAGCTCCAATATGCTTCAGTTCAACCAGCCTTAAAAGCAACCAGATCAAAGGATTTATTGAATGTGTGTATTTCCAATTATTACAGTTTAGTAATAATATTTATTATTTGCAAGA
This sequence comes from Darevskia armeniaca, assembly GCA_034641395.1. Taxonomy (NCBI): domain Eukaryota; kingdom Metazoa; phylum Chordata; class Lepidosauria; order Squamata; family Lacertidae; genus Darevskia; species Darevskia armeniaca. The sequence goes on from JAWWNF010000204.1 coordinate 843,222, forward strand.
CACTGCTATACAATTTTAAAAAATAGAACAACCAAGTCCTGATTTACAATGCTGTAAATCGCAGCTTCAGCCAGGTTTGAAAGAATATTTGGGAATTCCTAGGAAACAACCAGATAAAACATTTCATATTGCTGGATATCAGCACCACAGTTTGCACACACTAGTCAACCAAGGACGTTTCTGTGTTTTTTGCAATCCCAGTGAGCAGGGAATCTGTTTGACCACTAATTTACAAATGTGGGTTTGAAGCCAATACACAAGTTAGTCCTACTGAAATCAACAGACGTGTCTGCTTTGAGTATGACTAATTTGATACAGCCCCTGGCAATATTTTTAATGTCCCCAAACTAGATAGACAAGATGGAAGTTCTGAAATAATCCAGTTTAATAAACCCACCTGTAAAGACCCCTTTAACTGAATTCCCAGCTCCCTTGAACAAAATAAGTTATTCTGTAAGCATTACAATTCCACAGATGTTCTATAAATGCTCCTTTTTTAAACAGCAAATAAACTAACATGGAGAAAGATGACAAAACAGTGCTATCTCACTAGAAAAAGTGCAAGAACTACCAAAGGTTGTCAGACAACCTTCATGTATCTTTAATTACCCTTTAATTATAGCTGAGGAAAAGAATAATCCAGCTTCCAATTTTGACACACCTGACTCCGTTTTCAAGAGTCCAAATTAGAAGTTGTAGGCCCAAGCAGTGAAAGAACAAGAGTCAAAAACAAAGAAACACAAAAATAAGATCAGAATGCTTTAACAAAAGAAAAGACACAGGCACCACTGACAACAATGTGCCAGCAGCACATTTCCCTCAGTGTCATTCTCTCTCCAGGCTCATAGACACTAGCGAAATCCATAGATTCATCCATGTGTGAGAACTGGCACCACCAACAAAGAAGATCCACAGGAAGGGAAACCTGCTACATCTCTGCCACAGGGAGCAAGGGGACCACTAATGCTCTTCAGTAGAAGCAGAAGCCTGCCACAGAATTTGAGGGTTATTATTTGCTTCAAGTTCTCCAATACTAGCTGGTCTAAGACTCATGGGGTGTAGAAACCTCGTACAGTTGCAAGGGGTAGTAGAGCACGTTCTGTTCAGATGACTCTAAGTGTTTTCAAAAACAACTGAATGGGTGATGTAGGACTCCCAGCCTTGAAATCTCTGCTAGCTACAGGAAGCTCACTGTCTGCATTGGAGAAATCAGCGCAGCCAATCAAAGGAGAGGGGGGAAGGACCACAGCTCCATAGCAGAACACATGCTTTGCATGTAGAAAGTCCCAGGCTCAATGCCTGGAGATTCCAGGAGCGGATGACGGGAAAGGCCTCTGAATCCAAGAGCCCAAAGGGCCACAGCCAGTCAGAGAGCCTAATACTAAGCTAGATGGAAAAATGGTCTGCGCTGGTTTAAGGCACTTTCCTATAACCAGAGGCACAGGCCAAATTTTAAAAATGTGTGGGAAGAAGGAAACCTATGCAGTCAAATTTCTCCATCTACAGTTTTAAAAACCAGGCACAGCTGGAGACGCTATTGCCAGATTACTACCACAGAGATGGCCCTAATTTTTTCAGCCCTAACACAGATTGCACAATACTTGTTCACCCACACCTAAATCTCAGGGCTGTGTCACTATTTGGCACTGCATGTCTTCTCATGCAGCAAGCCACTGGGATGAGTGTGGCAGCTGCTTTTCAAGGAGGAGAGAGTAAAAGTTACACATCCTCACCAAGATACACACAACCCTCAAGACAAAGCAGCTGTGCGAGCAGGCAAGCTTTCAACGCTCTGTGCCCTAGCATCGCCTGAGCCTTTTTAATTGCACATACCTTTTAGTCACCCACCGTGAAGATTAATCCGCCTAGTGATCCAGCCCAGCCCCACCCATTGGCTACTCTCCAAACTGCTCCTGTGGTGGCAGTTCCCGCGGGGAGGGGAGCTGCATTGCTTCATGCTATCTGATCCAGAAGGGAGGGGAGGGAAAAGATCTGCAATGTTGCATCACGGGATCAGTTACTGCAGCAGAACAATGCACGGCAAGGAGAAGAGAGGCTTCTGAAGGGCTGCCGGAGGACAGGCAATGAAGGGAAAGGAGAGCATTTTTCACAGTGGCATTTGCAAGAGCCACACCAAGGAAGGAGAAACAGCAGAGAAAAGCTTTTGTGAGGGTAACCTTCGTTGGGAACGAGAGACAAAAAGGACAGGAGCCATCATGACCTTCACCATGCTGAAAAGAGCCCTTGTGAAAACGCTTCCTCCATCTCTCTTTACTGACTCCAGCCTTTCCAAGAAGCAAACAGATAAAAAACACAGCAAGGGGGGAGAGGGGGGATTTGCTGCATGCTGGCTCTAAAGATCCCCATGAAAACAAAGCTCCTGTTGTTGCTCTTTTTAGCAACCTTCCCCACCTTGCATAATTCATGTTAATCAATAAGTAACTCGCAGCATGTCAGACAAGCTGGTCTCATTGTATGTTTTGCTTTTCAGTGGCTTCTATGAAGCTCTTTCTGCAAGTAGAATCCTCTGGGGGCATGAAGCCCTTTTCTTAGTTCTCTGGAACAAGTGTAAGACCTTTCAGTTGATCTGTTCCTTTAAGGCACCTGAAGGCTCCTGAAGACAGGAGAGCAAAACTGGGTTTCAGGGCCCCTTGTCAATTACCCAACCACAAGGCCGCGCTAAGCCAGTTTTTCTGGGACTTAAACATGATCAGCACATTCACCTTAGACCAGGCTACCACAAAGAAGCCAACAGGACAGCTGTGCTGCCCCCTCTCCTCTTTCTTCCTCCACAATGGATCCTGGGGCAGGTGGTATTTTTCCAGGCTTAATTAAGTAGATTTCTTCATTGTCATCCTTAGGCTACGTGTCACCATGAGACAAGCCTCAGCTGAACTGGGAAATGGGGAGACCTGGGGAAGCTGTCTGCAATAATCCATCATCACACTCCATAGCAACCTAAGTTAATGATGTGCATGTTAGCATTTTTGTTTGTTAACTATAATTAGTAAAACTGATTACAAAAGATTACAACACTGAGGACATTAAATCTGGGGAGGCAGAAGTCTGCAAAGGCCACCAGAAAAAAATAGGACGGCTTAACAAAATAGAAACGGAAAGAGCAAGAGCCAATGTGGGGCTGTTTTCCAAAAATAGGCATTTCATGGTAACAGGGATATGGTGACAGGAAGTTTAAAAGTCAATATCCCACCACTGAATCTGACTTAGTACTCATTCCAAAGACTAACACAATATCTAGATTTCACACATGCATTTTATACAGTCATTATTGGTCAATTTAGTCCTTTTTAAAGTGGTTTGCAAAGCTAGGTTCTCCCAAGCTACTGAAAGCAGAACTAAACTGCTGCTGCTTATTTGCTGGCAACAGATTCCAAGAGCTCAAGGCAGAAATTGGCTTAATTAACAACACTGATTAGGAGAAAACCATATTCACAACTGCTGCAACGTGTGTTTAACCAAAAAGAAAGTGTGTGCTAAACGTGGCGGTTGGGGAGGGGAGATTCCAGAACCTGCCATTCACATTTTTACAAGTCACTCTTCTTTAGACAAACACCAGCTTTGCTCAAATCTATGCGGAATTGGAGGAGGGTGCGTAGACACATGTACAGGTACTATAGGCTCTTGCTAAGCACTATAGGTGTGTTCATATTGCTTGTCTTTATTCATGCAAACACAGCCCAACCAAGTAAGGTCAACAGCACTGCTGACAATGTGAATGCATATATTCTATTCAATTAAAATCTCTATCTCCCCCAACACACGCACTATCCCATGGGCACATAAGCAGGTTAGCAACACACACATTTAAAAAATTGTCCAAATAAATTATAGGTATTGCAGTCCTGGAACACCTACAGATACACTGATTTAATGGCATGCACAGAGCAGGGCAATAATCCTATGTTGCCTGTTACCCTTACCCATTAGTCTGCTTGTATATGACTATAAAAATAGGTAAGGAAGTTGCAAGCACTTTCCTCCATATTTACTGGAGTCCTAGTAATTATCTATGTTAATTTCAGGCAAGCACGGGCAGCTCCATACCATACATTTAAAGCACATGGCTTTCCCCAAGGAATATCAGGAACTGTAGTTTGTTATGGATACAAAGAACTGTAGCTCTGTATGGTGAAAACTACAGAATTCTTTTGAGGAAGTCATGTGCTTTAAATATATGTTGGATCTGTTTTAAATGTTTGGTGTGGATCTGCCCTAGCTCACAAGAAAATTCTATATCACATAAAATCTACACCGTTAAGATGATAAATCCAGAGGAGTTAGGCATGCTGCAGGTCTGCCAGGCAAAGAATAGTTTACAGTACCTACCGTGTTTCCCCTATTTTAAGACACCATCTTATATATATTTTTCCCCTCAAGAAAACGCACTATGGCTTATTTTGAGGGGATGTCTTTTTATTACGTAAGCCCAGCCCCGCCTCTTCCTTGGCGCCCTCCAGAACTGCGCCTATCACTATGGCTTATTTTCGGGGTACGGCTTATATTTCATAATTGCGAAAAAATCCTGCTATGGCTTATTTTACGACTATGTCTTAAAATAGGGGGAAACAGGGTACTTCTTCATTATAAGCTCCATCAAAACATCAAACACTTGTTTCATGTTACAGTTAGTTGCTAAGCAGTTGTTGTCACAGGCATGTTTAGCAAGTGGCTAGTTTTATCACACTGACCGCACTGCGATAAATGCTGAACATATAGCAAAAAGCATTACTGTAAAAGAAATGGCACTTGGCCGTCCTCAGAACTGTTCTCCGGGACAATGTGCATCCCTCTTTCAAAAACTATGCTTAAGTTCAATGCCCTCAACATCCAGGGCATGTTTGATTAACCTAAAAGGGAAGTGTTGCAAAAAAATAATAATGGGCCATTCCATATAGCTCTCCCCCTCTAGCCAGATTAAACACTAGGGATAACTAGCTGGAGGTGGCATGCCTTTGAAAAAACAAGAAAGCCCAGTTCCAAAGAAGTCTTCAGTGGCATTAAATTGAACCGGTTGCAGCTCTAAGCTGCCAGTGGATTTTGGCTTTCACCACAGACACATAAGGAGCACACAGCAGCTCTTCCTGGCATCCACAGAGCTGGGTGGCCAGTGCCAGTTTTCAAGCTGCTGACAGAATTTCAGACTGTGCATCATTCCAGTCTATCCTTGAAAGAATGGCAGATGACAGCTATTTTCAAACGCAGTATACAACCCACCCACCCTCAAGGATCATCAGTGCACCAGTATGGATTTAAAACACACACACACACACACACACACACACACACACACACACACCCCACCTCCCATGAAGCTAAAGAGCACATGCATTTTTTTGCAAAGGGAGGGGAGACAGTGGAGGTTTTTGATTAGTTTGCCAATGCATCAATTCAGGGTGGGAAAAATAATGGTTGGTTGGTTGGTTGGTTGGTTTATACAGCACCTTTATCTTCCAATGATCTCATGGTTCTCCTCCTCTCTACTTCATTCTCACAGCAAACCTGTGAGGCAGGTTAGGCTAAGAGATGGTGAGTGGCCCACGGTCACTCAGTGAGCTTTATGGCTGGGTGGGGATTCAAACCCTGCTCTCCCAGGTCATAGGTGTGCAGATCAAGCACTACAAGAATAAAGGCAAGGGATGAGCCTAGCAATCGTTTTGACACGAGACTTCCTGCAACAGAGAACAAAAGTTCATTTCTGAACATGTCATGGCACCAGTTGGGACTGCATAAGACTTGCACTGGTATAGGGAGAAGCACATGTGGGCACACAGAGTTCTAACTGAGTTTTAGAAATAAAGGCTGGGCCCCTGAACAATAAGGACTGTGTTATGTCCTCCAATTGCTCTTGCAGCAGGCACAAATAGGTCAGAGTCCTGTGTTTTCCCATTGTAACATGAGGCTAAGGAGTCTTACACAAATAGAAAAGAGGTGTTCTGAAAATCAAGAGGGAGGAGCAGGAATCATCAAATGCATCTGCCAAAGACAGCCCAGCTGTCACACAAACCATATCTACCAGAATGTAAGCCATAGCTCACAGTCAGGTTGATGTCACTCAAGTGTCCTAAAGGCCATCTTGGCACAGCCTCATCGGAGATGTCCAGTTCCCAAAGTGAAGAGAATTCCCTAACATGGGGAAAGTTTGCCAAAAGGAGATCACCCCACCTACTGGTTTTAGAGATTCTCTTTTGCTTTCCTTCAAAAATTGTGTTTCTTCAGACTGATGGCGAAACCAAAGACCGTTACCACTTGTGGGGGCTGCACTTGCTCAAGGCTGCTGTCCACAGACCACAATGAAAGTCTCAGGGTACCACAACACATGTAAGAACAGCTGCTGTTGCTTTGAAAAATGTTTCACAAGTGAATCAACTTGCAACCTTATATGGTTGTATTGAACATTATTGAACTAAGAGCAGACCCGTGGAAATTAATGGACATGACCAACTTACTAGGTTTAATTTTCAAATGTTTGATACTCAGCACTTTGCTTTTTAAAAAAAGTTTCCCTTTCTACAAAATATAACATAGCTTGCCACCATTAAGGCAACATACTTCCTCTATCTGTGGTTTGACAGAAGCAAGGCCCCCATGACCTCTGCACAGTGTTCAAAACTCCCATTGTTCTAGGGTGCGTTTTGTGACAGGGAATTTCATTAGGGCAAGCAGTTTCTGTGCTCGGTGCAGTAGTCTGCCTAAGATTTCAGATTAAAACTGCAGAGTGGAAGGAAAGGAGGACCTTTTTCCTGCCTTCCCACTTCCAGCTACTCTATTAGGGGGGTGGACAGGGGAAGGACTAAACCATGTGAAAAATGAACATAATATTTCATATCTCAGTTTCTAACACTGCCTCTGCATAGTTAGTTCTAACTCGGAGCTAGTACCATGGGAGCAATTATGCAGGCGTCAAATTGCAATAACTTCCCATATAAGCCAAGAGATTGGTGGCAGTATGTCAAGGCTAGTCCTGACCCAATACCAGACACTGAGTGCTGTCCTTGAAGGACAAACCAGATTTCCCACAAGCCGAGGCCCTTGGGGATCAGGCAATGTCCCCCAGAATCAGTGTTGAGGATCAAAGGGGAAGGAGGGAGCTCTGCTCACTGTATCTGCTGGCACCAAAAGGTCCAGTTCTGGGCCAGACTGACAACAGAGCATACTCTGTGGACCCAAAGTGAAGGGCATCCTCATGAGCAAGTAATCCCTGAAACTCCTTCACCACCAGTAACTGTAGTTAGGGTGTGGTCTAGGAGGTCTGAGTATACAAAGTCTGCCTCTTGAGCCTCCGAGTTGCTAGTAACTTCCCATATCACTGGTTCCTTGTTTCCAAGCCTCATCTCCCCTCCTTGTTGAGCTGCACTTTGCCTGGACTCCCTGAGGTATTGACCTCGGACTGCTGCCTGGCGTTGCCTCTGCATCATGTTTTGCACCTGAACTGATTCCAGGTGTCTGACCCTGGTTTGTTTGGACTGGACTGCACCTTCAACCTTGTTTTCCTTGGCGAGTATTGCTGTAAGAGGCTTACAGCTCCTGGAACTGGGACCCAAGCTCACTGAAGAACAACACAGTAGGGTGGGGGGGGGAAAAGAGAATGAAATAAATTCATTGCATCAGATTATAAGGAACATATGATCATGTTAGTTTTCCATACCACTTTTTAAGAGCCAAGGCAATATATAGCAAAATATAAACCAACAACCATTAATAAAATAGGGCACCCAGCCTTTAATACACTAGGAGGAATGCCTTAATCTCAAGAACAACTCAATTTTACAAGTGTTGTTTTATTAATGTTTTTTCTATGCATTTATTATTGCAACTCACCATGGAGTCTTACGACAAAGGGTGGAATATTAGTTTTAAAAATAAATTAAAGAAACCTTTCAAGAAGTGCTCTGGGAATGTGTGCGTATAGGTCAGTGGTATGGATGCAGCCCCTGGGGCCTCCCTATCCAGCCCCCAGTGTCCCCTTTTTACCCCCACCACAATTAAGCTTGAAAAAAATCTGTCTAGTGGCTCAAACAGAATGTTTTTTCCAAGAGTAGTTGTTGGGGTTTCTTCTGGGGGGAGGGATGGAGAACTGGGTAATCTTCATGGAGAAAGCAGCTAAAGGAAGGTCAAGCCTCCCAGCTGTTATCTCCAGGAAGATCACATAATTGGGCTCCCATAAAGGCTCAAATGCTTTTTCCAAGCCTAACTGTTAAGCAGGGAGAGTGAATGTGAATGTTGCATGTCTGTGCTCAGTATCTCTACCTACTTTTGTCTTCGCCACATGCCTACTGTTGGCATCCCCCCCCCCCCCCCGCTCAAAGGTTAACCAAGGAAGTATGCAACCTGAGGGGTTCCTCTCCATGATAGGCTGGCGTCTTATCTGTCATACACACTATCCAACAGGGATCTAAGTAAGACCGTCTACAAGTACTAGTCACACTTCCAGTTTCAGGATACAGTTTGATGCACCAAAACATGATGCAACACTAGCTTAACTAGAGGCCACAGTGGGACATACATGCACATATGCCATTAGTAATGACTGGCCTACACCACTGCCCTTCAGTATCTCAAGTAAACAGACACACAACCCTTTCTTTATCTATTCATTTGTAAGATTGAAGCCAACAGATTAATGCATGAAATTAGCAGTCAACTTAGTTTGTCAAGTTTAGTCGCACTGGGTGAGAGTATGACCACCACTCCCCTCCCACGCCAAAAGCACAAAAATCTTTGCGGAATAAGAACATTTACTTCTACAGTTCAAAGACTTCAGGCTTTGAGACAAGGAACCTATGAGCCCATCTTGCAACACAAGTGACCTTTTGTCTAAAGCTTTACTGCATACAACCAACCGCACCAGAGATATTATGAACTCAGCATCATATTTCTTGCCCCTGGAAGAATTTCAGCCTTCCTAGAAATTTTACATCTGGCAGACAAGGAGATAGTTTACAGCTAGAGATTATAATGATTGCCTTCTCTCTCAGCTCATTAAATTACCTCCTTATCAGACATGTCCAGTTTCACAAAAGTCAGCTAAGATTCCTGGAGCTCACTTGGGTTAATTAGAAATTTGTAGAATACAAAAGGCTGAAATCCTAGCACAATTACTAGGAATCAAGTCCCATTTAATGCAGCAGGGCTTGCTTCTGCGTAATCAGTTTTGGGATCAGAATTCAAGGCTGACTTTGGGAAGGTTATGTGCTTCAGTGCGTACCTTTCTCAAATAGCCAAGCCACTTGCAAAACAGGGTGCAGATCACATTGCGGAATGTCAGACATGGTATCGCTTTTATGGTATCATGACTATTTAGAAGCAGGCTCTAGAACAAGAAACAAAGCAGCTATGTGGGAAGTTTAAGGAAAATACAGCCCGAGACGTTTCACCCATTGAAACAAACTTTCTAGAGGTTTGGCTGCTTTGTGGCTTTTATGTGTTTTGAAATGTTATTTATAGAACACTGTCATAGAATGCAAAGAACTGCTCCCCAAAGGAAATTTCAAGGCTGCCCCCACTTTACGGGCATGAGGCTTGCTCAAGGCTATCCAAAAATCCATGGTTGAATCAGACGATGTGAGGCTGCTCCTCCTGTTCAAACACTCATTTCATGTCCAGTGGGCTGGCAGGAAGGAAGCATCCAAGGATTTCTCCGGGGAAACGCACCAGCAGCCTCAAGCTGTTTAACAAGCATGTACGGTAGATCTGAGGAATCCTACACATCATGAAGTGGCAGAGAGCAGAACAGTTCTGTCAGCCATAGCATAGCAATGATCCCACAGCTACCTAGAACCTAGAGCATTCTGCTCCTCTTCCTCCATAAGATAACAATGAGGGTGTGGGTAGAATTCAAAACACAATACCGTAGCATTAAGGCAGCAAACCAAACTTTGCCAGTATCAATTGCAGTTATTCTCATGAGGATTTCTGTCCGTCTTCAGAAGGAAAGCCTACTTTCTCTGCTACATCCTTCCCAATGACTCATTCCCTCTCTGCACCAAATCCTCCTTCTGTCAAGTCACTTGCAAAACAGGGTACGCAACACCACGCAGCTGCATATTTAAAAGGTGGTAGTTTACTTAGGGAGCCATGTACAAGATCCAGATCCAGCTTTCTCAATCCGTATAGCCTTGGAAGCGTGTTTAGGCTTTCATTAGTCATGCAAAGGCAGAACAGTGCACAGAGAGACTAGACAGCTAGCATCCAGCTGTACATACTCCTGTCTGTGGGGGATGAAAATGCCAGAAGGCACGCAGCTTGCGCTGCTCATGTGCATTAGTGCAAAGGTAGACAACATGGTGCCCTCCAAATGTTGTGGACTCCAACTCCCATCAGCCCCCTCGCCCCCCCCTCCGCCAGCACGTCATGGATGATGGGAGCTGTGGTCCAACAGCAACTGGAGGGCAACACACTGGCAGAAAGGAGGAGGGAGCAGCATGCGACTTGAAGTCACCAAAAATAAAATAAAGAATGTACAGGAAAAGGCCTTAAGGAAAAACAGGTCTTAAAGGATACCAAACTGGTGTTTTTCTCCCACAATAAGACTCGGGGCCTAAAAAGGGTAAAATGAAATGGGAAACCTCAAAGGTCACCTTTCATGCATCTTGTGAACGTGAAGCAGCACAAGCTCTTGAGAAGCACTCATTATGTTTGTGACGCCCATCTTTAACTGTCACCATTTTATTAATGGACTAAACACACACATTATCTTATGTACTTTAAACAGAAGTAGTTGAGAGCAAAGGTTCTTATTTTTCTCCTCAAGTTAATCATGGGGAAACGTGGACATTTGGCATTTGTGCAGAGGAAAAATGTTACTATATTTAGCCTCCTTCTCTTTGCAGGCTGCCATGCTTCTGTTTCAGCAGTGGGAAATTGCTTCAGTACTTCAATGACTGAAATGATTTGGATGCATTTATACTAGCGAAACACTTTCAGTTACAACTCCTTGGGCCCCGAACAGAAACCATGAAAGGAAGAGGTACCTTAGCAGTTTCAGATGCCGTTTTAAATACGACGTATAATCTGGATGCACCATCTTAAAGAGACTTAAAAAAAAAGAAAATATCTGTATTTCCAGAATTACATATCACCCCCACCTCCACCATACCTATCACATAGTCTCCTTACCAGCAGTCATGTTTTAGACTGTAAGCTATTTGGGGCAATAGACCTGTTTTTCCTTCTAAAACTCTGTAAACTGCTGTGTACACAAAGGGCACTGTATGAATAATAAAATAGTATCATTGACACAAACAAAACCTCAGGGACGTTTTCCCAAAAAGGATCACAAGCACTGTCAAAATTACGGGTAAAACATTATTTGGATATTATGGTAACAGCCCCCAAATATACAAAAACACAAATTTACACAAACTAATAAAAATGATATGTATCCAAATTCATTTTACAGAATTCAAAAGCTTACAACTTTATGACATTTTGCTTGGTCCTAATAAAGGCATTATGGAAAAGGAAGTTTACTTGAGACTTCCAAGCCTCTCTCCTCAATTCCCTTTATAAGGTTTTAGAGTTAGGAGTCCCATTCAGAAACACTTAATTTTTTTCCTCTTTAACAAGTCATTCCTAAATATACTTTTTTTTAGAGTACTTTTTTTTTTAACCCTGGAATGAACAACTTGAATGTATTTTCTTCTGAAATGAGAATGTATCACCAGTACCAACTAGAATGACTACATTTCACACTGGTGTGCTGCTAACCTTTTTTTTACCTTTTGCTGCTAATAGAGGCTAGTATTTGGCTATGCCTGCCATTTATGTCCGGCAATACATCAGGTAGTTTTTTTTGCCTCTGCAGCTAAAAGATGATAATTACTGCTTGCCCAGACTCTGCATATTCTTTGTCCTATTTTCAGACTGGGGGGATGGGTGGGAACTTTGCACAGCCCAGCTAAATCCAAAAAGGCTCTTTTCCCTCTGAACTAAAAGAGGTCCTCTCCGGTAATTAAACCTTACTCATTCTATAGGCAACCACTATCAGCAGCCTTTCAAATATATATGCACAACACAGCTATCCTCCAGCACACTGATCCTTAACTGGCAGGTCAGGACTCACTAGTGGGTCGCAGCCTGATCCAAGGTGGGTCATAAAAGGAGCACTACCATCATGCAAATTATGGTAAAAGGACACTAAATGGGTCTCCAATTGCATGTTTGGGTTAAAAGTGGGTCCTGGGCCTGAAAGGGTTGACAATACCTGCACAAGACAGCAAGGCAGTTATTGTGCAACTGGGCTCTGCCCTTCCCCCACACAAGCCAGGGACATACAAAGGAAGGGCTGCTCTATTGTCAGTGTACAGTACTCACAATGGCCTCCTCCTGCCAACCGAAACTCAATTCAACAGATATCTGATAGTGAAAGGATTCAGTAATCCAAGTAGCTAGAAGCATATGGAAAACACTTTTGCATATTTGGCCATATCAATTCTGGAATGTGCACCTCAGTATTTACCAGCTCCCACCCACCCCCAATTCCAAAAGCAACAGCCAAATAAATCTGATTCTGAAATCTAAACACATGCACACACTGAATTTCAAGACCTATATTTAAACTGATGGCACATTCAGAAAAATGAAAGAAAGAGCCACTTAATTCAGATCCTTCCATTTTTCTGAACCATCACTAAGCAACAGCACCATGGCAACTTTGTCCAGCATTAAAAATACTCTGTGAAAACAGGGTGAAGACGACACTGAAAAATCAGATTTAATTCTCACTGGAGTAATCCTTTGGCAATCTTGGTGCATAAACCCATCGTGTCTTTTTTTTAAAATCACCACTCCAAAATCTAATCTATCACTACCCTGCAACAAGCATTATTAAAAAAAAAACCAAACAGATCTAGTTGTACACATCAATTTAAGCTCTGGTTATCTGTATTTCCAGTGTAAGGCATAATAAATAATAGGGCAACTGACCAGTTCTTAATGGGAAATAAGACAGCTGCTTCAGTTTTATGTAACAGCTACCAGGATCTGACTGGCTGGATTATGCCCCTCTTATACCTAGATTTTAATTCATTCAGATTAATTTCTTAATCCTTTGTCTGCCATTCTGTGTTTCATGCCACTTGGCACAAGGTTATTCTTACAGATTTGGCTCTTTACAAAACCTGGGAAGACGGTTTGCAAGGAGGGGATGTCCCTCGTGACCACAAATGCTGCAGCAGCAACTGCTCTTTTCTGTGAAATATTTTCCCTCTGCATGTTTTGGAGGAAGCTCCGCAGCTCAGGCAACTGTAACAAGGGAGCTGGAGAAATTCTCTCCTTACGCTGCTCTCCTAGCACTCCCCCACCTCCCTGTGTGCAGCCCGAGATCAGCTCTGTTCTTCCCTACATAAACTGGGCCGCCATTTTAGAAAGGCATTCACACCAGCCAAAGCACTGCACCAGTCACCACTTCAGAAAGGGAGTCCTTTCCCTGAACCTTTCCTCCCTCCCAACCTATGGAAGATGGACAGGGGAATAAAGCAGGAAAATGTCTCTAAAAACAGGCAGCGCTGCTAAAGAAAAAGTCAAGCTACACGCTGCTGGTCACAGCAAATGCTGCAACACACAGTTTGCCTGGATGTGTCTCTTCCTCTCTCAGCCACAGAAACCAACACTAAGAAACAAGCAACGCATAGGGAAACCAAGCAGAAATAAAAGGAACCATTGTTCCCATGCATGTTGCATTTTGCATAGAGGAGCACTGTTAAAACCTTTCCCCTCCCTCACCCCCAACACAAAAACAAATGAAAAATTAATGACTGAAGCAAGAACAAATACCAATTTATCGGACATAACACTACTGGTCTTCCTCCCCACACCCAAAACTGCAATACTGGGGAGGAGGGAGATAAATGATCTGCTTTAGAAGTTGCAAAATGAGTTAACTTTGACAAATTCGGAATATACGTAAAACACTGATGAACAAGTAAAGGCCAAGTAACTAGAGAGCTTCCCTTTAATAAAGCAGGGCAGAGTTCTACTCTCCTTTCTCCCCCTGCTTCACCAGCCAAGCTTGTTCCCCATGAGGTAGCGACCAAGTCTATTTTTCCCATGGTGACTCATTAGGTTCACTCCATAATTTTCCTACTCTAAACATTAGCAAGAAAATTGCAAGGAAATTTACAAGCCCTTTCATAGTCTCAAACTGGAAACTATTTTAGCTCACCAAAACACTTGTCTAGAATTTTACCTATCAGTTTCCTTCCACAATGCCATTAACAGGCTTACTCTGTAACAGCAGAAGTGAGTTGCGAACATGGTGCTTACTCCTGCAATCATACATCACCTAGGATCCATCCACTACTAAGAGGGCTTACAAAAATCTCTCTCCCTCTCTCTCTCTCTCTCTCTCACACACACACACACACACACATACATGTTGGCGCTATTAAGTTAATAATTATTAAGCCAAATATGACCTGTTGCTAGATGAATAAGAGGCAAGGAAATATTATTTTTGTTTGACTGGGTCTAAGGTAGCAAGAAAGATATCAAAAGTAACAATACCAATCTGGTCTTCAGATTTAGCCATGGCAGAAAACTGTTCCATCGCAAAGGAAACCAAAGAAAGTTGGGTTCAAGGAAGATTTCAGCTTCTATTCCCTCAAAGTTGTGCTTGAATTGCCGGGTCCCAAACATTTCATTCATAAATTGTTTCAAGAAGCAAGCAAGCAAAATCAATAAATAAATAAACAGATCAGACTGACACTTGTGCACCCCTGAAAACAGCAACAGTTTATCCATGTTGTGTTTATGATACACTGCAAAGCCAAAAAAAAAACAAGAAACAAAAACTCTCAGTTCCATCAGTGGATAGTGCTGGCACAAAAATATGGAAAATAAAAAAATAAAGTAAAGTAGCAGGCCTCTTCAGGTAAAAGTTGTTTTCATTCCAGGGTGCCCTTAGAAAAATCCAATCCACAATGCTCATGGCACTTGGCAGTATCCTTCTTCCTCAGACTCTTGAGTTTCTTTTCTGAAGTTCCTTCCTTTAGTGTGTCAAAGATTCCAAGTGCAGGAGGGGATCCTTAATCCCAGCCCCCTTGAACTTCCTTCTCTCTTGGATCCAAGGTATTCCAATTCTACCAGATCCGTAGGGGAAAGCAAAAGCAGCAGCTGCTATAATACTCAAGACAGGTTTTCCCAGGCACATCTGCCTTCTGTGGCTTGGCCTGTGAAAGGGCTCTCTCATCAGACACTCAATTCCAGGTCCAATCTTAGGTTTTCCCTTCCACATGGACAACCATGAAACTCCCTTCCCTTCCTAACACATCCTGATTTATATCCATGCCTCCACAGGCGCCCCCTCCCAAACTAAGGGTATTTGATCTCTCTCCCCCTCCCACCTTCTCTTCTGCTTTCACACAACTCCAAGAGGAAAAGGTGCTCCTGGAAGTGGCACCTTATGTATGTGTTGTGGGATGAGAGTAGTCACCTTCCTCATTCTTCTCTTGACATCTTGAAGATTCCTCATAGCTGCCATGTCCCTGGGGATGGTACTCCTTCCCTCATTTTGCTAACCTCTCTCCCTCCATGAGGTGAAATGGCAGATTCAGCTACCCTACTCTTCCTCCCACCCCACCCCCAGTTGTTTGCTTATGCTCTCCTGAAACCAACAACCCTTCATTATCTGGAGGAGTCGCTGTTCCCTGCCTTCACCTCCCAAAGCGCTCTCAGATGCAACTGCCCTTGCTATATAACTTAGGTCTTGCCTCAGTTTCCTATCCCCCCCCCCACTTCCTTAAGTCTGGAATTCCCTTCTTCCACTTTTATCTAGGGGCTGAGCTCATAGTCTAGACTCTTCCCCTCACTCAGCCTCTCTTGCCTTTCAAACCTTAAGGGTTTTTCTTTCCCACCAGTGCGTCTCTCTTCCCCTATTTATACAGAGAACTCGGGGGGGGGTGTTCGTCTAATATATAGATAGATATAGATATATATATATATATTGACTCGTGGTTGTAAACCCACCCACCTCTCTCTCCCTACCTGCCTACCTAGGTAAACCCATCGGGAGAGCTTATCTTCAGCTAGGCAGGATGTAACTAAATTTAATGTAAACCGCCCTGTGGCCTTCGGATGAAGGGCAGTATATAAATGTAACAAATAAATAAAATAAACTCTTCCTCTCCCCCGTTGGTCGAAGTGATTGTGGGGGAGCGGGAAGATCCCTACACGCACCTTTTCCTCCTACGTTGGACTGAAGCGGGGAACCACTTCCCCCCTCCTTTTGCCTCCCCCACCCCTCTTCTATTTACCCCATGCTCTCCCCCCTGCCCTTTCTGGGATGTCCTTCTGACTCCACCACCAGCCCCTCCCTCCCTCTCCCTCTCCCTCTCTCCTCCACTCACCGCTTGAAGTGCTCGATGATCTTCTCCTCGCGGACGTTCTCCGGCAAGTTGCCCACCCAGAGGTGCCTGGTCTCCCGGACCATGCTGCTGCCAGGCGATGGGGGCTCCTCCGCGGCGGGCGTTGCTCTCGCCGCCGCCCTCCGCTCGGCTCGCTTCAGCACCGCGAGCGGGGGAAGAAGCAGAAGCAGCTGCAGCCTCCTCTTCTTCCCGCCGCCGCCGCCGCTCTTCGCCGCCGCCGCACTCGGCCTGTGCCTGCCGCCGCCGCCGCTGCTCCTCTTTCGCCGCCGCCGCCGCCTCCTCCCTCCGCGGCGCCGGTGGGGGGCACCATCCCACCGGGCCCTCCCGACACCAGCCGCCTCCTGCTGCTGCTGCTTCTCCTCGCGGCTGTCGCTGGTGGTGGTGGGACCGCCGCCGCCGCCGCCGCCGCTCCTCCTCCTCCCTCCGCGGCGCTTCTTCCCAATTTCTCCTCAGTAGCAGCAGCAGCAGCAGCAGCAGCAGCCCCCGCGGCGTCCCCCGCTCGCTCCGTTCACTCGCTTGCTCGCTGTCTCACCCCCCCGCCAACCTCCGCGCGCGCGCATGCGCCCTCGGCCGCCGGCCGCCACCAACCCGGGTCCTCGCGCTTCAAGGCTCGCTCCTCATTGGGCGGCCGGGCGCGCGGCGAACGTGCGTGTGCGTGTGTAAGGAAGAGGGGAAAAAAGGGGCTTGTGTGAGAGATGGGGGAGAAAAGAGGAGGAGGAAGCGCGCGCATGCGCTCTCGTGTACGTGCAAGGAGGAGGGGCCCCGTGCGCTGCGAGCTCTCGGGAGGCTGGGAAGGAGTAGGTAGGTTGGGGTGGGGGAGGGGTGAGAGAATCCCGCTGTCCCCAATACGCCTTCTCCGCGGGAAGCGCGCAGGCGCACAACGTTCGCCCTCCCCGCTTCGCTCGCGGTCTCAGGCTCTCAGGCTGTTGCGCAGGCGCCCTCGAGGCAGGGGCGCCGGTGTTGTCTTCCCCTCCGAGAGCCTCAGTGAGAAGTAGAAGGACCTCAAGGGAGGAGGAAGGCTGGGCATTTCTCCCTTTGCTGCTCGCCTGCGCCATCAGTAAGGGTCACAGAATACGCTAGGCACGGCACGGCACGGCACTCCCTCGCATTGATATAATGTCGCATCATGTGGAAATAACTATTTCCACCATTCAAGTCGCTTGAGTTATTTGTTGGTTCCCAAAACTCAAATCCTAGCTCCTGGAAGCGGAAACCTAAGAGGAAAATGGCGCAGGAGGTCTGTCCCACCACCGCAGACCACCTTTAATTGGGCATTTCCTTCGTTTTGGTGCCACTTCCGTGGCAAAAGCTGAGCTGTGAAGACTTCGCCAGCCAATGCCAAGACTGATGTGTAATGTGAACAGTTACACATATATGAAATCCATGGTGCTGCAATAGGTTTCCAATTATTTTTTTATACCATAGAGTAAGAAGAAAATCTGTTGTTTATCTGTGTTTCGGACTGTAGGCTCCTTGGGAACAGGGACTTGTCATGCCTGTTATTTGCATAAAGTATTGTGCATATTGATAGTGCCATGTAAGTAATAGGATGGGTCCCGAAATTTCGTGGGATCTAAATTGGTGATGCCTATAAGCAATTGGCCTAATCCAAGACAGATTAACACTGGATCTCATTCTTTTTATAGATTTGTATACTTTTCCATATCTGCTTATATTTGTTTTAGTTGTTTTATATATAAATATGATTTATGTTGTTTTTTAAAAAAATATTATAATAATACAAGTACTTATAAACACTTGCCCTGCAACCATGCCCACATCACCTCCATACAAATAAAGTTTGCTCTTTTTCTGTTTTTTTAATATGTAACATTATGGAGATTAACAGCATAAGCCTATGCATCTACTCTCAATAAACTCCTGGAGAAGCTTATCCCTTAAGGCTGCAATCCTAAACACACTTGCTTGGGAATTAGGTCTTGCTGAAATGATGCCGCCTCTGAGTAATTATGCATAGGACTGCCATGTTCATCAATTAATTAAAAACTCTGCCCTCAGTTTATGTGTGGCAATGAGGCCCAGGCAGCGCTCCTCTGCATGAACCCCAGAACCCTTTGTGACACAGAGGGATTATTTGGTGGAAAAAATTCACATGGGAGGTTTCCCATAAAGGCTGGGAAAGCACAACACAAGAACAATGGCTGCTGCGTAAAATGCCACATTTTAACAGAGATTGGTGTGAGCTGTATGTTGCCCACTAGAGACTTCCCAACCTACAAAGAGTTTTCCCACATTCAAAAAACAATATATGTAACCAACAAGACAAACACGGAGGAGATCCGTCTCTCCTGGTGTTCAATTCCAGCAATTTGGGATGAGCAATACCTTGAGAATTAGGTTAGATTTACTGATCAGCTTGGTTATCCTAATTCAAAGGTTCTTAATTGTTTTCATAATTGCTCATTATGAATGAACCACTGGGATAGGAATTCCTTCGTGCAGAAGGTCTATTCCCCTCCATCCATTATTTTTTTAAAGAGAAGGAAGATTCCTCTCTAGACCATGAAAACTTATGGCATAATACATTTGCTGGTCCTTAAGGGGCCAGAAGAGTCTGTGTTTTTGCTGGAACAGATAGGAACACAACCACCCCTCTGGAAAACATAACCTTGCTCTCCATTCATACATACATACGTACATACATACATACATACATAGATAGATACCGTAGGTAGATAGATAGATAGATAATTGGGTCTGTATAGCGAACAAATTAACTGCTGACATTTTTATAAAAGAGAGACCAAAAATCAGTAAAGATTAAGCAATAACTCTACTGTCTGCAGCGAATGAGTATTAAATTAATAGATGCACAGAAAGTTGCTATATTCTTACAAGTGATAATGAAGTGCCTCTGAATATGTACCAAGTGTGTTTCCCTTACTCATTAGTAACCATGATTCCACCCATTTGGGGGATTAGAGAGATAGGCTTTGAGGTCAGAGGTGCAGCTTGACTGCAGATATAAGCCCCAACACTTATTGGTGTGGAAATTAAGCCCCAACAGCTACTTTGGGTATAGCAGGTTTTGAAGTTTGCCACAAAGGCAACCTTCCTCCACTTGTTAATGTTTCTTTTCAGCTGCTATTGCTGGGATGAGAAAAGTTAATTAGGATACCTCAATGGTGGTCATTAATGGGCTTGGATTGCAGCATCACCATTGAGTTGCAAGCCAGATGGGAACCCAACCCGCTGTTCCCTGCTGAACAAAGGCAGAGGGGAGGAAGGGGGGGAGAGAGATGGCATTCCCAGCCACATCCTCCCCCTCCTCTTGCCTGGGGGTATAATTAGCAGAGGCACCCCAGGTGGCAGAAGGATGCCCCACGGCACTGACACGAAACCTGCTCCACAGCTGCTTAATCACAGGGGCATGTTAAATGTACCAGAAGGCAAGGAAACGGTTCAGAGCATGGTTTTTCATGGGAGGCTTACCAAACCTCTCCAACCTGCCCTCCCAGGTTCTCCCTTCCTTCCCCTTCCCATTATCCATCCAGAGTCCTCTGGCCAGTAACTGCTGGTATTAGGGCAACTCACAAGGAAACATGGCATCCTGGATTCTGGCTAACAGGCCAAAGGTGGATTGGATCCCATTAAATTAGGGAGCCAGGTACTGTCAGATGCTAGTCGATTATTAAACAATTGTGGAATGTCTTCCAGCTCTTAACTCAGTAATAGGGAGAGAGAGTAGTTAAGCACAACAGGAGAAATAAGGACTCTTGTGAACCCAGTCACCTACCCAAGGGGAGGCAGGGAGGGGCAGCTGCCCCCCCTAAATAAATAGAAATCAATACAGAGCCAACTGAGGTTCTGGCCCCACTAACAAAAGGTCTGCCCCTCCAACAAAAATCCCGGCTACGCCCATACATCTGCCTGCCACAACTCTGGATGTGTTTCTGTTCTCAGCTCCCTGCATCAGCCTATGCTGATAATTCTGCAGTTCAGAAAGTTTAAATAATAACAACACCTGGAACCAAATGACCTTTTCTGGAGCACAGACTATGATCACAAACCCTCCAACATTCCTCAGATGAAAATAGGGACATTTCTCACTCCCCCTCAACTGACCCCCCTTGACCACCTATTTTTTGTGGCCCTCATCACCTGCGAAGTATTTCCTATTAAAAAAAAAAAGACAAGTGTCACCACCACTACACCAGTGGGACACAGCACACGTGCTCTCCACCATCCTAAGAAAACCCCTTAATCCTGATTTTAGTTTATTCTTTGGTAGATTTACAAAAATAAATAAATTTTACAAAGGGGCCAGATTAGACGCGGACACACAAAGCATTTTTTTAAATCAAGACTCCTTGCACTCCACTCCCTGTTTCTTCCCACCCAGGTGGTCCTGCCCTCTGCCTGCCCCTCAGAGCTGGTGTGTCACTCGGGTCTGGATGCCTGGCACCATCCTTGTCAGTCCCTAGGAACTTCTTAGTTTACCCAGGCATTTTGTAACTCAGTTGCCTGTCACAGTGCTGCTCCTCTTTTAGTGGGATGGGTAGGACTTGACCTTATTTGACATCTGAAGGCACCCCTGTTTGGGGAGGTTTTTAATGTTTGATGTTTTATCACTTTATTATTATTATTATTAATATTCTGTTGGGAGCTGCCCAGAGTGGCTGGGGAAACCTGGCCAGATGGGCGGGGTATAAATAAATTATTATTATCACTATTATTATTATATTTTACTGCGTGAGCATTTTATGTATTTTGTATTGTTCCTCTTTACCTCCTTTTCCAGTTTTGCACTGATTGTATTTGTTGTATTTTATCCTGGCAAGCTGCTTTGAGATTTTTATTTTATTTTGTATAATATGACTGATAAATGTAAATAATAATAGAATTAAAACTCAACTTCTGCACTCTACTGTAGCACTACAGAAGACAAAGGAAAGGTTAACAAGGAGCCATTCCCAGATATAGCCATGTTGATGAGGCTGCCCAAGAGAAAGACATTTTAACTTCACTTTCCTTGAGACATTGTTTGGCAACATCTGCAGGTGGGGAAAGTAACACCACTCTTTAAATGTGTGTGTGTGTGTGTGTGTGTGTGTGTGTGTGTGTGTGTGTGTGGTGATTGGAGTTTGACATGCTGGCCATAGTACCGGTACTTGCATTCAGGTGGGATTTCTGAGCCTGGGGAATTTAGGACTGATATGCCCAGGACTGTTTCCCATTCTGTTTCAGATGTGGAATCATTTGGCTTTCACAAATGCTTATGTAAGAACTCCGACACTTGCTCTCTTTTTTCTCTATGGAGAAGCTGGCAGAAAATCACTGTGACAGCAGAGAAAACTTAATTGAATTTTGTGGACATGAACCTTTATAAGCAACAGTCTAGTCCACTGGATGCAGAAGGGGAAAAGGCAACACTCTTGACAACTTTGTACTGAATTTCCCACTGCTCAGGAAACGGAATAATCCCATAAGCTCACCAAAGGCTTACGTTAAAGCTGTATCAATTGTAAATAAGACATAGCCCCTAATTTCTTCCCCCATACTCGAAAACATTTTTTAAAAAATAAGTTTGAAGTCCATGCTGCTGAAGGCAAAATATTAAATTAATCCAGAACGGATGAGGTTGGGCAATGTAAATTACCAGTAGGTGTCCCCTTTGTGTTTTGGTGGTTTGAAATCCAGAGGGAGAAGAATGCACACTTTAAATAAACAAAGCACAACATATATTGCAATAAATCTGGCTCATAGCTCTGGGGCTTGCTTTGGAATTTAGGCAAGGATCTCACCGTCTAGTGAATGCCAACCCATCCAGAGCTGAAGTCTCTTTTCTCCCAAGCTGCCAGGGATGTGTTTTCAAAGTCTCACTTACTACCCACCAAGAAAAGGGGTTGGGATGCATTTGCCAAGTTTGCCGAGGGGTTAAATTCAAGAGAAAAAGGCTTGATCTCTGATGCCTGGAAGCAGTGGAGGGGTGCTGAGGCAACCGTGGTGCCTCCTGTTCCTGTGCCCCAAGTAAATATAGGGCTGCCCATTCAAAACACAGCCTGGCCTGCTCTTAAGGCTTTATTATAATCTGCAGAAATCTGCAGTCATGAAGATGAATGCTGTTATTTATGCCAATGTGTAAATAAACAACACATGATTTAGTTTTCCCCCGCTCCACAAAGGCACTCATGGTATCCATATCTATGTGTCCCTTTTATCCTCAGGACAATTCTGCAGGGTGGCTTAGGATGAGAGTGGGACCAGCCATCCAGATCACCCATCAAGTGGTTATTTGAACCCGAGTCTTCCAAGTTTGCCACCACTGCCCTAGTATGTCTGCACATCAAGAGAACAATCTGACCATATGGCCAGGAAACAGGTAGGGAAGTCTCAGTCCCAGCTGCAGTGCCAGAGAATCACCCCTTCCAGATAAATGACCATTGTTGCTTATCTGAAGATGTGTTTCACATATCAATTATAACTGAAAATGTAAGCTGGAATTTAAAGTACAGCTGCAATCCTAAGTATGCTTACTTGACAGTTAACTCCATCAACACCAATACAACTTACTTCAGAGAACATTATGTTTAGGATTAGGAAGGAAGCAACGGGAAATGCACTGAAAGAGAAATCTAACATGTGGGGTGATGTGGGTCCCATTCCCAAACACACTTTCCTTGTGTCTCCCCACTCCATTGTTTTTCCCCCCCCTGACAAGTCTGTTACAAAGTAATCCCCAATTCCCATAAGTGCAACATTAATAAAAGAAAAGAAAAGCCTTATATCACCAACAGTCCGTCCTATAATTAAAAATTAAAGTATGTCCTGAGTTTTGTGCAGCTTGGCAAAGGTGTAAAGGAAGAGGGGGAGGTCCTCAAGAATATATACAGTACTTGGAAACAGCAGCTTGCTACAAGGGTGGGCTGGAAGAAACAGGAGGGTTTTCTCCGCCGCCCGCTCCTCTCCCATGTCTCATTACTCCTGGGCTGCTGAAATGCTACTGAGCCTGTGATTATTTTTTTTAACAGCCTAACAACTACCCTTTCTTTTTCTCTGCTTCCTTCTCCCCGTCCTTCCTCTCCCCTGCACTGCAGCCAACCACGCCTACACCACAATGCGGCAAAAGGGCCGCCTCTGCAGTGGGTGAGCCTCCCGCCCCATACATTCCCTCCCCACTGTTCTGTTTCCCCTGTTCCCTCCCCCTGAGAGGCCACAAAGGGCAGGGCAGCCTTGCATGCAAAAGAGAAAAAAGGGTGTTGCTGGCAGTGGGGGTAGGACGGCAGCCCTCCTGTGCTTTCTGAGCAGCACTTCCCACTTTAGAAACTTCTGGAACCAGGCAGCCAATCTAGGGAGAGGAGGAAGGCAGGAGCCCCCTGGTTGATGCTCCTAGAGGCGGCAAGCCAAGAGTACCAGGCAAATGCATAAGATACTCGCGCTTTCTCTCTGGGCTCAGCAGTGCCCACAACCACCACGATGCCTCCTCTTCCTCTTCCTCCTCCTCCACATTTCATGATTATTGCAAAACAAAAGCAAAAACAAAGCACACCACGCCAGTTTGGAGGAATGCCTGGCACACTAGCAATGGTGGATTTCAGAGGAGCCTCTTGGAAAACAATAGCCTGCCATTAAAACAAACAAACAAAAAAAGGCTGCACGTTTCAATCCTTTTGAGGGTTTGTCTGCTATGGAATATATATCTCATTCCTTTGCAACTCCAGGGAGTGATTTCTTCTTTTCTCTTTTTTTATTTTTATTTTTTTTTTAATAAAACCTGCCTCTTTCCTTAGGACAAGCCTGCATCTCAGTGGATTAAACCTGAAAAATAAAAGCCAAATCATTCCTGGATTATGATGATGATTTTTTTTTTAATTAAAAGGGTTGTGTCTGTCTTTTCGGTATTTTTATTTTTAATTTTTTGGATGGGGGTTTTGCCTCCCCGGCTTTGCCTTTCTTTTAGGATACATTGTAGTTTAAATGCGAACGGAGCGATACAAAGGTAATACGATCCAGCAAGTGTAACGTATGTGAGCTGAAATAGACAGTATTTTAAGGAAGAGGGATTTAGTTTAGTTTTTTTTTTGTTTCAAGGGTGTGTGTTTGTGCGCGTGTGTCCATTTTTAAACGGTTTTTATTCGTAGGGAAGTACTGTAGTGGGTCTGCATTGAATAATAATTTAAAAAAACACAATTAAGATTTTAAGTTTATCCAAGTGTTTTTTTAATAGCAACATTGTGTCAGGGAAAGGGGTTGGCGTGGGTGGGAAACAGCATGTTTGTTTTGAGTTTTAAAAAGGGCTGAATCTGATCACTTTCGCGGTGACTTAATAAATCCCGAGAAGATCTCGTGTTGGCTAAAAATATAGGCATTGTTTGTGCAAAGACTCAGAGATGTAAACTAGTAATGAAACGGGGGAGGTTAGAATGAACTAGACTTATTATTTCAGCAGAAAAAAATGAGCCATTTTTTTTGGTTAGGGAACCAATTCCAGCCGGAAAGATTTCGATGTTAATGTTGCAGAGACGGTGTGTGCTTTTAAACCGAATCAAGAAGTTACAGAGGGGTGTATTCGGACATGGTGTGGCAGAAACGCAGCCGAAAAAGCGGGGTTGAAAACGAAGGTGGTAAAACTGAATGTGTGGTAAAAGGGTTGTGGGGACGACGACCAGTTAACAACGTTGAGTAAAGCACGGTGGCTATTTTCAACAATGAACAGAACAAAAGTACAACGCTTCCCTTGCAACCCATGCTGGATCGCAGTGGGTAATATGGGGCCTCCATTAAAACACGTATATAAGTATACATGAAGGGGGGGAGTAGCTGTGCGAATTAAAAATTCGGCAGCATTGCTCCATTTCAGACGGAGGCAGCGGCCCTTTTATTCGAAATAACTGGAAACGGAAGAAGCGTTTTCCCTTCCCATGTTTTGGGCTTGTTTTTTTTTTTTTTTTTTTACAAACAAACAAGCCCGCAGTGCAGCTTTTCCTGCCTTCCTTCCTCACCGCCCCCCCCCGCCTCCACCTTCTCTTAATTCTTCGTCCTTCGGCGGGCGCCATTTTGTAGCCTCCCTGGGCGGCCATTTTGTGGGCAGAGAGAGGCCAAGAGAAGCCCGCCAAAGGCTTTCTGCGCGTATGCGGCTGCAGTACCCGTGAGGGGCCACCGAGTGGGAAATGGGGGCGCTACCGCGCTCCTCCGCCACGCGCGCCTTTCGTGAAAACGCGCGAGATCTCTTGAACCGAGCCCTTCCCCCCCCCCCTCCATGGGTAGTTTCCAGCTGAGTTATCTTCTGGGCAGGACCATTAAGACCAATGGGTCTAGTCTACTGCAAGCAGAAACAGCATCGGATGCAACCCTTAGTCAGGCGCATTAATTTCTATGAATCTACTCTAGAATTAGGAGTAGCATTGGTTACAAAGTGTTATTAATTGCTAAAACAAAATAAAAAAATTCCTTCCAGTAGCACCTTAGAGACCAACTAAGTTTGTTCTTGGTATGAGCTTTCGTGTGCATGCACACTTCAGATACCTCAAGTTTCTTGGTGAGGTTGATGGACTTCCATTCCATGCGGCTCAATGTGGTGCCTTCCATGTTAATGGAACAAACTTAGTTGGTCTCTAAGGTGCTACTGGAAGGATTTTTTTTAATTTGTTTTGACTATGACAGACCAACACAGCTATCTACCTGTAACTGTTATTAATTGCTGTTATTCCCCTCCCCCCCCCAAATAGTTTTACTGGCACACATTAAAATGTTTACAAACGTTTATACCCAATGCTAAGCATCTTTTTTATAATATACCAGAATAAAATAAATATTTTTAAAATCTAATCTAAAACAGGAGCAAATAAAGGAAAAAAACAGAAGAACAAGAAATGAAAAGACTTCAATTATCTCTGTCAGCTAAATATAGTAACTTTCCCCAATAATTCACTCAAATTAGCATAATGGAGGTAGCCAAAATTTATTGGGGGGGGCAGAACTATCTGCAACACGATTGGTCAGTTAAGTATTTTTAAGTATTTACTTGATGGGGGGCAGCTGCCCCTCCCTGCTCACACCCATGGCTGACATCCAACTATTCAAATTTTCTATAAGCCATTACTTTTTCAATCTTCAAATCCAGATATTACATTTTCTCTTTCACGCAAAAAGTCCGTAATAAGTTTCCAATACTTAATAAATGTCAATAATGATTTTTCTCCAATTAAACACGTTAATTTGTGCATATAACCATCTTGCCACTGGGAAATCTTCCATAATCCTTTTCCAATTATGCACCCATTAACCCTAAAAGAAAAGTTATGGCTTCAATTGAATATTTAAAACCTGTTTCATCAATGTATGTACAGTGGAATCTCTGTTTTCGAGCGTCTCGGAGGCCAAACGATTCGGAACCCAAACACTGAAAGCCCGGAAGTGAATGCTTCCATTTTTGAACGCGCGTTTCTCCATTTTTCTCAATGGAACTTGCCAACCGCCCATTGCGCATCAGTTGTCGAACGTTTCGGAAGTCTACCAGAACGGATTACGTTCGACAACCAAGGTACCGGTACCACTGTATTTGTATCCAAATACAAATATTTTTTAGCCTTTATACCTGTACACCAAGTGTGATAAAATGTCCCTTCATGTTTTTGATACTTCCAGCAAACATTTGAAACACCTTTATACATTCCAAATAGTTTCTCAGGAGTTAAGTACCAATGATACATCATTTTATAAAAGTTATCTTTAATATCATAACACAGTGTTAATTTTAACCCTTTGGTCCACATATGCTCCCACTGTTTCATCTGTATATTATAATCAAAACATTTTGCCCATTTATTCATTCTTAAACTTGTTATTCTGTTTCAAATTTCAACAAACGTTTGTACATTTTTGCAGTAACATGTTCATAATCTGTGCACAGTTGAATTTCAAAGTCCACCTTTCCTTGCTCTATACCAAAAGTATTTTATCCAGTTTAAACCTCACTGCTAATTGCATATAAGGAAACCACTGCAAACTATAACCTTTCACTATTATTTGTTCCCTTGTTTTAGTTTTATAGTCTCCTTCATGCAATTCTAATAATTCTTGGTATGTTGTCTATTTCTCTTTGCCTGTCATCTATTCTCTGTAGAAAGCCTCTTGTGATTAAATCCAGAAAGGTGTGTTTTGGCACAACCCAGGTTTATATTTATTCCAGATTCTTAATATGGCACGTCTAATAAAGTGATTTTTGAAGTCCACATTAACTTTAACTTTGTCATACCACAAATGTCCATGCCATCCCAACCTTAGGTCATGTCCTTCTATTTCCAAGAGTCTCTTATTTCTCAATGTCATCCACTCCTTCATCCACACTAAAGAACAGGCTGCAAAATACAATTTTGAAGTTGGTGTGCCCAATCCTCACCTTTCCTTTGCATCTTGCAATATTTTAAATTTAACACATGGTTTTTCCCCTTGCCATAAAAACTTGGATAAGTCTTTTCGCCATTGTTTAAATGGTAAGTCATTAGCTATAACAGGCATTGTTTGGAACAAAAACATCATTCTGGGCAATATAATCATCTTTATCACATAAATTCTCTTCCAACGGTGGCAATTTTAATTTCTCCCATCTTAACAAAAAAAAAAATTAATTTCTGTCCATGTCTTAACACAATTATTTTGAAACAACATACAATTCATTTTTGTCATAGTGATATCCAAATATTTTAATTTTTCCAATTCGAAATTCAATTTTATCCATCAAGGTCTTTTAATCTTCTGTTGTCATGTTCATTTTCTTATGATTAATCTTAAAACCTACTAGCATGCCAAATTCATTTAGTTTATCCATAAGAGTCTCCACTCCCTGTAATGGGTTTTCCAGAACCATAATAAGATAATCAGCAAAGGTCTATAATTTATAATTTTCTTTAAAAAAATTTGTCCCAATAATTCTCTCATCTTGTCTAATGTCCCTAAGCAAAACTTCCATAACCAAAATGAAAAGTAAGAGGGACAATGGACATCCTTGCCTTGTCCCCTTCTGTATCTCAGGGTTTTCTCACTTCTCCATTAACAATTCTATGAGCTGTCTGTGATGTATAAAGCAATTTTACCCATTTAATACAATTATCTCAGAGTTCATTTCTTGCAAAACTCTAAACAAAAATATCCAGTTCATGTTGTCAAAAGCTTTTTCTGCATCCAAAGAAATCAACGCAGCTTTGCTTCTCATTGTTACAGTTCAAATACTCCAAGATGTCTAACGCTTTTCTAACATTGTATCTTAACTGCCTTTGAATCCACTTTGATTGTAAATCTTTCTGAAAATATCATTGTAAATAACTTATAGTATTATTCAAGAATGGAATCGGACAATAATTTTTAGTAAGGTTAAATCTTGTCCCTCTTTAGCAATATGCATAGTGCTGGTCTCTTTCCAGTTATCTGGTATCTTACCACTCTGTAAAATATTGTTCGTTGTAAGGGTTTTAAAAATTAATCTTTAAAAAAATGATTTTAAACAGCTGATAAACCATCTGGCCCTGGTACATCTATTTTCATCTATTTTTTGATAGCATCACATAACTCTTGGATAGTTATACCGCCACTCATAATTTGTCTTTGAGAATCTTAAATTTTTGGTAGATGTTGTCTTTGCAGATAATCCCCCCTCCCCCAATTGCTTGACCTTTATACAACTTAAGTATATGCTGGTCTATGGCCATAATAAAGATTTCTATTGTACAACAAGTAGAATTGATGAAATGGTTTATTCATAATTTGTGTTATCCATTATTACAGCATTTCCCTGCAACTTTAGCAACACTTTACTTTGCCTCTCTTTTCGGTATTTCCCTGGTTAGGTTTTAGGTTAGATTTAGGTTGGAAGAAGTTGGAGGGTATGGAGTTGGAACCCAACAATATCTGGAGGGCCTTACCGGTACTTGTCCTCCAGCTTTGCCCTCTTTCCCTTAGTTCTAAGGATATTATAAAGCAGTTACAATGGTAAAAATAATGAACCTTGCCATTTTATTTCCCATCTGTCTTGGGGCTTTTCTGTGTGAGGTGCTGGCTTCTGCTATGAGGCAAATTAAATGTGCTGCATTTTGAGGGAAAGCAGCAAAAAACAAAAACAAAAAATGCAGGTACATTTTAAATAAATTCTAATAATTCGGATACCACTGTCTCTCTCTCTGTGTGTAGCAAAAATAAAACCTCAACAACCTCAACCTCAGTCCTTGCCGGACAGCCTATTATATATTATTATATTATAGATTTATATTCCACCTTTTTACAAAGTGACAGGGCAGTGAACAATCTGATACAGCTTTAAAAAAGCATTATAAAATATAATTATATCATCGAGATACAAGTGGTCCCTGAGTTTTCAAACTGTGTGTGGTAGATATGAGTTTGGGTAGCATACTTTCTGCCTTGGAAACAGACACTTCACAAGGCTGTTCACCTGCCTTCAACAACCAGTTTCACCACACACCTCAATATTTATTTGTTTAGATCCTTTATACCGGTAGGCATGTCTTCCTTGTGACAGAACCTGTGGCGTGTAACCAGGTTGCAAAAACAAAAAACTCTCACTTCAAATGAACATTAATTTGTGTTTCTCTCACAGATTTTTCTGTGAGGTAAACACACACACACACACACACACACACACACACACACACACACACACATATATATACCAGAAAGGGAACTGAGGCTGAAGCAAGGTATTTTAAGTTGTGAGGGGGATGGAGTCTGTCCTAGTTTTCTCCCTGACATACTCTTTATTTAGGGAATTTATTTTCCCTCCTTTCCTGAGGGAACTTTCTTCCAAATGAGCCCCTGCCTCCGCTGCAGACACAGTTTGACCGAGAATTACTATGCTTCAGACCCCAGTTGAAAACTTTAGGTTTTATCCAGCAAAGTTATACTCCAGAGTAAAAGCACTGAACTGGATGGATCCTAGTCAGTTATGTCCATTAGGGCTAACATTGGATGAGGCAGGGCAGTTCTTGTAGAGTTTAGCCCTTTAAAACCTGACAAAATTTGCACATGTCTGGCCTTTGGCCACCTCAGTGAGGTAAAATGAGCAGGACACCACATAATATCCAGGGCTTATTTATTAAATACAGAGGTTTCAGTGGCAATTTCTATTTTCTGAGTGATGCTGGCATAATTACACTATGCATTTTTAAAAAACTGCCGCTTACTAAGCTCACCCCCACCCTCATGGTCAGTTAAGCATATTTTTTTTTATTTCAGGTATTTATTATTAGTTTTTAACTGATTTTATCTGTTGAGTTGATATTGTATCTGTTGAGTTTGATATGCACGGATCAAAGACAATTGTAATTAAGAGAATGTAAGCTAACCATAAAACTATTTTCTCTCACCACTACTTCAAGCTGAATGTTTTTGAAGGGGCCAAGCGGTGCTTTTTCTGGAAAAAAGGTGGAGGAACTCACCACGAATTTTGTTTGTTTGTTTACTGTGTGCCCAGTCACAGTGCTAATCCCCTGGGCAGTGGATAAATGTAAGATGTACTCAATAAACTCAAGCAGACAATGATCTGGATTAGAAATGGCCACGGCTTTATTGATTACATATATAGGTGGATTTTTAGTTTAGGCATTGGGTGTATATCCGTTCCAGCCTGCCCACCCCACAAAAAGACAAAAAATAATTATGATTTAATTTTTAAAAGTTAAGGCGACTCAGTTCCCCTGAGCTCTTGCTCAAAAAAAACCACACACACACCCTGGGGCCAAGTTTGTCTGGAGTTCGTTTAGACGCACAATTCTGCCTTCACCAAAGAAAAATGCTAAAGGTGGGCAAGCGGTAACGTTTTTTTAACATGATGAAAAAGTGACAGTCACTGTCTGCTGAACCCCAGCTATGCTCAGCCTCTTAAGTCTGCAGTCCTATACACACTAACCCCACTGAACCTAGTGTAGCTTACTCACAAGTAAACAAACATAGGCACCTGCCACTCCTGATCTTACACAATGCTAAGGAGATGAATACTCTTGTTTCACACTTACCAAACATGTCAAGGCACATGCAGAAGACAGATTTGAAGAGACCCAGACTGCACCCTAGGCCCACCCTCTTGCCCTAAGACACCTGAAGGATGGTTGCCAGGAATGGTTTTTTAATCTACTTTTCCCAATTTAAATCTGGGGCATTTACGCAAACACCCAAAAGGGCATGCCAGGAACAGCCCTATTTTAGGGATTTCCAATTGCTGGTGGCAAAGGACCCCTCTCCAATTGCGCTGGCAAAATACCTTGATCCAATTCCACACTAGGGTTACTATTGCATCTTCTTCCAAGTATTGCATCAAGGGAACATTTCAAAAGAAATGCAGGCCGGTCCGTAACCTTTCGTGAAGTGATTGGTTGTATTAACATTGCATAGTAACAGTGGTATGATATTGAGGAATAAAGGGTTTGAGTGTCAAAGCTGGGGTGGTGAGCACAGACCTGCCTATCTATTTTCAGAAACACTGTTTAATAACTCCTTGTGTAACTTGCAGCATCAAGCCCCACCAGCTTTTTCACAGCAACAACTGTGTGCACTGAAAACTTAGGGCGACGATGAGAAATAATTGCACATGCTTCTCTTCATCCAAGGCCTGATTATTGTCCCACCTTTCTGTCACCAGTTATTTGTTTTTGTCTCTCTTAAGTCTGCATCTGTAATAATGGGATAGGACGTCAGAAAAAATGACCTACTTTACTAATTATAAAGAACTCTTGAGATAATGTGCATGGTAAGCGTTCAGTCTTTAGAAATGATGCCTCAGCGAATGTGTTGTTTTATGTCATGAAAAAGCAATAAGGAAACATTACCTGATCAGTCTGGGATATTAGAGCCATGGTTCTTCTGTTTTAATGATCTCATGTTTTTAATATTTTGGAAATCCATTTATCTGTTCGGTATACATCTCTTAAGATATATGCAGAGATCAAGTAGGAGGTTTTCATCTATGTTTAGATACAAATGGATGACAAAACCTTTCAAAACTGCCAATTTGTAAGCAATGATTTCAAAACTGCCCAGATTTTTTTTCTTAGTATGTTTCCTGAGCAATGCTGGATATAAGGTTGCTGGTTTCTTGTATTTGTATCCGTTTAAATTGGGAATTGCAATCACTGGCAATGTAACAACAGTCCTTGAATGGGCTCCAAGAGTTTTCCCTTTCCCCCTCATTCATTTGCTCCAGTCTGGGGTCCTCTCTTTCTCTCCCCCAGTATCCAATTTCCTTCCCCAGTGGGCACTTTTGCTGGTATATCTGCCCCTCAAGTGACATGGGCAGGGCAGAGTGAGACCGTGGCCACAAGCAGCTGATGAGGCCAGCACATCTGTTTCGAACTGCAACTCCCAGCAGGTCAGCATGGTCATTTTGGACTACAACTCCCAACAGCCCCAGACAGCATGACTGGACAGATGTGAGTAGTCCAAAATACCTTGAGGGCTCCAGGTTGGGAAAGGCTACAGCACACAGTTTGGATCCCCGTAGCATTCTCACCTTGTGTGTATTTTTAATTGATTTAACCAGAAAATCACATAATGGCATTATAGGATCCATTTATATATTTGCTTGTAACATCAAAACAGAAGAAGGCCATTGCATTCGAAGTCAGGTTTTAATCAAGTTTGCATATATGTGTGGTAATTTCAACGCCAGCTGCGGCTTCCTGATATTGTTTCCAGAGGGGAAAAGCTCAAGTGAACATCAGCGCAGTCCAGCAGACAGACAGGAAAGATATCAAAAACATAGAAAAATCATAATAGTCATAACAATCCCATACCTTATTCCACCCCCGTACATTGTTTCTGGGCATTTAAACAACTGATTGGTACAAATATATATATATATATATATATATATATATATATATATATATATACACAGTCGTACCTCTGGATACGATTGCTTCAGGTTGCGTTCGTCACAGGATACGAACGCGCTGAACCCGGAAGTACTGGAACGGGTTACTTCCAAGTTCGGCGGGCAAGCATGCACAGAAGCGCTAAATCGCGCTTTGCGCAGAAGCACCGAGTCATGCGGCGAGCATGCACAGATACGGCGCTTCAGGTTATGGGCTTTTCATGCTGCGAACGGGGCTCCGGAACAGATCCCGTCCGCAATCAGAGGTACCACTGTATGTATGATTAAGACTGCAAAACAATTTTTGATACTATGACAGTTTCAGGCTAAAATGAAGGTGGAAAGACCCTTTTCCCCATGCCTAATAAATAGCCTTTGCCAGAACCTGCTATTAAGGTAGTGTTGCCTTGTGCTGCCCCCTGGCGGATAAGACGTGTGTTAATGGGCTGGGCAAGGTGTCTTCAGTGTGCACAAGAGAGCGTACATATAGACACATACAGCCTTAAATTTTTATCAGGCAAAATGAAACATTTGCCCAGGTTGATACTGGTGCAAGCATTTGAGTCACGATTAGGTGTTTCTCAGAGATTGGTGCTCCAAGCAAAACCAAAAGTATCACACAATAAGGTGTGATAGTCTTAATTTGTACATTAACAACACAGCAAATCTACAGATGGAAAGGCCTAGTTTATAGTCCTTTGATTGTGGTGTGTTCTGTATTTGCTCAAAAGCAGATTTGCCTTCATGACCACATCACATGTTTTGAGCCTTGCCACTGAGATCTGGTCCAGGAGCTTAGCCTTTCCCCCACAGATTAAAGCCTGATGCATTTGTGAGGTCACGACACACCTGAATTTGTTCCAGGCCTCACCTCCTTCCTTATCACCTCTACAAGCAAGGTGGATGACAGCGGGGAATGCGGACTTACATTGTTAAAAGACCCTGTAATAAAGTTTCCCAGCAACTTACTGCTCTTTTTGCTCCAGAGATCTCCCAGATCCTAAGGCTTATATCCCCC
Organism: Darevskia armeniaca; assembly: GCA_034641395.1. Taxonomy (NCBI): domain Eukaryota; kingdom Metazoa; phylum Chordata; class Lepidosauria; order Squamata; family Lacertidae; genus Darevskia; species Darevskia armeniaca. The sequence goes on from JAWWNF010000204.1 coordinate 877,462, forward strand.
ATGCTCAATGACAAGAAGCTATACTCTCAACCCTGCCATGGGATTTCAGATAGGGCTCTGAAGAACAGGGAGGGAAACATAAACTCAGGAAAAGAAAGGTGCTTGTAAGGTTCTGCTGCTTTTATACCAAGAGTCTTGCTCCCAACAGCCTTGAGGCTTTGCTGGACTGACGAAGCAAAAGGTAGGGAACAAATCCCAAGCAAAGAAGTTTGGAATCCATCAACCACCTTGTAGCTGAGCTGCACATACATCCATACCGTGTTCTGCTGGCTGAAAAGAGTTCCACACATTATATATCTAGCAATTGGCCCTCTTTGGAAAAAGATGCTCATATATTACACCAGTGGAAAGCAACTGGCAGCCTGCAGGGGGGGAATCCCGCCCATGGATGATTGACAGTTGACCACCTTTCACATGTGCCCTCTAGTGGTAAAAAAACACACATTCTCCTGGCTCAGTCTCTCTCCCAGGAGAGGCATTGCACTGCTACAGGCTGTTACAGCCAAGGCCACTGGAAGGAAGAACAATGCGGTAGGGGGAGATTCCTACAACTCCACCCTAGACTTTTAGCCAGCCTTGTTGCCAACCATTGCATTACACACAACCCCACAACTAATCCCCAACACTGAAAGGTTCCCCCCCGCCCCCAAGGCTCAGTTGAAAGTTAACAGGAGAGGCACAAACTGGGATGTCCAAATGCTGAAGCACACCACTGCCTGGCTCCTGTGCTCTGTGCTGCAGCGTCTGGAAATACGCTTGTGCTTCATTTGCTCAGCAAGATGATTCTTCAGTGTGTCTGATGTGGCAGGACTTGCAGAGGAGGTGGCTTCCCAGAGGGTAGCAGCCCTCTTCTGTGGGTTCTGGGGACAGCAAGACCCAACATCTCTGCAGAACGAAAGGAACAAATAGAGTGTTTGTCTGTGGTTAGCGTCCCTTTATGGGAAGGGTTGTAGCTCTGTGGCAGAGCACCTGCTTTGCATGCAGAAGGTCCCAGGTTCAATCCCTGCTGGCAGCACCCCCAGGTTGGGCTGGGAGAGACCCCTGCCTAGAACCCTGGAGAGCCATTGCTGCCAGTCAGCATAGACAATACTGAGCTGGGTAGATCAATGGTCTGAGTAAATATAAACAGCATAAAGTATCACTGTGGTGATAATATGAGCCATAAACAACCAAAACCACCACACAATGGCTGAAACTATAATAAAAGATTTACTGGAATCCTCTTCTGAAAAACTAACAGTCTTTCAATAAAGCCACATGATTAACAAGCCATATATGCGTGATATAACAGAATGTATAATGTTTACGTGACTGAACCATTCAGCAACAGGTTGCGTATAGCAACAAAATCTTCACAATTGGTTGATGGTGAGTAGATAGTAGAATTCTTCAACGGTTCAAAGCAAAAATCTCATGGATGTAATAGTAGATGAAGCATATTTATATGAGTCTTGCAACATCACCATCCAGCCAAAATCAACACAAGTGGCACATGAGAAGGACGAAGAAGACCTATCCTCGGGATTACTCACAGGTTTCGCTATATAGCTTCATCAGTTCAGGTTAAGCATTCTGATTAGCACAACATGCGAAATATTCCACAGGCACAGCTAAATATAAGGCAGCTTTCTGTGTTCCTGTGTCACAACAGTTTAAAGCTATTTGTGCGGACCTTCTCTATACAGATCCAGAACACTCACACCTTATTACCAGTGTTAGAAACTGAGATATGAAAGCTAGGAGCTAAATGGCACCTTAAACCTAGGTTATGGGCACAACAACGGAATGTCTAGGCGCAGTTCCTTTCACATTCAAAATAAACCCTCCACCACTGAGCTGAGCTGCAGTCCTTCCCCTGATTCTCTAGCTCTCTCCGTTATTCCTCGTTTACTTTTGATGTATGATTGAAAACCTTTGAATAGCATTTGTATTTCACATTTTAAAGAATGGCACTCGCCTTCAAACTTGGCTCGTGGTGATGATCTTGGCTAGTCTCCCTCCCACACACCTCACTGCATGACCTCAGCCATTGGACACCAAACCCTCTCCCAGGCTTACTTCACAGCGGTAGCAGTCCTCATGGAAGTTTTGCCCCATGCACTCTATCTTGTACGAGTCCCTTCCGTCACTTGGGATAATGGGCCTCTCACAGGCACCGCACACAGAAGCATACCTCCTGGAGGGGGAAAACAACAACAACAACAACAACGACAACAATAATTTATTATTTATACCCCAGCCACTCTGGGCGGCTTCCAAAAGAACATTAAAATACAATAATCTATTAAACATTAAAAGCCTCCCTAAACAGGGCTGCCTTCAGATGTCTTCTAAAGGTCTGGTAGTTGTTGTTCTCTTTGACATCTGAAGGGAGGGCGTTCCACAGGGCGGGTGCCACTACCGAGAAGGCCCTCTGCCTGGTTCCCTGTAACTTGGCTTCTCGTAGTGAGGGAACCGCCAGAAGGCCCTCGGCACTGGACCTCAGTGTCCGGGCAGAATGATAGGGGTGGAGATGCTCCTTCAGGTATACTGGACCGAAAAGACAGGTTGTGACTGTGATTCCTTCTGCATGTCCATGGCACAAACTTTATCTTATCCCAAATACTTCTTAAACTTTGCATGCTTCGTGTGCGTCATTCAGGGCACCCCAGACGTCAACTTTGTTGGTATGAGGAACAGGAGGTTAAATCCACCTTTCAAGAAGTGCTTAGTTCTTATCGCCATACCTGTAGAAGTCGTCCAGGCAATGCACAGCGTCATCGTCACCAACAGCAAAGACCTCGTCGCCAATGGCCCGGTGGCATACGACACAGGTGAAGCACTCCGGGTGGAATCCATGGCCCATGGCCCGCACAATTCGGTTCACGATTAAGGCCTGGCACTTTCTACACTTCTCCAGGGTGTTCTGGGTGGGCAGGATGTATCCGGAATGAAGCAGAGAGGTGTTAGATGCAGATTTTCAGTGTCCTGATTGAAAGGGTCAATGGCATGCATTCTGATGCTTTCCTCAAAACACCACGGGTTGTATCCAACCAAGACCTACTCAGAGTAGATTCATTGCACTGCAGGGGGTTGGACTAGATAAGGCATAGGCAAGCTCTGCCCTCCAGATGTTTTGGGACTACAATTCCCATCATCCCTGACCACTGGTCCTGTTAGCTAGGGATGATGGGAGCTGTAGTCACAAAACATCTGGAGGGCCGAGCTTGCCTATGCCTGGACTAGATTACTCTTTGGGTACCTTTCAACTTGACAATTCTATTAAATTAATGAATAAGTAAGTCATAGCCATGGCCATGGCCCCTAAGTAAGGAGATTTACTACCCTCCCCATTAAAAACCATAAGCCCGGTAAGCCATAAGCCTGGAATCTAGAAACAAACACTAATGGCACCAGGCCTCCATTCCTGGGGAGACTATTCCACAATCAGGGAGCCACCACTGAAAAGGCCCATTCTCATGTTGCCACCCTCTACCCCTCTTTTGGAGAGGGCACACAAATAAGGTCCTTGGGTGTCCTGTGGACCTTGAGCCACAAAGCAGGGGAGAGGAGAAGAGGCAGAGATATTTACCTGGTAGCAGGTGACACACAGGGGCCGTCCCTCTTTCTGGTAGAAGCGCTGCCCCACCAGGGCACTGTGACAAGTTCGGCACGTGAAACAGTCAGCGTGGTACTGTTTGTTCATCGCCTCAAGTGTGGGAGTCCCAGGAGAGATGTTTTTGTGACAAAAAGCACAGATATCTGGAAGAAAGAATCATACGGGCTTGCATCCAACCAAGTTTTACCCACTGAAATTAATGGGCAAAGCTAGTAATGGACATTAACTTCAATGGGTCTACTCTGAATAGGATCAGCACTGGATGCAATCCTACATGTTTAGAGCCAGTGGGTCCCTTTCCCAAGGTCGGTCCATGGAACCTTTGTAAAGAGTAGCACCTAGGAAACACAGGTGACTCTCAACTTACATGGGGGTTATGTTCTGGGGATCACACGTAAAACCAAAACTGCACATATTCAAAACACATTGGTTTCAACTGCAGGTAGGAATGCCAAAGTCGTTTTTCCTGGACTCCTGCTCCATTTCCACCCCCTTTTTAATTTTTTGCTAAGTACGTAAAGCTGAACACTAATTAAATGTGCATAAGTTGTGAGTTACCTGTAATAATTCTATGGAGCCCCCAAAAGAACCAATTTCCACACATACATATTCCTTCTTGGTGTGTGGTTTATTCTCACCTGTTGCAACAGTATTCTCCACCTTCCTCTCTGTCTGATGCTCATCAGCCCAACCAAGGGTTGAAGTCAGAATTTTAGGTTGCCTCAGTTCTGCTGCAAAGGTTGAAGAAGTCTAGAAAACAGGATGAAGTAGACTAAGGCAGGCTGAGCACCTTCACAATATATTTCTGGGTGGCAGAGGTTAGCTTCAAAGGAAGCTTTACCATGAGAAGTATGAGCAAATGAACCACAACTGATGCTTTTAGGGGCTCTTGTACCTTTAGTGAAAAGTTTACTTTTTGCAAGTTTAGACCACTTTATTGCTTCCTTTTGATCATGGTAGAGAATTTATAGCCTCTTTTAATGACCTCAGTGTAAGTTTCTGTCCCTGGGGAGAAGCGGGGGGAGCTTTACTAGTTAGCCCTCTCTTTCTTTTTAAAAGATTAAAGAACCTTTGCTAAATGGGACTTATTTGTGAACAAACATTGCAGAAGGATCTTTGCCACAAGTAAAGATATTGCTGGATAACACACTTATATTAAATATTTGTGCAGATGTTCTAATTCGGCCTCTAGCTAATTGTAGGAAAACAATGCCTCAGCAAGGTTTAAGGGTTCAAATAAGGAAGCAAATATCACCTGGGTCCTCGATAATAACAAAGAGAACAAGCTGATATGAAGCCATGTGGAACGAGCCCAAGATAAAAGAAACTACCCACTTATTGCATTAAAAGGTAGTCCAGATAGATCCTTCAGCAGAAATAAGTTTACCTGCAAGGATGTGGGGGGAACTGATGTTTGTGTCTGGAGATCAGGACCAAGTGTCTCCACTGAGAAAGGTTTAGAACATGGTGGTGGTGGAGGAAAGATGCTATCCAGGCTAGGGTCCACTGCATTACAGGACAGGATGGGAGGAGTTGGCAAGGCAGAACAACCTGAAACAGACACAGAACAACAGCTGCCTTAAGGACTCAAAACTTGGTTTAATCATCTTTGCACATCTTTAAAATGCGGGGATGGCGAAAACAACGAGACCCTAGGACAGGATGATGATGCGGGAAGGCGACCTCGACTCCTTGCGAGCACCCCCTTTTATTAGGTTTTCACATCATGTTTAAACATTAACCACATTAGCATAACTCTGGTCCCAACAGGGGAAAACTTTTGAAACTTTCCACCCCATATATGGAAAAAGGTGACACCCCCAAGCCTCACCCAGGACCCCGCCATTGAGTACGTGACTATTCCTCATGCTCCCCCCATGCACCTTCCTCGTGCTCATCTTGTGCGTGCTGGTGTTTTTCCATGTGTCCGCCATTATCCATTGTTCTCCTTGACACGCGTCCGCCACTCCGACGTTCAGGACGACGTGGTTTGCCAGCACGTCGCCCCCGGCCGGCGCCAAGACACCGTGGTGTGCCAACACGGTGTACGACGTGTCTGGTGTGTATGTGTACTGTGTGGGCTCATAAGAATCGTCCCAACATCAAAACAAGAGGTTCATCAGCTCAAACTTGTTTGGAAGATATGCTAGGAGATACCAAGAAACCCCAACCCCTACTGCTTAACCCTAGATAGTGTGGGAGGCTAAGGGGTTACTCTTAAACAAGCTTAAACAGCTCTAAACAAGCTGAGGGAGCATTATTACTCTTCCAGGTGCTGATGCCCAGAACTGAAAGCAGGAAGGGGCCACAGGTCAGCAGTGAGCCCCTGTCTTGCATGCAGAAGGCCCCAAGCTGAATCCCCAATGGCATCACCCGGCAGGGCTGAAAAAGACTCCTTGCCTAAAATCCAAGACAGCTGCTGCCAGTCAGTGTAGACCACTCTGAGCTAGATAGACCAAAGGTCTGAATGTCAAATGCAACTTCTTCTCTTCCTACTACACTCTAGGCACAATTAAGGCCTACTGCTAGCACTTTGCAATTCAATTCAATAACCTTTATTGGTTTATATAACAAACCAAACCATTTCGAACAGATATTATGTATAGACTATATAAAATATGAGCTCTACAAAGTAAGGCTTGTATTAATTAAATCTTTAACTCTAAAATTCAATACTAGTCCGTAAAAAATAACTTAAAACTTCTCATAATAATCCTTAGTTAAAACATCAATTGATATAAATGATATAACAATATAATAATGCCGCATGACTATTTAATTGAAATCTCCTAATTCTCTTTGTTAATGACTTAGTCTTTCTGTATGGACTGAGCTTAAAAATTCGGCTACTATTGAAGTGATTTTATCATTACTGTCTGACAACAGTGTTTGAATAGTTGGAAGCGTAGAGATCAGTCTATCCATTTGTAAGGCATCTAATAATTGACTTCTAGTGTTAGTGCCAAAATTACAAGAGAAGAAAATATGATTCAATGTATCAGGTTCCTTCTTACTGCATTTACAGAGACGTTCAGATTTTGGGAGAGCTACCGTAAATACCTTCCTCTTACTATCATGGAGGGGAACATATTAAATCTAGCTAACATAAAACAGCCTACAGGATTTGTGATTCTTAAGATTTGCAATACTGTATATCCCTTTTGAAAATCTCTACACAAAGGGAGATTAAGAAAGAGGGGGGAGCTGGTGCTGTGTTTGGCGACATCAAGAATGGAGAGAACACACAAATCAACCGATAATAAATGCTGGAGATGCCACAGTGCAACTGGATCTTTTTATCATATATGGTGGACTTGCCCTTTAATTAAAAAATACTGGGAATGGATACATGAAAAGCTAAAAAAAATTGATAAAAACATCCTTTGCTAAAAGAGCAGAGCTATATTTACTAGGAATTCTAGGTAACGATATCCCTGAAGATAAAATCAATATCTTTTTATACGCCTCAACGGTAGCGAGAATGCTGCTGGCAAAAAACTGGAAAGGGAACAGCATACCAACCAAAGGGGAGTGGATAGATAAACTCTGTGAATATTTGGAAATGGCGAAATTAACAGATTTGATCCGGAAAAAAACGAAGGATAAGATCAAGAAACAATGGGAATGCCTGAACGATTACTTAAAGAAAGCAGGTCTAGGAGAAAATGCATGGCTGTGTCTTATTAACAGGACAGGATGTGAATATAAAAAAAATGCGTTACTAAAGATTGGGAACTTGGAAATATTAAAACAGACAATACACAGAAGGCAGAATAAAGGGAAATTTTTATTGACTGCTGTGCGGGATACGGTGGAAATGTTCTATTACTTTTATTCTTTTTATTCTTTTTCTTTCTTTTTTCTTTTCTTTTTCTTGTCTTCTCTATTATTTAATTCTTGTTTTTCTTCTTTCTGAGAAGTGATTTAATTATACTATACTGTGATTTAATTGTAATGTTGAATTTATAATGTATTTTTCTTTCTTTCTTATATTTACTTCTTTTATTTATCTAGTGTAAAAATGCGAGTTATGTAATTATCAATAAAATTTAATTAAAAAAAAAAGAATGGAGAGAACACAATTTTCTTTAAAAATATAAAGCACTTTGCAAACACCTATAGGAACACAGAACGTTGCCTTATTCCAAGTCAGACCATCGAGTCCATCTAGCTCATTATGGCCAACACTGACTAGCAGCAATGGCTCTCTAGTGTTTAAGGTAAGGGATCTTTTCCCTGTCATACCTGGAGATGCTGCCGCCAGGGATTGAACCTCTGCCACAGAGCTACAGCCCTTAGTTGAATGCTTGTATTTTTAATTCATTCACACTCCTGGCCCTGGATATGGGCTCCTCAGCTGAGCCTCGGCTAAAGGGGAGCCCTTCCAGCACAAGGGTCTGTCCTGTCTTCTCTATGCTTCCCCTGTACCTGGGACAGACTATGGTGTCACTTCACTGTGACCTCAGTTCCTCTCACCTCCATTGGAAACGCCCGCTGTCCCTCCATAGCAGCCTCTGCTCCCTTTAACAGCACCAGAAGATGTTTGGATCAGGGAGGGAGTAGTAGACTTCAATGCCTCCTTGGAGAGGCTGTTGCTGGGTGGAAGTTGAGCCCTCTGTGACTTTGCTTCACTTCTCACCATGTGGTCCCTCCTGGGTGGAGTGAGGGTGATGAAGATGGACGAGGCAATCCGTTTCTCCACCTTGTCGGACAGCATTTTCTCCTGGGAGAAAGAACAGAGGAAGAGACATTTGGGGTTGTGGTCCTGCAAGGCCCCGTTCCCAGAATATTTCCATCCCTCCAGCGGTTTGGTTATTTGCGGGGCTCGAATGAGCAAGTGGGAGAGAATGACATGGTGGGGAAATTTGGGTCTGGGAAAGCCTACTTCCACCCCATCTCTGCTGCAGGCTCTGTGAAGCCAGCATCCTCACTTTTTACATCTGCAAAACCTCAACAGCTGCATTATGGTGAAAGGAATCAATGTTTTGGGCCAAAGTTGCCCAACCAATGCTCCAATATAAGTTTGCTCCATGTCCTGTATGAATTGTGCATGTTACAGCAAATTTGCAATCACAGAATTGTAAAGTTGGAAGGGACCCAATAAAAGGAATCAAATTTAATTTGCATATCTGTGTCCTGTTGCATGTGGCAAAGGAAGGCAAAGGGCAACATTTCCCTTCTTGTTTCCTTTTCCATCCTCCCAGCTCCACCAGGCATTGCCCACGGAGCGGCCCATTTCATGAACACAGCTTAAAGAGGACAGGGAGCATTGCCTTTTTGGAACATGAAAGTTGAGAGTCTCAAGATGCTGGGTCCAACAATGGCAGATGCACAAACGAAACAAACCTACCATGCATGAAAAGCGCTTCACGAAATTTAAAGCAGGAAAAAACGGGAAGCAATCAACACCACCACATAGCAATCATTGCAAAACAAGAAGCCATTTCTCCCTTTGGCACTCCCATGCACCAACCTTCCTTCCTCCTCAGCATAAAAAAAACCCCTTCATTCCTGGGAGTGGGAAAGGAAAGGAAAAGCTGTTTCTCTGCAGCAGAACAAGACCTGACAGACCAGGGAGCAGCGTTTCAACAGGAGGCCTGATGTGGAGCCAGCCAAGGGATTGCCACAGCCCAGTCCTGAGGCAGCTGCTCTGAGCCACAGCTCTGCCTCATCACCATCCCACAAGGAATGGGGCGGAAGCGATAAGGAAGTGGGCAAAGGGCAGCCCTGCTTCAGGCAGGTGTTGGCTCTGAGGCTCTTCCCCAACGCACAGGCTGTGTCTGCTGCACTGGAGCTGAACAGACTGGGTTGGGTTTTTTTTACTCCTGCCCCTCTATAACTTGCTAAAAGCATTCCTACGCTTCCCCCTACTGGGGTGGCATGTGAAAGTTTGTGGTTATGCATAGTTCTGCTCTCCTGTGCAGAATCGGGGGGGGGGGGGGGAGAGGAGACTGCCAGTTTAATTAAATACTTTACCTGTCCCCACCCAAACAACAGGGAGCCTGACCTTGTAATTAAACAAGCAGGCCATGCCATGCCTTGGGGTCCTCAGGCTTCTCTGGGCAACCATGGAAGATTAACCTGGAGACCTTTAATCTCCCTGTCCCCTGCCCAGTACTGTCAACTTTCGGATTTGAAAATAAGGGATTTTTTCCAAACTTTCGGATTTGAAAATAAGGGATGTCGCGAGGGTGGTGCAATGGCACCAAGTAGCCTCGCCACCCTGCGCTCCAGAGGCTGCGCGCGAACGGGTGAGCGAAAGAGCGAGTGCGTAGACGGCAGGCAGGCTGTCTGTCTGGTTGGGCGTGAGGGTCTGGCGCAAGGCATGCAAGCTCTGCCCCCAGTCGGTCTCAGACTCCTTATTGGCAGCCGAGCAACGCAGCTGAGGAGCCTCCCTGACCGGCAGGGAGGGAGAGGAGCTGCTTCCTTTGAAATCCGGGAAATTTAAGGGATATCAACAATCCGGGATAGCAGCGGGAAACGGCATTGGAATAAGCGAGTTTCCCGCAAAAAAAGGGAGGATTGACAGCTATGCCCCTGCCACCCAAAATTTCTGGCATTCCTCTGGCTTCTGTCCAAACTCCTGCACCTCAAGGCTTGCAGCTCTGTTTGGCTCAAGGACCCACCATGGCTATCTCTTTAGACTAGATGCCCCCCTCATTTTCTGGGGGAGGCTACTCTGGAGCAGGGAGGGGCTATGAGGAGGGAGGGGCTGTTTGTCAATTTTGGTTTATCTCAATTCCTAATTTTTCCAATATTAAATTCAGTTTTCCACATTTCCACACCAGTTTGCAATATTTCTTAAGAAGTCTTCGTGGGAATTCATAAGCATATCAGTGTGAATTTTTTCTGTAATAGATGTGTTTGTATGCCACACTGCCTAATAAATGTATTTTCGCAAAACAATATTTATAATGCTACTCCGGATATTATTTTTATACTGGTTGGATGCATATATTCTTGTCTGGAGAGCTGCATTGCAAATTCTGGAGAGGTGCAAATTATGAGGGATTGCTGTGTTTTGGTTTACAAATTGTTTCAGAAAGTGTGAATTAGGTAAGTTCACCTTTAAATGTGAACTGAATTGAATTTTCTGCCCCTGTCTAGCTATGATGGCCAAAAAAAGAGACCCCCTTCTCTCCTGCCACAAATTCTATTGTAACACTTTGGCTTGCAAAGGAGCTAATGCTATATTGGCTGTGAAGAGCAGAATAAACGCAATAAATGTGCAAATGTACAAAACAACATCATTATTATTATTGCAAGAGGATGCAAAGAATTAAGATTCTGAAGGTGCTAGAGGGATGATGCTCCATTTTCAGGGTGAAGCCTCCAACACATTGATGGAAAGCCAGCCACTTCCTCATTTGCCCATGGAAGAAGGCCTTTCTGCCTTGCCAGACCTCACAGCATGCATCCCATGTCTACTTGGGAGTAAGTCCCCTTTGTATTCTGTGGGGCTTCCTCCCAGGAAAGAGTGCCTTGGGTTGCAGCCTTTGCCTCTAGGACAATATTGGAGACACAAATTTCTAAGCTGCACATGCATGCTATTTCCATTTTCAAAGTGCAGAGTTTTTTCACCTAAAGACAACCAACACCTTCACTTAAAGAAGGGTACCTAAGTTATCACCTTACCAGGCTCACAGTCCTGGCAAGCAAAAGCTAGAGTTTCCCTTTCCCAGGATCATCATGCAAGCAGAGGGAGGAAATCGGGGTCCTGACAAGGCCACCCCCCAAAAAAAAGTTAGAGGAAACTGGGCACAAGAGTTTGCAACACGAACATTTTGCAGGGAAAGCTGAGGTGGGGATAGTCATGCTAGGAATCAAGACAGATATAGGCTTTCTTTGGGTAGGGGGGGTTGTTTCGGTGGGGCCACTCCCTGCACCAAGGCTGTATCTGTGGAGGAGGAAGAGGCGCCCCCAGTGGCGGATCTACATTTGGGGGGGGGGTCCCTGAAGCTTGAACTGTTATGCGGGCCCCTTTGCAACCAGCAGCAAGGTTTGGGTAACCACTGTTATCGTCTTCCACGCCAGATCACCACACCTTTGCAACATCTGTGCTACTGACAAACTTTGGGATTGTTGAAATACATACAGCAAAAATCAATCAAACTTGGCCTACTAGACCCAAACTTTTTAAGCAATGTAGACTAAATGGGGGCCAGGATTGGGGACCCTGAAGTTTCATTAGTTTCATCATAGTAGATCCACCCCTGGGCTCCGCTCCCCCATCTCCGCCCTGACTCCCCCAAAGTCCTCCGGGACATTGATTGGGGCAGCTCCCGGCTGGATGGCGAGGCAGGCAGGGCTGTGCCCACGGGCGCCTCCTGCAGGGGGAGGCCCCAAAGAGCGGGAGACCCGCCGCGCCCTGCTCGGCGGTGCGGGAGCTCCCTCCAGCTAAGGAGACGGGACCTTCCCGGTTGGCTCGGTCTCTTCTGGCGGGCCGGGGAGGCTGCGGAGGGCCACCGACAAGGGCGCCGGACGCCCTTGGACGCCACCCTACCTGGATCCGCGGCAACGCTGGTCCGGCCACTTGGTACCTGCCCGGCGGAGCGGAGAGGGGCAGGGAAGGAGGCGTGTGCCAGCGGAGGGAGAGAGGGAGGCGGGCCGGGCTGGCGGCCCCCGGCTGATCTCGCCCCGGTCCCCGATGGGAGGGAAGGGTCTGCTGCCCCCGGTAGCTGCGTCCTGCTCGCCGTCCTCGACGGGCGCCGTCTGCCCGCTTCCCGCCCCTCCTCGAACAAAAGGTGGCCCCGCCCGCGCGCTCCCCGTGCGCCCCGCCCCCTCCGCCCCGCTACCTACCTGGGTCCGGGGGCTTCCTCTCCCAGCGAGCTCGCTCCGGGCTTGCGGGGCCAAGGCATTCCCTCCTGCTGCAAAGCCCACCCCTTTCTCCGGCAAGCTCCCACATGCCGGCCCGGCCCGAGGTGGAGGAGCAGCCCGCGCCAGGCAGCCAGATCGAGCCACCCAAAAACAGGGCTGCCTCTGCTGCTGACATCGGGGCTAGTAGTAGCCACGGAGACCCTCAGCACCCACCCACCCCCCTCGGCATTTGCGCCTTTGAAAGTCCTCTCCCCTAAGGCCAACAGAAGAGACTTGGACCAAAAGTGAACCCAGTTAGGCCAACATCTTAGGAGCCAACAAGTCCTAGGAGCCAAGGTCCCTTTGCGCACCCCCCTAAAATATTTAGGCATTCAAATAGTGTGTGCACTGAGTCATGTGATCAATTATGCAGGGTGGGGCTTACCTGGGCCCCCCAATATTTTATTCAAGTTGGCACCACTGCCCCCAAGGACTTCTCCTGGACCCACTCACTACTGATACCCTCCGCCACACATGGGTATCAGGCCCTGCCGTTGAAGCCAAGAAAAATAGGTTTAAATTCTCTGAACCCTCTCTAGCCCAGGGGCAGCAAACCTTTTTGGACCTGGGGGCACATTTGAAATCCTAAGAAACACAAACACCGCCATGTCACAGAACAAAAACCGTCAATCCTCAGACCACACAAAACCTCCTACACCAGGCATAGGCAAACTCGGCCCTCCAGATGTTTTGGGACTACAACCCCCATCATCCCTAGCCAGTGGTCATGGATTATGGGAATTGTAGTCTCAGAACATCTGGAGGGCCGAGTTTGCCTTTGCCTGTCCTACACCCTACTCCCAAAAGAAGGCAGGTGAAACACAGACAAAAAAGTAGGCACCTCACCCCAAGAACCCTAATTTATTCTAAATTAAAATTAGGGTGTAGGATCGGTGGGTGCCAATGCTGTGGTGCCCGCTGGCAGCAGATCCCAGAAGAATCCTGCTGGAAAAGATGAGAAGGAGTCCCATCTAGGCCAGCACCCACTCCTCACAGTAGCCAACCAGTTGCCTCAAAGGGAGGCCTGTGAGTGAGACCTGGGCACAACAGCATCCCTCTCCCCACTAGCAGCACACTATCCAAGGACAAAAGGAAACAGTGCTTCAGGTGCTGTGGAACTCACCGCCACAGGCTATTGCAACGAAAGCTAGCTGGCATAAGAAGCAAGCGTTGCAAAGGACTGGGTAAAGTTGTGGGCCTAGTGACAGTCTCTCTTCCTCTGGCGTTCCCCTCCCATGTCTTGGCTCTGAATCATCTTTGCTGCTCCATGGAGACCACTTCCCTCTATGGGAGACAATGTTTTCTCCAGCCTGACCTTGCAAGGGGCAAGGGTGCAGATGTGTTTCCCAACTCCCAAGCAGAGCTCAGACGCTGCGTGCTCTGAGTCACTGGCCAGCCTTGGAATGAACCTTTGCATATATGTTCCACCACAAACTACAGGATAGAACAAAGGCCTTCGGCTCCTTGTGATATTTCACACAGGAACAGGAAAGTGGCCTTACACTGAGCCAGACCCTTTGTCCACCTAGCTCAGTTTTGCCACTAGCCTGGTGCCCCAGAGAAGCCCCCCCCCGCAAGCAGGACATGAACACAACAGCCCCCTCCCCACTTATGATTCCCAGCAACGGGAATCACCCTGGGGTGCTGCCTGCTTCCAACCCTGGAGTGGACATTCAGCCACCGTGCCTGCCAGCCTTTTGGAGGTCTCCATTTGGCATGTTTCGGAGACAAATTCAGTGAGATTTAGGCTGCAAGGATAAGCACCCTCTCCTCCTCTGTGTCTCCTTCAATCATTTTCTAGAGTGGGGTTGAATGTTTTTATTTCCTGGTCTGCAGTGGTTTCTTTCTTTTGTCCAGCACTCTTGCGGAAGCAGCTGAGCTGTGTCAGCATTTGACAGCTCATTTGAGTTGCAGTGGTGAAGCCTTGAGTCAGCTTGAGCTGGCGTAGGGAGGAGGGAGGGGGTGGGGGGAGAGCCATTGAGGATTCCCATATAAGCCTTGCTTTTCGCCAACCAGACAGGCAGACAGGAAGTGCAAGTGTGGGAGGCCTCCCCCTCCACACACCATCCTGTAGTGTATCCCCATGATTACAAGGGCTGGAGGCAAAGGGAAGGGAAGGGTGTGGAGCGCAGCTTTAAGAATATAAAGGAAGGGCATGCAAGATTAGGCTCAAGGCAGAGAAGGAAGGACGGATTGATCAAACCCCGGTTTGCAAACAGGGTAGGTAGAGGGTGTTTGCACACAGGAGGATTAAATTGCTTTGTGGTTTAATCCATCTGCAACAACACAGCCGTGGGTCTGGCTCTGCCCAGGCCAACTTTTCCCACACTCCTGATAACGTACAATTCCCCCATAGATTCCTGAACAGCAAGGGAATTGTAGCTACAAGTTAGTTAAGCACACTAAAGACCCCCACCCCCAAATTTCAATGGGTAAGAGTTAGGGGATGCGGGTGGCGCTGTGGGTTCGAATCCCCGCGACGGGGTGAGCAGGGGCGTTCCTAGCCCCTTGGCTACCAGGGGCGGGAAGCCAAGAGGCACCCCCCGGGGGCGGGGCGTCGCGACATGTGCGTGCGTCATGACGTACGCGCACAGCGCGATGCCCCACCCCCGGGGATGCCAGGCCTCGGCTTCGGGACTCTCCCGAAGCCGCTGCTCGGCACCCGTTGGTGCGGCGGCTGCTCGTGCCGCCGCACCAAGGGGGTGCCGGGCGAGCGGCGGCTTGGGGAGTCTCTGCAGGCTGCAGAGTCTCCTGAAGCAGCTGCCGGCACCCCCTTGGTGCGCTGGCACTAGCAGCCGCCGCACCAAGGGGGTGCCAGGCGGGCGGCGGCTTCGGAGTCTCTGCAGGCTGCAGAGTCTCCTGAAGCCGCTGCCGGCACCCCCTTGGTGCACAAGTCGGGGCAGGGAGAGGGGCGGGCTAGCGAGGAGGGGTGTCACCCCTCCTTGCTGGCCCGCCCCTTTCCATTCCCCGGCTCTGCAAGCCAGCCAGCAGCGGAAAAAAACACTGGAGGGGGGGGGCTATTTTAGGCGCTGCTGGGGCGGAGCCGCAGGGGCGGCCAGCGAGGGGGGTGACACCGCTCCTAGCTGGCCGCCCCTGCGGCTCCACCCCGGCAGTGCCGAAAATAGCCTTAAAATTTTTTTAAATTAAAAAAAAAAAAAAATTAAAAAAAAAATTTTTTTAATGCCCAATTTGTCACCCCCAGCAGGGCGCTATCCGGGGCGGCCCGCCCCCTCACCTCCCCTTGCTACGCCCCTGGGGGTGAGCTCCTGTTGCTCGTTCCCAGCTCCTGCCAACCTAGCAGTTCGAAAGCACGTCAAAGTGCAAGTAGATAAATAGGTACTGCTCCGGCAGGAAGGTAAACGCCGTTTCCGTGCACTGCTCTGGTACACCAGAAGCGGCTTAGTCATGCTGGCCACATGACCCGGAAGCTGTCTGTGAACAAACGCCGGGTCCCTATAGAGCGAGATGAGCGCCGCAACCCCAGAGTCGTCCGCGACTGGACCTAATGGTCAGGGGTCCCTTTACCTTTACCTTTAAGAGTTAAAGAGGTCTTTGGGTGGCTAGTCAATAAGGGTTGGACAAATGCACTGGGGATAAGGGCTGCCAGTAGCCACTAGCCACAATGACTACTTTATTATTGATAAAATTTCTTTTGTGTTACCACTGTGTTATAAGTGAAAATCCAGACACAAAAGTTGTTGAGCTGAAATTCACCAAAATCTACACTTCCGACACAGGCTGCCATTTGTCTGGATTTTCCCAGACAATTCAGCTTTAAAAAACCACAATAATACAGATAATCACCCAGGTGGCTAATGAATCCACAATTAAACAGGTAAACATTTTGCTGGTGCAAAAATGTATTGCAGAAGCGAGGTGGCCTCAGCTGAATCTTTGTTGGTAGGGGGACCAGTGACACTCCATGCCAACTTCTGGTTGGATAACCACCCTTGCAAGGTAGCCCCTTCATAAGTAACAAAGAGTCTTGTCACGGCTTACCTTAAAGGCTACCAAATGTATTATGGAATAAGCAGATACAGAATGTGTGATCCTCAGCAAGCATTGTACCTGGGTCAGTGTGTATGGTTTTAATCAGTGTTTTTGCAGTTGTTTTGTCTTTGCGTGGAGTGCCCTATCTGGGTGGATGGAGCAGCCAAGTAATTTCCCCTTCGGGGACAATGACAATAAATATATTCTATTCTATTCTATTCTATTCTATTCTATTCTATTCTATTCTATTCAGTAGCGTCTTCTCTGTGTGGAGAGGGAGACAGTAAACTCTGAGGAGAGGGAAATTAAATGCAACCCCCCCCAAAAAAACAACACCACCCAACAACAACAGCAACCCCAACTGCAGGAAACATTTTGCACATTGGACTCTGATCTACAAAAATCTTATTTCCATAATATAATCCCATAGTTTTTCAGCTGCTGCAAGACTCATTTTTGATGCATGGATGCTGTATCATTGTTAATGGCTTATTATTATCACCATCTCAATTTCTTACCTGCTGCTCACCGTCAGGATCCAGGAGTTTAAAAGCAGTTTAAAACAAATTACAGTCATGCGAATAGGGCGGATCCTGAACACACACATCTATTGAGCTGAGGTGTCAAAGGCCAGTGAAAGAGGTGTGTCTTCAGCAAACAATTGAAACTACCACATAGGAAGATGCAGGAGGAATGATGGATGAGAAAAAGGGCTGGAGTGGGAAAAACTTTATTGAGGAAGGTGGGGCGTGCAGAGAGCATGAAAGAGACTCCACAGTTTCACATAAATATTTGTTGTTTAGTCGTTTAGTCGTGTCCGACTCTTCGTGACCCCATGGACCAGAGCATGCCAGGCACTCCTGTCTTCCACTGCCTCCCGCAGTTTGGTCAAACTCAAAAGATAAATCTGCTTTATTCTAGTTTTTGTCAGAAGCCTTTGCTCCCTAGGCACACCAGCTCCTTCCTTAGCTATTAGCACAGTACTTTAGTGTTTCTTTAAGACAAAGGGGGGGGGGAAACCATTTTCAGCACCCCCTGCAACACACACACACACACACACACACACACACACACACACACACACACACATAAATCACATAATCCCTTGGTGCAATCTGTCCACCTACCAGCCCCTGTGTGTGGTCAGTGTGTGGTATTTTGGTGGCACTCCCATAGCAGGCTGACTTTTAAAAGGGTTGGCTGTTTGTTTAAGGGAGGAGATAGCTTAAATTGGGGGGTAGGTGGGTTGCAATTAATGGGGTGGGGAAATGCAATTGTGCAAGGCAACAACTAGCATAGAAATAAATAAGTCACCATTTAGTAAAGTGACAGGCATGAAATATCTATCCCGTATCCAATGCTGGGCCCAGAGAGTCCAGAGCAGCCCAGCACAGTGGATCTGATGAAATCAAGGAATGGGATGAAATCCAGCCCCTAGGATTTCCCCACCTTGGACCTGCAGTCACTGGCTCATATCAGTCTCCTCCAGAGCCCGCTCTGTGTTTCAGGATGTTGCCGTTGCAGAGTGGGATTTTGAAAGGTCTTTGTAGTGACGGGAGGCAGAAGCTGAGGGCGAGAACCTTTGAGAATAATCCTGAGTGCCACCACAAACAAAAGAAAAAAACAGAAATATTAGGTTCTAGAAAGCAAATCAACGACATCTTCAGATATCTCAAGGGCTGTGACAAGGAAGATTTCTTGTTTTCTCCTGCTCTGGAGGTGAGGACCCAAACCAATGGATTCAAGTTACAAGGAAAGGAAATTCTGAGTAAACATGGGAATAGTTTTCTGACAGCTATAGCTGTTGGACAGTGGAACGGACTCCCTCGGAAGATGGTGGGCTCTCCTTCATTGGCAGTTTTTACACAGAGGTTGGACAGCCATCTGCCATGGATGCTTTAGTTGAGATTCCTGCATTGCGGGCGGTTGGACTAGATGACTCTCAGGGTCTCTTCCAACTCCACGATTCTATGATTAGGAGGAGATTCGTGACAGGCAAAGGGGAGCATTTCTTTCATGAAATGGCTGTTAAACTTGTGGAGCTCATGATCATAGAATGCGGACTTTTGAACCAGATTAGCCACATTCATTGAGTATATATAATCCCATCTCTCCTAATGCTCTGGTAGCCATGAGACGCTTTGGACTGTGGCTCCCATCTCTGGCTGGGTCTGAAACATCTGGAGGGGCACAAGGTTGGGGAAGGATGGGACAGACTATCTGCCAGGAGAGTGGGAAATGTGTCCTCCGAGTTTAGAGACAGGAGCAGATGTTGGAGATAAACCCCAGGGATTGGCTTTCACCATCTTCCTCAAACAGAGAGCTTTCCAGACCTCCGTGTGACAAAATGGTGGACCTCTGGTATGATTCAGTGTGACTGTTTCAAAATATCGTTTTTTAAATAGGTTTTTAAATATTGTCTCCCCCCAAGATGGTGGCAGCCTCCACTGAGGTCCCGCAGACCTCCCACCCAAACAAAGCCCACTATTCCTCTCCCCTCCCACTGCCATCTTGGAATACCTTCCAGATGCCATCACCCTCTTGCTCCTCCTCACCTGCTTCCTGCAGATATCCAGCAGGATTCCCGCCCGCATCAGGCACCAGATCTCCCCAACCAGTGAAACGAGGACGTTCACAATGTCCATCCACCGGCCAACGGTCATCAGCAGGATCAGGAGGCCCCCCATCCTGACAAAGACCGTCTGGTAGGCCATCTGCTCTGTGGGGTTCTGCCGTTGCTCTTCTGCCATTGGACAAAGGAAAGATAAAATGGTTAGGTTTATGCTGGTCAACTTATATACAATGCCAGTACTATTCAGAGGAGACTTGTTTAAATTAATGAACCTAAGAAAGACTCACATTGGATACACTCCGTAAATGTGAGGGCAGGGATGGGGAACAACTGCGGTCTTCCAAGTGTCAAGGACTAGCTGGATGAGGAAGAGCAGTGGGAGCTACCTGCCCAAGAGCCCCCCAGGGAGGACGCAGAAGATGACGACTTAGATCCTGGGTGCTGGTGGTGGGACACGGAAGAGCAGCCTGGGGAAGGGACGAGCTGGGAGGTGCTAGAAGCAGGGAGTCTGAGCGATCCAGGGGAGTCAGGAGAAGGAGGCCCTTCCAGGACAGGGTTTGAGGCCGAGAGTCACAGTGTGAGCACAGACTCAGACAGAGGTTGCCCTTGCTACCCAGCAGTAGGGCAGTCTCGGTCCTGCTGGCTCGCCTCCCCCTCTGACACCCCGATCGATGAGAATCCTGCACGTTGCTGAGCATTGGGCCAGACAGGCCCAGAGGATGAGCACTCCCACTTTGACACAGCCTTCATCTGCTTGGGAAAGATCCAGAATGAGAGGCTACGCTAGAGGGAGAAGGGAAGGGCTAGTGGTCAGTTTCAGCAATTTCTCAGCTGGATTAAGACGAACCAGAGGACTCTGCTGTGTTGTTTAAAAAAGCAAATTGCCTTCTGTGCCTTCTGTGTATCTCTGTCCTGCAGTCGACCTGGGCTCGCTTTGCAACTCCTTGACACCAAGTGATGCTGGTCTCCCAACTCCAGCATGGCCAGTAGTGCGGGATGATAATGGGAGCTGGAGGAGTCCTGTAACATCTGGAGGGCCACAGGCTCCCCCATCCCTGCATTAAAAGGATGCAGAGTAGTGATGGAGGCATCTGGGGCAGTAAAGGCAAGTGATGGTCTAGTTAAGGGACAGAGAACCTTTGCTGCCATCCAGACCTTGCTGGACTCCAGGTCCCAGCAGCCAGCATGGGCAAGAATCAGGGCCGGAGCTGGGAGCTGGAGTCACAACATCCGGAAGGCCACAGGCCCACCATCCCTGCTGTAGGGATAGCTCAGTCAGAACAGCGTGAGTCTCTTAATCTCAGGGTTTCTGGTTCGAGCTCCACATGGAGCAAAGGTTTCCTGAATTGCAGGGCGTTAGGACTAGAGGACCCAATTCTATGATTATATCATCAGCAGAACCAGTCCAATTCTCTCTTCTAAAAAACGACAAGAAACCGAACTGTCACGTCAACATAGGAAGAGGCCTTGTACCAAGTTGATACTATTTTGCCAGCCTTGCAATCTCATGTCCTTTTGAGTAGGGCTGAACCCGAGGTCTCCTACATGGCAGGTGTGTGCTCTTTATTTGGGGCCTCCCCGATAAAGACACCCCAAATGAGCAGAGGAAGCTGCCTTAGGCCAGATCAACAGATGCTTTATCCACCTTTCTCTTGTAATTGGCAGCAGGTCCTCAAGATCTCTGGCAGGGGTGTGTGTGTGTGCCTGTGTGTGTCTTGTACACATCTTTGTATTTCTTCTTCATTGGTGATCCCTCGTAGCCGAGTAAGATTGTCTTCCATGAACACGGTCTTAACAGTGAGTCCATAAGTGACCGTGGAGGCCAATTCTGGATCCACACGTCCTTCCACAGTAGGGACATAGGTTTCTAGGTGGGAGTTGATCATGGTGTGGATTTGCCAAGCGTGCCTTCCTCTTAGCACATTTCTCCCTTTCGTCCTGAGTTCAAGTGTAAAGCCCATGACACCTTTGCTAAAAGCTATTCTCCAATTGGAGCGCTCGCAGGCCAGTGTTCCTCAGTTGTCAGTGTTTATCCTAAAAAATTTTAGATTTGCTTTGAGAGCGTCTTTAAACATCTTTTGTTGACCACCAGCATTACGCTTTCCATTTTTAAGTTGTGAATAGAGCAGTTGCTTTGGAAGACGATAATCAGGCATCCGCACAACATGACCAGTCCAACGAAGTTGATGTTGAAGAATCATTGTTTCAACACTGGTGATCTTTGCTTCTTCCATTACACTGACATTACTTTGCCTGTCTTCCCAAGTGATGTGTAAAATTTTCCGGATGGAACACAGTTGATGGAACAGATCTACAAGAGATCTTTGTATTTAATGGATCTTTGTATTTAAGATCCCCCTAGCTAGAAATGCCAGGAGTTGCACCTGGGACCTTCCCCCCTTAGCAGACATTAGTCTGCTTGCCTGTGATGCCACGGAACGTTCGCAAACATTCCAGCCGCTCCTGGAAGGGAAGGTGCAAGAAGCAGACCATTCTGCAGGAGGGTGCTGCTTCCTTGCTTGCTGCTGGGGAAGGAAGCTAAAGGCCAACGGCCACCCACACCTAGCAACATAGCTGTCAACCCTCCCTTTTTTGGGCGGGAAACTCCCTTATTCCAATGCTGTTTCCCGCTGCTATCCCGGATTGTTGATATCCCTTAAATTTCCCGTATTTCAAAGGAAGCAGCTCCTCTCCCTCCCTGCTGGCCAGGGAGGCTCCTCAGCTGCGTTGCTCGGCTGCCAATAAGAAGTCTGAGACCGACTGGGGGCGGAGCTTGCATGCCTTGTGCAGCCAGACCCTCACGCCCAACCAGACAGACAGCCTGCCTGCCGTCTACGCTCTCGCTCTTTCGTTCACATGTTCGCGCACAGCCTCTGGAGCGCAGGGTGGCGAGGCTACTTGGTGCCATTGCACCGCCCTCGTGGCATCCCTTATTTTCAAATCCGAAAGTTGACAGCTATGCCTAGCAACCTCCCAAAGATCTTGCCCACTGAGCCAGAGGCCTGCGAGGGGAGGAGGAGCTCACCTTGCATGTAGATGACAAGCAGAGTGTAGCAGATGGTGAGCGGGGTCCAGAACCGGATGGCCTCCAAGGTGGTGAGGAAGTCCCGGTTGATCAGGGCCACCGCCGCCAGGTCGGCCACCACAAAGGTGACCTTGAGGGCGTTGCAGAGGAGGTGAGGGACGCCGTGCCAGGTGGTCAGGAGGAAGAGGCAGGCCCCGCAGTAGCGCTCCTTGCAGTGGAGCTCGTACATGGTGAAGACGTGGCGCGCTAGGCGCCAGACATAGTAAGTTAAGAGTCCGGCCAGGCCGACGCTGAGGAGCAGGTTCCACGTGCGGTGGGGCGCCCCCTCCTGGAGGTAGCTGAGGCTGCAGGAGATGCCGCAGCCCAGGGAGAACTGGCAGAGGAGGTAGAGCTGGCTGCTGTGCGCCCCCTGCAGGATCCCAGTGGAAATTGAGAGATGGTAGCAGTGTACAGTATATTAATTTTTTTTTATTGAAATAATTTCAATTATAAAGAAATAGAGTGATACAAAGGGGGGAAGAGAAAATGTAAGGGGGGTAGAACAAATGTGTGGGTAAGAAAGAGAGAAAGAGAGAAAGAAACAATACACAATAATGCAATGTAACATACAGTCGTACCTTGGATCCCAAACGCCCTGGAATTCGGACGTTTTAGCTCCCGAATGCCGCAGACCTGGAAGTGATTGTTCCGGTTTGCGGACGTTCTTTTGGAACCCGAATGTCCGATGGGGCTTCCACGGCTTCTGATTGGCTGCAGGAGCTTCCTGCAACCAATCAGAAATCGCGATTTGGTTTTCAAACGTTTTGGAAGTCGAACAGTCTTCCAGAACAGATTCCGTTCGGCTTCCAAGGTACGACTGTACTCCCATACATTCATATATAAATTGATATGGACGGTGGCAGTGTATTGGGGGTGTGTGTTTATTTTGATTATATATATTTTGATTTTAGATTTAGATTTTGTTCTGTCAACCACCCTGAGACCTCCATGTATAGGTAAAGGTAAAGGGACCCCTGACCATTAGGTCCAGTCACGGACGACTCTGGCTTTGCGGCGCTCATCTTGCTCTATAGGCCAAGGGAGCCGGCGTACATCTTCCAGGTCATGTGGCCAGCATGACTAAGCCGCTTCTGGTGAACCAGAGCAGCACACGGAAATGCCGTTTACCTTCCCGCTGGAGCGGTACCTATTTATCTACTTGCACTTCGTGCTTTCGAACTGCTAGTTGGGCAGGAGCAGGACTGAGTAACGGGAGCTCACCCCATTGTGGGAATTCGAACCGCCGACCTTCTGATCGCAAGCCCTAGGCTCTGTGGTTTAATCCACAGCGCCACCCGCGTCCATGTTTAGGGGGCATATAAATTCAAGAAATAAATAATAGTGGTTAGTATGTTGGACTAGGACCGGGGAGATCAGAGTTCAAATCCCCACTCAGCCATGAAGCTCACTGGGGGACGTTGGGGACTAGTCACTGCCTCAGCCTAACCTACCTCACAGGGATGTTGTGGGACAAAACGGGGAGGAGAACCACCACGTACAGCACTTTGAACTCCTTGGAAGAAAAGCTGGGATGTGAATAAATAAATAAAAATCCTCCATCCAAATGGCAGGATAAAGCTTGATTGCCTGGGTGACCGGGCGGGAATTCGCTTCCTTCTACGCTGGGCTCTTGGTTATCTTGACTCTGCTTTTAACTCAGGTGCCTGGTCTGGGGTTCCCCGCCTGTCCCACCTCAGCCCGCACATGAAGAAAAGGGAAAGAAAGAGTAGCTCACCTTGTCAAGGGAGAGGACAGTGGAGATGGCCCGAAGGGAGAACTCCAGCACCACCAAGGCAGCCACACGGTAGCCAACCACCGTGAAGGTCCCGGTCAGCACCAGGAGATGCAGCTGGTCCAGGAGGGGCCACTGGTTGCGGATGATCTCCTTCTCCTTCTTCCGGTCGGGGGTCGCTGGGGCAGAAATGAGGGTCTCAAGGAGGGAAAGGCAGGCGCAGGAGCAATTTCTCCGCTCAGGACTGAGAACTCAAACTCGGGAAGCTACAGGACTAGCTGGAGTAAACACACCTTCCCTTTGCTGAGTCCCATCGGGCACTTCCAGGAGAGCCTAGAGGGCTTCTCCCACCACAAGGTCTCCAAGGTTGGCAGGAACCTGATATTCTCTGCATTTACTCCAGGAGAACCATCTTCCGCCTCTCCCAGGGGCAGAGAGGTTTTGGGGCTCACGCATGTCTGGAGATACCCTTTGGCCTTCCTGCAATCCAACCTCACAGGCTTTGGGTATGGGACTCTATACATGCTCAGAGGGGGTGCTGCTCTTCTGTACTGTTTCTGCGACCTGAAAAGGGTCTTCTTGGGGCTTGGCTCCGAAAAGACCCTTGGAAACGCACAAAGGTTTGTTTGCTGGCAAACACAACCTCCCTGGCTGCCTTTTCCTGTCTCAATCTTGGGGTGTGTTCCGGTCCTCTGTGATCATTTCACATTTCCCAAGCTGAGTTCGGTCACCGAGATCAAATGAAACCTGCTCCTAATTAAGCTCCCGGTTCAGCCCTGACTGAAACTCTCCCCAAATCCATAGGGATTGTGTTTGCGATGCCCCTGTCCTCATACAAAGAATCACGGCTAAAGCATAGCTGTCAACTTTCGGATCTGAAATAAGGGATTTTTCCAAACGTTCGGATTTGAAAATAAGGGATGCCGCAAGGGCGGTGCAATGGCACCAAGTAGCCTCGCCACCCTGCGCTCCAGAGGCTGCACGCGAATGGGTGAGCGAAAGAGCGAGCGTGTAGACGGCAGGCAGGCTGTCTGTCTGGTTGGGCGTGAGGGTCTGGCTGCACAAGGCATGCAAGCTCCGCCCCCAGTCGGTCTCAGACTCCTTATTGGCAGCCGAGCAACGCAGCTGAGGAGCCTCCCTGGCCGGCAGGGAGGGAGAGGAGCTGCTTCTTTGAAATCCGGAAATTTAAGGGATATCAACAATCCGGGATAGCAGCGGGAAACGGCATTGGAATAAGGGAGTTTCTAGCCATAAAGGGAGGGTTGACAGGTATGGGCTAAAGGACAATCTCATCCTCTGAAAAATTGTTGATACACTGCTGAATACTGTTTTCCGTTGCCTGTGCTCATCTACTCTTTCTTGCTCTGTTTTCCAAAGCTGAAAAGATTAAGGAAATGCCAAGAAAGGCATCTTTACCTGGCAATCTTTTTCTCACCAATACAAAAGGCATCTTGCCAGCCAGCGTACAAAGAAGTCAGCTGGGCACTGATCAGGTGGGGCCATGCTCACACCCTGCCCTGGAGATAAGATGCTGCCACTCCAATATTTAACTCCCAGGGATCCCTGGGACGCAGTTGGACTCCAAAGCATGGCATGAACCGGATCTTAAAAGGGGGGGGGGCTACCAGAGGTGTAGGAAGGTCAGGTGGTACCCGGTGCGGGAAATTTCTTCGTCACCCTCCCTCCCACATTTTTTTTTTTTTGCCTGCAAAAATGGTTTTACGTGATTTCATATTTTCTTACAAAGGAATAATAATAAGTAATAGTAAACTTTTATTTATACCCCGCCCTCCCCAGCCGAAGTTGGGCTCAGGGCGGCTAACATCAGATACATAACATGGGTATAAAATCAAACAATAATTAAATTACCCCCTGAAAACATGTCAAAATCAGATTAAAGTCTAATTAGATGGCTTTCCGCAGGGTTAGGGTTGGGAACAGTAAGTGCTCCACTGAATTGAAATTTCAGCCTTCACGACATAGGAAAACGCCAAGTAAACAGCTATTTTCGTGGAGGAGGGTCAAGATATTAACTGATATGCATGAAATTTCATATATAGCTATATAAATCCCTAGTGTAGTAAGATGAGACCTTTGGAGCAGGCATTTTTTAAAAAAAGTTTTTTTATGAACCACCCTAGCAGGGCAGTAATTGTACCTTGATATTTGTCACCCCCTCCATGATGGAACCTGGGGCGGACCGCCCCCCCGCCTCCCACTTCCTACGCCCTGCTGGGGCTACCCTCTTCCTCAAAGGCAAGAGTAGAGACAATCAACTTCGCAGGGAGCGGAAAATCTGGCTTGCCCCTATTGAATTAATAGGAATATCTGAGATTATTTCTGCAATCAAAGCATCCGGATTCAGGAGGCTATCGTGACACTAGGCAGGTCGGCTTGCTGGTCTTTATGGGCTCCTTCCCGCCACCTCCACCACCCAGCCAGCGCCTTATCAGAGCCCTGCAGAGGTTGGTAGCCACCCCAGGGCTGCCTGCAAGGACAGAATGAGGAAGTGTTTAAAGACGAAATCTCTGCTCTGCCTAACAAGCACTCACTTCAAACAGTTGATGTAGATGTAAATCTTCATCAGGCTGCCCAGGATGGAGACAGCACAGGCGCCCACCAGCCCTGCAAGAAAGCAAAGGTCAGAAAGGGGGGTAGGGCTCAGTTCAGTGGGTGGGGTAGGCCCCCCAGGAGGAGGAGGAGAAGCTCACCCTGCAAGACGGAGTCCACCAAATCGGAGCCCCAGGCCAGGCTGGGGAAGGCGGGCAGCCAGGAGACCAGGTAGGAGTAGAGGCTGGAAAGCATGGTGGTTCCCCGGGGCAGGGTGAGGGTGGGTGGCTCAGCCCTGGCCTTCCTCTTCCCAGCTGCAGTCTCAAAGGTCTGCTGTCGGAGGGCTGGCGAGAGCCCAGGGACCTTGTGCTTGCGTTGTTGTTGTTGCTGCTGCTCTGGTAAATCATTGCTTGCCTCTTTGCCCCTCCTGGGGAGGAGGCCACTCAGCCAAAGCCCTTGCACAACCATTTCTGCTTGAGGAGAAGCAAGGCAGGGGAAAAACCATTTCCTGGGCCAGTAGCAGCAGCTGCAGCTCCCTAGAGTGAAAGCAAAGGGGAACACTTAAGGCAAAGAGGTTTTTGAGTTCCAGCCCAGCTGCAAAATGTGTACTTGCCTGTGAATGTTCTTGCAGGTGTGTCATCTCTGCTGTTGCTGCTAAACAAGGCCACATGTCTGAAGCAGCACAGGAAGACAGGCCTGTCTCCATTTTGACTCCAAACTGACAAACTGTTTCTCTGCAAGGAAGGAGGGGGTGATTGTCTCAGGAAAATAAAGTGATAATTCTGGCTTCCTGATACCTGAGTGCCAGACAAAAGGGTGTGATTAACTTGGCTGGGAAACAGGAAATGTAAATATCTCTTTTGTTTTACTTGATGGGTTTTTGGGTGGAGGGCAAGAGGAGGCATGGGGAGGGTCAAGGATGCTCAGATTACTGCTACCAGACCTGCCCTTTCATGATGTAGCTGCATCACATACACCCCTTTTTGTATGATGTATAGGGGGGTGGTCTTGAGCGGGAGGGGGGGAATTTCAAAAGTCTATATAGGAGCTGGCACACCATTGTTGGGGGTTCCTCCTCCCTCCTCATTTTGGGAGCGGGGGCCCTGTTGCAACATATATATAAAATTTTGCTTCTCAATTTTTCCCTGGTTGGCCTCTGTAAATTTACTCTTACCGATGGAGAACCTTAAAAGGCTCTTGTGTACCCCATAAGGGAATAAGAGCAGATTTCTGTTTATTTCACTGCCTCCCTTGAGCCTCTTCTGAGGAGCCCCTTCTTACAGAAACAGGTGCCAAAAAGGAGATCATGTAGGGAAGTGCTGCTGAGCATATGCAGAGTGCTTTCCCCTCGCATCACTAGTGAGTAACTTTAAATGAAGGAGGGGAACTCTCATGTGGGCCTGAGCCCAGAATCCATTTTTTTCTTCTCAAGAGACAACTTTCAGGCCACAGCACTTCAGAGTTGCGTTTGTTTTACTTGTGATACGTGAGTTTTTACGCATGCTCCTACAGACCGTATAACACACCTTACGTATGCATGCAAATAATGCATCTGGACTAACATCTGGACTAACACTTGGTTGGACACACTGCATCCCAGAAACAAACTCCAGGTGCCAAAGTTCGCTCTGTCTAGCCCAGCTCCCTTTGCTCACTGGTGAAGCAAATGTAACAAAGACCTGTCAATCAAAGCAGCAGGATGCCTTGTAAATTAGCAGGGTTCCAACTACCAGTAGGTAATAATAATAATAATAATAATAATAATTATTATTATTATTATTATTATTTATACCCCGCCCATCTGGCTGGGTTTCCCAGCCACTCTGGGCAGCTTCCAACAGAATATTAAGATACAATAGTCCATTAAACATTAAAAGCTTCGCTAAACAGGGCTGCCTTCAGATGTCTTCTAAAGTCTGGTAGTTGTTTTTCTCTTATTAAGCTTCTTATTAAGGCTGTCAGATAAAGAGAAACCGCTCCCCTTTGTTTGTGTAACAATATTTATTTTTGTACTCGGCAGGGGTGCCAAGTTGAATAAAATATTGAGGGGGGGGGTCAGGTAAGCCCTACCCCACATAATTGATCACATGATATGGCACACGCACAACATTTGAATGGCAATGCCATCAACTTTGGGGGGGAGCCCTCAAATATTTTATGGGGTGTCTGTGAAGGGACCTCAGCCACTTGGAGTTGACTCCTATGGTACTCAGTATATGTTAAGACCATAACCAAGGAAGTCGGGGAAACTTTGCATCTTGAATTTGTATACTGCTTGAAAGTCCCATATCAGGTGAGGTGTGGAGGGAGAGGCTCCCTTTTTTTCCTGATCCTGAGGTAGTTCCTGCTAAGATGGTCTTCCCCAAGTGCACGGTTGTTCCTGAGTTTAATAATAATAAAAATAAATAATAAAATTTATTTATACCCTGCCCTTCCCAGCCGAAACCGGGCTCAGGGCGGCTAACACCAGTAAAAATTACAATAAAATATAAAAGAAAGAAAAACCGTTAATTAAAATACAGGTTAAAATACAATTTAAAATTTAAATCCAGCTTCATTCATCGCCCCATAATCAAAACCATAAGGGAGGAAACATCAGACTGCGTCCAACCCGAAGGCCAGGCGGAACAGCTCTGTCTTGCAGGCCCTGCGGAAAGATGTCAAATCCCGCAGGGCCCTGGTCTCTTGTGACAGAGCGTTCCACCAAGTTGGGGCCAGTACTGAAAAGGCCCTGGCCCTAGTTGAAACCAGTCTAACAACCTTGTGGCTCGGGACCTCCAAAATGTTGTTATTTGTGGACCTTAAGGTCCTCTGCAGGGCATACCAGGAGAGGCGGTCCCGTAGGCACGAGGGTCCTAGGCCGCATAGGGCCTTAAAGGTCAAAACCAGCACCTTAAACCTGATCCTGTACTCCACTGGAGCCAGTGCAGCTGGTAAAGCACTGGATGAATGTGGTCCCCGCGGCAAGGACCCCGTAAGGAGCCTCGCCGCGGCATTCTGCACCCGCTGAGTTTCTGGGTCAGCTTCAAGGGCAGCCCTGCGTAGAGCGAGTTACAATAATCAAGCCTGGAGGTGACCGTCGCATGGATCACTGTGGCCAGATCAGGGCGAGAGAGGTAAGGGACCAACTGCTTGATACGTCGAAGATGGGAAAATGCCCCCTTTGCATTTTAAGAGTTTATCTCCACTGAAATCAAGGGACACTGCCAGTACTGCCATGCAAACCCTCCGTGACAAGCTTTCTGTCAAAATGTACAAAGGCAGCAGGGTCAGTTCTGGTGCCAGAAGACCCCCATGGAAGCATGCAAGTCTGCTAGGAAGACCTTTGAGCTAACGTCCGTTTGGCCTTTGCATCCTGAGCCCTCATCCCAATTTCTGGTCCTAGGGACTTAGGTTCTCCCTTCTGCTCCACAAACCACCTACAGTCAGTGCAAAGGGTGCTACCGTAATCATGTACAGTGGTCCCTCGACTTACGAGTGACCCGACTTCCGTATTTTTCGAGTTACGAGGGATCAAAGCGACCGCGCGCCTACGAATTTTTTCGACTTCCGAAAGGAAATTGCGGCCGTTTTAGATAGGGTTTCTCGACTTACGAAGTTTAGATGCGGTTTTCTTCGACCTGCGAATTTTTTCTCCCAATGCATTCCTATGGGGACTTGACTTACGATTTTTTCCGACCTACGAAAGTCCCGTCGGAACGGATTAAATTCGTAAGTTGAGGGACCACTGTACACACAAACAGCATAATGGCTGAAAATGTAATAAAAGAATACTGGAAGACTCTTCTGAAAAACTAATAGTCCTTCAATAAAGCCACAAGATTAACAAAGCCATATATAAGTGATATAACAGAATGTATAATGTTCACGTGACTGAACCATTCAGCAACAGGTTGGGTATAAGCAACAAAATCTTGGTGCCAACAAAACGTTCACAATTAGTGGATGGTGAATAGATAGTAGAGTTCTTCAACGGTTAAAAGCAAAATCTCATGGATGTAATAGTAGATGAAGAATATTTATATGAGTCTTGCAACATCACCATCCAGCCGAAATCAACACAAGTGGTACATGAGAAGGATGAAGAAGACCTGTCCTCCGGATTACTCACAGGTTTCGCTATATAGCTTCATCAGTTCAGGTAAAACATTCTGATCAGCACAACATGTGCACAGCTGTACACCAGCTAGAGCTCACTGGGCGGGGGGGGGGGGGAAGTGATATATAAATGTAATAAATAATAATTGAGGTTTGGGGATATCTTGTTAATCACTTAGGACTGCAGTGATGAAGTCAAGTCCCTCTGCAGGTGACAAAGCAGCTCCTTCTGCCATGTTAAAAAATGGAAGAAGAGTCTGCTGGATCCATTGAGTCGGCAACCTATTCTCAGCTAGAATAAGCTTTGTAACCCTCCTGTCTGTATGGAATGCCACCTAGAGTGCTTCTTTTAAAGCAATTAGAGGTGCTTTGCCTGCAACACTCATTATTATGCGTCATAACCTTGGTGCAAGCCTCGGCTAAAAAGCTTTCGGAATAGCTTCTGCTCATAAGCCGGACCACAAACGAAAATCGCATAGAGCAATTAGAGCCAATCAATACCAAGTGATAAAAGATACTATTGTGTAATAGCCAGTGATGGCACCAGGGGGGAAAAAGCTGTGTGTGTGTTTGCTGAAAAGGCAGTGTGTTTGTGCCAGGGGACTCTGAACGTGGTGCTGCATCTGAGATTTTTGCTCCCTTCCTCATCACGTTTTCTCTTAAGAATGTTGCGGAAACCTATGGGCTGCAGTAAGTTGGCCCTGGGGGCTGATGGGGAAGAGAGGGGAATCGGAATGAGAATGGCTTTGACACCCAAAGGTGATAGGACTTTCTTTATGTATGCCACAACTGCAGCTAGAATTTTGTTAGCTAGAAACTGGAAGTCAGAGGAATTACCAACGATAGAAGAATGGCAGATGAAAATGATGGACTATATGGAGCTCGCTGAACTGACCGGGAAACTACGTGACCAGAGGGAGGAAGCGGTGGAAGAAGATTGGAAGAAATTTAAATTATGTTTAAAAAAGTATTGTAAGATTAAAGAGTAGAAGTAAGCTGGAAGACAAATGAGGCTGTAGATCTAGAAGATAGATATAAGGTTTATGATTGTTGGAATTAATGGTATTGATCTTAGATAAGAAGAGATATTAGGTTAATTAATTAAAAATGTTTTTAATGATGTCAATAAATTACTAAAGATGATATACAAGGAACGCAGGAAGGGAGGACGGGAGGAAGTCAACCCACAATGATATAAAGGATTGAAAGGTTAAAAGGAATTATGTATGTTTTTTATGTGTATTATTGTTTCTGTTTTCTTTTCTGTTTGTTTATTGTTGTTTGTACGTTAATTGTATTACTTTATTAAAACCAATAAAAAAAATTGGGGGGGAAAAAGAGAGAGAGTGGCTTTGACAATTGAGTAGAAGGAAATCCAGCTCCAATCCTTGGTACATTTAAACCTACCTTGCCTTCTGTTTTTGCTACGTAGTCTTCCTTCCTTTTTAATATTTGCAGATTATCACAGTTCTATATTATGCACTGATAGTTTTAATTTTAATTACATAACGTAAAAGAAAAGAAAAAATTGTTTTGGGCTTTCCCTCTACTGCTGAAAGTCGGCAGTCTCTATTTTTAGTATATAAAAAAAGGACCCCTGGACAGTCAACGGTGACTATGGGGGTGCGGCGCTCATCTCGCTTCAGGCCAAGGGAGCCGGCGTTTGTCTGCAGACAGCTTTCTGGGTCATGTGGCCAGCAGGACTAAACCACTTCTGGTGCAACGGTACACCGTGACAGAAACCAGAGCGCATGGAAATGCCGTTTACCTTCCCGCCGCAGCAGTACCTATTTATCTACTTGCACTGGCGTGCTTTCGAACTGCTAGGTTGGCAGAAGATGGGACAGAGCAATGGGAACTCACCCCATCGTGGGGATTCGAACCGCCAACCTTCTGATCGGCAAGCCCAAGAGGGGTTTAGACCACAGCGCCACCCGTGTCCTGCTATTTAGTATAAACATAATTTTGGCTTGATGTGCTTTAACAGCTCTCCTCTAAGTGGACATATGCAATTGTGAGCATAATGTATTTTTGTGGGGTGGATGGGTTTTTATTGGTAGGAGATGATATATTAATTGAAATTTATCCCTCCAGGCTCCCAGATGTGTGGGTTTCAAAATCTAAAAAAGCAAAGGAATTAAGAATGGAAAGCCTTGTTTTGAGCAAGTCCAGCTAACAAAGCAAGCTGGCTTCCCCCCTCTTATCACGCTTAACAAAGAATCAGGCAACAACTTGTAAAGGATGTTTAAAAATAAGATTATCCGGAAGAGGAGGGTGGTGACATCACACCAAGCTCACTCTACCAATTGTATTCCTATGGTCTGAGTACTTGCCTATCAGCAATATAGCTCTGTGGACTTAGCCCCTTCTCAAGCTAACTAGCAGTAATATTCACTTGTTGGGTTTGGCTGCTCCCAAAATTTTAATAGTTTATTTAATTGTGTTTAGTGAAATGTGCAGCTGAGCAGTTAATGTGCAGAGTCACTGGCCATTGTGCACTTTCCTGTGAGGAAAAGTTGCAGCATTTGGAGCTTTTTAGTTTAGCGAAAAGATGAGTAAGAGGCAACATGATAGCAAGTGTTTTTGATTTGATTAAGTCTTGGTCATGGTTTTCTAAATTTGGGACCATTTGTTAATTTTGTTCCGCATGGTGCCAAGCTATTTTTTTTAAAAAAACGAGTCAGCTGTTTATAAATAGAATAGCCATCATGCATATAGAGGAATTTAATTTACAACCTTCTGCTAGATGGCAGGAGAGAGGTTTGTGGACTTTGTGCGAGGCAGATTAAACTGGCTAGATGGGAAACTTTGTTGGCTGATGGCTATCCTCTGGTGCTTGTCTTTTGCTATTTGTGCACCTTGGCCTTCCTCAAGCCGATGTTTTAAACTACAACACCCATCAGCCCCCAGCTAGCACAGCTGCACATGGTGCTGGGGCTGATGGGAGCTGTAGTCCAAATAGCTCAGAGGGCACCAGGTTGACAAAGTCTGGCCTTGCTAATAATAATAATAATAATAATAATAATAATAATAATAATAATAATAATAATTTATTTATACCCCGCCCATCTGGCTGGGTTTCCCCAGCCACTCTGGGCGGCTTCCAACAGAACATTAAAATACAATAATCTATTAAACATTAAAAGCCTCCCTAAACAGGGCTGCCTTCAGATGTCTTCTAAAGGTCTGGTAGTTGTTGTTCTCTTTGACATCTGGTGGGAGGGCGTTCCACAGGGCGGGTGCCACTACCGAGAAGGCCCTCTGCCTGGTTCCCTGTAACTTGGCTTCTCGTAGTGAGGGAACCGCCAGAAGGCCCTCAGCGCTGGATCTCAGTGTCCGGGCAGAACGGTGGGGGTGGAGACGCTCTTTCAGGTATACTGGACCGAAGCCATTTAGGGCTTTAAAGGTCAGCACCAACACCTTGAATTGTGCTCGGAAACGTACTGGGAGCCAATGTAGGTCTTTCAAGACCGGTGTTATGTGGTCTCGGCAGCCGCTCCCAGTCACCAGTCTAGCTGCCGCATTCTGGATTAATTGCAGTTTCCAGGTCACCTTCAAAGGTAGCCCCACGTAGAGCGCATTGCAGTAATCCAAGCGAGAGATAACTAGAGCATGCACCACTCTGGCAAGACAGTCCGTGGGCAGGTAGGGTCTCAGCCTACAGTCAGCTCCCTTCCGTCCTTCTGTGTGCCTTGCCACCTGTTCCCATGCTACAGAAGTGCATCAGCGCCTCCGGGTGGGACCGGGTGAGCTTTAAGCCAAGGGCACCTATAGAGAGTCAACAGGTGAGGTGGCACCTTCTGGTGGATTCCAGGTTGTGGTGTGACGTTGACTAAGGTGCCTGTTCATGTGCAAAGCTGAAAGTCCACAGGAGGGTGTGGCTGTTCGTCCCGCGGCTGCTGTTCAGAAGTGCCCAGCCTGTGAAGAGGGAGTGCCCCCCCTCCCCATTGCCCCGGTTGCCACAACTCCCTCTTCCATAGCTGTCAACTTTTGGATTTGAAAATAAGGGATTTTTTCGAACTTTCAGATTTGAAAATAAGGGATGCCGCAAGGGCGGGGCAATGGCACCAAGTAGCCTCGCCACCCTGTGCTCTAGAGGCTGCGTGCGAACGGGGTGAGCGAAAGAGCGAGCGCGTAGACGGCAGGCAGGCTGGCTGTCTGGTTGGGCGTGAGGGTCTGGCTGCACAAGGCATGCAAGCTCCGCCCCCAGTCGGTCTCAGACTCCTTATTGGCAGCCGAGCAACGCAGCTGAGGAGCCTCCCTGGCCGGCAGGGAGGGAGAGGAGCTGCTTCCTTTGAAATCCGGGAAATTTAAGGGATATCAACAATCCGGGATAGCAGCGGGAAACGGCATTGGAATAAGGGAGTTTCCCGCAAAAAAAGGGAGGGTTGGCAGCTATGCCCTCTTCCTTTCCCCAAACACGCTGCTTCTCTGGCAACAAGATGCCCAGGGGAAGCCCACAAGCAGGGTATGAAGACAGCAGCAGCAGACACTCTCCCACCTTCGCTTGAGGAAAAAACTAGTATTGGTGCGCCAGTGGGCTGGAGTGGTTTTGAGCATGCCAGGCTATTGCAAGGGAAACCTAGATTCCAATCCCCTACTTGGCCGTGAAACGCACTGCCAGTTGCTCCCTCTCAGCCTATCCTGCCTATCCTCACAGGGTTGTTGTGAGGATAAAATGTGGAGAACGGTCATTTTTTGCCGCTACCCTGAGCATATTTGGAGGAAAGGTGGACTAGAGATAAGAAGTGAGAACAACATAGAATGGGGAGGAGGGACCCATTGAAGCCTCTTACCTGTGGGGCTGGGACGCGGGCGGTGCTGTGGGTTAAACCACAGAGCCTAGGGCTTGCCGATCAGAAGGTCAGTGGTTCGAATCCCCCCCGATGGGGTGAGCTCCCATTGCTCGGTCCAGCTCCTGCCCACCTAGCAGTTCGAAAGCATGTCAAGTGCAAGTAGATAAATAGGTACCGCTCCAGCGGGAAGGTAAACGGCGTTTCCGTGCGCTGCTCTGGTTCGCCAGAAGCGGCTTAGTCATGCTGGCTACATGACCCAGAAGCTGTACGCCGGCTCCCTCGGCCAATAAAGCGAGATGAGCGCCGCAACCCCAGAGTGGTCCACGACTGGACCTAATGGTCAGGGGTCCCTTTACCTGTGACCTGTGGGGCTGCACAGGTGGGTTCTGTGTAGGCAAGAGAGTACATTGCGATTCCATCTCTCTCTCTCTCTCTCTCTCTCTCTTTGACAGTGTTTGCACAAAGGGATTTATATAGTGCTCCTACACCACACACACCATCATCTGAGTGACCTTCACAACAACCTTGTGGGGCAGGCCAGTGCCCTTGTTCCCACCCCTGACTTTCTCATGGTTCACATGACTTTCTAGATTTGTGCTGGTGGGGGACGGGGGCTCCCTGCCAACTCCCCTGCAAAGAAAGCGGGGGACAAGGAGGCCTAACGTGGCTTAGAACCCACCCCCAGACCTATTTGCTGAACTGAACGTTGCCTACTCATCCATGAAAACGCCCCCCCCTTCCAAATGACACATCCTGAGAGAGGGCTATAAATACAACAAAGTAGAAACAATCTTTATTGGGCTTGAGCTCTGCCCAGCCACTGGGCTCCAGTTACAGCAGCTGTTAGAGGAAACAAGATCACCTTGCTGAGCAAACCTGCTACCCCCCCCTTCCCCAGTCACGGAGGGAGGGGGCTGCTCTGCTCTGGGCAAGGTGCAAGGACTTGGCAGGGTCCAAATGTCAGAGGCTAAGGTGTTGCCTGCGTCGCAGATGTCTCTGGAGGATTTGGACCTCGACCCAAAACACAGCTCTGCTGTTCCTGAAAGTGGCCACAGCTCCTCTCCTGCTTGCACTCCTTGAACTACCATCCAATGAGTTCAGAGGTTCAAAACAGACCTTCAGACACTCCAGAGGCCGCCTAGCTCACTACTGTCAGCTCTCCAGGGTTTCAGGCTGGGAGACTGAACCTGGGACTGCCTGCAAATGCCAAGGAGGCCACAGAGCTACAGCTCCTTCCCCAGCTCCTGAGGACTGAATGGGCTTTGTGAGGCTGCCTCTAGGACAGAAGCCTCCACCTTTCCAAAAAGCAGGAGCCTCTTCTGCTAAGGATGACCCACTTTAGCCTCTCACCCTCCGCACATGTGTTTTGTCTTTCTGCTCACCTTCCCTGTCGCCTCTTTGGCTTTCTCCTCTTCCCCTGGCACAGGCAGGGGGAGGTGCTGCAGTCTACCTTAGATGCTGGCTCACAACCCACGCTTTGGATCCAAAGCAACACTGACCCACCAGGCCTCATAACTAGGAGAGGCTCACCAGGCCAGCCCTTCCCATTCCATTTACCCTTTTATTTGAGTCTGTTAACGCCTGGTGCCCATTCCCTACCCATTTGGAGTGTGTGTCTCAAGGCAGGGAATGGGCAGGATACTGTCTGTAGGCCACCAAACACACAAATCGGCAGAGGTGGAGCTGCAGCTAATCCAGGGGTGCCCCTCCCTGAGCAGCCTCACCCCCCAAAAAAGGTCACGTTGATGTGAAGCTGCTGTTTGGCTCGGAGGCAACCGTCCTTCTCGCGCACCGAGTGCGTGTTTGCAATTCTTGCTTTTCAAAAACCACAAAGTTGGTTCTTGGAGGCCGCTTCTCTGGTGTCACACGACGAGTGAGAAAACGAGATGGGGAAGGGCCGGGTGCTCCCAACCGTCTCCTGGAAGAAGGGGCTGTACGACCGGCCCCACCCAAGACCTCTGGTCCAGGGAAAAGGGGACAAGCAGCGCCGAAAGCCCCACTCTTCATTCCAGAGCTGCCCGGGAAAAGAACAGCCTCCCAACCCAAGTTCTGGTCCCATCAGTCAGAGGGGAGAGGGAGGAAGAGAGCGGGTGCCCCTCTCTCTCTGGAAATGTCGTCTTTTCTTGCAGGGTTGTCAAGCCCCCTGGAGCTGGTAGGTGAATTTCCTCAGTTCATCCCAGAAGAGGAGGCTGAGAATGGTGTGTGGTCCGAGACGGAGGTAGGCGGGCCCCAGGCCCTTGTAGAGGGCCAGGACACCCTCCTTGCCGGTGACTTGCACCACGCAGTCGAAGAAGCCGCGGTAGTGCTTGCCCTGCGGGTGGCAGAGAGGAAAGAGCCTGGTTAAAAGCAGGACACATGGCCTGCGGAACAGAGGGCGCTGCAACTCCTCTCACCATCCCTAACTGCTGGCTGTGCTGACCGGTGGGAGCTGGGAATCCAGCAACACCTTGGGGGGCTGCAGCTGCTCCCCATCCCTGAACTAGCCCCAGCCTGCTCTATTTAGGCTCATAGAATCGTAGAGTTGGAAGAGACCACAAGGGCCATCCAGTCCAACCCCCTGCCAAGCAGGAAACACCATCAGAGCATTCCTGACAGGTGGCTGTCAAGCCTCTGCTTAAAGACCTCCAAAGAAGGAGACTCCACCACACTCCTTGGCAGCAAATTCCACTGTCAAACAGCTCTTACTGTCAGGAAGTTCTTCCTAATGTTTAGGTGGAATCTTCTTTCTTGTAGCTTGAATCCATTGCTCCGTGTCCGCTTCTCTGGAGCAGCAGAAAACAACCTTTCTCCCTCCTCTATATGACATCCTTTTATATATTGGAACATGGCTATCATATCACCCCTTAACCTTCTCTTCTCCAGGCTAAACATACCCAGCTCCCTAAGCCGTTCCTCATAAGGCATCGTTTCCAGGCCTTTGACCATTTTGGTTGCCCTCCTCTGGACACGTTCCAGCTTGTCAGTATCCTTCTTGAACTGTGGTGCCCAGAACTGGACACAGTATTCCAGGTGAGGTCTGACCAGAGCGGAATACAGTGGTACTATTACTTCCCTTGATCTAGATGCTATACTCCTATTGATGCAGCCCAGAATTGCATTGGCTCAGAGCCATGAAACTCCTCACCTCCCTCCACAAGCTTCTTGGGGTTCCTAAGGCTGCCAGTGACCACCCCTGGCATGAGAGACTTACCATGCCCAGCTCATCCACTGGCTGGTTGTAGAGTCTGGTGCACACCACGTCGAAGGGCGTCATAGCCACAGCGACAGCCACACTGCTGATCATGCCACCAGCAAGCGCCACCATCCAGCTGTCTTCCTTGAACCACTGTGGGCATAAGAGGGCAACAGTAAGGGGGGGGGAGTCAACCCCACCAGCTCTCCTGCTTGTTGACAGCGTCAGCATCCAGCAGCAGGAAAAGCCACAAAGGCTGAATATTCTATTTATTTATTCAATGTACAGTCACACCTCGGGTTACAGACACTTCAGGTTGTGCGTTTTCGGGTTGCGCACCACGCCGAACCCGGAAGTACCGGAACAGGTTACTTCCGGGTTTCGGCGCTCGTGCATGCGCAGAAGTGCTGAATCGCAACCTGTGTGTGTGCAGACATGGCGCTGCGGGTTGCAAATGCTGCGGGTTGCAAACGTGCCTCCCGCACGGATCACGTTCGCAACCCGAGTGTCCACTGTACTGTATATACCACCATCCTCCCCAAAGCAGCCCATGGCGCCCAATACACAAGCGATGAGACAGTTAAACTACGTAAAGATAAAGCAGGATAAAGGTCTTGCATTAAAATGTTTGTTGGAAGAGGAAGGTGTTCAGCAGGTGCCAAAAGGCAACAGAGACAGCGCCTGGCACACATTTAATGGGAGGGAATTCCAAGGGGTTGGTGCTACCACCCAAAAGGCCCCGTTCCTACCCTGTGTGGAACAGCTTTCCTGATGAGCTGGCCACCCTCTGCAGAGTGCAGGGATCAACTGGGGTATATAAGGGGTGAGCGGATCTGCTAGAGGAATCAAACAAGCTGGCAGGGCTCATCTTGGAAAGGGGTTTAGGACGGGGTGGGTCTGAGGCACTGCTGATAAACTAGACCTTTGTTCCAGAGTCAATGACAAAACCAGAGTCATGCAACTGCCACGGACCATCTCCCCCCCCCACCTTCCGGCCCCCTCCTCACCTTTTGCTTCCTGACCCACTCTTTGGCGGAGGCGAAAGTGGCCAGCTGGACGGCCGAGCCCACCATGACGCGAGGCACGGCCCCGTTCACCCCTCGCCACAGTCCCAGGAGGCCCTGCTTCTTGTAGATGGTCTCAAAGGCGCTGGAGACACTCTGCAGGGGAAGGAAAGCTGCAGGGGTTAGTCAGCAGGGGGCAGCAGAGAGCAGGGGCAGCTGCCTACATTGCCCCACTGTGGCGGGACACTCGTCTGTGGCTTTGCCCCCCTCTTCTCAGTCTGGTAAGGAGGGGCAGGAAGGAAAGCCACACCCTTCTCAGGCTTCAAGCAGACCCCCCCCCATAAACATGGGAACTATAGTTGTCCCCTTACAGAGCTACAGTTCCCAGGATTTGGAGGTGATGTGCATTACCGTATTTTTCGCTCTATAAGGTGCACCTGACCATAGGACGCACCTAGTTTTTAGAGGGAGAAAGCCCCATTTTTTGAGGATCAGCTCAAATTTTTGCAGCTTCTTTTGCAAAGGAGAAAAGCCCCATTTTTTGAGGATCAGCTCAAAGTTGTTGAGCTTACTTTGCAAAGGGAAAGAATCCTGTTTTATGGGATTTAACTCACAGTTCTGCAGCTTCAGGAAAGGGAGCCATTTCTACAGTTTCCAGACAGATAATCTAATCAGCCAGTCACATGTCGCTGAGGAAACAGCCTCCCTCTGCAAGGGGGCAGGGCTGGAATCTCTCTCCCTTATCTCTCTCCCCGATCGTTTGCTGAGCAGCTGCTCAGCGGGCTTCCTTTCAACACCCCCTTCCCTTTTTTAAAAAAAAGCACGATCTGCTTTTGCCCCTGGGCAGTTCAGCTCCAGGGACCACACATTCGCTCCATAAGACGCACAGACATTTCCCCTTACTTTTTTGGAGGAAAAAAGTGCGTCTTATGGAGCGAAAAATACGGTAAATCATAGAAATGTAGAGATGGAAGGGGTCCCGAGGGCCATTTAGTCCAACCAGTCCCCCATCCACTTTGAAACCATACCGGACCTTGCTTAGTTTTGCAAATGTGCTATCAGTTTTATTGCTTGCACCACTAGGATGACTAGTTTTGTAGCTTCGTTCTATTTCAAAGAGAAACACCGTCATGCCAGCGACAGACCACCTGCTTCCGTTGCCTTAATAATCCAGACTTAATCTGGAGCAAGGAACTGAAGGCAAAAGGGCCAAGCCTACGAGGTCGAATTGCAGCTCCTCCTCTCTTAGTGATGAAGAGCTGCACTCCAGACTCCGGTGGGGCTCAGGAAGGGTTTCGACGGAGTCCAAATTACCAGGGACACCAAAGAGCACATGATGCAACCGTCCT
Organism: Darevskia armeniaca; assembly: GCA_034641395.1. NCBI lineage: Eukaryota > Metazoa > Chordata > Lepidosauria > Squamata > Lacertidae > Darevskia > Darevskia armeniaca. Next base: position 918,243 of record JAWWNF010000204.1, read on the forward strand.
GACCCATTTTGCTTTGGACAAAAAGAAGAAGAAGCCCTGTCCCACCCACCAAGGCTGTTGTTGTTGCATGAAGCAGGTGGGAGAAAGAGATCTTGCAGGGGGAGTGCCTCTGAAATGAAATAAAGACTGTTCTCTTGGTTCCACGGGCCTGAAATGGAGGCCCACAAGGTCTGAAGCCATCCCTGGCTGGTAATCCCTGCACCCAGACCTGGTCCACCCTTGAGGCAGGGTGAGGCAGCTGCCTTGGGCGGCAGAAAACCCTGAGGTGATGCCCCTGTGGGCCCCTGCATGCCCAGGGCAGGTGGCATGGTCCTCTTTCACCCCAAGCGGTGAAATGGCATGCTCTGGCTCTGCCCCCTCACCCCGGAAGTGGTCCTCCTCTCTAATGGGGTGTCTGGATTTCACATAAGCCACAGCAAGACAGAGGAACGCCAGAGGACACAAGAGCCAGGTGGTCCAGTTTCATTTCCGATGTGAACAACTTGACTTCGGCTCCATGGCCATGGACGACCACATGGGCACACGATGGAAGGATGCCCTTGGCCAGGGAAAGCAGATGCAACACAGAGACTCATAGCTGTCAACCCTCCCTTTTTTGGCGGGAAACTCCCTTATTCCAATGCCGGTTCCCGCTGCTATCCCGGATTGTTGATATCCCTTAGATTTCCCGGATTTCAAAGGAAGCAGCTCCTCTCCCTCCCTGCCGGCCAGGGAGGCTCCTCAGCTGCGTTGCTCGGCTGCCAATAAGGAGTCTGAGACCGACTGGGGGCGGAGCTTGCATGCCTTGTGCAGCCAGACCCTCACACCCAACCAGACAGCCAGTCTGCCTGCCGTCTACGCGCTCGCTCTTTCGCTCACCCGTTTGCGCGCAGCCTCTGGAGCGCAGGGTGGCGAGGCTACTTGGTGCCATTGCACTGCCCTCGTGGCATCCCTTATTTTCAAATCTGAAAGTTCCCCCAAAATCCCTTATTTTCAAATATGAAAGTTGACAGCTATGCACAGACTAATGAATCTGCAGACCCTCCAAATGTCCCTATTTTCCAGGGACAGTCTCAGATTTACAGAAGCCGTCCTGGTTTCTGATTTGATCCCGGAATGTCCCACTTTTCCTTAGGATGTGCCTATTTGCATCAGAGAAATGTTGGAGGCTATGGAGTTACGCCACCCCTGAGCCAAGGAGATAAGTAACCAGACAACCTTTAGAAGACATCTGAAGGCAGCCCTGTATAGAGAGTTTGTTTTAATGTTTAATGTTTTATTATGTTTTCATATGTGTTGGAAGCCACCCAGAATTTGGGGCAACCCAGTTGTTGTTGTTGTTGTTGTTGTTGTTGTTGTTGTTGTTATTATTGAATAGGATGCCGCTATTTTCAATGGAGAAATGTTGGAGGGTATGAATCTGATACCTCTGATTTACAGTGTTATTGAACGCTGTGGGTTTACTCTGCATAAAACACCTGCACACAAGTTGAACCAGGTGAGGGATGGAGTATGGTGGATACTAGCCAGACCATAGCTCTGAATCTCCTGATCTGGGGGTGGGCGGGCTCCGGGGGAGAGGGTCTTGCCCTGTGCCAGGGAGGGCAGGGCAAAGGGAGTCACTTCAGCAGAAGCCCCCTGGCCGCTGGGCCTGGGACTAGCACACACCAGTGGCACAGCTGGAGGTCCCTTCCCCCAGGCCCTTTGCTTCCGCCCTCCCTGCTGGGAGAGAAGCCAGCCGGAGGGAGCTCAGGCCAAGGGGGAGGGTGCAGGGAGGACGTCTGTGTTTTGCAAAACAAACATGCTGAGGTGGTTGGAAAGCAATCCGCGCGGAGCGGCACAAACAGCTGACGTCACCTGAGCTCAGGAACAGCCAACGTCGCCCTCTGCCCTCTCTCCTCCTCCCCCAACTCCTCCCATTCAGCAGCTCTGGATGCTGCAAAACACTCGCTTGGTTCTCAGGCTGGCAAAGTGAGAGGGCTGAGATTCGCCTTAAAAGTAAGAAAGCCACCCACCCGCCACTGTCCCGTTCTGCCCCCAAAATGGGGTGGGGGAATTCAGCAGCAGAGGCCAGGCATAATCCAAATTTAAACCTAATGGGGCAGAAAACAGGCACAGCCTGCCTCTAACTCTCCAAGATGGCACACTAAATATTGGCGTGGTGGGCATATCAAAACCCCTTGGAAGAATAAGAATAGCCCCTGTTGGCTGGAACAGGGGTGAGCAAAGCCAGACAATATCGCTGGACTTCAACTCCGGCCATCCCTTGTACCACCCCCTTATACCGAGACAGTCCATGGCTCCATCTAGGTCTGTCTCATTTATACACTGACTGGCAGCAGTGGCTCTCCAGAGCTTCAAGAGAGGGGTCGCCCCCAGCCCTAGTTGGAGACGTTGCTGGGTCTCGAACCTGTGACATTGTGCATGCAAAGCAAAAGCTCTGTCACTGAGCTCTGTCACGTGGCCGTGTTGGCAGCTGGGAGTTGGGAGTCCAACGCCATCACCTATAGGGGCACTGCGTTGCCCATCCCTGCTCTAGAGGCACCTCCGGCCTCTTTGTCAATGAATCAACGCTCCTCTGCAGCAACTGCTAGGACCGGGGGCAGCCGGCAACAAGGAGAGCTGCTCCAAGCCATTTTGCAGCCTGAGGAAGAAGTCAAAAGGGCACCACCCACCCCCTACTGCACTGGAGACCAGCTTAGGGGGTGCAGGGGAGGCCAAGTGGAGCCCCATACACACAGACGCAACATGTCGCTGCTGCTGACCACCCCACAAGCGCCGTCTGAGGCAGCTGTCTCACCCTGCCTAATGGAAGGGCCGGCCCTGGCAGTAATGGTGGCTGCTGATTGGCTGGCTGTCATTTATACAGAAAGTGCCCAGATGCTGCTGCCAGAGCATGGTAGCCCTCAGCCCAAAGGCCTTGGATGTGCTCATCCAGTCCTTTCTTCCAGGCTGGCTGTCTCTACCAATCCTTGCTCCTCTTCTGTGCAGCAACAAACCCCTTCCCCTTTAAATGATCCCAGCTGGGGGGGCGAGGGAGGTTCCTCTAGAGCAGGGGTAGGCAACCTAAGGCCCGTGAGCTGGATGCGGCCCAATCGCCTTCTCAATCCGGCCCACGGACGGTCCAGGAATCAGCATGTTTTTACATGAATAGAATGTGTCCTTTTATTTAAATGCATCTCTGGGTTATTTGTGGGGCATAGGAATTCGTTCATTTTTTTTCGTCAAAATATAGTCCGGCCCACCACATGGTCTGAGGGACAGTGGACCGGCCCACGGCTGAAAAAGGTTGCTGACCCCTACTCTAGAGCATCTGCTCTGCATGCAGAAGGTCCTAGTTTTAAAAAGACCCATTGGCAGCTGATGGCTAGGTGGCCTGTCCTGATAGAAGACGGTTTTCTGTGTTCCTCCTGCATACAAAATGGACTAGACAACACACACCCAGAGGCCCCCCCCCTGCAAATTCACCCCCCAAAGCCTCATCGCCGCCACCCCCCCTGGCCTCCAGCTCACCTGGTGGTTGTGCTGGTGCCCCACGGCGACGGCGGCCAAAGTCTGGGCCTGGAGATGCGTCTTGACCTGGAGTCGGAAGCAGAGGAGGAGAAAAGGTCAGCGAGAGCAGAGGTGGGTGGCGGGGAGTTTGCCCCCCCCCCCCCGCGGATTGTTTGAGCCACCGGCTCCTTTGCAGAAAGAGGAGGACTCTGCCCGACCTTGCAGGCAACAATAACGCCTCCACCTTCTCTGCTCTGTCAACACCCTGGAGAGGTACCTTGGGGACAGTTACATAACTCTACCTGGCTGTTGATCAGACTTTTGAGCACCCCGGGAAGGTGCGGCGCAGCTCCTCTTTCCAATGGCCAGCCCCTAAGCCAAGTTACGGAGGGCTTACAGTTCGCCCCACCCCCAGGGAAGTGGGTCCTCATGCCAGGCAGACTGGAGCCCAGTGGGATGTGCGTGTGGCTGTGTTCTCCCTGAACCGTGCAGTGTGGATATTGGAGACTTTGCTAGAGTTTAGTGGGGGTCCTGCCAGCAGGTGTGCCAACTTGCATAATATATTGGGGAGGGGGACCAGCTAAGTCCCATCCCACTTAATCAATCACAAGATGCAGCACACACACACACACACACACACACACACACACACCCATTTGAATGGCAACGCCAATCAAATTTTTCAGGGGGGGGGGAGCAGCCCCTTCAAATATTTTATTGGTGCGGCTCCTATGCCTGCCAGGTCTTGGCCTCGTCTTCAGAAGTCCTGAGCTCCTCTGAAGGGTGTGTTAGGCTGTAACACAGATAGCAAAATAGCCACCCTTCCTCTATGCCCCCAGCTCTCTAAGCATGTCTTAACCAGTTACAGGTAGGTAGCCGTGTTGGTCTGCCATAGTCAAAACAAAATAAAAAATAAAAAAAATCCTTCCTGTAGCACCTTAGAGACCAACTAAGTTTGTTCTTGGTATGAGCTTTCGTGTGCATGCACTAGTGCATGCACACAAAAGCTCATACCAAGAACAAACTTAGTTGGTCTCTAAGGTGCTACTGGAAGGAATTTTTTCATATCTTAACCACCAGGTCTTCAGAAAAATAGGTACCACCCCCCATCTTTTCCTCATTGGTGCTCACTCTCTGCCGTTTCTTTTAAAGTGCACAACTTTCCATTCGTTCTGTGCCGGACCTCAGCATCCTCTGAGCTGGGATCCTTGTTCAGACCACAGGCTGGTGGGTGGAGGAAGACTCTCACCTGGGCTGCCAAGGGGGCTCCTCCGACATCAGGCTGTGGCCGATGGGAATTGTAACCCAAAACATGCTAGAGACAAGCTTGACCCAGGGCAGCCAGCGCAAGACTGATGGGCCGTGCATTTCACATGCACTTCAAAACAACACCACCCTAGCAAAGAGGGGCTCTGTATCCCAGGCACAAATGAGCAAGATTGCCCCAAGTTTGTGCGCTTGACCTCGCTCCTGGGCAAGGAGAAGGAGGCTGTGAGAAGTTCAGCCATCCCCTGGGAATCTTGCTCCTATGTTGCCTAAGCACCTTTTGCAGCCTGCCTTTGCTGGGACAAGACTCTTGGCAGCTTTACGAAACAGGAACAGCTTCTCAGAATGCTGCAGAGCAACTCTTGCAGCCTCACACAGGGCAGGTCTGCCCTAAAGCTCTACGACGGATGGTTGGACAGACCCAAGCAACCAGCAGCCATTTTCCGGGGTGGTTAGTAAACTGCTCAGCAGTCCAGGGCTCTTTCACTTCTGTCCTGCCATTCCTCCAAGGAGCTCACAGCAGCGGCATATGTGGTTCCCTCCTCATTTCATTCTCACATCTACCCTGTGAGGTGGGTGAGACTGAGACTGGCTCAAGACTATACTTTCAGGGGGCATCCAGTGAGCTTCATGGCTGTTTGGGGATTTGAACTCGGCTCTTCCTGGTCCTAGTCCAGCACTAACCACTACAGCACTCTGGCTTTCAATGAACAAGGGATGGAGGATGCCGCAGCTGTTCTACAGACCACCGGCGGGTATTTGAGAGACACAGCAAGGGAGGCGCAACAGGAATGCCTCGGATGTGGCAGACCTGGGCTGAAAAATCCCATTTCTGACACAAGCTCAGTTCATGGCCAGAGGCCAACTGCCTCAGCTTCCTGCTCTGTAAAATGGGAACAAGCCATGTGAAAGGCTGATGTAAAATGGGAAAAAGCCATGTGAAAGCCTGATGCACGGGCAAAACAGGACAAGGGTTCACAACAGAATTATGGCAGATTTGTGGGGCTTGGCCAGGTTTCTGCCTGCCTCAGTTCTAGCTCTGCAAAATGGGGATAATGAAAACCGGCCTTTGTGCAAGTTCAAATGACAAAATGTAATACTTCTATTTGCTACAAAGCAGGGGTCACAGAGACACAAGGCTGCCCACTGCCCTGAAGCCAGCTCAGCTTGCCAGGCAGAGCATCGCCAGGAGACTCACCAGATAGGCTGGGCTGCCCACGAAGGCCCCCAGCGCCCCGGCCACGGCCCCCGCCACGATGGTCCCGCCCGGCTGCTGCGTCAAGCCGATGTCTTCGGCATGGGAGTAGAAGCAGAAGCGCACGCCATTCATCAGTCCCTGGTACAGCAGCCCAGCCGTCAGGCCTTTCTGGAGCCCCCGGAGCCCGTCAGCCCGGCTGACAGCCACCATGGCGTGCAGGACCCCCCGGTAATGGCGGGGGTAGGTGCCCCGCGAGCGGAGCTCCCCTTGCAGCTGCAGGCGGGTCTTCACCACCTCCAGCGGGTTGGTGAAGACGCAGGCCATGCAGCAGGCCGTGGCCCCCAGGACGAAATCCACTGGAGGAGAGATGGAGAGCATGGCCGCTGTGTGGCTGCGGGGAGGCTCCATGGCGTGGCCCCCGATGGCCCAGCTGTCGACGGGGACGACCTGGCAGGACATGCAGGGTGGTCTCCTCTGAAACTGAGCTAGCTGAGCTCCGCCTCCAGAGAAGCTTGGTGGAACCACAGGTGGGCCCCGGCAGAAGCCTGCTTGGCCAGTGCCAATGCCGCCACCAACTCCCCCTCTCCTCCGGCAACTAGGACGCCTGCACAAAGGCCGGCTTCTCTCCAACTGCCCTGCTCTCCAGCTTGCTCTGTGCCATGCAGGGCTGTTTGTGCCACTTGAGTGACACCTTTGGGCTTATATCGCTGGCCAGCCCCCTCCCTCAGCTGACTCTCCGCCTCTGGGAGGGATGGCTGGGTGGTGCCTTCCTCTCTACAGTATCTGCCTGGGTGCCAGGAAAGGGGTTGGGCAAAGGAGGAAGCAGGCAGAATGTAGGGGAAAGTTCACACACACACACACACACACACACACACACACACACACACACACACACACAGTTCTGCCTCCCTCCCTCTTTTGTTTACTGGAGATCATTTTGCTCCTGAGCTTGCAGGAACACACTGCTCTGCAAGTGGAAGCTGGGGGGGGGGGGGAGAGATTAATCTCTTTCCAGACCAGAACAAAAAAATAACACAACCCCAGCAGCCAGCCTTGAATTCCTGAAAAAGTGTGATTAGTGGGATGCATTCCTTGCAGGGAGAGCAATCCAGTCCGCTAGGCAGGCGACACAAACACATACAGGGCCCCCCCCATCATGTACACATACCCAGAGTCATCCAAGAGGAATCCGTGTCATCCAATTGTTATCAGAATTCTAAGGTCTCAAATGATTAATGTTCATAAATGTACACGTGTCTGAAATAGAACAGGAGAGCAATCCTGAAGCCCTTTTGACTCTCCCAATTTGACCTCAAGTATTTCTCTGCAAGGAGGAAGGAAATGGGAAAAAGCTTTCTTATTGTCTTTGGACTGTAGGGGGTTACACCTCCCTTTTCAAATACAGTCTGGCAAGTATCAACTAAGCTGTATCAAAATGTGTAAGACATTCAGGAACTGAAGTATTTGCCATCTCCAAGGAATGGCCAGGCTACCCAGAAAATGCAATCAAGTACCGTAAGTCATTATCAGGTATCCTGGCAGACAAGAGAGAAGCAATACTCTCAAATTTCTGCTGTAGACCGCCTCCTTCTGTGATGTATGTATGATGTTTCGGGGGGGTGGTCTTGGGCAATTTCTAAAGTCTTTATAGGGGCTTGCGCACCATTCTCCTGTTTAGGGAGGCTTTTAATGTTAAATAGATTACTGTATTTTAATGTTCTTTTGGAAGCCGCCCAGAGTGGCTGGGGAGACCCAGCCAGATGGGCGGGGTATAAATAATAAATTATTATTATTATTATTATTATTGCTATGGGTCTCTCCTACCGGTACCTCCTTGCAAGGAGGGGTAACTGTTGCAACAGAAAAATAAAGATCCCCCTTGCTTTCTATGGATCTTGCCTCCATCCATTAATCTCTAACCGATCATGGACTTAGGGGACTCAGCCACTTGGGGAGTTGGGCCGCAACACCCAAACCCCCTATTTTTTCTATAACACAATGAATCTGAATCTGGGAAGATTCACAGAGTTGGAAGGGAACCTGAGGATCATCTAGTCCAATCCCCTGCAGACTCTGCAGCTGCCCCTTAAGGGGATCGAACCTGCAACCGTGGCATTTTCAGCACCATGCTCTAACCAACTGACCTATCAAGTCTGGAAAGGCAGAGGAACAGGCCCAGTTAAGACCAACATAGATAAGAACCTGAAGGAAGCGTAGAAGCAATGGCAAAGGGGGCGGCCCACCCCAGGTGCCACCTCTGAGGGGGGTGACAAGAGGGCACCCCACGGGGGGCTTGGCCCACTGCCCCCAGGTGCGGCAGCGCGAGCCACTGCCATTGCGCCACTGCAGCCGCGTGTGGAGGATCCCTCCGCAACCGCTGCAGCCACGAGCGGAGGATCCCTCCGCTGTCTGTATGGCGCACGTGCAGCCACACGAGCCGTATGTAGCGGCCCACACACATGCGCCATACGCAGCAACGCTGCACATGCGCCGGCGGGCGGTTTGCTCTGCCCCGCTGCAGCCGCGAGTGGAGGATCCCACCACCACCGCTGCAAGTGGAGGATTCTGCCATCATCCTTAAGTAGTGCCGCCGCGCATGCGCCGTATGTAGCCGTACAAAGCAGAGCACACACAAGCGCCATATGTAGCGGCACTGCGCATGCGCTGCTGCAGAGGATGGCTAAGGATGGCATTGCAGCGGCAGGTCCTGACACTGGGTGTGAATTTCGGCAGGCGACGCACCAAGAATCTGTCCTGAACATGCCCCGGGCACACAGTGTCTTTGTTGTTGGGCATGCTTGGCCCTTCCGCAGAAGCAGAGCAGGGGCACGTCTTAAGCACATGTCCGAGGAGGAAAGGCAGCAACCCGTGCCCGAAAAAGAGCAGCTGGCTCGGTCTGGAGGTGTCTTCTTGTCAACAGCTCGAAATAGCACGTCTCGGGAGAGTGTGGCATTGCTGATGCTTGCATAAGATGCACTGAGAGGACAGCAACATGGAAGGGTGCCGAGGAGGAGGCAGGTTGGGAACTAGGGCACAGGAGGGACAAAGGTACCCCTGGCTGCCCTTTGCCCTGGTTGTGGAGCCTCCTGCACCCATCTGGGGGCACCAACTTCTCCTGCTCTTGGGTGCAGCCCTGAGGCCTTACTGTGCAAAAGGCACATGAGGTCTGTTTCCAATTTGGGGTCTCTATAAGTTGGCACTTCCTGCCAGGACTGCAAAGGTTAGAAAAGCCCCCCCCCAATGGCAATGGACTGGATTGCCTTGGCCTCAGCCTCCTCCCTGGCATTACACTCATTCAGACCACTGGGTCCATCAAGCTCTGTATTGTATACACTGACTGGCAGCAACTATCTAAAGTCTCTTCCAACCCTGCCGGAAGATGCTGCCTGGGATTGAACCTGGGCTTTACAGATGCTCTGCAAAGGCCTTTTGCAAAGTGCCTCGGCTCCCCCAGGCAGAGTCTTTTCCCAGGCTGAGGCCTTTTTACCAAACGACACCCCACCGAGGAAGGAGAGGGAGAACAGAAGCTAAGATTAAACTGAGATAATAATTTGCCAAATCCCTTTGGAGAACAAACAGCCAGAGAAGAGCAAGCTGGTCCTTCCACCGCCCTGGCAAATAAAACCACCCTACAACTCCTACCATCCCTGGCCAGCAAGGCCATTGGTCAGGGATTATGGGAATTGTAGTCAGAAAACAGCTGGAGACCCAAGTTTGGGAAACACTAGAGGGAACTTTCGGGCCACGGAGGGTCACCCCCTGATGTCCCAGGCAAGCAGGCAGACTCAGCATTAACCAAGGACTGTTTATTACAGGGTAGGAGGGGAGATGTATGTGCAGATACATTCTGCCACACAGGTCACCTCTTGGGGGGGGGGGGAGACCCCCGCATGAACGCATATAATACATTAGCAAGTCTCTGTTAAAAGAAAAATTAAAATGCCAACAGCTTAAAAAAACACAACACCACCCCCCTCAGGCAAATAAAACCCGAACCCTGCCTATCATGGCTGGGATAACCAACGCGGCCCCTGCTTCCTATAGATTTGCTCTCGGCATAAACAGATTAGCACTACCCACCCAGCTCCCTTCCAGCCCACCCACCCCCCAGCAGCATTACCACTGCCCTAAAGCCAGCCAGGAGGGAGGCAGGCACAGAGGGACTCCCCTCCTGCAATACAACAGGAATGTGAAGAGGCAGGATCTGCACAGACCAGCAGCTGCCAGGACAGACCGCCCACCCCCTCCTGGAAAGGAAGCTTCTCTGGTTGCAGGGGGCAAGGAGGAGAGGACCTCACTGCACCAGGTCACAGCCCACTCCTGACAACAGGCCCTTTCCTAGGAAACTCCACTCCATCCAGGGAAACCTGGGGACAGAGCGCCACCTGCTGGCCTAGCAGAGGAAGCTGCTGGCGCTGGCGCTGGCACTCCAACCCTGGCTGCTCTTTCTCAGCTTCCTTGAAGAGATGGCGAAGGCCCGATCCGCTGCGCCAGCTTTGCCCGGTAGCCTGCCGAGACCGGGGCAGAGGGGCTGGAGACAGGCAGAGATCCCTTCACAGAACGAGAACATCTGGGGGGGACGGACGGAGGAGAGATGGCAGAGCAGCAGCAGGCGAAGATTTGTCTGTACCTCAGGGTGGAACAAGACTGGCGAGTTTTTGCTTCATTTTGACAAGAGAAATGCATGCAGGGGGTCCGCCACGTCCCAACCTTGCCTCATCCTAACAGCTCCAGACCTCCTGGCCCGGGTCGTGCCCCTCTACCCCATCCCTGTTAATAAGAGATTAGTATTCTTCGAAGACGAGGCCTCGCCACCAGGCCCCTGGGAGGGCTGCCAGCGGAGCGCCAGCAAGCCAGTCCTGTTCATTGCTGCCGGCAGCCCTCGTACCGTAACCTCTAGCTGAGATGTAGCAGGAGAAGGCGAGCTGCAGCAAGGTGGGCCCCGGTGGAAGTTGCTCGAGGATCGCAGTGCTTCGCCGGCCTATTATTACACGTGCACATTCAGTCACGCACACGGGGCCCCTTTTGTCTCCAGCTGGGTTCTGCTGGCAGCTACAGGGAAGCCCAGCTCCACCTCAAGCAGCCTCTGGCTCGTGAAGAAGGCCAATGCCCACGCTGCCGCAGAGTTGTGTTTCTCCCTGCCAGCCGGGAGGCTAACACCAGGGGTCCCGGGAAGCCCTCCCACGGCAAAGGCTGTCGCTCCGCTGCCAGGCGCTGTGGATCAAGCTCACGGCGTCCTCGCACTTCTTCCGGATGGAGGCGTCCTCGATCGGCTTGTGCAGGAGGTCCACCTGTCAGGACAAAACAGGGGCTGGGGAGGAAGGTTTGTGGACGTCCGCCTGGCTTGCTAAGACCAAAAACAGGGAGTTGGGCGAGGCTGAAGGGTGAACCCTGCCTGGTTAAAGCCCCAGCAGCCAAACCCCAGAGCCCGCGGCCACCTGGTCCACAGGATGCGACAGTAGCTGTTTCTTCATTACAGATAAGAGACTCAAATGGAATTAATATATTGTATTTCTATCCCAGGGACCCAGGTGGCGCTGTGGGTTAAACCACAGAGCCTAGGGCTTGCTGATCAGAAGGTCGGCAGTTCGAATCCCTGCGACGGGGTGAGCTCCTGTTGCTCGGTCCCAGCTCCTGCCCACCTAGCAGTTCAAAAGCACATCAAAGTGCAAGTAGATAAATAGGAACCGCTCTGGCGGGAAGGTAAACGGCGTTTCCGTGCGCTGCTCTGGTTCGCCAGAAGCGGCTTTGTCACGCTGGCCACATGACCTGGAAGCTGTACGCCGGCTCCCTCGGCCAATAAAGCGAGATGAGCGCCGCAACCCCAGAGTTGGACACGACTGGACCTAATGGTCAGGGGTCCCTTTACCTTTACCTATTTCTATCCCACTTTTTTTCTCAGAGGATCAAGCTGGCATACATCGTTTCCCCCGCTCCTGAATTAATCCCCAAGGTAGGTTAGGCTGAGATGCAGCATCAACCAGCCCCAAAAGTTGCCCAGCGAGCCTCCTGGCCGAGTGGGGGATTCGAACCCTCGCCTCCTGGCTCTCAGTGAAGCCATGCTGCCTGTCTCCAAACAGCACCTGTATTGAACTAATGTACATTTTCAACCATATACAAAAACGACAACGTCGTTTCCTCGTGTGCTTCACCATCCAAGCTGGAATCTGGGGAGAAACTCCCCCGCCCTGCCAAGGGATTAGAAAATATCAGTCTCCTGAAGGGACTTGACAAAAGGCTCTTCGTTGAAACAGATGTTTCAGTGATTACCTGTATCATAGAATTGTGGACTTGGAAGGAACCCTGAGGGTCCTCGACTCCAACTCCCTGCAATGCAGTGTGTATTGTTGCTGTTTTGCATAGTTGAAAGATTCTATTAGCACAAGCAGCTGTGCCCCCACTCGCTCGGCTCACCAAACCCCCTGCTATTCCCCACCCACATTAACACCCTCAAACTTCCTCTTCCCACCCAATGCAACTACCAAGCTCACTTTTCACCTTCCCAACCCCATTTCTTCATGCAAATCTAGGACTGTAACGCAGCTGTGCAAATCCTCCAGTGGGGGTGGCGGGTTTGCGTGATCACAGAATCGTAGAGTTGGAAGGGACCCTGAGAGTCATCTAGTCCAACCGCCAGCAATGCAGGAATCTCAGCTAAAGCGTCCATGGCAGATGGCCGTCCAACCTCTGCTTAAAACCGCCAATGAAGGAGAGCCCACCATCTTCTGAGGGAGTCCGTTCCACTGTCCAACAGCTATAGCTGTCAGAAAACTACCGTATATTCCGGCGTATAAGACGACCGGGCGTATAAGACGACCCCCAACTTTTCCAGTTAAAATATAGAGTTTGGGATATACTCGTCGTATAAGAAATACGACCCGGCGTATAAGACGACCCCTGACTTTTGAGAAGATTTTCCTGGGTTAAAAAGAAGTCTTATACGCAGGAATATACAGTATTCCCATGTTTACTCAGAATTTCCTTTCCTTGTAACTTGAAGCCATTGGTTTGGGTCCTCACCTCCAGAGCAGGAGAAAACAAGAAATCTTCCTTGTCACAGCCCTTGAGATATCTGAAGATGTCATTGATTTGCTTTCTAGAACCTAATATTTCTGTTTTTTTCTTTTGTTTGTGGTGGCACTTCAGGATTATTCTCAAAGGTTCTCGCCCTCAGCTTCTGCCTCCCGTCAGCCCTCGAGACACTACAAAGACCTTTCAAGATCCCACTCTGCAACGGCAACATCCTGAAACACAGAGCGGGCTCTGGAGGAGGCTGATATGAGCCAGTGACTGCAGGTCCAAGGTGGGGAAATCCTAGGGGCTGGATTTCATCCCACTCCTTGATTTCATCTGATCCACTGGGCTGGGCTGCTCTGGACTCTCTGGGCCCAGCATTGGATATGGGATAGATATTTCATGCCTGTCACTTTACTAAATGGTGACTATGCTAGTCATATAAATATTTCTATGCTAGTCATTTTTACTTCTTTTTATCTTTCCATTTTATTCCTTTATTATTTCCTTCAATACTCTTCTCTCTCTGCTCTCTTTTCTTTTCCCTTTTCTCTGCTTTGTTTGTGTAGTTGTTCTGCTCTGGTCTTTTGCAATTTTTGTGGTCCTCGACTTAGGATTAAGGAGGGGTTAACATGCAGATGAAAGTGATGGATGGATGAAGGACTCTGTGTGAGAGGCAGGGAAAGGAAGATCTCCCAGGGTGGGAGGATGGAAAAAGAAAGCTCCCAAGTGAGAGCTGGAAGGGGGACAAATTAAGATTTACCTGTGAAAGAGGAATTCTTCTTTCTCTGTTTTTGTTTAGTTTGTTTTTTTATTGCAATGCATTATGTCTGAATGAAACCATATTATATAAAAGAGGAAGGAGTGATGAATAGACCACCTGTGCCCAGAGTCTCATAGTCCCTTGCTATATGTTGAATCAGAATGTGATGACAGCATTATGTCATCAGTATAGGTATTACCGTATTTTTCGCTCCATAAGACACACCTGAACATAAGACGCACCTAGTTTTTAGAGGAGGAAAGGGGGAAAGCCCTGCTTTTTTGAGGATTAGCTCAAAGTGGTGCAGCTTCTTTTTCAAAGAGGAAAAGCTCCGTTTTTATGGGGTTCAACTCACAGTTTGCATCTTCTAGTCCTACAGGTAAGGGAGCCATTTCTACAGTTTCCAGACAGATACCGGTAATCTAATCAGCCAGTCACATGTCGCTGGGGAAACAAACAGCCTACCTCTGCATTCAACAACGGAGGCCTGGGCAAGGGGGCGAGGCTGGAAAGGGAGCCTTATCTCTCTCCCCGATCGCTTCCTAAACAGCTGTTCAGCGGCTTCCTTTCAACACCCTCTTCTCTCTTTGTAAAAAAAAGAGCACAATCTGCTTTTGGCCCCTAGGCAATTTGGCTCCAGGGATCATGCATTCGCTCCATAAGACGCACAGACATTTCCCCTTACTTTTTAGGAGGAAAAAAGTGCGTCTTATGAAGCGAAAAATATGGTATTTGGATCTCTTTATCTGCAACCAGGAGAAGGAAAACTCTGCCTTGTAGGATATCTTCAAGAGAAGACAAGGTTAAGGAATAAACCCTACTCAAATCTGGAGCGAGGAGTCTCTAAGATGGTTGGATGGTGCCTTGTACACCTCCTTCCAGCAACTCCTGCTGCCGCTGGTGCCAAATGTATTGCTCTGCTTTCCTTTGCTCCACATCAGCGAAGCCGAGAGGGGGGTCTTGTCTGGGCATCCCAGAACATCCATGCACACTGTCTAGGCTTGGCCCCAGGGAGGTCACTTCGGTGCCGCTAATGCAGCAGTTTGATTTCACCCCTGGAGGTGCACTCCATTGTCTTTTGAGACAGAAGGACGTCAACAAAAGGCCCTTTTTACCTTTCACAGCAGCAGCAGCAGCACAGCCACCCCTATGGTTTGATGGCAATGCCACGGTAGGAGCCAAGAGACAGCGTGGGCCTCAGTGTGGAGGAAAGGGAGGAGAGCAGGCAAAGCCTGGCCGCCTTTCAGAGGACTGGGAGGAGAGAAGCCTGCCAACAGCCAGGCCAGCTTACCTGGTATGTGCTTTTCCACACCATGTCCAACGCCAGGAGGAACCTCTCCAGTTCCGCTATGCAGCTAAAATAGAGCACCCAGGAGGGCAGGTACTGCTTGCGGTCCTGGGCAAATTCCTAGGAAGGGAGAGAGGGTAAGACACACATCAGTTGAGGGGAAGGGCGCCTGCTTGGTATGCAGAAGGACCCGGGTTCAACCCCCAATCTCCAAGCAGGGCTGGGAATAGGCTCCCTGTCTGAAAACCAAAAATAAGCAACACAACGGCTAATGGTGGTTTGAAAGTAATATATATTTTTTCTTATGAAATAACAAAAAGGCAACGGACAGTGTTCCGGTATTGCCACTGTTTCGTTAGTGTCTTCATCAGAATATAATAACCATGAGAACAATAACCCATGAGAACAATACAGTACAGTAATATAAATATACATAACACAATGAACCAATATAATGAAAAGCAATAACATACCTAACCATATGATAGAAATTTTCACGGAGCAGTGGTCATAAAAATATGTAACCACTGCTAGAGGTAACCGGAACTACAGAGGCTTATAAACCCACTCATGACACCAGGTGAGTTACATGATAATCAAGACTGACTGCAGTTAAAGCGACATCACTCCTACAGATGAGCTAAACCAAACAACCAAGATCCATTTCTGAATTCAACCCTTCCGGATTTTTCATTATTATATTGGTGCATTGTGTTATGTATATTTATATTACTGTATTGTATTGTTCTCATGGATTATTGAGGTGCATATCCATGCAGGTGTTTAGTTGTTGTTTTTCTGTTTATTTCTTACAGTTATTACTGTATATTCCTGCGTATAAGACTACTTTTTAACCCAGGAAAATCTTCTCAAAAGTCAGGGGTCGTCTTATACGCCGGGTCGTATTTCTTATAGGATGAGTATATCCCAAACTCTATATTTTAACTGGAAAAGTTGGGGGTCATCTTACACGCCCAGTCGTCTTATACGCCGGAATATACGGTATATGCTGATGAAGACACTAACAAAACAGTGGCAATACCGGAACACTGTCCGTTGCCTTTTTGTTATTTCATAAGAAAAAATATATATTACCGGTACTTTCAAACCATCATTGGCCGTTGTGTTGCTTATTTTTGGTTTTCTGCTTGAAGAGCGCAACACGCAGGTTTTTTTTGTCTTGAAAACTCTGAAGAGTCAGATAGCTCAGTTGGCTAGAGCATGGTGCTGGTAACTGCAAGTCTGCCCGTAATGGACAGCTGCATGTTCCTGCATCGCAAGGGGCTGGATTAGATGATCCTCAGGGTCCCTTCCAACTCTATGATTCCAAGCCTTTGGATATGTTGATCAGTAATTGACAATAATGAGCAAGACAGACTACGGGCTGGACTTTGTATAAGGCAGCTTCCTATTTTCTTGTTTAAATCGGCCCTTTATTCAGAACTATGCTGGCTTGGTCGTGGTACACAAAATGAAGTATGGCAGGATCCCCAAGTGCACTACGCGGAGCTGCCTTCAGGCCCATCGGCAGACCAACTCTGCGTTAGGAGTCACGAAGGTTGGCTTCATCAACGGCCAGAAAACGAATGACCGCTGGGAGGAGCACAGAGAGAAGAAATGCCATGGTGCACCTGCAGCAGAAAAATTTGCCCCACCTGCAATAAAACAGGTCTCCCCACATTGGTCTCTCCAGCCACAGCAGGCACAGTAACTCTCCAGTGGTTTGACTTCACTCCCGAAGGTGTCTTCCGAGACAGACGGATGCCAATCAATATTCAGAACTTACTTTACTTACTCTTTAGGAGAAGGGTCGCACATTCAGTCCTTGGCAGCACCTCCAGGTAGGCCTGGAAATGTCCCATGCCCAAGACCCTGGACAGCTACTGCTGCCAGTCAGTGTTGACAATACTGAGCTAGGTGGATCGATGGCATGATCTGGTATAAGGTGTCTGTAGCCATTGCTGGCTGGACACACCCATGTGGCACATGCCCCTAGGTCGCCCAAATACTCACCAAGATACAGTATTCCCGGCCAGCCTCTGTAGAGACAGAGACCACGTCCGCCAACTCAGCCGTGGCCAGCGAGCGAAAGAAGCTGGTCTGGCAGTCCTCGTGGCAGGTGAAGAGTTTCTGGTCTGTCAGCACCAGGCAGCAAGGGACGCAGGGGGCAGGAACCACACCCTGGGGGATGACCTGGAAAAAGGCAGAGATTTCCAAACTTTTCATCTTGGTGACACACTTTTTAGACATGCATCCGTTCGCAAAATAGTAAATCAGCTTTATTAGCAAACCAGAGGTTAAACTAACCCCTTTCCAGCCCGGGAAGAGTTTGCGCAACACACCTACACACTGCAGTTGACACACCAACAGTGTTTGGAAAGCTCTGGCGTAAGGAGTGTGTTGGTTCTCCAGTTCTACTCTGGAGTAGACCCACTGAAGTTAATGGGCATAGCTAACATGCAGTCATTCATTTCAGCAGGTCTCCCCCTTTACTGATGAGGGCCAAAAGCGGTTTTGTGGGGCAACAGAAGCCCAGGCTGCCTAGGACCCCTCATAAGCGGCAACCCCTGTGAGTTGTACTGGTCTCATCTGGAAGCAGAGCTCTTTCTCACCCCTTTGGAGACCGCCTGGCACAGGTACTGCATCCAGTCAGCCATCTCCTCCTCGCTCTCGGCGCTCAGCTCTAGGGAGGGCCGGTCGGTCAGGATCACCTGGAAGGAGTGAGGGCGGTCCGTCCCGTTCGACCTCCGGCACCCTCCACACTGCTCCCCACTGCAAGGAGGGCCAGAGAGGGTTGCGAATGAGTGGGGTGGGTGTAGGTGGGGAGGAGGGATCTGGAAGGCTCCTGCCTCGCGGGGCAAACTCACCCCATGGTCACGGAGAGAAGGAGGGTGACGTCCGCACGGTCTGGGTATTGGTACAAGATGCCGTTGCTGTGGAGGGAAAATGCAAGAGCCGATTTCGTCATGCTATCCTGTGTCCTGTGTTCAGGACTCAGGGTGGGGAGCAGCTCAATCACTCCGGCAAAGGGTGGCCACTCAAGGCAGCTGCTGCATCAGCTGTGCTGCCTGGTGTCACAGGGCACCATGTCCAGTGGGGGAGGGGGGTCATTAGAAAGGCAAAGGGGGCACATTGTAGGCACAACAGCGAGAAGCAAGCCCATGGCGCTTGCTCTGATCCTTTTGTGCTCCCGTCTCCTCTCTCTCTCTCTCTCTCTCTCTCTCTCTCTCTCTCACCTGAGCACCACGTAGCAGGTCTTCCAGTTCTCCTTGCCCAGGTAGTTGGTGCCTGCCTTGTAGCTCAGGACACCTTCCTTTGTGATGGGATGCTCGGCTAGCATGTAGTCCGAGGGGGCTGGCCCCAGAGTCTCGTCCATGGGGTCTTCCCAGTGGATCAGGCCATAGAAGCGGACCACCACATCAGAGATCTGAAGGAGACCCCACCCCACCCCACAAGTGGGGTTAATAGCTTCATAGCACACTGGGGGTGTGGAGGAGGAAGGAGCTTGTGATGAAGTTCCTCCAGGGCAGGTGCCTGAAAGGTCCCTCGGTGGGGGGGGGAGGGTCTGAAATGCCAGGGGGACCCCTGAACCAATCCTATTTGTGGGGAAGGAGGATAGCAGCAGCTAAGTATTCAGGTGGGGAAACTGGCAGAGACCAAGACAGTCTCCCTCTTCTTCCCTCGCAACTGAGGCAGGGAACCTTTTTGGCCCATTCAACACCCCCAACCCCGCGGGCCACCCACCCGCCAACGTCATTATGATGTCATGTGACCCCCTGCCCACCAGGGTGTTCCTCGCAGGAAACAGGCTGGCAAAGCAGCAGACAGCAGGACTGAACTCTCTGTTCACCAGCTGATGAGTGGAGGATTGGCCCCTGTTCTCTGTAAGGGGAACACTCCTCATGGGGAACTCCCTGGTGAAGCAGAACCCAACAGGACTGACCTGCCAACCAGCTGATGTCACCTGGTGATGTCAGCTGACTGACAGGTGGGTGTGGTTTGGGGAAAACAGCCCCCCTGCCCCCACGGCCGCCTTATTGCATATGGAATTCTCTCAGCCTCAGTGCAAAAGTGGAGCAGGCCTGCGGCTCTCATTCTGACCCTGAAGACCATCTGATCATTGTGCAACATGCAGACACTAGTCATGTTCTCCCCTTGTGGAAAACAGGTCAGGGAGACTTGCAGTTAAACTGCCTGCAGTTGGCTGGAAAATCGCCCAGAGTGCCCTCCTCACCTCCTGCTTGGATTCCTGAGCCACAAACTTGGCCAGCGCCAGCTTCTCCATGGTGGCGTCCGTCAGGATGCTGGGATAGGGCGGCTCTCGGCAACCTTTGATCATGGCTGACTTGAGGCACACCAGGAAAAACCTGGGGGAGAGAGGGGGGAATACAGAGGGCAAAAGCGGGAGTCAGGGGGTGAGGATTCATTCCCAGAAATGGGGGTTCAGGCCAGAAAACCAAAGCTGATCCAATAATAATAATAATAATAATAATAATAATAATAATAATAATAATTTGTATGCCGCCCATCTGAGTGGGTTTGCCCTAGCCACTCTGGGCAGCTTCCAACAATTAAAACATTAAGCACAGGAAAACAACAAACATTAAAAAAAACTTCCCTATACAGTGGTACCTCTGGTTACGTACTTAATTCGTTCTGGAGTTCCGTTCTTAACCTGAAAACGTTCTTAACCTGAAGCACCACTTTAGCTAATGGGGCCTCCCCCTGCCGCTGTGCTACCAGATTTCTGTTCTCATCCTGAAGCAAAGTTCTTAACCCGAGGTAATATTTCTGGGTTAGCAGAGTCTGTAACCTGAAGCGTATATAACCTGAAGCGTATGTAACCCGAGGTAC
The DNA here is from genome assembly GCA_034641395.1 of Darevskia armeniaca. Lineage (NCBI taxonomy): Eukaryota > Metazoa > Chordata > Lepidosauria > Squamata > Lacertidae > Darevskia > Darevskia armeniaca. The sequence goes on from JAWWNF010000204.1 coordinate 938,097, forward strand.
CACTGTACAGGGCTGCCTTCAAATGTCTTCTATGTTAGTAAAGGTAAAGGGACCCCTGACCATTTGGTCCAGTCGTGTCCGACTCTGGGGTTGCGGCGCTCATCTCGCTTTATTGGCCGAGAGCTTCTGGGTACAGCTTCCGGGTCATGTGGCCAGCATGACAAAGCAGCTTCTGGCGAACCAGAGCAGTGCACGGAAACGCCGTTTACCTTCCCGCCGGAGCGGTTCCTATTTATCTACTTGCACTTTGACATGCTTTCGAACTGCTAGGTGGACAGGAGCTGGGACCAAGCAACGGGAGCTCACCCTGTCGCAGGGATTTGAACTGCCAACCTTCTGATCAGCAAGCCCTAGGCTCTGTGGTTTAACCCACAGCGCCACCTGGGTCCCTAAGTTCTATGTTAGATAGTTGTTTATTTCCTTGACATCTGAAGGGAGGGTGTTCCACAGGGCAGGCGCCGCTACCGAGAAAGCTCTCTGCCTGGTTCCCTGTAACTTCACTTCTTGCAGTGAGGGAACTGCCAGGAGGTCCTCAGTGAACGATAGAGGTGGAGGCGCTCCTTCAGGTACACAGGGCCGAGGCCGTTTAGGGCTTTAAAGGTCAGTACCACCACTTTGAATTGTGCTCAGAAACGTCCTGGGAAATGTACTGAAACCCTCCCCGTCCCCCCTTAATAGCATTTAGATGCTATTAAAGCACTTCCTTACTGCAGTCAGCAAACTCTTCTGAGGCCACCCCAGAAGCAAACTGGTAAGGGAGGAGCCCTTAAAATGTGGGGTCTGTCCCTTTCTGCACCCCCAGCTGGCATACTGCTCTGCCTTGTGCAGGGCAAGAGCACCCAAGGCCACAAAGCAGGCAGGTGCCAGGAAGGGAGCAGGTATGCCTGGCTGGCGTTTTTACTCACTCGGTCAGGGTGACATCGGCCGTGTCCAGAAGGAACTGCTTCCTGCGGTTTGTGCAGACCAAGGTCACCGTCTGCTGGTCCAGGCCCACCTGCGGCAGAAGGAAGGCACCCCAGGTCAGGGAAGGAGCCCCAGGGCAAAGGAGAGCCCCTGAGCCTTGGAGCTGAGAAGCTGCTCAATGGTGGGCTCCCCAAATGAATATTTACAAACAAACTGTAAACAGGTAAGAAAAATAGGCAGGACTACTGCAATAACCTGCAGTTTTATAAGAGCTTGCACTTAAAGTAGATGAATAAATGATTAAGTTAATTTGGAATATGCATTTCTGAAACAACAATGGGATATTAGCTCCGCCCAAGGCACGAAGGAGAACAGCAACAACCGGGAAAGATAGACATCACAATTTACAAGGACAGGAAGAAACATTATGGACGGAATAATTGTCACACACCAGGAAGAACAAGGACATAGTTTGAATGCCTCACTTGTAGTTTCACAAACCATTTAATGTGTCAACACGAATAGAAATTAATATTGCAGTTGTTGCATATGGGGTTATTATCGTGACTGGAATGTAATTGAAATTAATAAGATTTTGGAATGCAGATATAAAGAAAATAATCAAACCATCAATTCTAGCACGCAGGGTGCCTCCTAAATTATATAATTTGGTATTTGAATGATTGGTATTAGTAATTGTATTATAATTTGGCATTGTTCTAATGAGGCCATTATTGGGTTGTAATTGATGACTTATAAAAAATATTATTAAAAAAGTTAATTTGGAATATGCAAAAATATAAAAAAACAAATTTAAAGAACCACAGAAAGAGCGGGAAGTTTCGAAATGTTAAAATGATTGTAAAATTATTGAAATGTATAAAATTGAAAATCATAATTATGCGGCTCCACTTTGGGCGGCCCTGGCTAATCTTTCCCCTCTTGAGATCATCCAAAATCAATTTTTACGCTGTCTCTTGAAAGTCTCTACCTGTGTGAGTAACGCGGCTATCCGTGTTGAATTGAGAATGCCTTCCCTAGAGACACTCCTGTGGAAACGTGTCTTTAGTTACTGGCTAACGCTTTGGTTTAGATTACCTAACTACTATATAGCCCAATGCCTTTGGCGCGATGAGTTTAGCAGCCCTTGGGCCAATAAGATTCATGCTAAACTTTTATCTATTGGAATCTCGCCCATAGAACTCGACCCAAGATCTTACCTTAGCAAGGAAAATTATTAATCAAAGACTGGACGACATAGAGTGGCAGCATAATCTTATGCTTGGTGGGGGGCTATGTTCCCCGCGTCAGTTGGGAGTTGTTTCTCCAACTCATGTGCCATCTTACCTATCATCCCTTTCTATTGCCAGTTACCGTTTTGCCTTTATCAAAGCACGTTTTAATGTTTTCCCTTCGAATTCCCTTTTTCATAGATTTTCTAGGGGCCAAGTCTCGGTTTTATGTTCCTGTGAGAATAGATTGATCGAAACACTTCACCATATAGTATTTATATGTCCTTTATATTGTGTTGTCCGGAAGAACTTACTGTTACCATTAATCCACAAGTTGCCTGGGCACCCGGCAGATTTTCGCCTGGCCTTCTTATTGCAAGACACAGATCAGCATGTAACTTTACAAATGGCGAAATTTTTAACTTCCATTTTGACATATAAACAACGTAATGGACTGCTGTTTGGAAGCTGAAAATTCCTTATAGTATCTATTTCTAATTTGTACTCTTATTAAGTTTTTACTGGTTCTAATTTTTAAATCAAATTGTGCTGTGTATTTGGTCTAGTTCTGTTCTTCTTATGAGCTTAAAGCTGAAATAAAGTGATTGATTGAGTTTCAAAATGTTAAAATGATTGTAAAATTATTGAAATGTATAAAATTGAAAATCATAATTTATTTATTTTTAAAGTGGGCTGCTCAAAGGTGGGCACTGGAGGGGGGGGCTTGGTGCGGCAGAGACTGGCAGGATGCCCTCTGTGGCCACAACTCTGCAATCTCCTTGGCTGCCAAGCAGCTTCAATAGGTCCCTTAGTGGCCCCTGCTGCATTCACACAATGGTGTGTGTGTCCCCTCCAGGCAGAAGCTGGCAGCTCACCCTGGCAGGTTCTGTGCCTTTGAAACCGCACCGGTAAAAGCCCCACATCTCTTTGGGAACAGCACCCTTGCCCTGGAACTCAGAGCACTGAAAACAAGAAGGCCCTCTCCTCCCATGTGTACCATGGCTGGATCCAGCTTCTGTCCCAAGAGGCGCCAACACTGTCCCCCTGCCTCAGCCCCCCTTTCCCAACTCACTGAGATGTAGTCCAGCTCATTGTAGGAAACTGCTTCCTCCACCATGTAGGGCTTCTCAGCGGCTCCTGAGGCAAAAAGGGTGAGGGAGCAGGGAGGAGGGAGGAGGGAGAGAGAGAGAGAGAGAGAGGGAGGGAGGGAGGGAGGGAGGGAGGGAGAAGTCAGTCACATGGTTTGGGAAAGTGGCAGCCCATCCACCATAGCTGTCAACTTTCAGATTTGAAAATAAGGGATGCCGTGAGGGCCGTGCAATGGCACCAAGTAGCCTCGCCACCCTGCGCTCCAGAGGCTGCGCGTGAACGGGTGAGCGAAAGAGCGAGCGCATAGACGGCAGGCAGGCTGGCTGGTTGGGCGTGAGGGTCTGGCTGCACAAGGCATGCAAGCTCCACCCCCAGTTGGTCTCAGACTCCTTATTGGAAGCCGAGCAACGCAGCTGAGGAGCCTCCCTGGCCGGCAGGGAGGGAGAGGAGCTGCTTCCTTTGAAATCCGGGAAATTTAAGGGATATCAACAATCCTGGATAGCAGCTGGAAACGGCATTGGAATAAGGGAGTTTCCCGCAAAAAAAGGGAGGGTTGACAGCTATGCATCCACAAGGGTCTCTGGATCACCTGACATGGCCTCTTGCAGCTCGGTGATCAGGCCCCAGGTGATACTGCTCACATCTTCACTTAAAAAGAAGCAAAGCAACTACAACAGAAGGCATAGAGCTGGTCTGGAAGCCTCTCTCCCTGGACAGGCACCGGGGCAGTCACAGCAAACAGGGAGGCAGGCTTTGAACTGAGCAAGGCAATGCTGCGCAATGTGCCCTTCCCCACCAAGATGAGGAAGGGCTGTGGCTCAGCGGCAGAGCATCCGCTTTGCGCACAGAGGAACCCAGGTCCAATCCCTCGCAGTTTCTCCAGGTAGGGCTTGTTCCCTCTTCCATGCGACAGCCCCTTGAGATATTTGAAGATGGTTGTTATGTATGTATGCCACCAAAACCTTGCCTTTGGAAGTTGCCTGTGGCCCAAAAGAAAGTAAGACGGGGAGTGCCAAGTTAATGGGGGGGGGGGATAAAGAAAGGTGTATGTGGGGTATATTATGTGAGACAAATACTTTTTGCGACTCCAGTGACCACAAAGGGAGCAGAAGGGATGTGTTAAGCAGCCCTGGTAAAGATGCTTTTTCAATCCACCACCTGCAGGTCCGCCTGCCAAATAATCATCCCCGAAACATCACTAAATGGCTCCTTTGCAAGTGCAAAGTCAGGATCGGGGCCTGTGCCCAGAGGAGGGAAGAGACTGGGCCAGACTGGCAGGATACCTTTGCGGAGGAGGTAGACGTAGCAGTCGGTCAGCAGCACGTAGACGAGTTGAAGGTTGCCTTCCATGTGCCCAGAGCTCATGCGGATCATCTGCGCAGGGGGGAAAGAGAGAGGCCCCCCGTTAAGGCTTTGCCGCAGGGGCTCTGCAAAATGCACCCAGTGGCCACAACTTTGCCACTGGGGCAACGCTGCCCATGGAACACTGCTCTTTTGCTGCAAGGCGAGTTGGAGATCCTCCCTGCCCTTGATCTGCTGGTGACTCTAGGACAGAAAAGAGTTCTTCCCTCCAAAGCAGACTTGGCATCAAGCCCTACACACACACACACACACACACACACACACACACACACACACACACACACTCAAACACACACACCCTTCACTTTGCCTCTTAAGGGCAGGAGGAACTGAGTAAGTGGAGAGGGCAACATCCCAAGTGGAGTGGAGGAGTGGGAGAAAGGAAGAGAAGGCGGCAACACCTCACAGACCTACCCGGAACAGCTGCTCCTCGTTCTCCCGGAAGACATGGATCATCAGAAGCAACAAGTGGTTGTTGTCTACCCTGTGCAGAGAGAGAGAGAGGGGTGAATCTCGAAAAGCATGGAAGGGTTAGACCTCCCACCTAATATCTCAGGGCCAGTGGGAGAGGGGGAGATTTGGGCCTTATGATGTCATTTCCACGTGGCAATTTAATATAGGACTATATTATCCAGCAATGCTTCTCTCACCCAATGGTCAATATCTTCTTCAATGTTGACCCTTTTGCATTTGGGCTGGAAGGAGGAACACCTCACCGCCACCCTCAAGTCAAAAATGTAAGTGCTTGCATGCCACTAAGGACAGAACGCTCCACAATGTTTGCTCAGAAGCAAGCCCCATTCAGGAAAGGTCTCCTGGAAATTGAGTTAGAAGCCTCCTTCTTGTGGCTTCTCCCTCTCAATACTGATGGAACTGCCCCTCGCTTAGTTCTTGTTCCCCACAGAGGAGGAGGGGAGACTGTTTTCTTCTCATTCCTTCCCCCCCCCTAGTAATTATATAATACAATTTCATGATAAACAAAAAAACAAGTAAATAATGAGAAGAAGCCAGTAAAATTAAAGACACTTTGCCTGGGTGGGGAAAAGGAGATGATTAACCGAGGAGCAGTTCAAAGGCAGTTCCTTGTCACTGAACAGGAAGGAATGAGAGGAGGAAGTGGCACAGGGGAAGCTCCTAATCGAAGGCACAGTAGCTGGAAGCCTCAAATGAATTCTGCCAGCCCACCTTGGGCAACACAGCACCTCAGCTGCGGCAAGTCAGAGAAGCTGCCTGGGTTTTTAAAAACACAAAAACTACACAACGCAATGTTTTGTCAGCTACACCATCTGGATAGAGATTCCAGGCTGAATGAATGAACGAATTTATTCTTACGGTCACAGACCAGCTTAAGACTTCAATTCCAGGCTGGACTTCAAACCAGACTGTTCGGGATTGCTTTCTCCCTTCACCTAGAACACAAATAGCTACCTAAAGCATGTGGAGGCAGATTGTAGGAAAATGGAAGAAATGGCCGGAAAAGAATGAATGGCAAGCCCAGCGAGGGAAAGCACAGCTGTGTGGATTGGGAGTGTCAATCTATGGGCAAAACAAAATAAAAAAATTCCTTCCAGTAGCACCTTAGAGACCAACTAAGTTTGTTCTTGGTATGAGCTTCCGTGTGCATGCACACTTCTTCAGATACCTCATACCAAGAACAAACTTAGTTGGTCTCTAAGGTGCTACTGGAAGGAATTTTTTTTATTTTGTTTTGACTATGACAGACCAACATGGCTATCTACCTGTAACTCAATCTATGGGGACAGCTCTAATTTGGGAAGTGAAATCCGGATTTGTTTTTCCCTTCAGGATGGACCTAATTTATATACTTTCAGAGTGCATATATTTATTTTAAATATTTATTTATTGCAGAGTTTATTTTTTACTGGGCTATGAAGAGAGTACAACCCTTTACCCCAATGAAAAATCAATTATGGTGCCAATATTTACTCCAAGGTAGTGTCAAGAAAAGGGGTGTTGTATCCCCCAAAGAGTTCAAACGGAGCAACATCTCTGGAAACATCATTGTTGGGAAATAATAAATTGGGGTTATATTTCTAGATTCCAGGCTGAACGGCTCCACCGTGAGGTTAGCAGGCTGGAGTGACAATTTGCAAGACAGATAAAAGATGACTGAGAATCGTCGCCGTCGTTCCCCATCCCGCCCCGTCTTTTCTCCTTGTCTTGGGAGACCCAGCAGAAGCAGCCAGCCACTATTTTGTTCTCAGGTAGAGAAACTCATATACCTCATTTATAAGGGGAATAACCGTTTCCCCTTCCCATCCTAACCTGCCCTGGGTCAGAAAGGTTCCCACCTTCTTTCACCCTCTGTTGCGGGGCTGGATTTCCTGGCAGCTTTATTTGGTTCCCTCTGCGCAGTCACTTACCTGAACTCGGAGGGGTGGGCTGCCTCAGAAGGGCTCCCCTGGCCTTCCTCCACGCCAGAGTCCTCGGCGCTGCTCGGAGAGGGGCTGGCCCTGTCTCCCTTTAGCTTACCGAGGGCCTCCACACTCCCTGCCTCAACCTCCTCCTCCTCCTCCTGCAAGTCTGTTGCTATGTGTGGCCCAGCCGCCTCTTCTCCTCCTCCTCCTTCCTCCTCTTCTCCAGCAGCTTGAGGGCCACCAGGAACATGTGGCGGTTGACCATCCCCTGCAGCGTCATGGCAGCCACCACCTGCCGCAGCAGCGTTTGGACTCTCGACGGTAAAGCGGTAGAAATCCATGGGGGCCGAAACCCCCTCACTAACGCTGCCAGAGGGTGGCCCCTCCGAGGGGGCCTCCTCTGGCAAGACGGTCCGAAAGGACTGGTCCGGGGGCTCGAGGGAGCGGCTCCACCCACTGGCGTCGTCCAGGGAGTCAATCACCTTGCTCAGAGACTGCCCCATCCTCTCCATGGAGGTGTCCTTCATCTCGGGGATGCACAGACCCAGCTGGGGAAGGGCGGGGCTCCTCTCGCTGCTGACATCTGGGTTGGCCTCCAGGCCAGGTTCCTGCCGCCTGGCTCCAGTGCCCGACTTGTCCCCCTCGCCTGCCCCTTGAGTTCCATCCTGGGCCGCAGAAGAGTTGGGAGTGGTGCTGGAGTCCTCCTGTCTGACCTCTTCGGACTTGACCTTTTTCTTCTTGCCTGTTTTCTTCTTTTTAGCTAACCTACAAAGAGATGGAGAAGTATTAGATAGATAGATAGTGTCAGGGATCTGCCCGCCCCTGCCAGTCCAGCTCTGAGTGTTTATAGAGAGCCGCAACCTATGTTAACAACAGATTCATCTTCGAGTGTATCTGGCAGTCCTGTCTCGGGGGAGGAGCAGTTAGTGGCTAGGAGCCAGGGAGTGCCAGGTGTCCAGGGAGTTAGTGGGAGACCTGGTACCACCCAGCAGACTCGACCGGAGAGGGAAACATCAGGTCCGGTGCATATATCACATAGGAGGAGAAGGCGGCAATTTAGGATGCCAAAACTTTGGTGTTGGCGCCAAAACAGGAGGGAGGCACTTCCGGATTCTGCTAGTGACTGAGCAGACATGATAAGACTGAGCTCTGCACTGTAAATAGCTTGGCATTGAATAAAAAGACTTAAAGACAAACAGCTTTGGCATTTCTATTGAACAACCGATAAGAGAACCTGACAGATGATAGATAGATAGATAGATAGATAGATAGATAGATAGATAGATGGATGTTAGATATCTAACACCGAGTAAATTGGCAAAAATGTATAACTCTAAATCAAATACGGTAAGTGTTGGAAATGTAAGGAGAAAGAAGGTTCTTTTTATCATATGTGGTGGTCTTGTAGTAAAGTTAAAGCTTCCTGGGAAATGATATATAATGAATTGAAAAATATGTTTAAAATAACATTTGTAAAAAACAACAACCCAGAAGCTTTCCTTTTCGGAATTATAGGGACAGAACTACCTAAAATGTACAGAAACTTATTCATGTATGCTACTACTGCGGCAAGAATGTTACCTGCCCCAAAATGGAAAGGAGCAGAAGTCCCGGCGAAAGAAGAATGGATACAAAAACTTAGGGAATATGCAGAAATGGCGAAACTTACCGGAAAAAATAGGAAATCAAGATAGCAACCTTTTTATAAATGAATGGAAATGGTTTATTGAATATTTACAGACAAATTGTAAACAGATAAGAACACTGGCAGGATTATTGTAATCTGCAGTTTTAAAAGAGTATATATTTAAAGTAGATGAATAAATGAATAAAGTTGATTTGGATATGCAGAAGATATTAAAAATAAATTTAAGGAACTGCAGAAAGATGGGGAAGGAAGTCAAGTTTTGAAATGTTAAAATGACTGTAAAATTATTGAAATGCATGAACCTGAAAATCATAAATAAAATAAAATAAAAAAGAGATGGAGAAGTTGAAGCACCATGAGGCATAAGGGGAGCGTCAGGCCACGGGGGTGTTGGGGGGGGCAACGACAGCCCTCTAGAGAACGCAACCAGCGGGAATATTTGGTCCCATAACGAAGGACACCCCCCTAGGCTTATTAGGAAGAGAAGCAGATGGCTGGGGCTGATGGGAATTGAAGTCCAGCAACATCTAGAAGGCCACAGCTCCCTCAAACCTAAAGTAGACCTGCCTACCTCCATCACAACTCTGCCTCCTCTTTAACGCAGGGGTGTGGAACTTGTGGCACTCTGGGTGTTGGACTCCAGCTCCTTCCATCTTCCCTGACCACAGGCGATGCTGGGCCTGGTGGGAGTTGGAGTCAAGCAACACCTGGAGGGCCACAGTTAGCCCAGTCATGAATAAGATAGAGCAAGGTGCTGCCTCTTTCATCCAGGTAATTTATAATATGTTTTAAGGAGGGGACAATAGATCAGCAGTAAGGCCTATCCACCTCCCTGGTATCTCTGACTGCAAACCTGCTGACTGTCAGGAGTGGTGGACACTCAGCTAGATGGAAGAATGGCTCAATTCAACAGGAATGCTGAAGATGTACTCCTTTACTCTGACCTTTGACCTCTCAAGAAGCGAGTTTTTTTTTTAGGACATACTCTCTTCCTCTGACTTGCTTCAGCTGTTAATATAGTACTGAATTTTAAATTGCTGTAGCCTGGGACCTGCTGCGATGATGATAATGCTAGCCCAAAGATGGAGAGAACCAACAGTTCTGACCAAGGAAGAATGGCAAGCCAAACTGAAATGCTGAAATGGCAAAACTGACTGGGAGACTCAGGAATCAAGAAGATAATGACTTTAAAAAAGAATGGGGGAAATGTACTATTTACTTAGGAGACCATTGTAAACAAATAAAAACGTTAGCTGGACTTTAAAAATAACTTGTAAAGAAACGGAAAATGTGGATAATTTAGAGAAATGAAAACTGGAGAACATAATGATATGTAGTTTTAGAAAAAAAATATTAAGCATCCATGCAGGGGACGGGGGGGAATTCGCGAGATTCAGAGAATCTCATATATGGATATGGTTTATTATTTCGAATTTGTTTTTGTAAAAACCAATATTTTTTTAAAAAAAGATAATGATAATGATAACAACAATAAGCCGTTTCATAGGATTCCAGCTGGCCAGGGAACCCTGGACTTTCTGCCCCCCCTGCTGACCTTATGACCTCCAGCTCCATGCAGTTCTCCGATTGGTCTGTGCCCTCCGTCGTTGTGAGGTCTGCCTTCTCTTGGGAGGCAGAGTGGACTGGGGTGGTCTCAATGGAGGACAACGCCTCCGCCTTCTCATTGAAAGGGTTGTAGCGCTGCTGAGTTGGGCTCTTGGCTGATGCTCGGCAGTTGTTCACCTCGGAGGCTGTGGAGCGTGAGCAGCTGAGGGTGTCTGTTAGGTCTCCGTCTGAGCAGGAGGAGGAGAAAAAGCAACAAAGTGTGATTCAGCTCCCCCCTCCCTACGAGAAGGTCCTGAAGCCAGAAGCAAAGCCTGGGGAAAGAGTGGCCCATGAAGGACCCCCCCCCCCAGCAAAGGGTTGGTTTTTGGTGCCCCCTGCAGACCTCCTGAGACAATTCAGGGTCATTCAAAGGAAGCAGCCAGGAATCAGAGGAGGACTCGTCTACATCACAAGTACTCATTGGTTTCGGTTTAAAACTAGTTTTGGAAACTTATCACAGATTGAGATACTTATCGTGGCATTGCAATCTGGCAAAGACACTGAACAGTCTTATTTAGCAACCCCTGATGCTTTAACGCCTGTTTGGACAGAATTCACAGGTTTTCAAGCTTGTTCAGTTATTTAAAGAACTACAGCATTGTAGTGCAGAAACGCCTCTGAGTGCTGATCTGCCTCAGGATTAGACTTGGCTCCAAGCAAGGCGAGAGGAGCAGTCCCATTCAGCTGCTCCGTAAGCAACCAAACACCAGCCATTAACAGGTGCCCCAAACCCTGAGCACCGTAGTGTTGGTAGGAAGACTGCCCTTGGAAGAGAACGGGCAGGAGGAGCCTCAACTCAACGTTCTGAGCACCTTCCCACTGGCTGTTCCCATTTCTGCTGTCCTGTCCTCCTTGTTTCCCTTTCCAATCATAAGGACTAGAAGCTCTCCTACAAAGAAGACAGAGAGCAGCTTGTAATAGAGAGCCCTTGGTTTCCTTCTGCTGCAAAGCCCTGTGAGGAGGAGGAGGCACAGAGTCCGGGGCAGCCCATAAAGAGGGCAAGCGGAGAAAAGAGATGGGCTTGCAGCAGCCCACTTAAAAAAAGAGGCTGCCAGGGGGGGAAAGGGGAGTTGGTGGCAATCAAATAAGTGATGGCTTCATTCGGGTCTTTCCCATGCACTGTTGGAACAGAGAAAGTGGTTAGTGGCCCGGGAGAAGGGAGGAGGTGATCACCGACGCCTGTGCAGAAAAAGAGGGTTTGGAAGGCTTGTTAATCTGGAGACGAGGAGGACACCCAGCATCTCATGCTGCCAGAGACAAAGCCACAGAACGAGGAAGGATGTTAAAGACACTCAGGACTGACCCCACTGGGAGGGGGAGGGAGGTCAAAGGTGGGAAGGGCCACCGAGGTGGAGAGCCCTCGCTCCCCAGAGTGCCGCAGCACCCAGTGCCAAGCCCTTGTTTGCCCCACAAGGAACGGCGGAGGGAGGGAGCTCACACTCTCCTGAGCCGTTGGTTCCCCCTGGGGGTGCCAAGCGGCATTAGGGACCCATGGCGGGGCATGCAGGCAAGCTCTGACGAAGGAAACAAAAGAGGCACAGAGAGAGCACGGCTACGGAGAAGCGGGCGAGCTCGTCGCACCTTCCCAGGCTGTGGTGGGCATGGACGGCACTGCAGGGAACACATCTCCAAAATCATAATCTACAAAACGAGGGATAAAAAAGGAGGGTTAGAAACGGAGGCTGAAGGAAGGGGTATGGAATAAATGGCCAGTAGTGTGTGCAAGGGGGGCATCAAGGGGGACAGAGGTGGGGTGCTAATTCATTGCTCTTATTATTTATAACATTTATATCCCACCTTTTTTCTCCAAAGAGCTCTAGAATGGTATACATGGTTTGCCGCCTCCTCCTCATTTAATGGCCACAACAACCCTGCGAGGTAGGTTGGGCTGAGAGGCAGTGACCCTGTGAGCTTCATGGCCAGGCAGAGATTCGAACCCTGGTCCCCCAGGCCCTAGTCTGACACACTGCCCACTACATCATGCTGGTTCTTCCCAGCAGCACAGGTCTATGCATGGGGCAGAGGAGAGGTGGGGAACTGTGGCTGGATTGTACCACTCCAGGCTGCAAAGGGAGGAAGGTGCCAGTTTCCAAATGCTTCCCCCAAATACAAAACTCCCAGAAATGAAACGCCATCATCGCCAGCAACAAACACGGCAGTTTACCAGGGAGGAATGTTTGGTCTACTCCCTAGTTGTGCCTGCCTCCTATTCATCTGGGGCTGTTCCTGCTTGCTTGTTCGTTTTTTGAATGCAAGAGGGCATTAAAAACGTGGTTCCCCTGCCTGACTCTTAGATGTGGTACAGTCCATTCTAGCACCTCGGGACTCCCCCACTTCATTCTACAGCACAGGCAGATGAGGCTTAACCAGCATCAGGTGGGAAGAAAACTGTGCACACCCCCAGCATGATATTTTCAAATACCTTATTAAACACACCACTCTGAGAGAAGTACTCCATTCATGTGTATCCAAGAGGAAGCCTTTTAGGCCACGGAGAGACCTGGCTGCAGGTAACTCCCCAACCCTGGGTTTTGTCCACAAAGACAGGGAGATGCCACCCACGCTCTGGCTCTCCAGCACAGAGGGCCGGAATACCCTACCAGCGAAATCACTCACGCTCCCTCCCCTTCTCTCTGCAGAGAAACAGCTAGATGATACCCAAACTGGATTAACTCTCTGTGCCTTCGCCCCAAACTGTTGTTTTGTGAGCGAGGAGGGATTTCTGCCTGCAGACTTCAGTCTCCCGGGTCCTGTGCAACAATCCCCTGGCCTCCTCCAGCCCTGTTCAAACACTTGCACCCCACTTACCCTCGCTGGAGGGGGCGATGGCACTGTCGTCCCATTCCAGATTGGTGGAGGTGACGGAATTGAAGGAGTTGAGGGAGAGGCTGTCTGAGCCGTGGACTGAGCTGGGCAGGCGGTCCTCGAAGTCCAGCAGGTACTGAGGCTTGTAGTAATCCGGCATGTAGGGCGCCAGGTCTAGGTAAGGGGCATCCTGGAAGGGCCAGGGGAAAACCTGGGGTTACTGTTCATCTAGGGCAGGGGTGTCAAACTCCGGCCCTCCAGATGTTTTGAGACTACAATTCCCATCATCCCTGACCACTGGTCCTGTTAGCTAGGGCTGATGGGAATTGTAGTTCCAAAACATCTGGAGGGCCGGAGTTTGACACCCGTGATCTAGGGAATGGAGAAACCCACCTCCTGACCTGCCTCCCCTAGGGAACCCCTGCTGGCAGCACAGCTGGCTGCTCACTGCTGCCGCTATCCTGCTTCCAGGAGCCACCTCTCCCTTAGGGCACCTGCATGTGGCCAGCAGCCTCCAAGCACTGCAGAGAACTGGAGCCACAGTCATGCCAGAGCTCGGAGGGCTGCTTATTAAGGAAGAACAAGAGGGGGTAGCTTGACTAGGGAGAAGTCCCAGTACCCAGAGCCCTGGGAGAGGCATCTTTGTGGGGAAAGGGTCTGCTTGCAGGCTCCTCGACACTGATGCGCCTGGTTGGCAAATTAATTGGAAGGAGTGGCCTGCCCTTAAAATTGGCTCGCCACTGAAGCTCAGAACACACCTCAAGGCACCTAAGGAATAAAAGGAAGGCGAAATGCTGCTCGTCTTTGGTCCAGACTAAATCAGAAGGTTGTAACGAAAGGGGTTTGAACAGCCAATGTAATGAAGGGGTCCCTCTTGAGTCTCTCTCTCTCTCTCTCTCTCTCTCTCTCTCTCTCTCTCTCTCTCTCTCTGTCTGTCTGTCTCTCTCTTGTCTCTCTCTCCTGCCAGCCCAGTAAATCACTTTCCACACAGGGCTCTTAGTCCTAGTCTCTAGCAAAGTACTTCTTAAATGCTGCTAATGCAATACAGAAGAAGCAAGGGCCTTTCAAAATGGGGGGAAAAAATCAATGCAGCATCTTTATTTGGCCGTAGAGGCAGGAAATTGAAGGGTAGGCAGGAGGTGGATTAAGCTTTCCTTGTAGCACCAACAAGATGCTGCAACTCAAAAGGAGGCATGGAAATTTCCGTGCGTGTATTCTAAGCATGATGAATGTTGTGCTGCCAAAGACTGGGATAGTCAAATGGGGGCCAGGGCGATTGAAAAATACGGGGCAGGTTTGCATCAAGGGTTTGTTCTTTGCTGCTTCTGTGTGTGTCTCTCTCCGCTACTCTCTAGCAAGAGGAGAAGAATTGCTCACCAGGTCCAAGTCAAAGCGGATGAACTCCAAACCAGAGACCAGCGTGAGGAAGAGGGTCAAATGATGGTGGCTGCAGACAAGAGCGTTCCTGTGGGAGAGAGAAGTTGAAGCTGGTCATCCAAGAACCCAGAGGTTTCATGGCCCACCCAGGTAAAAACAAAGCCCAACCTCTTCCCATCTGATCTTTCCCTTCCTTCTGCAATCTGTGCTGAATCCTGATTCAGCTCATTTTATTGGTTTATATAGGGCTTTTTATCAGCATTTGTAATATGTGTCTTTTGATGCAATGGCCTGTAGGCTACGCAAATAAAGTTTGTTGATGTTGTTCCTTCTGCAATCCAAAAAGACAAATTCTGCAAGTTCAGCAAGGAAGGAGAGATTGAAAAGGCTTCCGTTTAATCTTCCAAGTCACGTAAGCAGATCTGTCTGTTCGGACTCCATGCAACATCAATGAAGGCAAATATGTTGGTTTTCCAGAAAATTTTGAATCAGAAAGTTTTCTTTGTCTGCTATTCTGAACTGAACTGTGTTACACTGTTGTAAACGTTTTCCTTTTGCCTGTCTTGTTTAAATAAAACCATTAAGTTTTTATTTTAAAAAAGAAGAGAAGCGTTCTGGCACCCTCAGTCAAATGGAATCTGAATTGCAGTAGTGTGTTTATTTGACTTTCATTTAGAAAATGAAAGTAAGGGAGTCACCCATGCTAACGATATGTACCATTTAAACCTTTTCCCAATAACCAAAAGTCTGTTGAACTGCAATATTCAATTAAGTGGGGACACACAATAATGTAAACTTTGTGTGTTTTCTATGGTGCATTCAAGCAGACAATTTACTTAAGAAACCAGTGAACTGGAATAGTTGTAATTTAAAACATGCCGACTCAACAGTTTGCACTTCCCTTACACCGTTTTAACATTAAGGGTGTGGGGGGGGGAGCGCAGATGCATCTTCTCCATCCCAGTGCCAGACTCACTTGACGTAGTACTTGTGCAGCAGACTCAGGTTCTCCTGGAAAAGGCGCAGGTAGCTCTCCAGGGAGTTCTCGTTGAGGGCCAGGTACAGCCATGCTCGGCCTGCAAGGGTGGGGCGGAAAAGGAGAGGGCTTTACGGGCACTGCTTGAGGAATAGGCAACCTCCCACCCGCCATGGCTAAATGTCAAGAGCAACAGGCTCAATGCACAGGCTTTGGGTGATGCCTCCGAGATGTCATCATGAGACAATGCTCAGCTGCTGCCAAGAGGTGCTGGGAAGCCATGCCCTCTGGGCCTGGCCATGCCCTGCTCCTCAACCTCAGGTTGCAGGACAAGACAGCTTTTTCTGTACTACACAAGGCCAAACCCATCAAATGTCCCAGGATTAAGCCCTTTTGAAAAAGGTACCAGCCTTAAATCAGCCCCTGCTTTAACCATCAAGACACTGTGGGATCAGAGCATCCTTGCCCCTGTTAAGGAACCTGGTTCTGTACAAAGCTGGCAGCCTGGCGAAGATCTCAGCGCAGCTCAGAAGCTTGCATGTCCTTGTGTCAGCAGAGAGGGGTCTAGGGAACACAAATTCCCCTCCCCGTCCCAACGTATTTCAGAGTCAACACAACATGGTTACAGTAGGCCTGGGGAGTGCCTGGATGGGGGACCCCTGTGAGGAGGAGAACTGTGGAACCAGCCAATGGCCTGGCAGCTGGAAGACCGGATCAGTCCTTTGGATAGAAGCCCAAAGGGAGCAACAGCTTAGAACAGGACATGTGTTTCATTCATTTCAGAGAGTTTATATCCTCTCGTTCTACAGTAAAGAAAGCAACAATGGCAGTGCTCAGAGCCATTTTTAAAAATGAAACAGCAGCAGTACAGCATTAAAAATAATAAAAGACCACAGTAAAAGAGGCAACAACTAAAATAACTGGAGTAGAGCCATTAAAAATCCAGAATTGTAGCCAATGCTAGCCCTACTCAGAGTAGACCTGTCAAAATTAAGGAACATGACTGCCTTAGGTTTTTTAATTTAAATAGGTCTCCTCTGAGTAGGACTAGGACAATTCCTAACCGGGCAAATTAAAAGTTAGCCTAAATAAAAGTGTCTTATCTGAGTGGTGGAAGGCAGGCAGAGAGAGGCCAAAGGGACCCCCTGAAGGACAGAGTTCCATAGTTTCTCTCCTGCATCCTGAGAGTGCTAGTCTTGGCAGCAGCCAAGATGCAAAGGAGAGGTTTGTCTTCAGATCCTAGGGCGCAGGTTGGGTTTAAGTTGAACCAGAAAACATGTAACACAAACACTATGCCACATTACATCCCGGGAAGGCGGTTGCCAGCCAGGCTCTGGCCCGCACTTACTGCGCCCCAAGTTGGTGGCCACGTGCTCCAGGACCTCGATCTGCTCAATGGCTTCTCGGCGAGTGAAATGGACCACCAGGACCCAGTAGCCCGAAGGGAGATCTTGCAGCCTGTGGAAACAGAGGAGTGAAAACAGGGTGGTGGAGGACAGCCACTGTGTCAAAGCCTCTGCCTCAGAGCTGTTTAACAGCACAGCCTGCGATATGAATATTATTTATCTGTGTAACTGCAGCCATTAAAAAAAATAATACACAAAGCAGAATAAAATACATTACACAGTTACAATAATTATTGAAGCCAGGCATTCTGTCAGACAAGAGTTTGCTCCCCTGAAGAATTTAACTCATCATCCCAGGAAACATTTCTCTTAAAATGGGCACTCTAAAGGCAAAACAGGTCACTTTTTTCCGAATGGACTTCCTTTCATTGCCTCCACAGCCCGATAAAGTGTTCAGGAGGGATCCAGACCCAAAATATCTAACTCAACTTGCTCATGAATTGACTCCAGGTACAACCTCTGTCAACTTATAAGAACACCAGAGGAGCTGGATCAGGTCAAAATCCTATCAAAACAAGCGTTCTGCCCCACAGCGGGCAATCTGGTGCCTCCAGGAGGCTCACAGGTGAGCACAACAGCCCCCATGTCTGTTCCCCACCAGCTGGTATTCAGATGGGCTGCCATCTGATATTGAAGGAAGGCTGTGGCTGCAGTAGCTAGCAACTCCACTGATAGCCTCCCCCCCTTCCCCTCGATGAATTTCTCCAATCCCCTTTTATAAGCTGCCCAAGGTGGGGTCCATCACCACCTCTTGGGGCAGCAAGTTCCACAGCTCAGCTCTGTGAGAACTCATAAGCTGCTTCTTCTTCCTGCCTGTCCTGAATCTCTTACCATTCAGCTTCTGCAGGATCTGAAAAGCTTCCCCTTGCCCAGTTACTCCACGCCTCTATCCCATCTTCCCACCTTTCCCCCTCCCTACACTAGGAAGTCCCAAACGTGGCGACCTCTCTTCACAGGGGAGCTGCTCCATCGGTCATTTGGCTTTTCATTTTCAGACCCTATCTGAGGCGTGGTGATGAGAACTGTACGCCGTACTGCGAGTGAAGTTGCACCTTAGATCTGTAGAAGCGCACTGAGATATTGGCGATTTTAATGTCTGCCTGGCAGCCTTTTCCTGTCTGAAGCTGGCAGGGCTCTTACGCCTAGCCTGTTGCTTTAAGAGAAAACGCTCACCAGTTCTCTCGTAAAGTGGGCTGAACAAGGAAGGGGGGGACGGTAAGAGCCCTTCCCAAGTGCCACTCAAACAAGCCGGGTTCTTAATTCACCAAGGGTTCCTCCGCCTTTGCAACATTTTCAAAGAGAGGAGTGGCACTGGGGGTTGGGAATATTTCCAGCACCCAACTGGAAAGCGGTTAGGAAGGCCTAGCTGCCTTACCCATACAGCAGCGCATGGTCAAGGTGTTCGCAGAGCCTCTGCAGGACCTTGTCGTGGTTCCTGATGGCTGGAGTTTCATCCTCGCAGGCGGCGAAGTAGCTTTGCAGCTAAGGGTGAGAGAAAGAGAAAAAACACATCAGTGAATGAGTTTTGGGGGAGAGCATTCTGCCTCGTAGAATTATAGAACGGTAGAGCCGGAAGGCAGCAATGCAGGAATCGCGACACCCCAGAGGGGTCCAGGAGCTCAGACGCCTCTGAAGGGCTCAAAAGGCTTTCCCCAGCCCTGCCTGAAGATGCTGACGGTATTAGAGACTGGCACTCCTGGAAAGGGGTATGTGCAAAGCAAGCGGGGGAGAGTAGCAGCGTGAAGAAGTCTGGTGAACAACAGGACGAGAAGATGGCGATGGTCGGAATGTGGCATTTGGAATTAAGAAGATCGACCTCATCCACACAGAGACATTGTTTATTATAATTTAGCCTGCTTGCTGGCATGTATCAGCGGCTGTGGAAATATTGGAAAGAATTTTGAAAAGCAATTGATGGAGGTGATCAGGGAAGCTCCGGCGTCCGAGGCATGGGAAGTCCATATATAAAAAAATTATTATAATAATTAGGCATAATTGGAATGTTTCTTTTAATTGGGATTTGTATAATTAATTTGGATTGTAATTTGAAATGTAATTGGGAATAATTTCAATGTGATTTGTTGTGATTTGTATTGGAAAATTCAATAAATAGATTATTAAGAAAAAAAGGAAGAAGATGCTGACGGGGATTGAACCTGGGGCCTTCTGCTTGCAAGGCAGGCGCTCTAGCCCTGAGCTATTTCCTGCAAGTGACAAGAGGGGTCCAGAAGTGCAGCAAGCGGTGGGGGGGGGAGAGATATTTATTGTGGGTACCTTCCATCAGCACCACCTCTGTTTGCCTGCTGGGATACAGTTGTGTATGCAGACAGTTCTCCTGCCCAATCAGACGCACAGAGCAAGGTGGGAGGGACATTTTCTCCCCAAGCCAGGGTTCCCAGCCTCACCGGTTTTGGGAGGGACACCCAAGCAGTGCGCTGCCTCAGCTGGATGAGGCTCCTGCGACGAGCTCATCAGATCGCAGGGAGAGCCTGGGGCAGGAGAGGCAACACCCCATAGCTCCTGCCGCCCATTTTGCAATTGCTCACCCAAGGGGTGTGTCCCAAAGTGTACCTGCACAGAAGCTCTCCAGCACAGACTGCAAGGAGGGGAGGGGGAAGCAAGGAAGATATGCTCATGGCTTGGAGGGGGTTGGCCTGGCTGCCTCTTGGAGCTCTGCTCCCTAGGGGCTAATGGCAGCAAGTGCAAGGGAAGCAACACGGAGGGCACACAGGGAAGGGGGCTCGGCGGCAGAGCGTCTGCTAAGCATGCCAAAGGTCCCAGGCCCTGGCAGCGTCTCCCCTGCTTGAAAGCCTGGGGAGCCACTGAAACTAAAGGACTGAAGTTAATCATGGTCATTAATTCCAATGGATCTACTCTGAATAAATGTTAATTGGATACAACCCTTTCTTTCCCAACCATAAACGAAATCTCAGAGTCCAACCCCACTACTGGCTCCACTGTACCCCAATATCACACCCTTGGTGTGGATGCAGAACAGCACCCAATCGGTGTTCGAAACTAGTCAGGCGCCAGGTGCATTTTGCACCTGGCTATCGGTCACTTGTGACCAAGTGAAGATGCCTGGGCGCCAGGATGGTGCCTGACATCTCCACCATCTGGAGGTGCATGCCTGGGAATCATTGGATCTGGACTGTTTTCATACACTAATACCCCAGCCTGTAGAATTCAATCAGTTATATTCTATCTGCACAATCAGAATGAATTTTAGGAGCCAAAATGCAGAAAAGGAGCAGCAGGGGCAGAGCAAGGGTGGGATGTTGGGGGCGGTCCACCACCCCCCACAACCCCCAGGCCGAGCCCCGCCACCCCATCCGTGCGACGGATGCTCGCACGGCAACTCATAAGGCTGCCACGCGCAAAAAACAGCACGGACGGGGCAGCCTTATGCGCGCTATTCATGCGCGGCAGCCTTACGAGTTGCCGCTTGCTCGGCGGCTCGTAAGGTTGCCGCGGGAGCAGCAGCACCAGCCTGGAGGGACTGCACATGTGCGGCCATCCCGCACATGCACCATTTGTCCTGACGCGTGTGTCGTGACGTCACGATGCATGCGCGCTGCAGAGCGACGTCCTGCCCCCGGGGGGTGCCTCCGCGTTTGCCACCCCAGGCAGCCAAGCGGCTCTGTTCGCCACTGAGGAGCAGTGAACAACGCTATAGTTAATTGTTGTCGCTTGTCTTCACTTCCCCCCACCCGACTGCCCTGCTCACAGTTGTGAAGAATATTCTTATGTTATGAATGGTCCATGTAACCATTAAAAAAAGAGAGGTTGGAATAGGCCAATATATATGTGGACTGTGCCTGGATCAAGTGACTTTTCTTCTTTAAGTTCTCAAAGTTCTATACCTGGCTCAAGGTTGCCATCTGAACTAGCCAAATGTTTAACTGAGAATTAATCACAGTCAGTCCATCATTTGAAAAATAAGACTTTAGAGCCACCTGGCTCAAAAATGGCAACTAAACATCCTGTTTTGGTGACTAACTTTGGTTCGGCACCTAGTTTATATATCTGACTTTCTCGCACTGCACCCAATGGGGTAAAAACTGCATGTTCTGATAAAAAAACCTGCTCCAGGGGGCTGAAAAATCCCAACCAGCAGGAAAGGCAGGAAGCTGGACCTCCCTCCCTGATCAGGGTGTCAATTCACGTGTCAACTGGATATCCTGCCAAGTAGTGCTTGACTGATCGGGTTCTGCCCCAGCTGATGCCACCAAGCAAAGCTGACCCATAAGGTGACAGGGCACAATTTCCTCCTGTGGGAATACTGGACTGGTGAGTCACAGAGCTATTTATAAACCCTTTGACAAGCAAAACAAATGACGTCCATGTTTAAGAGACATCCATGTGATTGCCCAAGCAATCACAAACAGAGACACACAAACAGAGACAACACCGTAAACAGACGCCTGGCTGAGATGTTCGGCTTGAACCCGGCTGACCATTCAGAGCTGATGGAAAATACCCCCATGACAAGAGGGTCAGTCCCAGCCTCCCCTGCTGTATGGAGTGCTGAGGAGGTTCTGGGCCTACTGCTCTGTGGAATACTTTTCATGAACACCTAGTCCCTAACTGGGGGTGGGGTGGGGCCCACAACTTCATACGGCTGCAACTTCCATACGTCACCTGGGCAGAGGGATGGTATCTCATGCTTTGCATGCAGAAGGCCCCAGGTAGGAGCGAAGTGCCTCTCTCTGCTGGATACCCTGGAGAGCTGCTGCCAGTCAGAGCAGGCGTCACTGAACTAGATGGATCAATGAATCAACACCACATAACTCAGCTTGCCATGCTCCTGCTCAGTGGGCACAGGGGGCCACATGGGATGGGGGTGATGCCCACCAGAGACCCTTTCATGGCAACTATGAGCCAGTTTCTTCAACGTTCGGCTGCCAGCGCTGGGCAGATTCCAAGGACTGGAACAAGTCCAGAAAGGCAGCGGCTGGTGCAGCTCATGAGCTGAGCAGGCTGGGACTGATGCAAAGCATATGACTGCTCCTTCAAGGACGGAACAACCACTTCACAAAGGTCAGAGCGGGGGGTTGCAGGGAGGCCACAGATCCCCTGCCATGCGGCAAAATCCTGGAAAGCACACTAAGAGAGGGCCCTGCAGAGAGGAGGACTGTGGCCTGCTCACTGAAACCCCCCTAGAGGAAAGGGACTCCCCGCTTAAGCGGTCGGCTGGAAGCAGCCAACTTCTGCAAACTGGCCCTTGTACTGATGTGAAACTTCTCGAGAGAGGAAGGAGGGAATATGCTTTTGACAGCATTCTCTGCTCATGGCAACAGCTGGAGGAAACTCTGCTGATGGTAACAAGGGAGCTGGAAAGTTGTTCTTCTCCATTTCGTTCTTTCGATGGCCATTTGGGTCCTGCTCTACAGCCAGTGCCTGGGGGCCCTGTCAGTGCTCAGAGCTGGTCACACAGCAGCGCTCCTCGCTTTCGCTGCCTGGATGCCAACGTTTGCCCCTTCTCTGGCCACATGCCACACCAGACCGGCCGCAGACTGCACAAGACAAGGAAGGAATGACAACAGTTCCCTCTTCCAACTCCCAGGCTTGGCCTCCCTCCTCCAGCTGCTCTGCTCCTACAAGGGGCCACTCTCAGCACCTTTCTCCTACTCCTCTGCATCCCAGATCTTCCATGCAGCTGCTGGTGGCTGCCCTGACACAGCACCCAACGCACAGGCTACACAGTCTGGCACTGATGGGAAACTCTTGTTTTATAAAGCAGCCCAGAAGTTGTTCCTGCCACTGAAGCTCAGGACCCTTTGCCTGAACCTTATTAATGGTTTTACCTGATATGCAGCTGTTCCCCATTCACCTCAAAGAAAGAAATCAAGCCTTTAATATCACTCTTCAATGGAAATTCCTAGGGCTGAGATGAGCTGCAGCAGCCCCCTCCCCAGGGGACTGCATTTCTTGCTGAAACTACAGTTTCCAGGGGTTGCATTCCACATTAGTCCTCCTCAGAGTAGACCCACTGAAATTAGTGGGTGTGACTAACTTGGGGCCATTGATTTTAATGGGTTGATGCCGAGTAGGATTTACCTGGATACCACCCCAGGGTGCTTTAGGAAAGCCCACAAAAGGTTAGCCCATATGCAATGGCAAAGATCACAACTCTTGCCAAAGAATTTTGCAATACTCCTTCACAATTTCAAGTCCCCCGCATTTGCTGCATTATGCCACCCACTTTCACACAAGAGGGATGAAGGAGTTGCAGCAATGCTCTCCTCCCAGGGTGGAGTTAGGGAAGGTTTGGGCATCTTATAAAATTAAACCTAGGCCCATCATCTGATTAACTAGTTTATCAAATGTATATTCCACCCTTCCCTCGCAAATGAGCCCCAGGTGATGTGATCTTACAGGAAGAAGAAGAAGAAGAGGAGGAGGAGTTTGGATTTGATATCCCGCCATCACTACCTGAAGGAGTCTCAAAGCGGCTCACATTCTCCTTTCCCTTCCTCCCCCACAACAAACACTCTGTGAGGTGAGTGGGGCTGAGAGACTTCAGAGAAGTGTGACTAGCCCAAGGTCACCCAGCAGCTGCATGTGGAGGAGCGGAGACGCGAACCCAGTTCACCAGATTACGAGTCTACCACTCTTAACCACTACACCACACTGGCTCTCAGAACTCATGGAGACCCAATTTTATGAGGAAAGAACTACTGGACAGCAATTTATGAAAGTTTTGGGGTCTCTACCTGCTTCCTTCAGAATTTGGGAAAGGAGTTTACAGGGTTTTTGCATTTTCTCTGCTTTGCAGCCACAGGGAAAAGGCAGATGGGAATGGCCAAAACAACCACATGGGACAAATGAGGAAGTCTGGTAGGCCGCAGGCTGGAGATTCCCCAACCCAGCACTAGAGTTTATGCAACATTTCGTATTGAGTGGGAAGAGCCAGCCATGAAATACTGGCAATTTGTGCAACTGCTGTGGGAGAAGTGGAAATGGATTTGCCTGGGGAAGACAGGAGGGTTTATGTGGAGCAAGGGGCTAATGGAGGGTGAGCAAGTGAGAGGGGAAGAGAAGATGAAAGCAAGTCTGAAGACATCTCCTACCTGGTATCTAGGTTGCACTGCTAACTGATTGCAGTTTAAACGGTTTTAAGTTGTGATTACTTTATGCTGCGTGTTACGCTATCTAACTGGAGCTATCAAAGAGGACCGTGAAGAAATAGTGACTAACCTACCAACAATGGCTAAGATGTTCATTATGTACTTTCAGAAGAAACCCCACTGTCCTGCCTGCACTGGACCGGTTTTTAATAGAATCTGAGACATCCCGATGACACCAAAATGAACATATTGTTCTTGGATGTGGAAAGAACTAAAGTTGAGCAAAGAAGCGGTGCATAATATCTGCAACATCCTGGAATGACAGATTTCAGGGCAATATTAGCCTTATGCACACACGCACGCACACAGTTATCTGAACATTTTAAATATTTGCATTATACAGGTGTATCTCTGCTTTGCATATTGCTATTTGACTAAACATATATATGTATACCACAAAGGGTATACTTTTTGTTACTGTTTTGTAAACCACTGTAAGCGTCTCCAGTTTAGGATAGGGCTGGGTGATATCTGGTTTTCAACATCGTGATATGTCACCAGTTAAACATTGCAATATACTGATATATCAGTGTCTGAAATAAGGATGGTGCTATGTAGAGGCATTGGTTGGCTTCAAAGTTTTTCCTGCATCATGATTTCTGCATAGCACACAAACACATCATGATTCACAACATATTGCCAAGTCAAAAATTATGAAACCGGTATCACAATATTGGCTTCAATCCGGTTTTGGATGATATATAGCCAGCCTTAGTTAGGATTAAGGCTAAGGCTGAGCATTATAGGGTATAAAGAAACCCAAAGGCCAGATCTAGTAAAAGGATTAAGCTTTTTTTTAAAAATGGATTTCAGCAGTGAATATAAAAGACACAGTCTGGTAACAAAGAGGACAGTCTTGCCTCTGGTTCCCTATAGCCAAGCAAAGTCATGGCAAAGGATAGCCAGATCTAGATAGTATAAAACCCTAGTTCTGCAAACTGAATATATTATCCAAAGGCACTTCCCCTTCATATTATGTCTGGCTGCAGATATTGCACGGAATAGCCTGTGCATTTGGATAAGTGGGTTATTATGGGCTTGGGGGATGAAAGTCAGGGGCAGGGAAAAGGTTACAAAAGGCAAAGGAGAAGAAAGAATGAGTGGTAAATTGGATGATGCAGTGCTGGGAAATACAATTAATGGAATTATGAGAACTACACACTGCTGGCTCTCCTTCTTGCCAATCAATGGGCTGTTTCTTCAAGCAGTAAAGGACCAGCAGAGAGCAAAGTGCCTCCCATCGAAGGCATCTGCTTGTTTAAGAGGTTGGGAAAGATAAGCTCCACAAAACACTGAGGCTTTCCTGCTGGGGAAAGGTCTGTCTTGGTGGGGAGCCATCAGGGTACCCTGCAGATGTTGCTGGACTCAAATACCCATCGTCCACCGCTGCATGCCAAACAGTCAGAATAGCAGCTGCTGAGAAGCACAGCAGGGGGAGGATGCTGTTGCACTCAGGTCCATCACCTTGCAGACTTTCCAAAGGAATCTGGTTGGCCACAGCGAAGACAATTGGCCTTACGTTCTTAGGATGGTACGGTAGACCCTTGGTCACCTGGCTCAGGATGACCCACACTGACTGCCTAGGGTTTTGAGCAGGGGATGTTCCCACCTGGAGATGCCATGGACTTTCTGCACAGAAAGCAGGTGCTCCACCATTGAGCTGCAGCCCTTCCCTTCGTCCTCGGTTTGTTGTCAGTAAAATGGAAACAGAGCCTCTCTAAAAACATCCATTGCCAAAGAAAGCAGCCCTTTGGCCCACTGAAAATTCAACACGCGCTGCAGCTTGCTTGTTGCAGAGACTGCATACCCAGGCTTATTACAGTCCAGCTAGGATAAGGAAGCAAGAGAGCACAGCAGCTGGGCTGTGGGGGCAAAGGCAGACCATGCGGGAAAGAGATGTACAATCGCAACCAGGGATGCTGGTTAAGTGATGTCATATGGTGCTAAAACAGAGGTGACAGCTTTGCTGAAATGGTCAGAAAGCACAGCTTGAGCAGTTATCATTACCATGGGGTGGGCCCTGATAGGGTGCTCCTGGGTGGGTGGGTAGTGTTTAGAAGAAGCCACACCAGCAGGAGAATGCCGTATTGTATTCTATGACAGCTTCCCTGCCCCTGACTTTCTTCCCCAAAGCCCACAACAATCCCCCAGCATAGAAGGCTTATCAAGAGAGAGCAGGGAAAGGACTGAGAAATCTGCAATGAATTAAAAAAGGCTGATTTAACAGTATTATAAGTAATACTATGCTGCTGTGGCTAATCACATCAACAACATGTGACAATGATGAAACGACGTTACTAACAACACAATTGTTGCGGTACGTCAACAATGGGCTGCGTCCTCCTCTGAGAAGACCCACTGAAACCAATGGGCCAAAAATCCACCACGCCTATCAACTTCAGCGGGTCCAGCTCTAAGTCGTACCGGATAGCACATCTCGATTTTATTTATATTGTATTAAATCCATAACCTGCCCTTCCTCCCCGAAAGGAGCCCATGAAGCAGTTCTTAAGTGACTCAGATTCCTGTGACCTACCCTGCTCTTGGTTTAACTGCTTTTAATTTTGAAAGTGAAGCGACGGCTGTAACCCTGGAGCCTGCCTGTCAAAGGGTGGGTGGGTGGGAATAATAATAATAATAATAATAATAATAATAATAAATTGAATTTATATACCACCCTATACCCGGAGGTCTCAGAAAAGGTAATACAGTAAATTCAAGACGACGATGGTAGCAAAAGGACAAGAAAACTAACAGATCTTAATAACAAATCATAATGATTGTGAATAACAGCAACAACAGCGAACAAGAATAACGAGTGGTGTGTAATAGTAATAACAACAAATAAGAATTGGGAGTAGGGGGTGTGTGAAAGGAAGAGAAATATGCTGGGATGGGGATGGCCGGCTGTGTGTGTGTGTTGACGGAGGTAGGGGTCGGTTAAGTGGGGCTGGGAAGGGCACCCTTGTGGCGGGATGGGGGGGGCGTCTGTGGGTCTCCCCCCCCCAACAACCACCACCCCCCAATAAAAATAATCCCCCTCCCCACCCCGCTGACCTTCTTGACGGAGAGGGAGATGTTCTCCAGGATGCGGTCCTTGACCTGCCCGGGGGGCTCCATGGCCGGCGCCGACGCGCTCCTCTGGCGGAGACCCCGGCCGCCCCGACGGCGAGGACGTCCCCCCCCACGGCGCTGCGGACCCCTCGCTCCCTCCGTCCTGAGGGTCCCCCGGGGGCCACGGAGAGGAAGGTCTCTCCTCCCCCAACCCTCAAGGCCCGCCCCCCACCGGGGGCACGGAAGAGGAGGAGGACGGAGAGGGCCCTCGGGAAGGATCCTGCGCGGAGCCGAGGAGCGGGACCGGCCGGGGAGGAGGAGGGGTGGAGCCGCCTCGTGACAAGCGGGGAGGCTCCCAGGGAGAGCGCCGGGACCGGCCCCTCTCGGCCTCGGGCCTCCTGCGGGTGCGGCCTGTGAGGAAAGGGAAGCAAGGAGAAGGAGGCAAGGCGGGGGAAGAAGAGGCAGCCACCGAGACCGCCGCCGCCGCCTCTACCTCCCGGCGGCTGCTGCAGTCCGTCCCCGGCCAGGCCGCTCTAGGCCCGCGCAAAGGACACCGGGAAATGTAGTTCGCTGGGTCTGAGGGGGAGCAGGGAAAGAGTACTGTATAGTGTGCCTAGGAGGAGAGGGAGAAGCGATAGGGCTCTTCGGGGGCCTCCTTCCCGCTCTACAATTCTACCAGTCTGTGGGGGAATCTAGACACACACACATATATTTACAAAAAAGCTGTGAAAATGCTTAAAAAGAAAGACACGTTTTGAAAAATATGCTGAATCTGCCATAAGCTCACCACTGCCATCTAGTGTCACATTTGTATAATGCACTTGGAATGATGTATTTGCAGCTGTATAGCTGAGTCCGTATGATTATACTGTACAGTGATATTATAAAATATAAAATCTTTATATAATCTTTGTTGTGTATATATATATATATATATATATATATATATATATATATATAATCCTTGTTGTCTATATACGGTATATATAATCTTTGTTGCCCTTCCTCCCACAGGTGAAGGACTTTGTATCAATGTTTAATTGGGTTTTTTGGTGATTGTTCCCTTCCCCTCCCATTCCCCTCCTATTTTTTGTTTGCCCCCTTGTTTTTCTCACAAAACCCTGCGAAGTAGGCTAAGCCAAGAGCCCGTTAATTCTCCTCACAACAAACCTATCAGGTAGGCCTGGCTTTGTGTGAGGCACCCGTCTCCTTTTTAGTCTCGCTAACACCCAGGGAGGAAGCCAACAACAAGGTCCACCAGCGCAGCTTCGCAGCTGAACGCCGCTTTGAACCCAGATCTCCTCCGCCCTGCAGCCTTGTGTTATTAAGATAGTTTTTAAAGCTCTTGAGATATATATTTTTGCAAGCTGCATGGGGTAGGAGTTGATCAGAGAAAGGTAGGTTCTAAATACCAAAATAAAATTAAAAAAAAACCAATACCCTCATGCCAGCACCCTGATCTTTGGTAAAAACTTTCCTCAACCCTCAGCACAGTGATGCAGACACTTCTTTTCCCCTTCCGCTAACAAAATTATGTGTGTAAATATGCATGTGCAAATACGTGACTTCCTGCCCTCAACACACAAGGTGTTTTCCAAATTTCAAGGGAAGGTCCCAGCCCCCAGAAAGTTTACAATCTAAAATTTGGTAGGTGCTAATTCACCCCCTTCAGACACTGGATGGGAGTGTTTGCACATTTTATTGACAAACACCCTTCCAAGAACTACTACCTATTCATTTCCTCTTCCCTCCCAATTCGTTTTCCTTTTGTGCTATGTATTTTGGGGTTGCAAGGCTATCCTTTTTTAAAAGTGATGTGGGAGAAGTGCGCTTGCAGATTTAATTTAAAATCTGCACGCACACCTCTTATCAGCCTTACAAGAATTCCAGCGTTCACCCTGGGCCAAAAAAATACTTGCACTAAGCCAACCAAAACGTTTTACAAAAGAGCGTGTGTGATGTGGCAGTTGGCCTAATGAAGGTATTGCCCCGATGTGGATTTTCTTACGTAGCTGTGTGTGTCCTTGCCATAATGCCAATTTCTATTCCATTCCAGAGGCAAAATGCAAGCTGGAGTTTGGCCCTTCTGTCAGCTTGTCAAGGCTTCACCGGTTAAATCCGTGCCTATTTATTAAATACAGAAATGAGTCATACCACAAGACGGCGACTAGAGTTGGCCACCCTGTTTGGCGTCGAAGAGGAAAGCAAGCCCAAACAGGTAACTCGGTGGCCTATTTCTTAGGGTAAGCTTGCTAGCTCGGTGGAGTAAGCACCTCTAATTCGTCACACACCCACAGATGCTAAGCTGAACCCGTCTAACTACTTTATAGGGTGCAGTGGGAAAGGTGTGCAGAAGTGCTTGAGGGGATGCAAGCAAGAATACAAAAGTGTTCCAGCATCAGCAGTGCGCTACTGGATCAAAGGCCCATATCCTAGACATGGGTGCAGCAGCACTCGCCGAGGTGTGTCTAGGCTCCCTTGCGCCCTTGGCAAGGAGCTGTATTGGTGCTCTCCCATCCCTTGCACCCTTAGTATGGACTGCGGGGCAGTTGCAACAGGGGCCAACCTGCTCAACCCCTCCCCGGCTTATGCTCCACCAGCAACCGATATTCATCCTGCCTCCGATTGCGGAGGTAAGATAGCCACATCCTCCTCTATGGTTTTGTCTAAGACCCCTTTAAAAGTAAAGGGAAAGGACCCCTGACCGTTAGGTCCAGTCGCGGACGACTCTGGGGTTGCGGCGCTCATCTCGCTTTACTGGCCAAGGGAGCCGGCGTACAGCTTCTGGGTCATGTGGCCAGCATGACTAAGCCGCTTCTGGCGAACCGGAGCAGCGTATGGAAACGCTGTTTACCTTCCCGCTGGAGCGGTACCTATTTATCTACTTGCACTTTGACGTGCTTTCGAACTGCTAGGTTGGCAGGAGCTGGGACCAAGCAACGGGAGCTCACCCCGTGGTGGGGATTCGAACCGCCAACCTTCTGATCGGCAAGCCCAAGGCTCTGTGGTTTAGACCACAGCGCCCAATTCAGCACTCACTAAATCCTGCAGCAGTGCGTTCCACAGCTTAACTATGTGCTTTCTGAAGAAGTCCTTCCTCTTGTTTGTCCCAATTTTTCTCCAACATTCATCTTCATTGGATGACGCCCCCCCCAAGCTATGTTCTAGGTGTTGTTTAGTGAGAAAGGGAGGAAAAAATCCCGACAACCATTATGATAAAACTTTGTTTTTATTTTTAAAAATGCTTTTACACGTTTTTCTTCTGTTTATCCCCAAGTATTAAAAAAAACCAAAGAAACCAAAAGTGGGCTGCCAGTGGCAGTAACAGAAAACATAGCTTGATCAGAAAAACAGCAACAAAACCCCAAATGCTCCCACAATGCTGAAGCCGTCGGTGGCAAGAACAACCCAGCCCAAACAAGTAAGTTCATAGCCCAGAAGGGTGCATTGAAGCAACACAGCTTGAGGATTCCTGAGAGGCCCAGACCACTGGGAAAGCTTGAGCTCAAGGACAGACATCAAGACAGTTTGAAAAGACTCCGCTTCGATTTACAACCGCAGAGGAAGAAGTGGATCAACAAGGGAAATTTGCTTGGCTAAAACTGCTTTGCAAAGACTCATGTACTTGGGGCAGGCTGATTTAGGACACACAAGGAGCCCATCAGTCGCCACAAGGTCATTTTCCAGCTCTGCTCCCAGGCAGGATTTCAAAACCATGGGTTGTGCTCAGCTAAGTTCTACTCAAGAATAAAGGTAAAGGTACCCCTGACCATTAGGTCCAGTCACAGACGACTCTGGGGTTGCGGCGCTCATCTCGCTCTATAGGCTGAGGGAGCCGGCGATTGTCCGCAGACAGCTCCCGAGTCATGTGGCCAGCATGACTAAGCCGCTTCTGGCGAACCAGAGCAACGCACGGAAACACCGCTTACCTTCCCACCGGAGCGGTATCTATTTATCTACTTGCATTTTGACGTGCTTTTGAACTGCTAGGTTGGCAGGAGCTGGGACCGAGCAACGGGAGCTCACCCCGTCGCAGGGATTCGAACTGCCGACCTTCTGATCCACTCAGTGGTTTAGACCACAGTGCCACCCGCGTCCCTTCAGTCAAGAATACACACACTGAAACTACTGGGCCCAAGTTAGGTGCGTTCATTTATTTCAATGGGCCTAGTTCGAGTAGCGCTAACTGATCCAGCATCGTTCCTCTGTTCAGTGTCTATCACAGGGTTTATATTCTTATGCAAGAACTAAGCATTAGGAAGAACTTTCTCACAGTAGTAGCTGTTCCAACAGTGGCACGGACTCCCTTGGCAGGTGACAAGACACTCCTTTCATTGGAGGTTTTTAAACAGAGGTTGGGTGGACGTCTGTCAGGGAAGCTTCAGCTTTCCAGCTCTACAATTCTATGGTTTTGTATCCAGACAGGCATTGGACATTTTCTCCATCTTGGCCCATACTCTAGAGCAGAGCTTTCCAAACTTTTCATGTTGAGGACACACTTTTTAGACACACATCATTTCACGCCGAAGTAATTCAGTTTTACTAGCAAACCGGAGGTTAAATGTGCCCCTTTCCAGCCCCGGGAGGAGCATTTGCACAACACACCTACACAATGCAGCCGACACACTAACGTGTCGCGACACACAATTCGGAAAGCTGTGCTCCAGAAGTATCCCTGCGGCATGCCAAGTTTCAGATGAGGTCATGCATCCTCTTGTGAAAAAGGCCCCACCTTGGTAAGCTGTCCACCATCTTCTGCAAATTATTATCATGAATGGTGGCGGCACTGGCAAGCTCTCAGGTCATTATTTAAATAAAGATGTTTGCCAATTCCAAGATGCCAACACTCTTTTGTAAGGAAGCTACCCAAACTCATCCAAAACTTCTCTTACAAATTTGCAGACGCCGTTACCTGTTAATGGGGGCAACTGTATTTCTACAGAGAGGTACCCTATATAGACTAAAGCAGCCTACTCTACCTTGGTGCCCTACAAATGTTTTGAACTGCAACATTCATCTGCCCCAGAATTCAGAATTCTTACTTATGGCTGAAGCAGATGTCATATGAAAAACAGGCAAATCCATTTGTGGGGTAAAGGTAAAGGGTCCCCTGACCATTAGGTCCAGTCGTGTCCGACTCTGGGGTTGTGGCGCTCATCTCGCTTTATTGGCCGAGAGCCGGCGTACAGCTTCCAGGTCATGTGGCCGTTTACCTTCCCACCAGAGCGGTTCCTATTTATCTACTTGCACTTTGACGTGCTTTCGAACTGCTAGGTGGGCAGGAGCTGGGACCGAGCAACGGGAGCTCACCCCGTCGCAGGGATTCGAACCGCCGACCTTCTGATCAGCAAGCCCTAGGCTCTGTGGTTTAACCCACAGCGCCACTTGGGTCCCATTTGTGGGGTAAGCTTCCCCAATTTCTCACAGTTAAAGCCAACCCAGCCCTGAGGGTCTCAAGTTTCCCCAAAATATATGGGTTTTTTTGTTTTTTGTTTTAAAGTAAAATATAATCAGCTCAAGATTCCCATCAGCTCTGCCCCAACACTGACATGAGCCAAAGGGCAGTTTGGAGCCCCAAATAGCCACCTGGGAGACCTTGGGTTTTGTGCCAGCTCAGAGATGGGCAAAACCGCTCAGGCCTGAGAGTCACCATCAGAAATGTGCTCAGTGGCAGAACACCTGCTTTACACGCCCAGCTTTAATTCCTGAAGGCATCCCCAGCGAGGACCGGGAATTTCCCGTGTCTGAAACCCTGGATAGCTGCTGCCAGTCAGTGTAGGGCCAGGTCTCCAAATGCCTACCTCAGGACCATCTCTTGTATTAAAGCAGGCAGCCCTTAATGGCAAGGGGGAAGTAAACAAAACTGGTAGAAGACATCCTTTAAGTCAGGCTTTGGGGCTGAAGCGAGTTGTAGTCCAAAACATCTCACAGCAGGTTCTTGCAGGAGGAAAAAATGGCAATTGCAACTGAAGCCCGTAAGAGCAGCCCTGAAGCTAGATCACCCACAAAGGGAGCCCAGCATAGTCCAGCACCTGTTCTCTCAGTGGCCAACCAGACACCCCAACAGGAAGTGAAGACAACCACACTCTCCCCACTGTTCGTTCCCCCCACCCCCGGCAACTGGTATTCGGAATCATTGGTGCCTCCTGACAGCGCAGGCACAACACAGCCTTCATGGCTAACATTCCTCCTAGAATTTGCCCGGTCTCCCTTTTAAAGCAGCCCAAGTTGGTGGCCATCACTACACCTTGCAGCAGTCAATTCCACAGTTCCACTATGCGCTGTGTGAAAATACCTGCTTTTGTCTGCCCTCTCACCATGACCCCTACTGTTCTGAGATACCACACATTTTGGGTTGCCCTTTTTGCAGCTTCACAATATCCCATCGGAGCCAAGGAAAACAGAACTGTGTCCAGCATTCCAAGTGAATGAGGTCCATAGAATCACAACTTTGGTGGTTTTATTTTCAATCTCTTTCCAAATGATGATAATCCCTAACGTGGAATTCTCTTTTCCCCCAACTTCCACCCTGGACTAGGTTTCCACTCTAAAAGCCTTCTTTGTAAGGATTTCCCTCTTTACAGGAGGAAGAGATGGGAGAGGTGGCAAAGAAGTTCCTGGGTATGACAGACAAAAGAACCCCCCTGTGCCATTACGAAGACAGAACAGAAATATTATGCAGACTTGCAGCCCAATTCTTGCTTTCAGGTCCCAGCTCACACCTACAATTGGAGCTTTAATTAGGTTTAAGCCCCAATGAAGAGCTCTCGAGTTGTGTCAAGAACCACAGGACAAAGCAACACAGCTGCTCTGCCCTTTGAAAAATACAAAAGCCAGTTGTCATTCCTATCAGTTCTAGTGACACTCAAAACACACAGGTTCCTGGTGAGGCAGGGAGCAGAACAGAAGGAAAGCAAGACAGTTCTTGTATTAACTAGCAAAGCTAGATGGATTTGTGGTGGGGCCATGTTTTGCTTTGGGTCTGCTCTCTGCCATAAAGGGGATCTGTAATGTCTGAATGATAGAAGGGACAGAATAATGGGGTGGGTAGATTGGGGTATTGTTAAAAAGAGGGTGTCTGTTCTTTTCCTTCTCTCTCCTAGTGCTGTCCCAATATTGCTTTGCACCCAGGACAGTCCAGCCTGATTAAGTCTGACACATCTCACCCATCTTTTCAGCGGTGGACTAGGACATTTTCATGATCCTCCAGGAACGTTTTCTCCCCTGTCTCCACCATTTATTTTCTTTGCAAAATATTCTCTTAGCTGTGTGGGTCCAATGAGAGCTCATTGCTTTTTAAACCCCAATGTAGCCATGCACCATTTTTGCCCACTGTGAACTAGATAATCGCCATTACAATGTAAACAGAGGACTGGGCAGAGCAGCAAGATGAAACACTCAAGCTGCAGAGTAGCCAGGACGACAGAGAATTCACTAGTTTAAACCTGAGTCTCTTTTCATATGTAACAAAGACCGTTTCAGGATTTTGCAGGGCCTGAAGTGACTCACTGAACACATATAAAGCTGAGCACCCTGGCTTGGGTCCAGGGGGCCAAGGTCTCCGTGTATGGCATTCCCATGGCAAACATGATACCTGCTGTACCTAAAAGCCATTTCAAGAGGATGCCTGCTGGAGAAAAAGGCTTCTGGGTTCCTCACCTTGGAATGGGAGAGGTTTATACATACAGGTGAAACTCGAAAAATTAGAATATCGTAGAAAGGGTCATTTCTTTCAGTAATTCAACTTAAAAGGTGAAACTAATATATGAGATAGACTCATGACATGCCAAGTGAGATATGTCAAGCCTTTATTTGTTATAATTGTGATTATTATGGCGTACAGCTGATGAGAACCCCAACTTAACAATTTCAACTTTGGGGTTTTCATCAGCTGTACGCCATAATCATCACAATTATAACAAACAAAGGCTTGACATATCTCGCTTGGCATGTCATGAGTCTATCTCATATATTAAACTCCAGTAGCTAATGAAAACAGTTGCTTACATAAATGGACTTTTCCACGATATTCTAATTTTTCGAGTTTCACCTGTACATACATACCCATTGGGGCCCAAATGTCACCATCTCCCACCGTGCTAACTTCGGGGTGCCTGGTTGACAACCCAACAGTACCACATTCCAGCCCTCCCCCTTGAAGGCAAACACACGCCAGAAGAGGCCCCCTCCCCCCCCAAAAATAAATAAATAGGGGGAAGGGAAAGTGTTTCAAAATGGACAACTCTGCTGCCAAGATCTGGGTTCAGCCTCTGGGCCTTAGTGGTTATTCCTGCTCAGTGTTGTTGTTGTTTTCTGGGGGGGGGGACGCAGGGGTACACATACCCCTAAACGTTTTGTGAATCTTTGCACTTCTGTCCATTTACTCTAATTTATTTTTCTCAATTTGAACTATAAAATGGTGATTTTCTTGAGTCAAAATGAGAGTACCCCTTAACATATTTTTTTTGGGGGGGGGAAGCATTGTTCCTGCTTCTAAGTTGAGAGCCTGACTGCTCATCAGCAAGGCAAGATACGGCAGCAGGAATCCAACCCAACAGTCAAGCTTGCAGGGGGGCCCCCTCCCATTCTACTGGCTGCGACAGGTTTAGGGGCTCTCCTTAACCAGCCTAAGAGCATGCAAATGGAGTATTCTCTGAGGGACCTTTCTGATCACCGCACCCGCTCCATGCAGAGCGTGGATGGTGGCATTCTTGGGGAAGTGGAGACCCTTCTGCCAGGGCCTTGGCAAACTCATGAGCTCACCTCCTCAGCTTCTGGAGCTGGCCCTGGCTTGCCCACCCCTCCCTGCATATGCTGCACCCCCATTGTGACATTCTGCTGCTTGCTAAGCACCCCAAGGTTCTGCAGCCCCTGTGAGCATCAACCCCATGGAGGCGAAGGATAGCCCAGAAAGCAGAAATCCTCCTGCCAAGCCTGTTTCTGAGGGATTTGCTGAAGAGGAGAGACTTATGTTCTACAGCTTTCTCACCTCTTAAGTTTGGCCTCTTCTTTTAGAAACAGGTTATTTAAATAAAGACTCTTTATTCCATTATACATTGCCTTAATCATCATCGTCATCATCATAAAAAGCTACTGTGCTGATACATTACCAATGCTTTGCTCCTTTTAAAATGCCTAAATTCAACAAGGGAAAACAAGACAGAAGATACTTTGGCTGAAAATAAATGATATTCTCTCTCTTTTCTCCTTTTAAGAAAAAAGTGTGGCTCAATCATCGAAGCAGAATATTCTATGTAGTCAAGATACAGACTCTTTTTTTGGGGGGGGGAGTATAGGCCAGCAAGTCAGGCCTTCTTCCTGCCATGGTTACGTGGGAACGACTATATTCTTGGCTAGCAAAATTAGGAGGGCAAGGTCTGCATTTCCGCCGGCATGCTCCAAAGCCTCACCGGCTTCCTGGGGTGTAAAGCCGGCCCCCACAATCTGATCAATGTCTGCAGCAGGGAAAACAGAGGGCCAGGGGGGCACGAGATCTGGGAAGCCCAGAGGCAGCGAGGGGCCAGTTGGCTCATCAAGTGGCCCCAAAGCACCTGCATTTAAGGTGTCTGGTGGTCCAGTTTCTTCCGGGAAAGAACTCTGAGAGCTCAGAGATGCATCTTGGCCCATGCTGAGAAGCTGGCCCTGCTCCAAAGTTTCACCACCCAGAACTAAATGAGGAGGCTGGCTTTCAGAGCATTCACAGTGCGGAAGCTGAGCAGAAGCTGCCGATGGGCTCAGGGAGAGGGAGGTGCTCAAAGTAGAAGACCCTTGGATGACCAGAGCCTCCCGTTCGGACGTCACAGCCAACCTGTGGGCCTCCTGGAGGTTAATGGACACTTGTATCCCTGCACTTTCAGGGATGGGGAGTTCCACACCCTGGCTCTCAAGGCGTGCACATCCATGTTCCTCTTTAATGATCTCCCCACATGCTGTTTGCTCTTCAGGGGCAGACGCGGACGGGCTGGTGTCTTCATGCCAAGGAACGCTTAACTCCCCTTTGGAACTGACAGCAAGAAGTTGGTGAAGCTCCTTTAAGGCAGAGGAGAGGGAGACGTGTGGGTCTTCCGTCTGATCGGTCAGTTGGCCACTGGGAGGGGCGGCGGGTGTATCCGATTCAAAAAATGCATTTCCTGGCTGCATCAAATCAGTGGCCGGAGTGGAGTCAACTCGCTTGGCCCATTCCACCTCCATCATGGCACATTCTGAGCTCACAGCAGCCAGTCCAAGGGAGCTCTGTGGATCTGAAGGGTCCTTGGTGGCTCCCACTGCAGGGTGCTCAGGTGGCAGACTCTCTGAGCTCCTTCCCTCCCCTGCAGAAAACCCCACCTCCCCTTCCATGGGGACGTTGTCAGGGTTCTGCTCTCCATCGGCAGGGGATGGGGAAACAGCCATCTCACAGATAGGCTCCTGGTAACCTGGCTCCTCCTGCTCACCTGGAGGCTGCTCATTTCCCAGGGTTTCACGTGCCTGGAGGTCTAATTGAAGCTTTTGTGTTTGTTTCCCTTCCTGCTGCTCTGAAGGGAAGGGTCCGTCCAGATCCTTTGGCGACCCACAAATGCCCAGCAAGTGGCTTTCTCCTTCTCCTCCAACAGCTGGCGCCAGACCAAGGGGATCGTCTTCAGCAATGGGCTTCTGCAGGCTGCCATGAGCAACTGGCTCTCGGGAGGCATCCTGTGAATGAGTACGGGATCCCGTTCCAGTTTTTTCAGCCGGGGAAGCATTGGAATTGGCAGAAGCAATATGATTTGGTGGAGACAGAAGCGGCTCTTTGCCTTCCAAATTGGTTGGGCATTCAAGAAGAGAGTCCACGGACTTGGCCGCCTTGGGGCTAAGAGTCTCATCCTGGCTGCCCTCACGGGAGGAAACAGAAGGCGCAGAGACTGAACGGTCAAGCAATTGGCTTGCCAGGTCGCCGGCCTTCGGACCCATCTCTGGAAAACGGACTGGACGTTTCGCCCCATCAGAAGTTGGTAGCGATGGCATTTCTAGTGAGGTAGTTTCTTTGTCACTATTCTCTGTACAAAAGGGAGAGGAGAAAGGGGTGGGGGAAGAAGAGAAATGGAATGAGATCCTCCCTTTGATACATTCCAGGAGCGTATATAAAACCTTCAGGGGTACAGCCCATTTGCTTGCGTCACCGGGACTTGCTTTGGGATATGCACTCAGGGTGCTGTTAAGAAATGCTTGGAGGCTGGATCAGGCCCAAGAGGGCCCATCTAATCCTCACAGTGCCCAACCAGATGCCTCAATGGGAAGCCCAAAAGCAGGGCCTGGGTGCAAGAACACTCTCTTTTTACATGTAATTTCCAGCCACTAATGCTCATACGCGAACTGCCTCCGACTGTGAAAGTAGAAAGGAACCACCAAGGTTAGTAACCACTAGGCAAGGCTCCTGTTTTTCCACCCACACCCAAGTATAGTAACACTGGGGGAAGAGAGGCACTGCCTCGCAGGGGGGTTGGCACTAGATGACCATTCCGGCCCCTTTCCCACACTACAATTCTATGGGTCTGAGAATCCACTGGGTTGGTTTGGGACAAAGGGCCACTTGGCTTCTGTCAGAGCTGCCTCCATCAAGCAGCCACCTCACCTGTCATTATTATTATTATGCAGCATGAAACAGCTGGCACCCAAACAGGCACCAGATATCTTCGTCACCCACCCCCTTCTTGCCCTTTTGGCAGGAAGCTGCCCATACTGATTTGGGCAGAGATACAGCATATAAATAAGGCTGAGAATCGAGAGTGGCCACAAAGCTACAGGTTTCACTATTTCCCCCCATGCTTCAACAAGATGCAATTAGTGAAACCAACATTCTTGCTAACGTTTCAAGAGTAGGCTATAAATATCCAAAACTGGGTATTTTCCCCCTTCCCAGGCTGAAAAAAGGAGAGGATTCACAGTGGTAAAGTAGCCTGGCCATGTTTTAAAATATATTTTATTTCAAGCAGCTCGAAATAGTCTTGAAAAACAGGTGTATTAGAAGCAGGCTGATTTGCTCAGCACTAGGGAACCTGTTAGCAAGATTCGGTCTGAGCTTGGGTGGGGAGGGTCATCTCAGCTCCTGAAGGTGCAGATCTGGATATGAGCCTCTTGCTCTCTGGTTAGTCAGTCTTGTGAGATAATCCCACAGCAAAAGGCGTTAAAAGTTTTGCTAGCTAAAATAAAAAGAAACGACACTGCATTTTTTACTCGAGTTATTTGGCAAACAGTCTTAAACAAGCAGCCGGTTCTGAGGTCCGCTTTGCATCTACTCACCTGAGAAACTCCCCGGAGACAAGACGAAACAAAATTCCTGCACTTCCCCCCCACTTATCAGTTCTGGGGTGAACATCAGAAAAAGAGGCCAGTGGTGAGTTAATCCCTCAGAGAGTGGTGTTGAGTGTTCAGCTCCAGGCACCACCAAAAACAACTGCGCTCATGTTCTCTGAATCGAGCACATCCACACAAATATGCCCCCTCTGCAGTTCTCTTCTCTCTGCAGCAGACGCTGGGAAGATCCAAGAGTCTGCTCCACGCCGACCAGGGAAGATGCCAGAGTAGGAAGGAGCTCCTTTAAAGTCCCCACCCCTGCAACCCCCTTCAAGGAGATGGAAGAGCTCGGTGGAATACCTGGTCTGTGGCCCACTCCAGCGGCAGCAAACCCCACACAACATGCATCAAGGCTTCTGGCGTTCTGTTTGGATTAGGAGACAAACACACCAAACTCGGGTTAGCACACACGCACATGCACCACGACTCGGGGGGCGGCTTGCAGCCCTGGTGTGGGTCCTCATGTCACCGTCTGCTTTCCTGTCCCCCTCCCTTTCCTGCATGCAACTTAGCAGCTCCTCACGGCTGGGACTTCTTCCAGGAACGAAGCTCAGCTATCCTAGCCTCACAATGCACACCGAATTGCTTTTTAGAACGGGGTCAAGAACCGTCCACTTGCTCTCCAGTCGAGGTCTGGTGTGGATGGGCGCTGGTGGGGGCTCCTGTCTTCTATTCTCAACTAGCATGGATTTTTGGCACTGCATGCTACCGGCCAGCCTCTTCTTTCTGAGCCTGAGCTCTGGGTTCCTCTCTGCCTCCCTGCCATCCAGATCTCGATGCTCTGCGAGGAAGGGACTCTCCGGCTGCCTGAAGATCTCCTCTGCGCTACCTCTTCAGAATCTCTTCCTGCCTCTAGTTGACTCAATGGGCTCAAGCGAGCAGGCAGGGCTTGCTAACCCTGCGCAGGCACTGCCACAGCTGGTCCCTAGGGAGGGGGGGCCACGTCTCCATCATCTGCCGCAAGCCAACGAAACCAAGGAGAGCTCAAGAACTAGACAGGGAGGAGGCCTCCAGCATTGCCTCTGTGGGGTGGGGGATATTTTAAAAGTAATTCAGGATGGCCAGACTTGCAGGGGGTGGGGAGGTGGTGCAGGACAGCAACAACATTGGATGGAGAACATGGAGGCACAGTTTTCAAATGTGTAACTCAAGAATGGAATGCAAGCGTTCCTTTGTTAAAGATTTTCAAGGCAGAAAAGTGACAGTGGGCATCACAAGGAGTGACTCCACGTCTTCCTGGGGTTATCAAGTGCTGTTTTTATTTTTTATTTCATAATTTCTATACAGATTGATTGTAAAACAAAAACCTCAAAGCGGTTTACAAAAAATAAAATAAAACAATAACGGTATCACAGTAAGAAAAATTAACAAAAATAAAGAGTTTGAGAGAGCTAAGATAACACACTAACAGATCGATTTCTTAC
The DNA here is from genome assembly GCA_034641395.1 of Darevskia armeniaca. Taxonomy (NCBI): domain Eukaryota; kingdom Metazoa; phylum Chordata; class Lepidosauria; order Squamata; family Lacertidae; genus Darevskia; species Darevskia armeniaca. The sequence continues at coordinate 978,798 of JAWWNF010000204.1, forward strand.
AAATGCAGAAATGGTATCTGTAGCAACGCCAGTTCAGCAAATCAAAGTTGTCAAGTGGGCATATATGGGGTAAGGCAATCTTGTTGTTGGCACCTGTCTGTCTCGAGAGACAATGCAGTGCGCCTGTGGGAGTGAAGTCAGGCGTTTGGTGTTAGCAGCACCAAAGAGACCTCCCTGGGACGCAAGCCTCGACAGTGTGTCTGGGAGTCCTGGGCTGCCCAGATGACAAGACCCCGCTGCTCTTGGCCTCGCTGATGGTAGTCCAAAGGAAAGCAGAGCAATACGTTTGGCACCAGCTTGGCTTGCAGGAGTTGTTGGAAGGAGGTTGACAAGGCGCCATCCAACTGCCTTAGGGACTCCACTCCAGATTTCTGTTTACTCCTTAGCGTTTCGTTCTCCCAAAAATATCCAGTGGAGGTTTAGGATCCAAGGTTTCCTTCTCCTAGCTGGGCTACCTTCCCAGGTAGACAAGCCCCACCTGCCCCATCTCAGTAGGTTCCCATATAAATATGGGTTTTGTTGTTACTACTGCTTTGCGCCCCCTCGGCTGGGTGATCTGTGCAGCGCAACTGCTCGCACTGCCCTAAATTCCCTCCAGATGTTCTTGGGATGCCTAGTCCCTGCTTGCAGGGCCAGTGATTGAGGATGATCTGCATCAGCCTGCCTGCTGCTGAAGCCTTCTTTCTCTGCCCCTTTGCCACAAGCCTTTGTGCCCCACAGAAGCCTCAGCCCGGGCTCCCGGGCATGTTCCAGGGTCTATGGGGCACGTGAGCAAAAGGTGATCTCGTATGTAAACAAACATTAGCTTCTGGAAAGAGCATCTAAGCTGCGTTTCACTGTTGTGGGTGAGAACGTGGTCAAAGGCTTTCCACATCACCCCACATGTCAACCAGACAGGCCTGGTTCAGCTTTACAAGTCTGAATGTGTTGTGGAGTAGTGGTGAATGTTAGAACCCACCACTACTCAAAGCCCCTAGCTCCTAAACGAAGGGCCGTCCTCCTTTTCCTGAAACACCAAAAATTCTGGTGCATTTCAGGTAAAGAATTATAATGCTCCAAAATCACAGCAGCCACTAGTAAGGAGCAGAGGGGTTTGCCCACTCAAATGCCTGGGCAGAAGCACTGGGGGATGGGGAGAAATAGCCTGGCAGAGAGAAGGTGGAGGAACAGCAAAGCTGCTGCTTCATCGAGACAGGCATGAAGGCTGCCTGCCCCACCCCCTGCCCTCCTAAGCACTGCTGCCTCTCCTCGAGGCGGGCCAGGGGTCTCTGAACAAAACTCGAGACTGAGCTAGACGTGTTGGAACGGGAGGCTTTTAATGTCAGGACTGGAGTACAAAGCAATTTCCCTGGCACTCTGTTTTATCCAAGCTGTGTAAGGCCTGGGGAGTGCCAGGCGTTAGAAGATGACACACTGGGAGGTCCTGTGGCGGGCAGAGGATCCCGAAGACAGGCGACGCTCCCTCCGCAGTCTCCTCTCCTCCCGTCTTCTGACTCGGACATCTTGAGCAACTGCAACTGCAACTAACGCAATCCAGAAGTGGTGGTGGGGAGGTGGGTGAAAGCATCAGTCGAGGTCCTTGCATTTTACTGGGCCAAGATATTTGGTCCTAGCTTTACTTCAATATACTTAGCTTTGCAAGAGGGGCTGGGCTACAATGATCCCTTGGGTCCTTTCCAACTCTCCAGTTCTATCCTATGATTCTATGTGTGCTGTTCTGCTGCAATGGAGGACACCTAGCGTCAGGGAACAGTCGTGGCCCAGGGAAGGGGTGCTGGGGCTGTCAGGGTATAGAGAGCCCCAGCACCTCTTGGACAGCAGCTCCTCTTCAAGCATGGATAGCCAGATGTCTTTCAGCAGGGAGGAGGAGCAGCAGCCAAGGAGCGTGGTGGAGCATGTTGCAAAGCCCCAGCACGCACCTGTCCCATCTGGCGGGGGGAACGTCGCTCCCCTTCCGTCGCCCCAGTTGCGCAGAGGGGTGAAACGGAAGGAAATTAGAAAGAGATGGGGGGGTGCCTAAACTGTTATGCTGGGGGAGGTCCCGGAAGGGGCCACTCCCGGATTCTGGAACGGCTTCGAGCGGTCATGAACTTTAGAGCTCTTCACTGTACATAGCATGTTAATAAAACTGTAAATAAGGAGGAGTCCTGACTGCTTACTCACAGGGGATCACCACAGCAACCTTACACCTTGTGAGGAGGGGACAATCCTGCTTTGGGACCAAGGTGGAAGCAGGGCCCACAGAGAGGAGGAAGGGGCCTCTGGCGCCTTCTGAGTTATTGGTTGAGCAGTCAACGCAGCTCAGTGGCCAGGAAGGCAGCCTTGGGCCTGGGTTCATCATTCACTGGGTAGCCTTGGGAAAGCCAGTGTCTTGCAGCCGAGCCCACCTCACAGGGTTGCTGTAAGGCTAAACCACCACCGCGCTCCCTTGGCAAGTGGGATACAAAGGTAACTGCGATTCCTTTTTTTAAAATTTCTAAGCAAACGGGGTTCTGCGACTTTCAATTGATTAACTGGTTAGGTTAATAAGGGTTTAATGGATTAACAAATGAAAAAGTCACAGGCACCATCTCTAGGGGGGCGTAAGGATGAAGCCTCTACTCTTGGCATGCTCTTACAACCAGCTTGATGCTCTCCAAGTGCTTCAGACTACAACTCCTCTCGGTCTCAGCCTTTGCAGTTGCTTGCACAAAAACGGCCAGCTAGGTTGGCAAAGGGGAAATGAGGGAGCCTTCTGCTGAACCTTGGGCCCATCTAGCTCAGCACTGACCTACACTGGCTGGCAGCAGCTCTCCAGGACGGCAAGCAGGAAGAGGCTCTCCCAGCCCTACACCTAGAGGTTCCAGGGACTGGACCTGGGGCCCTTTGGCATGCCAAGCAGGTGTCCTGCCACTCCACCGTGGGTGTATCCTTGCAGTACCTGCTTCGTCGACGGACTTCTGTATGGCTTCTGCCAGCTCCTGGTCTGCAATCTCCTCAGGCCGCACGTCCTCTCGCCCCGCCCCGTAGGCCAACCTCGCACACTCGGGGAGCTCCCCCTCCGGCAGGAAGGTCGTCTGGGAGCCGGTAGTGCCAATCACCAGCACGTTCTTCTTGAGGTCTATGGAACACTGGTGGGGGGTGGGAAGGAGCAGAGATCCTGGTTAGGGGACACCAGGGGAGCTTCATTGCCCTTCAACTGCAGGCAATGCCCTAATGCCAGACAGCTTAAAAAGTGCCCAGGGAAAAACAGGGTAGATGGCCAAAGACCACCCCCATGCCCTACGAATGAATATTGGAAATTTATAATGACAAAACAAACTTTAAGTTTACGATTAATCACTTAAGTACGTGTCAAACAAAAGAGGTGGTTTATTTGATCAGGTGTCCATGCAATTTGTTGTACGTTGGCTCAACTACATGAGCAGTAGGCACACGCATAAGTGAACACCGCTCCCACATTCGGAATGAAGTTGTAGAAGCTCCTCTTGTTGAGCATTTTCTGTCACAAAACCACACTGACACGGATTTACTTTTTACAGTTCTATGGATCAACAGGAGAACCGCTAGTAATAGATGTGATTTTGTAAAAAGATTAAGACAGAAAGAATCCCAATTCATTTTCATGTTTAGGACACTTCATCCGGAAGGGTTGAATTCGGAAATGGATCTTGGTTGCTTTATTTAATTCTGAATTACGAGTGATGTTGCTTTAACTGTGTTCATTCTTGTTTATTATGGAATTCACCTGGTGCCATGAGTGGGTTTTTAAGCTTCTGTACTTCTGATAACCAACAGCAGTGGTTGCATATTCATATGACCACTGCTCCTTGAAAACTTACATTGTATGTTGAGGTATGCTATTATTTTTCATTATTATATTGGTACTATGCTTTATTGAATTATGTATATTTGCATTAGATGTATTGATTTCATGGATTACTGTGATGCATGTCCATGCAGGTTTTTGGTTGTTTATCTGTTTATCTATATTTTGCAGTTATATGCTGAAGAAGACGTACACGAAACAGTGTCAATACCGGATCACTGTCCGTTGCCTTTCTGTTATCATACAAGAAAAAAATATACAGTGGACCCTTGACTTACGAAGGTAATCCGTTCAGACGGATTCCTCGTAAGTCGAAAAAAATCCTAAGTAGAGTCCCCATAGGAATGCGTTGGAGAACGCATTCGTAGGTCGAAAAAACCTTCGGAACTCGAGAAAACTGCATTTAAAATGGCTGCGGCTTCCGATCGGAAGTCGAAAAAATTCGGAAGCGGCAGCCGCTGTGATCCCTCGTAACTCGAAAAACTCGTAAGTCGGGTCTTTCGTAAGTCGAGGGATCACTGTATACTACTTTCATTGGTCGTTGTGTTGCTCGTTTTTGGTTTCTACGAATGAATATGACAGGTAAAGCATTCAAATGCCCTAAACCCATTCAGTTACCTTCCCTCAGTATAATACAGAGTCCATGGTTTTTAACCGTCTTGTTTAACCATTATGTCTATGCCACAAGTAGTTCCAGTTGCAACCTTCTTCGCAGTCACATACCTGTGGCTTAGTTACTTTGGTTTTATTTTATATTTGTTTTTATTTGACAGTGAACAAAAATAATTTTACTTTTCTTTTAATAAATTTCCATTGAATTTTCAAAAAAATCAACATACCCGGTAATGAATTTGTCTTTTCTCTACTTCCCCATTTTCCATGGTGTTTTAATTTCTCCCCCCTCTGCTGCCCACTGCATTCTATTTCTTATGCCAACACATCAATGCTGTATTCTCCAATTCCTTCTGTGGCTCATAATTCAAATCCTGCTCACGAGGTCATCGAACTATAATATTTCCTTAAGTAGTCTGAAAAGGGCTTCCATTCTTCCACAAAACAATCACTGTTAGATTCTCTCATTCCGGCTGTTAAGTTTGCCAATTCTGCATAGTCCATCACCTTACTTATCTGTTCTTCTTTGGCGGAAACTTCTTCCTTCCAAGCGATCCACAACTGTATATGGACTATGTACTGTATACTGCTATCAAATCCTGATAGCAGTTAATTTGCAGGATTTCTGTATAACCCTTAAAAAAACCTATTGAACGTATTTCTTTTTTGAAAACGGGTAGAAGCTGCTGGGCGAAGACCACACAGAGACACACACACACACACACACACACACACACACACACACACACACTTCAGAGGATGCTGCCCCCTTTGCCAGCCTCACCTGGTGCCTCTTCAGCATGTCCAGTCCCAGGAGCATATCCATGGGCTGCTCCTCCAGGATGGAGAACGAACAAGGCAGGAAATCTCCTTCAATCTGGACCTGAGCTAAAGCAGATTGGGGGTGGGGAGGAGAGAAGAGAAGCTGGCATATTAACCAAACCAATCCAATTCAAATAACTTCATTGTTCATGATGGACTATATGGAACTTGCTGAGCTGACCGGGAAACTTCGTGACCAGAGGGAGGAAGCGATGGAAGAAGATTGGAAGAAATTCAAATTATACTTTAAAAAGTACTGTAAGATTAAAGAGTAGAAGTAAGCTGGAAGATAAATGAGGCTGTAGATGTAGAAGATAGATATAAGGGTTATGATTGTTGGAATTAACGTAAATGATCTTATATTAGAAGAAATATTGAGGTTAATTATTGGAAAATGTTTTTAATGATGTCAAGAAATTACTAAAGATGATATACAAGGAACGCAGGAAGGGAGGACAGGAGGAAGTCAACCTACAATGACAGGAAGGAGGATTAGGTTAAAAGGTTGTATGTTTGTTTTTTGTGTTTACTATTGTTTTCTTTGATGTTTGTTTATCGATGCTTTTTGATGTTTGTTTTATTTGTTAAAATTTAATTTAAAAAATTTGGGGGGGAAACAAAACACACACACAAATAACTTCATTGTTCTAGCCGCTGTCCATGACAAGTCATATTATAACGTAAGCAGCTGCCTGAAGCAGGATCAGGCTAGAATTCCCACCCAAGTCCAGCACCCTGTTCTCCCAGTGGCCACCCACAAGCAGGATTTGAGCACAAGAGCAACTCATCCCCAATTGTGATTCCCAGCCACTGGTACTCAGAGGCATTTCATGAACATTCAGAGCAATATTTCGTAAATATCCCCGCAGAGATATCTAAGATCATGGTCTGTCCAACAAGTGGCTCCTGTCCGGGTTTGTTAAATGTTGTGAGGATCCTATGCCCTTTTAAAATGTGGTTTTTTTGGGGGGTAGGAGGGTTATTGGGTTGTTGTTTTTATTTTGATTATGCATTTTGCAGTTTTATATTTTGATTTTATTCTGTGAACCGCCCTGAGACCTCCGGGTATAGGGTAGTATATAAATTCAATAAATAATAATAATACAATAAATTTCCCACCTCTGACAGCAGAGGGAAAACAGAGCCTTTACCCTCCTCTGTGAATGCTCTCTGCAAGTTGGCTGTCATCACTGCCTCCTGTGGGATAAGAGTTCCACTCTGTGCTGCCTGCAGCGGCCTCGACTCTGGCTCTGGAAGCAGGGAGCTCCCCACCCTCCCTGCCCCGCCAGCCAGCTGCAAGGAATCTGCCGCCCTTACCCAGGTGGACCCTGCCAATGATCTTCTGGGTCCCCACGCCTTTGGCGATGCCTGCCCACCTCCGGTCCACCAGCCGCATGATGTTGCACCTCTCTGCACACGCTTGGCTCATGATGGTCATCTGTGCCCCTGCCAGGAATACAGCAGCCGGTGTTAAAAGGCACACCCAACCTCTTCCCAGGGAGCAAAAGGGGCAGCTGCCCCATACTCTCCCCATTACGCTTGGGAAAACATTTGCCTCTGGGGGCAAGGCTCTCCCTCCTCCTCTCACAAGCACAGCAGAAATTTAGCATCAAGTCCACACGTCCAAGGCAAGGGGTTGTAACCAACAGAGGTTTACTCAAGAGTAGGCCCAGCACTGGAAGCAGCCCAATGTCTTGTTGGGAGACAAGAGCAAGTCTGGCATAGTGGTTAGCATGTGGGACTAGGATCTAGGAGGCCAAGGTTCAAATCCTCGCTCAGCCATGCAGCTCAGTGGGTGACCTTGGGCCAGTCGCTGCCTCTTAGCCTAACTCACCTGAGTCCACAAAGGCTTTCACAGGGTGGCCGTTGACTTTGCAGTTGATGTAGAGCATCACCACCTGGCCAAAGCTCTCCGGGGCCTCCTCCATGGCGATCGTCATGTTCTCCTCGATGTTCTGCTGCCTGCACCCAACATCAAAACATGGGTGAAGGTCCAGCATTAACCGCCAGCACCATGGATTGGCCCTCCCTTACTGGGCTGCCTGCGACGTGCTCCATGCTAGAGGCAGAGCCACCCCCTGGGCCAGAGGGTGAAGCTGACAACAGGGATGACCCACAGCAACGCAGCAGGCCTGGCCTCGTGCAGAGCCCCCGAGATACTTCACAGGTTAGCTCTCTGTGTGTGTACACATGTGTAGAGATGCCGCCTGAGATTCTTTCCCACCTGCTCTGTACTGAGTCAGACCCCTTGGGTCCATCTAGCTCACTACTGTCTGCACTGACAGGCAGCAGCTCTCCAGGGTTGCAGGCAGGGAGTCTCTTCCCAGACCTATCTGGAAATGCCATTAGGAGCTGAACCTGGGACCTTCGGTTTGCAAGGCAGACACTCTGTGTAAGGGCTCGGGGTTGTCTCCTCGAGAGTAAAGAGCCAAAAACATCCGTTCTTCTAAAGCTAATACTTTATTTACAAACTATGTACATCGGAGCGTTTAAGATTCATGTCTGCTTGAGTCAGTTCCAGAATCCGGGAGTGGCTTTCGCCTACTCCTCCCCCAACATAAGAGTTTCGATATCCCAAAGCGCCGCCTCCTTTCCTTACGCTTTCCCCCCCTACGCATTTGGGGCGACGGAAGTAGCTGACCGCTTTGCTTCTCAGACCACTCAGGTGGTGCTGAGGCTCTGCCAACACCCCTAGCCCTCAGCTCCACCGCACTTCCTGGCAGTTCCTGCTCCTCACCACTGGGGCTGTCCTTGCTATCCCCGCTGGACTCCGAGCTGCTTCCCAAGAGAGGCTGCACTTCCCTCCACCCCTCCTTCCCCGTCTCAAGAGCCTTGCGTGAGGTCAGATCCCTGAAACTCTGCCACTGAGCTACAGCTTTTCCTCATAAACCCAACAGATGTGGGTTTGAGGATACCTGTTGTCCCCCGCCTCCTTAGAGGTCAGGGAGGCGCAGGAGTTCAGAGAAGGCTCAGCCAGGAGGCGACAAATCTGCACTACATTTGCTCCAGGTTTGAAACTGAGAAGCCACTTGCACCCCCAGGGGTGGCTCCCAGACCTTTGCCTACCTAATGTCCTCTTCGATCTTGGCCTGAGCCTCAAGATCAAAAGGGTCGGCGGAGAACAGGCGGATCCTCTCCTGCTCCCGGCGGGCTCGATCTTGCTGCTGCTCTACAAGCACCCGGGTGAACTTCTCTAGAGTAAGGGAAGACATTTACAATAGTGACTGGCAGCCACAGCTAGCGTTTCTGTGGCACGCCTCGACAGCTCACAAAGCGCTCCACGTGCACCACCCAGCTCCAGTTTCTTTCCAAATAACAATAATAATAATAACTTTTATTTATACCCCGCCCTTCCCAGCAAAAACCGGGCTCAGGGCGGCTAACATAAATAAAATTACAATAAAATATAAAAGAAAGAAAAAACGTTGATTAAAATACAGATTAAAATACAGTTTAAAATTTTAAAAGCCGCTTCATTTCTCGCCCATAATCAAACCCATAAGGGGAGGAAACATCAGACTGAGTCCAACCCGAAGGCCAGGCGGAACAACTCTGTCTTGCAGGCCCTGCGGAAAGATGTCAAATCCCGCAGGGCCCTAGTCTCTTGTGACAGAGTGTTCCACCAAGTTGGGGCCAGTACTGAAAAGGCCCTGGCCCTGGTTGAAACCAGTCTAACAACTTTGCGGCTCGGGACCTCCAAAGTGTTGTTATTTGTGGACCTTAAGGTCCTCTGCGGGGCATACCAGGAGAGGCGGTCCCGTAGGTACGAGGGTCCTAGGCCGCATAGGGCTTTAAAGGTCAAAACCAGCACCTTAAACCTGATCCTGTACTCCACCGGGAGCCAGTGCAGCTGGTACAGCACTGGATGAATGTGGTCCCGCGGCAAGGACCCCGTAAGGAGCCTTGCCGCGGCATTCTGCACCCGCTGGAGTTTCTGGGTCAGCTTCAAGGGCAGCCCCGCGTAGAGAGAGTTACAATAATCAAGCCTGGAGGTGACCGTCGCATGGATCACTGTGGCCAGATCAGGGCGAGAAAGGTACAAACACTCCTCACTTCCCTCCTCTCCCCAAATCCTCGTCAGTCTGGGATCGTGCAAAAACCAGGAAGTCAAACCAGGCACACACCCATCTGAGCGCAGCCATGAGGCTAAAGCGCCCATTCTTCTGCCCGTCCTGCAGCCTTCCAGCAAGTCACCCCAAAGAATCCAGGGGGTTTCTTCTCCTCCGGCACAAACGCCCCACGCCGGGGGAGATACTCACCCAGGTCCCCGCTGAGCAAAGCCTCTGCTAGGGGTGGGTTGCGCTCCTTCAGCAGGGAAAGCTCGTGGGGGTTGGCCAGCAACATGTCTCTCAACAGCGCCGGGTTGTCCAAGCCCTGAGGTGGGGAGGGGAACTCGGGAGGAGAGGGGCCAGGCTGCGAGGAGGGCTGCTGCGCTGGGGGTACCAGTGAGGGCAGCTGGGGAGGCTGGCCTGAAGTCCCAGGAACCGTGATGCTGCTGAAGTCTATCCTGGGCAAACCTAGGCAGAGGGGAATTAACACAACAGTTAATACTAGCCCTGGTGATTTTTACCCTATTGGGGGGGGGGACCCCAAGGCCCAATCCCCTCTGATACACACACACACACACACACACACACACACACACACACACAGAGCCATGCCAAGTATCCAGCCTCCACAATGTCGTTCAGCAGGTTAACAAAGGGACCCAGGTGGCGCTGTGGGCTAAACCACAGAGCCTAGGGCTTGCTGATCAGAAGGTCGGCAGTTCGAATCCCCGCGACAGGGTGAGCTCCCGTTGCTCGGTCCCAGCTCCTGCCCACCTAGCAGTTCAAAAGCACCTCAAAGTGCAAGTAGATAAATAGGAACCGCTCTGGTGGGAAGGTAAACGGCGTTTCCGTGCACTGCTCTGGTTCGCAAGAAGCAGCTTTGTCATGCTGGCCACATGACCCGGAAGCTGTACGCCGGCTCTCGGCCAATAAAGCGAGATGAGCGCCACAACCCCAGAGTCGGACACGACTGGACCAAATGGTCAGGGGTCCCTTTACCTTTAGGTTGACAAAACAAAAGAATCACAGAATTGTAAAGCTGGAAGGGACCCCCAATGGTCATATTTTTTTTCTTTTTTTTTTTTGCCAAATCATTTTTATTAAGGTTTTCAATACAACATAATCACATTGAAACATTCCAAATTACATTTCAAATTATTTATCCAATTATATATATATAAAAACAAAAGTTCCAATTCTGCCAAATTATTATTTAAATTTATGTTGAGGTTTCCCATGCTTCAAACTCCGGAGTTATCTAATCAACTATTTGTCCTTGCTTTTTAACCTTCCTATATTTTCACAGCCTCTGATGTATTCCAGCAAGCGAGATAGATCAAAACAAACAATGTCCCTGTGTGGATTTAAGTCCATATTTCATCACCATGGGACCCCCAATGGTCATCTAGTCCAACCCCCGGAAATGCAGGAACCATAGTGAAATAATCCTGGACAGGATGGCCATCCAACCTGTGCCTAATATCCTGCTATGTAGGAGAGTCCATGCCCTTCTGAGAGTGTTTGGTCCACTGTCAAACAGCTCCCCCTGCCAGAATGTTTTTCCTGATGTTTAGTCAGACTCTCCTTTCTTGTAACTTGAACCCATCAGTTCAGGTCCTGCCCTCTGGAGCAGCAGAAAACAAGCTTGCTCCATCTTCCATGTGACAGCCCTTTAGATATATGAAGATCCAGCCAAGAGGCACAGCAATGGTAGCTCCGGGATCACAGCAGCCTCTGCTACGAGGAATCTCCTGCTTTCCTCCTGGGCAAGCGATGGCCGGCTCCAGGGAAGAGGAAGCTCACAAGTGTCCTTACCGTCTCAGCATGTGCAGAGCATGACAAGGAAGTAATGCTCAAGAGTGGAGCAGTAGGAACAACGGTGAGCAGAAAGGCAATTTCCCAAAGCAGGACAAGAGGAAGAGGCTGGCTCAGCCCACAGTTTCATAGAGTTACAGTATTCAGGAATCCCACCCACAGCTGCCCCTGGGTGGGCTCGAACCACCAACCTTCTGGTTAACAGTAAGACACACTGGCTCAGAAACCTTTTAATGCAACGGTTATTTAAGACAGCAAAGTTAAACGCTCAGAGAATCAGCAGACTCCTAGGCTCAATGTGACCTGAGTCCTGTGGACAGCCTAGACCATGGAGAAGTTTGCCAGGGAAGAGGGAGCCTTCCTCACCAGGAAACGAGGCCGGGGGCCGCACCCCCGCATTCTCCACTTGCTGCAGGATCACCACGTCGCCGTCTTTCAAGCCATAAGAAGCCAGCGAACGGTGGTTGTCAGTCAGGGGCTGCTCTGCGTAGACAATCTGGGAGACAGGGGAAGGCTGGTTAATAAACAACTCACCACATCTGACTAGTAGAAAAGGACTGCCAAGAAAGCTCAGACAAGAGAGAATAAATGTCCGCACTCCACTGCTGCCTGGACACACACACAGGATGGAAGGTCTCCAGAGGTATCTGTGAGGACCAGGCCTTAAGCAGGACAGACTCAGCTTGCCTCACTTTTGCTAGCCAACAGGGTGCCAGAAGAATGAGGACTGGGGGCTTGTGCTGTGCTTTGGACTGATTCAGAACATCCAACGCAATGTTTTCCCCTGTGGAATACCCTCCCATCAGATGTCAAGGAGATAAAGGACTACACAACTTTTAGAAGACATCCGAAGGCAGTCCTGTATTGGGAAGTTTTTAATGTTTGATGTTTTATTTATTATGTTTTTATATGTGTTGGAAGCTGCAACCCAGATGGATGGGCGGAGTATAAATATTTTTAAAAATTAAATTATTATTATAAGAAACCTGGCATTTGTGGGGGGAACTCCTTCCACATTTCCCGGCGCAATCACACTCAAAACCACAGATAATGCTATCCTTATCTTGCTTTGCTTCATGGAATCGGCACTGGAAGTCAGTGGCCTGAGAGAGAACACTCAGACACGGGACTACTGGCTATCAGGTGAATGCCTTATGACAGCTTTGCATCTAAACACTTTCAAGGCAGATAAGAGGTGGCAAGAAAATGCCATGTCAGCAAAAGAGCAGGCTTGATGGAGGGGGGAGAGAACGCTTTGCTGAATTCCCCACACAGAGCCTCCAGCAGGTAAGTATCACTTTCGCTTTCCAACTTTCGGTCTTGACATCCCATGGCACAGCCCTAGGCAAAGGCAGCCCCGGAGCAAAAGAGCCACACTTGACTCAAATAGTTCACAAAAGCAGCCAAGTCAGCGGCTCTTCTCTGAACTGATCCAGGATACGAAACACACGCTGCTCTTTGGCCTCCAGGAAGTCGCTTCTCCTCCCAGTCCCAAGACACCATTAGGAGTTGGCAAAAGTCGTGGCACAGACACAGACACACACCTCTACTATGGGATGCGTCACTCACGGCGCAAGATGGGAATTCAAAAGCAGCTCCTCCAGAGCCGCCCACAAGCCTGAGCAATCTTGCTCAACTGGCACAAAGGATTGTGGGTGAGCCAGTTCTATCAGAGGCAGGATCCACCTCCGTCAAGGGAGAGGCGCCAGGAAACCCAGCAAAGGCAGATGCAGGGGGTTCCAGTACCAGGAGACACCTGGCCAGTTCTCTGGGAGGTGGGCATGCATGGATTGGGCTGGATCCCTCAAAGTTTCACTGGGGGGATGTCTTCCCCCTCCCACAACCCACCAGCCCTGTTCCCCTCCAGCTTCCTTCTATCACCAGTCCATAATGTGCAATATGAGAAGGAGGCATGGAGCGAGACTGAGGAGGCAGGACAGAAGGGGCATAATAGGAGGCCCAGTGAGTCAAGGGGGGCTCCCTACTCCGAGACAAGGATCTGGGGACCCGTCTTTGGGAGCTCCACGGTGTTTACTGCTCCGTGATGTTTACTGCCTGCATGAAGGGAGCAGTTTAGCTATGGAGACGGGAGAGAATTCACAGCTTCCCACAATCTTAAAATAGACGGTCATGATACTCTGGCGCAAGAGTCCGGGGAAAGACCTCACGTTGCCAACCCAAGATGAGCCGGACACTCACTCCTCTGTGCCAGGCGGTTGCCTCATCCTGCAAAGTCCTGTTGATTGCAACAGACTTCCAAGCTATGAGGTCCCCCTTTTGACCCCGAGAGGACTCCCTACCTTCCCATGGGACAAGGTTGATTCCAACTAAGCTCTACTCCAGACAAGACCCACTGGCATTGGCTGGTCTTCATTCTTTTCAGGTGTGTAGGGCCTGATGCACTCCTGAGAAACATGAACCACACCAGGGAGACTCCTCTGGGTGGTTACAGGGGCCAGGCCAGCATAACTACCTTCCAAGCTGAATTATTATTTATTTAAATTTATTACTCGCCCTTCATCCTAAGATCCCAGGGCAAGTTGCAACTATTTAAAACACAACATTAAAAACTGTTTTAAACAACTTACAATCACAAGAACAGGGTCAAAGCCCAGGGTAAAGAGGTGCCAGGGTAAACACAGACAATCCTAAAAACCTAGCCTCTCTACCTTAGTGGCAAAGCCCCTGCCTGGCATGCAGAAGGTCCCAGGTTCACTTTCCATCAGGATCTCCAGGTAGGGCTGTAAAAGACTCAGGCATGAGAGCAGCTACTAAGTCTGTGTCAGCCAAACTGGGGCGAACCGGTTGACTTGGCCCAAAGCAGCTTAAGCTGCTTTCATTTTTGCAGACCCATAGCCGGAGGAAGTGGGCCCCTTGCATACAAGCCCCCACCCCAACCCCTGATGCTCCTAGGAAAGCTTGGCAGAGGCTTTCCTCTCCCACTCTGCTTTTAACAAGCTGCCCACTGTGGCACGCAGAGACCGCCGACACCGCCTCCTTTATCAGTCTCTCGTGAAAAGCCAGGCAGAGTTTTATCACGTATCATGAGGAGCCACCAACAGAGCCAGCTGCAATACAAACTGCAGCACAGCACCCAACAGACACCCCACCCATGCTGCCTCCTACACAAACAGATCACCAGTTGTTGCTGGGCTACCACCCCATCACTGGCCACACTGGGAATTAGGAGTCTGACAATACCTGGAGAGCCACCAATGCCACTTGCTTTTACTGCCCCTAGCTACCGGTACATCCAATGCTATTTTTTCTTCTTTTAACGCAGAGACCTAGAAACTGCAGCCCCCCTGGATGCTGCTGGCCTTCAGCACCCTGGTCATGCAGGATCACTGATGGGAGTCCAGCAATGTCTAGAGCAGTGGTGGCCAAATTTGGCCCTCCAGCTGTTTTTGGACTACAACTCCCATCCTCCCTAGCTAATAGGACCAGTGTCCAGGGATGATTGGAATTGTAGTCTCAAAACAGCTGGAGGGCCAAGTTTGGCCACCACTGGTCTAGAGGGTTCCAGGTTAGGAAAGGCTGCTTTGATCCACCAGGAAGACACCCATCCAATGTTAGCTAGGCATACTCGAGAATAGACCACACTGAAGCCAATGGGCTTATGAAGCAACCCCACCCCATTAGATGCAAATGGGTCTACTCTTGAGTACAGGTGGCTAATACTGGACAGATACTGTCCATTTGGTTGTATAGCGAATGTGGTTCCTACTCAGCGGAGGCCCACTAACAATAATTGAACTGAGTTAGTCTTTATTCATTTAAAAAAGTCTGAGAGGGGCTAGTGTTGTATTTGGACTGTGCTTGGCACTGGAATTTGTTGATTTCTTTGGCAACGCTAACCCTACACAGAGTGGACACACTTTTAATTAATGGACCTGGCTAACTTTGCTCCATTCCCTTCAATGGGTCTACTCTTGGTAGAACTTACATGTATATGACCCACAGGGTTGGGCACTCTGAAGCTTTTCGGAGGGGGATAACTATCCCCCACCACTGCTTTACTAATCATACTATCTTTATCATATTCACATACCACTTTTCTGCCAAAGGTGGCCAAAGCAAATTACAGTTTTAAATGCAAATGGGGCAAGATGTAAAGAAGCGATTTGCATGTGACTTACACACAGGACAATTATTAAAATAAATAAATAAAATAAACATGACTAAAAACCTTAAGAAAGCAGATATATAGAGGGTGGGGGGGGGAGGAGAGGGACAAATACACACACTGCTGGGTCAAGACCCCATTCACCCAGCTGGGGAAAGCCGGACCCATGCATCCAAACGGTGAGCCCTACTCAAGAGGAGACCCTTCCATAGGCCTGCAGAGCTGGAAGGGGGCGCAGGGACGACTAGGGTAATCTAGTCGCACCCCGACCCCGCCCCGCCCTTGCCATGCAGGAACCACAGCTAAACCTGAAGCTGATTAAAAGCAAGGAAGGCTGGATTCAGCCGCCCTCGTTTTCAAAGAGGGTCTACTCGGAGTAAGAGGGGGAGGCGCGAGAGAGAGCACACACACACACACACACACACACACACACACAGAGAGAGAGAGACAAGACACACGTGCCCCTTTGGCCTCGCCTTATTTCCCCCTTCCCCCCCCTCCCAGCCCCGGGCACGCGCACCCCCCTCCCCCACCCCCTCCCGGGCGCGCGCTGACCTGGCTCTCGGCGGCGGGGATGCCGGACTCGAGCTCGCAGAGGGCGCGGAAGTTCTGGAGCTCGAAGTCGGCGTCCACCTGGAGGGAGAAGGTGAGCTCGGAGCGGTCGCGCCGCAGGCAGAAGACCGTCAGGAGCATCGCTCCGCCGAGGGGTGCCGGGTGGGAAGGACGGCAGAGCGGATCCGGAGCCCGCCTGGCTGAGCCCCAGCTCGCCCGCCTGCCTCGCCTCAGAGACGCCGCAAAGCGACGCCGCGTTTACGGCAGCGCCTCTTCAACGCCCGGCCCCGCCCCTCCGTCGCAAAAGGCCGGACAGGTGGGCGGGGACAGCGCTGCGCCAGCGCGGCGTCGCCCCGCCCCCCGAGGCGGAGCCCTTAGAGGCAGGGGCGGGAGGAGGCGGCCACGACGTCCGGCTCCGTCGACTGGGGCAAGGCAGGACCAGAGGGGCGAAGGTGGTGTGTCGTTTGTAGAGTTGCAGCGTCTCTGCTGTTTGTCATTTTGTTTTTCCAGATCGCGATTACAATTTTAATGGAGGCTGAGTGGCAGGAAGGTAAAGGACCCCTGGAGGGTTAAGTCCAGTCAAAGGCGATTACGGGGTTGCGGTGCTCATCTCGCTTTCAGGCTGAGGGAGCCGGTGTTTGTCCACAGACAGCTTTCTAGGTCATGTGGCCAGCAGGACTAAACCGCTTCTGGCGCAACGGGACACCGTGACGAAAGCCAGAGCACACGAAAACACAGTTTATGTTCCCACTGCTGCGGTACCTATTTATCTACTTGCGCTGATGTGCTTTCAAACTGCTAGGCTTGAGAAGCTGGGACAGAGCAATGGGAGCTCACCCCATCACGCAGATTTGAACCGCTGACCTTGCAATCAGCAAGCCCAAGAGGCTCTGTGGTTTAAACCACAGCGCCACCCGCTCCCTCTCCCAGTACTACCCAGGTGTAACTCAAGGCTTCTTCCCACTGCTGCTGCTGCCGCCACCCTCCCCCCTGGAGCCTTCAGTCTCTGCTGCAAACTGGGCTGCAGAGATCCGGTGCTGGTCAGTTTGTCCCAGGCTGGCTGACTGTTGGCAAGGGTGACCTTTTCTTACTGTTGGGAAGCACAGTTGCTCCAAATGTAGTTAGATTGCATTTGTTCAAAACTCTGCCTTATATTTAAATCAAAATATTACATAAAACACCCAGACTGAAAACAAAAGTAAATTGCAGAGTCATGCATTTTCAGGATTCAGAAGCTACGTCTGGTTCTCCCCCCCTCAAAAAAATGTGTGCCCCATCTCATCACTGAGCAAGTTTCTTTAGGTTATTCAGGTACTCCATGGCAAAGACATTCCAGAAGATGCTGATATGTGTCTTCACATTCTCTGTACACATCCCTCTCATTGCCTGTTGCAGCTAGTAGTTGTTCTTATTTATTTATATCCCACCTTTCCCCCAAGTTGGGATTCAAGGCAGCTCCCAAATTAATTTCAAGAAAACAACAATCACTGGAAGGTGAGGCTGCTTTATTTCAGAAAACAAAATTCAAGTACAGCAATCTTTTGTTGGGAGACCAGAAACAAGTCATAGTGGCAGTAAGCATGTTTGGGAAACATCCACAAAGGAACTGACACATGGATTCTGTAAGAGTTCATTCCGGGGCTGCTCACTCTTCCTTCTCTTCCTCCAAGAGGCATCTGCTTCCCCTTGCCCACCCCCAAAGTCCTAATCCCCACCCACCAGGCCCTGGTCCCTCGATCCTGAGGACTTCCAGTCTCCAAATGTTGTGTGTACTCAGCGCCTGCACTGCTTGGGGCCACCGCCTTGGAAGAGGTGGGCTCCCTACTCGTCCTGCTGGGAGACCCTCAGTCCGATTTCTCCTTCTCCTTCATGTGGAGGAACACAATGCTGAACAGGAAGAGGCCCACCATCATGGAGAAGGCACTGGCATAGTAGGGGTACGCCGAGGGGATGAATCGCTCGTACTGCGTGTGCTGGAGGGGGCGCACCGATACCTGGCAAAGGCGGGAGATAGCAGAGCAAGGTGTGAGGAGGCTTCTCAGGAGGCACCCCCACTCACGGGTGGGGAGCAGTTCTGTCTCCCACCTTACGGGCAACAAGCAAGCTTCTTGCAAAGCACACACCCAGCAGAGGAAAAACCACTATCGAGTCAAAGATTTAATCACTATAATTAATAAATATATCCAGCTCCTCTATTAAAAGCACACAGAGCAGACTGCAGCATAATCATTAAAGGCCTGTGGTGTTAGGAGGACTGGAGAGTGATTCTGCCCAATTGCAATTGCAGTGAAAAGCCAAAACTGCCCTGAATCATTCTCAGCTCACTGAGTTCCTCCAATGAGAGCCCTGTCCGGGAGCCCCTCATCTCGCATTCCCGAAGGGAAAGGGGTCAGGATAGCTCTTTGGTGGCCCAGGCACTGTGGGCCAGGGATGGGGAATCTGCAGCCACTGGCCATGCCAGCTGGGGTTGCCTATTTAACTTAAGAACCACCACCTGCTGGATCAGGCCAGTGGCCCATATAGTCCAGCATTCTCTTCTTACAAGTGGCCGACCAGACGCTGGTGGAAAACCAGCAAGCACAATTTGAGCACAAGAACAACTCTCCCCTTCTGTGGTTTCCAGCAACTATCTTCTAATGGGCCTGTCTTTTTATTGTTAGCTAGCTTGAGAGACCGGGAACCCCAAGATTTACAGGAGGCACCATCCACGGTATCTTCCCACCAGGCTCTTGGGCCAGAAGCTTCTTCCTTGCCCAGGCCAAGGCTCTTCTTACCTGGGTGGAGGAGTACAGGTGGGTGTAGCCCAGCCGGTTGTAATCCACTTTGAACTGGAAGACTCCATAGACGTCGGGCAGCTTGAACTGGACACTGTACTTGCCTCCTAGGAGCCAAACACATTTCAGGGGGTCTCAGGCCAACTTGTGGTCAACATGCAAAGAATGTGAAGGAGTCCCCCTCCTTGCCCTGTGCATTTCAACAACCTATCCTAACTCCTGTCATTCTGACCTGGAAGCGTAATAGTTTCTGTGGCTCCGGTGGCCACATTACCCTTAATCCAGTAGAATTTGTGCCCATTATACAGTTGGGAACTGGTGGTCGCCTCCCAAGTAGGAAATTCAAGCCCTGCTCAGAGCACACCTGCTGAAATTCATGGACCTAAGTGGGTCACGCCTTGAGTAGAGCTAGTATTGGCTGCAACCCTCAGCCCCAGCGCAAATTCTCTGCACATATCCCTCTCATTGGCTGTTGCAGCTAGTTGCTGTTATTTTTATTTTATTTCTTTATATCCCACCTTTCTCCCAAGTTGGGATTCAAGGCAGCTTACAACATTATGAAATGCAAAATAAGAAAAGCAAACTAGTTATAAGACAGTAATTCAAATATATCAAAACACATTTGGAACCAGCAATTAAAATCCAGTTCGCCCTGACAGCAGCCCATCGATCAACACCACCTGCACTTTAGCTTTCAAAGGGCTGTCTGAACAATAAGGTGTCAGCATGCTGACCGAAGAATAGGAGGGAGCCAGTCTAACCTCTCGGGGGGGGGGGATTCCACAATCAGGGAGCAGTCACTGAAAATGCTCTCCCTCTTTTTCTTTCTCTCTTGTGTCACCACTAGCTGTGCTCACATGTTTTTGGGACTGAGTTAAGATGCTGAAGCTGAGAATCTTAGCAGCTGGGTAGGTTCAGACAGTCATGAAATTAAAAGACGCCTGCTTCTTGGGAGAATAGCAATGACAAACCTAGACAGCATCTTAAAAAGAAGAAGAAGAAGAGACATCACCTTGCCGACAAAGGTCCCTATAGTTAAAGCTATGGTTTTCCCAGTAGTAATGTACGGAAGTGAGAGCTGGACCATAAAGAAGGCTGATCGCCGAAGAATTGATGCTTTTGAATTATGGTGCTGGAGGAGACTCTTGAGAGTCCCATGGACTGCAAGAAGATCAAACCTATCCATTCTTAAGGAAATCAGCCCTGAAGATCCTGAAGCTGAGGCTCCAATACTTTGGCCACCTCATGAGAAGAGAAGACTCCCTGGAAAAGACCCTGGTGTTGGGAAAGATTGAGGGCACAAGGAGAAGGGGACGACAGAGGACGAGATGGTTGGACAGTGTTCCCGAAGCTACCAACATGAGTCTGA
This sequence comes from Darevskia armeniaca, assembly GCA_034641395.1. Lineage (NCBI taxonomy): Eukaryota > Metazoa > Chordata > Lepidosauria > Squamata > Lacertidae > Darevskia > Darevskia armeniaca. Next base: position 998,725 of record JAWWNF010000204.1, read on the forward strand.
CCAAACTGCAAGAGGCAGTGGAAGACAGGGGTGCCTGGCGTGCTCTGGTCCATGGGGTCACGAAGAGTCGGACACGACTAAACAACTAAACAACAAAGGTTCAGACAGTATAGGTGGCAGGTCTCTCAATGCGTATTGGAATTTCTCATCACCATCCAACATCACTATGACAATTTCTTTTTGTTAACGTGGAGGTTTTAGGATACTGAAAACCTGGGTCATAACAGACTGCAAACCTGCATACAAGCTACTCACCTCTGGCCAGAAATGTATCTTTTCTAAAAAGGAACAGAGGTGTTTTCACCTCTCCCCCACTCCTAGGTCACAGTGGAGGGGGCACGAAGGAATACAGGCAAATGGGGACAGCAGAAATTCTGAAATTTTCAAGGGGCTGATAATGCACGGCCGAGAAAGTATCGGGGAGAAAACGGGACCAGCTTACCATTCCTCTTGAGGAAAGTTCTCACGAACGGGTCGATGCGGACAAATTCAAGCTGGATATCATCGCCATCAAAGGGGACCCACTTCCCATCAGAGAGCTTCTCAATCACGATACTGTATTCCTGAGAGGGGGTGTGGGGAGAGCGAGTGTCACTGGCCGGCTAAAAAGGCATGTGCAGACTGTGAAGGGAACTTAAGCTCTGGCTGCAAAGGATGGTTTAAAAATCTCACCACTAGGTCTGTGACGGTGTAGGCACTAGGGGGCGCTATCTCCCCCACCCGGTGGTGGGACACCTCTCCCACGCGAAGGACGCCTTCCTCCTTGAACACCCAGCGCGACAAAGCCATGGCCAGCTCGTAGTTCCCCGTCTGGGAGTACCTGAGTGACATGAGAAGAGGAAGCCAAGGAATGAGAGCTAACATTTGCTCAAGGGATGTTGCATATCCACAGAAATTCAACTCCAGTACAGGAAGATCAATCAGCGTTATTTGCACGGCAGATCAAACACGGTCTGCATTGACCTTTGCCAACCTAGAGACTTCCCGGTGTTTCGGGACTACAAACCTGGCTGGGGGTGGTGGGTGTCAGTTTGCATTTCTTAGTTCAGAAAATATTGATCTGATGTATAGAGATATTTCCTATTCTAATTAATTCAAGAGGGTTCTGGAAGCTTCCCTGTGTAAAAGAAGCAAGCAGGTTACTCATGTTTGGATTATTCCTTCAGGGAAGCTGAGTACAGCTGGTTTAAACTGGTTCTGCTATCTCTTTCTGTCAAGGTCATGCTGCCTATAAAAGTAGGGCCAGAAGGAGCCTGAGTTTCACCCTCTCTCTTTTCACTCTGGTGTGGTGTTCTGTATATAGTGTTAAGGTTTAGTCTTATTATAAACTATTGTAAGGTTTAAGTTAAGTCTGCTGCAACTGGATTTCTTATGGGCAGCGCCAATCCTGAATGTATTGGATTTGTGACCATTATGCTCATTTGCCTTCAGTAGCAGTAAAGCTCTGCTGGATGAAATGCCTCTGGTCTATTTTTTTGGGAATCCTGCAACGTGTTTACCGGTAAGTTTTTACTCTGCTAACTATACATTGGAATCTACTCTGGATCAATACTGAGTAGAATTTCAATGACAAAAAATCTGCAGACCTAAACACCTGGGGGTCTCTAGGTTGGAGAAGGCTGGTGTGCATCAGGTATGCAGTGGAGAATCTTCCCTGCATGAGCTACAGAGACTATGCTCTGTGTCCCGGTAATAGGCCCATCTGCCTGGGGCACGGGAGAGACATTTTCAGTGGTGGCATGCAGATTATGTCACATCCTCACCCTCCACCCCCCAACAGCACCTGATGGCATTTAGCCACCTCACAAAATACCTTTCTTATTCCAGCAGCTGTTTAATCTTCTGGTTGCTGGTGCTTTTATGCTTTCATGCGGTACGGACTATATCCTCTACTCTGGATTAACTGGCAGGAAACTGTTAACTATTTCCAGTAGTGTTCCAATGGTTACTTGAGGGATCGTTCTCATGTACCGATGTAAACCGCCCTCAATGTCTCTTTTGAGGATGTAAATTTCCTAACCCGGGTGTCAGGTTCTCTTCTCGGTTGTTCAATAGTAACACCAAGCCATCTTGTCTTTAAGTCTCTTTATTTAGTGCAAAGCTATTTACAGTGCAGAGTTCAGTTTATCATGTCTGCTCAGTCACTAGCAGAATCCGGAAGTGCCTCCCTTCTGTTTTGGCGCCAACACCAAAGCCTTGGCATCCTGAATTGCCGCCTTCTCCTCCTACGTGAGATATGACGGCTCCCCCTCCGACGCCTCCCCCTCCGAGCGAGTCTGCTGGGTGGTGCCAGGTCTCCCACTAAATCCCTGGACACCTGGCACTCCCTGGCTCCCAGCCACTAACTGCTCCTCCCCCGAGAAGGGACTGCCAGTTTCGCTCGAAGATGAATCTGTTGTTAACAGGTTGCGGCTCTCTATAAACACTCAGAGCTGGACTGGCAGGGGCAGGCAGATCCCTGACACCGGGAGACCAGGGTTCAAATCCCCACTTGACCACAAAGCTTACTGGGTGACCTTGAGCCAGACATTGCCTCTCAGCCTAACCTACCTCCCAGGGATGTTGTGAGGATTAAATGAGGAGGGGGAGAACTATGTATACCACTTTAAGCAACTTACGAGAAGGGGGGAGTGATGTAATAAATAAGACGTAATCATCTCTGTCAAAGGAGCCTCCGAGGGCTCTGTCCCTACTCACAAACACAGAAGGTGGGCATCGTTTGAAACACAAGAATGGAGTGGAAACCCGACTGTACCTCTGGGAGCCAGGGGTAGCTTTCTGCACGGCAGAGTTGAAGAAGGCATCGCTGAAGAAATCCAGGGAACCGCTGAAGACAACACGGGCGTTATTCCGGGCCTGGAGACCAGCAATCAGGAGCGTGTTCTTCCCAACAGCATGAGGGTACTAAGGGAGCAAAATGATTGGTCAGTGCAGGTGAACCATTTTTCTGAGAGGATGCCAATTGCCACCAGTGACAGACTTTGGGCTCTCAAATGTCAGAGGCGCGCTGTGCTCCGCCCTACAGCATTGTTTTGGCGCCCCCTGCAGTCCCGAACCAAAAGGAAAGCAATTGGAGCCTGGCACCAAGGTACTTTTTGTCAGCAGGTTTTTTAAAAAAGGCAAGCCTCCACCCCCTTTCACGTCATACCTGTGTGATGGGTTTGTCAGGAAAGAAGGAGTAAGAGGTTGAGGAGCCAGTCAGGATATCTAGAACCAAAGGGTTGTCAGGATCAGCCACCATCCTGCAGGGGGGGAAACTGGTTGTGAAGGAGATGTCCGACAGCAGGGGAGAAGTTTCCTCCCAAGACTCAGTTCAAGACGCCCATGCGCTCCTCCAGGTGGGAGCCCCCAAATATTAATAATGTATTTCTGGAAAGCACTTGGTGCAAGACCCAACGCTGTCTTGAAAGGAGGCTCTTCTCTTTATGCTTAGGATTAAAAATGCAGTAAAGATGAAGAAAACCCATGGGATGTATCCACTGCTAGTCTTACTTAGAGTAACCCCATTGAAATTTATGGACAACAGGACTAACTTGGGCCAATTCATTTGAGTGGGTCTACTGAGAAAGACCTGGCTGGAGAAAGCCCAATGAGCTGGGAGTGTAGCAAAGTAGTTAGCAAATTTTCTTGTGAAATTTCTAGGTGAAGACATAGTCTCTTCACTCAGTAAACTGGCCAAGAGCACCAGCTCCTATAGCTGTGGCCAAACACAACCCCTGTGTTGCAGGAGACTCACCCAACTCCCCGAAAGAGGATGGGGTTCAGAGGCTTCTTCCCCACAATAGTCGGAGCCTTCAGGAGGTTCTCAGAATCTGCCACGATGAGGGTGTGCTGCAAAGAGACCGCAGTTAAAACCTCTTGGGGACTGCCAACTCTACAGGCAGGTTCAGCCAATGCTGCATCAAATGACAATGTGGCTAACACTCTGCCTTAGAAGAAGCAGCCACAATCCTCTGCCCACCAGCCCCAACTCCGCCTTTCTGCTCTCTCCAACTTTCTCTGCAACACACAAAGGCTGTATTTGGATGGTTACAGCTCAGCACCATCAACCAAGATACGCACAAGCATTTGCATTACAAGGGCAGCCCCTTCACACACGTCACAATTCAACCAAGTAGTCTCCATGTAGCTGTAGCTCCCCATTTCATCTGAATCGGACATCTACAGTTACTAGCCAGAATATTTAACCATAGTTTGAACCATATTTTTATACTGTCTTGCTCTGACATTGGTAGCCAAAGTTTCCAGGTTCCCGATAAAACAGGAAACAATGGTTAACTGCAGTTCTCCTCATTTCATTAATTTCACTGCAAATGGAGGAAAGAGAAGAGGCTGCAAAAGTTTATATATGATTGTCAGAACGTAGCCAGTGGCTGCTGGCATTCTATTTCCATGTTGGGGCCGAAAGCAGATTCTTCTGATCAATTAACTGGTAAATTGGCATATGTTCTTTGTTTTTCAAATATACATGTAGATGTAGCAAGCACCATCTTGGAAGTAGCTTTCTCTCCTCTGTAGCAGTGAAGAGGCTGTGGCCTTTTTTAAGATGCTGGCTGCCATCGTAAGAGCTTAATGGTTAACGCAAGGAACTGTTTCAAAACAGCTACATATTTACTGCCTAGAGGAAAGCCGGTCTACGCAAAACTTTGCATCCTGCTGCTTACCTGACCCAGATCAGAGACATCGTAGTTGTGATGGTCAATGACAGCTGTCTTCTCCTCATCAAATTCTATGCCACATTCACTTCCCAGCTCTCGAAGGGGATCGCCTAAGAATTGTCAACATTGTACTTGTTTGGAAAAAGGGGAGCTGTTTATAATTAAAGTCACAAGTAGCCTGGCATCTACCGGTACTTAGATTTCTGTCTCGAAGATGATACACACACAAATCACTCTCTACGTACGAAGAAATGTTCTATGCATAGAAAAAGAGGGTGGAAGTGCTCAGAGCTCTATTTTATGTTTACTTAACTATGTTTACTTAACTATGTTCAAGACAGCAGCTTCCAAACAGATGCAAAGGAAGGGGGGGGGGAAATCATGCCACCTTCAAAGATGACAGCAGACAGAAACAGACCCTTTTGCTTTCCTTTGAGATAATGGCTATATAGAGAGAAAAGGTGCTAATGGAAGAGCCGTAAAGAAGTTCAGGCACCCTGGGTTTGTTGTTTCTTAAATCTACACTCGTTCATCACTCAGGTAGAAGAAGTAAGTCAGCTCCTGCCAACCTGGTGCCCTCCCACTGCAACTCCCATCAGCGCCAGTCAGCACAGCTGCCAATACCAGTCCAAAACACCTAGAGGGTATTGGGTTGGCGAAGTGTGGCTTAGGAGGTCAGTTCTCCAGCTAAACAGTGAAAGGTTCAACACATTTACAGTTAGCATTCACACTTTAAGGCGGTCAGAAAGAGTACTTTGTCCTGTATTTCCTATTTAATTTACAGTGGTACCCAGAATTCCAGGACTGCTATAGCCAAAGGAATTCTAGGCACGGGCAGCTCAACCGAGCTACAAAACAAAATGGCTGATCAACAAGAAGTTCCCCCTTCATAGTGGGGGTAGGGAGAAGCTCTCTTTCAAGTCAAAGGCTCTCCGTTGGATAGAGTTCATTTTACTAACCAATATCTGAACTGGCTGCCACAAGGATGCTTCCTCCTCCATCAATGAAAGCAGCAATGGTCTCCACATTGATGTTGCCTCCAAAATCTGAAACAAAGGCCCAATGATGCTTAAACATGTCAAAGCTAGATCTGCAAGGAGCAGTTTGCAGGAGGGATAATATCTGCAGTGCATACAGAGGTAGGTGAAGCAGCTGGACTTCAGGGTTGCGCACCTCAAATGACTGGTTTCCAGCAGCCAACCCCCACAACTCATTTTTAAAAACGTAAATCTTTTTCTAGCAAAAAGCAACACACAGTTGTATTTATCCACGTATTCAACCAATAACAACTCATCCTCACCTGCTTACAATATGCAAAGTGTCATGCCTATCGTAAGGGTGACAGAAAGAAATGCCTTCCAACCCCAGCCAAAAAAACCTCAAATGAAGACCACTTCCTACTCAACAGGTGAAATATAAGCTGTTCAAGGAACAGGTGCAGAAAGCAAAGCAGAATAATGGCACACAAGTATTATTTATACAATAAGCACTGAACAGTTCAAGGAAGTAAAGCTCGAACAAACTTGGTGGTCTTCACTTCTGAATAAATGCAACATAGGGTTGCACTGCAAACTTCTCTACATTGCTTCATTTCTGTCTTACCTTCTACAGATGGAGAGAAGATAATCAGGTTGTCATACAGGAACTCTCCATATTTAATGAGAGACAAGCCAGGGTCATCTGCAGTCCTGAAGGTGAGATCAAAGCCCCTATCTAGATTTAGAAGTGCAAGAGAAAATAAGGGACTTGTAATAATTCCAAGCACAGAGATAAATCCAGGAACCAGTAAAGTTCTAGGTCCGCTAGTCATTGCTAAAAGACTGACGAGCAAATCAGGGAGTTCCAAATTCCCATTTTGCCTCTGCTGGGTAATATTAGCTGGCCTGAAACAACCCCCACAGTGCCTCTTCTATTCTCCTTATTTGCAAGGGGAATAGAAGCCCAATACCTGCCCTACAGAATTATTCACGCCGATTGTTCATTTATCCTAAAAGCATTTATAAACCATCAAATATAAAATCCCTTGAGCTGCCTAAAATGAGCTTGAGGGTTATGTTATTAAGTAACTAAGTTACATATGGGAATTAGAACAAATTGTGTCCCACTCACCCTTCACCCACCCACCACTGCCTTCCACTCCTAACCCTCTAAAGCAGGCATAGGCAAACTCCGGCCCTCCAGATGTTTGGGACTACAATTCCCATCATCCCTAGCAAACAGAACCAGTGGTCAGGGATGATGGGAATTGTAGTCCCAAACATCTGGAAGGCCAGAGTTTGCCTATGCCTGCTCTAAAGCTGAGGTGGAGAGTCAGATGTAGCCTACCAGGCATCCCCCAAGGCCACATCCCACACTAGCTCTGCACCCTCCTTCGAATGTTTTCTATTCATTTCTTTTTTGCATTTATAACTCACCAAGGAGTTCAGATTGGGATACGCTGCTCTACCCCTCCTCCTCAACCACCCTGGCAAGGTAGGTTTGGCTAAGAATGACCGACTGGCCCGATGTCAGCCAGTAAGTTTCATGGCTGAGTGCCGGTGGGGATTTAAGTGCTGGTCCCGGTCTAACACTCTAACCACTGTGCCACACTGTAACGTGTGCTGGGACTCTGATAACAGCTCCCGCTCCCCTGAATGGAGGATAGAGAGGTGCATGTGTGAGAATGTGTGCATATACAATACAGCCTAGTGGTGTGATGATTCAGAGTCCTGGACAAGCACCTTCGGAGAGGAGAGGCTCCGAATCCCCGGCTCAGCCATGAAACTCACTTGGGGGGCCAGTCACAGTCTCTTGGCCTGACCTACCTCACAGGGTTGTTGTGGGGAAAGAAATGAGGAACAAGAGAACCATGTGCTTGATAAATGTAATAAATATATAAATGTAAGTCACCGTCCAAAACTATTAATTCCACGTCTTGACACCCCCACCCCCACCGCTGGCACGTCCCTTCTGGGAGGTTGCCTTGAAGGGAATACTGCCCTGGCGCTGGGACAGGCTCCCACCCCACCCCAACCCCGCCTGCTCGAAAGCGCTCCCCGCTCCTGGGCCAGACCTGCCAGGCTGCGCATGAAGAGCGAGTGCGTGTCCCTCAGGTTCATGTTCTCCAGCAGCACCAGCGTGCGGATCCCGCCTCCCCCGGTCGCCGCCTCCTGCGCCAGGCACAGGACCACCAGCGCCGCCGCTACAGAAGCTGCCATCGACCTCCGCCGGCGCAGCCCGAGAGCTCCACGCACTGCCGCCGCCATCTTGCCTTCTCCCACTCTCCGAGCGACGCGGAAGCGAACTCCGCCGCAGCCGCCAATCAGCGGACGCCGCACTCTCAGGGAAGGCGGGCACCCAAGCGTCTCCCAGCCAACCAACAGCAAGCGACGGGGCAACGTGGTGCGCGCGGGAGCGAGTGCCCGCCCTGCCTTCCGCCGTGAGCCAATCGGAGACAGACAACTCTCGACACGGCCGAGCCTTGCTGCCGTCGCTCCCCGCGACCGGATCTGCCAGTCCTAGCTCGGCCCTTGGCGAAAGCCAATCGTTGCTTCCCTTTTGCTGCTGTTATCCAATCAAGCATGAGCGCAGCCATGGCTAATACAGCGCGGAGCTGAGCGATTGTTGCTAGGCAACGGAGGCATCTAGGCCTTAACGGCCTCCATTGATTTCGAAAACTAACATTTTAAAGTGTGCATGCACACGAAAGCTCATACCAAGAACAAACTTAGTTGGTCTCTAAGGTGCTATTGGAAGGAATTTTTTTATTTTGTTTTGACTATGACAGACCAACACGGCTATCTACCTGTAACTGTAACATTTTAAAGGTCTTCTCCTCCCAGTAACGTTTTATTGCCATTTTCCAACACACTTACACACACAAACGACAGCTAAAATTTAATCATTTTGGATTGCAAATATATTTTTCATAACATTTATATATAAACATATTTAAAATATAGGTTATGTATTCATATATTGGCATGCTCACAAATATTCCCCCCCCCAAAAAAATATTTCTTTCAAAATATTCCGGCAGCAGCAGGTACATAAACCCCCATAAGGAAAACAAGGGATAAATTCCACTGAGAGTAGACCCATTAAAATTACCGGTACAGTGTGTACATTAACTTTGAGTAGGACCAGCATTGGACACAACCCAAGGAACATAAACCAGCAGCATTAAGTGGGAAAGAGGGTGTTGACTTAATTGACCTGCAAGAGCTAAACACCACTTGCAGAATTTTGTTTAGATTAAACCTGGAGATATCTCTGACCTTTCAAATGCTCAGTTAATTTGTTTGTTTGTTTTTAAGTTAAGTGGCAAGAATCTGGTAAACCAATGCTCTAATTGAAGGAGCATTTATTATCTGAGCTGCAGCCCAAGAATCTGGTAAACCAATGCTCTAATTGAAGGAGCATTTATTATCTGAGCTGCAGCCCAAGATAGGAAAATAGGTGGTGAGGGAACACCTAGCTACTTTAAATGAATTCACAGTTGAGATTCCGGCATTGCATTGGGTTGGACTAGATGAGCCTTGGGGTCCCTTCCAACTCTACGATTCTGTGACGCAGGATTGAGACAGAAAGTGCAACTCTAGGGTACTTCTTGTCAGTACTAATTCCAAGTCCAATGGGCCTTTTGTGCTTGGAAAGTAGGCTTGCCACACGTCAGGAAAATTCCTGACACGTCCTGGTTTTCGGGTGTAAAAATGTCGTCAGGGGGGAATTCTGCCAAACGGGCAAAATGTCAGGGAGAAGCTGGATGTATGGCAACGCGATGGAAAAAGCTCAAAAAGCTTAAAATCACTATTGGTTCCCCCCCAAAAGCTAAGCAATTTGGGTTTGTTCCAAAATTGGTGGTGGTTTCCTTAAAAGAGCTCAACAACTTTGCAGGCGTCAGGAATTTTACTTTTTAAAAATATGGCAACCCTATTGGAAAGCATGTGCAGGATTTCAGCCACTGATTAAAATCTATCTCTGAATGACCAGGGGCATTAGCGCCATGGGACCCTTTGGCTATAAAAGTTAAGACAAGTTTGCCGTTCTACTGGGGGGAGGGGAGGATTGGATCAATGCCATGAAGCCTAATCCCTACCATATCAGTATGAGAAAGCTAGCCAAAGTGCAAAAGTGCCACATAGCTTGAACACCACAAAAAGAGTTAGCACAGTTAGCATGTGGATGGCAGGAAAGCTAAGCCCAGATTCCTCATCCCAGTTCCTGTGGGACAGCCAGAGATTTACTAGCGCCATGTAGCCAAGACGCCTGCCGGCGGCTTCTGTCTTCCTTCCAGGGATCTTCCGCTGCGCAGTCTTGCTCCTCGTAACAGTGGTTGATCCGGCCTGCAGCCAGAGAGCAGAACAGGCCTCCTTGGATTCCAGAGTAGTGATCCAACAGAGCTTCCATACTGGGGAACTCCACATTCAAATGCTATGAGAACAAGAGAAAAGGAAAGAAATTATAAGAGATCAAAAACTGGCTGTTGCCCGCAAACCACCCCTCATTGGCTGAGCTTCTGTGATGTCACATAATGTTCCCACACAATCTAATTTGCGAAGGGGAACAGTCCCTTGTGGAATTTCAACACAAATCAATGCAGGAGCTATTATTGAGAGGTAAGGGAAAGATTTATTTAAAGGAAAAAATGTACCGGATTGGGCTTAGAGAGGGAGGCTTTAGGGACAGGAAGAGCTGTGTAATGTTGCTATTGCTATTGTCATACTTTGTTTCTGGACTGCTTTTGGCCAAAAACGCCCCAAAAAGGAGCTCAGAAATGTTGGTGAGTGCTAGTAGAATTTTTATTGTTTTCAATATTTCAGTTAATGTTTTAACATTTTAATCTTTTAACCAATTGATACAAATCCAACTAGTTACCATTCCTTCAGGCTCCTGGAAACTTGCTTATCTCGTGGACCAAAGCGATGAGACTGTGGTCCAATATATTGGCAATGTTGTATGACCGGAGTTTAAAAAAAACCTGTCTGAATGTGCTTGCAACAACTGAATCAGAAAGAATCAGACAGAGCTGGCATGTCATTTCCCTCAAGTTCTCACCTCCACAGAATACTTCCCAAGCTGGCTCCTGTAAATCTGGTAAGGGATGATTCCACATCTTGTCCTCACTGTAAGACACCACTGATTGGTGGCCCCTGGCTCAGCCCAGAGGAGGAAGGCTCCAATTACATCATTCCTGAGCAGCGCCATCCCGGCATCCCTGAAAACCAGAAGGGAGTGCGGAAGAAGGGACCTCTGAGCAGGAGGAAGGCAGCCCACGGAACCAGGTTTCTCTCTCTGGAGCAGAAGCCCTCTCCCCTCTCCAGCCCTTCCATGTCTGGGAATAAAGTCTACCATCCAATGCGCCCTTCCCTTTGGAGTAAGCTGCACTGGAAACAGTGGGACTTACTTCAGAGTAAGCATGATTAAGTTCGCACCACAAGTGTGGGAAATGTTTGGCTCCCTTCCTTGGGTCATTCAACAGCAAGCAGTGTCAGTGGCTACTAGCCATGATGGCAATATGCCTTTTGCTGGGAATCACAAGTGGGAACAGCATTGCTGTTGTGCTCAGGTCCTGCTCACAGGCTTCCTATTGGGGTTGGGCCCTATGAGAACAGAATTCTGGACCAGACAGGCCATTGGTCTCTTCTAGCTGCAGGGCTTCTCTCACGTTCTTATCCATTTGGCACGAGCAACCATTAATTTATATGGGACATTTTAGCTTCCTTCTTGTGATCAACCACCTGTGCTGTGCAGTTTACTTCCATTCCCCAATCCGCAAGCATCCTTGGAGGCCTCCTGTCAGAGGGCACACGGGGAGTCGTCCCCTCACCTGTCGATGCCCGCAAAGGACCACACGTTCTCCATCAGACTGCTGTCGTTATCCAGCAAGCAAGCCAGGCTCCCTCTGCTGCCTTTGCTGTCGCAGCTGGTGAGAACTGAAGCCAAGAAGGAAACACAGGGGGAGGTTATACAAGAGAGACCATCTCAGCAGGATAGACGCTTGAACAAAATCTCAAAAGAACGAGGAAGGAGGACTTCCGGGGAGAGGAATTGGCGGTTCAGCTGTCTCTCTATTAGCATGCCGCAGACAGAATATAATTATATGGTGACTGATAACAGCCAGACAGGTGGTCTGACTATTAATCACTCTGGAATATAAGGGTGATATGGGAGCAACCTTAAATGCTTTGGATGAAGCCATTTTATGCTGTCTTCAGCTGGTGGCTTGGACGGGAGTGAGAACGAGCTGGCAAGCTAGGGAGTTGACACAATGCCCAAATGCCAAGTAAGCACCTTTCATAGGTAGAAAACTCACACTTTCTTAAACACTTCAGGAACAAGATCACTTAAATATACCCCTCTATCTGCTGGTAAAAAATTACAATCTAAAAATTTGTAAGTACTGCATTCTGTCATTAAGAAGAACAGAAAAGAAAAGTGGACATTAAAGTGTCTAAGGAAGAGTGAAAAGCCTGATTTATGGTTGGCAATAAATATTAAACAGATGAAGGAATCCCCTGTGTGAATAATCACTAACACTTTTTCTCTTGCTTGCCGCTAAAGAGCTGAAATAACTGAAAGTACACTGGCAATTACTCCATTATTCCAGCCGTGAAAATAATTTATTGTGAGACAGGATATGCTGGCTGTGATCTTAAGGTGGAAATATTAAGGTAGACAGAGCTGCTAATAATATTCAAAACATCAACAGCACCCAATCTGGCAAATGTACCTTTGGATCTCCCAGTGGCTGTTGGTATTGTTCAACAGTTGATGGCTGAACAATTAAAAATGATCAGATTGGTGTTTGATTAAAGGGGGAAATAAAATGAATCTGATAAATATGAAATGGAAATAAATAATACTTAAATGCTTCATACTGAATAGATGAAAAGCTGGCAGGACTGGATGATTAAATAGCTAAATTGAAGAAAGCAGGTGCTGAAATGGAAATGCCTTGCATACAAGGATTTGGAGGAGGAGAAAATCACAAATTGAGAGATGGGAAATTAAATGGATATGGCATCGATTGAGTTGAGAGGATATAAAGCTTTAGGGAATCTTCAGTCCTGGCCTTTCTTCAGTTCTAGAGAGAAAAAGTATTTTGCATATAATTTGAAGCAAATTCAGAGAATGGTGCTACTAAATTTACGCTACTCTCTCTGGAAAAAGACTGGAAGAAATGAAAACGGAAGGTCCTAGAGGAGGAGATTGAGATACTATCAAAAATACATAAGGAAATGGAAACACAACAGGAAATGGGTGAGACTCTGGATGAGAGATAGGGGAATGTCTGTCTCCCAGGGTGAAAGGCTGGGAGGAGAAAATACCTCAGGTGAGAGCTGGGATGAGCTACTACCTTCTGTGATTGGTAAGGGCTAATAATTACTTTTAAGAGGACTCCACATTATACTTATTCAATTGGTGTTTTTTGTAGCAGCTAGTTTACTGTATTATGAAAAAGTTTAATAAGAATCTCATTATAAGAAAAAGAAATAAATGAGGAATGAGAATGCAAAAGGAGATGCAGGAGGCAAGCTATCCTCTGAAAAGCAGGGATAAAAACACCCAAGACACACTTGGAAATAAACAGAAGCTGTTTGCATAGCTGGAATGCAACATGGGTGAAAGAGCAGCACAGGATTTTATCTTCTGTCTCCCTGAACAGCAGAATCTTCCGCATTCCCCAAATACTCACACATCTCTCGGGCGCTCTGCTGCAACTGAGCCTCGAAGGTGCAGCCCCGATAGGCTCCGGAGCGGAGGGTTTTGCTGCGGATCGCCTTCTTCCGCACCAGGATTGGGGAGCAGTATGGATTCCCCGGGCGAGAGGTGCCCAGGCTGCTCCTTTCCTCCAAATCCAGCCTCTCTCTCTAGGGATACGAGACAGAGACGGATGGACACTGAGCAGGAGAAGCAGAATCTGGAGCTGGCGATAAAGTTTAGCAGGAAGCTGGATGGCTCAAAGCTCCACCCCAGCGCAGCAGGTCACCTTGAGGAAATCCAGGTGATGCCTTTCCTGCTGGCACTCTGGATCAGACCGAAAGCCTTCATTGGAAGGCAGTTTCTTCCTGATCCAGGACCGGACATAGAAAACTGCCTTACACCGAATCAGACCATTGGTCAATCCAGCTCAGCATTGTCTACACTGACTGGCAGCAGTGGCTCTACATGGTTTCAGGCAGGTAGTATTTTTCTAGCCCTACCCGGAGATGCCGCTGGCATGGGGAGGTAAGAGGTGCAGCTGGGCTCTCTTCCTCGGCTTACTCAAAGAAGAACCCCAGATGGAACCCGCTTACCACGCTGATGGAGGGGCCAAAGTCAGCAGGGCACGGAAGCCTCCGGAAGGACACCAACGCATTGACGTTTTGGGATACATCCTCCGGATCGAGGGACTCCCAGGCTACCCGGTTATCCAGAGAGGCTCCCAGCAGCCTCACAGGCTCCTGCTGCGTGGAACCACTGGGGGGCCATTCTTGGTCCTCAGGATGCATCAGGAGATAGTAGAGCTGGAAGGAGCGGCAGAGCAAGAAGTGCAAAATCTGGACCTGGAGGGCAGAAAATGCAGGAGGCACATTAGCCACCACCAGTCCCCCCCCCTTGTTCCCCTTCCAAGGGCCAGTCCGTAAACTCAGGCAATGGCTGAAAGCAGCTTCACTCCTCAGTGGCACATTTCTGTAATGAGAGGAGCAGGCACTAAACATCTCCCCTCGTGGGGCAGCAGGATTAGTGCTCTCCAAGTTTTACCGGCGACCAACGGTGCTCGCTGTTTCTGGGGGGCAAGAGGCAGGGCCTTATTGGTGGTGACTTCACCAGTTATAGAATGTTCATCCTCTAGTGGGTAAGGCAAATTCATGGAGTCCGTCAGGGTGGCTGTATTTCTCCTCCACTGTCAGAGATGCTATACCTCTGAACGCCTGCCCCAACAGCTGACCTACCTCACTGGGCTGGCTGCCCACAAACAAGTGGCAGAAGAGGCTGCTGCGAGGGCTGTGCGGGTTGCGGGCCACAAAGGCGAACTGGCACTCAGTGGGTATCCAGGTGCTATACAGGATGCGCTTGAGGGCATGCGCCATAAGCAGAGCCTGCAGGAGAAGAGGAGGAGGAAGGGGCAATGAGGTCAAGCAGATGGCAACCCGCGTCCTCACCAAACAACCACTGGGCTGCCTCATCCAAGCAGAGAAGACCTCCCCGGCCTCAGGGCTCAGTTGTCCTCAGGATAGCCTCACCACAACCCAGCAAAGTGGGCTAGCTGGAAAACGAAACGGGACCCCCACCCAGGCTGGCACAAGCTCCAGTTAACTCCTCATAAGGCAAGATGGCTCCTCGTTCCGGCATGCTGTCGTGCATCAAGCCATGGCCCCACTCCTACCTCCCCCTCTGCGTTGTACATCTTCAGACCCTGCAGGCAAAACTTGAGGACGACGGATCGCCGCCTGGGGCAGTCCTGTGTTCCGGGAGAGCAGGATGAGAGATGGAGAAACGGAGAAACGGAGTCAGAGATGGCACACCAAGGAGACTCGCTTGGCTCTTCTAGACGCACAAAAATTCCGAGCAGAGACAATTCCCTTTTGCTCCCCGCACCTCCAGAATTTTGGGGGCTTTGTAGCATGCACATCCCAGGGGCTCAGAGCCGGAGCTGGTTTCACAGTGCCAGAGTAATGATCCTCTCCCCCCCCCCACAAATAGGAGGAAGAAGCATTGGGGCTAGTGCTTCTAAGCACGTGCAGAGAGCTAATGTGGCCACAACCAGCTCCGGGTGCTTACCTTCAGGCGTTGAAGCTGCTGCTGGATGGCCAGAGCCTTCTGCTGGAGCTCCGCGTCCTCGACGGTAAAGGAGCCCACATACTGTGGGCAAGGGAAGGAGGAGAGTGAGAGAGGAGGATACCCTGGGGAGCCCTTCTAAGGACCCACGTGGAACACCAAGGAGGACCTGGGAAATTGAGGCCTCTGGGGAGCAATTAAGGGAGATGCACCTCAAACCTCCACTGCCTCCCTTGCAAAAATAAAGAAATAAAGGGGGGGGGTGGCCCTCTCCTTTCTCTGGGATTCTCCCTTCCTCTCCTTTGATCCTTTGCAAGGTTTCCAGGGGAATGGGCTGAGCAGCAAAGCAGGCTTCCACCCAGGCTGAATGGGAGGAGGAGCCATGGGCTGCATCCGTGGGCACAGATGCCCCTGCAAAGCCTGGCAAGGCAACAGAGGAGGCAATAATGGCCCAACCCTGCTCACTTTCCTGATTCCTGGCTATGGGATCGAGGTATGCAGGATCTAGATCACCCCCTCTACCCCACAACTGCTCCCTGCCTTGTCCTCCCAAGTTATTTATTTCATAGACACCTAGACAGCTGAGTTGCTATCCATGTGGCTCAGTACTGTCTACACTGACTGGCAGCGGTGGCTCTCCTGCATTCCAGACCGAGGTTTTACCTGGCTTGGAATTGAGCCTGAGACCTTCTGCATGCAGAGCAGATGCTCTACCCACTCCCCCCCCCGAAAGCTGCCTTATACTGAGTCAGTGTTCCCTACACTGACTGTCAGCAGTGGTTCGCCATGGTTTCAGGCAGGGATCCCTCCCAGCCCCACCTGGAGATGCTGCCAGTGGAGATTGAACCTGGGACCTTCTGCATGCCAAGCAGGTGCTCCGCCTCTGAGCTATTACGATCCTTCCTCTCCCTCCGCAACAAGAGTGAAAGCCCAGCCCAGCCTCACCTCCGCCAGTTTGGCGATGACCCGCCCGCCCCTCTGCTGGTGGTGGTGCGGGGAAGCCAGGGGCTCTGGCCCTCCCCAGTACTCGGAGCGCTGCTTCTTCATGGCGCCGCCGGCTGGGACCGCTCCGGGGGTTGCTGCGGGGATGGAGAAATGGAGATAGAGGGAGGAGACGGCCTCTCCTCGAAGAGGCACCGCGGATGCCCAAGCGGCATGGGAGGGAGGGGCACCTCCGCCCCCGCACTGGCCCCAAGAGAAAATGATGGGGAGGGGGCGCTGGGTGCCAGGAAAGAGATATTGGGGGGCGAGCGAGGAGGAGATGCCTCAGGTGCAGTTCCTGGGGTCCCCCACCCCAAAGGAAGAAGAGCTTCTCTTCCCACGACGGGAGATCAAGGACCCCGGGGGCGCTCTGCACGTGCCCAGAAGCCCCCTTCTCCCGTCCTGCCACAGGAGAAGGAGAAGGATGGAGAAAAGCCGCCTCCCTCCCTCCGCGCAGCACTCACCTGGCAGAAGAGGCGTGGGAAGCCGCCGCCGCGCATCTCCTCCGCGCCCAGGCTCTCCGCTCTCCGCAGCTGCAGCAGCATCTTCCCGGCCCCTGCTCAGCCTCTCCGGCGCGGCTCACCTGAACGCGCCGCCTCCGCAGCAGACCCCGAATCCCGGCCGACCAATCAGCGGACAGGAATGCGAGGCCCCGCCCCCCGGCTGCGGAGATGTAGCAGCGGGTGGGGGGCGGCGGCGCAGAGCGACCTGCAGCGCTTAGGCCTGGCGAGAGCCCCCCACCCGCCCTTGCTGGGCACAGGCCCGCAGCCCCCTCGCCTCGCCCGCTTTCCTTTAGAACAGCTCCCCATCCAGGGGAAGTTCTGAGGTCTTATTACCTTCAAAAGAGACAGGGCGCTGCACAGCACAGCCCTCCCCGGGCAGCGAGGGGGCGCCCCCAGAATCATTTGCAACAGAAGCAGGAGTGCCAACTTGGATAAAATACTGGGGGTGGGGTGGGGGGTGTCCAGGTAAACCCGGCCCTGCTGCATAATCGATCACATGACGTGGTGCATGCACACCATTTGAATGGCAAGTCCTATCAACTTTGGGGGTGCCCAAGCCCCTCAAATATTTTATTGTGAAGTGGGGGGGGGGCTAAGAGATCTCGGCCTCTAGGAGTTGGCTCCTATGGACACAAGCATTTCCTCAGAAGGAAACGGGGTACACTTTTTGGGGTTGTGGACCCTTTTGATAATCTGATGAAAGCTATGTGGACCGCCCCTCCGCCCACAATAATTTGCATATTTTTATGGCATTGGGGAAATATTTTTTTTGGGGGATGGGGCAATTCATAGACCCTTTAGGGATCTGTGGATGAAAGGGGAACCCCTGGTCTGTATGGAAAGCAGCCCATTCAAACAGCCCAGGGTGGCAGGGCAGAGTAGAACTGTTTGAGCACTTAGGTGGCACTTTAGCCAAAGGGCACCTCAATGGTTCCTGGCCCCTGCCCAACATGTGCAGAAAGAGGACTCATTCCTTGCATGCCTCCATCCCATCCTGAGGAAAGGCTGCACCTGTGGAACATCTGTCTTTCTCAGAGCTCCTGAAGCCCCTATCCCAGCAGAGCACACAGCCACAAGAACATAGGGAGATCCCTGCTAGATCTGGCTAATGGCCCATCTAGTCCAGCCTTCTGTTCTCTCAGTGGCTACCCCAATGGGAATCCCAAAAGCAGGATTTTGGGAACCTGTATTCCCAAATACAGGCTTCCAGGAGCCTGTATTCAGAAGCATTGCAGCCTCCAACTGTGGAGGTGGTACATATAGCTCCATCCTCCCGGAATTATTTCTCTAATCTTTGGAAGCCATGCAAGTTGGTGGCCATCAATGCGTCTGGTGGGAGCGAGTTCCAGAGTTTAACTATATGCTGTGTGAAATAGAACATAAATAACAAAAAACCAGGATGGTCAAAATAATCACAAACCCGCCCCCCGCCCCCGAAGTCACCTTGAGGCAGAATTTATTTTTGCAGACAAAAGAGGACAATTTTGTCAAGAGGAGACTGGAAACAAGCCACTATTCCGGGAAGAATGAAAGCACCAGATTTGGGCAGAGAACATTTTCCAAGGCAGAAGGGACAGACGGTTCTCGAACACACACAAAAAGGGAGGGAGGCAGAACAGGAGCAGGAAGTGGTTGGAAGTTAAGGAAGGAAGGAGCTGGGATAATGTGTGGAGCAACTCTTATTAGTGAAGGTCGCCAGGGTGACAAGACCAATTCTGTGGGGGGGGGGATCTAGGAAGGTACCTCTACCCTTAAAAGCAAGGATGCCTCTAAATACCAGTTGCTGAGAATCACAGGTAGGGAGAGCCCTGCTATTGAGCTCAGGTCTTACTTGTTTCTGGAATACAACGCCCATCATCCCTAGCTAGCAGGAACAGCGGTCAGTTGGAAACCCAAGACCTCAGACTTAGGTTTGAAGCTGCAAAGCAAGGACTCTGCCAGTTCTTTTAATACTCTTGGATGTAGTTCACCTGGCCCTGGAGACTTGAATACATCTAAACTAGCCAAGTGTTCTTGTACTACCTCCTTACTTATTCTGGGCTGTGTTTTCCCTGCTGAATCATCTGCTCCATATTCTTCAGGTCGGGCATTGTTTTCTTTTTTGGAGAAGACTGAGGCAAAGAAGGCATTTCACCTTCTTCTCCTCTAAGTGACCCCACTGCTTCCTTGTTCTTCCTTTTGCTACGGACATACCCATAAAAGCCCTTTTTATTGCTTTTAACCTCTCTAGCAAGCCTGAGTTCATTCTGTGCTTTAGCTTTTCTGACTTTGTCTCTACATGTGCTGGCTATATGTTTGAATTCCTCTCTGGTGGTTTCCCCCTTTTTCCATTTTTTGTACATATCCCTTTTAAATCTTAACTCAGTTAAAAGTTCTTTAGATAGCCACCCTGGCTTATTTAGGCACCTTCCATGTTTTCATCTCATTGGTACTGCTTGAAGTTGTGCTTTTAACATCTCCCTTTTAACAAACTCCCATCCGTCATGAACTCCCTTCCCTTTTAGTATTACTGACCATGGGATCACACCCAGCGTTTCCCTAAGTTTTCTGAAGTCTGCTTTCTTAAAGTCTAGAATTTGAGTCTTAGTATGCTTGGTTGCTCCTTTCTGCTGTATAATAAACTGGAGAAGAGAAGGTTAAGGGGTGATATGATAGCCATGTTCAAATATATAAAAAGATGTCATATAGAGGGAGAAAAGTTGTTTTCTGCTGCTCCAGAGAAGCGGACACGGAGCAATGGATTCAAATTACAAGAAAGAAGATTCCACCTAAACATTAGGAAGAACTTCCTGACAGTAAGAGCTGTTTGACAGTGGAATTTGCTGCCAAGGAGTGTGGTGGAGTCTCCTTCTTTGGAGGTCTTTAAGCAGAGGCTTGACAGCCACCTGTCAGGAATGCTTTGATGGTGTTTCCTGCTTGGCAGGGGGTTGGACTGGTTGGCCCTTGTTGTCTCTTCCAACTCTATGACTCTATGACCCAGGCAGCACCCTGGGCAGCAGGGATCCTGTGATCCGTGGTGAAAATGCAGGCAGTGTCAGCCATCTGGGCGCTCGCTTGGCATTAACACTTTGGGATGGTGCACAGATGTGCAGGAGCACACGGTGGAGACACACACCCTGTTGTGGAGACCCGTGTGCTTCTACAGGGCAGGGATAAAAGGCTTCCAGGCCTTTGACCATTTTGGTTGCCCTCCTCTGGACAGTTTTATGTGTTGTAGTCTGGGTACACAAAATGTATTGTATTTATAAAAGGAACCTTCCAAACCTCTGTGATTCAAGGAGTGAGAAGCAGGAGAGCGAGAGTGGAATGTAGCGTTATCCTGACGTTTTCTTGAAATGGTCACCTGCAACCTCAACTTTCAGCAGCTGCCTGCCTAATCCACCAACACGGCCATCTCTCCCGCCCCAGCCATCTCCCCCCCAAAAAGAACTGGGCCACAAATGTGGGCATCTGAGAAGAGACCCAGCTCAATGGCAGAGCACCTGCTTTGCATGCAGAAGGTCCCAGGTATAGCTGGACAGAGACCCTTGCCTGCAACCTTGGAGAATCACTGCTGCCAGTCAGCAAAGACAACACTAAGCTAGATGGACCAATGGGTCTGACTCAGCACAAGGCAATTTCCTATGTTCCTAGTATTTTGTGGAAACGAAGAATTTAATTAAATCCAACTGGGCATCATCAAAAGATTCCCCAAGCCCTCTGTTGAGGTGGTGCTTCAGGACACTTCTGAGCTGCAAGCGGGACCCATGAAAGAGCGGGGGCTATGCTGGTATGGCTCTGGGGAGCAGCCTTCTCTCTCCTGCATCCCAACCACTCAGGCCCCAGCCCCACACTTTGTGGGTGTCTGCAAAAGACCACACCCCAGACAGGTGTCAAGAGTCTACTTTTTATTTTAACAAACAGCATGTTCCTTTGCTTAATGGCTCTACTCATTTGCTCTACTCAGATTGTTCTCGGTCATTTTCTTTTCTCTTTTTTTTTTCCTTTAAAAAAAGGGGAGGGGGAACAAATGACGGAACCTGATGTTCGTTGTTGTTTTTTCTCTTTCTTTACAGAACAAGTTTCAAAAGCTGGATTCAAGAAGACCTTTATATAAGCTTGGTTTTTGGGTGACATTGAAACACTAGGGGTGGGGAGCATCTAAGCTAAAAAGAAAACAAACACAACAAAACACAACAAGGTAATGAAGAAGGCGTCTGTGGGGAAGCCCCCCCCGCCCCCCATCTGGCATCCAACTCTTCTTCTGAGAGGACTTGCTCACCCCAGGGGGTTCACTGGCCTGCAAGAACCAAGCAAGGCACCCAAAAGGCGGGAGGAGGAGGAGGGAGGAGGAGGAAGTGCCTTATTCAGAAAGTCTTCCCGGGGATCCTTTCCACTTTCTAAAAATATAAAAATCTTCTTCTGCAACCTGTTTCAAAAGCCCAAAATTCAAAGGCAAGGTGACCCTGTACAGATTAACTTTCTTTTTTATTTTTTAAAAAGAACAGTTCTATGTCACTGATTAAAGGTTCTGGGGTCAGGTAGATGGGAGAGGGGGAGAGGGAAAGAGGGTGGGTGGGTGGCGAGAAGGCACAGAGGGCAGGACCTAGACCTAAGGGGAGACGCTTGGATTATTAAGTGCCACTTTGATTGGCTGGTTTTCACCGCTGCTGAAGGAAGTGGGGGGAGGAGAGAGAGATGTTTGAAAGCATCAGGAGTAAGAGACAAAGGTGTCCTTGCACTTCTCAAGCAAGCGTGTGGGATCCCCACCCCCTTGTGCCCTGCCACTCCGGAGGGAGAGGGGGTTACTTTTTGGCTCTCAGGGACTTGCGCATGGTGGTCTTGCTCTTCTTGGCCGAGGGCTTCAGGTCCTTCCTTGTGCTGGCGGCTGAGGAAGGCTTCTTGGGGGCAGAGAGAGTCTTGAGGGCCGGGCGGGGCGGGGCAGCTGGCTTGGCTTTCTTGGCCTTGGGGGCCTTGACTTTGGGAGGGGGGGCTTTGGCCTTCCCACGGCGGGCAACGGGGGCTTTGCGGGGCTTGGGCTTGGCCTCCCGCCGCTTTGCCAGTGGGGGGGCCCTGTTCCGGGCCTTCGGCGGGGGCCGCTTCTGCATCCTGCCAAGGAAAGGAAAAGCTCTCAGGGCGGGCCCGGCAAGCCCAGAGGCAACTCCAGCCCCTGCCTCTTCACAGCAGGCCAGGTGGCCCAGGAGGGCTGCCACGACTGCTAAAACTACCTGGATCCAAAAGCGCCCCCCCCCAACAGATTACCTTTTCCTTGGAGGGGGCTCTTCCTCCTCTGACTCCTCCTCTTCTGACTCCTCCTCCTCCGACTCCTCCTCTTCCTCTTCATCCTCCTCTGACTCTTCCTCTTTCTGTTTTTCCGGAAACAGGACACCGGGGCTGCAGGGGGGAAAGAAGAGGAAATAATCAATCCCCCAGCCTCACCAGGCAGGAAAGTGGAGCTCAATGGGAGCAAAAGGGACAGGATCCTCCTCTCCTCCATACCTTTAGCCACCCCAAGGCTTTAGAACAGGGTGGGGGAACTTTGGCCCACTAGGGGGGTCCAGTTTTGCCCGCAAAGTCACTTCCCCCAAACCAGGCCCACCTGTCAATCATCTGATGTCAGCTGGTAGCCAGGGAGAAGTGGGAATCAATCCTGCTAAAGGCTGCTTCACCAGGGGTCTGCCCCTATCAGTCACCTGACACCAGATGATTGGCGGTTGTGGGCCTGCATCTGGACCCGCCAATCAAAAAGGTTCCCACTCCTGCCGTTAAAGAGAGTCAGCTGGAGGACAGGTGTGTTTGTGAGAGAGAATAAGGTTGACTCGAGTATTTAAAGCGTTTCCTTAATTCCTCCCCCTGACCTTGCCCTGTCCCGCCTTGCACCTTGGAATCTCAGGTGCTTCCTCCTAAGGCAGAGGCTGCCCCCCAACCCCGTTACCTGGGATAGTAGGGGAAACACAGCTGGAAGGTGCCACTGAAGCCCTTCCCGGAAATCTGCTCCATCCAGCCGTACTTCTCACACTTCTGCAGGGTCCTCTTCAGTAGGTGAACTGTGGGGTGGGAGCGGGATGGCATCAGGAGGGGCACCAGCCTCTTTGAGCTTAGCACCCCCCCCCAACAAATCCCTT
Source organism: Darevskia armeniaca (assembly GCA_034641395.1). NCBI lineage: Eukaryota > Metazoa > Chordata > Lepidosauria > Squamata > Lacertidae > Darevskia > Darevskia armeniaca. The sequence continues at coordinate 1,021,714 of JAWWNF010000204.1, forward strand.
CCCTGCCGCGGAATGGCCTCTTTTGCAAGCCCCGTTACTTGGGATTTTGAGCCGCCTCCGTGCTCAGGGGTTGCGGAGAGGCTCAAGAGTTCAGGCCAAAGATCCAAGGCTGGACCTCTCAGCATCCCAGGCTCTTCTCTTCCCAAGAAGCTGATCCCCCCCCCCCCCTGCGCTGCATGGCTGCCAGAGCAGCTGGAAAGCTTGCCTTCATCTACCTCGCAACAGTTTATGCTAAATGCCTCCCCACTCCACCCCTGCTCCTCCCTCCTTTTTTTTCTAAGGTTTGAACTTGCACCCAGCACCTTCTCCCTCATCTCTGGGTAAAGGAAAACACACACACACACACACACACACACACACACACACTTTGCAAAGTGGGTGATGGGGCAGGAGAGCATCTTAAAACGCTGTTCCCAAAGGGAACAAAAATCAGATTCCAAACTGCCTCCCTCTAAGCCCTTTCAAAACATAGGTCAAAATGGGGCCTCAAAGCCTTTGTCTGTCTGTCTCTCTGCTCCCCTATATTGAGTATTCTGAGCCAAGGGGAGGGGCTTTTGCTTCAACCACTGCCCCCGCCCCAAGATGCCTGAGGAAAAAGCACTCTGGCTTTGTGTTGGAGGAGGAAATAATCCAGGCACAGGCTGTGAGATATGAGCAGCAGCCCACGGACTTCTCCTTGTGGCGGGCAGAACAGGCTGCCTTGAAAGGGCAGCTACAACGGAGCCCGTGTGGAGAACTGGCGGGGTGGTGGCTTCCATTAAGCCCTGTGCCCTTGCCAAGGCTCAGTGTCTTTTCAAGAGCAGGAGCTCTTCTGGAACACACACACACACACACACACACACACACACACACACACACACACACGGGCTATTTTAAAACCCAAGATCTGAGAGGGGGAACCTGGGCTGTAAGGGCAATCAATGGAAGAATGGAGGGAGGGAGGGTCGCGCAGGCGTTTCATTTGCCAAGGCTCTGCTACTGCAATGTAACCCCTGTCCTGGTTGCTCTTTTAAGCCCTCGCCCTAAACCCACTGAACCTCCAAGGCTCTTCTCTGCAGATGTAAATGACCTTTGGCAGAAACCAGGCGCCCCAGTAATTCAAGCACCACCCACCTTTCCTACACCTGACAACAGGTGGCGATGGCTGGTGGCCACTCTCGTCTCTTCCTATTTCTATAGATCTGGGCGCCCCACGGAGATAAGAGGAAATACACTGGAGGGGGTTGGACTAGATGACCCTCAGGGTGCCTTCCAACTCTACGAGCCTGCGATCTACGCATTAGCCCCAAAGTTAGGGGCCTGTAGCCTGCGCCCACACCAATGAAACCTGTCGGTCTCCTTCCCATCCCTGCTGCACCCCATGGCTGGGCCCCGCTGGTATTCACTTTGGCCAGTGTTGGGCCCTCCCAGATGACGGGGGGACTCTTTAGCTGTGATTCTTGCATTGCAGGGGGCTGGACCAGATCATCCTGGGGGGGGGGGGGAGTCCCATTCCAACTCTACAATGTTACAATTCTATGACTCTGCCTGCCTGCGTCTGTGGAACTAGCTCTCTCCCCTCTGTGCCTCCTTACCTTGGAAGCTGGAGTTTGACCCTGGGTGATTCTCCAGAACATATTTCTTCACGGCAGTGGTGGAGCAGGTCTTGGGCTCATTCATGGCCGTGATGGCGGAGAGGATGGCATCTTCCATCAGGCTCCCACCCAGAAGGGGCTTCTCCCCAGATTTCTTCAGCTGAAACAGACAGTCGTTATGGTAACCCCCAGCCCAAACCAGGACGCAGCCCCCTAAGCTTCTTGTTCCAGAGCCAGTGTGGTGTAGTGGTTAAGAGTGGTAGACTCGTAATCTGGTGAACCGGGTTCGCGTCTCCGCTCCTCCACATGCAGTTGCTGGGTGACCTTGGGCTAGTCACACTTCTCTGAAGTCTCTCAGCCCCACTCACCTCACAGAGTGTTTGTTGTGGGGGAGGAAGGGAAAGGAGAATGTTAGCCGCTTTGAGACTCCTTCGGGTAGTGATAAAGCGGGATATCAAATCCAAACTCTTCTTCTTGGCAGGCCAATGGAGGAGGGGAGCCACAGGGAGTCAAGTTAAGGGGAGCTGGGCTGCTCTCCCCCCCTCCCCCCACACACCTGGAAAGTTCCAGAAGCTCCTTTCCCTGTGATCTGCTCCAACTGCCCCTTCTCCACTGCTCTCTGCAGAGCATTCTTCAGCAACTGGGGTCTGTGGGAGGGAAGAAAATGAGCTTTAAGGCCATGATTGGCAGAGAGAGCAGCAAAGAACACACAGTCCCTATCTCCCAAAAACAGGGAGACCCTGCTGAAAAGAGGGAGGATGATTGAAACAGCCTCCCAGAAGGAAGAGTGGTGCTTCTTTCCTGGGCCCCAGGCTGACACAAAGCCCTCCTGGGTGGCCCTTCCTTGAAGTGGAGGAGATTCTGCTCCCTTGCGGGATGCAGGATGGCTTGTTCTGTCCACAGGCTGTGAACTGGATCACAAAAGCCTCGCACAGATTACCAGCCAAGTAGCCACACCCCTCCTTTCTCTTCTTCTTTTATACGCTTTGAAGTATACTTCAAAGCATTTGGAATAAACCTAGAAGAGTTTAAGGGTTCCTTTTTTGTGGGGAGGAGGATCACAGGAGCAGTGGGACGAAACTAACTTTGAGCAGGAGTGGAAGCTGCCTTCTACCAGGCCTGGCTGTTTGCCCACTGAGCTCAGAATTGAGCTTTCTTTACAGCTCAGTGGTGGAGCATCTGCCTTTCGTGCAGGGAACCCCAGGTTCAGTCGCCACTGAGTTGTAAAGAAAGCCATTTCCTCTGCTCTGGCTGCAATGGTGGGACACTCTGAGCATACTCAGGAACACCCCATAGGCACATGTCTCAGGTGAGAGCATCATTTCATACCCAAAGTTAGTCCTACTTGAGTAGATGCAACTGATGGACATGGCTCAGTTCCTCTCATTGAAATGGGTCCACTTCTGTGAACATGGTACCACCCATGTTCCCAACAGGGAATAATCCTTTGCTGCCAATGCCAAGTCGGAAGTTGTTGAAGAGTCGTGCCCTTACACCTGCTGTCAGAGAGGGCAGAGCCTAAAGCAAGAGGTCCCGGCTGGTTGGCCAGCCAGTGCCGCTTTCCTGCCTGTGAGGAGTTGAGCTGACAGGGTTAACAGCTCAGCAGTACGTCCTGTTCCACAGGGAAGGAGGGGTCACTTCCGGGGGACCGGAGTCCTGTGACTTCTCAGTGTTGCTTTTGCTTTTCCAAGAGTCGGGAGAAAGCTGCGTAGCAAGAAGGAATGGAGATGGCTGCATCCTCTCCAGGCTATGGTGTTTTTCTGTGTAAATAAATCTTTCTGAACTAATGAGACAGGAGCTGTCTGATTTATTGCACGGACGCTAAGCTTCGACTTCAAGCTGATGCTGCGTGCAAAACTTTGCTGGACTATTTTCACACAGACTGAAGAGAGTGCATAGAGGAAGAGTGCCGGACGTTTCAGGTCTGTGATTTATGGCTGGGAGCAGCCACGATCCTCAAAGGAGATCGTAAGTTATCACTGCCCTCCCCCTTCCAGCCCTACCTGATGTCCACCTTCAGCTTCGGGTAATATTGGGATACGTATTTCTTGATCAAGCTGTAGGATGCCTCCTTCGGCTCGCAGAGGCGTGTAAAGGCCAGCGGGAGGATGTCTTCCAGCTTCACTTGCTGCTCTGGGCCGGACGCTGAAGAAGAGCTCCGCTGTGGAGGAGAGAGGAAGCAAAGCAAGTATTCATTTCTTCCAATACATTCCTAGCCCCGTTTTCTACATGTTCTGTTTACAAAGCAATTGTCTGTGCTAGTCATCACGTCCACATCACATGTTCAAAGCACACCCCACTCCCCAGCAAAGAATCCCAGGAACTGTAGTTTACCCCCACAAAGCTACATTTCCCACAAACCTTAAACTACAGTTCCCATAATTCATTGGCGGAAAGTCATGTGCTTTAAATGTGGCTTTTATCTCAAAGATTATGTACGTTTACTGTAATCCTTTGCCATCAACAGACATGGAAAAGGGTCGGCCACTAGTTCTTCAAGTGCTTCCACCACTGTGGAACGTGTGCCTTCTTCAGAGCTCTTGAAGGGATACAAGACCTGATCCAGACAGGTCTAGAACCCTCCTTGTTAGTTCCTTCAGAGAATGGAGGATTTCAACTGTGCACACAAATTATGAGCTTTGCTACCTCAGCCCCTAAACCTCCCCCAGGCCCCTCAGCATTACCTTCCGGTCCCTGGATTTGGGGGCCGTTTTCCCTGAGTTCGGGGCCACCACAAAACTCCCAGAGGCTCCTTTTCCCTTCACCTGGCATGGAGAAAGAGGGGTCCAGTTCAGGCACCAGGCAAACATTCCCTAGGAGGAAAGGCTGGGAAAGCTTTCCTATGCCATGCTGGCAGATGCTTTCCTCAGGCCTACTGTAAATTGGTTTTAGTGGTACGTTTAACGCCTTTGTTCCCTGCCCCTGAATTCTCCTTGGGACTGAGTGTTGGACAAAACATTTGCATTTCCTTCTCTTAGCTTCTAAGATGCTACTTTAAACCACATCAGGGCACTGTTTCTCTAGTAATCTATCCAACATTTTTGTAGTCACTTTGTCTAAGTTAACTGTGCCCCTAAAAGCTCAGCCATTTTGTTTCTCTCTCCCAACTTGTTCTGACAAGGTGTCTGCCATTTCTCTCTCTTCAGCTCTGCTCATCCTGTAAATAAATAGTTTTTGCCAAGACAAAGCTGCTCCTGCATGAATAAAGCCTTTGAACTCTGGAAAATGTAAGTGATTGTTTCAGTCCTAACACACCCAATCTGCAAGCTCTCCTAATGCTGGGCAGGCTAGAGAGAAATAAGCAAGCAAAAGAACCCTTGACCCACACCCAACTCACCTGCCGAATGACCCCTCGCTCTAGCTCCCTCTTGAGGACCTGCTTGAGAAGGTAGCCCCTCCTCTCCAGCTCCAGTGAAGGGTACTTATGGATGATGTACTTCCGGATGGCCACAACTGACGCCCCGCCTTTCTGATAGCACGCCTGGAAGGAGAGGAGGCACCTGTGACTAGGCTTACCCTATGCCAGTTGCTAGGAAAAAAATCACAAGCAGGGAGAGCCCTGCTTGTGGGCTTCCCACTGAGGTGTCTGCTGGGTATAGTGAGAACGGGAGTATGGTCTAATCTGGCCGTATTTTTCTTCCACAGTTTCAAGACGGGGTGCTTCATAACCCTACCTGGAGCGACTAGGGGGTCAACCATCTAGCTCAGGGTTACCAGGTAGACTAGCAGGGGCTTTTTACCCGCAGGATTCTCCCAGGACAATTAGCAAAGCCCAGGCTGCTCATGGCTTGAGGCATCCTCCCTTCCTGATTAAAATCAGGGTGCTCTCATAGCCATACACTGCCTTCCTAAAGTGTGTGCATGTGTGCATTCCCCCCAGCTCCATGTGAAATGTAATGGTGGCAGATTTCTGACAGCATCCCAAACAAAGCCCTCTATAAAGACTGTCAGGGATCTGCCCACCCCTGCCAGTCCAGCTCTGAGTGCTTACAGGGAGCCGCAACTGGTGTTAACAACAGATTCATCTTCGAGTGAATCTGGCAGTCCCTGTTTGGGGGAGGAGCAGTTAGTGGCTGGGAGCCAGGGAGTGCCAGGTGTCCAGGGAGTTAGTGGGAGGCCTGGCACCACCCAGCACTCGCTCGGAGGGGGAGGCGTCAGTTCTGGCGCATATCTCACGTAGGAGGAGAAGGCGGCAATTTAGGACGCCAATGTTTTGGTGTTGGCGCCAAAACAGAAGGGAGGCACTTCCAGATTCTGCTAGTGACTGAGCAGACATGATAAACTGAGCTCTGCACTGTAAATAGCTCTGCACTAAATAAAAAGACTTAAAGACAAGATGGCTTGGCATTTCTATTGAACAACCGATAAGAGAACCTGACAAAGACATTTTAAGCTTGGAGGCCTTCCTATAGGAAACTGGGAGGTCCAACTGGCAGGTGTCCAGGGGGTCTCCTGGCCCAAAGGCTGACCACAGCAGAGCTGTGCCCTTTGAGCTGGGAGGGCAGGGGTGTTTGCGCTGGTGCTGACGGAGAGAGCTATTATTATCAATGATTTATTAATCGCCTTCTAAACAATCCGTTTCAAGGCAACCTATGCGGTAAAAACACAGAAACAGCAAATATGTTTAAACCGGCGGTGCAACTGGCACTCTATTCCTGGGGAGTGAAAGGTGACAAAAAACACCCCATACCTGGGGGCGGGGAAGAGGCACAAAGAGAATGGAAGAGCAACAACCCACAAGAAGCCCACCCTTTGTGCTCACCTTGATTGCCTCAATCAAAATGGCATCCATCTTGGGGCGAGAGGAAGCCGCCATATGCGTCTGCTTCTGTGCTCTGGCTAGCTGGCTGGCAGAGAGGGTGGCCCAGGCAGGGATGGTCTTCTTGACTTTCTTCTTCTCCTCTTTGACTTGATCCTTCTCCCTTTACACACACAAAGGGGGAGACTCAAAACTCATGCAGGAATCCCAGAAGCCCAAAGCCTTTCCTGCAGCTCAGGGGAGCTCTGATTTCACAGAAAAGCAGACAGCTGGAATCAGAAGAACCGGGCAACTGAATGTTGGAAGTGGCCTCGTACAAAGCCACTTCCACTTAGCCCAGCACTGCCTCCCCCCCAAATTGTCAGGGAAGGATGGCAGCTCAGAGGTTGAGCACCTGCTTGGCATGCAGAAGGCCCCAGGTTCAATCCCTGGCTGCATCTCCAGGTAGGGCTGGCAGAGACATTGGCATAGCCTTTGCCCCCGGGTATGGAATGCCCCCACCCCTTACTCCTTTTTGGCTTCCTCGGCAGGCTTCGCCTCTCCTTCCTTTTCCTCCACTTCGGGCTCCTTGGGTGGCTCTGCCTCATTGGGTGCGGCCGGTGGAGTTTCATTCTCTTGCTCCTCTACAGTCGAAGCGGATTCCTCTGAGCTGACATCAGGATCTGAGAGGGAAGAGGAAGAAGAGGGCCACGTGCAAGTTACAGGCGAAGGACAAAACGCACCCGCACCCACTGCGGTTGGGCAAACAGGCCCTGCCTGAGAAATGCCACAATGGGACAGATCGACCTTGGCCCCTTCTGCTGTCTCCTGACTGAAGTGAGGAGCCTCACAAGCAGGCAGGATGGCAAAAGCAATCAGCTGGTAGCCAGAGGCAGACGTGGGGGTTGCCCACTGGTGGGCTACTGGGAAACATAAGTAGCGACGGAGTTGTCTTTTTGGTACCTTTCAGCCTCCTTCACTTATAAGCTGATGAGTTGGAGGGCAGCCACTGGCTCAATCGGCAACTTGGGGCTCAGGGTGGGTGTGGTGGTGAGGGCAGGCTATAGTTCAAGGGCTGAGCCCATGTTTTGCTTGTACAAGGTGGTCTTCTTGGTGGTACGGCCAGTTGGCAGTGAGCCCAGTTGGCAGGGCCTTGCTGGGGACGGTTCTCACCCCTTGTGGAACGCTCTTCCTGGTGATGTATGCCCGTTTGTGCCATTACTGATTTCCAGGAGGAAATCTAAAAACATCCCTTGGCCTTGGATGGCTGAAAGATGTTTCAGGCAACTCTGCACTCACTGGCTGGGGGAACGCTTTTCAAAACTGTTTTTAGAACACTTCTCAAAGGGAAAAAAAAGGAAAGGGGAAAAAAGAGCCATTTTTAATTTAATAAAATTCGTACACCTCTTGATTGTAAAAACAAGGAACCCAAACCAGTTTACAAAAAATATTGTTCCTATTTTTCTTATTAGGAAGGGTGGGATGCAAACTGAAATAATAGATGCTATTAAAAATAACATAATGCATCTCAAACGCCAGGGTGGATAAAAATCAATGATTTTTATAAAAAAAAATTCCATTTTTTATTTATTTAAATCGGATTTTTTTGATTTAAATTGGATTTTTAAAATAAAATGCTTTTGGAGGAAAAATCTTTCTAAATATAGTCTTCTATTTAAGTTACATTGTAGTCCAAAGGCTATTCATCAGGAAATAAGGATTTGTTTTAAGTTTATCAAGTGTGCTAAAACTCAGTCTAAGTTTTTTTTTAAAAAAATGTTTAACCACATCAGTTAACAAACATGGATACATATGCTATCATGTTATTGTTTTAGTTAAATCAATTGTTTAAATGGTTATTAAGGAAATGATTGTTTTTCTCCTTGCAATAAAGTACAGCAGAAAAGTTGTCCAAATATAAACAGTTAACTTATTAAACCTCACCATAATTTCATAATTATCTGTCTATGTATTTCTAGTAGTATAACCAAATCAGTAATTTTTGATAGAACTGTAAAAACCACTCTGAAAATTTATTATTCCAAAAATGAAACCTTCATATGGTTGTAAATATTAAGATTATACCAGCAAGAATGAGTCTTTCTGTAAAAAAAATATTTAAATCAAGTCTTACTGACTAGTGATTTAAATCAAGCCTTACTGACTAGTGATTTAAATCGTGATTTAAATCAATTTGATTTAAATCAAATCCACCCTGTCAAACGCCAAACTTTCCAAACTCCCACCTGAATCTCTCTGTGTGTCTCATACACACACATACAATTTCAGTAGATCCCCAAGGGTCAACTTATAAAGCAGTGATGGTTCTCTGGCTGAAAGCACAAGGCTGCATGCGAATCAGCCCTCCCACCACCACTTGACCACAGACCAAGGAGGACAACAGGTGGGAGTGGGTGTCTTTACCTGGCTTGGCCTCCTCCCCTTCATCAGGTTTGCTTTTGGGAGGAGTTTCCCGAGCAGAAGAATTCACGGCCCGGCGGATGGGCATGGTGGCGTCTTCAGCCGTCTGGAAGGGAAACAGTGGCGAGAGCGTCACGAGGAGAGCCCAGGAGGTGCGGAGTGGGCTGGGGCAGGGGGAAGGCTCCAGAGGGAACTAGGGACACCCAGAAGGAAGCCACCATCACCCCACCATGTATTCCACCTAAGACGGAGGCAACTGCGCTCAGGCTCCTTAGGAGGCAGCTGGCTCCAACTTCCTGTTTCCATCAGAACTTTTGAGCATCACAGGATGCATATATGCATTTTTATACGTATATATAGCTTCTGTTCAGAACGAGAAGAGCAAAGGGACCCAGCGAGGGAGGTCTCGGGGGAAGCAGGGGAAGGGACCACTGCTTTGGGGTGGGGAGGGGATGGCAGGGGAAAGGGAAGGGGGGTGTTGGAGGCAGCCCCAACCAAGATTCCTAGAAGCAGCAGGGGAAGGAAGAGTAGAGCAGCCCTCGCAGGGGCCAGTCCAAGGGCGAGCGTGGGGAAGGGTCAGCCCCTACCTCACTCAACTTGTCCGGGGGGGCTCCCGTTAAGAGTGGAAGCGCCTTACGGTGTGCGGGATCAGCTTCGGGCAGATCAGTCGCCATTTTAAATTAATGTATAGCCCCAACGTGAGGGTAACACTTTGGAGCCCCAGGTTTTAACCTCAAGGGGAGAGGACTTCCTAACACAGACAACCTGAAGTGCAGAAAAGATTTGGTGTGAAGGTTAACAACGAAACAAAAACAAAGGCAACTTCATCTACATCCCTATCGCGCTACTGAGCAGTCAAAGCAAAAGAAAACAACAAATTAAGCAGTTGCAGGGGAGGAGGCCAGGAAGCCCACTTTGCTGGTGGTCCAACGGAGAAGTTGGAAGCTCCCGTCAGAAACCCCTGCAGGCGGGAAATGGGTTTTCCTTGCACAGATTGAGGGCGGGGTGAGGGGTAAGGGAATGTCCTCCTCCTCCGAGGCCCCTTGCCCAACACCCAACAGACCAAGGATGGAAGTGGAGGCCCCAGGGTAGGCAACCCAAGCAGAATGCACCCAGCTGGCATGTTGTGGGTGGAAACGTCCCCCTCCAGCCCCAAGATCTTATTCTACATGTGGGACATTTAAAGACAACCCCACAGCATTCATCACCAGAAGCCTGAAGAGCCCAGCCGACCAGCTTCCACCCATTTTTACCGCAAAGCAGCTCATTGCCCTCACCTTCACCGGCTTATTTTTAAATGTCACAAACCTCCAGGCAGCAGAGGGCTACCTTTAAAAACAACCCCACCAGCCAGCCCCCTCTAACAAACAAGGAGTTGCAGCAACAGACCCACACAGCTCCATGGCGGGGACGGCAGGGGGAAAACGAATTTGGAGTTTCAGCCCCCACTCCCGTTTCTTAAAGCAGATGAAATGTGACACTCGGGGAAAACAACTTCTCAGCCCCCCTGCACTGTAATAAAGCTGAAAGTGGGTGGGTGGAATCCTCATTTTTCAGAATTACAACTTTTTTGGGGGTGTGTGTGTGAGAGAGAAAACAATTAAACTGCCTGGAGCACAAATCAGTCTCATCCCCTCCCCCCTAACCTATTTGAGGTGTGGGAAGGATGTGGGTCGGACGAGGGCAAGACCTGCAAGGCTGCAACTTTATTTTTAAAAAACAAACCCATCAGGTTAAAATGAAGGAAATGAAAAACAGCATGGGGAGGTTCTAGGCCCACTGCAGGGCAAATTCCCTACATTCCTTCTGGCCTCAGGCCCCACCAACAAGAAAGGTTTTACGTCCTCTCTAGAGGGGGGGGGGGGAGGGAGCCTTGATGGAGCGACTGGGAATACAGGAGCAGGAGGGGGGAAAGGCAAATGCAGGAAGACCATCCTAGATTTATCTCCCCAAGGACACAATGCCCTGCAATCTTTCCGAATGTTTACTACTGCCAGAAGAGACTGGAGAGAGAGACTGAGAGATCTGGGTGACTGTGGGACACCTCTGCCTCTTTGAGCTCAGGCATGGTAGGGCCCAGGGCCCCTTGGCTGGCATAGTCCTGTGTGTGGATTTGCATAACGTAACTTCTTCCCCTCCTCCAAAAGACCCAGGGAAAAAAACTTACTTTTTATTTTAAAAAACAACCCAGATAGCCTCAGACAGCCAACATGTGTGCATTATTCCTGGTATGAAGTGAAGTAACCCCTCCACCCAGGCTAGCAAATGCCACCCCCTCCTTCTTTGCCTACAAAACACTCTTCTTCAGGGTGAGATTCCGAAGCATGTACCCCGTAAATTTCAAACCTTTGCTTAATCAAATGCAAGTCCCCCCCCTCACCTACTCTACTTTTCTAAAGAATACCGAAAGTGAGCATGATGTTCAGGAGCAAGTGTCATACATTTCTGTGGGACCAAAGGAACTCCTTGGGCTTTGATTTTGCTGGTGCTTTAATGTTCTTTTTAAAAAAGAGAGCTGCCCCTCCAGAGAGCCGTCATGTTTGAATATTGCAGAGCTTTGTCTTGTCTCTGCACAAGGCTGGTTTCAAAGCGCGGAAGCTGCTAACAGGGTTCCCCCCCCGGGAGATTAAAACCGCTGTTGCACCGGACCCCCTACGTACAGCATGAAAGGATTTTCTTCTACTTACAGCAAGTCTACGCAGAGGAAAGTCCCCCTGAATTCAAATAGCATGTACATTAAAGTAAATACATAATGACTGCAATGCTGCATACCTTTTTAATCTGTCAAGCTGTAGTAGATGCTAACAAGAGAGTGGTATGGTGGTTAGAGTGTTGGTTTAGGATCAGGGAGGTCCAGGTGCAAATCTCCCCTCAGCCACACAACTCCCTGGGCAAAACAAGGGACAGTTTCCCTTAACCTCACATACCTCTCTTAACCTCACATACCTCACAGGTAGGTAGCAAGACCCTCAGGCCATGGAAAGGATCTGTTTGTCCCCGTATATGCTAGAGGTCTCACAGAGCTCTGGGTGCGACTGAGCACCTTTCCTGTGTGGAAGATCACAATGCAGTTGTGTTTCAAGACACATGCATTTTTCTACGCAAAAGCGAGAACCATACAAAAGACTCCAAAGGCCCAGATTTAGCTAGAAGCTTTTACATCACAAGTCATGTAGGTTATTTATGACGCCAACATTTCTAACTAAAACTAGGTGGCAAAACTACAATTGTTCCGGGGGACTTTCAGCACCTACCCAATACTCTGATCGTGTATCCCAGTCCTCCAGATGTATTGGTCTACAACTCCCATCATCCTCAGCATCATACAGCTGTGCTGACGGGGGACGATGGAAGCTGCAGTTCAAAACACCTGTAGGGCACCAGGTTGGGGAAAGCTGATGAAATCATTATTTTTCCTTATAAACCACCTACTGTACAAACATCCAAGGTGGCGCTGTGGGTTAAACCACAGAGCCTAGGGCTTGCTGATCAGAAGGTCGGCGGTTCGAATCCCTGCGACGGGGTGAGCTCCTGTTGCTCGGTCCCTGCTCCTGCCAACCTAGCAGTTTGAAAGCATGTCAAAGTGCAAGTAGATAAATAGGTACCGCTCCAGCGGGAAGGTAAACGGCGTTTCCGTGCGCTGTTCTGGTTTGCCAGAAGCGGCTTTGTCATGCTGGCCAAATGACCCAAAAGCTGTACGCCGGCTCCCTCGGCCAGTAACGCGAGATGAGCGCTGCAACCCCAGAGTCGGACACGACTGGACCTAATGGTCAGGGGTCCCTTTACCTTTACCCCAGTTGGCAGTTCAGCCGCTGAGATGCTACACTCTGCCACTTCTCAAAAGAAGTTAAAAGTGTTTCCAGGAACAATGTGAGTGCCTAAATCAACACGATGCTATACTTTCCTGATGAAAACACACCTACAGGAACACACCTTCCTGTGGCCCAAGCTAACTTCAGTTGGAAATTCTGTGCTGGATTAAAATAGTCCACATGGACAGCATTCCTCCTCTTCCTCCTTGTGACAGGCCTCCTGGTATCTCTGACACTGCTTGCAGGGTGGGGGAGGGATGCCTCTGTGTGTGTCTTTCCTGCTGAATCCAAAATGAAGCAGCTGGTCGAGATGAAAGAATTTTGCACTGGAACCTTAAGGAATCATCGCTTGTGGATTCTGCTATAGGCAAGACAGAGATCAGAGACCGCAATGGAATTGCCACAACAATTATATATCGAGCCAGGCCTCTGGGTCCATCTAGCTCAGTGTTGTCTACACAGACTGGCAGCAATGGGTGCCCCAGGCTGCAGGGAGCATCACTAAAGATGCTGTCAGGGACTGAAAGCGGCTATTCTGCTTGCAAAGCAGATGCTCTTCCACTGTGCTAAGACACTTCCCTAATTAAGTTCCAAGTACAGCAGTCTAGATTTTAGCTTTTCTACCAGAAACTTGGGGGGGGGGTAGAAGCAGCTCTTGCCTGCTTCAGCAATTAGCCCCAAAAGCAGGAGGTGGTAGGTTGGAGGAGGAAGGAGCTACAGAACCACACCTAGAATGCTATTCTGGAGTTGCTACCTCCACCTGATAAAAGTTTTCAAGATTATTCTGTGTCTTGCCCACCATCTTTGTAGTTTCCGCTTCACCACTCTTGGGTCTACTGTTCCCTTATACAACTCCATCATTCCTCCATTGTTGCCCCTTATGCCCAGAGCACCTTACCAAACACCTGCACACCGTCACCTCTGCGCTACTTCATCCCGCAAAGCCTTCTTCAACACCCACCTCCTGGCATGACCCTTAGCTCTCACCCCTCCCTGAAAGTAAACCAGGGCAATGGGCTGTGTGGAGGCCCTCCAGATGTTGTTAGACTCCAACACCCATCAGCAATGACCAGGTATCCTGGGCCCACCAACCTCTGAAGCCCCTGACTTGCCCCGGATTCACATTACTGGACGAAAAAGAGCACAGCTGCCCTTCCTCTATTTACTGCTGCCTCCCCTTTTCCTTGTGTCTCTCCTGTTCAGCATTATGCCTTCCTCAGATGCCCATCAGCTCCAGAAGCATACAAATATGCTGGCTGGGGCTGATGGAAGTTGTAGTCAAAAAGCTTTGGAGAACACCAGGTTCCCCCTGGATTTAATAATAATTACATTCATACAGAAGTTGCCAATGTGGTGCCATCGAGATCTCACTGGGGTCCCTAATTCCCATCAGATAGCATGGCCAATGGTCAGGGGCAATGCTGGGAGTTGTAGTCCAGGGCACCACATTGGCTGCCAGTTGAGGCTAGTCCATTAGCAGAAAAGGAGCACTGTCCTCTGCCAGTCCCCACCTTCCTCCTTACTTACTTCCAGCTCCGTGGAAAGGCTGTGCCTATCAGTTTTCCCTCCTCATCGTCGTCTCAATGTTGCCCTTGTGGAACTCAACAGGGAGATGAATGGGTACAAAACTAGAATTTAGTTACCTCTGCAATTGGCTCTGGCGCCGCCTACTGCTGGGCCTTCCCCTCCTTTCCTCCCAGCAGCCTGAAAAGGCACTGCCCTCCGGCTCCCTTGGAATGACAAGCATTTCAAGCTAGGGGGACCCAGCTCTTTTTTTTTGGTAAATTGCGATATAAGCACTGGCGAGTCTGCATTCGCACCACGCACATCGAAAAGCTCACCCTGCTCAAAGGCTCCTGGGAGCGGCAGTTTGCTAAGGATTATTGTAGCTCCGTGCAGGTAAGCAAACTTTGGTCGTGGGGAACGTGCTTCAGCTGCCACCTAAGACAGGTAAGCAAGGAGGAGGCTGGAGGAGGCCGTCTTCTGCGCCAGCCGGCCAGCCTGTCAGTTAGCCAGCCATGGAAACGGACCTTTGCGGGTCGGTGTGTGTCGCTTCCTGCCCCTCGTTCCTCTCTGCGCAGCAGCAGCAGCAGTGGCGGCGGCGAAGAGGAGGATGCGCAGGGGCTGCTCCGTAGGTCCAGTCCGGGGGCCGCTGCCAAGGTGTGCCAGGAGCCCCGAGCTCCTCCCCTCCAGGCCAGAGGGGCTGGCGCAGCAGCCGCGGCCGCCTCCATCCAGGCCCCACGGAATGAGCCTTCCAAGGAACCGGGGGCCGCCCAGCCCCCCTGCCCGGCGCGCGGCACCGAGACCAGCGCAGGCCTCCCGATGCCAAAAGCGTCACACGCCCCCCCCCAAGCGTTATGCAAATCGGAGCGCGGGCCCAGCGCGTGACCTTTGACCCCCGCCCCCCTCTCCCCACCCGCCCGCCACTCACCGGCTTCAGGGCCTCCTCCTCTCCCCGCACAACTCTCTCTCGGCGCGCGAGGCACAAAGCGGCGGCGGCCCCTTCAGCGACGGTAGCAAGAAGCGGCGGCGGCGGCGGCGGAACCGGAGGGGACGCTGGGGGTTCGGCGGTGGGCAGGAAGAGGCGGGGCTTACCGGGCAGGAGCAACCAATAGCCGGCGGCGAGCGCCTTTCGAACGCGCGGCGGCGGCCAACCGGCGCCTCCGAGACGCGCGTGCGCAGCGCCGCCACTCCCGTTTGTGTTTCCTTTCCCCCCTCCCTTCCCCTTTTCGAATAAACAAAAACGCAGCCCGGCTTTGAACAAGGAGGAAGGGCGCATGCGCGCTTTTGCGGCTGGGAGGGGGGGAGGAGCCGAAGCGAGCTTCTTTTGGAGGGAAAAAGTGGGATTTCCCCGCCCCCCTCGGGCGACTGCGCTCTGTCTCGCGGCCAGCCACGCCCCCCACTCCTGAGAAAGCCTCGTTCACATGGGAATTTTGTACATGCTCAGGAGACGGTGACTCTCACTTCCCTCCAGCGCTCGCTGTTCCAAGGGGAACGAATCCCCGGCAAACAGAGATTCCTTCATGTGGGGCAGCAATATTGATATGCTCAGAATCTCACCCAGGGCTGGTGGTTTAAAGAAGTGGGTGGGAAGGAGTATATAGAAAGAATATACTGTACATTTTTTAATCCTCAAGAACAATGAGCTGATTTATGCATAGGACTCGGGCCAGAAGGCGGCACGAGGCCCAAAGGGAAGTGGAATCTGCTGGCTCTTTGCACATGCCCAGGAGATAACTAGGAGCCCATCGAAAGCAGGCGCAGAGAGGGCTTCTGAACCCTGTAACTGCGCTCTTACTTATATGGACATGGCTTCTGTAAAGACGTGAGAGCAGCTAATAAGGGGGACAGGCTCATCTTTCCTTGACACTTAAAAAGAGATAAGACCTGTTGTCCCGAAGCAGGAAGAAAGAAAAAAATGGTTCTGTGGCTGAAGACAAGCTCCTTATAGAAGTTCCAAAGAGACACCTGCCACATGAAATGGGGGGAAAAAACAAGGATTTTATAGAGCAGGCTTAACGGTAGTTCCCAGTGCTTGTGGTTCCTTAGTTGTAAGTAAAAAGCAAGCCAACTCATATTCACCCCCTGTAACAACAGCCCTGCAAAGTAGGCCGCTGTCTTCACCGTGGTAGCCAGACAGATAATTTGGTCACTGCTCCTCCCTCTGCCCAGGAATGGCATGCAGGAGAACAAGCAAGACTCTGGGTTTTGGGTCGTTATGCAAAGGAATGCCCCTCCCCACAAATATGTGTGCGAGCATATGCAGAGTTTTTAATGAAAAATGAGACCGTTAGAAGGCGTCTTGTTCCTGCAAACCGGTTAAGTCACAGCCAGGCTCCTATGGTGGAGAAAGCAAACCATGCATGAAAGGCTATATTTTGACATCCTCAAATGACAGCAGGGACTGAATATATAAAACTGCAACCTTTTCTTTTTGGATGAATTCAAAGCCCTGCCAAGTCTCTGCATCCTATTTCCTTTCTGCTGGACCAACCAAATGTAGAGAGCCCATGAACAAGGCGGATGGGCGAGGCCATGTAGGTGCCTCCAGCACCCCACATGAACCACCCCACACGAACAGGGCAGGAGTATACTCAAGCCAAGCTGGAACTACAGTAAGGTACACTGCACCTGAAAGTGGAGGTTCCGCCTCTTGCTCACAGCTGCTGGCGGAACCATCTCAATACCACAGGTACTACCGTACTACCTTGCTGGGATAGACCAGCATCTTGTTTCTGTTATCAGGCAGCTGGTTGTAATGCAGGAAACCTCGAATTAGGACATTTTGGAAGGCTGGGATAGGGAGATGAGGTACCCTCTCCAAACGCCTACCGACATTTAATATATAATTCATTTTAACATGTCTAACCTCCTGCACTGAAAGATGCAAGATGGGGGTTCATCAATCTGAAAAAGAGCCACTACCACACATACAGGTGAAACTCGAAAAATTAGAATATCGTCGAAAAGTCCATTTATGTAAGCAACTGTTTTCATTAGCTATTGGAGTTTAATATATGAGATAGACTCATGACATGCCAAGCGAGATATGTCAAGCCTTTGTTTGTTATAATTGTGATTATTACGTTGTTTATGTGATTATTTTGTGATTATTAAGTTTTGTTTGTAATAATTGTGATTATTAAGTTGGGGTTCTCATCAGCTGTATGCCATAATAACCACAATTATAACCAATAAAGGCTTGACATATCTCGCTTGGCATGTCATGAGTCTATCTCATATATTAGTTTCACCTTTTAAGTTGAATTACTGAAAGAAATGACCCTTTCCACGATATTCTAATTTTTCGAGTTTCACCTGTATATTATTTGGTAGAATTAAGGAGTAAAGCCACCCCATGGGCAGCAGAACCCCATCTTAATCTGCTGACTGAGCCATGGCCATTAAAAGCAAACGCTCCCATATGCAAAGGAGGCAATTTTTAGGGATGTTCTCACCTTAAGCTGCTATTAAGTTTTTCCCAGGTTTTATTGTATATTTCTATGATTGTTAACAGAGAGGAAGGGCAAAATATACGTTTTGATAAATTAGTAACACTGAGTTGTGCTGGATCGGGCCAAAGGGCCGATCTAGTCCACTATCCTGTTCTGTTAGGGGCCAACCAGAGGCCCCAAAAGGGAAGCCCACATGCAAGACCTGGGTGCAAAATCAGCACTCTACTCACCTGTGCTCCCTCGTGACTTGGATTCAAAGCCATACAATGGCTACTGACTTAATTAAAATAATCCTCTGCTAAAGCCATCCAAGTTGGTGGCCATCACTACATCTTGTGGCAGTAAGTTCCATTGTTTAATTATTTCTTTTCGTCTGTCAAGAATCTTCCAACAGTCGATGGAAGGCTCTTTTTTAGTTCTATTATGAGGGAGGAAAAACTCCTCTCTCCACCCCATGCATACTTTTATACCCCTCTATAATTTTCCCCTTACAATTTTTCTACACTTAAAAAAGCCCGAAATGTTGCAGCTTTCCCTCACACAGGAATTGCTCCAGCCCCTGGATCTTCCTGCACCTTCTCCAACACTACAATGGCCTTGGGTTCTTTCTAGTCCTACTCAAGAGTTGACCATTGAAGTTTATGGGCGTGGCCAATTTAGGGCCATTCATTTCAGTGGGTTTGCTCTGAGCAGGACTTAAGCTGGATCCAAACTCTTTTATAAATAAATTGGCATTAACAAGGCTTCCCCCACCCAACACCACTACTTTCCAGTTTCTGCTCAAGATGGCACATGCCATTTTCACCATTCACGTGGGTGATCTTGGGCCAGTTGTTCACTCTCAGCCTAACTTACCTCACAGGGCTGCTGTGAGGATAAAATAGAGAGAACTATGTACACCACGTGGAGGAAAGGCGAGATAAAAATGAAACCAACCAATCACTGTGGCCAAAGGCAGCAAATGATAAGCCCAGAAATTTGGCAAAAGCTTAGTGCAGTTTGGACCAGACCCCTTGTAAAGAGGGGGCTGTATCCAATGCTATTCCCTCTCTTGAGCAGGCCCATTTATTTCAGTCGGTCTACTCTAATCTACTTGGAAACCATCTATGACTTTTGTTAGCCAAACAGGAATTGCCAATTTCCCCTCTACTTCCAGAGTGCTTTAATTTTACTGAAACTGCAAAAGCTGTGGGGAATCTTCCTCAACCCACCCTGCTTTCATGCAGAAATGCCACCTGCCTGCTTCATCAGAAAGGTTGGAGGAACTGGAAGATTATCTTAAAGTGCAGGATTGGAGGACTGCACCACCCCCATCATCCCTGACCTGTGAGCCTGCTGGGAGCTTGGAGTCTAGCAACATCACGTGTAAGGCTACTGGTTCCCCATCCCTGTTCAAACTCAAGGAGGATCAATTCTGCCTGTTCCCAGCAAGATTTGTAAAGGAAGCAGCTTTTACCTTCATGATAACAGAAAGCTGTAGTTAAGAATGTTGGGCAGGGTGAGATTTTTTTGTTGTGCGCACATGCATAGAAGCCCATTGTTTATGTTGGCTCTGTTGACATCAGTACTTTTCATAGAACCATTTTTAAAAAGGACTCGAACCTTCCTGACCCAAAGCTGCTCTCTCTTTCTCTTTCAATACACACAGGAGTCATTGTTGCTAAGCTAAACCAAAACCCAGAAATGCAGGCTTTAAGGTCAGTTGGTATTAATAATTTTGGGGCTGTAATTTTGCATGTTCTGCTCACTTCTCTATCAATACTCCCATTTCTTCAGACCTGCTTCCTTCAGCTGTAAAATGCTAAAAACCAAACAGTGGAGCCTCAGGAGGCTGTGCCATTTTAACTGAAGCAAACTGTGCCACTTCTAAAACACCTAAACTGTTCAATAGCTCTAAGTGTTTGAATGTGGCTGTGGCTTAATTAAAATCCATTCGCAGCCGCCGCCACCACCTCCACATTTTTAGCTTCTTGCAATAAGGTGGCTGCCAGCCCCCAGGAGTTGAAAGGAGAAAATTATACAAAATGCTCTCACACAAACAATGGACTTGGGTTACCTGAAGGCAACAGTGTGGGAATCTCCAAGTAAGTGCTGTAGAAGACAAATCCCTGTAGGTGCCAGCAGTGAAATTAGCAAATGTCTGTGACACTCTGTGCAAGGCAGCTGCCTGGGTCAGCTTGTAGGCCCTGCTGGAAGCCTGTGCACCTGTACCCCCGCTTTAAATGCCCTGACTTCACCCCAGGGCTTTGCAAGTCTTGGCCTGGAAATCTAACTTCTTTGGGCTTACTGCTTATGAGGAAGCAGAACCCCCTCCTCAAAATACACACAACAGTTCCAACTAAAAGCGTATTCATTTCTGTCCGTAGGTCTTGTGCTTCTGTGGGATGGGTTAAGAATTAGGGCACAGTGCTTCAAGTGTATGGTCAGAGACTGCTGGCAAAATGGGATGTTTGCCCATGATATGATATCCAACCAGTGTTAATTATTTTCCAGATCCACAGATAGGAAATGAATGCCACACAGCATGCAGAAATAAAAAAGCAAGGGTAACATATTCAGAGTAATGTTGGGCTTCAGTGCACCATCTCTTCCAAAAAAAAAAAAAGGGAAGGAAGGAAGGAATATGTATCTTGGTTCTCCGTGCATACAAAGGAAAAGTTCACTCATTGCAACTAACCAGATGACACAATTCTGTAGTCTCAAAATGCAGTGCAAAATGACATCTACCCTTCCAACATGGCACAAACAGTGTAGATAGTAGTCTGCTACACCTGTTCCCATTACCTCTGTGGTAGAAAAGTAAAAAACAACAACACACATACAAAAAAACCCCGCCCTCCAATCATGACTACTAACACTTTTGAGATTATATCATGGTTGCAAAGTTCTAAGCCTAGGACTCTCTGGCTAATTTACTTTTAGTCAGACTTTGAACTTAAACCTTTCATTGCTGTTGCAAGCTTTCAACTGGCTGTTACTGCAATTGCTGATAGAGCTTCATAAAGGGACATTTCAACCCAAGTAATCTGCGTGAGGATGATAGCGAATGGAGAGAAAGAACCTTATTCCAGGCATTTTTGTTACTGGAGTCACCTCTGGACTATGACTAGGCACTCCCTTGAATACTTAACAGGTTAAACAATTCCCTTTCAAAGGAAGCGAGTTTGGACCCATTTACTTATCTCCATTGACTTTGCCATAAGACCACTGACCAATGCCAGGCAGGGAAAAGGTTGTCAACTTTACTGGAATAAAAAACATGCTAGCGGGACTGGCACTTGCTTGCTCAGAGAAAACCAGGCCTTCATTTCTAACAATGCTGTGAAGAGTAACAGGGACCCTGCAAAGCTCCCAGTGAGAAAGTCAAACACTCTCAACTCCTTTTCTGTTACTACTAGTTTCAGGTGCAAACAATTTGAATCACGCCCTTTTTCCATACAGAAGATGTAACAATGCTTCTTTATGCCGCTGCTGCAATAGGTTTTTCATCCTATGGAAAGGTGAGCGGCCTTGACCCAGTCACTCCTTGGCTGAAGGCGGCAGGGTCAGGAGCAGAGACCAGCGTTCCTGCACCGGGTTTTTAAAAAAAAAATTAAGAGGGGAAAATACATAGTGAGAAGATCCTCTGTAGCCAACCCAAGGAAGGCTCTTGAAATGCACCCTCTCAGCCTGACTTGCCTTGAACCATGATCAGAGTAAAGCCTGCTCCTGCAGAAGCCTCCCCAGCAACACTTAAGCAGTTTTCAGTTTCCGGTGATCACATGTAAACACAGCAACACCATAACAAATGAAGTAAAACAAGCATTATTTTGCATATTCTTTTGGAATGACAAGGCGAGGCCATCCTAGACTCCCACAAATTGCAAAAAGCAGTCTGAACGGTGGCTCCTTTAAGAGCAGACGAGCCATCACAGGGAGAGCCAGCATGGTTATCTCAGGTGGCCAACAGAGATCAAACTTATTCAGACGGAGAAGGTGCCTCACAGAGAACAATCTCCAAATGGAAAAGCTTCGTGGAGGTGTCTTGGGATGTGCAGACACAGCACCCCCCAAACCCCCCCCCCACAACTGGATAAAATTGGCCAAGCAGAAATTCTGACACCGCAAACCATTACCAACATTATGTACACTCCTTTCACCTCGAAGGGAGGGAAAGCAACACACTCCCAAGGGCAGGCGGGAGGTGTAAGAGATTTAATAAGCAGTGAAATGGAGGATAATGTTCACAAGGAAGCTGCAGCCGCACTGACCCTTTTTGCACACTGTAAATCACCCACAGCAGGGTGCAAAGGTTGGTGAACATACTTTGGCATGCCGTTCCCTGCTCATGCACAGAAAATCCAATCCGTGACAAAACCTTTCCCAAAGAGTGACCCACCTCCTCTTTATTTACTCCTTTAACTCCCCTCCCTGCTTGCCCAAGAGATTTGGGCAAACAAGCCACAGGGGCAGTTCAGGTCAGGAATGTTAATGCCCCCCCTCCGAGGGAGGCAGCATGCCATGGCTTGAGGGGGCCAGGCACGTTCAAAGCTGCCATCAAAAGAAGCCACTTTCTTGTGCTTTTAAACTTGCAAGGTTTGTCTTTATTTTGTTCTTTATATTTTGAAAGTGAAAAGAAATAGTATCGAGTCAATTTCTTTCTTTTTTTAAATATTTGTTCTATGTATTTACAAGCCTTAAAGTTGCTCTAAAGGTTCTGAAAGTATCACTAGTACTTTTTGCTGCTTTTTCTTCTTCCTCCTCCAGGATAGCACTGTTTTGCTTTGAGCAAGTTATTTTTCCAAGCAGTCTGGTCCACAGCCGTTTTCTCAAACGCGGTTTTCCTTCAGCTCCAAGGTTATGCTTTGTTGCTTTTGATTTTTTTAAATTGTGGAAGCAAGCTGAGAGGCAGGCGGAAAAAAATTGTTGATTTTTTTTTCTTTTTTAAAAAAAGTTCATCTCCCTCATCCTAGTTCATTCCCAAAACCCTTTAGAATTTAATACACAGATACCGTGCTTTGAAACAAAACTGAGGTGGCTCTGAAAAGGGAGGGAAATTTATTTATCTGCTTTTTTTTTTGTCTATTATACAATTTGCTACAGAAACTGCAAATTTAAAAATTACACTGACATTTGCAGTTCTTAAAATAATAAATTAAAGTTCTCACTTTTTGTCTAAAGAGATTTGTTTCTTTTTAAAGTAGGAGTCCTTGTTTAAAAAGGAAAAATAAAAGATTAAAACAGAAAATATTTTTCTATAAATAGATGTATTTTGGTTTAGTGCTCCTGCCCTCAGGTTTGAAGTGGACTTGAATTTTCAAGTACTTTTTGTCCTCCATGATCGCCTTTGCGTTTATATCGGGTTTTTTTGTCTCCTCTCCCACTCGTGCACATGTGGGGGAAGGGGGGGCTCTGCGCGAGAATTGGCCTTGCTGCACTGTGATTGGCGAAGACGTGAAACTTTTTTTAAAAAAATACTTAAATTGTTTTGTGGTTTTTTTTTTGAGTTTTTTTTTGTTTTGTTTTTTTGAGTTTTTGTTTTTGTAATTCAGTTTCAATTATCCTCTGACTCCTCTTCGGCTTCTCGTAGCCATGTGAAGAATGCCGTGACCGATTTTAATGCTACGCCTTTCCCGTTCTGTTCTGCTGGGTCTTTGCTGCTTTCCCACTTGTAGAAGGCATCCTCTGATATCACCTCCTCATCATACAGGCAATCAAAAAACATCCGTAACAAATCTGCGGGGGAAGGAAAGGAAGAGGTGAACGCTCCCCCCTGGACAGCAGCCAAAGCAGAAAGGCAGGCACGGCTGGCTAGCAAGCTCAGTTCAAAATGTGAATTACAGTGTGTTGAGCCTTTAACCCAACCCTCCACTTATATTTTACAAATTTACTCCGTCTGACCCCTTTTAGTCCTTCCTCAATCAGGGGAGCCAATGAAACACAAATATCATTGCTCTTCAGAGCTCAGATGGCTCTCTCGGAAGCCTCTTCCAGGTGAGAGGACTTTCTAGGGCTCCATAGTGGGTAGGTTTTTGTTCAGATGGCGTGGGCTAAGCTGAAGGAACATCCTGCATCAGGGCAGGTTTCGAATCCAGGCTCCCAACACTGCAAAAAACTTTCAGATAGACAGATAAATAATATGTGGATGATATAAAACAGAAGGGAAATTGCTATATACTTGACATTTCCTCCATTTCTCTGGATGACAAGGGTAAGAGGACTTAAAGAGAAACTGGAAACAGAGGGCTGCCTTTTTTGGTTGCTGACTGGGAGTCACATTCAAACTCAGGAGAATTTTCTGTGGCCCTTATTCATCATGAAAAAAAGCAAAATGATGCACACCAAGAAAATCTAGTATAAATTGGCTTTGGGGTACCAGCAAACGGCCCTACAGCCAGTGACAGCATATCATATTCTATCCTATTTTAAAGGTAAAGGTAAAGGGACCCCTGACCGTTAGGTCCAGTCGTGGACGACTCTGGGGTTGCGGCGCTCATCTCGCTTTAGTGGCTGAGGGAGCCGGCGTACAGCTTCTGGGTCATGTGGCCAGCATGACTAAGCCGCTTCTGGCGAACCAGAGCAGTGCATGGAAATGCCGTTTACCTTCCCGCCGGAGCAGTACCTATTTATTTACTTGCACTTTGACGTGGTTTTGAACTGCTAGGTTGGCAGGAGCTGGGACCGAGCAACGGGAGCTAATCCCGCCACAGGGATTTGAACCACCGACCTTCTGATCGGCAAGCTCTAGGCTCTGTGGTTTAGACCACAGCGCCACCCATGTCCCACCTGTCCTATTTTACACAAGCCCAATTCAAGGGACCAAGGAACCAAGCCCCAAAGACCACCCTCACGCTGAGTACACTTACTCGGAGGCTGATCAAGTTTTACTATTGATGCTTGTAGTGCGTAAAGTGCTTGTAGTTCCTTCTCTGTGTCCGCGTCTAGGTACTTAAGTAAGATCGGCACTCTCTGTTTGATAACAGCAGTGTCCACTCGCAAGCTAGAACTGTCCACTAGAAAAGAGAAGAGATTCAATGTCAGCATTTGGTTAAAAGCTGGCCAGGAAGGCAGGCAACTTATCTATCATCTGTCTTCACAGACAAATCTCAATTCAAGACAAAAGGGATAGCAGCAGCAGAAATTGAACATTCTTCAATGTCTGGACTGCTTATGCAATTGTAAAGGTTTATATCACCAGCTCATCTTCCAAAAATTAGAAGCTTTGAAAGGAAGAGGCTGTGTCACTTCATCCTACCTCCTGCAATTTTAGGTACAAAAATTATAAAAGATGGAATACATCACTACCTGTATCTGGGATCTAAAAATATTTAGGCTTGACTCTCACTGGGTGGTACCCCTTCACACTACAGGAGTGGGGTTCACATTGTGGAATGCTCTTCCATATTCCCCCCCCCATATCTCTGCACACAGAAAGCTAGCATGTCAGGAAGGATAGAAACCTTGTTTGTTTTCTATATGCAGGGACTCATTAGCTGGTGTGTTAATGTTCTCCTCTCCCCTCATAGCTTCTGAAGTGGCCACAAGCATGGACGTTAGCCTACTAAATCACCATTCAGCTACACTACAAAAGCATAAAAAGGTTTAATGCACAGAAACTGGAAGGCAAAAAGGCAACACTGCCTTTCCCTGCCCCAAATCCATGGGGGCCACTGCTGGCTAGAATTCAAAGATCTCCTCACACACACACCCTCAAAATGAAGAACTGCCATTGGAACAGTTATCACTTGGTGTTTTCTAATGGAACAACTCAGGATATAAAACAACTGGTGGAAATGGTAATATGGTAGGTGATTTCTCATCCTCCAACCATAGTATGCTTCCAAATGATATGGATTGGATCCACAGAAAAAAAGGATCTGGAGATTTCCTGAAATCCCCGGGATGGAAGACACATTAACATGACCTGTTCTGGTCGCTCATTATCTGTGTCTCATCAGTGGGACATTTCATGCAGAGTGCATGCTTAAAGAGACTGTAGTAAAGAATTCAAATTCCATGCAGAGGAAAGATATTGATGGCTTCATGTCTAAAACTTCTGGATGAACATTACTCACCTATAATAGCGGCTTTACAAACTGCTGTCATTAAAGCTCTAAGGAATGTAGGTGAACTCATCTGGCTCTCATCTAGATTAGCCTGAAATCAAGAACATTTGCAGAAGTCAAAAAAGCCCATGGGCTGCATCATAGCACCTCTTCCGAAGAGCTTGCTGACGAACGAATCTTATAAGCTCACTCATTAAACTGCTTCCTGCCAGATCAGCTCTCCCCAAAGTGCTCCTGGAAGTAGGCTTATATTCTCTCCCCCACCTCTGCCTTCCACGGTGTTATTTATTCAGCAGGAAAAACATAAAAAAGGCATTCTAGGATGGAACTCAGTGCTACAGATCCCCCGTGATTCTGTAAGAACCAAGAGCCCACTCCTGAGAGCTGCTCTTTCCCAAGAGCCCAGGCTGCAGGAACTGTAACAGACGGGTTTGAATAACTGTTAACTTATTAGTGTACGGGCATAGATGGACATGGGCTTTGTACCTCTACCCAATCAAAGATCTGCTCATCATTCGCCTTGTCCTCGATAATGAGTTTCTCCAGCTGTTTGTTCAACTCTTCAGCAGAGAGCTCCTTCTTTGAAAGTGCTTCTGAGGAACTGGAACTGTCAGTCTCTGTGAAGTCCAACTTCTGCAGTGTTACAAGAGAAGAGAGAATGGCTTTAGTTTGGTGTGACATGCGGGGGTCCCCCGCCCACCCCAGTGAACACCCTGAAGTGGAGTTTAACCATCTATTCTTCCAAAGGGTTATAGACCTTTTGCAGTGGAGGCTGGTCCCACCTCAAGAGTCAGAAGGGACAACGTAGCATCTAGTCAAACCTCCTCCCCCTAGCAGAAGTGAACGGAGTGACCAAAAGGTCAGAGTGACTCACCTGCTCCATGAGAAAGGTGTGGACATCCTCCTCTTCAGGTAAGAAGTCTTTCCAACTAAGGCCAGCCTCCCTCCATAAGGCTGCCACTTTCTTATGGCTCTAGAACACAAAAGGAATTTGAAAAATCAAAGAGAGAAGAGCAGGGAGACCCAAAACAGCCACGGTGTTCAAAGCAACCTCCAACCCCACCATGACAGTTCTTTTTCGGGAGTGAGGGGGGAACCTGGGTGAGTGCAAAGTATCACATTCAACATCCCGATTTTAGGATGTTCTTTCCAGCAGGAGGGTTCAATCCAATGCTGCTGTGGGGTCAACAGGATTCAGCAATCAGTGGGGCCAAGAAAGTGCCACCTTTTCTAGGGTAGGGGCCTGCTCAGGTTGGGACAGCAACTGGGAACATCTCTGAATTTGAAGCATCTTCAGAATGAGGCTGTCCTTTGTGATTCCTGCTCCTGATCAACTAAAGGCAGCTTCAAAGCCTTTTCAGGCAAAATGTGAATGCAACTCACTGACTTGGGAGTCTTGGGCAGGCTTCTTGACATTTTTCATTACACTACGGATTCCCTTTGCACACACACATCCAGATCTGCAAGTGGCCTGGAACACTTACCATTTGTTTGCATAGAAGGTGCAATATTTCGGAAAGCAAGATGCCGGCTCTTCCCACAGGGAGCAAGGGTTTGCTAAATTCTCTGCAATAGGAGAGAGCAAGAGAGCAGTGTAAGCTTTGCCACCTGGCAGGCAACTAGCACATGGTGAAAGGTCACCATGAAGGGGGTGAGGGTTCTGGCCTTCACTATGTTCTAATTGAATCTTCAACCACAGAAGCAACTCTGTTCTGGAGCTGGAGGGAGACCACAGCAGACAAGGTTTGACAGGCAGGATATTTGGGGAGTTGCCACCCTCTACTGGTTCAGCCCTTAAGGCAGGGGTGGCAAGCCTCTGGCCTGCTGGGAAACCTTATTTAGCCTGCCAGACTGTTTCTGGTAAACTGCCCCCACCTGCCATCATATGAGACATCAGGTGTG
Source organism: Darevskia armeniaca (assembly GCA_034641395.1). Lineage (NCBI taxonomy): Eukaryota > Metazoa > Chordata > Lepidosauria > Squamata > Lacertidae > Darevskia > Darevskia armeniaca. The sequence goes on from JAWWNF010000204.1 coordinate 1,049,161, forward strand.
GGACTAGGGCTAGTGTGGCTTAAAATGAGCTCTTAAGTGTTCCTTTGCTGGAGGTAAGGCATGTCCCCGCTGACCAACAGCTGAAGCACACCTTGCTCTAGACTCATGATGGGTTTACATGAATGAATGAATGAATGAAAGTCTTTATTACGGTCATAGACCAGAAAGAGGTTTACATTGAAATCTCTGTGAAAGCCCCTGTTTTAGCTGAGATCTTTGCAAATCCCTTTGTGATCTGGGAGTGTGCCTTCAAAAATAACCATTGCCTGACATCATTTTAACTGGTGGGCCCTGTACACATGTCAAATTAGGCCCATGAGGGGTCTGGCAGATTTAAATCTGGCTTAACCGGGGGGGGGGTGGAAGTTCACTGCCCCAAGGCAATAACAATACAGTTTGTAGCAAGCAACAGGTCTCTCATAGGTCACTGTGGTTGACTGTGGCCCGCTTGATCTTATCTATGCAAGGAGTTCCAAGGGCAGCCGGTGCAAGCATCACCCCACGGCTAACGGAGAAAGAGTGCAGCTTACGTCAGAAGTTCTCTCATAGAGATTCCTCCTTCTTTCAACATAGGCGTCACCAACTCAGCCAGGTATAACCATATGTGGGGTATATCGATGGCCATGTCGTCTGCCGTCTCCAAGGTGTCCGCAAACCTAAGGAGGGAAGCAGAGTTGCTCAAGGCACATTCCATCTGGGAGGCAGCTGGTCACTCTCTGCATCCAGCCCAAATGTAACTGTTTGTAGTGAGCACCCATGAAAGAAAGAAAAAATACCCAGAGATCTTGCTTCCTTCCCTGGCAGACTACCAACCCCTTGAAAAAGTCCTGCTTGCTGAGCTTCTCCGACTGCACCAGCTGATACAGCAACTGGCCCATGTGGTCTCTGGTGATCTGACTCCGCTCCAGGGTTGACTCCACGCCCACCTGCACAAACACAGGCAGCACTCCCGGTATGCTCAGCTCCTCCACGCATTGCATCGCTTCCTGTCCAGACAATACAAAGGGAGGTTTCTCTGTAGTCTGTGGGCTAAGAGACTTTCCTTGTGCAAAAGCACCTCAGCGGACCTTAGGAAAGGTCCTTCTTGCTCTCTGCACTGATACTGTAAGATCAGTGGCCACAAAGCCAGACCTCGGAAAGGGTGGCTTTTAAACGCTTAAGCCCTCCGCCCCAAGAGAAAACTCCAATGCACGTCACAATGGGCCACAGCTCTCCTTACCTTATAATCGTTTATGTGCAAGAACTCATCAATGATCGATTTGCACTTTCTCTCTATTTCCTCTTCTGACAATGCAGGTTTTTCTTGGGCTGGGGATGTGGAAATTTCAGGCTTGGCTGTTAAGACAGTTGAATGGGTAAGGGGAGAGGGAGAGAAAGAGGCAGGAAATGTAGAAGGCTTACTTCATAGCAATGGAGAATATAACCTTAGCCAGAGAGGCATTTTTCCCATGCACAATGCCATTGTCATTACAGACAAGTCCTTAGGCTGTGCCCTGCCATTCTTCATAAGTAAGTCCTACACGCAGCTACACACTCTAGGATTTGTGGGGTAATTCATCCCAGAGAGAGATCTGCACAAAATACCTCGCTTTAGATCACCATCATTTTGACTCAGAAGGGGCAACAAATGAACGTGGATGAAATGATGCTATGAGCTCAAGAACGAATGGACATAAATTAGCACCGACCAAATCAGTCACAAAATGTTTCTGCTCATCCAGGAAGAGGAGGAAAAGCTCACCTGTTTCCTTGGCCTTGCTCCTCTCTGCCTCTGTGCTGTTCCAGTCGCTCTCCAGCCCCCCTGTCAGCTGCTTCACAGTCTCCAGCATCTCCCTCCGCTGTTCTTCCTGAGCCTGGTTGTCCAAGAGCTGCTCCTTGCTGCTGCTGACCCGCAAGAAGGTGTTGGGGCGTGAGGCTGGAGAGGGGAGCAGCTTGTCGTTCTTCTCCCTGCCTGTGCTCCCCCGACTGTGGGAGCAAAGTCATTTCTCAGGAAAATTCCTTACTCACTCATAGCTTGAAAAAAAATTAACCCCCCAACTCGGCCATGTGCCAATTAGCTTTCAAGTGACTTTCAAGTGATAGTAAACACAGACATCAAGTGCTAAAAGCAGAAGAGTTTTATTGGAGAGGCAATTAAATCTCTGCTTTTTTCACACATTTCATTATACGGACAGCCCCCAAGAGCATGAGCTGCTGACTACATACACACACATACTGAGGGTTCGTAAAGTCAGCTTAATCACATAAAACACCTCATTCAAGGCAATTATTTTTTATTATTATTATTATTATTATTATTATTATTTTAAATGAAGTGGGAGAGAAGCAGCCATGGGTGGCCTGAGACTTACCTAGTTAAGGCCCTGCGAGAGTCCAACTCTGCGGATGTGGCTGAGGCAGACACAGATGATGCGGGAGGCTGCAGTGCAGAGAATCGGTTCAAACTAGTGGCACTTGGTCGTAAGGAATCTGCAAGAGGATGTTGGGGAGAGTAACAGCTGCCTCAAGGGCTCCAGGAAACCCATCAGCCAGAGGCCCAGAAGCTCTTACACCTAGCACAAGTTTAACTGTGTCAAGTGGATGCCTTGATGATCTCTCTCAACCTTCAGGACAGAGGGTTTTTGCACTGAGGGAGAGATGGGTCACCTACAGATACAAGAAACCCTTTAAAGCCTTAACTGGCTTGGCTATCGCCTAAGCACCAAATCCTTCCCTAGAAACCAAGCCTTATGAGGAACAGTTGTGGAAGTTGGGTATGTTTAGCCTGGAAGAGACTGAGAGGAGATAGCCACCTTTAAATATCTGAAGGGCAGTCAAATGAAAGTTGGATTCAGCTTGTTTTCTGCTGGATCCGAAGGACAGGAGCCAAACCAATGGATTCCAAATGACAAGAAAGAAGATTCTGACTAAACACCAGGAAAAACCTTTGACAGAGCTGTTTGACAGTGGAATAGACTCCCTTGGGAGGTTCTGGGCTCTCCTTCATTGGAGGTTTTTATGCAGAGGTTGGATGGCCACCTGTCATGGATGCTATGATAATTTGCTCTGATTTCTTGTTCCAGGCATTGATACTGAGTGAAACTCAGCAATCATCCAATCAGGGCAGTCTCTTTGCAGTAGAGGTGTCAGCACTGTGGTGTGGACTCCCCAAAGATATTTGCCAAGCTCCCACACTGAGCTCTTTCCGGAGCCAAGCAAAAACCGGCTCTTTCAGGAGACTCTCTAGCTAACTTAATCATGCTATTCTTAGCTCTTGATCAGTTTCCAAATGTAGTGCTACAGTGTATTGTCTACACTCTACAGACTGTTGCAGCACTACAGTCAGAAACGAATCAAGAGCTGGTTTGATCCACCAATTCAGTTACTTTGGTGAAATATTTGAATGTTTAAGAAAAAGAAGTAGAACATGGGAGTTATATCAGGCTAAGTCCTCACCAAAGTAAATCCACTGAATTTAATGAACTTAAAAGAGTTGTAACCATTTAACTTTAGTGGGTGTACCAAGAGGAGGGCTAGCACTGAATATGGAGTTTGCACGGCCCATTCACAATAGGAAGTAAGCCAAGACAGGAAATTCCAAAAAAAGGAGAAATGACAAGGAGATGTCTTTGACGAGGAACGGCAACAGCCAGCACTTTTCAGGGTGCAGAGAGCAAAATGCAGGGTGGGGGGCCTCCACACTCACCAATCTCACTGGCCTTTGCTCCCCCACTGCTGCCTTTCCCCCAGCTGCCCAACTGGGCTTTAGGCACAAGCTGGATCTTCTCATCTATTGTGGGCTGAAAGACACACACACAGGAGCACAAATCAGGGAGAGCCTGCTGGGGATTGGAACCGCCCCACCCAATCCTGTTTCACAGAAGGAAACAAATCCTCCCGCCCTCCGGCTCACTGCCACCCTCTCTCCCACTTCCCAGTTCAAAATGCCTAGATGCACAGATGGACAAACAGCTTCCTTGGAGGGCAGGGCAGCAAGAAAAACCAAGGTTCCCCAACCAGGCACACTCCAGGCATTCTGAACTACAGCTCCCACTGGCACCAGCTACTGTAGGTGTGTGAAGCTGGAGCCTATGGGAGCTGCAGTCCAAAACGCCTGGGAGGGCACCACTTTCAGGAAGGCTGATGTTGAGGATTGGGAATGTGGAAGATGACCAACCAAAGGAGAGTTGGTCTCTCAGGATTCCTCTCAGAAAGAGATTCTTCCTCCATACAAACCTTGGTGATTTTAAGGAACTTGGTGGGGTCCAGCACACGGGTATTTTTCGCCCCCTGCACCGTGTTCCAGCCACCCTCCTCTACCCTCTGAACACCTGCAAACAAAACAAACAAACAAGTTACTTTTTATAATCCCCAATATGGTAGCTAAAGTGGTCTGGGATGAGTTGTATGTGTAAAGCGAAGCTTGAGAGCCTACGGGGATACGGCTGCTATGTTTCCGCTGTCACATCTAGCTGAAGAGTGCATTTCAATGTGCATTTCTGCCTAAGCAACTGTGTGGCAGGTTTTTTAAAAATTATTTGTGCAGTTTCACCACTTGCCTATTCTGTGCAATGGTCCATGCACACGCTAGTAGAACAAATGGCTGGGGGTTGCTCCCCACTGGAGTTGGTGGTGCTTAACAATATATATTGGGGCATATAGGTAGAAAAGAGATATTCAACCTAGACAGGGCACTCTATAATCTAGACAACGGAGGCAATTCTCATGACATGGACCCTTGTTCCTCTCCCCTCCTGGTCAAGCATCACATGGGAACTCTGGGAACTTACCAGGCCTCCTCTTCTCTTTGGTCATTAGTTGCTGGACTTTCCGCTGCTCCTCCTGTTCTTCAATTTTTGCTTCTTTGTGGATCTGCTCTATCGTCTTGGGGCCTTGATCTGCCCTCCGTGAGACCCAGTTACACTGTGGAAGGCAGGAAAGCAAGGACGGATGAGGCCTTCTTTCTCCCCTGCACACTGTGGGGTAGTTGTGGTTGATGCAGACAGAGGAAGCGGGATATTCTACTGAGGGGGAAACTGCTCGCAAGCTCCTTCCACAAGCGTGACACAAGTCGACTGTAAAACCACAGCTACCCCATGACAGCAGCCCATGATGCAGGAGACAGCAGCTCCACTGCCCATCATAAAAAAATGGTCTCTGGCAGCCATTTAAAAAACCAAGAACTACCCTCTCAAGGTAAGACTAAGAGCCAGGTGAGGGCAGTACCCCTTTTCTCTTGTGGACAATTACTCATCTGCTTCCCTTCACGTACCTGCCTGAGGTCTATGACATCTTGAAGCATGAATCGTATTCTGGAAGAGGTTTTCCTCTCTTTGACTATCTTTTCCATTTGATTGAAATACTGGTCCATTCGAGGCTAGAGGAAACACAGATGCTCTCACCACATTTCATAGGAACATGAAAAACTGCCTTACAGTGGGGGATGGGGATCCTTTCCAGCCTCTCCTGGGAAACCTTTCAGGGGCTGGAGCAATGAGGGTGACTCTTACCTTTGGACCGGGGCTATTCCCAGCCAGGCAAAAGTAAAGAGGTTTCTACATAGAAATACACAGAAGTCACCCACCCGCCTCTGCATTTTCCAAGTGGCCTCACATTCCATCCACTCCAGGCGGGTATGAAGCAGGGCGAGTAAGGGGTATGGATCTAGCTTTTCTGAACACTAAGTTCTTTTCAGAACCAAAGAAGTTGGATTTGGGTGTTCACTCTTCCCTGATGGCACAAGGGGCAAAGCAACCCCACTGCCCCATCTTCTAGGGGAAAGCACGAGCGCCACTTAGCAGCCCACAGAAAAGGCTACAGCCGCCAAGGGTCTCAGTGTGGGTGCCAGGTTCTTCTAACCTTGGCTTTCTCAAAGTCCAAGTCTTTGCCAATGGTAGTCAAGAGGCGGCAGAGGCACTCAAGGGACTCCTCGTCGTGGTTCTTCAGCAGCTTCACCACACAGTCGTGCATGATGGCCTCTGTCAGCATCTTCAGCTTGAAAAGCTCCCCAATGAACTTTATGTTGCCAATGGAGCGCCGCCGGGCCTTGTCCTTGGCTTCTTCCAGTTCGTCGTGGAGCCGCGTCCTCTCCTCTGGCTGAGGGGCAGAGAAGGAAGGGGTGGTGAGAAAGGGCCGCCTGCCACACCACAAGCCCATTGCCTCGCTTCCCAGGCCAGCAACACCACAGGACTCCCATTTCTTGGGCTCCCTGCTCCTGGGAGCGCACAGAGGGTGCTCTGCAGAGACTCACCGTTGTGGCAGCTTCCAGCTCCTTCTGCTTCTTCTCAAAGACATCGTCATCAGCTTTGTCCTTTTCAAATTCCTTCTGGCAACGATTCAGGAGTAGCTTCCGGAAGTTGACAAAGCTCCCGGGCTTATCCGCCATGGGCACCTTCAGCTATGTGCAGCATGTGTCGAAAGGGCCAAGGAGGAGGAAGGTGAGCACAACACAGGCAAAACAAGGCACTCTCATCACTTGCTGCATTCCTAATCAGCATTTTATCATTTTATTTATAAAAACATTTACGGGCCATTATTCATAAAAACATCTTAGAGCAAACAGGCTGGCTCACAGCATTCATGTTGAAAACAACACAGTAATATGTACACACACACACACACACACACACACACACACTTTTAACATCAAAGGTGAACTATTATGGAAAGATGCTATTATTAATTGCCTGCATAAGCCTGGTTCAGATAAGCATCTTCAGGACAACCTCCCCATAAAACCCCTTTTCATTCTGGTGTCAAAAAGGCAGCAGATAGACCAGTGCAAACACTTTGTCAATTCAGCCCAGTATTGTCTACCCTGAATGGCAGAGTATCTCCTGAGACTCAGGCCAATAAGGTCCTTTTCAAATCATCCTTTTAACAGCAGATGGCAGGGATCAAAATCTGGGATATCCTGCATGTTAAGCAGGAGCTCTGCCATGCCCCCGCTCCCACTGGGTATTTTCCTCTTCCAACTTCCCACGCCACACTTACCGTGACGAGACACCTGCACATGTTTGCATAGGCCACAGAGAAGCTGGGTTCATCAATGGCTTTCTCGAACACAAGGTCGATGACGCCTTTCAACCTCTCTTCCGTGTCCACAGTTAGATCAGTCACTTGCTTCATCAGTTGGTTGAACATCTGTGGTGTCAACTTATTCAAGATGCTCCGGACCTTGCGGAAGAGCTCCTGAAGGGAAAATGCAGGTGTCAAGGTGCAAAACTCAAATGAGGCAAAAAGCCTAGGAGAGCAATGGCCCAAGACAGCTGCTTTCAGTACGCAGGCATGGATGCTTCATTGCGTCGTATGCCCAAACTATACCAGGTCAGCTTGAACAGCTCCACCCATGTTCATAGCAACTCCAGGAGGAAAGGGGAGAACAGGCAGACAGGGAAGTTCAGACACAGCCAGGTTGAAACAACCAGACTCCAGAGCAGCAAAAGCTTTGTACAGTGTCAGCTCAGAACGCACAGATATTCTACACAGGTAGTCTGTCCTCTGTGGGATCCCCCTTCTTTCCCTTCCCAAGGAAAGGCAGAAACAGTCAAGTAGATAACATAGAGAAAATACACCTGCCAGAGAGGTAGTAGGTTGTCTGGTATCCTCACTTGTCCTTCTAAGCCAGGGAGGTCCAACTTTTCATATCAAGTGGGCCGCAATCGTATTTCAACAAGGAACCCGCGTGTTGTGGGGACAGGAGAAGCAAGGCCAACATTTGTGCTGCCTTCCCATAGCTGGGTAAATGAGTTCCTCCCACCCCCTTCCAAAGCAGGAAAGCACTAACTAGGCTTTGGGAAGAAGGTGGCAGAACTCTAGGACCCTGTCAGAGCTCCTCGCCAAAGCCCAGCACATCACTTGGCTTGGGAAGGCAGCACAAGGGCTGGGGAGGTGGGGGTGTCAAATGTTGCCATATGCGCCTTTGGGCTGCATGTTGGACCACCCTGTTCTTAGCCATGCAAATCACGCTACAGCTAAGGGTGGGTATTAAAGTGGGGAGAAAGGCCAGCCCCTCGGCAGCCCAGCCAGGAGGCTCATGTTCTTGCCTCACCTGGGTTTTGATGCTCTCAGAGTCTTCCGCTTGCGTCTCACGCTTCAGACTCGGCTTCCAGGCATTCTCAGCTTTCTTCAGGTGTACATCCTCTTTGACACAAACCGTGATGATCTTCCTGGGCTCCCGCCTCTGGCCTGGCTGAGATCTCCGCTGTCCAACGTTTAACAGCTGAGAGAAAAACCAGTTCCTTGAATGTTAAGTCCCTTTTAACACAAAGAGGCTCAAGCAACACATACGTCCAGCATCAAAGCAACCCTGCTCTGCCAACACTAGCATCTACTTGGGAATTTATGCAGGTGAACATAGGAATGTAGAAAACTGCCTTATACAAAGTCCATCTTCAGGGTTTCAGACAGGGAAACTCTCAGCTCTACCTGGAGATGCCACTGAGGACTGAAGCATGGAGTTACAGACCTTTCCCACAGAGAGAATATGAACCAAGATGGAATGCTGCCAGCAAGCAGTTCCTGCCACACAAAAAGCAGCCCCTCCTTTGCTACCTGAGCCTGAGCCTTCCTGACCATGTTTCATTGTGGCTGTGATAAACCCCAAGTTTTCAGGATACTGCACCTTCTGAGGTACAAGAGAACCAAACGTTTAAGAAGGGCAAGGTGGGAGGAGGAAGAAAGAGAAAGAGTGGGTTTTGTTTGTTTTTTAACAAACATGCTGTCTGGCAAGTGAGCACAACAGCCCCAATCCTGCAACATGAGGTCCATATCCAAGCAAATCATTAGGACTTTGCCTGAGAGGCACACCAGAGTACACAGGCCAGCGTGATCCAGACGCAGCTCCAACCAGCCCACGGTACTGCTGAGGAGACAGTGCCAACAACAAGCCTGACTGGTGGGACAGAGCAGCAAACCACCAGCTCGCTCCTCCTGAGGTTTCACCATTCACATGTGTTCTGCACCAATTAAGGCTTGCACGTAGGGACCAGCACCACATTAACTCCTTCGAGAATCCAGCCCTTCCTTGACTTCCAAAATGCAGCAAGGAGCTTCTCTATGTGCTTAAATTCTACACCAGCAGCTTGAGCTATAGCACCTGCCACTGTAGGTCCCTTTCTACAAATCTTGGGGGAAGCAGTGATCATTATGGGATACCCTAACAGGCAGCAGGATACCTTGATTTTGGAACTTCAAAAAGTGTTTCATGGACATCCCCCAGCAGGAGTCTCTGCTCAACACAGAGCAGAGCAAAATCATTTCCCAGTCCGGGCAGGAACAAACAGCAAAGGAGCTGTACTAAGATCACAAACTTGTGAAGTTCACAATGCCGGCCACATCAGGTCTGATGCAGACACAAGATCTTCGCTTCTGTCCCCCTGCCCCCACCATACCTCTCTCTCCCAAACATCACTCCCAACTTCTCACTCCCAAACACCACCCAAGAATATTCAATATTTTGCAGTCAGACATAAGGACTGCTATTTCAGGGTAGCCCTTAGCCGGCATTCACCTGCCAGCACCACAATCAACAACAATTCAATTCTTTATCTCCGGCACCTTCTGTAACATAATGTCCCTTGCATTCTTTTCTAGCGTTAGAAAACTGAGCCACTGAGTTAGATTAAGGCATCTGGGGTGGCTTTTACAGCACAGCAGCTGGCTATTTTTCTTAAGCTATTTGTACCTATTTCTACTTCACCTCACCCAAGTCCTTTTTGAAAATAAGAAGATGCATTTTTAAAACTTGTTACCCAATTAACTGTGCCACCAGGTATCAAGGTTAGTGAAAAGCTGTTACTTTCCAAAATGCAGAAGGGGGGGAAAGCTGCCATTCAGCAGGGCTGAGACGGAGCATCCATGAGCTGCTAAATTCTCCAAGCCAAAAGAAAAACGAAGGCAGGCCAAGCAGGACTTACCTGGTCTCCCCCTCTACACAGGACTGCGAAGAGCAGCCCTAGGGCAGATCCAGCTCAGGCCAAAGTCCCAGTATGCCCTCTGCTGGTGCTGTCCCACCCACCACTGAAGAGACGGCAGCCTAGAGAAGAGTACAAGGCAAGGCTGGTGCCATTTCCATTACAGGCTTGTGCTCTGTGGGGTTGTTTGCTAGCTCCTCTGAAGACAGGAGGGCAGAGGAGAAGGCTTTGCAAAAAGACGCTCACAGTGAGGGAGAAAACTGGGGGTGGGGGCAGGATGGCTTACCCCTATGGTCAGGTTCCTCAGCTGTGGGTGAGATGAGACCAACAAAGGGCATGCTGGGGGCCCACACCGAGCAAGGGGCTGGAGTCCAGGTGGGGGCTGCACTTTGCAGGCCTGTAAAAAGAAAGAAAGGGGTGGGGGAGAGGAAGGTATTATCCACAGGCTTACACAGAAAGACCTGACATGCCCAAGTAGGCGTCTGTTACAGCAGATGGGCATCACAACTTCAGAAGGTAGGTCTTTAACTTTAATTTAACTCCCCCCCCCCATTTTTTGTGATTTCCTATTAAAAACCCATTAGCTGGATGGCTATTCCGCAAGCCAAGAAGCAGATGCCACTTGCAAAGAACTTCTTTCACCTGACTCCCCATGATTATTTTAAGAAGATTTCTCCTCTTCTTTTTCTCCCCCCCCCTCCAGCCCCATATCGTCCCAGCTTGGCCCCCTATCCTCATTTCCAGGCTCCCACTATCCAGAAACCAAAGGAGCTCAAGAAGCAGAACCTCAGCAGAATACTAAACTGGTGGCCATGTTCCTGCCCACCTGTGTCAACAAAACCAATTGAATCCTTCAGAGAGGGAAACACTATTTTCCAGTCAACTGGAGTCAAGGAAGCACAGGAGGAGCCTTACAGGTGATAGAAAGATGTGAGAACAAAGTAAGGGATGGGAAGGAAGACAGAATGAGGAAAGGCACAGACCAGCGGAGGGAGGAGGAAAAGGGAAGAGGAGGAAGGAAAGAAAGAGAGAAAATGGCAGACCGAGAAAACGTGACTGCAGAAGAGCCCCCAAACTAGGAGCTGCTCCAGATTCTGGAGGGAGAAGGCAAAAGGTCATTTCTAACTCTGGATGTAACTCTGACACTTACAGGTGTGCCCCGCCCTCCAGGGATTTGTCTTCCGAAATCAGCAAATGCTGGTGTGAAATCTGGACCCCGTGCCAATATCCGAGGATCCAAAGTTCGAAGAGGCAGTTTTGGCTGATTGATCTGTATTGGTAGGAAAATGTAAAGTTACAGGTAGCCATGCAGCAACTGTCTGCACAGACAGCAGCATTTGGTTGATACTCCCAAGTAGCCTCAACAGCTATAGTTGAAAACAAAACGCACAGCCAATGACTCATCCTGCCCATCAAGATCCATTTCCCTTCTAACTTGACCTCTGAGGGGGATGCCAGCTAAAGCTGAGCGAACTAAGGCATGGCAGTTCAAGGCCATCTAACTACCTCACCACCAGAAACCAAAGCTGCTTGATGTCTGTTGACAGCGAGGCAGCTTATGGGAAGGGAATTGGGGGTTTTCTGCTTCCTGAGGCTAGAAGAATATTTTGGGGAAGCTGCATACATATCATCTAGTTTTAAACCCAGTCCAGTGGCAGCATCTCCTCTTGTGCCTTATTAAATCGGACCAGGTCTTCAAAATGTTGCAAAATCCAAGTTCTCAGTTTAAAACACTAGGCATGCCTTTCTCTCGACCTTCAGCCGCCACCACAAACTCACTTCCTCTGCCTACACACTAGCCCCATACCTTGTCGAGGACCACATCGCTGATGGGCGGCAGCCCCTCCGGCTTCTGGATGCAGGCAGGCATGAACTGGAAGTCTAAGAGGAACTCCCGGTCGTACTGCTTCTTCCCTTCGGAGTCCAGGGGCTTCCACTGCTCTGTAATGAGACCACCTGCCTCAGGATGGGGCAATTCATTGTGCCATGTTTTCCCACCAAGGCCTCCTTGCTCCAATTTGAATTGTGGCCATGGGGGTCCTTCTCCTTTCCCTCACCCTGTCTCCATTTTGTGGGGAAGTCACGAAATGGTCCAGGGAATGAGTGCATGGCTCCGTGGAAAAAGAATGTTGCACTCTGATTGGGGAGGTCTGGCTTTGCATCCATTTGGTCACAGGGAGCCTTGCTTGAGCCCTTTCTTGACTGAGGGACACCCCCCCCCGCATCTCTTTGCATAGAAGGAAAACAAGAAGGGTTTGATGCTGAAGGGGAAGAAGCAGGAGCAGGACAGCACCGGGACATCCGCCCACAGGTTTTGTAGCTTTGTTCTAAAGAACCCTTGGGAAGCACAGTACAAGCAGCGGCAGTGCATGCAGCACAGGGACGGCAGTGCACTCTGCTCTGTGCAGATGCACCTGGAGGCTAAGGGAGCACAGGTTGCCCCAAGAGCTACAGGTGGTCACTTTTATCACACAGAGGGGCAATGAAGCAGAGATTGTAGAGAAGACGGTAGTCTAGGTCCAGCAGATATTGTATAAAGAATTTATACGTTTCAGTCTTTCAAAGGGTCATTTTCAGGAATTAACCACCAATGAAGTGCTCTTTAAAGGGAGGCAAACATCTGGAGCCACGAGCTCGACATCCTGGAAATGAGAGCTCTGGCACCACATGAAAAATTAAAAGGCCTGGAAGGGAGTTGGGAGGCGTAAGTGCAGTGACCGCTGCCAGCCAGGGCCCTGGAGGTGCCAGCGTGGCCTCTACCATGCTCCTTGCTGAATCTACATGGATTCAGTCAGAATCTCAGGGAACCAAGCAGCAAAGGCAGGTTTCCAGGCAGGAAAAGCATTGACATGGAGTGATGCCTTCCTCTACAGAAGTCTACTTCTGGAGAGGCCACCTCACACGGTGCTCACTCCACCTGCAGCTAGCTATTTCTCTCAAAATACTGGCAAGTCATTACCAACTGTCCATTTCCGGCTCATGTGTTAAAGAAATAAGGTATGCCTGCCAACTGCATGAAGCAGCCCTTAAACTCCAGAGGTGGCCTGGAGATTTCACCCTCTGAGGGCAGAAGCTGCATCTTACATACCAAGCCCTCTGCTAGGAAGGCTCTCTCTCTCTCTCTCTCTCAACATTTTCCTGGTTACATAGGAAGCTGCCTTACTCTGTTGATCTAGCTCAGTATCATCTACACTGACTGGCAATAGTTCTCCTTGCCCTGGAGATGCTGCCAAGGGCTGAAGCTGGGGCCTTCGGCATGTGAAGCAGGTAACTCTGCCACTGAGCTAGAGCCCCTTTCCCATTGCTTTCTGTCACCCCTTTGCTAGGAGAAATGCTGTTTCCCTCAAAGAGGCAGAGGGGTCACAGAAAGGCAACACTGCTGAGGATGCCCCAACCTCTGGGGTGAGACGAGCAGAGGGTGACTGGGACTTACCTGGCTTATACTGGCAGGTTGGGGTTTCACTGGGACTCTCTGCGCAGCCTGAATTCCCCTCACCTCCTTCCCCCTCGGAGACGTTCTCAGCACCGTTGCGAATGGGCTCCCCTTCCTGCTCACCATTCTCCTCTGCAGCTTTCGCTACCTTAAGGTCAGAGTGGGAGTCCCTCCTGGGGCAAGTCTTCTGGCTCATTGCCTCTTGTTCAGATTCAAGTATCCTGTCACCTCCAGGTTCCACTTCTGTTTTAGGCTGAAACAGCAAGCAAGCCCCAAATCAGCGCCCTACTCTCTGCCAAGCACTCAATAAACAAAGCTCTGCTGCCTCTAATCTAAGGACTGGAAGTCGCATGTGGCCCTCCAGACTCTTCTCACTGGTCCTTGGGACTCTTCCAAGGACACGCCCCTTTCCTTGGCTCTGCTGCTGCACACCTGGTTGGAGCCATGATAATACTTCTCATTTGCCTAGAGCAGCGTGTAGAATCCTGCATGACTGTACAAAGGGTGAGAGTTGCATCTACTGCCCTGCCTACTTTTTTTTTATGCCCCTGGCCCTGCCCTCCACTGGCCCCTGGAAGGTTGCCCATGAGGGAGAAAGGCTCTTGGTCTGAAAAAAGGAAACACTGGCCAAATAGAGATTATGGATTTTTTTAAAAAAATGCATTCTCCAGTTTCTATAATTTTGGAATAGTTTTCAAAGTATTGACACTGCTCTGTTGCTGTAAAGTGTCCAGAATGGCCCAAATGGTTTTTAAAAAAGGATTTTGTTTTTCAATTGACACCCCCCCCAAAAAAACCCCAACACTTGCCCATCAGAACTGATTAAAAGCTCTGCTAGTAAACAATACTGCAGCCTCTGCCAACCTGGTGCCCTCTGGATTTCCTGGACTGCCAGTCCTAGCTGGCTGATGGGAGTCTGGAGAGGAGGCTGGTGAAGGCTGTAGCGCTCTTTACATTTTCCTCAACTTATCCCTCTCCACAAGGGCAGTCACTCAAAATCAGAAACTAGGCAAACTTCTGGGGCTCCCTGGCTCAGTAGGTTCACCTCTAGGGCCAGAGAATCCCTTGAAACTTGGCAGCACGATGGCTCCTGAGCACCCCACCTCTCCGCCCTCCTGCCCCCCTTACCTCGGGTTCGGCCTCCGCCCCCTCCTCGGTGGCCTGGCTCCGCTCTTTTGGTTTGTTCCACATCTTTGGTGCAGTTGCAGCTGTTTGGGCTACAAGATAAAGTTGGACAGGTTATTTGCCAAATCCGGAGCGTGCTTGGAACAGAACAGCCTTGAGCATGGGCTCCCCTTTTCCAGTAAGCTTAAAACTATGGGGAGGGGAGTAACTTGCCTCAGCCTCACAGAAACTACCTGAAGACAAGGGGAAAGGGGTCACGTTGACAGCTGCCATTAGGAAAACAATTCAAGAGATTCTAGAGCTGCAAATGAACCAAGAGGTGACACTTCTGCCCCTCAATGAAGTTCCTCTGACTTCCTGAGAATTTACAGAAGCGTGGGCCTGGCCCTGTTGCCTCTTCCTTGGTCCAAGGCAAGACACAGCAATAGGCAGCTGTGGGGTGCAGTGGGGACACAAAGCTGCCTATGTAAGTCCTCTTGTGTGACTCTGTACTAGAGACTGAGACTTTGCAAATGAAACACTGAGAGCAACAGATTTTTGCAGTGTAATTTTAAATGCCCCTTGAAAAGATGATTCATTGTGCTTCCAACCTGGAAGAGCAGATTCCCCCATCTCAATTATCTCTTTCTCTCATGCACACCCACACCAAGTCAAAACACAGCCACAGTGCAGTTCTACACCTCCAACACCAGAGGGCAAACACCAACAGGGCCTATATAGAGAGGCGGCTTTGGAGAACCATGAGTGCAGATTCTGCTTTGTTTAATATTGTTTCTGTTGGCAACAAGAGCAGAAATAGGTCTGAGCACCTTAAAATGTGCCAAGGGGTTAGCAGCTTGTTAACAGCATCAGCTTGGAATAGACGGTGGACCCAGAGAGCTGTGACAAAGCAAGAGGGGACAAAGAGCCTGGCCAGCTTTGACCCAAGGAAAAGAACTTAACCCTCAGTCCTGCTTTTCTTCCCCAGCAATTGCTATTTAGTGAGCATGGGGATTCTCAGAAGCCAGGTCTACCGACTGAAATGCATGGGGGTTCCTGGTCTACTCGCAGGAAACCACAGAGATTTTCGGTGGCCTGTTCTGGTATTCAGAAGCAACCAGCCTCTGAGCTGGAAGGAAGCACATAGCCACTGTGTCCTATTGGTGGCCTTATCCTTCCAGGAATGAGTGCAGCGTTTCAGCTGGTGAAATCAGTCAGGCCCATCTCAGTAGAAAAAAACATATCTACAAAGAGCTCACCACCTACTACCTCTGCAGGCTGGTGCAAAATGTGCTCCCCACACCCTACCCTGCTGCAGCCACAATGGGCTCAAACTCACTTTCCCCAGTTCGGAAAATGGTCAGGACTTTCTACAGAAACTAGTTACTGGTGCACACGCAAATGACCTGCATAACTGTGCAACAGGCAACTTTTCACCTACTCCTCAAAACAAGCCACAAAGCAAGAGTTACCCCCCAACTGTGCATTAAATTATAATAGGCTTAATTACCTTAAACCTCCCTCCTTCCTTCTAATTGCAATATTTAGGCTTGATAGAAACAGAGAATAGCAGAGAGGAGCCTCCTTGTCTGGCTTCTT
The DNA here is from genome assembly GCA_034641395.1 of Darevskia armeniaca. Classification (NCBI taxonomy): domain Eukaryota; kingdom Metazoa; phylum Chordata; class Lepidosauria; order Squamata; family Lacertidae; genus Darevskia; species Darevskia armeniaca. The sequence goes on from JAWWNF010000204.1 coordinate 1,065,190, forward strand.
CTTTGTACGCCAGTAAATAAAGGCAAGGAGGACTGATAAAGCAGCACAGGATGCTTCTCAGCTGCACCCAACAGACCAACCCAAGATATTCTGGACTTTAGCAATTCAGAGCCAGCCTAAGTAGAAGACATTAGAACCGTAGAACGGCCATTCATATGCCTGGAGTCACGGTTATTAAAACATTCCCAGATTCTTCTCTTTTTAACAATTGATGGCCATAAAGCCCAGCCAAGGTTCCTCTTAAGTGTTTTCTATCTCCCCCCTCCCCCCACAGTCCCCTTCAAGTTAACTGCAGAGTTCAGTAATGAACCCAGTGCTTCCTCCCACCCAGGGAGATGCCCAGAAGACAAACACCACTGCTTAGAAATGCTAGTGGTGAACTGCCTTAAGCACATACCTGGGATTCTCCCACCAGGACAGGAACTGCAAATTCTGTGGCCACTCCACAAAGCAGCCCACGGCCTCCCTTTCCACTAGCACTGCCCACCAATGACCAAGGACGAAAGGATCGCAGGGAGGTCCGAGGGATGAAACTTAAGTCTTGACCGGAGCACAGCCCTGTTGCCATGTCATAATGCGATGGCAGAAGACTATGACATACTGCCCTGTCAGGCAAGGCTCAGGAGGAACCCTGGGAGGGGTGTGTGTAAGTCCAGGCTATGCCCACGAGGAACCCCATGGCACTGGATGAGGGGGAGGAGGAGCTACCATCTACTTCTGTCTGTGGTGGCAGCAGCCCCCAGGTTTGCAGAGGAGGAAGGAATGGCATCAGCATTCAGACAATGGCAGTTGGGTGCGAAGAGCCATTTCAGAGACTGAGACCCCCAAGTCATGTCCTGGTGCTGTCAGCATCTCTGCTGGCAAGGAGGCTCCACTGCCAAACCAAGTCCTTTGCAGCACTACAGCAGCTGACTTCCCTACTTTCCACTTCAGCGCATAGCCATGCAGGGAGCTGCAACACAGATGGGAGGGGAAGCTTTGCGATCTTCCCCAGATCAAAAGAGTGATTAAGAGACATGTTTGTGAAGGGCCCAAGTCTGAAAGGACAACAATCCAAGCACACCTTCTAAGGCACCCAAGCACCCTGGAGAGGCAGCTTCCAACTCACACAAAATATTGGTGAGAAGCAGGAGCTACACTGACACAAGAAAAAAAGGGGGGGCTTTTCCTAGTTCCCATCTAAACTCCACACCCCATATGTTGCTGCTGCTGGCTGACTTACAAGCCTCCAACATCCCAGAATTGGGTTCTATATTGGGGTGGGTGGAGAGGGGGGAGAAGGAAGGAAGGAAGGAAGGAAGGAAGGAAGGAAGGAAGGAAGGAAGGAAGGAAGGAAGGAAGGAAGGAAAAGAGAAAATATTTCGGCAAAGCTGTGCAACTAGAGAAAATTAAAAGAAAACTACCGGTACCTCAAACTGGGGAGATGATCTCTTTGATAAGAAATGCAATCCAAACACCATACATATTTCTCAGAGACACAGTGAAACTTTTAACATTAAGGAGGTGTTGGCAAGTAATCTCCCAAATCATTTGTGAGCAACTCTGGGGACTGCTTGAGTTTCTTTTTATGTAAAAGGAAAGGGAACAGTGCAAAGGTAAAAAGCTTAATCCTAAAAATGTAGGATAAAAATAACTTAATAATAAATAATATGGGAAGTGATTCTGAGCCAGAAAAGAAGGTGGGCTTTGTGAATTCTTTTTTTACGAGTGAGAGAGAGAGAAAGACAGAGAGAGAAGCAGCAAAATGCTAAGCATCTGAACCATCCCAAGTCTGCCACCCACACCAATGCAGCTCTCCCTAAATGGTTGTTCTGCCTGCTTTCTGCTAGATAAAGCAGGAAGCATAAAAACAAACCACTTTTCTTTGGGAGCACAGGCTGTTTCTCACTTTTGCTCATCATACCACAGAAGCCCTGTTCATTGTGGGGAAGGAAACAGGCCTACCCCGCCCCCATAAGTCCATCTCCCCCTCCCCACCCCCATAAGTCCGTCTCCCACTCAGGATTTGAAAAAAATCTAAGGAGCTGGGCAAATTTCCCACCCATCCAGCCTCGTCTGGGCCTACTTAGCTGCCCTCTGAAACACACGTCTCTGGATCATTTTCCAAGTTGCAACAGAACAGGAGAAAGCACACATTCACACACCGAGTTGAGGCAACTGATCCTATTTCCCCTGTGCAGCCAACCTCCCCCCACCCCCCCGTAAAGCTGTCCAGGCTCTGAATAAATTGTACCACAGACTTTTAAGGAGTTGGGAGAGACCATTGTGACCCCCTGTGAGGACACTCACCTGCTCCGGGGACCTTCTTTGAATTCAAGACCTGAGAGTCTGCATTCTCCTCCGGTTGTCCGTCTACCTCCGCCTCTTTTCTCTCCAGATTTTCCTGGGTGTCTTCGCCAAGGGTAGTTCTTGTGGCCTCCTCTCCTTCTAAATCCCCCTGAAGAGCAGGGAGGGCACCAGGTAGTGGGAGAGGCGAAGCACATGGTGGCGGAGGAAGAGGGCTCATTGCTCTAACAGTAGCAGCGGCAGAAACGGGAGGAGGGCTGGGAGGAGGAGATGGAGGCAGAGACGGAACAGCAGGAAGAGCGACGGAAGCTGGAGGTGGCACACTTTCTGCCTCGTCCAGAGGTGGCTCTGGGCTCTCCAGATCCACAGCCAAGGGCCCAGCTGCCTCCGGTTGATCTGGTTCCATGATGCCATCAGTCACTGTGACCCTTTCACTAACTCCGTTCAGTTCAGTAATTAGATTAGTACTAGCAGTCACTTGGAGGTCGTTGGGGACTATTCTAGGGGGCTCCCTGCCTATATCCACGCTGGCGTCATCTGTTGGGGGGCAGACGGGCACTTCCATGCAGGGCGCAGTGCTGGGAAGAGGTGCGGCTTCCTGTTTCGAGGAAGCAAGTTCACATCCATCCTCTGAGTCTGCTGCAAACGTTGATTTAGGAGGCAGAGGAGTGGCGGCGGCAGCAATGACCGCCACAGGGGAGGGCAAAGCCGTGAGAGGAAGCTCTGGTGAGGTCTCGGAGGAGGAGGTGGTCGGGGTCTCTGCTGTCAGGCCCATTTGATCTTTCCTCTCTCCACTAGGCTCTGGTCTGAGGGCAGGGGAAGGAGATTTTAATACTGGATCTGCTTTAGGCTTCTCTTCTGGGGGGAAAAAATGGAAGAGTTAGAAAGGGCCATTTAACTCGTCAAGTCAGAATGAATTTGCATCAATTATCCATGCACTCCCACTTTCCAAGAGGAACTGTGGAAACACCCACGCACCTCCCTGCCCAGAGCCCTCAATTCTCAGCCCAGAGGTTACTGAAAGAAGACATGGGGATTAAGCAAGCAATGTGCTGCTCTTTTCTGTCAAGTTTGCTTGCCGCCCACTCTGCGATACAAAAGGAGTCTGAGCCCCCAAACCCTATCTGTTCTCTTTGGTGGATCCTAATAGGGCAGTTTGGCTTCAAGTGCCACTTGCCTTGGTGCTACGAACCACCTCCTCACAGAGGAGGGGACTTTTTGCAGCTACAAAGCGCTACCACGCGAAAGCAGTGTAGCTGTGAAAAAAGTGAACTACGGGCCCTTTTGTGGATTTCTTTGCCAAGGTTGCTTCGAAGACGCTGGTTAACAACATGGATATGCATTTACAGGATAAATCAAAAGACAATGTCTTAAGTCCTGAGAACTATGTTGGAGCGCCCTCTGCCCCACAGCGTTTGTTTTTACCCTAAAGAGTCTTGTTATGTGCATGAGGGGTGGAGATGCAAGATGTACAATGGGAATCTTGGGATGCAAGCCCGATTCAGCAGCCAATGCAACGAGTGGAGCGCATGCATTGCCCCCCCCCCCAAGCTAGGCTGAGCCTGGTGCCTCCTGTCACTACTGTCAAGGGACCAACTGAACTTTCCCCTTTGGACTCTTAGTGCCTTTCTAAACTCAGTCAAGAGGGCTAGTCGCTATTTACAAAAAAAGGTTTTGCCACTAATATCTGAAACCCAACTGTCTTGCACAAGTCAGTAAATAAGGGACTGAACACTGGAAGGCCACCTCTGCTATAGGATCACCAAAGACAATGGCAGCCACTGAGGGGATTGGTTCAAGGGCACTGAAGCACCACTAGGAAAGAAGAGGACTAGTCTTGTGGGAGTCACAAGGCTGAGAAATCTTCTGGCTGCCATTTACTCAAAGCTTTTGCAGCCAGCCTCTGACAGCTATCATGATCTGACTGAATGCAACATTTTCTTTTTTGCCTTTAGCCAGACATAAAGCAGAATGTGGCTCACTCCCAGTAACTACAGTCTCTCACATGAGGTCTGGACATCAAGATCTTCCAGAGGGGCTCTTCTTTCTGTCCTGTGAACACCCAAAGGGCATTTGGTGGGCTCCTAAGTGGGGAGCCCCTTCAGTGTCTGCTCCTAATGTCTGGAGCTCCCATATCAAGGGGAGTCTATATAATCCCTTCTGACAGCAAGAAAATTCAGTTAGATCGCACCTTAGGCTGATTTCACTTTCTTGATCATACCTTAAGTGGATCACTGATTTTTTAAAAAAATAAAAAGGGGCAGAAGAGCAAGAAACAAAACCCTGGAAGCATTGTCCAAGATCACGGCTTAGTGAGAACGATGGGGTGTCTTACATGGAGGGGAGGGGGCAAGGCCTGCTCAGCACTGCTTTTGGAAAGGGATGGTCTTGCGGGACCATTCCAGAGGCTGGTCTAGTTTTACATGTTTTTGCCTTTGCACGTGACAGACAGGATCATAACCCCGACGTAATGTGAGACGCACCTGTGCATTTTTATCCAGACAGGTGTTTGACCAGGACCTATAAATTGTTTAAATTTATTCTAGTGCCAGTGGTATTTAATTAATTCTATAGAAGTGATTTTACCTGCCTTGTTTAATGCCTTTATTCTTATTCTTATTAACCAATGTTAACTGCCTGGGGCACCAGATGGGATATGTATTTAAGAAATAAAGACAAAAAATTGCCCAGTCACCATTACCTGCTCCACCCCCTGTCCAGAGTCTTACCCCAAGGTGACCCTGCATATCCCAGAAGGAGTTACAACCCAAAGCCCCATTGTACAGCTGGGGGAACTCAAAAAATGTGCAAGGTGTTCAAAGACCAGGTTTAATTTCTAATCTTGACATCTACAAGCACAGATTGTTTCATGGATACATCAAGTCTCAACATGGCTCTTAGATATATTCTAAGTTATATTGCAAATACAGAAGTAAAGACGTGTATTTTAAGAGCATTTACTGTTGCAACATTTTTATAACAAGCAGAAAGAGAACAAGCAACAGCCCACCCATGCATAATTATAAACAGCGAAACAAATATTAAATTAACACCATCATTATTAAATTAAGAGCAACAACTACGAATGCCTGTCAGCCAGGCAGCCCTACGAACATCCCCCCCCCAACCAGATTCCTTCCTACTTGGCCAAGAGATTCATAGCAGCTGCACTGACACAGAACCCTGCCAACAAAGCCCCTAAAATGTGAGTTTCATTCCCCCTGTGTCTTCTCCATCAGCCACCCCACAGAATACCCACAACCTCAGCTATACCTGCCTCCCTCTTCAATGGAGAGCCCTAAGGAGTGCAGCTGGGTCCCTCTAAGCACTCAGCAGAGCAGCAACTGGGCAGCAACTCCAACCTGGCAGTTGCTGCCCTCCTTCCAGGCTCTGAGTAGCTGTGCTGGGTCACAACAGAACTGGCCAGAACTGTGACTAGGACCGCTTGCTGCTGCAGCCACCTACGTCAACCACAACTGTGGAAGTGTTGGCAGCAAAGAAGCACTTGGTTCTATCGAGCATTCAGTGGGGAGCGAGTGTGAAAGGAGCTGCCCAACAGGCCAGCGGTCAAGCTGTGGGGGTAACTGATGGCTCTAGGGTGCCAAAGAAGGGGCTTCCTTGTCACAAAGAAATCACAGCTCATTTAAGCACTAGCTTGAGACTGCCTTTGCCAACCAGGTGCCTTCCAGATGTTGTACTCCTATACCGGTGAGAGGTCATTCATGACACCTTTCCTCCTAGTCTGTCTTGGCCAAAATTCAGAAAATTTGTTAACTTCAGGTGTTTTTGGGGTGGGGGCATGGCTAGAAAGAGTGCCCAACAGGCTGCTTGTGAAAGCACTACAGCAGGCATAGGCAAACTCAGCCCTCTAGATGCTTTCAGACTACAACTCCCATCATCCCTACCTAACAGGACCAGTGGTCAGGGATGATGGGAGTTGCAGTCCCAAAACATCTGGAGGGCTGAGTTTGCTTATGCCTGCACTACAGAAACCAGCAAGGCAGGTCAATGTTATCATCACCACCAACTTGCAGATGGGAAGCTGAAAGGTGTCGCTTTCCACAAGGCCAGAACTGATTCAGTGTTCAGGCTCACAGATTCAGCAGCTCTCGAGGCTCCTCACAGAGAGAGGGAGAGCACCTCTCAAAACCGGGACAAAGAGATCCGTCCACCCACCTTGCTTCAGGTCGCTTGTCACAGCGATGGGGGTGCTTGCGGCGAGGTGAGAGCTCTCCATGGCCCCGAACGCCACAGGGCTGTGCTCGGGGACCTGGCTGGGCAGCTGCTGGGATTTGAAGTACAAAAAAGGGTGATAATGAGCGTGCGAACATAAAAACTAGCAACATGGAACACAAGCGAGCAAGAGGGGCAGAAAACCCAGTTGGGTTGGAAAGGAAAAAAATCAAGAAAAGGAAGAAATAAGATATACGGTCATAAAAAAAAAAGCGCATGGGGAGGGTGGGAGAAAAGCAGCGGGAGGAGAAAGACAAATTACTATTCACAGCAGCGAGAAAGGAGAAGGCACAACCATTTATCTGGACAGCCCCTACGCCATGGAATTTGGGGGGAAAGCATGCCTCTCCCCAACCCAACGATTTAAAGGTTGCCACAATTCAACTGAAAGCCTTTCAAAGCACTTTGTTAAAAAAATCAACAATGAAGTGTTGAATAACAATAATCCGAGAGGAGCTACAATTGGGGCACCGTTCCACAACCCAAGTCCTGGAGACCCTCCCGCCTGAGGCAGCCAAGATCCTCAGAAGCTGCCCTCAGAAGCTGGCCCCTCTCTGGCAAGAAGCGTTTTGAGGATGACTGGCTTTGCCTTGCAGCTGATGAGCAGGAGAGAGAGGGTGAGGGCAAGAAGCGCCACCAGGATACAGACGCTGCGCAAGGAGGCTGCAGCAGAGAATGAGTGCCAGCCTCCTACCAGCATGTGCCTGTCCCCACGCAGTTACCTGGGGTGGGGTGGGCGTGGACGAGGGCCTGACGGTGGGAGGTGTGGGGTTGCGGCTTCCTCCACCAGACATGATCTCTTCCGTTATGTCTTTGCCCCCTTGGTTGGGATCTCGGATGCGGATCTGGAAAGGATGGAACGAAGCACCCGCTCAAATCACCTCCCAAAAAAGGTGGCTTGGCTTAACTGGGGCCCAGCCTCATGCTGTGAGGGGAGCATGACACTCGCGACTCACGGTTCAGAGGGCCACACCAAGGGCCACAGCAGCACATGGTTGAAGGAAACCCCACCCCAAGAGGCGCCCCCTTTATAATGTTACACCCCCACCCCCAAAAGGCACCCCCATTATAATGCCCACTGATGTGTTGCCAAGGGGCATTTTTGTTCCGAAAAGCTTTCTTAGCTGGATGAGGTCTCCACAATGGGTGTTTCTTTTTAGGGTTTTCCCATTCATTTGCTGCTATTTTAAACTGTTTTGATTATATTGCATATATCACCTTAAAACACATATGAGGAAGGTGAATAAATAACAACAAAGGCTTTAAACAGAACACCTGTGAGAGAGACTCCTCCCATGGTGGAGGAGTGTCAACCTCCCCAGTTTCCAGGTTCTCCCTTCAACCCACAGGGCTCAGCATTCAGCTGCAGAGCTCTCTTACCGTTTTCTTCTCCCGCTTGGCTGGTGGGATTGGCTGCTGCTGCTGCGTAGGCACTATGATGGGCGTGGATTGATACACCGGGGGAGTTGGGTAGAAAGGTGCCCCTGCAGTGGGTAAAGGGGGGCAAGGAGAATCTCAGGCTCACTCCTTTGGCTGGCTGGCTGTGGCAAAGTGCTCAGAGCCACGTCCCTTCGCCTGGGACGAGCTACCTCAAAGTGCGACTCCTGGTTTTCCTCTGTCAAGGTCAGGGAGCTGAGGGGCCACTTGCTCCCTCTGCTTGGGAGTGCCCCCCCCAGGAGGCTTGCATATGTGTGTGTATATCACAGCAGTTTACTACAATGAAAAGCCATACAGCAAAACCATAAAAAAAATAAAAAACAACCATAATTAGACCACTGTGGAAGGATGTACTCTTAACTGCCTGCACAGGCTTAGTGGAACAGAAGAGTTTTCAGTAGGCATTTAAAAGTTGGCACAGAAGGCGCCCACTGAATCTCCAGTGGCAAAGAGTTCCATAGGACTGGGCCAATGACACTACAGGTTCAGTTTCTTTCCTGGAGGAACAAAGCCACCTCCCCAACCTCTGCATGCACACACAGAATTGCCACCAGAGCCAATGAAGCAAACTGCACCCTCTACTCCCAAGAAAGTAAAGACCTCAGAGTCTCCCATTTGCCAAAGGTGAACATGCCCCAATTTCACAAGAAAGCCGATATAACCCACAAGGTTGGGTGCTGGGCACAGACTCCAGCTTCTAGAGATTTTCAGCCCCCTATCAACTCCCATACCTCTTTTTCTAAAACACCATTTTACGCCTTCTGACGGCAAGGCTGGCCCTGACCTCAGGTGCCAAAGGAAGATCTCCAAGCAAGATCTCCAGCAGTTAAGTGCTTTGGTTGTCTTTGCCTAACTCTCTTCCTGCCCCCTCTGCCCCAGGATGACCAGAGCGCACCAGTAAGGCAATGCAACCAAAGTGACAGAATTCATTCATCAAAATTAAAGAGGAAAATCTACTCAAGTCACAATTTAGACCTGCAACTTACATGTGATTTATTTGCACAACTGCAGCTTTGTGCAGATGGCAGGGAAATAAATGACCTGGAGGGGGCAGCCAGCCAGAAGGGGTCATACAAGATCTCATGCAACCTTCCCAGATCTTGATAAGCGAGGTGAAGGCTCTGGGAAGGCTGCACAACACTGGAAGACTGTGTGAGACTCCAGCAAGATCTCACAGAAGCACACACCCCCCCCGCCCCGCCTTCCAGAGGCCTCGCATGACCTTCCCAGAGCCCAGTAAGACAGGGACAATTACACGGGGGTGATTCCGGGGGTTTTCCTGGCTTTGCAGGATTTTACATTTGCATGTGAACCCCTGGAACGTAACCTGCAGGCCTACTGTATTTTAACACAGAGAAGCCAAAATGGGAATGCTACAGTGTTGAAGGTGTGGAATACGAACACAGGAAGCCTGGTTTGCATAAAGGTCGGTCTACAGGGTGAAAGGACCACGTCAAATGGCCCTTGCTCTGCTACCCATCCCCCTTCAAAGGAAACCTCTTCTTACCATAGGCGTTGGGGAACTCTCCGGGTCCCGGTCCTGGGTAAAATGGTCCAGGCCCTGGCGGCTGAACGGGATATTGTTGAGGGGGGCCCACATACGGAGGGCCGCTATGACGATACTGAAACAGAAATGGCACAAGAGGCTCAGAAAATGGCGCAAAGCGCTTTGTGAACAGGAAAAGCTATCCTGCTACCCTATTAATGATGCCCTCAATGCAGTTCCCCACTCTGCCCTGCAAATGCCAACTCTTGGCCTCATGGCAAGTGCTGGGCAGTTTGTGGCCCACATCCTGACCAGCTGGTCCCTTGGTAGCAGGGACTTAGTCCACAATCAATACAGCTCCAGACTACTTACTGGCCTCTCTTCCCACACCAGGCAGAGCAAAGAGGGAAAAGAAGCAGCAGTGGAGGGCAATACAAAGGGTGCAGCCACCTACCTCACAGGGTTGTTGTGAAGACTTAAAAAGGGGGAGACTGAACATCATGGGTTGTATCCAACAGTAGGCCTGCTCAGAGGAGATCCATTGGAATCAACAGACTTGGTTAACCTAGGTGTGTTCATTTTGATGGGTCTACTCTGAGTAAAACTTAGCTGGATACAGCCCCATGCGATGCTGCTCTGAACACCTTTGCGGAATGCTGGGAGCTAAAAAAGCAATAAATAAATAAAACAAATATACTGCAGATTCCAAAATTCCAGGGGAAGGGTCTTAGCGAAGTGGCAGAGCCCCTGCTTGGCATGCAGAAGGCCCCCCCCAGGTTTGATCCCTGGCAGCATCTCCACGTAGGGCTGGGGAAAGACCCCATCTCCTGAAACATCAGTAGGCCATTGCTGCCAGTCAGTGTAGACAATACTGAGCTAGGTGGACCAATGGCCTGGGTAAGGCAGATGCCTGCATACCAAGTCCCAGAGATTCCTCCCAGACCTGCCCCGATTCCCCTTTTCCACCCAAGGACTGAAAACTCAGGGGAAGAGAAGGAGGGAAAAGGAAGCACACCCGTGCCGTGGATTTAACTTGCACCCAGCTGAGTCACAGGAGGGCCGACATTGAACACAACCCGCAGGCAGCTGCAGATACATTGTCATCACCAGCCGAATTAAAGAACAGGACCACTTACATGCCTCCCTCCCTGACTTGCCCTACCTGCCATTAGTGGCAAAGCTTTACAGTCAACTCGCAACTTGCGCAGCGGTTCCGTTCTGGGGATGTCACATAAAACCGAAATTGCTTATAGTCAAAACAACCCTGGAAACACCCTGGCATGAGAATCACTACCTTGTTGAAGTGCCAGTGCACTGTGTGGTTCTTGCCCTCCCCATGCAAGGCGGAGAGCTTTTAAGCTCTCTCACTTGCTTACCAGGGACTGGGAAGCTCTCACACAGGCTTAATGAGTTCTTCACCTCGCGTAGGTTTAATTTGTGCCCTGTTAGCTGGCTGGGTGCCAAGCATGTGAAGCTGCGATTGTGCAGGTTAAATGTGTGCAAGATGCAAGTCAACTGTATCATTTTAAGGGTGCTGTGACCTTACCTGTGGTATACAGTACTGGGGGCCCTGAGGCATTGGATACGGCATAGGAAGGTGGTTCACCATCATGATGTGCTGATTGGTCTGATAGACAGCGGTTGGCGTCTGTGCACCAGGACGGATGGAAGGGCTGCTATTCTGGATTGTTGCTCTGGGAGGCTGGATTTGAGGCCTCTGGAAAAACTGGAGGAGGGAAGCAAGGAGCCCCGTATTTTAGCCGGCCATCTCCTGGAAGAGCAGTGCGCCGTAGTCACGGTGCTTTCACCATGCACCTGATCAACAATTAGCAGGCCCTCTCTGGCCAAGGGTCTTCTGCCTCGTTAGCCCACGTGCCCCACGCGCAATGCAGGTGGGGCGTCCAACCAGGATAGTCTTTGCATCTAACGAGTCCTGCCCCGGAAGTGAGGGGGCAGGGCAGGAATGGTGATGGGTGTCATTTGGAGATGAGCTGTATAAGGCCACTTCTCTAAAGGGGTTGCCAAGAGGAACCTGACGCCTGCACTGGCATTCAGTCCTGGCCCAACCACACACTTACCTTCCTTGACCTGCCTGAAACTGAGGAAGCTTCTTCATCACTCTGGGCATGATCTAAGTAGACGGCAACCCCTTCCTGGATCTAAACTTACTTCTCCAACCACACAAATGTCAACCAGAGGACTAGGGATGTGTGACGACGACATCTCCCAACGCTCAACATTCAATGTGCGAAATGATGCGCCAGGCACTAAGACACCTGGCCGCTAATGGCGCATGTGATCGAGAGGCAGTGAGGCCATGCAGAACCAGTAGTGAAAGTTACCTGGATGGGTCTGAATCCTCCCTTCAACAACGAAGCAAGAAAGCAGCAGGAAATAGAAAGAAAGCCAATGGAACAGCTGACAGGTCAACAACAGGAGGGGTGGGTGGGTGTCCATCATGCAACCTAAGGCCCTCCTTCTGCCTAGCCCCTCCAGTAGGCATTGAGGACTCCTCCCTGGCCCGAGTCACCATCATGCAACAGTCTAGGGCTTTCTAAAATTAGTATTTGTTTCACTGACATTAGCTGACACAACAAGGGACTAAAGCTTCAGTGGAAAGAAAATGGCTAGGAAAAGTTGCCCTAACTAGAGCTACCCTTTCCTGGGGGTCCCTTCTCCTCTCCGACAGAAACAGCCCAATGCTGAAATCCTCTTGGTGGTCTCAAAAAAAGATGAGAGAAACCAGCCCCAAGTTTAGTGGTCAAGCAGGAAGGAAAGGTAAGGCTCCCTGCCTCACAGCCACAGGTTGTCTGCAGAGGACAGAAGGAGCCACCTGTCTGAAGAGATCCACCTCCAGGGTGGATAGGGAGGAGGAGAGATGCAGAAGACAACCCCTGGGATGTGGCTACAGGGAGGGAGGGACAGCTACACTGGCTATCAAGAGCAGCCTTGCTGGCTGGAGGCTCCAGGTTTAGATGGTCTTTCAATCTTGTGCACAGAAACCAGGACACACAGCAGGCCACTGACAAATTTTGTCCCGCTCTAAGCAGTGCAGGGGGGTTGAGCTCAGGGTCAAGTCAAACCACAGCCACCAGGGACATACCGGCTGGCCTCAGACAAGCCCTGCCTCAGTTCTCCCTCCTTGGAAAGCATCATAAGGAATTCGGAGATTGTCTGGGCCACCCCTCAAAAGAACCACTTTCAACCTGCTGGGACAGCCTGTGGGGCGGAGAGAAGGGAAAGTGGTGCTTTGGAGCTTTGCATTTTGTTTCCTGTTTGGAGAGCAGACCAGGTCCAGCAGCCGCTCAGGGACTCAACTGGCCGAAGTCTCTTTGATGATCAAGCAAACACAACGAAGTGCCTGACCAGCTTCAAGAGCTGGAAAGAAATCCCAAAATGCTGCTCTGAAAACAGCACCAGAAAAGGGTCTGGAAGGGGAACATGCAAAACTCCTGCAGCTGCCACTCCCCTCCCAGATCCCAACTCCTGCAACCTGCAATGCTAACAGACTGAAGAAAGAAATTCAGGGTTCCAGACAAAATGATGGAGGCCATGGCTGCAGCAAAGAGTCCGAGATGAATTGGTGTTCTTTTCCCTGTTTTATAATCTGTTATGTCGAACAGTTCAAAATACCAGCCCCCGTTCCAAATCCCATTGGAGGAGCACTTTGTGCCAAATCAGGAACACAAAGAGTCAAGGCCAACCCTATGCAGCAGACCCACTGGCTTGTCCCTGGCCCCCGTGGGTGGTGCAGTTAAGACGCAGGCCTTGTGATGGTGGTCATCAGTGGGATGCCCAGACACACCCAACTTCCCAAGCCCAACAGCTTCAGCCGCCTGACAGAGCAGCCTCTGAATGAGAGGATGAGCATATCTGCTTCCATTAGGGAAGAGGTAGGGGGCCTCAGACCCAGGGCCTGAACACAGCTCTCCAGGCTTCTCGATCTGGTGGCCCTCAGGACTCTCTCAGGCAGCGCCAATCACTAGCCCTTGCTTTGAACCCCAAATGTTTTAGCTTTTCTGGAATGTGCCCTTGACCACTAGTCACACTTCTTGTTTGCCTGAATGGAGGACGGAGCGAGTGTGTGAACAAAAAGCTCGTTCTCTTCCAGCATCAGAGGGGGGGGGGGTGGACCTGGCTCAAGGCACCTAGCTGCAGTTTGAGGACAACATCTTGGCTGGGTGGTGGGAAGGTTACCCCTCTGCTACTGCTTTACTCTCTAACATGGTATCTTGGGACCCTCAGGTACTATCTAAGGAAGGGGGATGGGAGAGAGAAAGAGAGGAAAAAAGAAAATAAATAAAAGCGGAAATGGGAGCTTGAAGAGTTCAAAAGAAACCATGCCCTTTGGAAGGTGACAGAGCCAATCGGGGAGGGCAGGGATTGTTCCACCTGTGTACCACACCAGAAGTGTGTAGAAGGGACTACGCCTGCTGGAGAAAAAAGACTGGCACAAAAATCCTTGCTCAGCAGTCCCGAAACTAAGAGGCCTGACAGAATTCACAGCATCTGCCCAGCGGGAACTAAAATAGAAATTTTCTTAAATAGAAAATGTGATTCCTAATCAGGCAGGAGTCAAAGGCTGCCAAGGAGAAACCTCTCCCACTCTAAGGCAAACCTCAGTTCCTAGTAAGCAGAGTGTTTTCACGCCCTCCCTCCTTTCCTTGACAAGGTTTGCTGCTCCTCCCCACAGGGGAGTTCACAGTTGCTTCCAACAGCTTTGTGTTGCACATCTTTGTGCAAACACTTTGCTAATTGAATGAGCGCAGAAGCAAGAAGGGCCCCAGGAATAGCGCTCCTCCTGGAGGAAGACATGCCCATAGCCCCCTCAGTCTTCAAATAGCAGTTGGCAAGTTCAATGAGCCTCACCAAGCGTCACAGCAGCTGGGCCGGAGGAGCTGCCAGTTAATGGCATGAGCACATGAGTCACACTGACCTGAACATCTTATGACACAATAACTGCAGGAAACGATGCCTGTGAGAGTGTTCTGCATTAGACTATCAGAGTTCCTGTCATTTTCAATGGCAGCAGGAGGGATGGGAAGGAACCTCAAGTTGCACCTGACAACCAAGAAGCTCTCCACAACTCTCCATCAATCCATCCATCCGGCTGCCTCCTTATCACCCATTTGCTTTGAGCCATTTGGTACCACGTGAAGTTAAGCTGAACTCTGGTTCCAAGCTAACCCTTGATTATTTTGAGTTGGGTTTCTAATCAATGGGACACCATAAAGGTTTATGGCAAGTTACAACACTTTTCAAAGTCGTCTCTAAAGCTAACCTAACTGTAACCGCGTCCAGCACTGAAGATGGTAAAAGGATATTTGAAAATCTACGGCACCAGTCAGGAAGCCCAGTACTCCCCTGCGTCCCACTGATATGGACTCTTTTAACAGCCACAGAAAATATGGGATCTGGCATCTCCAGCATGTAGAACTGAAGAAGCCACAACACTGTCTCATTTTAACCAGAAACAGCACCTCTAAAAGCCACACCCCTCCACACAGCAAGTAGCAGCCAAAAGAGTAACTCAGGCTGTCCATTCGGGGGGCGGGGGGAGATAAGCACAGCATAATTAACTTATTCCCTGATGATTTAAGGCTACATGGGGAGGACCCCCCCCCACTCCTATGATGTGACTTGTGTGATGGGCTACACAGACCTACACTTTCACCACCCCAGTATGCTTGGGCTCAGTTGAAACAACAGTGCAACCCCCTTCTCATGAGTTGTTTCTGACCAAGGACAGGTTGTAGAAGTGTGGCGGACTCATAGTCCATCCAGAGCAGTCAACCTCAGATGTTGAACAACTCCCCTAGATGCTGCCTTGAAGGTGACATGGAAGGTGGGCTGGGCCAGCCCCACAAGACCAGAGAAAAAACCCTGAACCCAGAATCCGATTTCACTATTCAAGATTTTTCTCGTGTTTCCAACTTAGCATGGCTCTATTTGGTAAAGAAAATCAAGCAGTCTCCTGACTGCAGTGGACATTCATGGTGTTTTTATTTCAGGTGGAATGTCGCCATCCTCAGAATGCAAAGTACTTGGGAGTTCTGTAATGTGGCAATTGCTCCGGGCAAGTCTTTTGGATTCCGACCCCATTTCCCCTGGTGCCCAAGAGAACTAGATAACCAAACTAAGCACACACACGCACACACACCCCTGACCAAGCAAACATCAAAGATCCCAAGACCAACAGCCATCAGAAAGCTTTGTGGCAGCAGCAGAAGCCAAGGAGCACAGTTAGTGGGGTTGTTAATTGATGCAACAGAATTAGTAACCGTTAGAAGCTGAAGCTTGACTGTGCCATGGGGTTAGGGGGCTCTTTAGAAAGGGGGGGTTCTAAGAAAGCAAGGTGCAGGACATGGCCTGAGGAATTAGTGGAGGGCCAGCCAAGTAACACCCCCCGCACATTTTCCTCCCAACCAGTTGGCAGCAAAGGGGGGGGTAGTGAAGAGGGGCAAGGAGGGTACTGTACCTGATGATGATGGGCAGGTCGAGGCCCCGCTGCAAACTGAGGAGAAGCAGGAGAAACAAAAACACAAAAAGGAAAGGCACAGAGAGTCAGAAACACCACAACAAAAGGCAAAAACTGTCACACTGTATGCAAAAGAAACCCACAAGGGGAAATCAAACAAAAAACCCAACACACATACACACACACTCTCACAGTCAAAGCTGTGCTGCAGGACAGTGACAGACAGGTACCAAAAACCCAGAAGGTAAAACTCTGCTGCCAGGTGAGTGCACTGCTCAAAAAGTGGGTGGTGGGGGTGCCTGCCAAAGTTCTTGGATAGCCAAAAGGCACCCTAACACTAACATAGTTGAAGGAGGGCAGGGCAGGGGGAGAAGGGTTTGCTGAAAAACCAACCGCTAAGTTTTTTTAAAAAAAAGCAAGGCAGGCCAGCCCTTGCTGATGCGCATCAAAGCTGAGTGCAGGATGGAGAGCCCTGTCTGTGGCACAGCCACAACTTGAAAGACAAGTCAGCCTCACCTAGGGATGCTGATATCTTGGCATATATGGAGCTTTCTAAGGGACCGTTAGGTCCAGTCGCGGACGACTCTGGGGTTGCGGCGCTCATCTCGCTTTATTGGTCGAGGGAGCCTGCGTACAGCTTCCGGGTCATGTGGCCAGCATGACTAAGCTGCTTCTGGCGAACCAGAGCAGCACATGGAAACGCCGTTTACCTTCCCGCCGGAGCGGTACCTATTGATCTACTTGCACTTTGATGTGCTTTCGAACTGCTAGGCTGGCAGGAAGTGCAGCTGTAGAAACCTCTAAAAACTTCACTGGGCACTCCTTCCTTTTTTAAGGGAAAGCAAGCAAAATCCTGTGGCATATTCAGTGCAGCTGAGTGTGTGGGAATGGGTAGACCTGCAATGCTGTAGCATCAACTCAAGATCTCTCCCATATCCTCTCCCACAACACACATGAGAAAAGCCACACTCACTATTTCCCCCCCCCGAACAGTAACAGAAAATCTGCTATGAACAATAAAGCAAAAGAGACTGCAAATGAGTTCACAACAACAACCAACAAGCAGAGAGAGTGTAATCAGAAATCAAGGAAACTACCAGAGCCTTCAGATCAACTGCCACTACCTTGCAGAAACATCTGGAGAGTTCAAGCTCTTTCTCAGCAGAAACCAGGTTTCCTAAGCACCAAAGTTTACTGTGATACACTTAAATAACCTACTTTCCACACCAAATATCATATTCAGAAACAGAAACGGCAGACAGTCTCTCTCTTACTAGCATACAAACCTATAGAACAGGCTGCAGCGTCTATTTCAGGCGGAAAGAGATCACTTATTTTCCATCAAAACGCCTAACAGAGAAATGTAATTTTTCTCTCAAAACCTCAATGTTATTCTTGAAACTTCCCAAAGACTTTGACACAGCTGAACGGACAGTTTCTGGCCTGTTTGCTCAACTCTGCCATTCTACTGATCCTCCAGCTGTTGAGAAACACACAAACTGAGAGCAAGAATTGGCTGGTAGTTCTTATATTAAATTTGGCACAGAAATATGGTTCAAAATTTGCTCTGCCTCTAGTGTGGGGGCGCAAGCAAAGGGGGATGGTAAATATCTGACCTGAGAAGCATAAAGCACTAAGCATGTCTACTTCTGGTTAAATAGGTTGAGGGATAGAAAGTCTATATTCCCAGAAAATCAGCAAAGGCACACCAGTAACAGACCAAAAAAACTACCTTTATGGGGCAAATGGTGTTCATCTGTCCAAAAGCAAAAGTACCTGTCTTATCACTGTTCCACAGGAAGGATCACTTCTAAACAGCTCAGAGTCAGATAGTTGCAACTTAATAAAATTATGTGAAAACCAACGGCCCAGTAAACATGTTATATGAAAAATAAATAAAACTTCAAAGTTAGTGGGAGGAAAAAAGAAAGACCCTAGTCTATTTTGCACTTGTCACCATTGGCTATTGGCTGCATAATTCCTGCAGACAGTATTCTTTCTCTCTGCCTCTCTCTCTGCCTCTCTCTCTATTAGGTAACTGTAAGCAACAGAACAAACTGTAGTCACTGCTGGCTCAGATTAAAAATAGGTTTCCTTTTCCCCTTTGCCTGGAGTCACAATTTTTGCCTGCCAGATGCTGGTCTTGCTTCCAATTCCTTTTGTGCACATTTGGCAGGGGGGGGGGGCCCTCTCCCGCCATGGGTTAAAGCTGCGTTGTGGGCACACTGGCTGTGGCCATTTGAAAACAAAACCTCCCGCTATAGCTCTTCTCTTCCCCACTTCAGCATTTTCACTACGCTGGCCAAATTGCTTTAAAAAGAAACAAAAACCTGTTGCGATTTAGAAATTCACTGAAAAGTTTTAAAAGTCTTCCCAACTGGAATCAGCATGCACAGTGTGAGGCATTGGCCCTGCTGTAACAGAAAACTTGCCTGGGAATGACACCAAGCTACCTGGATGGCAAAGGTAGTCGTGTGTCCAGGCAGAGGCTGTGCAATTGCCAATGGCCCCTGAATGCAGAAATAGATTGGAGTAAGTCGAAGGGCAGCTATGGGAAGAAGCAGAGCTAGGATCCCTTCATTTGCCAGCACAAAAACAACTCCAGGGCCCACCAGCTCTCTCAGCTGGGGCTCTGGTGCCATGGTGGGTGGCTGGCTCTCTCTCTTTCTTTCTCTCTCTCCCTCGCTCACCCTCCCCCAAGCCTCCCTTCAGGGCCACAAAGGGGGGATGGGGAGAATAAACCAATGGAAACCAAGCCCAGAACGAAATGCAAGAGCTGCTCAGACTGGCCCATTTTGCATTTGTTTTGGACTTGCGAGGGGAGGAGGAGAGGTGAGTGGGGAAAATGAAATGTTATGTGAGCAATTTTTAGTCATGGGGTGGTAATGATCACAAAACGTGACGATGGCAGAAGACTGCACGCAGGGAAATATTTTAGAGGGGGGATTGTTCATGACCACAGAAAAATGGCTGACGTTATAGGTAGCTTCTTCTGTCTTAAGGTTTCTGCCAAAATTGGGCAAAGTTCCTGTTTTGAGGAGTTCTTGCCAATTTCCCTCGAGTGACCAATTCAATCAAAATACAAATCCCACACAAGGGCTAGAAAAGTAAATCTCAGGTACCTGATCACTCAGACCACCTGAAAAATGTGTAACAGGGTTATTGGGTTGTGGCTGTTGTGGGTTTTTGGTTTTTTTGTAGGAGGGGGCACCCTGCCTGAATTTCTTCCTGCCACCACCTTGGATAGCGTTGGCCCTTCCAAACTGCCGCTGAATGTGGCAGCCCGCAAGACACAGCGGCTTAAAGCAGAGATCAGATCAGTGCTTTTCTGTAGATCAGTCAACAATGTGGTCAAAAAATGAAACCAAAAAAGCAACAGAACTGAAAGGGGTGCCGCGGGGGCACGACTGCCTGCAAGAAGGGAGTACAGTTTGTTATATTGCTTACAATGCAGTATTTTATCCAGCCTCTTCCCGCCAAGGACCTGTAAACCGGACTCTGTTCCAAAACCTTCCTCCGCTTCCAGTTGTCTGGGCAATGTACTGGCACTGCTCTGCTGGGCTGTCAAGAAAACTGGTTTAGAGACACGGCTCTCGAGTCAGACTCTCCCCTCTCGTTTTAGCCATGAATGTTTGAGCTCTTGCTTTTTGCACATCCTAACAGGGAGGAATATGCCCTACTATAGTGAGCATGGCTGGGGATGGGAGGGTGTCCCTTCTGCTGCTCAATACCAGTTTGTCATAGAGCAAGATTGTGGCCAACTACTGGGGCTGAGTGAGGAGGGAATGAGCTGGAGGGTCCTTTTCTAGACAAAAAACAAGAGCGTGCAGCTGGAACCAGCAGGGCTGTGAGCACAGGAGCCAAGAACTGCATTGGCCGCAGGAAACAAGTTTCTCCTTTCCCCACTCGCCACAAGCCCTTTAAAGAAGGGGGCACTAAAAGGTAAAGACACAAAGGGGGGGGGGTGTCCATGCATCTACCACACAACAGCTACCACCAGAAGACACACCCTTGAAAGGCACAGGATGTATCACTCAAACTTATGATGCAAGGTGGTGTGGATCAACACAAGAGATTGAAGCCGTGCTCAGGCAGAGCAGACTCAAAGCAAGACCTGCAGCAGGAGCTGAGGAGAGATGGGCCTGTGGAGGCAGCTTGGGCCAGGGGCCCCTCTGGCAGCAGGGCACCAGTACCGTAGGCAATGACAGAAGTGCCCAGGAGTAGGCATTTACAGGCTTCTGGAGAGCAGGCAGGCAACTCAAAAAAGGATCTGACTCTTCATCTCCGAGAGCCCCAGAGGGCTTCAACACTATGTCACTTGTGCCACCTGGAAGCAGAGGGGAAGTCCTTCGGGTGCCTTTTTCTCAGGGAAGCTACTCGCAAAAGGGTTAGGAAGAGCAATGCAACGGCTTTGCTGGACGGCTGGACAGATGCAGCACAACACGCAGGCAAAAGAAGGGCTCCCTTACCGGCGAGCGTGCCTGAGGCTGGGTGCTCATCGTCTGAGGGGCCTGCGGGTACACCAGCGTAGTCGGTGCGGCGTTCTGTCCAGAGGGGTAAGGGGCCTGCCATGGGAGAGAGAAGAAATATGGTTAAAGACATGACAAGCAACGGCAACCGGGATGGAAACTGCCTTCCCGCTGCTGCCTCAACTCTCAACTAGACTCACACTTTGTACCTTCAGACATACATCATTGATGCAAAAGCCCGGATACAAGGAACTAACCTTGACTTCAAGTTTTAAACAGTTCTATAAGTTAGGGGGTGTCTACTATCTCACTTAAAAGCAATGGATATCTTGAAGGCACTTAACTGCAACATTTGCCATGTTGATTCAAGAGCAAGAATCTGTCCAGCCCAATGTTTTATCTCCTGAATGATGTGGGGCGGCGGAGGTGGGGGGCTGAACCACGGCAGATATAGTTGTCCTCTGTGGCTGCCTGGCTCCAGCAGTGCCTGTAGGCCAAACCATTTGCTTCTGAGCCTCAGAACACCCGATACTCCCACCCTGCCGGCTTGCTCACCTCACTGGCACAGAATCCCACACACCTCTTCCTCCTCCCTGCTGGATGGCTCAGTGGCACACTCAGTGCCAGAAATGTTTTGCTAATTCATGCCAAGAAGCAGCAGAATATTCAGCCCGTTACAATATTCATCAGGAGAATATTTGGCTCGAGACATACATTTCCGGATTTATGTCACAGTGATGCGCCTGAGGCTTAGTGCCTCTTTATAAGACAGGACAATGGCAGCTTGCACATCTGACACCCACACAGTTTTAGAAGACTTTAAAAAAGCTCTAATGTTGCCCTTTGACTCTATGTGGCCAGGAGTCAAATGCACCTTCCTTCCTGCTCCCATTAACAGTCCAAGCCTCCTTGTAAGACTACAGCAAACAGCCCCATTCCCAGGCCCCTTGGTTGCTCCAGGGCCCTGCAGAGGAGGAGAAGGAGATAAGGCCCTTTGCAAAAGGCAGCAACACAGATAAAACAGGTAAACCTCTTGCAGCCAGTTAAGTCTAAGCAATGACACCTCAACTGTCATTTCACAAGAAAAGCAGTGCCTTCTCCTAACAGGCCCCTGTGTAAGGCCAGCTTGTTGGTAGGAGGGGAAGCCTGCCCAGCAACAGAGCTCATAACACAGGCTGGAGGACCCATTCACATAAGTGAGCAAACTCCCCATCACCCCATTTCAACAGAGGCTGCCCACTCAACAGAATACCACACCATGAGCCCCGAGCAGTCCTACAGCTTAAAGCAAATTGCAGTGCCAGAGCAGCATACCCTTCCTCCATAGCCAGTATTGACACACAGGCTATGAAAGGAAAAGTTCTTCCACCAAGCAGACTGGGAGAGGAGGCTCAGAGAAATCTATGAAACTTTCCTTCCACTGCAGCTAACACAGGACTCAAACGGACTGATGGTGGTAGAGAAATGGAGCAATCTATCCCTCCTCCGTTAGTCCATTCACATGCCTGAACAGAATTCCCGGTCACTTATGGCTACCAGGCTAGTGCTTAACTGCAAGGCTGGTACAAAGGCTAAGCCAACTGACAATTGTATGCAGGTTGCCTGTGCACGCCAGGCTCCATCCATAATTGGTCTCTGGGTGTTCAAACAACTGCCAGGTTTAGAGCAATTCCTGTTGCCCTTCTATCAGGGCTCACCAACTCATATGCCCCCTCTAAAAGATGCCATGGACACCTCCATGAGCCATTGCTCAATTCTGCCCATCCTTCAAGGCTCTCACTGAAACATGTGACGTTTGTCTTTCTTCCATCCCAGCTGAATGGGATAATTATCTTGCCTACTGATCTCTGCTTGGCACAGAAAGATGAATGCACATGAGAATTTTAATCGGCTTATTTGTCTGAAAAGTGGTGGATCATTAAAGTTTATTCTGTTCAGCATTTTACGATTTGCCTGCCAGATGCAATAAGAGAACCAGGGAGTGGATCATTCTAAAATCCAGGGAGATAAAATACTGTTGTGCATATGTGTGTGCGTATGCGAGGTGTGTGTTTTTGTGCAGAGGTTCTTTTTTTAAAAAAAGAGTCGCTTATCATCAG
This sequence comes from Darevskia armeniaca, assembly GCA_034641395.1. Lineage (NCBI taxonomy): Eukaryota > Metazoa > Chordata > Lepidosauria > Squamata > Lacertidae > Darevskia > Darevskia armeniaca. The sequence goes on from JAWWNF010000204.1 coordinate 1,087,678, forward strand.
GTACATGTGACTACAAACACTCAAAGCAGGGCATAAGGCAGTCATTTGGCTCATATCGAATGCAGAATTCCAAGGTGGACTAGGCTAGGTTTCAAAGTCAGCTGCTCAAAACTGTGAGATCTTGGACCTCAAGAGTACACAGGGATCAGTGTACAGGGATCAGTGGCAGAAATGTGGTAAAACACAATTAAGAACGCCCTCTTAGGCCCCTAGTGGAGTCAGGACCCATTGCGAGGTTGCAACCTAGGCTAAAACAAGTTGCAACAGCAACAGTACTACCACCATACAAATATATGGCAAAAAAAGAAGTGGGTACCCTAATGCCATTCTGGGCTAAGGATAGGTGCTGGATCTGAAAAGGTTGAATGAAAACTCCTCCTAAAAGGGGTGTGTGACAATAATTCATACTGTCCTCCCCTTATTACAGTCAGTAGATTAAAGTCAAGTGCAACTTTCTGAGACCGGGTGGATTTCGGTCCTACCTTAGCACTGGACAAGTCCAGTACTCTGGAAGGGACTCTGGAAGTCATCTAGTTTAACCTGCTGCTCAAATAGTACCCTATTTAAGAAAAGTTACTGCAGGCAATGCACAGATACTCAGAAGCAGTTTGCTAATTAAAACATGCCAGAAAAACAATCACTACTGTAGTGATTTGCCTTTGACAGAGGCAAAATCCAAAGCAGGCACCTAACCACCTTCCAGGCTGGTGGAAGGGACGGGCAACAGTTCTCTAAGGGCAGCCAGGGCAGCCTGACGCAGCAAAACAGCATTTTTCAGGAGCTGTTCAGTTGAATGGCTCTGGGGATGCCCTGATGTTTGAAGCCTGCAACTGCCTAGTTTGTCAGGTGGAGTGAAATGGCAAATGAGACAAAGATGCAGCAAGGTCACTTAGGAAGCAAATTTTGGCTCCAATCAGGCAACATTCTGCCCATGAAGCACCCCTAACTTTTGCCAGCCTCGCTGCATCAAGCCCACTGCAATGACTCAACAAGCCAATCTCTTCTCCAATTCACTGTCTTTGTCTTTGAGTACATCAGCAAGCGGCAATTAGCAGCCACATTTCTGAGTCCAATTTCAGAGCCCAATTAGCTGGCCCAGAAGGGCCAGATGGAAGTTGCAATGTAATCCTGGGGAGCCAATCAGGGTCTGGCCTTGGGTGGGAAGGGAGTGCTTCTTGCCATGCACCAAGAGCATTCCCTGCCACAACAACTTGTATCCAGGTTAACTCCAATTCTAGCCGGTCGAACCTCAACAGCTGAGGGTTGGGACATGTAATTTTTTTCTTTTTTAAAAAAGCAGTGATTATTTCTAAACTTTTTAAATGCTGTAGCACCTTGAGACACAGCATGAGTGATGATAGCAATTTGCAGAGCACTTCCATAGATCACATTCACACCATACATTCAGAGCAGGATTCTTTGGGGGATGCAGATGAGCCCGTGAACATGTGGACTTAAGGAGGAGAAAGTTGTTTCTGCAAATAAAAACCATTACTAGACAAAATGTCTAGCTCTCCTCAACCTTTTCACGGGAGGCAATATTAACTTGCAGCTTAAACCTTTAAGAAGTTCTCTTCTCCTAGCAGACAGGCTCATTAACAGCATCATACTGGAATAACTTAGAGGGGGATTTTCTGACAAACTGGTACAACCAAGTGTGGCAAACTGTATTTGTGGAAAAGTTAAATAAAACTGACACAAGGCCTGAAGCATAAAGACTCATTTGGAATCGAATGGCACAGCTTCATTTATGTATAGGGCTAAAAATGAAAATAGAGGACTTTCCTCACATTACAAAACTTTGGTTAACTTAAACGGTTTATCACCTTCTATACAAACAGTAGTCTGGGATAAGCTTACATTATTTGGTTGTTATTTTGTATGTACTGCTTAAACACCAGCATTCAGATATATGTATGTAGATGTTATATGTTTGAATGAATTTAATGAAGAAAGAAAATAAGCAGCAGCTGCCTCTTCCAGAGTCAGCCAGCTGGTTCATTTAACCCAGGGCTGTCTCCTCTTACTGGTGAGGAATCTGCAGGGTCTCAGGCAGAGAAGGGTGACCCCCCAGCACTGCAAACAGACTGGCGAATATGGGGCCTGATGCAGGCAATGGGTGTTCTTTGCCACCAAGCAATGGCACTTCCTCCTTCCTACATTATCTCGGAGTAAGAGGTATGATAAAGGAATCCTTATGTGTTTCAAGTTGTCAAAGAATCCTCTCACCATGGACCTTCCCCCTCAATTCAACCCCCCACCCTCTGTTCCTGCCAGCTGAAATAAGCAAACAACAACAAGGGGAGGATTATTTTTATCTGCATTTCGAAAGGAGTTAGACCTGCTGCGCAACAAGATCCCCCCCCTCCACCCTTGCACTAAATGTGCCAGGAATAAACAGGCAAAAGGCAGGCTCACGTCATGGGGAGGCTGAGAAAATGCTGAGTCACGCACAGCTCTTGTGCTTCCTGCTCTGAGCAGCAGAGTGGAAATTTCTGCCTCAGCACTGTGAATTCTTTCAGCACCCTAAGAACTTTCTGTGCCCACAGGAAGTCACTTGCCAGGTTAAATGCTGGGTGCATCTGAGGGACCACCAAGGAAAGACATGACAAAGCCACCAACACCTCACACCCTTACACAATCCCAGCTCTGAAATGTCCCATGGATGAGGACAGACTTGCAGTCCCTGTGGGGGGAAGGACACCCCTGGCGTATTAAAGCTGGCCTTTTCAAGCCAGGGATCACTCTCACAGCATCTCATGAGCAGGCCGGACCCAGAAAAGGTTTGGTTCCACTCTCACTACCTTAATGCATTTGGCAATTCAATCCTGCTTCTAGCTACAAGCAACAGGGCCTCTGGGTATTTCATGCTTTCCTTCGAAAGCCAGCCGTGACCACTTATTTTAACTGCCTTAGATTTATGAAATTGTTGCCAAAACAGCTCAGTGGAAAAGCATCCATAGTCCATAAGATGGCTCAATGGCTTCAAAGCTCCTGAAAGCCAAACATTCCCCATCTGTTTACACAAAGTTCCACGGAGAGCCCTCTTGCTACAATGGCTATTTATACAAAATATAAATATTCTCTAAGGGGACACAGGTGGCGCTGTGGGTTAAACCAGAGCCTAGGGTTTGCCGATCAGAAGGTCGGCGGTTCAAATCCCCACGATGGGGTGAGCTCCCGTTGTTTGGTCCCAGCTCCTGCCAACCTAGCAGTTCGAAAGCACTTCAAAGTGCAAGTAGATAAATAGGTACCGCCGCAGCGGGAAGGTAAACACTGTTTCCGTGCGCTGCTCTGGTTCGCCAGAAGTGGCTTAGTCATGCTGGCCACATGACCTGGAAGCTGTCTGTGGACAAACGTCGGCTCCTCGGCCTATAGAGCAAGATGAGCGCCGCAACCCCAGAGTCGTCTGCGACTGGACCTAATGGTCAGGGGTCCCCTTTACCTTTATAAATATTCTCTACGACTAAAAATATACCTATCAATTCGGCATGCATAATGTAAGCCAGCACTAGCAAATGCTTCATTTAAGGTGCTCAAAAGATGGATTTATTTTTTTTAAGGGAAGGGAGTGGACCATATATCAAAATATCAGTCCAGCTGCAAGAGTTTTTCTTTTTAAAAGAAGCAAAAAGAGGAAGGCTGCATCCTGTGACTGCAGAGCTAAACTTCTCCGAGATTATTCTTCAGCCTAGCAAAGGACACTGCTGGTGATCCAGGGCAAAAAGGAAGCAGACCAGCATGTCCTTACATGAAATGACCCCAGAGACCTTGGCTGACACTGCTGCAAGTTCCCATCTGTAGAGCTTCCTTCTAAACACAACATGCTTTTGAGTCACTTTATGAATTAAAGCAACCTCCCACTCCATTGATTAATTGCTGCAGCAGGCACAAAACAAAATGCTTTTGGGCACTGGGGACAAAAGAACAAGTCAACATGACTTTTCCTCAAAAGCCCACACTGAAAATGACACCCCACATACTGTTTTCTATGACAGCACACCGATGACAGCGTATTACATCATGCCATATTTACACGTGATATGGGATCCAAGACACGCAGCTTTATTAAAGCTGAGTCTACTATCAGGAAGTGCTGTGGAAGGCTGAGCAAAGAGATGGAAGAGACCCCGAGGGTCATCTAGTCCAACATCCTGCAATGCAAGAATATGCAGCTGTACCTTACAGGGATTGCACCTGCAATCTTGGAGTTATCAGCACCATGCTCTAACCACACTGTTAGAGCCAAGAGGGAACCAAGCTGTAGAGAGCTCTGGAAATGCCTTGCAGGAAAACATGACTCACTCAAGGCACCACATAAGAGAACGCTACTCACCAAAGCCTGTGGCACAATTCCTAATGCCGTTTCCACTACTACTAGACTTTACCCAGCCAAATGGGACAGGAAGGGGACAATCCTAGAGTAAGCCAGATAGGAAAAGGCAGCCAAGGTCACAAAACTCCAGTCATGAGTCTGGGTGTGGAATTTCTGAAATTCAGAATCTCTTCATTTCAGAAGGCAAATTGCTGGTTCTGGGCTACCTGAATATTAAACAAATTTTAACTACATTCTTGGGAGTTGAACAATGAACCTCCTATTCATAAAAGCTTAGAAAACTGCAAAAACCCTTTAAAGTAGGACAATAAAAATATTTTTCCAGAAAAGCATCATGTAGATGGGGGATGTTTTAATCTCTGCCACTCAGAGCATCATCAGTTGGGCCAAGAAAGCTCTAAATCAAGGGGTAAAACACTCAGATACTCAAGAGGGACACCTTTGCAAGAACTCAACAGGGCTGCACGACTATGTTAACCACAGAACAGCTTTGTTACAAAAGTTAAATGTCTTCTATGACCCATTCTCTGTTAACCCACTTCCCTCCCTGTCCATGCCTTACAGCACCACTTCTCTATTCTCCCTTTGTGAGCCTCTCTTTTCCCCTTTATGTGCCACGCCATGTACTTCTGGATCAAGGAAGACAAAAGGAGCAACACAGAAGTCATGATGCAAGCTGCATTTTCCTGTCCCTACCCCTCTGGACCGCTTTCAGTGGACCTTGGATAGCCCTCCACGGCTCCCACAGACCAACACATCATAAAGGTTTGGAACCTAAACTTTCCTTTTTTAATTAAAAACCTTCCTAAAGGAAACATTTTGAACCTGAGCAATGAGTGAGCACCAAACCAAGTACTGTATAAGCGACTTTCAATGCAAGACCAGCTCTCCCTCGGCACTGCCAAGCTGAGGTTAGTCGTGGAAAGCTTCACTTTCTGACCTCCTCGCATGCAAAATCCCTTATAAGCAATCCGAATAAAGGGTGTGGAGGGAAAATGGAATCCCTGCTGTTTGAGGGACAGCCCAAGTAGTCAAAAGGGTGGCACCCAATGCTCATCCTACTCAAGAGTAGACCCACTGAAGTTAATGGGTATGATTAATGATAATTAATTTCAATGGGTATACTCTGTGTAAAACAAATGTTGGACACAACCCAGAGTGTATGGGGGAGGTAGAAGTGGACCGACAGGTACAGCGACTGCCAATGGCAGGGACACAGGTGGGCCTTTAAAATGCTAAGCCACCATCCCCAGACTGGACACGAAGCTAAGACTCTCACCTTGCACATCTACGCCTACTCCAAATTTGAAACTTTGCCATAGAATTTAACACTTTCCAAGACTGAGCAACAGCTTTGAAGCAAAAAGTCCAGAGGGCATGGTAAGATGCCTCGAGGGCAAAATACTGAACGGAGCTCCTCCATACATCTAAGTTCTCAACGTGTTTTTAAGGCTCCCCATGAACATTCCTTCTGCCCTGAGCCTTCCACGCCTTTGCAGGAGGGGCCTCCCCTGTAAGCCACAATGGCCCCACCCTAAATGAGATCTCCACCCATTAGAAAAACAAGAGCCAGGCTTTTCCAGCGGGGCATCACTTAACCTTTTTTTTCCTCTTGTCACTCACCATCCCACATCCCAGAATCCTTTGCACCAGTTCCCTTGGATCTTCAAAAAGACTGCTGGCTCTTGGGTGGGGTGGAAAGCTTCTGTCCCTCCTCCCTCCTGGCTGCTGGAGCAAGAGTGAAAGAGAGCGACAGAGTAAGAGAGAAAGAAAGAGAGTGACAGAGAAAGAGACAGGGGGAGGGGAGAGGGAGAGGGGGGGGAGGATGAGAATGATGGCAGGTGGGTGGGGGATGGACAGGGGTTGGCCCATCTCCACGTCAATGCTCCGTTCTCTCTCTCACTTCTACCAGGCTGATGGGAGCAACTGCATCCCCTCCAACTTGTCAAAATACCTGCCTTTTTACAATGGGCTAAATGAACAAAAATATCCCAGGAACATTTCTACCTATTCTTCCCCTCCTCTAGGACTAGGGAATTGTTGTCAGCAGAGCTTGGTACTCTAGATAAAAGGGTACCCACTAGTAGTGACCTGTCCTGTCATTATGCTCTCAGTGGCTTCAAGTGCAGGACTCTGCTAATCTCAAAACAGCAATGTGAAAGGTCTGTAGACCAGTTGCCATCAATTCTCAACGCCCCCTGCAGGAGACCAGCTCCTTTGTTTGGCACCCCTCTCTCCAAGTCTCCTGTGAAGCTGCAGGGATCTGAATGGGGAAACCAAATGGATCTATGCAGGCAACCCTTTTTACAGAACAAGCTACCATGTGCTTCAGTAAGACTGCCTCTCCAGGGGGGGAAACGAAAAAGTGGAGAAATACGATCAAGTTATCAGAGACAGGTAACCAATACATTTTCCTATGATCAGTACGCTACACTCATGACAACATCCCAGAGCTGAATGTACAAGACTTTATATATTCTTATGCCATGTATCAAAAATGTGAATTACTTTTGGTAAATTTAGGCCTGTGCCCTGGAAAGAAGCAAGAGTGCATATCCTGTTAACAACTGAGAATACGGGCAAAATATTGGTTAACAATTGCCTTAAGCCCCGAGTGGGTGAGCAATGGAGTCCCCCCCCCTTTTTAAGTGGAGGAAGCGGTGGCATTCAAAATTATCTGGACCCATCAGAGAAAGATCTATAACAAATGAACAAGAAGTGCCTCTTGTTGGCAGACAAAGAATTGCAAGACCTTCTGCGGTGAGGAGGACACCCCTTGCCTTTGTCTAGAATCAAACTAAGAAGACTAGCAGACTCTGTGCAGGGCTGACCTGCCAGACTTGGCCGTGACTTAAGTTCAGGCCAGAAATCTGGAGGCGTTACACAATCAGAGGTGCAACATTCTGGAGCAACTTTCTGTGGAAGAACCTCACTGTACTCAAGACTCAACTGATAAATTCATAAGGAATATTTGCAGTTTCTTTTTTCTGATGCCTCAGCAGAAGGCCTGGAGGTGGGAAAAGGTCATGGCTTTCATCTCTCTTCTGGAATATTGGGGATTGACACAGGAGTTGGAGGTTGTGGAGATGCAGCTGGGCAGGGTAGTTATTTCTGGTGCCCACAACAGTTACTATAGTAGCCACTCCACAACTTTCAGAGCAAACTCTTTGTCTTCTTTGGTTAGGCTCTTAACACACAAGACTACACAAAATCCTTTTCTATCAATAAACCTGGCAGCGAGTTTTGAGCTGAACTGGTGGGGTGTCATGCCTACTGTCACATGATGCACATGTCAAGTCCACTGGAAAAGGTGCAACAACTTGAGTGAGTCATGCACTATCTGGCCGGAGGAAACAGATGCAGAGGGTTCTCTCATGCCTGTATTAAAAAAAGCTCAACCTCGCCTCACCCCCAATTCCTCCTTTACTAAGGAACCAAAATGGGGCCCTGCATCACGCTTGAGGGTCTGGAAGTTATCGTGGGAATCAAAGCAGCTGATTATGTTCCAAATAGGATTTCAAGCATCAGCCCATCTGTCCGAGAACCAAGACTTCTATGCAGGAATCTACAGAAACAAAGAAGGGGCTGATGCCCCCTCCACTTGTATGCTTCTGAAAGCTCCCACACTCTCTGCCTTGGGGCATCATTGCCGAGGAGGCCTTGGTGCTCAGCAGCTTACTGCCTCAAGCTGTCACAGGTCACATTGCCTAGGCATGATGCCCACCCTTGGACAGTGCATCTGCCCTACCTTTGCTAACTACAAATACATTCCTCCTCTCCTTTGCCACGTCATCCCTCGTCTCTTGGAAACGTTTTGAGGAATTAAGTTATTAAAAACAAGTTATAGTTTTCAATTATCTAAATTCCTTGTCCATGTGTATTATTTTTACTGTGTCCATTTTCTCTTTCAGCACATGCAATGAGTTCTGGTCAGAAAAGAAAAATGTACCTGCCTAAAGGCATGTTATTAAAATCACTGCCACTTAGCAAAAAAAAGTGCTTGGTCTGACACGAGAGGCGTCCCTGCCAATTTCCAATTGAGGGGGTGGGGGTGGGGCGCACCCTAAAGGAAACCCCTCTCCTCTTCCCCTATCCTTGGCCAGCAAGAGGAAGAGCAGCTCAAGTGAGAGTAGCATGCAGACCAGGGTTAGCACTGTGCAAAGCCAAGATCTCCCCCACACCCCATAAACTTATAGAAAGGCAACTCAGACCTGAGAAGCAGGCGCCAAACCTTACCTGGGTGAGGCTTGGGGAGGAGGCATGTCCTGGTGGCGTTGCAGCAAGGGATGGGTGCCCCTTGCCTATTTCATGTGCAGAGTAAGGGGAGGGGGCAGGAGGGCCTGGCTGTCTCGCAACCTGCGTGACCTGTGAGGAGATAAACTGTTAGTAAAACCAGAGATTAGTAAAGCTCCCTCCATGGGGGTTCATTTACATGCTGAGGCTACAGACCTGGGGAGGAAAAGGAAGCGATCCATCCTTTGGCTCACAATTAGCTACCACTGGACACTCACCGTCTCTCTGGCCACCCGTAAAAAAGGACAGGGAGAGCAAGAGGCTGCAGGAGCAGAGCTTCTTCACACGCCTCATCTTGCATCTCAGAACTTGAACACAGATGAAGGGTACATCTCCAATGGCAAAATGGGTAGGCAACCTAAGGTCCGGGGGCCGGATGCGGCCCAATCGCCTTCTCAAATCGGCCAGCGGACAGTCCAGGAATCAAGGTGTTTTTACATGAGTAGAATGTGTCCTTTTATTTAAAATGCACCCCTGGGTTATTTGTGGGGCCTGCCTGGTGTTTTTACATGAGTAGAATGTGTGCTTTTATTTAAAATGCATATATGGGTTATTTGTGGGGCATAGGAATTCATTCATCCCCCCCAAAAAAATATAGTCCAGCCCACCACATGGTCTGAGAGACGGTGGACCGGCCCATGGCTGAAAAAGGTTGCTGACCCCTGCTTGTCAGAGGAAGTGTAACATAATCATAATGCTTTATTTTATATTTCTGTAGACTGCTCAGAGGTTTTCTTAAAACCAGGAAGTATATAAATTCTCTTAAGTGGCTAATTAAGGAACTTGTGCTTGTGTTTCTGTAATACAGAAGCTTACCTTGAGCCCCCCCTGCCCCCCACTGGAAATGTACTTGAAATTATTTCCACAATAAATACAAGATCAGATACATCAAAGTGCCAGGAAGAAGGCATTATCCTGAATGCCACCCTTCATTACTTAACGGATCTCTCTTTTGGATCTCTCTCTTTCAGCATTTTCTCTTGGGGGGAAAACTCCACCCACCTGTACCAACACCAGCTTCTACCCAAAAGGAGAAGCAGAATTGATACAAATCCAAAAAGGACAGAAAAACACTGCTGAGGGTTTTGCAAATGCCACTTTTATGAGTTAACTCCGCACCGTTTGCCAGTAAAAACAGGCTTTTCTCCACTGGGGGAAGGCTGCAAATCTGTAAATGGGATCTTAACTTTGCAGCTTTGTAGGGACAAAGCAAGACTGGGCTGCTTTTCCTGCCAGCCGGCCCTTTGTGATCTGACAAAATGGCTGTCTGTGTGGGAAGTCGATGCAGACTGGGCCGGAGGAATAGTGCGGCGTGTCTGTCACTCTTGATTCCATCACAAAGTGTGAGAGTCTTCACCTTAGGGATGCTTCTGCATTCTACCCTGAAAACCTATTTCAACAGCCCTTTAAACACCCAAACCACCTAAGATTAGAAAAACAACAGCTGAAAGGGGGAAAGCAGTAAGGAAGCCCCACAAGAGAGAGGCCCTCCAGTCTCAAGAGCCCAGCAGGAAGCAGGAATTACCAATAGTTCTATTTCCCCAAAGCTTAGGCACCACAAGAGCAAAGGCTGGAAATGGTCCCATGAGCTTCTGTCTGTGTGTGTTTCTATGCTGACAATACCTAGGAGAGCACGAAAAAGGACACAAATCCCAAGACCTTCATGGAACTCAAACTAAGGAGCTAAAGGAGGCCCTAAAAAGATACCCAGCCTTTGGGCTGCATCGCCCAATCTCCTGAGGTAGTCCTGGCTGTTCCCTTCAGAGTCATAGAACTGCATAGAACTGACTGGCTACCAAGTCATAAAAATCAAGTGCTTTTTGTTGGGAAAGGATCACTGCTGCTCACCTAAGGGGCTCACTGGCCACAAGCAGAAGCACTGGCAAAGGTGCTCTTTGGGGAGAAATCATAATGGGAAGAGGTTCCCTCCCTTTCGCTTATTTCAGCTGTGTCAAGGTGGCTGATCAGAAACAAGGAGACCTAAGACAGGAGGCAGAAACTCTTCAAGAGACACTTCAAACAATGCCAATTAACACATCTGCTTCAGAGGCTGCATTGCCGGATTCCTTTTGAAGAGAGGTGCTACGCTAAATGTTAGCACCTAACTTATGTGCCTCTTTGATCAGAAATTATGCACATTTTGCAGGTATGAAGAAAAACCTAGAATCCAGCCAGCATACAAACTGGCCCTTGCTTTTAGAGCACAGCACTGCAGTTCAGTAGCAGCAGCAGGAAAGGTCTCCTCTGTTCTGCTTATGAAGTGGAAAGAGCTGCTTAGATCACAAGAGACCCAAGTTTTCGAGAGGATGCTGGAGATTATTGCTGTGCCTTTGTTTAAATGACACCCATCTCTTAACAAGGGGCTGGAAATCCTTTGGCTCAGATCTTCAGAGCTCTACAAGTCAGCCTGCTTTACCAGTTACCTTCTACAGCAGGTGTGGGGAAATTCTCTGCATCTGCTCAGGGAATAAGTGGGCCGGGCTGGGAGCTGGCAATGGGCAGGGCCTACATTCAAAGTGGGAAGGACTAAAGCAGCATTGTTGCAACACAGTTGCTATTCTCATCACATTTTTATTTATTGTATACATTATTTATATAATTGACTCCCCCTTTTTTGTTGTAATTGTATTTTGACTGACCTGTACTTTTATTGACAAAAAATATATATGGAGGGAAAACTGAAATCTAAATACAACACACTGTAGTATTCTGGTGAGGGGGAACCCACCATTCTATGAATATATCTGTCTTTATGGTTTGCAAAAGCTATCTAGACTTCTCAGGCCAATAATTATAAATGATACAAAGTCACTGGTTGCCTTGATCATTGGTCTCAGCCCTGTATACCTGAAGGAGCATCTTCACCCCCATTGTTCAGCCCAAACAGAGGTCCAGCTCCAAGTACCTTCTGGCAGTTCCCTCACTGAGAGAAGTGGAGCTACAGGGAAGCAGGCAGAGGGCCTTCTTGGTAGTGGCGCCCTCCCATCAGATGTCAAGGAGATGAGTAACTATATAACCTTTAGAAGACATCTGAAGGTAGCCATGTATAGGGAAGCCTTTTAGTGTAATGTTTTATTATGTTTTTATATATGATGGAAGCCATCCAGAGTGGGTGGGGCACAAATAAATAAATAAATAAATATAATAATTACAAAAATAATTACAATTAATAATTATTACTACTACTATTATGTGCTTGTCACGGAATCCACAGACTGACAAGCTGTCAAAGATGCCAGAAGCCAAGTGATGTACCGGTATTTTGCCAGGATTGTTCAAGGTGCCTGTATGGGTGATTGTGTATTGTATTCCTAAACTGCACCCTCCAATTACCAGAGCTCTGCCATGTGTTCAGCTATCAAATTATGACTATTTATCATTCTACCAACCAAAAAGGAGGGAATTTACTTTCCATCTCACAGTGGAAAAAACAATGGCCCCCAGTAACTAACACCCCACACTCTGGGTATTTGTAACACACGCATGTTTTCTCAGAAGTAAGTTCCACTCTTGTCAATGGACTTACTTCCAAAAAGGTAAAACAAATGGTTTGCACCCTTTAAGAGTTGTAATCAACTAAGTCCTACTCTGAGTAAACCCACTGAAGTTAATGAACCTAAGTTAGGGTCTCCTCTGGGTAGGACTACTGTTGGATAAAACTCTTAGCTTTCAAGTTAATGCTCTTACTTAGTATCCTTGTACATATGCAGTCCTTGAGAAATATGCCTACCAAAGACTTTGAATGATCCAGTTAAGCTATTTCGGTATTTTTTCTAAAATGCAATTTAGGCAATGCACAAGGATGCAACATAGGTCACATTCACACCATCCATTTAAAGCACATGGCTCCCCCCCAAAGAAACATGGGAACTGTAGTTTACCCCTCACAGAGCTACAATTCCCAGCACCCTTAAACTATAATTCCCAGGATTCCTCAGGAGAAGCCATGTGCTTTAAATGCATGGTGTGAATGTGACCTCTGTAATGAAAAAAATAAACAGTGTTGGTGGCCATCTGGGTTAGTTCATTAGCAGTGGGTCTCACTGCCTTGATGCTCATATTGTGCCTTTAAAAAATGCAGCATTTTTCTCACAGCTCAGCAACAGCCACACAGCCAAATAGACTGGCCTCCTGACCCACATCTTTGGCATAAACCTGGAGTGGCTGGATCAGCTAATCCTTCCTAATCTCTTTTCTGGAGGAATCACTTCACTGTGGGCTACCTGTTCAGAAGCCAGGCACAGAAGACACTTCTTGGGCATCCACCCATTATGGACACAGAAAGGCAAACACACACACACACACACACACACACACACACACACACACACACACAGAACCCACAATACACCATTTGAGGAGCAGCCTTTAACTGAGCTCCAGTACTAGAACGATTTAGCACCACAGTCAATATGTGGCAGCCTCTTTCATTCTTGCCTTCCGTAAGAACTCATTCCTATTTTAGTGTAATTCCAGCAACTATGTTAAAGAGCATCCAAAAGACTATAAGAACTTTTGCAGCTTATATTGAGGAGTTGTGATTGCACTGCAAACATGTTATCTGAATCAGGTCTCACCTACCAAAGATACTGGGCAGAAGAGGCCTGAATGAGGGCATTTCCTAAACCAGCAGTTTCTGTTGAGAAAGTTCAACTCTGAATTATTCATTTGCTTATTTTGAATTAAACAAGTGGTTTTAAAACAGAGCTGCTTTTCTAAATGAAGATTACACACTTGAGTCCCAGGATTGTTCTGTGGCTGGAGGCAGCTAAACTTTCCACACAGCCCCACAAAGCTCTAAGAGCTCATATCCAGTTGATTAGCTGCAGGAGGAAAAGCAGTGTTACTTAAGCAAACTACAACTACACAGGAACCAAAGAACTTAGCAAAGCTGCTGGGGAATACTTACAGTGCTGTACACAGCTGAGACGGTTGGAGTGAAGATTCGATCCTCCAGGGGCTGCTGCACAGGTCCCCGGGGGATTCTGTAAACAGCAAATCAAGGAAAACACAAAAGGCTAGAGGAAAGTGTGTTTGGCAGGAAAGAAACATGTGAAATCCTTTGCCCATACTAGCATAAAAACAAGTTTTTACCAAACAGCAGAAACCACAATGAAAAGGGGCTCACATTCAACACTGCAGCTGGAATAATTTCTACGGCCGAAAACTAGCTTCCCAGAAGATGTGACCAGATACAGTACAACAAAATCAATAGACCTGAGTAAATGAGAGATCTAAGCTGAGAGTTGTAACAGACAACCCTATTTTTATTTTCAATATAAAATGGCCACCCTCTTTCAGTCACCCAGGAAAACAGCTAGTCAGCAGCAGATCCGTCTGACAGAGGCCAGGCCTGAGTCTCCAACAATGCAGGAAGAAAGAGAGAGTGCATTTATGTCACTGGCATTTCACTCTATTAATCCCTTTCCCTACTTAAAAGCAGTTCTGGGAACTAGAATTCACTTCTTAACAGGCTGACAATTTTGTAGCTTAAAGGAAAGCTGCCTTTGATCGGCTCCCCTAAACTTGCAATTAAAGGAGCTGCAATAATCCAGAATATCCACACTGTAAATAAAGGTGTAGCAAAAAAGGTTTTTTTCTAATGCCACAGAAGGATAACAATAAAAGCTTTGGTAAAATAAAATATATGTGATTCAACAATTACAATCCTCTGCAACAGGATTAAGCTCTCTCATAAACTACTAGTTTCCTTCTTAAAGCAGTGTGGTCACTTGCTAAGAGGTTCAGAGGATGAATTTCCGCCAGCTTATAAAGAACTTCCTATCAACACAAGGAGGTTCCCACACTCGTTGTGAAGAGAAGAATGGTCAGGCAAGAGAGGAAGGAAAAAGCGTGTTGTCCCTAAAATTGCCTCAACTTAATCTGAGCTCCAATTAAAAACAAAAAAACAGGCAGTGTTTCTCTCTAGAACAGTATGCTTCCATCAGAGTGTGGTTCAAGTGCTGGAGATCCAGGGCAGTAAACACCAAATTGCAGATTATCACTCTTTCAAAAAGCACCAACAGATATATTCCTGCCCAAATGCAAGCAGCTAAACCACTCTCCCATAAGGTGCCTGTCCTGTCCTGTTGCTTCTGTGTCTATTCTCCCTTAAATTTTATCAAACCACAAAACCAGAACCTATCCAAGGCATTTGAAAATCCCTGACAACAGCAGCAGTTGACCTCACACAACTGGAACTGGGACCTCTGCACTCAGCTGAGAGACAATGCTGGTTTCTACACGCCATCCCCAGGAAAAAGAACCTGACAGGAAGGAACTCTATGGCTTGGAGCTTACTGAGGTGGTGGTAGCTGTAAGAATAGAATGCTACAGTGGAGAGAAACCACACTTACAACCCTTCTAGAAATAGATAACAAGTGAGGAGTCGAGTTTACTGGAGTGTAAAGAACACATCCTGAAGGATGAAAGCATGGGAGACAATTGCTCACCCTGGTTGCCCATGAACATTCCTGCTACGGCAAACAAACAAACCTTCATGTTGGGATACCACAGGACTTGCTGACTTATGTGGCAATGGACTGAGCTCTGCAAACCTTGTGGGGCTCCCCTCTCACCTCCTGGCATGAGATAAAGTCAGGCCCTCATCATTCCAAAACTATGAACACACAATATTTCCACAAAAGCTCCACTGCAATTCGAACCTCACCTGGCAAGGGGCCAGAACTTCCCTTCTGCCACCGCCCCTCCTGCATGCTGGCTTGGACTAATAAAATACACCCCTGAGATCTTGACGGCAAGCCAAAATCTGCTCTGGCTTGTTTACACAGCTGCATGCCCCATCCAGCGCCACAGGGCAACAGACAAGAGTGAGGCAAAAGCGTCACCTAGCCATGGCTACTTTGCAGGAGCCCAGCCAACGGAACCCTTCCAAACTCTGCTTGGACATGGGCCTCTACCAGTTTGTGGACAGGAGTCACAAGAAGCTTTAGGCAGCAACGTCTGTTACCAAGGTGGAGCACTGAGATGCCATCCACACGAAGGAGGGCAATGTGGCCATTTTTTCAGCACAAAACACCTCCCAACTCTGTCGGGATAGCAACAGCAGTGCCACCCCGTTATCTCTCCAATTTAGATATCTGAAGTTGCCAAAGAATGTGGAGCCTTAACCCCACACAATCCAAAATTTAAAGACAAAGCAGGATATAATAATCAAAGAGAAGCAGAGTGAGAACAACCATACAGCAGCCTTTCTGAACCAGGTGCCTTTCAGCTGTTTTAATAAGACCATGCCCATCAGCCCCAGACACCAAAGATTCAAGCCAACTCACCTCATACACATTGCACTGGCGACCTTCAGGCTGTGAGTTTGGAAGAAATCAGAGAACAGAATCCCAGGCTCACCTCATGAGGTTCTCAAATACAATCCCACACAATGGTGAGTTGGATTAGAAAGTTCCATGCCGGTCCCTGGTAAGGGAGTCCCTTTCTGACCGAGCGACCGGTTGACCGGCTGCCTTCTGATCATGAAGAAACAGTAACTGGAGCCGACAAACAAGGCACATGCCTTAAAAATAAGGAGCCCACCATGTGACGTATCACATCACAAAAAGCAGGGCAGTGACAGAGCAGAGCACGTGTCCTCTGTATTTTGAAATCCAGGTTACATGATCCTCGCTTAATGTACACTATTTATTAGGAAGTCAAGAAATGGGCTGAACAAAACAGCCTCTTTCCCCTGCGGCCAAGCACTGCTCCTGTTTCGTATTCCCCTTGCATGAACTTGCATTACACCCACATATAAAGCAGCCTCGGCACTGACCAGCTTCCTTCTTTCTCTGCTCCTTGGAGCAATTTCCAGGCTACAAACACTGGCAAGGTTAATAATCAAAGTCGTTCCAACTATGAAGACAAATAACCCACAGTTAAGCTTTTTTTTTTAAGGCAGGGAGCGCCTTCACTGAGAAATTCAGAATACATTTAGCAAACTGTCAAAGAAAGTGGAGCTCAGATACCTGTTACAATGCAGCAGCAGCTGGAGATGTTTTTCCAGAGGTTCAGGACCCAGCAGGCCAACAACCAAAGGGAGGTGCGGGGAGGCGGTAGGCTAGCTACAGACCCGTTGTCAGGTGACCATCCCTGATCTGACCAGGCAGCACAGACTCAAGCGGCTACAATCACCTACTTGGCTGCAGGTCTTTATAAACATTTCAGCAGCGCCATGAGATGTAGCGGCGGCACCAGAAAAAGGGGGTGGCAAAGCACTGTCTGGGGTGTGTGGGAACCATGTGGAAAGAGTCTAGCAACAAGGAGGGGGCAAGCTACCTGTCTTCTTCCCCACTGGTGCCACATATGATAGGATGAACCCACAGAAAAGTGGTTCTCAAAGAGCTATTACAATGTGTGAAGGGCACCTCAGGATACTGCAAAAGCAATATGCCCCCTTTTTAAGGGATTTTAATGCATTGGCACAAAAGCAGCTTCTACAACTGGGGTTCATAGCCCATGGTAACTTCCCAGTGTAAGCTGAGAAACACAATTGCTGGAGCATACCAGACAGAGGAGTGGGTAAACATTTGAGTCAGTGCAGGAAGGAGGACTTCCAGCTTCCTACTAGCAACCGTTGACCTCACACTAGAAAATATTGGGGCTTACCTACATTAAATATCAGAATTTTAAAAACATGAGAATATAAACAAATATGTTAAAACACCAGAGAAGGAACAGATGATGCAAACCCTCTTAAATTAAAATAGTTTTAACCAGGCACCAGAAACTCAGCAGGGACAGTGGCTGCCTTGACTTCTATTGGGAAGGAGTTACACCGAGCTCAGCCCACAATACTGAAGAGACGGCTTCTTGCTGTCATGAGTCATGCTTCTGGTCCATGGGGAACCACTAACAGCATTCTTCCAGATGATCTCAGTGACCAACCTGGGGTGTATAGGGCAAGGCAGTCCTTAAGGTATTGTGGGCCTAAGTTGTCCAGGGCTTTATATACTAGAACCAGAACCTCAAACCTGGCCCAGCTACACTTTCAAACAGCACCTCCCCTGCACTGATCAGATGTTACTTCAGATGATGCCTGAGAGAAACATACTTTGTCAAAGGATAGGTGAGTTATTGCTTAAAACAGGCACACCTGCTTAACAAGGCTTGCCATGCCCAGAATACCACGCTAAATTCACTTCCTGGATTGTGCACATGAGATTTCATTTCTATACCAGGGAATTCAGAGAGAGATGGCACCTTGCAGAAAGTGGACTCTTTTTCACATAGCAATCATTTCTAGTCATTAAATACCTGCCAGCCATAAAAGATTAAACTAGTAGTGTTTATTAATTAGATGCAAAGAAAATTAATTATTAAACTGATGGATGGTGTCATCATTCATGTCCCTGCATTCTTCCACAGGAATTTAACAGCCTGGTAGATCGGGCCAGGGAACGATCAAGCATCCTGTCCCCTACCAGATACTACAATGGGAAGCCTGCAATCAAGACCTGAACACAACAGCAACACTCTCCTCACTTGAGATTCCCAGCAAATGGTATTCAGAGACATGCTGCCTCCAAGAGTGGAGGTAAAGCATATCCATTAGGGCTAGTTGCTGACTCACCAGCAATCTGTTACTTGAGGACAAAGAGGAGAGGGACAATAGCAAAAAATGGCAAGCTGCACACATGGGAACTCAACACACACACACACACACACACAGGGCCGGTGCTTCCATTTAGGCGAACTAGGCAACTGCCTAGGGCGCCAAAATGGAGGGGGCGCCGGCCAGCCTGCCCCCCGCCGCCGCCCCAACCAGCGGAGGAGCGAGCAGGTTGGGGCGAAAACCGCGGCGGCGGGAGCGCCAAATTGGAGGGGGCACTGGCCAGCCTGCCCCTCGCCCCCCAGTGCCGCCCCAACCAGCGGCGAAAATCGTGGCGGCATAGGGCGCACGGCGGGCAGGGGCACCGTACATCATGCGCAATGACGTCACGTGCCCCGCCCCCTCGCCTAGGGCGCAAAAACCCCTAGCACCGCGCCTGCACACACACACACACACAAATTACAAATTGTGTTGCTATTTAGCAATCCAAACTAGTATAATCAGAGTGCCAGGCCACCTTGGCTACACCACCCTAGTACTGCAAAAGCCTACAAGGAGCAGACCTATCAGAATGACTTAGAAGAACCTAGCACTGCTTGTGGAGATATTTGCCATTCAAGTCTGGCAGACTGGAGGCTTGTGATACAAAAGGCTCAAAGGAGTGTCACTCCTCAGCTACCATGAAGTCCTGGGATGGGGTGGGTTTTAAACCCACAAAAATTTAAATGACAGCTTTTCAAGCCCATCATCCATTGTGAAAGGGCAGATGCACATTGTCCAGTGGAAGTCACTTAAACCAGCAAGCACCTTGCCTCCGTGGAGAGGTTTACTACTGATCAGGGCATAGACCTGGTTATAGCGAGATCAGCCAAATATCTGTTCAGGAACACTGTTTCCTCTCCAGAAGAATGCAGAAATATGAATGGAATATACCCCTGACTCTTGCTACAACTGTGCAACATTCATTAACAATCAGAGGAGGGAGCAGGGAAGGGAAACTTGGGAGCATTAACAAAAGCTCAGGGCCTGAAAGAACTCTTTGTCTCCCTGGTCAATGCCAGTCTTTTGAATGGCAGAGCACAGAGCAGAAAGAGAATGAGGCAGGGAGGGAGGGGAGGCAGGGAGGGAGACCCACTGGGCCAGCTCTTCAGGGGACATCTCCTCAGCTGCCAGGCAGAAAAGGACTCTTGCATGAGCATCACACGGCCTCCCAAGCAGCCAGAAACGCAGGCATTGTCCACTCACAAGCACAGCTTGATAGAACCAACACATTTTGCTCTTGTTCCGCTAAGGAGCTCGCATTCCAGGAACAGAACGCCCTATCCTGCATCAAGCCACAAAGTGAAAGGTAAGGAAAGCAAGTGACAGGAAATGTACAATCCTGACCTTTTCTTCATAACCTGGGAACGTTTTCCTCATCTCCTTCTGGAGAGATTTGTTAAAATACGGTACATAATGCAAAACCCCAAGAGTTAAGCGCCATTTAGAAGCAAATTGTGGTGTTAACAGAGACTGAGTCTGACCAGAATACTTTAAACAACAAAACACTGAGATCGCGAAGTGTCACCACATAAACCCAGTCCTTCTAGCTCAAAGAAATAGCTTCAAAATAATGTCAAAAGGCAATGTGGAAGTCTAGTTTCTTCTAATTCGCATTCACGCCCAAGGGTCCATTTAAAAAACCAGGTCCCTGCAATTATTTGACTGCATTCCAGAGGCTCTGTTCACAGCCAAGAGAGGCTTAACCCCAGGCCATCCTAAGAAGAGCT
Organism: Darevskia armeniaca; assembly: GCA_034641395.1. NCBI lineage: Eukaryota > Metazoa > Chordata > Lepidosauria > Squamata > Lacertidae > Darevskia > Darevskia armeniaca. The sequence goes on from JAWWNF010000204.1 coordinate 1,107,635, forward strand.
TAAGGTTATGAATTCACCCCACAATTTCTCTTCATGACCTCACCACTAACACCTTCAGTTAAGAATGATAATGAAACCTAAAATAGTAAATTCCCCATTGTTCTGGGTCTTAAAATAAAGGAGCATGCTAGGCAAAGCCAGTTACGAATGTGACTGCAGTTCATTTCAAGGCACAGCCTTGTGGCTTCAACAGCAGTTGTAAACATCTATTGGCCACACCTGGACTTCATGCCAAGCTATAGTTTAGTGACCTCCAGGTTCACATGCTCCACTGCTGCTCTTTGTCCAACATGGTTTTCCCTTCCACTTTTGCTTATGAACTGATGTTGCTCTAGACAGACAAACTCGACTTCATGTTAACTATGGTTTGTTTCAAGCATGCCTCCTCTTGGCCACACGGGGGTGTGAAGAGGAATGGGGAGCATGTGAGCCTGATGCTCACTCTGGCTCATTCATATGCTCTTGCAACCAGTGTTAGAAACTGAGATATGAAAGGTGGAGCTAAATGGCACCTTAAACCTACGTTATGGGTGCAACAACAGAATGTGTGTGGTTTTTTTTAATAACAATACAAAGCTGAAAATGAATAAACTGAAGCAAAAATATTATGTTCATTTTTCACATGGTGTAGTCCTTCCCCTGCCCACACCCCAAATATTCTTAAGAGGGTCTTTCTCCAGTCTTCAGAGAATAGCTGGAAGTGGGGAGGCAGAAAAAAGGTCCTCCTTTCCTTCCACTCTGCAGTTTTAATCTGCAATCTTAGGCGCAGCACTGCTCCCAGAGCTCACTGCTCACGCTAATGAAATTCCTTGTTGCAAAATGCGCCTAGAACAATGTGAGTTTTGACCACTGCTTCCAACTTGTAGCTGTCCAGGTGTTGTTGAACTTCAGCTTCCATCATCCCTTATTATTGGCATGCTGACCAGAGTCGCAGTACAATACCTGGAGGGTGGTGGACTTAGTATGACTCTCAAACATGACCACTGTGCCAGGTTCTAAAGGTAACTTTTTGAAGTTCTTCACTCCAGTATTTTTAGCATTATTTATTAGAGTTGTTACCCTCTAATGAGGTTTGAAGGCAAGTCCCAACCTATTTAATTAGTCACAGGAATAGATTCTTGAAAATCTCTCTCTCTGGTGCCAAAGGCCAGAGTAAAGAGGTGCATCTTCACACATGACAAAAACTACATAATGAAGGAACCAGGCACACCTTGATGGGGAGGGAATTCCATAGCTTAGAGGATGCCACAGAGAATGTGTTCTCTTGGGTTGCTACACCCAAAATGGATGTGGATGGGGGAACTACAAAGAAAGTCCCCTCTGCTGATCTTAACACTTGGGAGGGTGAATGCAGAGAATGCATCAGAGCCAAAACTAAGGCATGAAGTGGTAACTGTGAGATCTGTTGGTTGCTCTTGGTTGATCAATGCCTCACACCAAAGGCTTGCATCAAGCTGTACTGTATGATATTTGGGTAAACACAGCCTTCCAATCAATGCTTTCCAAAGAACTCATTTTCTCATTTTGCAAACTGTACTCAAGTCCTGTATTGTGCTGCTTCTGTACTCCTCCTCAGAGCAGAAAATGAAATTCTAAAAAACTCTCATTTTCTACCAAATAAAAATAAAAATAAAAAGTGAAGCTGAGCACAAGGGAAGGATGTTTTTTTTTAGATGCAAGTCCAGTCTCCTAGCCATCGCACTGCCGATACTACCCTAACCCTAATTCAGATTACAGTTTAAATCCCACTTCGCCCTCCTTATTAGAAATTCACCGGGCACTAGGCACATTTTACAACTGTTGTGGGTCCAACTGCAACCACGTGGAGATCTCTAGACGCCAGGTTGGCGACTGACATCTCCATCTGGCTTACCCCTCTAGCTTTCTTAAGCAGGTAAGTAGAAGAGCTTATTCACTGCATTTATATCCCATCCTTTTCTCCAGTAAGCACCTGGTTCACTCCCACCCCACCCCCGTTAATCCCTACAATGACCCTGTGAGGTAGGTTAAGAGGCTGTGACTGGCCCAAGGTCATCCAGTGAGCTTCATGACTGAGTGGGGATTTGAACCCTGATCTCCCAGGTCCTAGTCCGACACTCTAACTGCTGCACCACACTGGCTTCCTAAAGTACTTCTGCTATTGGGCAGGTAGGTAAACAAATATGGGGAAAGCAAAATGTCACTCAGAGAAGGATCTGAACTATTTTCCTTGAAGCTTGAATTTTATTCCGGATTGTTTTATATGCTGTTTTAATGTGTTGTAAACTGTTTTGAGGTTTTTTTCTTTAAAATATAAAGCGGTATAGAAATGAAATGAAAAACAACAAATATAAAAATAAGCACCACTAGGGAAAAAATGGCACTTAGACATTCCGTTGTGGCAACCGCAACCTAGAGTTAAGGTGCCATTTGCCAATTAGCTTATATATCTGAGTTTCTAACACTGGTCCAGGAAATTACTGTACATTGAACCAAATGTTTGAGTACCAACTGAAACTGAACAGGCACTGAGCACCTTGATATTTAGGGAGCTACTATAGACATCTTCGCTTAAGAAGGCTTTCACTGAAGTGTGGCACAGCCATTTTATAGAATAGTAATTGTCCAACTGTAGAAACAGCTTTACTGTTTTTAGTTTGCATTGGTCTCTTTTGTATTTCATCTTGTTTTATCTTACTTTACACTGCTTTAGTAGCATATGGCTGTGAAGTTTTTTTTTAATAAATCTAAATAGCAGCAGTAGTAATAAGAATGAGAAAAAATGTCAGAAAAGGATAAGATAGTGTTCAAAATGCACCCCAGATATTTAGTGTGAGTGCCTGGAGGCGTTGGAGGATGGATGGCGGCTAACAGATTGAGATTGAATCCTGACAAGACAGAAGTACTGTTTTTGGGGGACAGGGTGCCAGCGGGTGTGGGGGACTCCCTGGTCCTGAATGGGGTAATGGTGCCCCTGAAGGACCAGGTGCGCAGCCTGGGAGTCATTTTGGACTCACAGCTGTCCATGGAGGTGCAGGTTAATTCTGTGTCCTGGGCGGCTGTCTACCAGCTCCATCTGGTACGCAGGCTGAGACCCTACCTGCTCGCAGACTGTCTTGCCAGAGTGGTGCATGCTCTAGTTATCTCCCGCTTGGACTACTGCAATGCGCTCTATGTGGGGCTACCTTTGAAGGTGACCCGGAAACTGCAATTAATCCAGAATGAGGCAGCTAGACTGGTGACTGGGAGTGGCCGCTGGGACCACATAACACCAGTCCTGAGAGAGCTACATTGGCTCCCAGTATGTTTCCGAGCACAATTCAAAGTGTTGGTGCTGACCTTTAAACCCCTAAACGGCCTCAGTCCTATATACCTGAAGGAGCGTCTCCACCCCCACCGTTCAGCCCGGACACTGAGATCCAGCGCCGAGGGCCTTCTGGCGGTTCCCTCACTGCGAGAAGCAAAGCTACAGGGAACCAGGCAGAGGGCCTTCTCGGTAGTGGCGCCCGTCCTGTGGAACGCCCTCCCAGCAGATGTTAAAGAGATAAACAACTATCTGACATTCAGAAAATGCCTGAAGGCAGCCCTGTTTAGGGAAGTTTTTAATCTGTGATATTTTAATGTATTTTGATATTTGTTGGAAGCCGCCCAGATGGGCGGGGTAAAAATAATAAATTATTATTATTATTATTATTATTATTATTATTATTATTATTATTATTATTATTATGCTACAGCGACAGAGGCCTTCTCCAACCCTGCTTTTCTTTCCAAATAAGTCATTAATACATATCCATGGGAAGAACATGTAAGCTCACATGGATCATGCCCAGAAGGAAATGATTTAGCAACACAGCCGCTGTTTACAGGATCAGTTTATCAAAGCTGCAGTCTGAGCCTAAGCTTTGGGCTAACAGAGCAATTGTTTATTTGGGAATGCAAAACCTGGGCTCTCCCAAACATACAAAAACCACCTCAAATTGAAGAATTTAATTCTCATTTCAGGACTCAGAAAGAATCCTTCCTCTCTAGCCATGAGGTCTTCCCCAGGGAGGGAATCCTTCCTCTCTAGCCATGAGGTCTTTCCCAGGGAGAGAAAGGTACAACTCTTATTCCCAGAGGCACATATCTACAATATGGCTGAAGTTCCAGTAGTGCTCCAGCCTGCTGGCAAATGCAGAAGCACCGCAAAAAAGAAAAATGACATCAAAAACCCACTACCACTAAATCAGGGGAACAAGCAAATGGTCTCTGGTACTCTGTGACAATGTATCTTCTATTTCTGCCCAAGCCAGATGGCCAAAGAATTACAGATGCTTTCCAGATCAGAGTCTATCCCCACAATCAGACCAAAGTCAATACAAGGCATGAGAGCAAGTCCATCAAAAATCTCCAAAGAAACTAGAATGCCTGTGATGGTGCTGAAGGCAACCATGCTGCAACTGACACGTTGAGCATGGGGATGGGATGTTGAGGGGATGTGAGCAAGTGGCGATAACTTCCATCTCGCAGTGTTCTTGCCCTTTTTCTTCAGGTGAAGTTTTATTCAGAGTTGCTCTGCTGGGTCAAGCCAATAGGGGTCCTCCTGGTCCAGCCCCCTGTTCTCAGAGTGGCCAACCAGATTCCCCAAAGGGAAGCCCACAAGCAGGACCTGAGCACAACAGCAGCACCCTCCCCACTTGTGATTCCCAGCAACTGGGATTCAGGGGCCTAATGCTTCCGACAGTGGAAGGAGAACATAGACATTGTGGCTAGTAGCCATTGCTAGCATCTAGCAGAGAGAAAGCATGGGCAAACCACATTCAGCACCATCAATTAAGAATATGAAAAACAGGAATCTCCAGGCTACAGCTGAAGGTGTGTGAACAGATGACGAAAAAAATACAGGTGGACTGCCACTCTCCTAGTAAATAATTCTTGGGGGCCACAATAGGTGACAGGGAAATAGGAAGTGACTTTGACAGGTGGACCCATAACTAGTGTCCCCTTACAACTGAGGAATCAGTGATATACTGCTACATTCTTTCTCCAATTCTCATTTGCTCTTGCACAGACATTAAGCTATAATGGAAGACTGAAAGGTAAAACAACACCTGCAGATCCATTGTCCATGCACGTCTGTACTTTTTTATTACAGGGAACCTCTCAACTAGATGTTTCCTGACCAACCAAGCTAGAACTATCCCTTGAAGAGTTAAACTAACACACCATTTTGCTTTGGAATGAAGGCATTCACATCAGACAAGACTATGTTTGTGTAGCAGTGAGGAAGAACTTCACAACACAACCACAAGGCACTGCAGCAGGACAAAAAACAACAACCCTGTGTGGTTTCATCGCTCCAATTATGGGTATTTAAGGTCCCTTATGAGTCTGACAAACTAATGTATCTGTGAAGGCAGGGCGTTTTTTTCAAAGGAACTCACAGGAACTCAGTTCCAGCACCTCTCAGGTGGGAGCCATTGCCATTCGTTCATGCTGAATTCCAGCACCTCTTTTTCTAGAAAAATAGCACTGTATGAAGGAGCTCAGGGCCAAGAGGAAGGCAGGCAACAAAATGTGCAAGAAGAAAAGAACTTCCAGAGGGTTTGCTTCATAAGCTTTGCAGGGCAGAAGTTCGTTTCATTAACGCTACAAGGCAGTTATAGCAAGACGTAGGGCGGCACACCCACCCACTAGTAGCAAAGCAGAAAGCACATATGTTACATGTTTAGAACCTAAACCATCCTTTGGGTTTGAGACTTGACTATCACAAATCATAACTTGGAGCTATGCCTCAACTGAGACCCTGTACCTGTTAACTAACTGTTGCTGCCTAAGGTCATCAGGTATCATTTTGCATGCACTCAGCAGGCTCTAAACACAAAGATTTAAATGGAATCCAAAAGCTCAAAGGGGGTAACCTTTGAATTGCCTGGAAGGAACAGGAGGAGGTAACATTAGGAGCAGATTCTTTTTCCTGATACACAAGTTCAATACACATCAAAAGGCCCTTAAAGGTCACATCTCATGTAAGTTTTCAAAGCTCACCTGTCCTGCAGGGCATTTATTTTCCCAATATCCAACCACCCCAATGCAGGGGTGGGCAACTGTTTTGGCACTGGGGATTAGAGATGGGGCTTGTGCCAGGGGCCACTAGCTTCTTTCTTTTTCCAGGTCCTTCATTTTTATATATGGATTATCTGCTTCTAAAGCAGGGGAGCATTCCAAATGTCATTGGAGTCTAACTCCAAGCAGCTCCAGCAGCAAGCATTTTAGCCATCAGGGATGATGAGAGTTGTAGTCTAGCAACATTTAGAGGGCACAATGTTAGTCCTGAGCCGTTTAAGGCTTTATAGGTGAAAACCAGCACTTTGAATTGGGCCCGGAAACTAATTGGCAGGCAATGTAGTCGGATCAGGATTTGTGTTACATGCTCAAACTGTCTTGCCCTGGTAAGGAACCTGGCCACTGAATTCTGCACAAGCTGACTTTTTTGAACTGTCTTCAGTGATCGCCCAATGTATAACTTGTTGCAGTAATCTAACCTAGAGGTTAACAACGCACTGACAACAACAGAGCAAAGACTCTCATATTTGTATTTTCGTTCACGAGTCAAATCACATCAACTCAAATCAGCCTCTTTCAACATTAAGGCAGAAACCTCAGCAGCTCTGAAGTGATGCATAACCTTATTGCCAAATGGCACCTTAACTCTAGGTTGCAGTTGCCACAACAGAATGTCTAAGCGCCATCCCCCCCCCAGTAGTGCTTATTATTATATTTTTATTGTTATGATAGTAATTATTATTCATTGCATTTCTATACCACTTTATATCGTAAAGAAAAAAATCTCAATGCACTTTACAACACATTAAAACATCAAATAAAAAAATCCAAAATAAAACAAATTATTTAAGGAAAATAGTTCAGATCCCTCTCTGAGTGACATTTTGCTTTCCCCATATTTATTTACCTACTTAATTTATAAACCTGTCCCATAGCAGAAGTACTCTAGGAAGCCAGTGAGGTGTATCAGTTAAGAGTGTCGGACTAGGACCTGGGAGATCAGGGTTCAAATCCCCATTCAGTCATGAAGCTCACTGGATGACATTGGGCCAGTCACAGCCTCTTAACCTACCTCACAGGGTCGTTGCAGGAATTAATTGAGGAAGGGTATGTGAAAGTCATGTACTCCTTAGGGGAAAAGATGGAATAAAGGTGCTGTAAATAAGCTCTTCTGCTTACCTGCTTAGAAAAGCTGGAGGGGCCAGTCCGATGGAGATTGTCAGTCACCAACCAGGCATCCAGAGATCTTGCACAGGGTCACAATTGGACCCACACTAAGTCGCAAAATGCACTTGGCACCCAGCGAATTTCTAGCACTTGTCTCTAGGGTTTCAGGCAGGAAATCTTTTTCAATCCTACCTGGAGATGCCACTGGGGATTGAACCTGGGGCCTTCTACATGCAAAGCAGAAGCTCTACCACTGAGCTGAGGCCCTTTCCCAAACTGAGCTACTTTATATATACATGTATATGTAATATTTTAGCAGCTCCCTCTTACAATATATATCCTGTTCTTAAAGGTTCAACTATACTTTGCCACGCGATGCACTACTGCACTTCCAAGGGGTTTCTTTACCTGCCACCTCTTTAAACGACCAGAAAAGCACCCAGTCTCCTTTTCTTTCAATGACACATGCATGGATGAAGGGCACAGCTGAGCTAGGGGTTAAAAATTACTACGTGAAAGCATTTTCCAGCAAAGCATAGGCTAGCTTCCCCAGTCACACTAAGCTGGCATTCACAGAGGTTGGAAAATTAAAATGCACTTTTAATACTTAACTTATTACAAGAAAATAGTGGTTTTGGAAAGTTTAGTGTGTTCATGCTTCATCCCTAGAGCCAGGAAAGCAGAAGCTAACTAGCTATTGGGCATAAAGGTGTTGCATTCCAGCCACAAAGTGCGCTCAGAAAATCCAGTAGAAATTGGACAAAAACAAACCCAGCATACACTTCAATTGCTTGAGGCAGGCCAAAACTCCCACTGTAATCCTTGGCAAGGCACTCAAAACTAAGAAACTTGCCCTGATTTAACTCAAAGCAGCAACACTTAAGGCAAGTGCTACTCTATGTGGTCTTTTAAAGAAGTTTCCACATACTGTATTACAATTTGTCCAGTAATACCAGAAAACTGGTAAAACTATATATGTACCACACAAGAATCTGAAGAACTCCATGAATTAAAATTAAATTGACAATCGGCACCATCCTCAGTAAAAGTTCAGTTAAGCAAGCCAACAGATTTTACAGGTTTTAATAAGGTCTGACGCGCCTACCTCAACCAGCAGTAGATAAGCCAGAAAGGGAAGTAAGTTCTAGGTAAATATCTCACAGCTGTTACAGTCTGTCCCTACAATAAAGAGAAAATCTGCTTTTGTTATGAACCATCAGCTGACCTTGCTGACAAAGCAAAACCAACACTTCTGGACACCATCCACAGGCATTAATCCAGAGGATGAGGTTTTCTCCAATTCATCAAATATTTTGATATTCCCAGAGATCTAATTTCACTGGTCTACAAAAAACCACCCCTTAAACATATGCATACAAATCCTTTTGTATGCATACAAATGCATACAAAACAGGCTAATATGCTGTTTCTATTGCACACCCATTTCTCATTTATATACCTTCCTCTCTAATACACACACTTTTCAACTGATTCCTGCAATATTTACCTCATAAGACTCCTGTCCTAGCAGCAAATATTAAACACATTTTATGTTAAGAATGTTATTTCCTAAGGGTCGCCATTTCAATGGACACATTTTATATAAACTTATCAACTCCACCAACCCACCAAAACTAGCTTTTACCGAGGACAATGCTTAAAAAAAAATTCTATCCTAGCTTCACATTCATAATCAAAGAACAAAATTGAAAAATCTGCTCATAGTTTACATCAAACAAATTCTTATTTAAAAACAAGCAAGCAGACTTTTAACCCAATCCCATGCATGCCTACACTCAGAAGTACGTACCACTAAATTCCATAGGACTGTGGTCTTAATCTCAGCATAAGCACACTTGGGGAACAACATTTACAGTTGCACTTTTTTGGCAAGTGCAAATAACAAACTCTCTGCAAATAAAATAGGAGTACGTGTGTCTTCTTCAGAGTTAAAAAGGAATATCACAGCACAAACACAGAGGCACCAGGCCCAACTCCTGGCAGGTGGGATTCCCTTTCCACCCACCCACCACCCACCACCTCCCCTTCCTGTTGTAAAACACACACACACATACACTGGTCTCCCTCAAAAACAAAGCAAGGATACTTCCCCCTCCAAGCCAACTCTCTTGGACCCTCTTCTGGCAGAAGAGCCATGCCCAAAACTCGCCTCCTCTCTAGGCACAGAGCCCTTCCTTTTCTTACAAAGTGAAAGAGAAACTGTAGTACAGCTGCCCTAGTCCTGTATGACATCGACATTTGTTTTTCCTGTTTTATGTTTGAACATACAAAATGCTGGCCCTTTCACTGAGAGGCTCAGCCAGGCAAGAGTGTGTGGGAGAGGACCCTCCTGTCTAACAGAGAAATAGAGAGGGTGGGCATGTGCAATATCATCCCCCACCACCCATATTTCATATGCTGAGGGGCCTCCGGTACAGAAGAGGTTTGTCCTCTTGCCTACACAAGTTTGGGTCCTGCTCCTTCCCACAGTTCACCTCTGAGATACACACACACATTCATCCTGAAACTGTCTGATGGACAGCTCCATCCTCCCCACCTACCCAACACACACACACAAACGACTCCATGCTGCCTTCATCCTTAAGGGAAGAGATCTGACCTCCCCACACCTTATTCCAATCTCCTTCCCCCTACATTCTCTCTAGGGCCCCCTTTTCTTTCCTCTGCACACTCATCCATCTTTAGAAGCAGCTCCTTGCCGTCCCCTTAGAGATGCTCCTGTTCCTTTTTTTCCTTCCATCTACACGAAATAAGTTATCTCCATGTATGAAACATACACACAAACCCAGGCTACACACGTTCCTCGCTTCCAAGTCCCTAAATCCACACATTCCCCCACAGATGGCCAAGTCCTCCTGGCTATAAACGGGTTCCTCAAAAGATGACACACCTACCCCTTTTTGTCCCTTCATAAATCCACACATTCCCAGAGAGAGGACACCATATATTCAGACGATCCTCCAGACTAGTGGACGCGTTTTTACATGACTGACATACACATATTCCCCCCTCCCAAGTCCACACGTTCCTTCTGGCTACACGCGTGCCCCTCATTGGGGGGGAAGGGGGGATGGATGGATGGATAAGCGATGCATGCCCCTCCTTGGGTGCCAAAGGATACTGCTGGGGCGGCTGTGTCTGGAGAGCCCTGATGCTGGCGGGGTGAGGAGTCGCCGTCGCCGCTCCTACAGCCGGTGCAGCAGCAGCGGCAGCAGCAGGGGACGGCGGCGGTGGCGGCTGCCCGGTTGCTGCCGCTGCCGCTGGAGGCGGCGGCGGGGCAGGAGCAGCAGCGGGAGGCGGCGGCCCTCCGGGCCCTACCCCTCCACCAGAGGGGGTCCCCGTGGTCGTGGCCGCTCCCGCCGCCACCGCCGCCGCGCCGGGCTTGAGGGCCGCCTTCTGCGGTAAGCTCATGGCCAAGCGGAGCCACCACCAGGCCGGCGGCGGCGGGGCGGCCGCCGCCGCTGCCTGAGGGGGCGGGGAGCGGCGGGGTGGCGGCGGCGGCGGGGGCAGCCCGGCGGGCCAGCACCCCCGGCCGGTCTCCGTGACAACGCGGCCGGCCTGCTCCCTCCGCCGCCGCCTCCCTCAAGTGCTGCCGCGCCGCTGCCGCCGCCGCCTCCCGCCGCCGCTGCTCTTCTTCGGCCGGCCGGCTCCTGCGGCTGCTTGCCTGCCTGCTCGGCTGGCGAAGGGTCGGGCGGGGGCCGCTCAGGCCGCGACGCCGCTCATAGGGCTGCCGCCCTCGGCGGGTCTCGGTGCCCCTGGCCCCGGCGGAGTGGCTCCCGGGCGTCGGGCGTGTGTCGGGCGGGCGATGCCGGCGGATTCTCCTCACGGACGGAGCGGAGCATCCAACATGGCGCTGGCGGCCGCCTCCAGCAGTCCGGCAGGACGACGACGGGCGACGAAGGAGGGCGCTCGGCTGCTCGGCAAGCTCCGGAAGCGCTCGGCTCCTCTGGCTGCCACAGCAGCGTCGCGGGTCGCGGGTCGAGTTGGAGTGGAGGGGGGGAGGGGAGGCGCCCGCGCGCTGTAGGCTTCCGAGCTCGGGTATCTTCGGGGAAGCCGACTCCGGCCGCTCTGTTCGTACCTCGCTCGCCCGCTCGTGCCGAGCCACTTCGGCTGCTCGGGAGGGTTCGGAAAGCCGGCGCTCCTCGCCAGCCTCTCTGCTTCGGAGGCGTCCATCCCCCAGTGGTACCCTAAAGGGCAGGTCCAGACTCCCGCCCATGCAGCAGAGCTGCTTGCATTTTATTTTATTTTATTTTATTTTTTGCTGCTGCTGCTACTATTATTATTACAGACCATCCAAGTGTCCCTAATTTCCATGGGCAGTAGTTGATTTACAGAAGCCATTCTGATTTAATCCTGGAATGTCCTGCTTTGCCTTAGGTCAGGCACCCCTATTTTTATCAGATAAATGAGTTATACGACCCCCGAGCCAAGGACATAAGTAACTATGTCTATACATCCTCTAGAAGACGTCTGAAGGAAGCCCTGTATATGTAGAATTGCAGAACTGTAGAGCTGGAAGGGACTGCGAGGGTCATCTGGTCCAACCCCCTGCAATAGAGGAATCTTTCACCCAATGTGGCGCTTGAACCCACAGCCCTGAAATCAACAGTCAGGTGTTTTTTATGTTTAATGTTTTATTCTGTTTTTATATATGTTGGAAGCTGCCTGGAGTGGCTGGGGAAACCCAGTCAGATAGGTGGGGTATAAGTAATAAAATGATGATAATGGAATATTTTGATCAGATAAATATTGGAGGTTATTTTCAGAGGCGTAGCAAGCCCAGGTGGTACCCGGGGCGGAATTTTTTTTGTCACCCCCCACCACCACTTTAATTTAAAAAAAAATTAAAAAAATTAAAAGTGTCACCCCCCTCTGATGGTGCCACTTTGCGAGGTGTGGGGGTTTTGTGTGTGTGTGTCTATTATCTCTTTTTTTTCAATAAAGTTAAAATTCAATAAAGTTAAACTTCCATCAGCCCCAGCCAGCACATGATGGGAGTTGTAGTCCAAAACATCTGCTCCCTGAAGGTTGCAGTAGGACAAGAAACCAGAGGACGAAAGGGGGGGGGGCGCTAGACTTCTGGAAAAACTTGACCCTCCCCCATTCAAGTAACTGCTGACTGTGGGCAATCAGGGACAGCCTTAAGTTCGCAATACACCTCAGGGTTTAATTAATACCTTCTCTATAACTCTCTTTCCACAACAACTCAATTCCACCCTGAATTAACTTGGTCCAGTTGTCATTTTCTCCTCCCCAACTGCAGCCTGCCCAGACTTGGTGCACTGCAGATGTTATGGACTGTAATTCCCACCCACCCCCCAGAGCATGAGGGTGTCATCCAAGACCTCTGGAGGACACTAAGTTGAGAAAGATTTCCCACTCTATTGAAGGTAAACATCCATTACTAAACATCCCACATTCCTTCCCTGCTGTACCTTCAACCTCCCTCTTCATTCTCTCCGCATCTGATTTCAGGGCAGAGGCCTCCCTTGTCATTCACTTGCACACCCTTGACGTCAAATAAAACAGAGGCCGTTGAATTATTTTCTTAGCTGGATGGTCTAAATTCTAAAGAACAGCAAATTTTGAAAACCGAAACCAGCTTTGGGCATCCATCAGAGTCATGCCTGCTTTGAAGTCTTCGGCATCACTGCAGCATGGATTTATTATTTATTTCATTTAATACAAGTTTATATAGCTTGGTGGCTGTTGGCGTTTTTTTGTTTTTGTTTAAAACCTACAACATGGTTTACACAAAAGAATAAAACGATGAAATCATCAGTAAATAAAGCTGAAGACCAACTGTTTCGAACCTTCAAAGCATAATGAAAATCTACAATAAACTAAAAACCAGATTAAAATGCACGTAAACATTCCATGTCTGCCTAGGCATGCTTAAACAAAGTGCTAAAAAGTAGTGCCGTGACAATAGGAAGGAAATTCCAAAGAGTGGGTGCTGCCACACTAAAATTTTGATTTCTTACAAATGTGGAACGAGTGTCATGTGCCAGTTCTGCAGATTGAAGTCGTCAAATGGGCATGCATGGGGAAAGGCAATTTGCAGCCCTTCAGACCCAAGAAGACCAGAAACACCACTGAGATCTCAGTTTGTTGCCCTCCAGGTTAAGGAGACGAATGGAAGGTACCTCCTCTGCCTGGGCTGCACAAATCCCGACTTCCTGGCACATCACCATTCGGGGTGGTTAAACAGATAGGCGCTCCCCTCTCATTTAAAGTCTCTGTGAGCAATGCCAAGGTTTTCTGCATCAGGGCAACTGACACGAGATTGCATTTGGAGGAATTCCTTGCCTGCCCTGACCTCTAGTGTTTGCTGCTCGATATACAAGACAAAGCTGAAACCTGAACACCCTGGCATCTCTTAGGGCTGCTCTGGGCAGGCGTGTGTTTTTACGTGTTTATTATTGCATTGGTGCAATAATAGTGCATTTGTTGGCATCCATCTGTCTCAAGGGACAAAGGAGTGCATCTCTGGGGGTGAAACCAAACTCTTGCATGAGCAGCACCAAAGCGACCTCCCTGGGGCGGAAGCCAGGGCAGCGTGTATCGACGAAACCCGGTTGCCCTCAAGATTGGGGGGCCCCTTTGCGTATGTGTGTGACATTGCAAGGGGTTGGACTAGATGACATTGTGGTCCCTCCCAACTCTACGATTCCATGATATCCCAACACTGTACAGGCTGGGGCAGCCCTGAAACCATCATGAGCACAAAGCATTATGTACGGAGCAGGCTATGGTTGTACAATAAGGGACTCATCCTCTGCATTCATACGTATGACTCAACGTAGTCAAGATCTGAGGCCCCACTCCAAATCCACTCCAGATTGTATACACTTCCAGAGTTAATGCTAAATACATTAGGCTACTTCTAGTAAACGAGCCATCATAGCTGCTAGAGGGCCATGAAAATACGTGTCCCGGGCATTTTAGACTCTTCTACCTATGTACTATCTGAAACCAAATATGTGATTATTATTTTTCAGCTCTCCGACCCCAATATTAAGAAAGGCTGGGTTGATTAGTCGAAGGCCCAACCTTTAGGCAAAGCCACCTGCCACATTCAGAGTCACTTTGGGACACAAGGCCTGTAGGCCACAACCAGCCCTGGCTGGCAGTAGTGTTGTTACCATGACAGCACTGCCCCAGTAGGCCTTCGCCGGGTTCTACAGAGGCCTCTACTCTTTCTTGCCCGAACCTCCTTCATGCTTGACGAAAGAGACTCCATCTTGGAAGTGCTTCAATTGTGACATTTGTGTGCAAGCCACACCTCAAAATTGTATTTCCTGTAGACATGCTAAAAAACATGCCCCCAGCCCCAAGATGAAGTGTGAAATTGGCTGCTGGTGTTTTAACCAGGGTGCCAACTGAGCAGATGATGCCAGCTGGATTCACATTAGTGGCTTTTCCATTTTGATATTTCTAAGTGCTCTTTCTTTCCCGTTGGATAATGGACAGGTTCCTTCTTCCTTTTACTTTTATTATTATTATTATTATTATTATTATTATTATTATTATTATACTAGGCTACTACTACTACTACTTTTCAGGTTTATCCATTTCACTTATTTTATACATTTCACTAATTTTACAATCATTTTGACATTTCAAAACTTGACTTACTTCCCCCTTTTTCTGTGGTTCTTTAAATTTATTTTTAATATCTTCTGCATATCAAAATTAACTTAATTTGCTCATTTATTCATCTTCTTTAAATATATACTCTTATGAAACTGCAGGTTCCTTTTACTTTCAGGCACCCGGCGAGAGTTGAGATGGCATCAAGATAAGGTGCATTTGTTTTGTGCCCTGCAGTTTCTTGCAACTGTTCGCATTAAGAGTGCACTTCTAGCAAGACTTATTTACATACCTGCTTCATCTCTTCCTCTTTGCTTAGCTTTCAGGCATCTGCTGGTTACCTTCGTCTTTCAACAAACCTTTTAAATGGTGATCCTCTTCCCAGTCTACGTAAGTATTGGAATAACTCTTGTTTTTATAGGTGGAATAGGTTTTCTAATGTTTGCACTGATTTTACATACAGGATTTCTTTGTTTTATATACAATATATGGAACCGCTTTTAATTGCTTCTACACTTTTCTTGCTTTCTTTGTTGTCTATTTTACAGTTGTGAAGCCTTGCTGTGAAGGATGGATAAGAAATTGAATAAAATACACAAGTATAAAAAGACCCCCTAAGGTGGCATATGAAGAGATAATGAAACAAGATAAACAAGCAGTCTGGGAAATATTACTAATTATACACATTAGTACACAAGCTACTGCTTGTGGATCTGAACCAGCCTTTGTAGGCCAAGGGTTGTACTAGTCCATGGAATGTAATGGATATAACTAGCTGAAGTTCATTAGTTTCAGTGGGTCTGCCCTGACTCTAATTGAGTTGGAAATGGCCCAAGGCAATAATGGAAGGAGAGTATTTGTTTAGTTAAGCAGATCTGGGTTCAAGTCGCTGTTCAGTTGTGACATACCAGCCTCTCCCTGGACTGAGAGCAAGGATGAAGAAACCAGAATGGTGAAAAATTCACCTCCTAGAATTCTATTGCTTGTTTCCCAGGTAAGCAGAAGTCATTATTGCTAATAGGCAAGAATTTATTATACTGCATGTTTTAGAGCTTGCGCTTTTTTTATTGTGGTAAACTGCTCAAAACTGTTAAACAAGTGTAGATATTTTAATGAACAAATAACAAATAGTGTGAGGGGAAAATAGGAACCTTGGTGGGGGATTGGGGATAGTCAAAAGCAGAGTTATGGACACACACACAAACTCCCAAAATTAATAAAATCCAATAAAAGCTTTTATTTCAAAATTACAATAATCTCTGAAGATGCAGGGAAGGTGACAACAAAGAACAAATCAGCCAGACCTTATATTCTCCCCCATCCCGTCCATACATAAATACCACAATATTCCTCCCACACCTTCCCCTAGTCTGAAATAAGTTTGGCCTCGTCTGGTGCGAAGAAAACAATTTCCTAATATTTCCCTTTTTCAGTGGCTACAAGCCTTCCCAGATGCTGAGCAATTCCCCTTAGGGTATCACAAACCCTACATTTTTGGTGGTGGTGGTCTTCCTTCTTCCCATTTGGAGGGGAGAAGTTATACTAAGTCTCCCCGCCCCCAGCCCTCTTAAAACATCTGCTGCACCATCTTGAAGCGATCAGCTCGCATTCTTCTTGGGTCCAATTACTAAAAGCAGATTACACAAATGGAACCATTTTCACTCTGCACAGGAGGGATCCAAGAGGAAAACCAGAAGAGGAAAAAAGCAGCCCCAAATGGGAAGGATGGCTGCTGCTGCAGCAGCAGCAGCAGCAGCAGCACTGGGTTCAAGAGCAGGTCTGTGCTCTCACCACACAAAGCAGGGTCTGTTAAGGGGTACAGAACAAAACTCTGGGGTGGTTTTCCTTCTTTGCTCTCCCCTGGACAGGTGCTGGAAAGGCATCCTCTCCTCACCTTCAGTGGTGGGAGAAGGCGGCTGAACAAAATGGCATCAAGAGATCAGTGCTCGTCCCAAGCAGCAAAAAAGAGGCCACTTTTGGTCACCAGGAAAGATCTCCGGGGAGAGAGAAAGGGGGGGGGGGAGGGAGACAGATAGACAGACAGACAGACAGGAGCTTGGGGAAATCAGGAAGAGTGTCCAAGGCACCCTTTCCACAAGCCCAAGATGGCAAGATGTCAGAGATGGCATGATCAGCACAATACCTGCTGGATCTTTGTTTACTGTGTGCTTGCAGGGCTCATTGTTTGGTGCAGGGCAGGATTTGGCCCAGGAAGTGCACGATGTTGCTGGTGGGAGGATTCTCCAACATTGTTAAGGCACTGGAAGCATTCTCAGCCATGTTGATAGTAAGGCATCCCCCCCCCCGCAAAGATAAAGCTCACACTCACTCATTTTCTCAACCCCGGCCCATGTGTCGCAGCAGGGCAGAGTTTAAGCAGCCATGTTCCCCACCTGCACATCTGCAAGGCTACCCACCACAAGACAGACTGAGGACAGGAAGCGGGGACGACGCTGCTGTGCCCAGCGCCCCAGAAACCCAGTGGCTATCCCTTTGCGCCCCCAGGTCCTCCTGGAGTTGTGGTACCAAATGATGGAGAGCCACTTCCACAGGAGATGAAGAGTGGGGACTCCACAACCCTACAAGGTTTGGGAGGCTGCGAACCAACTGATCCGTTTCGCCTGTCCTCAGGGCAGGAGGCTCACCAGACAAAGTAAAGACAAACAGACACACAAGCCAAAAATACACGCAAGATGGACTTCTTCAAGAGTAGAAGATGAAGAGAAACCACTAATCACTACGCAAGCATTGTCTTGCTGACTCTTTGGAATGAAGGCATCTCAGCTTGTAGTGGAGTTGGGGAGGCCTGGGTCGCACTTGCAATGCCAGAGCTCTCCCCTCCTCCATTTAATTCAAGGCATAAGAAAGCTTGCCTAGGAAAGGAGGTACAGCACATCTCCTCTCCATGCCTGAAGTTCAGCATACAAGTTGGGATTGCAATGGCTCCTGGCCCCACAGTGCTGCAGGGAGGCTGGAAGGAGAGAAGGGCAGCTCACAAGTCCAAGGAAGCTCTGTTTCTTCAAGGAAGTTTGTTTGCAAGTGCGGGAGCATCACTGCCTAAG
The DNA here is from genome assembly GCA_034641395.1 of Darevskia armeniaca. Taxonomy (NCBI): domain Eukaryota; kingdom Metazoa; phylum Chordata; class Lepidosauria; order Squamata; family Lacertidae; genus Darevskia; species Darevskia armeniaca. Next base: position 1,125,505 of record JAWWNF010000204.1, read on the forward strand.
TTCCACCAGTCAAGGGGTCTCCGAAACAGACTGCCGCATTTCAGTACAATAAAAAATGGCTTCGTCATGAGGCAGACATTCTTCCCTGCAGTCCTGACACCTGTCCACAGCTGAAAGCTCCAGGTTTTGTGCCTTTGTCGAGCTGCTGAGCACCCGAGAGTTCACAGTGGTGGAGGGCACTGGTAAAGCAAAAGCAGTTAGATGCCTGCAAGAGTTTGGCTGTGGTGGAGTAGAGTTGACACCACACAAACAGCCAGGATTTGGGCCCCACTTTCAAATTCAATAACCCTTAATTAAGTTATTAAGGCCACAAGGGGGTGGGGGGGGGGAGGGAGAACACGTCAGCTGCAGGTCCGTGGGCCTACCAAGCCTTTTCATATTTTTTTTACTTGGGGTTATGTGTACAAATGTCCGGATGATTCAGCTCCAGACTCAATACAGGCATATTCTTTGGCTGAGCAAAGACAGACAGTACTTCAGCGAGACTTTCAGGGGCTACTTCTTCAGCGGCACTGAAATTGCCCACGTCAGCTGGGGTCTTGACGCACAAGGTACATCATTTGAGGTGCATCTCCGAGTTTGTGATGGGGGCATTTCTCTGCAAGGTAGCTCATCTTCCTGGTGCAAAGGCTGCCAATGGTGGCTGGTAGGTTGTGACATGCTTGTCCTGCTGGGAAATCTCCCAGATTTAGCTTGGAGATTGAAGCCCAAAGCCCCAAAGGCAGCATTTTTTAGAAAATGTGGCCTGCTCTGCACCTGGGGCTAAGGCAGAGGTCCAGGATTTCAATTGGAAAAGTCAACAGTGTTGCCAGGAAGGAAAGGGTTTTGGGGAAGTCAGGCCCAGAATGTTTCCCAAGCAAAAGGAGAGCCTGCGCGGAAATGAGCCGCACCTGTTCCCCCTAAGAAGACACTGGGGGTGACGAGAGATGAGCCATGGGGGAGGATTGTATCCTGCCTCTCAGCTTTAAGCAGAATGCTCTTAACCTAGAATTGCACACACACGCAATAAATATACTAGTCCATTCAACTCAATACATTTTCCCTGAACTTTCCAGTGTTCCGCAAGATTAAAAAAAAAATCATTTCCGCAGAAATATCTTACAAGTTTTACCATGTGTATGTGAGCGCACAAAACTTATACATATGTATGGACGTGAATGTCTGTCTACAGAGAGGATTGGCGCTTGTTAGATGTGACCAAAATGGGTTCTCTTTAAAAATTTGGGTGGTTCCCCCCTTTTTTGGGGGGGAAAATGACGTAAGAACTTCCAAGCCTATGGTGGCGAAGAGCCAGTCCCCCCCTACATATGGGGGGGGGGGAGACAGCACAACCCTATCCCCACCCCAAAGTCAGTGCATTTGAAACACAGACATGCGTGCAGACTTCTGCACTTTTAGCAAAGTGAGAGGCAAAGGGGGAAACCGATGCAATTGGTTCTGGAGTAGAGGACATCTTCACAGTGGGTCAAATGGGGTGGTGCTTTGGGGTGAGGGCTGGGGACCCCTCCCAGCCATCGCAGAGCGCTGAGCTAGTCCCAAGGTCATGGGCCGCCTCTTGGGTGTGGAGGAAGGCTGAGGGCACCCCCTCCTGCTGTGTTTCCCCCAGGCTGCCCTCCAGTTTATCCCATTCCTTTTTTCTCTCCTCGGCTTTGGGGAACTTCACCAGACCTCGCACTTCCGCTGCGGGTTCATGGGGGAGCCCCGCGGGCACCGGAAGTGCTCCGAGAACTCCGGGGAATTGGAGATGGTCCCGATGACTCGGAAGCGGGAGGGGCTGTGAGAGTCGGTGACCAGTCCTTCGTGGGAGCTCTCGGGGGTGCGGACGGAGCACCAGACCTGGAAGGAGAAAGAAGAGGAATCGCAAGAGGTGGTACATCCAGCTAAGTCTTATGCCCCCAGCTCAATTGCAGAGATCACCCACAGAAGTGTCGTTGGTTGTTCCCCAAGTTGGTGAGGCTCGCTTGACAATGATGAGAAACTGAGCCTTTAACTGAGCCCAGTGGAACTCTCAGCTGCTGGAATTTTAGCAGGCGCCTTCCGTGCCATTTTCTTTAACGCCTGCTGAAAACCTTTATATTCTGCCAGGCTTTTGCAGGCAATTAGGAAGACATCCTTCCACAACGGTTAATTTATGGCCTGCTTTTTTAAAATTTTAAAATATGGTTTTTGTTATATGTTTTTATTATTGTCAACATATAAAGGTAAAGGTACCCCTGACCATTAGGTCCAGTCATGGACGACTCTAGGGTTGCGCGCTCATCTCGTTCTATAGGCCGAGGGAGCCAGCGTTTGTCCTCAGACAGCTTCGTTTACTTTCCCGCCGGAGTGGTACCTATTTACCTACTTGCACTTGACATACTTTCGAACTGCTAGGTGGGCAGGAGCTGGGACTGAACAACGGGAGCTCACCCTGTCACGGGGATTCGAACCGCCGACCTTCTGATCAGCAAGCCCTAGGCTCAGTGGTTTAGACCACAGCGCCACCCGTGTCCCTTCGTTTGTCAACACACACACACATATAACACATAACACAGCAGTAGACCTACTGAAATTAATGGGACTGAGTTTGCCATGACCATTCACTTAAATGGTTCTACTCTTGAGTAACATCAGCTACCACCCAAGGCATTGTAAGGAGAGAGAACAGCATCCTGGAAATCCTCAAGAATCCCATTATTGCCATGGAGGGGTGAGCTATTGAAAGGAGGGCAAATTTATGGCAAAGTGTTTCATTTGTAAATCACTGGGATGTGAAGTATCAATATAATATTCAACAGGATGTTTTATTTCATGTAAATCAGAGTTACTTTTCTGCTCCTGTAAATCTTGAGTTTTAATCCAATGCTAAGGGTTGTATCCAACTATTAATTCAAAGCAGACCCACTGCAAACAATGACCCTGGGTTATATCCAACGCTAGTCCTACTCAGAGAAGACCCACTGAAGCCAAAGAATATTACTAATGGTGTGTGTGTGGGGGGGTATTATTCAGGGTAGACCCACTGAGATTAATTGGCCTAAATTGGTCATGCTCCCCAACTTCAATGGGCCTATTCTGAGTAGGAAAAGCATTGGATACAACCAAGGTCATGAAGCAGGGTACAATAGGTTTGCTAAATAGGTAATGATTTATTTGCATTTTTCTTCTAATGACCAAGAATGATCTTGAGGTCTTGAAGGGCACAGAAGACCGCCTCCAACTAAGTCCAGGCTTGGGTTACAACAATATAAAATACAACATGAAAAAACTGTTCAACATCCACAAAAATAGGATGGGTCCTAAAAATATACATGCACTTTTTCTTGGAAATCAATAATAATAATAATAATTATATATACTGGTATATATATATATATATATATACACACAGCCTTCTGTGTCTGTAGCATCAAACCCAGAGACAAAACATAGCCCAGGCATGCCCATCACCCACCCACCTCCAAAATGGGACACTCAGACCTACCTGGGCAAATCCCACAAAGAAGAGCTGGTAGTTGGTGAGGCCCAGCGTGGGCAATGTCTCCTCTTCACCATTTTTCCTCAACCAGTTCTGATAAGCCTGGAAGACGAGGAGGGACAAGCGAATCAAAACAGGATGCCGTAGAGCTGGAGAAGGCTCATGTAAGCACAGCCAAAACGATCAAGGGGTTTGAGCAAGTTTCCTGGGAGGATAACACCTGCTTTATTGGGGGGGGGGGAAGTGAGTTCCCGTTGCTCGGTCCCAGCTCCTGCCCACCTAGCAGTTCGAAAGCACGTCAAAGTGCAAGTAGATAAATAGGAACCGCTCTGGCGGGAAGGTAAACGGCGTTTCCGTGCGCTGCTCTGGTTCGCCAGAAGCGGCTTTGTCATGCTGGCCACATGACCCGGAAGCTGTACGCCGGCTCCCTCGGTCAGTAATGCAAGATGAGCCTGGAGTCGGACACGACTGGACCTAATGGTCAGGGGTCCCTTTACCTTTTAAAGAGGTATGGCAGATTGCAGTGTTAGAAAAACTGACGACTAAACTGAGACTTGCACAAGGACAATTTCACTGCAACTTGGGTTGACTTTGCAGATTTTATGAAAATAGCTGAACATGGCAATCTTCTGGCACCAACTCTTCGTAATATGGGGTTGACAACTTTCGTAATCTCTCCCACCCTTCTTTGATGACCTAGGCTCCCCTGTGGGAAAAATAACACCTCTAACACCACTAGGTGGTGCTATAGTTATTCTGAATTAAGGTTTGATTATTTTTATTACTTCACCCCATTATTTAAAGATTTTGCACTGCATTTGGGTTGGTTTTTTTTCATTCTTTACATGCACCGTGATTTATATATTATTTGTAGTTTGATTAGTTTGCCATTTTTTAATGATTCTGTATTTAAGCCAACATAACATGGGTGGTGCTGTGGGTTAAACCACAGAGCCTAGGGCTTGCCGATGAGAAGATCGGCGGTTCCATGAGCTGCTCTGGTTCGCCAGAAGCGACACATGACCCGGAAGCTGTACACCGGCTCCCTCGGCCAATAATGCGAGATGAGCGCCGCAACCCCAGTCGGTCACGACTGGACCTAATGGTCAGGGGTCCCTTTACCTTTACCTTTACCACTAAATCAGTTATTGTGCATGTTAAAGGGTCATGTGGCCAGCATGACAAAGCCGCTTCTGGTGAACCAGAGCAGCGCACGGAAACGCCGTTTACCTTCCCGCTGGAGCGGTACCTATTTATCTACTTGCACTTTGACTTGCTTTCGAACTGCTAGGTGGGCAGGAGCTGGGACCGAGCAATGGGAGCTCACCCCGTCGCAGGGATTCGAACTGCCGACCTTCTGATCAGCAAGCCCTAGGCTCTGTGATTTAACCCACAGCGCCACCTGGGTCCCTATTGTGCATGTTACTGCTATGGAAATTCCAGTTTCGGTGTTTTACAGCTTGTATTTTGCAAATATTATGTTGTTCTTGTAGTTAAAAAATTAATAACAATTATTTTATTTTTTTAAGAAAAGGAAGAGAAACAAAGCTGCGGTGTTCATTTTAGAGACTATTTGTGAGAAATGGGGCTAAGTGCTCTAACAAAGTGGCCTTGGCCCTTTCTCTCTATAGCTTGGGACTCACATATCAATTGGGGGGGGGTTGTGGGGGGGATGGTAAGCAACAGCTTTACTTGGCAACCTCACCCTCTCTCCTCTTTTGCCAGGCAGCCTCTGCAGCTGCAGCAAAGGAGACCCCACAGCTCCCACAAAATCTGATAGAAAGGCCTGAGGGAGCCTCACCCGGTAGGCAGCTTTGAGCCCCCCGTTGTCGGCGATGTTCTCCCCCAGGGTGTGCTTGCCGTTGATGGCCTCCCCGTGGACTGTGTAGTTGCCGTACTGTTCCACCATGCACTCGGTCTGTTGCTTAAAGGCCTCCACCGACGAATTCTTCCACCAGGGGCGGAGGTTGCCGTCCTTGTCGTACTCCCGGCCTGCAAGGACCAAGGAAGTTAGCAAAAAGAATCACAGAATTGTGGAGTTGGAAGGGACCGCCCCCCCCAAGGGCCATCTAGTCAAACACCCTGCAATGCAGAAATCGCAGCTAAATGCCCAGAATGATATTGCCGCCCCCCCCCATCTCAATACTTTGCAATGTGGAATGAATGAAATAATTTGAGGACATTCCCCCCCCCACTATTAAAAGAACATATTTTATTACATCATGAAAAAGCATAATCATTCAAATTCAAACATGTTTTAAAATCTTGAATTTGTTTTTTAAGACAGCCTGTTGGTATATTTTGTTCCACATGGGAATGATATGAAGACTAATCTTGTTTCTAAATATTGCACAGTCTGGAGAGAAAAAAAACAATGAAAATAATAACAAAACCAAACCACATGATATTGGGAATCATATAATTTGAGAACATTTAAATATCCTTTTATGTACTAATTGTGTGTGGGGGGGGTGTACTTGGATGTTATGACAATCAAATGTTTGTATGCTTATATACAACTGTAAACCTTTACTTAAAGATCCTTATTGTTATTTTTTAAAGCAACGCCCAGGAAAAGTGCTGCTCTGCCCCATGAGTTTACTTTGCAAGGAAAATCTAACCGTTTGCAAGTAGTTTGCTAAGGGTTTAAAAATGAAACAGCCCGAAGTGGCAAACATCGCAGCCAAAAAAGTTTGTGTGGGGTGGGGGGAGGAAGATAAATTCTAGAAGATGAATTAAAGAGATGGAGGAAAGGCGGTCCTGACCTTGGTCGTCAAAAGCATGAGTCAGTTCATGGCCCACGACCACACCGATCCCACCAAAATTGAGTGCCCTATAGGGAGAAAGAAAATGTGAGTAAGTCAGAAATTCATTTGTTGGCTCCAAAGAGGAGCCAGCCCCAATCGGCTGGCTCCAGGGGAAACAACGATCTGCAAACAACAAGGACATAAGAAAAGCCTGCTGGATCACACTAACAGCTCACCTAGTCCAGCATCCTGTTCTCACAGGGGCCAACCAGATGCCTGTGGGAAACCCGCAAGCAGGATTCGAACCCAAGAGCAACTGTTCCTGCGGTTTCCGGCAAGTGGCATGGCTGCCTCCGACCAATGGAGGCACGGCACAGCCATTGCGGCTAGTAGCCTTCTCCTCCTCCACGATTTTGTCTAATCCTCTCTTTCGTTTCCCCCCCCTTTTTTTTATTGATTTTAATAATTTTAAGCACTTAACAATACCGTTAAATTTTCATCCTTCCCCCCTCTCACTGAGGGAAGCACATTTCCAACCCGCTCTCTCACAGGGAAAACCATAGACATTGTACATTTAACGTAGCTAACATATTAAATATCATTGCTTAGGCCTGACCCATTTTTGCTTAGGCCTGACTCCTCCTTTCCTCAATTTCATATTTCGGTTGACTTCCTCAAGTCCCCGTCTGTTGAATTCATTATCTATCCTCTTTATCAGTTTTCCAAGTTCATAAACTTCACAATAACATAAAATAGCAAAATCATTTTACTTAAACTAACTCCTTTTTTCCATACCTCAGCACCTCATTACTTCTGATCCTTTCCTCAAGTCTTATCAAATTCCCTTACTCCAACCTAATTTAAAACTCCTTTCGCCTTCCGAGGGAGGCCATTCTCCTGCTGAATAGCTCTTAAAATCAGAAAGTTCTTCCTAACGTTTAGTTGGAATTTCCTCCCTTAGTCGTATGAATCCATTGGGTCCTTCCCTCTGGAGCAGCAGAAAACAAGCTTGCTCCATCTTCCATGTGACAGCCCTTTAGCAGTTTGAAGATGTCTATCCCATCGCCTCCCCCTTTTCTCTTCTCCAGGCTGAACATACTCAACTCCCTCAACCGTTCCTCATCAGGCTTGGTTTCCAGACCCTTTTTCATCTTGGTTACAGCTTGTCAATATGCTCCTTACAGCTGTGGTGCCCAGTTTAAGCCTTACAGACGCAAGAGGCCTCTAAAGGTATTTTGGTCTCCATCCATCGTCTCCGAGACCATAGTGCTTTACTTCCAGCCTTACAGCCACACTTAAAAAAACACCCAATCCCTGCTGGAGTTCCTCCTGAACCTCACGGCAGTGAGGCTGAATTGGGAGGGGTGTTAATACTCTCCCCCCTCCCTTGCCAAACACTGAATATCTGATTGGGGTGGGGCGATGTCAGGGATCTGCATCCCCCTTCCAGTCCGGCTCTGAGCGGCTACAGAGAACAGTCACCCATTCTAACGACGGACTCATCAGGAAGTGGGAGCAGCTCTTCTTCGGAAGGGAAGGGGGTGCCAGGGATTGAGGGATGCAGCGAGAGACCTGGCAACTCCCAGGGAGTACGTCCGGGGGAGAGATTAAGAAGGAAAAGACGCTTTCGCTTCCCGAGGTGGTTTTGCTGGCGGGAAAATCGTCGCACGCCACTTCCGGATTCTGCCAGTGACTGAGCAGACCTGATTAGATTAAGCTCTGCACTGTATATAATGAGCACAGATAAAAACTACTAAAAAAGGCAATGACTCGACCTCCTTATTGAAACGGCCGGAGGAGGGGGGAGGCCGTGACAGGCGACAAGAGAGAAAAAGAGGGAAACATTCGTACTTTGGGGAGCTTCGGGTGTAGAACGGAGGCTGCAGGATCCCAGCAGGAAAGACGATTTCATTCTTGGTTGGGGAGTAATAAGCATTCACTGTTGGGGGAGTCATGCTCCATCTGCAGAAGAAGAAGGAGGAGGGAGAGAGAGGGGGGGAAGAGAGTGTGGTCAATGGCAAAACCATTCGAGGTGTCCTTAAAGCTCAATACTCCATCAGCCCAATTTGGGTTTTTGGCATTTCCCATTCCTCAACCTCAAAGTCTTCATGGGTAACCCTAAAACATGTCTGGAAATTGCACCCTTGGCCCTGGGGGCCTTTTACTGCTCACTGCAGATCTGTTAGGGCAGGGGGTAGTGAGTACTCTGCACATGCCTACAAAGCTTGCACTTTGGCACTGAGCTGAGCTCTCTCCCTTGAATGCCAGCCTCCAGCTGGAATTATGCAAGACTGCACAAGCAAATGCAAAAATGCAGTGGGAGCAGGAAATAGGCAGGAATGATTGAGGACATAAAAGTTTGTCCTTTTCTCAGAATGCAGGACACACAACTTGGATGACCAGCAACATGGCCCTCTCAGTTTATTTCTTCAATATATAGCGACTGGATTGCAGAACCTGCAAGAACTGGGGTGGGGGGGCATTATCTTCTGCCTTGAATTCAAACTTGGAAGAAAGATTCCCTCTTTGTCTGTCTCTCTCTCACACGAACACACACTAACAGCAACCTCCTCCTCAAAGTTTGAGAAGTGAGGTTACAGGGAACCAGGCAGAGGGCCTTCTCGGTAGTTGCGCCTGGCCAGTGGAACACCCTCCCATCAGATGTCAAGGAAATAAACAACTATCTGACTTTTAGAAGACATCTGAAGGCAGCCCTGTATAGCGACGTTTTTAATGCTTGATGTCTCACTGTGTTTTAAATCGTTGGAAACCACCCAGAGTGGCCAGGGCAACCCAGTCAGATGGGCAGCATATAACTTTATTGTTATTGTCCAGCAAAGTTGGTTGCCATCATTGCCTCCTGCTGCAGCGAGTTCCATAGTTTAACTATGCACGGCATAAAGAAGTGCTTTCTTCCACCCGTCCTGAACCTTCTGACATTCAGCTTCAGCCAAAACTTGGGTGTGCCCGAAAAGATGCACGGCCAGAGCGGGCCAGCCCCCCTCTGGGGTTTGAGCCCCCCTGGCATCCCGAGGCCGACTTACTGGTCGCGGTTTGGAGGCTTCCGGAGCTGCTCAGCGGCTACTCGGGCGGAGAAGTTGAGGAACTGCATGACGTTCTCGTAGTACAGATCCGGGACGGCATCGTACTGCCAGGAAGCAAGAGCCCATCAGAATAGGGGAGCAAGGGCTTAAAGAGGAGTGGAAGTATGTAGAAGAGTATTTAAAGAAAGAAGGCATTAAGACAGAACTAGTGAATTGCTTGGAATGAAATATATGTGGGGATGAAAATAGTAAAATAAGAAAGTAAGATTTAAGAATAGGAAATTATAAATTCATATATAGGATTTAGAAAGAAGTAAAAGATGAAATGAGTAATAGACTTAAGGGTATGGTAGGGAAGTAATGACAATTTAAAGATGGAAATATATAAGGAATAGCAAACGTAAAGAGAATTTAAAGTGTACGGTGTTCAAAGGGTGAGAAGTTATATTTTTAAATGTAAACTGTTTGTATATGGTTGTTGTTTGTTTATTTGTTTTTTATATTTTTTCTTTTTCTCTCTTTTTCATCTTTTTTGAATGTGTTAGGATGGATTGTGATGTTGGAGGTTTGGTCTGTTTTTCTATTTTGTATTTTTAAACTATTAATAAAGATAATTTAAAGTTTTTTTTTAAAAAAAAAACAGAATAGGGGAGCAAGGAGAGGCCGGGGCAGCTGGCCGCAGTCACCACCAACCCCCCCATTCCAAATCCCGCTGCTTGGCCTTTGTGGGCCTGCCCCCCCCCCTCCCCAAACTCACATCCTTGAACACTTTGTCCAGCTCTTTGGGGTCCATGATGAACTTAGGGTAACCGATCATGTCGTAGATGGCGTCGGCCTTCTCCTTGGCGGACCGCCTCGTCTCCTCATCCATCCATGGGAGGGTCGCCAAGCTCTCTTCAAAGGCCATCTTGATCTCCTTAATCATTTCCTCAGCCTGGTGGAGACAAAGCACGAGGTTACGAGGCGGGGTTGCTTCTTTTAACAGGAATGGAGTGGCGGGGGGGGGGGGTCCTGGCAAATGGTTGGTGTGTGTGAGGCTTCAGGGAATCTGAACCCCCCCCCCTCCTTCACGGCTGGCGGCCAGAAATGGGAAAACAAGAGGTTCTTACCAAGGTACCGTATTTTTTGCTCCATAAGACTCACTTTTTCCTCCTAAAAAGGGGAGATGTCTGTGCGTCTTATGGAGCAAATGTGTGGTCGATCGCTGGCTCCCTTTCCGGCCCCGCCCCCTTGCCCAGGCCTCCATTGTTGAATGTTCTGCAGACGGAGGCTGTTTGTTTCCCCAGCGACATGTGACTGGCTGATTAGATTATCTGTCTGGAAACTGTAGAAATGGCTCCCTTTCCTTTCCTAAAGAAGCTGCAGAACTGTAAGTTGAACCCCATAAAAACAGGATTTTTTCCCTTTGCAAAGCAAGCTCAACAACTGTGAGCTGATCCCCCCAAAAACGGGGCTTTCCACCTTTCCTCCTCTAAAAACTAGGTGCGTCTTATGGTCAGGTGCGTCTTATGGAGCGAAAAATACGGTAATTTATTCAATATTCACAGAGAGAGATGCACAATGCTGCCTCTTGGGTAACGGCGTTGCTCCGAGTAAAGTCCCATCCCCTCTATCTCTCCTATTCTACATCATTCCTATGTCGGCTGATCTGTGTTTTCTGCCTCTGAGCTTTCTTTTCTCCTACTCTTAATGCATGCCAGGACCTGGGACAGGTGGGGTCTGGCATGCTTTCTAAAGACACTGAGTCTGTCAGCTGTCTCTCCCCTGGTGCTTCCTCTTCCTCCTGCTCCTCTCCCAATATTTCCCAGCTTCTCCCCTCTGCAGCCTCTGAACTGTGACCTTCTGCAAACCACTGTTCTAAATCTATACTGTCTCCCTCTTCTCTGACATCGTGGGGGGTTGCAGGCAGCAGAAGAGTTCCTGCAGGGAATCTGGGGCGGAAATCCCCCACTCCAGCCACAGGGAGTGAAGAAAGCAACGGGCTAATCCAGGCACTTCTGAAATGGGCTGAGTGCAGCGACAGTCCTGGAGGGAGCTTGCAATGGTGTTCCCGGGTGCCAGTGATCGAGGGCAGAGAGCTTTCTGCCGCTTTTATTTTTCCACCTTTCACAAATTTGGTAGCAACGTGGCAATGGAGGCCAACTGCAAGCACAGCATTTGGGCAATTTTAATTCTTATTATTCACTGCATTTGTAACCCCACCTCCCCCCCCCCCGAAGCTCAAGGTGGCAAACATGGTTCTCCCCCTCCTCGTTTAATCCCCGCAACAATTCTGTGAGGTAGGTTAGGCTGGGAGGTAGGGACTGGCTCCCCAAGGTCACTGAAGGAGAGCTTCATGGCCGGGTGGGGATTCGAACCCTGGTTTCTCATGTCCTAGTTCGATGCTCTACACCACTCCGACCTATTCTATGCCACACAAGCTCTCTAAAGACATAGCTAGACTGGTAAAGAAAAAGCGATTTATATGCATTGTATATGTGATATAACTTTGTGCCACCAGATGGCAATCTGGAGCCCCCTTTTTCTCCAGTTGTTTTCCCTTTTTTAAATTTACAACGCTTTAAACTGAAACGCTTATTTGATGTGTCTAGATCCAGCCTAAGTTGGGACTTTCTGCTAAACACAAGTAAGCTAAATATGTTAGGTTAGATTAGCAGAACGGACCTCTGGGATAAACTTTGGAGGAAAGATTTAAAATTTACTCACTGAAAGAAAATTATATGAAAACTAGTAAATTAAGCCCGTTAAGATAACGGGCGCTAGATTATATGTGATATGGCAGACTTCTTCTCTATCCCCCCCCCCTCGCATCCCCACGTGCAAAAACGCTGCATCCCCCTATCTCCCCCCCTACTTCCCACATTTCCACATAGTTTGCTTCTCTGTCTCTACACCCACTTCTCTCTCACACCCTGCCACCTTTCCTCTCATCCCCTCCTAATTCACACCCCCACACTCTCTCCTGCCCCATACTTCCATTTTCCTTTCTCTCGCTCAATAGCCGCTCACTCCTCTAGCCCTATACCCCTGCTACACTCACCAACCCCTCCTTCCCCATATCCCACTACATTCACCAGCCCCTCCTGCCCCATACTCCCCACATCCGACCCCCTCCTGCCCCATACCCCCAACACCCCACTCATCCTGCCCCATACTCCCACACTCACCAGCCCCTCCTGCCTCATAACGCCCCCACCCCTCCTGCCCCATATCCTCACTCGCTCACCAGTGCCTCTTGTCGTTTACTTTCTCACTCACCAGCCCCTCCTGCCCCATACCCCAACCCCACCCCTCCAGCCCTATATCCTCCCAGACTAACCAGCCTCTCCTGCCCCATGGCCCCTCAACATCCCATGCACTCCAGCCCCATATCCCGCACACTTACCAGCCCCTCCTGCCCCATGCCGCTTTCGTTTCTCACTCTCCAGCCCCTCAGCCCCATTTCTGCTTGCGCCGGCCCCTCTCCTTCTCCTCCTGCCTTTCTTGCCTCACCTCCATGCCCCCTTCCACAGTGAAGCCTGACCCCAACGCGGGAGCGCCACCGGCACCACCCCCTCCTCCTCCTCCCGCTCTCCCACAGTCGCCGGCTGCAGCAGCAGCGGTAGCAGCAGCGACGGCGGCTGCGGTAACCGCTGCCGCTCCCTCTGCCCCATCGGCCGCCGCTCCTCTAGCGGAATGGGGTGAGTCGTTGGCGGTAGGAACCGACGCGAAGCCGCCGGTGGCGCCCAGCCCTGCGCTGCCCGCTTCACAGCTGCCCACCGACCGGCAGACGCTGCTGGCTGTGCTTTGTTTTCGTGGGGGGCTCTGGGGGTGGGGTGGGGGCGTGGGGGTGCCTGGGTGGAGAGGGCTGGGCCGGCCGCTGCCGAGACAGGTGAGCGCGCCCAGCCGGAGGCGGAGGCGGCAGAAAGCAGGGGACCCTCCGTCGCCGTTTCTGCTGCTGCTGCTGCCGCCGCCGCCGAGCTCCAGCAGCCACAGCAGAGCGGGCCCGTGCGCCTCTCTCAGTGGGGACGGCGGGACGCTTCCCCCTTGGCTCTCTCTTTCTCCTCTCCCGCCCAGCCGCCGGAAGTCTCTGTGAGCAGCGGGAGCAGCAGCAGCAAGCAAGCAGCGTAACCACGCCCCCCTCTCCGCCTGCTCCAATCCCTGCTTCCGCGTGTGTCATGCGCAGTACCTCACTTCCGTGACACACAGAAAATTGCAGGTGGACGCAGGGACACTTGAAGATTATAATATAGGATGACACATAAGATGGTATTTAACCCCAAGCAGATTAGCTAAAATGTAGAAATCTGAATCTGATGTGTGTTGGAAATGCAAATAAGTAGAAGGAATGTTTTTTCATATGTGGTGGGCAGGCAGAATAGCCAAGGAATACTGGGAAATGATATACAGTGATCCCTTGACTTACGAATGCCCCGACTTCCGTATTTTTCGACTTACGAGGGATCAAAGCCGCGGCCACTTTAAATAGGGTTTTTTCGACCTACGAAGATTTTTTCGAGCTATGAATGCGTTCTCCAACGCATTCCTATGGGGACTCGACTTATGATTTTTTCGAGTTCCGACGCTCTCGTCGGAACGGATTACATTCATAAGTCGAGGGTCCACTGTATAATGATATGAAAAAAAAAAGTTTAAAAAAACATTTATCCCCAAAACAGAGGCATCCCTTTTGGGAATGATGCAGACAGAGGTACCCAAGAGTCAGAAAAACTTATTTATGTGTGCAACTACAGCAGCTTGGATTTTGTTAGCCCAGAAATTGAGGGTGAGAGAGGTCCCTAAGAAGGAGGGGAGTCAACTTAAAATGATAGGATATGCAGAATTTGCAGAATAAATAATAATGATAATAATAATAATAATAATAATAATAATAATAATGTATTATTTATACCCTGCCCATCTGGCTGGGCTTCCCAAGTGAGTGAGAAGATCAAGTATCTAAAGAGGAGCAGAAAATCTTTGTGGAATATTTGGAAAATAACTGTAAACAATGGAGAACGCTAGTGGGATCAGTGTATATTCAATTGTATAATGTATAATAAAGAAATATGACTGGGGAGGATGAAATTAAACATTGTTCTCCCCCTGCCCCCCCAGAATATGCAGAAATTATGGGAAAATTAAAAGAACCATGAAAGAGGAAGAAGGGAAGTCAATGAAGGTACTATTGCAGTAGTGGATATTGAATGGTGGAAATGTATATTGGAAAACTCTAATAAAATAAGATTAGCGGAACGGACCCTGTAACAGTCACCGTCTTACCACTGCCTTGCTGTCCTCTGCGAAGGAGGCCTTTACGAACATGGCACCCAGCGCGAAGCCCAGGTTGATGTCTGTGTCGCTGATGCAGTATTTCCATCGGGGCAGGCAGGTCTGTGGGGCGGAAGGAGACCCTTATAATTATTATTATTATTATTTATTATCCGCCCATCTGGCTGGGTTTCCCCAGCCACTCTGGGCGGCTTCCAACAGAACATTAGAATACAATAATCTATTAAACATTAAAAGCCTCCCTAAACAGGGCTGCCTGCCTTCAGATGTCTTCTAAAGGTTTGGTAGTTGTTGTTCTCTTTGACATCTGAAGGGAAGGCGTTCCACAGGGCGGGCGCCACTACCGAGAAGGCCCTCTGCCTGGTTCCCTGTAACTTGGCTTCTCGTAGTGAGGGAACCGCCAGAAGGCCCTCGGCACTGGACCTCAGTGTCCGGGCAGAATGATGGGGGTGGAGACGCTCCTTCAGGTATACTGGACCGAAGCCATTTAGGGTGTCAGCGGCACTGGTGGAGGAAGGCGGTATGGCCCACCCCAGGTGTCATCCTTGAGGGGGGGTGACATCGCTGCCCTGCCCCCCTGGGTGGCAAGCCCCACCCCCAGGTGCACAGCATGTGTGATGCTCCAGGCGCCAGAGCAGCTAGCTCTGCCTCTCAACAGCGGAGGAACCTGGGGCAACTCAGGGCCAGAGATGGACACCACCACCAAACCCCTTCCCTCTCCCCACCCAAGAAGCAGGAGGGTGATGGTCCCTGGAGAGCAACTCCTGGTGAGAAGCACCCAGGATGGACATGGACTGGCCACCAGGTCTCCCAGTGTTTGAATTGCAGATAGCTTGCCCAGCTCTTTGCCTTAGGATGAGATTTCTGCTTTTCTTTTGTAGAGCTTTATTTATTTATTCAAAATGCATATATTTATTTATAATAGAACGTAACAAAATAGAACAATGGGTGCCGCCCAAGTTTCCTACTCGCCTTCTTTGAGCCGTACATGACTTCCATGAACTTCTCCTCTGCATCCTGGAAGCGCTGGTCCAGAAAGCCAGCTCCTTTCCTCACCAGGTGCCAGATCATGTAGTTGTGCAAGATACTGGAATGGAAAAAGGGGTGGGGTGCGGTGGGAAAAGATGAGGACTTCTCCAGCCTCTCCCGGAACTGGCTGTAAAAAGTGCCCTCCCTCCAATATCAGTTGCACACTGCAGGCATTGCAAGGGAGCCTCCTAGTAGCCCTACCTGGATGTGCCTTCGGGGATTGCTCCTAGACTTTCTGCATGCAAAGCCGATGCCCCACCTCTGAGCTATGGTCCTTAAAAACAAAGCAAGCTCCTAGTCCTCATTGTTCTGAACAAAGGGCTAATTTGAAGGAAGCTAATTTTTACTAAGTCCATCTAGCTCTGTATTGCCTACACTGACTGGCAGCAACGGCTCTGCAGGGTTTCAGACAGGGAGCCTTTCCCCGGCCCCACCTGGAAGATGCTGCAGGCGGGGATTGAACCTGGGACATGCTGTGTGCAAAGCAGGTGCTCTGCTGCAGATGTTGTGTTCCTTCTGCTAAAGACGAACCAATATTCTAGTCCTTGTGCTTCTGAATGAAGAAGAGTTTGGATTTGATATCCCGCTTTATCACTACCCGAAGGAGTCTCAAAGCGGCTGACATTCTCCTTTCCCTTCCTCCCCCACAACAAACACTCTGTGAGGTGAGTGGGGCTGAGAGACTTCAGAGAGAAGTGTGACTAGCCCAAGGTCACCCAGCAGCTGCATGTGGAGGAGCGGAGACGCGAACCCGGTTCCCCAGATTACGAGTCTACCGCTCTTAACCACTACACCACACTGAAGAGTTGATAGAACCAGGAAGCTACCTTACAGAAGGTCAGAGCACTAGATTGAACCCGGGATCTTCTGCATGCAAAGCAGGTGAGCTCCAGCCTTCTCCCTAAGCTTCCAGTCCTTGCGGTTCTGAACAAAGGGCTGATCCAATCAATCAATCAATCAATCAGTATTCAAAAGCAATCTGATTCAAAAGCAGAGGAAACTGCCTTCCGACGAGTCCATCTAGACCCATATAGCCTACACTGGCTGGCAGTGGCTTCTCTGGGGTTTCAGGCAGGTCTTTTTCCCAGCTGTACCTGGAGATGCTGCCCGCGGGGACTGAACCTGGGACCTTCTGCACGCAAAGCAGGTGCTCTGACCACTGAGCTAAGGCAGGGAGGGGGCCGCAGAGAAGGAAACTTCCATCGGTTCAGCTCGCCCCTGGACCCAGCCGCACTCACCGCCTGTCTGTGTTGAGGATGAGACAGGAGACTTGCTCGAGGTACTCTTTGGCGTAGACCACCACTGGCTCTGTCTCGTTGATCTCCACCGGGGAGAAGACGGCGTTCAGCAGGGGCATCCAGTCCACGGCCGGAGAAAGGTTCTTTTGTGTTTTTTTTGCGGGAGCAGAAGAGGAACAGGGCAGGGATGGGGAAGGTGCAAGAAGCAAACACAAAGGCAAGTTAGAGGTCTCTCTCTGGCTGGGGTGGCTGGCGGAATGAGACCTACAACTGAGAAGGCGGTAGAGAGAGGAACCCCTCCCTCCAAAACAAACAAGCAAGCAAGCCAGCCTAGGGAAGCTGGAAGAATCCCAACAAGGATTGGGCTGTCTCCAGCTAAGTCCTAAACCAGAGGTAGGCAACCTAAGGCCCATGGGCCAGATGCAGCCCAATCACCTTCTCAATCCGCAGATGGTCTGGGAATCAGTATGTTTTTACATGAGTACAATGTGTCCTTTTATTTAAACTGCATCTCTGGGTCATTTGTGGGGACTGCCTGGTGTTTTTACATGAGTAGAATGTGTGCTTTTATTTAAAATGCATCTCTGGGTTATTTGTGGGGCATAGGAATTTGTTCATTTCCCTCCCCAAAAATATAGTCCGGCCCACCACATGGTCTGAGGGATGGTGGACCAGCCCACAGCTGAAAAAGGTTGCTGACCCCTGTCCTAAACAGAGTAGACCCACTGTTTTTATTAGGTATTACATTTACGATCCTGCCTTTTTCCCTGACAAGAGACTCAAGGCGGCTTACAGCTAAAATAAAAGGTAAAGGGACCCCTGACCATCAGGTCCAGTCATGTCCGACTCTGGGGTTGCGTGCTCATCTCGCTCTATAGGCCGAGGGAGCCGGCGTTTGTCCGAAGACAGCCTCCGGGTCATGTGGCCAGCATGACAAAGCTGCTTCTGGCGAACCAGAGCAGCGCACGGAAATGCCGTTTACCTTCCCGCTGGAGCGGTCCCTATTTATCTACTTGCACTTTAACATGCTTTCGAACTGCTAGGTGGGCAGGAGCTGGGACCGAGCAACGGGAGCTCACCCCGTCACAGGGATTCAAACCGCTGACCTTCTGATCAGCAAGCCTGTGGTTTAACCCACAGCGCCACCTGGTCACAGCTAAAATAGAAACAGCTAAAAACATTGGAGGTGGGAGACAACTGTGCACACCCACACACCCACACACAAACCCATCACAGCATTAGCTCTTTCCCTAAATCATAGTAATAATATGTATTATTATTCAATATTTATATGCTGTCCATCTGACTGGGTTGCTCCAGCCACTCTGGGCGGCTTCCAACAAATTAAACACATTAAGCAGAGTAAGGCATCAAACGTTAATAACTTCCCAAAAGCCTGTTGGAACAAGAATGAATGAATGAATGAATAATAATAATAATAATAATAATATATACTGCTCTTCGTCAAAAGAACTCAGGGAGGTTCACAAGATAACACAAACAAACAGTTAAAACAAAAACAACAAAACAATAGCAAGCCCCCCCCCAAACACATTTAAAAGGCTGTAGAATATTAATCGACCAAAAGTCTGGTTGAAGGTCTTCGCTTCACCTGCCGGCAGAAGGACAACAAGGAGGGAGCTGGTCTAACTTCTTTAGGAAAAAGGGAGTTCCAAAGTTGTCTGGGAGAAGCCACCACCAAGAAGGTCCTGTTGTGCATTCCCGCCAAGTGCGCTTGTGAGGGTGGTGGGGCTGAAGGGGGCCTCCCCTGAAGATCTCAGAGTGCAGGCAGGTTTGCATGAGGGAATATGGACCTCCAGATAGCCTGGGCCTAAGGCTTGATAGGTCAAAACCTACTCATTAACATGTATACATTCTTTTTCCACCAGGCCTTTGGCTTTCAATTATCTGTGGCAGTTTTGCACGGGCAGGAAGCTTCAACCTAGGTTTTTTTTTTTTTTAAACGAATCTCCTACCTTGAGCTCCCTGGCAGGCATCTTGTGGTAGATGAGCTCCTCATCCCGCCGCTTCTCCTGGGGGATGGTGATGTTGGCTAGGGTGGTCTCAAAGTCCAGGATCTCCACCATCTGCCGCCTGGTCTCAGCTTCGTCCTGCCCCCCAACCAGCATGCCAAGCTGGACCATGTAGGTCAGGTACCCTGCAAGCACCTTGGAAGGTAGGCAAGGTGGGGGAGAATTATGTATTTGCAGCAGGGTGGGCTAGATGGCCCCTGGGGGTCCCCCTTCCAACTCTACAAATTCTATGATTCTAAGGCAGAGAAAGGAGGCCGCACGGGATTAAGGAGAGCGGGAACCACAACATCAAATACCAGCAACACCTTGCAGCCCTTGCAATGTCTGCCTTCGGGGACTCCCCACTGCAAAGGTCCAGTCTCAAACACAGGCAAATCACAAGGCTAAGTGTGGATGTTTGGGGCCTGGGAGTCACACTTTAAAGGTATTACCTAAAAACAGCTGCTCCCAGTCTTTTTTGCGGTCTATAAACTCATCCCCAGTGCCCCCTACGCTATAAAAAGCAATATTCAGAGTAGTGGTTTGCACGACCCGATAAGGGAGATAATAACACGATAAAATTCAAAACAGTAACGATTCGTTATCGCATCCAGAATGCGGCAGCTGTGAGTGGCAGCTGAGACCACATAACACCGGTCCTGAAAGACCTACATTGGCTCCCGGTACGTTTCCGAGCACAATTCAAAGTGTTGGTGTTGACCTTTAAAGCCCTAAACGGCCTTGGACCAGTATACCTGAAGGAGCGTCTCCACCCCCATCGTACAGCCCAGACACTGAGGTCCAGCTCCAAGGGCCTTCTGGTGGTTCCCTTACTGCGAGAAGCGAGGTTACAGGGAACCAGGCAGAGGGCCTTCTCGGTAGTGGTGCCCGCCCTGTGGAATGCCCTCCCATCAGATGTCAAGGAAATAAACAACTACCTGACTTTTAGAAGATATCTGAAGGCAGCCCTGTTTAGGGAAGTTTTTAATGTTTGATGTTTTATCGTGTTTTTAATTCTGTTGGGAGCTGCCCAGAGTGGCTGGGGAAACCCAGCCAGATGGGTGGGGTATAAATAATGATTTATTATTATTATTATGTTTATTCAAAATCCGACTCGAGCTATATGGTTTAATTAACTAATTCAACAGAAGGGATGAACTGGATCCAGTATGGCTGATAGTCATTCACATCTCTCGCAACCCCTTGTCTCTTGGAACCCACCCCAGGGAATTCCGCTGCCACCTGGGGGAGCGCCACTGCCCGCTTTGGGAACCCCAGACCTAAGAGACTGCCTCATCCCTTACGCACCCCAGTCTGAAGCTAGGACTGTGAGCACCCTGCCCGACACTCACCTTCTCGTTCTGCGTTTTGTTGAGATAGTAGTCCCTGGAAGGCAACATCAGCCCTGCCTGGTCCACCTGGAGGGGAGACACAAACTGGAGTGAAGACACAGTGCGGCTGTGGAGCCACAGTTCTGTCTAGAGCAGAGGAAACTTGAGTCAGACCACTGGGCTCCATCCAGCTCAGGGCTGCTGGCAAAGTTCCAGCAGACCTACCTGGAGATCTGGGACCTTCTGCATGCCAAGCAGGAACTCTACCCACCGAGCTCCAGCCCTTCCCCACCTCCAAGGCAGGATAAAAGGTAAAGGTAAAGGGACCCCTGACCATTAGGTCCAGTCGCGGACGACTCTGGGGTTGCGTCGCTCATCTCGCTTTATTGGCGGAAGGAGCCGGAGTACAACTTCCGGGTCATGAGGCCAGCATGACTAAGGCGCTTCTGGCAAACCAGAGCAGCGCACGGAAACGCCGTTTACCTTCCCGCCGGAGCGGTACCTGTTTATCTACTTGCGCTTGACGTGCTTTCGAACTGCTAGGTTGGCAGGAGCAGGGACCAAGCAACGGGAGCTTACCCCATCGCGGGGATTCGAACCGCCGACCTTCTGATCAGCAAGCCCTAGGCTCTATGGTTTAACCCACAGCGCCACCCGCGTCCCATCCCAAGGCAGGATAAAGGTAAAGGTAAAGGGACCCCTGACCATCAGGTCCAGTCGTGTCCGACTCTGGGGTTGCGTGCTCATCTCGCTCTATAGGCCGAGGGAGCCGGCGTTTGTCCGAAGACAGCCTCCGGGTCATGTGGCCAGCATGACAAAGCTGCTTCTGGCGAACCAGAGCAGCGCACGGAAACGCCGTTTACCTTCCCGCTGGAGCGGTCCCTATTTATCTACTTGCACTTTAACATGCTTTCGAACTGCTAGGTGGGCAGGAGCTGGGACCGAGCAACGGGAGCTCACCCCGTCGCAGGGATTCAAACCGCTGACCTTCTGATCAGCAAGCCTGTGGTTTAACCCACAGCGCCACCTGGTCCCTGGGCTGCAATTCAGGACCACAAAGACAGGGCCTTGCTGGGTCAGAGCAAAGGCCCACCGAGCTCAGCATCCTGTATCCCCGCAGCAACGAATCAGGTGTTGCTGATGGGAAGGATGCTGACCCCAGAGCTGCTAAGACAGGTGTGGGGAACTCGGAGGTCCGCTAGGATTCCCAAACCAGCCCTCAGGAAACCGGTCTAGGCCCGCAACGTGTCTCCACCATGCCCCCGAGTGCTTCCACCTGGCCACAATGACTTATTGGGCACGGGTGACGCCTGGATGGAAGACGGCATCATGCAGAGACTCCTAGCTTTTAACACAGCTGGAATGGAGCCTGCTGTGCCCACCATGGGCACACGGCCTCCAGATATGACAAAGGTTCCCCCTCCCTGGGCTAGGGCATGCCAACACCCACCTCGGCCTGAGCAGGCAGAACCGACAGCTCCCGCTCCTAAAAACGCTTCTCACCCCTTGCCTGGCCTTCCTCCTCCCGCACCCACCTGGATGATGTTGACGCTGGAGTTTTTGGAGTCGGCACTGACGTAGATGGAGAAGAAGGGCCAGATGTGGTGCTGCGCAGCCAGCTGCAACAGAGTCTGGTTGAAGTCGTCTTCCTGCCAGGGACCGCTGATGTTCCAGCCACCAAGCTGGAGGAGAGATTGTAATATTGCTTTTATATATACTGTACTCTCTCTATATAAAGGTACACACAGTGGTACCGGTACCTTGGTTTGCAATACGTCTTGGCTTACAAACACGTCAAACCCGGAAGTGCGTGTCCTGGTTTGCAACCTTTTTTTGGATTACGAACCCATTTTTTTTGGATTACGAACAATTTTTTGGGGAAGGCCCCATTGGCGAAAGCACGCCTTGGGTTACAACCTGTTTTGGTTTAAAAACGGACCTCTGGAACGGATTATGGTTGTAAACCAAGGTACCACTGTGTGTGTGTGTATAAAATAAAATTGTCTGTTTTACAATTTAGAACACTCATTTAAACATCCTTAAAATATAAATTTAAAGTGCATATAAAGAACTATTGTAAGATTGAAAATTAGGGAAAAACTGGAAGAAATGGCAGCCTACAGATTAGAATTAGGATTAGTAAGTAAATGTATGATGTATGGTTAAGATAGCATAAGATAAGAGTATTATTAAGGTAACAAAAATAAAGAAAGATGAGAGGAAATTACTAAAGATGATTGACATTGAAACGCAGCAGGGGAGACTGGAGGAAGTCACCCCAAGATGATTAGGAAAGAGGAAGGGGAAAATATGATGTTTGTTGTTGTTGTATTATGCATTTGTACTTTGTATATGTTTTATGTTATGTTATGTTTTTGTTTTTGTTTGTGTGGAAAAACCTAATAAAAATTATTTTGAAAAAAAATAAAATAATAAAATGAACATCCTTAAAATATCAAGAACTTCCCTTCTTCTCTTTCCATGGTTCATTTTGCATATCATAAATCCCTGCATATTTTACATAAACTAAACCATTTGGTATTCCGTTATTACGTCCATCAAAACTTATTTACTCTGTTGAATTTATCTTAATGCTGCCAACGTTTTCAAGTGCACACAATTCCACCCCCCATATATTCAATAAACATTTTCCAATCTTCTCTAAAGATATGTTCTCCTTGTTTTTTTATTCTATATGTTAAGTCTGCAAGCTGCGCATATTCTGTCAGCTTAAGTTGCCATTCTTCTTTAGTTGGGACCTCGCTTGTTTTCCATTTTTGAGCTAACGAAACACGGGCTGTAGCAGTGGCATACATAAATAAGCTTTTTTCACACCTGGGAATTTCTGTCTGAATTATCCCCAACAAAAAAGACTAGTATTTTTGGGAAAGTACTTTCCCCCCCAATTCATTATGGATTGCAATATTGCATGCATGCATGCATTTCAGAGCAATGCACCTAAACTATAAGAACAACTGGAAAAATCCTTTGAGATCAAAAAGTTGGTGACTGGGTGGTTTTTCTTTTACAAATACTTTGTTTCGACTAATCAATTTGATGTGCACAATCTGAGAAATGATTGGAATAAAAAATTAGGAGTTTCTATCTTACCTAAACAGTGGGACAATGTTTTAACTTCAGTAATGTAATAATGATGATGATTTCGGACAGGGCTCTCCAATCAGCGCACAAAAAAGCACTTCAGAGCAAAGCTCATAATTCTCAAAAAGCTGGACCTGGGAGACCTTCGGCCACAGACTCAAACCAGAAACAACGACCAACCTCTTCCCCAGTGGCTTTCTTGCCATTTTTAAGAAAGTTAATACAAAAATGTAGTAGGCTATTAACATTTAAAGCCCTAAATGGCTTCGGTCCAGTATACCTGAAGGAGCGTCTCCACCCCCACCGTTCTGCCCGGACACTGAGGTCCAGTGCCGAGGGTCTTCTGGCAGTTCCCTCACTACGAGAAGCCAAGTTACAGGGAACCAGGCAGAGGGCCTTCTCGGTAGTGGCGCCCGCCCTGTGGAACGCCCTCCCTTCAGATGTCAAAGAGAACAACAACTAGCAGACCTTTAGAAGACATCTGAAGGCAGCCCTGTTTAGGGAGGCTTTTAATGTTTAATATATTACTGTATTTTAATGTTCTGTTGAAAGCCGCACAGAGTGGCTGGGGAAACCCAGCCAGATGGGCGGGGTATAAATAATAAATTATTATTATTATTATTATTATTATTATTATTATTATTATTTACCTATGTATTGGGATAATATCAAAATTATAAAGAATGTATGGGTATTTTTTCATATACATTCACATTTCTCTACACATTTTGGTGCCTTCTTTTTTTCTTTGCATCACTTTATTTCTTTATAATGGAAAACTTTTCGATAATACACACACACACACACACACACACACACACACACACACACGAAGAAAGCCCAACACTGCCTTCTCCTCTTCTGCCCAGCCTCTTTGCCAGCCTGCCTGGCTCCTGCATTCCCTGGGCTCCCTCACCTTCTTGATGCGGTCCACCAGGGGCGTGGCCTGCAGTTCTTCAATCTTGGTCTCGTTCATGCAGGACTGGTAGTAGCGCTGGACTTTCCGTTCTGCCTCGCTGGACACCTGGGCCGTGGTGTTCTCTGGAGAGAGAGAGAGAGAGAGAGGCGCTACAGTCAACCAACCCCCTTTCGATGCCAGGCACAAGGCGAAGAATCGCAGAACTGCAGAGTCGAAAGGGACCCCAAGGGCCATCTAGTTCAACCCCCTCCTGAAATGTAGGAATCACAGCCTGGGGGTGAACTGAGGTTTCCCTGCCCTCCAACTTCCACCTCCAGAAAACTGCAACGCCCGTTTTCTGCTCTGCTGGTGTGCATGCACGGAAAGGTGAAGAGGAGAGGTTTTTCTAGGCAGCCACCGGCCTTGAGAATCGGAGGCGATGGGCTTGTGGAACTCACTGCCACTAGATGGGACAAGAAGAGCAGCTAGCATTGGCAGCTCCCCCCCCCCCGCATTACACCATTACACAGAGATATGGAAAATGAACACCTATGAATAATAATAATAATAATAATTTTTTATTTATACCCCACCCTTCCCAGCCAAGACCGGGTTCAGAGCGGCTAACACCAATAAAATCACAACAGAACATACAAAACAATCAATTAAAATGCAGGTTAAAATACGATTTAAAGTTTAAAATGCAGCCTCATTTTTAAGTAGCCCACCAATCAAACCATAAAGGAATGAAACATCAGGGTTAAACTAAAACCAACCCAAAGGCCAGGTGGAACAGCTCCGTCTTGCAGGCCCTGCGGAAAGATGCCAAATCCCGCAGGGCCCTAGTTTCTTGTGACAGACTGTTCCACCAAGTCGGGGCCAGTACTGAGAAGGCCCTGGCCCTAGTTGAGGCCAGCCTAGCATCCTTGTGGCTCGGGATCTCCAAAATGTTATTATTTGAGGACCTTATTTGAAGACGCAATGGTGTTACGGAGCCTCCAGTCCCAGAGGCAGTATACCTCTGAATGCTAGATGTCGAAGGGAGCTGGGGGCAGGGGGAGGCTGCTGCGATCTCCCCAATGCTGTTCACATAATGCTGGTCTCGGTGACCCCTTTGGTCTGCGCAGCAATACCTGCACTGCAGGGGGTTGGTCTAGATGACACTTTGGGTCCCCTCCCAACTCTCCATCTCAATGAAGACTGAAGGAGCTTTTTTCCCCCCTCATGTGCATGAGAGGAAGAGAGCGACCACATGCCACACCTCATGTGCATGAGAGGAAGAGAGCGACCACATGCCACACGTATGTTCTTCCAGTGATCCACCTAACCTTTGCACATGCAGCTTCCAACACACCGGCAAGACTTACTGCCTGCCTTCAAGAATTGGGGGGCCTCAGTGGAGCACAGGCAAGAGGGAAACCCTTCCAAGCCAGCCAGCCAGCCAGCCTGCTTCCTTCTTTCCCTCCTCTCTCCCTCCCAGAAGCCCCGAAATGTCAAATCACCCCCAGAAAGCAGAAAGAAAATGGAAACTGCAAGGCCTCCTGCCAGCGCAAGAATTTCCAATTGTGCAACAGGACGTCCTGCACCCCCTCCTGTGCCCCCCAGTCTCCCCCAGGTCTGCCCCAGAGGGTTGGAGGAACCCTCTAGGATGAATTTATTACTTACTTACTCACTCAATTTATAACCTCGCCCTTCCTCCCAAAGGAAACGCAGGGTGGCAAACGCACAGGAGATAAAGACAGTAAAAGTGTCCTGGGAACCTATTTCAATGGCGCCAGATAGGGAAGATGCAGGCAATTTCATTAGAGTTAGTTAATTAAACTAAACATGCTGGTTGGATATTGAAAAATGTGCAATTAATCACTGCCTTGAATTTTATTGTGTTATTTTCTTCCTAAGCAGGACGTGCAGACCGCTGTTCTGACTCTTGCTTTCAATAGGGTAGGGGGCACTGGGGATGGGTTTGTGGAACCACTAATCTAGGATTAAAAGGGTTGCTAATTTATGGTGTGGGGAAGGAGGAAATTGGGTGGGTGGGGGGAGCCTCATTGCACAAGCAGAATTCCTTGCACTGACAATCTGCTGGGAAAGACCCTGTTTCACGCTTCTGCCAGACTCAGGGGGCAGCCCTTGCAGATTTCACCGGAAGAGATGGGTCCCCCATCCCAGGGTCTCCCTTCCGCCGGCTCACCCAGAAGGTGCTTGAGGATGGCCTGGTTGTGCTCCCATAGTTTGTTGAAGGTCCCCCAGCGGGAATGGCCGTCGGGGATGGGGTTGGCCTTGATCCAGCCCCCGCAGGCATAGCTGAAGAAGTCCTCGCAGGGGTCCACCGTCCGGTCCAGCGAGCTCAGGATGGAGCTGGTCACGGAGATGCAGGACTCCGTCAGGCAGAGCCCTGGAGGGAAGGGGCAGCAAGGGCCGGTCAGGGTCACAGGATTACTTACAGGGGAATCCCCGCTTACATGGGTCTTCTGTTCCGAGACACTGCGCATGAATCCGTTACGGACCCACTCCGCCCCCATTCCGCCCCCGCAAACGGCATTTGTGTGCGCGGTCATGCACAACTCAAATGCATGTCAATTAGGAGCTATTTTCATTCATTTAGGCAACCCTGGGGAGGCAAATAGAAATGAAACACAGGGTAGACCCACTGAAATTAAGGAAGCCAGCCAGTCATAAGAATGTGGCCCAGCAAGCCAGCCTCCTCTTCTTAACAGTGGCCCAACCAGATGCCCATTATGAGAAACCCACAATCAGGATTTGAGCACAAGAGTAAACTCCCCCCTCCTGTGGTTTCCAGGAACTGGGATTCAGGAGCACTGCTGACCCCCAACTGTCGTGTCTAGCAGCCATTGACAGCCCTCTCCTCCCCCATGAATTCACCCAATCCTCTATTTTAAAGGTGGTATCCATCGCTGCCTCCTGTGGCAGGGAGTTCCGCAGTTTAACTATGTGCTGCATGAAGAAGGACTTCCCTTTGTCTGTCCTGAATCTTACAGCATTCGGCTTCACTGGATGGCCACAAGTTCTAGAGTGGTGAGAGATGGAGAGAAAAGGCTTTTCTCTTGCCACTTTCTCCGGTAATGGCCTTAAATTTCAATAGGTCTATCCTGAGGAGTGGAACTTGGCTGGATACCATCTGTTCATAGCTGTCAACCCTCCCCTTTTTTGGTGGGAAACTCCCTTATTCCAATGCCGTTTCCCGCTGCTATCCCAGATTGTTGATATCCCTTAAATTTCCTGGATTTCAAAGGAAGCAGCTCCTCTCCCTTCCTGCCGGCCAGGGAGGCTCCTCAGCTGCGTTGCTCGGCTGCCAATAAGGAGTCTGAGACCAACTGGGGGCGGAGCTTGCATGCCTTGTGCAGCCAGACCCTCACGCCCAACCAGACAGCCTGCCTGCCGTCTACGCGCTCGCTCTTTCGCGCGCAGCCTCTGGAGCGCAGGGTGGCGAGGCTACTTGGTGCCATTTCACCGCCCTTGCGGCATCCCTTATTTTCAAATCCGAAAATTGAAAAAATCCCTTATTTTCAAATCCGAAAGTTGACAGCTATGCATCTGTTAGAGACCAAAGTCCATTATACTGGCCTGAGAGTTGCAAGGGGTTGCTGGGAAGTGTAGTCAAACCAAGCAAGGGTCAGTGCAGTCTTAGTGCAAGCCAGGAGGGGGACACTCACTGGTTCGGAACTGGAGCAGCAGCACAGAGACGCAGGCCAGAGGCCGGCCAAGAGGGCCGCTGTCAGCACCAGGAGGCGTTTCTCAACATGCGTCCGCTCGGCCCAGCAGCTTTTGCTGGTCCCTGACCCACGGAAGTTCACCTGGGGAGGAAGAAGGCAGGAAAGTCAAGCCTCAGGGTGTGGGGGGTGTAGCCTTTGGAATCCCCCCCCCCCCCCGCAAGCCATATGAACAAATCCAACACCCGGCTGAGCTTTGTGGCTGGGTTGGGAACTCGAACCCAGATCCCCTGGGTCAGGACACCAACTATGAAAAATTCGGGGGGGGGAGGAAAAGGGAGTTTTAGGGAAGTTACGTCTAGCCCCACAAAACCACATTCTCTAACTCAGGGGGGGTTTCCAGTCGGTGGTCCGTGGGTTGTCAGTGGTTTGTAATTTTCAAGCAGCCTGAGGTGTGTCTGTGTGCCTGCAGTTGAAGATGGGAGACAAAGTAACGCTAAATATTTATATTGATTCCTCATTGTATTTTCAACTGTGTCTCATATACTGCATTTTACTGTATCACCGTCTCAATTTTTCCAGTATTCAAATTGTGATTCAATTGCTTATAATATATTGGGGGTGGTGCAGGGGGGGTGAGATGCGATTGAAATAGAATTTTAAAAATCGTAACAGCATCTAGCATGTAAGAACCTAAGAACCACCTGCCGGATCAGGCGAAAAGGGGCCTATCTAGCCAGCATCCTCACAGTTTCCAACCAGGTGCCTATTAGGCGAAACCCCCAAGTAGAACCCAGGCACAAGAGCCCTCTCCCCTCTGTGGTCTCCAGCAACTGGATTCAGGAGCATTGCTCCCTCCGACATGGAGCCCCAGCATAGTCACTAGTAGCCCTGTCCTCCACGAATCCTCCTTTAACTATCCAAGTTGGTGCCCATCGCTGCCTCCTGCGGGAGGGAGTTCCACAGTTTAACTACGCATTGCATGAAGGACTCCCCCCCCTTTCCCGAGAAGCAGGATGCTGCAGTTTAGGCTGGTGCCCACCCACCCACCGATGTCCAATCAGCACCAAGCTTTGGAGCGGCATTTCGCCAACCTGTTGTCTCCCAGAGGTTGGGTGTGCAGGGTCCACCTCCCAGCAGCCCCGTGGCCCACGGTCAGGGGGGAGGAGCACGATGGGAGTGGTAGTCCAGCAACGTCCTGGAGGGCACCTGAATGGCGGAAGACTTCCTTGGAGAGGATCTGGATTGTCACAGAATCCTAAGAATTGGACGGGATCCCCAAGGGTCATCAAGTCGAACCCTCTTGCAAGGCAGGCGCATAGCTGTCAACCCTCCTTTTTTTGACGGGAAACTCCCCTTATTCAATGCCGTTTCCCGCTGCTATCCCGGATTGTTGATATCCCTTAAATTTCCCGGATTTCAAAGGAAGCAGCTCCTCTCCCTCCCTGCCGCAGGGAGGCTCCTCAGCTGCGTTGCTCGGCTGCCAATAAGGAGTCTGAGACCGACTGGGGGCGGAGCTTGCATGCCTTGGCAGCCAGACCCTCATGCCCACCAGACAGACAGCCTGCCTGCCGTCTACGTGCTCGCTCTTTCGCTCACCCGTTCGCGCACAGCCTCTGGAGCGCAGGGTGGCTTGGTGCATTGCACCGCCCTCATGGCATCCTTATTTTCAAATCTGAAAGTTGACAGCTATGGGCATCCCCCAAAAGAATGGTAAGCGGTTGCACCACTTGACTGTGAGGAGGGTCCCCACCCCTCTACACCACAGAGTTGGACCCCCAAGGTTCATCTAGTCCAACGCCCTGCAATGCATGGCTCAAAAATCCCTGCCACCCGACCTCTGCTTAAAATCTTCCCAGGGAGGAGAGTCCAGTTATGTCGGTTGGCCTGCAAGAGTCAGGAACGATCCCCTTCACATCTTTGGGGCAGCACAGACCCCAAAAGGATGGTGAAAGGAAGGGCAGAGGAGAGATCTAGGACAAGGCTTCTGGATCTAAAAGAGCTGTCTAATTGTGGGTCAATGGCCCTGCTCCCCAGTGAGGAATGACCCTGAGGAGCATGTTCATGTGCTGTCAAGACAATGTGGCTTGGCTCACTCACTCGAGTCACCTAAAGCCCACTATCCTGCAGCAGGCAGAGTTTCTGCAGCACAGCATGCTGTGGCCTGGGTTCACACAGGACAGCGGCGGAGTGGGGCAGGCAGTGCTGATCCCAGCTTTTGGGGAGGGGTCAGACTGCATGGCCTCTGGATGCCCCCCTCTTTTAGGATGAGGAGCAAAGCCGAGAAATATCAGCCCCTGGGTTTATAGCATGGACTCCACACTTGCACATCTTCATGTACCCGTGAACTGGGGTATTGACAACTGCAGCAAAGGAACCCCAATATCACCACCAAGATCAAATCTCCAAGAATTGTTGCCAGGATGAAGGCAGGCAGACAAGCAGTATGAACCATGGCCACCACGGAGCTTTTCAGCTCAGATAAAAGGAGAGTAAGAGATGTCCTAAAAGACGTGTATATAATTATGCCTGGCATGGGAAATTGGGCGTGGGAGAGTTTTTCTCGCTCTCTCGTAACACTAGAACTTGTTGACATCCAATGATGCTGGGAGATTTAGGGCAGATAAAAGAAATGACCTCTCAATGCAGTGCACAGTTAAACTGCGGAACTCCTCCCACAGGAGGCAGACCAACTTGTGTGGCTTTAAAGAGGATTGGACAAATGCATGGAAAAGAGGGGCTCTCGATGACTACTAGCCATGACAGGCATGCTCTGCATCTGCTATCAGAGGAAGGGATGCTTCTTAATCCTAGCTGCTGGAGACTCCAGGAGGGGAGAGTTGCTCGGACCCTGCTTGTGGGCTTCCCATCTGGTTGGCCCCTGGGAGAAGAGGATGCTGGCTAGGTGTGCCCCCCTTTGGGGCTGATCCAGCCGAGGGCTCTTCTCAGGGACATCCAGGAGCCCCTGACGGCAAGGAGCTCATCCCCACAAAATCCCACGTCAACAGAGCAATAGGTCTGGAGAACATCTGGTCTGCCTCAGCTGCAGTCAGCTGGCTCTGGGCCAAGGAGACACGCCAGCCCCATGGCAGGTTCGTGCAGAGACGGGTGCACCTAGCCAACTGGCACTGGGAGCGGAGCTTCCCTCAGCTCAGCGAGGCGGGTGCAAGATCACTCCTCCTTTGGCCCACCTGTCAGGCAGGGCGTGTTCTGCAGGCAGCCCCTTTTCCCAGCTGAAGTAAGGGAAGCGTTGAGGGCTGTGGCATCCGGCAGCTATCCCCGTGTGTAGGAATTATCCTGGACGGCGTGTTGGCACACCACGCTAAACTTATTAAAGTAAAACACTGCGTTGGCATACCACGATAATTCTGCCCAGACTAAAAGGTGTTGCGCTGGCATACCACACTGCGCTGTACATCGGAATGGCAGACACGGGTCAGGGATACAATGGAACAATGGAGGGTGGTGGAAAGTTACTGGGAGTCACAAGATGAGCATGGGGAGGGGTGCATGGGGAGAACATGTGCTTGGTGATGCAGATGGTCACGTACGCAATGGAGGAGGCATGGGGGGAGTTTGGGGGTGTCACATTTTGGAAAACAACTCCTTACATGGTACTATGTGCTACAGCTGGGGCAGATGTTTCCTTATTTGGTTTCTCAAGATGTACCTATGTGGTTAACAATTAACAAAGTGTAAGATTGTCAATAAAGGGACCCTCACGAAAGAGTTGGGGCGCCTTCCGTAATTCCATTCTGTCTCCACGTCGTTCTTTCTCGCCATTTCCCGCACCGCTGCATTGCTGTCCTCCTTTGCTGCAGAACTCACAATAGAGACGAATATGGCCAGAGAACGTTTCCTGTTTTTTGGATTTTGAAAGATCTTAATGAGAACAGTGACAGGAGCCAGGCAGTTTCGCCTTCGAAGCGTCCAGGAAGACAAGCCCAATGAGCGAAAGGCCTCAGCGCCTCCAAGAACTCGGCGTGACGGGAAGGGAGGGCCAAGCTTCCTCAATGATCAGCCTCGTTCCTAAATCTCCCGTTTCTATCAGGAATGAGAGCATGCTTAAAAGCGCCGCAAAGAACAACAACTGGTTGCTACCTAAGATGGGCCCCTGCCACTGGATGGGGCTGCTGTGACATCACAGAAGCTCTGGCAACATTCTAGCTGCCAGAATGATGCTCGGCGGATAGAGGAGAGTTATTTCTCCCTCTTTCATAACGCTAGAATTCACAGATGTCTGATTAAGTCGAATGTTGGAAGATTAAAGGTAAAGGGACCCCTGACCATTAGGTCCAGTCGCGGACGACTCTGGAGTTGTGCGCTCATCTCGCTCTATAGGCCGAGGGAGCCGGCGTACAGCTTCCGGGTCATGTGGCCAGCTTCTGGCGAACCAGAGCAGCAGACGGAAACACCGTTTACCTTCCGCTGAGCGGTACCTATTTATCTACTTGCACATTGATGCAGTACCTATTTATCTACTTGCACGTTGATGCGCTTTCGAACTGCTAGGTTGGCAGGAGCTGGGACGGAACAACGGGAGCTCACCCCATCGCAGGATTTGAACCGCCGACCTTCTGATCGGCAAGCCCTAGGCTGAGTGGTTTAACCCACAGTGCCACCTGCGTCCCTGTTGGAAGATAAAAGGACCGATAAAAGAAAGCCCTCCAGCACAGTTAAACTGTGGACTCCCTCGCACACGGGAGCAGCAATGGCCACCAACCTAGATGGCTTTAAAAAAAGGGTTGGACAAATTCATGGAGGTTGAGGCTACTGATAGCTGCTGGCCTCGCGGCTATGCTCTGCCGGCACTGCCAGAGGCATCTGAATGCCAGTTGTTGGTGACTCAGGTCTTGCTTGTGGGTTTTCCATTGGGGCACTGCGAGAATAGAAGGCTGCATGGCAGGGGGTTGGCTAGAGGACCCTTGAGGTTCCCTTCCCAACTCTACAATGCTGTGATTAGCGGACTCTTCTTATGTTCAGGTGGCTCCTCATGGCTCTGTGTCAGCAGAGCTGTGGGGATTTCTGTTTGGATCTTGGCCTGCTCTTCCAGAAGCCCAACCCGCCTTTATCCTTCTGGTTTTGGGGCTCATGCCTGGATCCTTCACTTTAATCCATGCTTCTTCTCGTCACTTCTGAGCATAGCTGTCAACTTTCGGATTTGAAAATATGGGATGCCGCAAGGGCGGTGCAATGGCACCAAGTAGCCTCGCCACCCTGCGCTCCAGAGGCTGCGCGCGAACGGGAGAGCGAAAGAGCGAGCGTGTAGATGGCAGGCAGGCTGTCTGGCTGGTTGGGCGTGAGGGTCTGGCTGCACAAGGCATGCAAGCTCCGCCCCCAGTCAGTCTCAGACTCCTTATTGGCAGCCGAGCAACGCAGCTGAGGAGCCTCCCTGGCCGGCAGGGAGGGAGAGGAGCTGCTTCCTTTGAAATCCGGGAAATTTAAGGGATATCAACAATCCGGGATAGCAGCGGGAAACGGCATTGGAATAAGGGAGTTTCCTGCAAAAAAGGGAGGGTTGACAGCCATGCTTCTGAGTTTCTCCTTCCTTCTGTATTTAGTGCTCTATTTTTTCAGGTCATTTTTTAAAAATAGTTTAATGACTGTTGTGATTTTAAGTGCCCCTGGATTGCGTCATCTGCAAGATACCGAGACAAGGGGTATACAGTAAATATAGTAATAAAAAAGAGGGTTTTGAAACCAGTAGCACAGAGGTCAGCCTTAGTCATGCAAACACACCTGAGCAGGTTTCTGGCCCTACCACTCCCCACCTGGCTTCCAAAAGGAGGTGGGGAGGGTTTAGGGTGGTTGCTGTTGTTCTTGAAGATTTGCTTGATGGAGAACAAAGAGGGGAGTTGAGTATTTGCTTCTTTCTTCCCCAAGGGATAAAGATTCGGTTTCAAAGAGGGGGCTGGGACAGGCCAAACAAACAATCTCTCAGCCCAGAACAAGTTTTTCAGGCGAAGGGGAGGGGAGAGGAAGAAAGTGGAGGTCCGGAGGGGGAGGAAAAACAAAAGGAATATACAGTGATGGTGGGCAGATCAGGAGGAAGACTCAGAAAGGACCATCCTTCCTTAGCAGAGTCCCTGCTTGGGATGTAGAAGGCCCCAGATTCAATCCCCACTGGTAGCACTGGGAAAAGCCGCCTGCTGCCGGTCAGTGCTGACCACACTGAGCTCCAGTGGGTCTGATTCAGTCTAAATCATCTTCCTGCATTGCAAACCATCTCCATCTGATGCTCCTCCCTCCCCTCTCCAGGGGTCTCTGTCGCTGGCGATGCCTTGCGCAAGATACTAAAAGATCAGTTTCGTTTGCCCTACGCTATTTCAGCCCATGAAATTCTCTTCTGTTCTTTTGGTTGCATGGATAAAATTAAATAAAAAGTACTTTCAAAATAACAATAACAAAAACAACAACAGCGCATATCCCTACCCTATGATCCTTCTACTTCCTGCCTGGCAAAAATCCATGCAGGCTCACGGTCCAACAATTCAAGGTGTCCCAGGAATGCTTAGGAAGGAACTGTGACTTGTGCCAGAGGCAGTGGCAGACTTATCCAAAGGACACACGGCAGCCTTCTCTGCCCTCAAGGAACTGGGGTGGGCAGGAAATCTTTGGGGAAAGGCCACCGTAGCTTGATGGCTGAGTAACTGCCTGGCATGCAGAAGGCCCCAGGATCTGGGCAACATCCGGGCAACCCTGGCCTGGAACTCTGGAGAGCCACTGCCAGCCAGTGCAAGCAACACTGAGCTAGATGCACCAGTGGCCTAACTCTGCATAAAAGCAGCTTCCCACATGGGGAAGGGTCAAAGCTCGGTGGGCAGAGCATCTGCTCTGCATGCAGAAGGTCTCGGGTTCAGTTTCCCGGTACTCGAGACTTCGACCTGAAATCCTGGAGAGCTGCTGCTGCCAGTCAGCGCAGACAATATTGAGCTAGATGGGCCACTCAGTGTAAGGCAGCTTCCAATGTTCCAGGGATTTCAGAGTGGCTTAGACAGAACCCAACAAACCCAGCACCAAACCGAGATTAGAAACATTAAACCTACCCCCTTTGGTTGAAATCTTGAGAATTAAGGATGTCCCAACAGCGGGGGGTGGGGTGGGGTGGGGTGGCGGGGAGGCACAGAGGGGCTGTGCACTTGGGACTTGCTGCTCCAAAGTCGTATAGGTGCTCAAGAGCAGGAGCACAACCTTCCATCATGAGCCGCCACTGGGGAGAAGCGAACCCCTTCCTTCTAGAAGGATAGAGAATGGCAGGCTGGGGGTGTGTGATTTCATCTCCCCACCCCGACCTCAGGTCCTCCTGCACCAAGGACCCTCACCTAATTTAATAGGGAAAAGTCCTGTTGTCTTAGTCCTCATTCCCGGCCTCCCTCCTTCAAGAAGCAGCTGTGAATAATTATTCACAGATGCTACAACCAGGCTGCATCTCCTCCAGGTCAGGAAGACATTCATCACCAAGCACCTGCTTAATGGGATTGTTTAGGGGAATAGAGGGGGATTGGCTCAGTGCACACCTTGACGTGGGAGCCTGTCCCCAAAAGGTGGTCACTGGTGTGGGGTTCAGTGGCCGATAGGCAAGTCATTAGCTACCACCAGCTGTGCAAGAGGTTGAGGTTGGAGGTCCACCTGGCAGGGATTTTTTTACATGTGATTCCTACATTGCAGGGGTTGGACTGGATGACCCATGGGGATCCCTTCCAACTCTATGATTCTGTTTGGAGGCACTGCTCCCTGTGTTACATACAGAGCCAGCTGGTGCTGCGAGGACCTTGTGTTTTAATTTTGAATTAAGAACCTGCCTCTAGTCCAGTGTTTCCCAAACTTGGGTCTCCAGCTGTTTTTGGACTACAGTTCCCATCATTCCTGGCCACTGGTCCTGCTAGCGAGGGATGATGGGAGTTGTAGTTCAAAAACAGCTGGAGACCCAATTTTGGGAAACAACTGCTCTAGAAGACTGGACAGTGTCACAATAAACGTTGCAGAGCCACAGTATACTGTATCCTGCAAATAGAGAGTCCTGGATTTATCGCACTGGGCTCAGGGCAGGGGTGCTGATGGACTCCCACCAGTCACAGCATGGCCAAAGGTCAGGAATGATGGGAGCACAACATTGGCTATCCTCAATTTGGGGTGCAACTATAAAGCTCCAATTAGGGCCCATAATTTGGGATGCAGCTTCTCACAGAATCTCTCGTAAAAGACGGCAGAGACGCTGCAAAATCAACAGGTCGCCTGTCACTCTTTCCTGAGCCACAAAGCTGATCGGAGGAAGCAGCTGCCTTTTGCCTACAGCCCAAGCAGCTAGTCCTCATGCGGTCAGCGCCAGATTGGAGTATGAACTGGACAGGATGGCGCCGGATTAGAAGGGAAGAACCAAACGTGTGTATTTGAGGATGGAAAACCCACCAGGGTCCTGTTAGGTTAAGTCAGGAACCCCTTTCCTGTCCTCTTCTTGCAAAGAGACATTTGCACACCCACCCACCCACTCAGGACTAAGTTCTTGCCTCTAAGAGCAGGGGCCCACCTGCCCCCCAGAAAGCCTTCAAGGAGGGCAGAGGGGTCTCCCAGAGGGAGATCAGACGCACTGCAGTCGGCTTGGAAGGGAGCCCACTCCCCAATGCGGACCATGCTCCCTTTTGAGGGGCTGCTCCTGGCCTCAGGCAGGCAACCAACAGGTGAAGCCACCAAGGAGTCTCCAGCATGCAAATACACCTTGTGCCCCACCTCCACGTACAACCAAGCAGCTCTTACCTGGATTCCGTTGGGGTAGACCTCTCCCTCCATGGAGTCTACCAGCTCCTCCTCATCCAGGGTGGCTCTCTTGTAGGTCGACATCTGCAAGGCCAAATGCAGAACAGAATCCCTGAGTGACTCCATGCCACCGGCTGCCCGCGAGAGCGTGCCCACAGGGGACACTGAAGTGGTCAGCTCAACCCCGAGGTGGGGGGGAGGCCCCGTCCCGTGCGGCGTGCGGCCATGCTGAACGCACGAAGGCCACCTGTCCAAGCCCTATCTGATTATCCTGCAGGATTGGACCCATGTCAGGGCTGCTGCTGCTGCCAAATCCCCTGCAGCTTCCTCCTCCTCCTCCTCCCATGGGAAGCCAGGGAGGGGGGGCACCCAGGCAGCAGAGACGAGGTCTGCCAGCACCGCCGTGCAGGGCATCTGCTAAACCAGGATGAGAGCCTCTTGCGCCGCCTGGAAATCTAACTTACTGAGCAATTATAACACAAGGAAGCTCCGAAGCCAGCCAGGCAGACCGCCCACTGCGCCCCCCCCTCCACCCAGAGAAGGGGGGGGCAGCAAGCTTATGCAACCCTCTCCTTAGCCTGAAGTAAACCCTCCTTTTCAAACCACCAAAGGTCTTTCCCACTGCCGCCCCCCCCCCCCGGCCACCAATGATCCTTCCTGCTCCGCCGCCACGAACGTTAAGGGACGTTTCCAAACAGAAGGACTGGCACAGGCGGCGGAAAACAGGAAGCTGAGCCGCATTCCTCAGCAGGGACGTCCCGTCTTGCTCACGGCCAGTGGCGGCGGCCGGACTCTGCACCACTTGTCACCTGCCCGCCTCCCTCAGCAAAGGGGGAGGAGGTCGCCAGGCGAGAAAGAGACAGGACGCTTTTCCTGGGTTTCCTCCTGGCCTTCCCAGGGCTCATCAGGAGAACCAAAGAGTGGAAGGGCACCAGATGCCCGATACTGGGAGCCGCAAAGCAGCACCTGAGCACAGGAGTTAACTCTCCAGCACCTGAAATTCAGAAACATTTCTGCCTCCAGTCACGGAGGCAGGGCAGAGCCACTTGTGGCTAGCAGCCACAAATTTGTGGACCCTTCTCCACAAATTTGCCCATCTTCTTTTAAAGCCATCCAATCCTGAGGCTTCGGGCCACGTCCAATGTCATTCCTACCGAAGAGCAGACCCTTAGGGAGCCTTTGGCTGAGTGAGATTGTCTACACTGACCGGCAGCAGCTTTCTGGGGGGTGTTTCAGGCAGGGGACCCCGTCCCAACCCTCTTCCACTAAAACTTAAAAGAGAGAATCTAGTCCTCATAATTCTGAATAAAGGAATGATCTAAATATGGATATAAGGAACTGATTTGCACAGAGGCAGGAGAATTGCTCCGTAAAGTTCAGTAATGCCTACACTGACTGGCAGCAGCTCTCTGGGTTTCTCTCTACCTGGGATTCTTGAGCTGTGATTCCTCCATTGCAGGGGGTTGGACTAGATGGCCCCTTTCAACTCTACAGTTCTGTTTCTTTCTATCATTTCACTGTTCCTTGGGAAAGTCTTCTTACTTCTCCACGCAACACAAGAGTTGAACTGTGGAACTCCCTCCCACCGGAGGAAGTGACCGGCCACCTACTTGGATGGCTTTAGGCAAATTGCTATGCTCTGCCTCTACGGAGGCAGCAATGCTTCTGTATCCCAGTTGCTGGAAAGAGCAGGGGAAGAGGGGGCTGGTCTTGGGTTCGAATCCTGCTTGGTTTCCCACAGGCCCTTGTGAGAGAACAGGATGCTGGCCAAATAGGAGACACTTCTCATGTTCTTAAACCTCTCTGTAAAACACAGCGAGTGGGACTCTGCACCCCCCCCCCGCCGCCTTTCTCGCGCCAGTCTCTCTCTCGGCTCCCATCCAAGAGGGCTTATCTGCCTCTTTCCTGTTTCCTGCTCCGGTACTCGCTGGCGGCGCCTGGGGCTGGCATGGGCTGCCGCTCTCTGGGGGGCCTGCTGCTCCAGAGGTGCCAAGGAAACAGATCCCAGGGACCCTGCATTCCCCGGCCAGTTCCCACAGATCTCCGTTTTCCTTCTGAGCTACAGAAGCCACAAACACATCTGCCTCGATGGAAAGGGTTATTGTGGGTTATCTGAAAGGCCATCTCCCCACGGTGCCTGCCAAGAGGTGGGTCGTCCCCACCCCATGAGCCACCAGCTTAAAGGAATTTTAAAGGGGGATTAGGGGCAGGCAGGGCGAGGGGTCATAGAACCATAGAGTTGGAAGGGTCCCCTCAATGTCATCTAGTCCAACCCCCTGCAATGCGGGAATCTCAACTAAAGCAGCCATGACAGGTGGCCATCCAACCTCTGCTTAAAAACCCCGAAGGAAGGAGAGTCCACCACCTCTTTTGGCTAAGAGGCGCCCCGCCCCAGTCTTGTCCCCATCTGACTATCCCCCCCCTCCCGTCCCCTGCCCTGACGCCTCTCCAAGATGACAAAGGGCTACTGGTCAGGGTGGATAAAAATCAATGATTTAAAAAAATAAATAAAAAAAAATCAGATTTTTTTAATTTAAATCGGATTTTTAAAATAAAATGCTTTTGGAGGAAAAATCTTTCTAAATATAGTCTTCTATTTAAGTTACATTGTAGTCCAAAGGCTATTCATCAGGAAATAAGGATTTGTTTTAAGTTTATCAAGTGTGCTAAAACTCAGTCTAAGTTTTTTTAAAAAATGTTTAACCACATCAGTTAACAAACATGGATACATATGCTATCATGTTATTGTTTTAGTTAAATAAATTGTTTAAATGGTTATTAAGGAAATGATTATTCTTCTCCTTCCAATAAAGTACAGCAGAAAAGTGGTCCAAATATAAACAGTTAACTTATTAAACCTCACCATAATTTCATAATTATCTGTCTATGTATTTCTAGTAGTCTAACCAAATCAGTAATTTTTGATATAACTGTAAAAACTACTCTGAAAATTTATTATTCCAAAAATGAAACCTTCATATGGTTGTAAATATTACGATTATACCAGCAAGAATGAGTCTTTCTGTAAAAAAAAATATTTAAATCAAGTCTTACTGACTAGTGATTTAAATCAAGCCTTACTGACTAGTGATTTAAATCGTGATTTAAATCGTGATTTAAATCAATTTGATTTAAATCAAATCCACCCTGCTACTGGTCAAGGGAAAGTGGCAGCCAGCTTCTGCAGAGACCCAGAAGCACAAGACTGACAGCCTCCTCTCTCCCGCATGAGTGCGCTCATGCACACGTACATGAATCCAAGAAAATAAAAGTAGCCTGCAGCTGGATCAGGCCAAGGGCCGAGCTACTAGTCCGGCGTCCTGTTCTCACACTGGCCGACCGGATGCCCCAATGGGAAACCCTCAAGCGGAATCTGAACGCAAGAACCAGCTCCCCTCCTGCCATTTCCTGCAAGAGCCATTGAGAAGCCCAGGGTGGATTTGATTTAAATCAAATTGATTTAAATCACTAGTCAGTAAGGCTTGATTTAAATTTTTTTTTACAGAAAGACTCATTCTTGCTGGTCTAATCTTAATATTTACAACCATATGAAGGTTTCATTTTTGGAATAATAAATTTTCAGAGTGGTTTTTACAGTTATATAAAAATTACTGATTTGGTTATACTACTAGAAATACATAGACCGATAATTATGAAATTATGGTGAGGTTTAATAAGTTAACTGTTTCTATTTGGACAACTTTTCTGCTGTACTTTATTGGAAGGAGAAAAATAATCATTTCCTTAATAACCATTTAAACAATTTATTTAACTAAAACAATAACATGATAGCATATGTATCCATGTTTGTTAACTGATGTGGTTAAAATTTTTTTTTAAAAAAACTTAGACTGAGTTTTAGCACACTTGATAAACTTAAAACAAATCCTTATTTCCTGATGAATAGCCTTTGGACTACAATGTAACTTAAATAGAAGACTATATTTAGAAAGATTTTTCCTCCAAAAGCATTTTATTTTAAAAATCCAATTTAAATAAAAAAAAAATCCGATTTAAATCAAAAAAATCATTGATTTTTATCCACCCTGGAGAAGCCCAGCCAATGTGGGTAGCAGCCATAGGGAGCCTTTTCCTCCCTCCATGAATTTGTCTCATCCTCTTTTTTCAAGCCACCCAGGCTGGCAGCCACCCCAGCCTCCTGCGGAAGCGAGTTCCGCGGTGCACGCGCAGGACTTCGCAGTGCACGCACAGGCTCCCACGCCTCCTCAGCGCCCCCCCCCCAACTGGGGCTGTTGTGTTTGGCAACCCTCCCTCCTGCTGATGAACTTAGGGGACTCTGCTGGATTCCTCGCGTGGCGCCGGAGGCATAAGATATCCCAAACAAAGCTACTCTCCAACTGGGAGGCCTGGAAGCCTGCCGGCTGCTGACTCAGGCCTCTGGCGGCAGCAGAGTTCAGGGCATGGGTCTCATCTCTGGGCTGGGAGGGGAGAGGCTACCTGGACCAAGGGCTCTCCGGGGTGGGGTGGGGGTGAAAGCAGGGTCCATCGGTGTAGATGGGACTGCGGCAGGCCCCCCCTGCACGGTCAAGCACCAGGGATGCTGGTGGGGAAGGCAAACCTTGAAGGACCCAGGGCTGGAACACCTGCTTGGCATGCAGAGGGATCCAAGTTCAATCCCCAAGGACTACTGTAGCTGGTTAAGGGTGTAGATCCATCTAGCTCAGTACTGTCTACACCAGTGATGGCTAACCTTGACACTCCAGATGTTTTGGGACTACAACTCCCATCATCCCTGACCACTGATCCTGTTAGCTAGGGATGATGGGAGTTGTAGTTCCAAAACATCTGGGGTGTCAAGGTTAGCCATCACTGGTCTATACTGACAGGCAGAGGCTCTCCGGGACCTTCAGGCAGGGAGTCTTCTCCCAGCCCTACCTGGTAATGCAGTTGTGGGGGGGGGGTTGAACTGGGGACCTTCTGTATGCAAAACAGGGGCCACCACCCCTGAGCTATGGCCTTTCCCTTAAAAAGGAAGATTCTAGTCCTCATGGCTTGCAATAAAGTTCTGAGCTGAACAGAAAGCTGCCTAAGCCTGACCCAGACCTCAGTATGAATGAAGCTTAATGTTGGGAGATTAAACTTTGGAACTCACTCCCACAGGAGGCAGTAAAGGCCACCAGTTTGGATGTCTTTCAAAGAGGATTAGACAAATTATTCGGGGCAGGGTGGGGAGAGGGCGACCAATGGCTACTGGAGGCAGCAATGCTTCTGAATACCAGCTGCTGGAAACTGCAGGAGGGGAGAGTTGCTCCTGTGTTCGAATCCTGCTTGCAGGCTTCCCTTTGGGGCATCTGGTTGCCCCCTGTGAGGACAGGATGCTGGACCAGATGGGCCACAGGAATGATCCAGCAGGCTCTTCCTAGGTAGCATTCTCTCTGCGCTAACTGGCAGTGGTTCTCCAGGGTTTCAGCAAACCCGGGAACTAAGCCAGGGTCCTTCGCCAAAGTACCTTCAGGGTTTGTTTCCCTCTTCCTGTCGGCCAACAAGACCACAAGCCACATCTCTAGGAATGTTTACACCACCACACTGCCTGCCCAGAGAAGGCCCAGCTTCCCCACCAGCCTTGCAGGGCAGGATCCGCACTTCTGGTCAACGTCAAAACACTGGATGCCTCTGAGGCTGATCAAAACAACGATGCAGAACAGAGCCATCTAGATCTCCACCCCCACCACCCATTCCAGAGTTGATGGAGTGCATCCTGCCCCCAGCTGCCTGCCAACATGCATTAAGCCCCGCATGGAGAGGGAGAACATAGGGTCATAGAATTGGAAGGAACCCTGAGGGTGATCCAGTCCAACCCCTTGCAATGCAGGAATCTCAACTAGAGTATCCATGACTGATGGCCATCCAACCTCTGCTTAAAAACCTCCCATGAAGAAGAGCCCACAACTTCCCGAGGGAGACTGTTTCAACAGCTCTGTCAGAAAGTTCATCCTCTGGAATCTCCTTTCTTGTAACTTGAAGCCATTGGTTTCAGCTCTACCCTCCGGACCAGGAGAAAACAAGCTTGCGCCATCTTCCACGTGACAGCCCTTAAGACATTTGAAGATGGCTATCATATCTCCTCTCAGTCTCCTCTTTAACAGGCTAAAGTTAAACAGACCCAGATCCTTCAACCGTTCCTCATAAGGCTCAGTTTCCAGACCCCTGATCATCTTGATTGCCCTCCTCTGCACACGTTCCAAGTGGCCAACATCCTTCTTAAATTGTAGCAACCAGAACCAGACACCGTATTCCAGGTGTGGTCTGACCAAGGCAGAATAGAGAAGTACTCTTACATATGCAATGGGAAAGGAGTATGACAAGGCTGTATATTGTCTCCCTGCTTATTTAACTTACATGCAGAATTCATCATGCGAAAGGCTGGACTGAATGAATCCCAAACTGGAATTAAGATTGCCGGAAGAAATATCAACAACCTCAGATATGCTGTTGACACAACCTTGATGGCAGAAAGTGAGAAGGAATTAGACGAGAAACAGATCAAAACTCAACTTTCTGGACAGGCTTAGAATCCTAGAGTTGGAAGGGACCCCATGGGTCATCTAGTCCAACCCCCTGCAATGCAGGAATCACAACTAAAGCGTCCAGGACAGATGGCCATCCAGTCCCTGCTTAAAAACCTCCAGTGAAGGAGAGTCCACCACCTTCTGAGGGCTCTCTGACTGTCAGAAAGTTCTTCCTGATGTTGAGTCGGAATCTCCTTTCTTGTAACTTGAATCCATTGGTTCGGGTCCTCCCCTCTGGAGCAGGAGAAAATAAGGTTTGCTCCATCTTCCATGTGACAGCCCTTAAGGTATTTGAAGATGGCTATCATATCATATCATCATGCGAAAGGCTGGACTGGATGAATCCCATTAAGATTGCCAGAAGAAATATCAACATCCTCAGATATGCTGTTGACACAACCTTGATGGCAGAAAGTGAGGAGGAATTAAAGAACCTTTTAATGAGGGTGAAAGAGGAGAGCGCAAAATATGGTCTGAAGCTCAACATCAAAAAAACTAAGATCATAGCCACTGGTCCCATCACCTCCTGGCAAATAGAAGGGGAAGAAATGGAGGCAGTGAGAGATTTCACTTTCTTGGGCTCCATGATCGCTGCAGATGGTGACAGCAGTCACGAAATTAGAAGACACCTGCTTCTTGGGAGAAAAGCAATGACAAACCTAGACAGCATCTTAAAAAGCAGAGACATCACCTTGCCGACAAAGGTCCGTATAGTTAAAGCTATGGTTTTCCCAGTAGTAATGTATGGAAGTGAGAGCTGGACCATTAAGAAGGCTGATCGCCAAAGAATTGATGCTTTTGAATTATGGTGCTGGAGGAGACTCTTGAGAGTCCCATGGACGGCAAGAAGATCAGACCTATCAATTCTTAAGGAAATCAGCCCTGAATGCTCACTGGAAGGACAGATCTTGAAGCTGAGGCTCCAAGACTTTGGCCACCTCATGAGAAGAGAAGACTCCCTGGAAAAGACCCTGATGTTGGGAAAGATGTAGGGCAGAAGGAGAAAGGGACGACAGAGGACGAGATGGTTGGAGTGTTCTCGAAGCTACCAACATGAGTCTGACCAAACTGCGGGAGGCAGTGGAAGACAGGAGTGCCTGGCGTGCTTTGGTCCATGGGGTCAAGAAGAGTTGGACACAACTAAACGACTAAACAACAACAACTTACATATGCCTTCATTTTGTCCTGGCTCTTCATTCATGACAGCCTCCAGGACTTCTGCAAAGGAGGAGCTTGGGCAGGTAGGGAAGATGTACAGGAGCATGCATGATAAGCCCACCCCACTCCTTTCTGGGGCTGAAAATGTCACGCGTGTCAGCAATCTCGCGTGTCTTGAATGCACGCAAAATGGGAGTTGCCTGTCTTCATCAAGCATTACTCAGCCAAAACGCCACGAAGAGAGGAGAATGTGCTTAGAATGGCTGCAGAACTGGGGCACATTTCACGATTACTATTTCCCAATTAATAAGCAAATAAAACCTTCCTTTTTTGTAGTGGCTCCCCCGATTCTGCTGAACGCCATACCTGTGTGATCACTGAACCGCACGGCCCGATTTCCCGACACAGAGGCTCACGCTGGCTTCAAAGCCATGCTCACTGACCCAGAAGGCTCTGGCCCCGGGCATCATTTGGATGACTCGGAGATGGGGGCATTCTGGACCTCTTCAGAGGCACTCTTGTTCTTTGCTTTACAGAAGTTAATAAAAC
This sequence comes from Darevskia armeniaca, assembly GCA_034641395.1. Classification (NCBI taxonomy): domain Eukaryota; kingdom Metazoa; phylum Chordata; class Lepidosauria; order Squamata; family Lacertidae; genus Darevskia; species Darevskia armeniaca. The sequence goes on from JAWWNF010000204.1 coordinate 1,170,296, forward strand.
TAATGCACGGCATGAAGAGAGCAGGTAGAGAAAGTTTTTTCTCCTGCCCTCTAGAACACGTGGACATTCAACGAAGCTGAATGTGGGAAGATTCGGCACGGCTAAAAGCCCTTTGTCACGCAACGCATAGTTAAAACTGTGGAACTTATTAAAGTGTGCTTATGAAAACGCGCTGACTTGCCAACGCACCATATGAGAATCCTGAGCACTGTAGTTTGTTAAGGGTGCTGGAAATTGCAGCTCTGCAAGGGGCAAACTACAATTCCCTCTTCCAGGGGAGGGAGAGAAAATGTGCTTGAAATGTATGAAGTACAGAGGCATTTCCTTTCTGCAAAGCCCCCCTATTCTTAAAAGTCCAGGCAGGGAGAGCTTTTCTATCGATCTTTTTTCAAAACCTTTCAGCCACTCTGAAGCAAATTCCTTCACAGTCAAGAACATAAGGAGGACCTGCTTGGATCAGGCCAAATGGGGCCCTTCTAATCCAGCCTCCTGTTCTCACAATGGCTAACCAGATGCCCTGGATGGGGGAAGCCCACAAGCAGCAGTCTCCCGTCCTACCCAGAGAGCTTTAAAAAATATGCTACAGTACATGCTTCTCCATGGGGTGAAACCCACAGAGACTCCAGCTTCGCTATGCTATTCGATCCTTCCTGCGGAGGAAATGCTTTGCTCCAGATTGCAGCACAATTTTTATTTTATTTTATTTAAAGGGGGAAATCACCGCTCCCTGTCTCAAGTTATTTCCCCCTTTCCTACTTCTCTGCCACTCCCAGAGCAATTGAAAACATCTTTCTTTTGTGTGTGTGTGTGTGTGTGTGTGTGTGTGTGTGTGTGTGTGTACAGCTAAGTTGTATTCGGAGCAGACACACTGAAATTAATGGGTGCGCGCGCACACACACACACACACACACGACAACAAGACGAGCACATTTCGGATATTGGATCTGAAAATGCCAATTACAGAACGAGTCAACACAGCCTCCCGTCCAGGGAATCTGACAGTGTCACGCGGAAGAACAGGCATAAGTGGAAGCAGATGTAGAGCTTCCAAACCTCAACACAAGCCAGAAGCACACACATTCTCCATCATCTGGACCTGGAAACATTCTGTTTTGTTTTTTCCCCTTCAAAATAAAAAATAGTAGTAGCAACATCTGAGGATTCTGGGACTCCACCACAACCGGATAGCTCAGCTGGTTAGAGTGTGGAGCTGATAATGCCAAGGTGGCAGGTTCGATCCCCATATGGGGCAGCTACATATTCTTAACAATGCAAGGGACTGGACGATCCTCAGGGGCCCATCCAGCTCTACAACCTGCAATCTTGGCTTCGCTCTCAGGTGGGTAGCCACAATTTCCTTCTTGGCCCAAAGGAGGGATAAAGGGGCTTGCAGATGGACGCCCAGAAGAACAGAAGATGAGCCCTGAAGGCGGATCAGGCCCAGCATCCTGTACTCACAGCGGCCATCCAGGGATTCGGGGGGGGGGGGACCATTTACTGCCTCCCAACAGTGAGAGGAAGGAGAAGGTAGAGGGAGAAACTGAAGAACAAACATCAGGAAGAATTTTTGAGGGTAAGAGCTGTTTGGCAGTGGATGGGGATCCCTCGGAAGGTGGTGGCATCTCCTTCGTTGAATGACCAGATCTCTTGGACTAAATGACCCTTGGCGTCCCAACTCTACAGGTCTTATAGGGATGCGGGTGGTGCTGTGGTCTAAACCACTGAGCTTCTTGGGCTTCCCGATCGGAAGGTCAGCGGTTGAATCCACACAACAGGGTGAGCACCTGTCGCTCTGTCCCAGCTTCTGCCAACCTAGCAGTTTGAAAGCACACCAGTTTGAAAGCACACCTGTGGCGGGAAGGTAAACGGCGTTTCTGTGCACTCTGGTTTCTGTCAGTGTTCAGTTGCACCACAAGTGGTTTAGTCATGTGGACAAACGCCGGCTCCCTCAGCCTGAAAGGACCCCATAGTCGCCTTTGACTGGAATTAACTGTCCAGGGGTCCTTAAACATTTACCTTGCCTTACGGCTCTTATTTGCTCTCTCTCTCTCTCTCTCTCTCTCTCTCTCTCACACACACACACACACACACACACAGGATCAGGCCAGGGTGACCCCACATGCAACAACAGCATCAGCCCCTTGCAGTTATACTGCTCCTGAACAATGAGGCTCTATTTAACTCATGTGGTGGCCTTAAAAAACTACCGGTAAGTGTTGCAAGTCAGCTAAGTTGTATTCGGAGCAGATGCACTGAAATTAATGGGCCTGACCGAGTTAGTCGTGGCCATTCATTTCAACAGGTCTACTCTTGAGTTAGGGCCGGCACTGGATGCAACCTGGATGAAAGGAAGAAAAAACCCAGAGACAAAACAACAACTCCCCTCCCCAAGTCCCCAGGCCCAATCCAACCACCTCTCCTCAATCCAGGGGTTCAGATGCTCTGTCCAGAAAAAAATAAATCAAACCATCCACTTTGGGTGCGAGTAAAACCCTGGCGCAAGGGAAGGGCATTTTGTGCCAGCTCCTTGCACACCAAGAGGGGATCACTTCTTGCCTGGAAGGGCCTTGGGTTGCATCCTGACATTCAAAGGGGTAAGAGGAGCTGTGTTTTTTTGGGGGGGGTGTATGTGTGTTTGCATGCATCTTTAAAGCCCGTCCGCTTGAGTTACATGAGCCAAAAGCAGGAAATGCTGTCTTGGGGAAGCCTTACAAGGAGCAGAAATTGGCTGCGAAGGGCGAAACACTGTTCTGGAGCCCAACGGCACAGCCCCCACAAACCACACGAAGAGAGTACAGTACTCCAAACATGGCCTACACCAGGTGTAGGCAACCTAAGGCCCATTGGCCACAAGCGGCCCACAGGGGTCATTTAACCAGCGGCCCACAAACCGCCACTGAACCAAGCCGCCTACTTAGTGAGCCCCTGTGCGCTGCGCTAAACCGGCGCATGGCGCGGGGACTTGCTTCCACAGCGCCGGAAATCACGTCTGCACAGACGCAGATGCCGGAAATCGCGTGCACGCGCAATCCGGTCCACGGAGGGATCTCCGCTGGAGTGAACCAGCCCGGGAGAGGTAAACCTTGCCAACCCCTGGCCTAAACCATAGATCTGTGTAATGGCATTATAATACTGGCACTTTTATTTTCAATTTGTTTCCTAATGGCCCCTAGCACGGAATTTGTTTATTCACGGCTGCCGCACACCCCATGAGCTTATACAGGAAATCAACGGCTTTTTGCGCCGCATCAAGGGACAAATGTCTTTCACATCATGCTCTTTCCCTGCGGCGGGAGAGGGTTTTTTTTTGCACTGCAGTGGAACAAATGCGGTCACATGCGTGGAAGCTGGCGGAGGAGAGAAACCAGCCCCAGATGTCTGAAACCGTGCAGTTGACCCAGCTGACAAGAGGAACCTCCACCTCCACTTTCCCAGAAAAGGAAGATAGAAGGCTAAGTTGAAGAATCCATGCTGCTTCTTTGGAAAGGAGGGTTTCGCAGAGCGCTCTGGCGCTTGGGGTTTCCTCCACAAAGTCCCCAGAATTAGGGGAAGCCTTTTCACACCTAACGGGGGAATCCCCTGCCCCTGCAAATCCACCACTCAAGGGACAAACATCAGAAAGAACTCCTGGAAGGTGGTAAGCTCTCCTCTATTGGAGGTTTTCAAACAAATCAAATCAAATCAAAGTTTATTGCGTTAGCCATTTGGCCATAGCACAAGTAAGAAGTCCCGGCAGTAGCCTGCCATTCTTATACATTTGCGAACATCAGGTATAAAATCATGGTAAATAAAACAGGTACCAGGTATGATGAAAACAATAGCAATTATGTAAACTATTGGAAAGTTTACAAGTCCAGGGCTAAAGGAGGTTAACCTATTGAGGTGGCCCTGAGTTTCAGGGCCTGTAGGATATAGATGGCCACGCCACGAGTGACTATGGGATTGGCATCCACCAATAGATATTTCAAGCGGTCATCTTCCATGGCAATGGTCGGAGGAATTAGTAGCAGGAGCCTCGATCTTATTGAGTCATAGAGAGGGCAGTGGAAGAAAAAGTGGGTAAAGTCCTCTATCTTTCCCCTGTTGCACAGACAAAGGCGGAGGTCGAGAGGAGTGTTGGAGAATATGCCCTGTAGGAATGCTGTGGGAATAGGTTTTCAGATAGAGGTTGGATGGCCGTCTGTCATGGATTCTTCAGCTGCGATTCCTGCATTGCAGGGGGGTGGACTAGATGAGCCTTGGGGGTCCCTTCCAATTCTACGATCCAAGGGATAAACCCAGCTTCGTCTCTTGCACGCCAGCAGCCAAATGGATACAGCAGCCATGCCCTTTCAACTTTTTTGTTTTGTTTTGAGCCAGTTTCAGTATCTCCAAAAGACCCCTGGAGACTTGTAGTATTCTTTATTTGTTTTTGTTTTTCAAAGCCCCTGTTTTGGTGAAGGTGCAAGGTTCTGTGTGCAATTCAAACAATTTTTGGCGACACAGTTCTGACAATGGAAAGTGAGGGCAAGCTCAGTCTTGCTGCATTCCATCCTTCCCTAACTTGGTGCCTTCCGGGTGCTTCAAGCTGCAACTTCCATCAGCCCCAGGCAGCACAACAGGAGCAGCTACAGCCCCAAACATTGGTAGGGCATCAGACTGCAGGAGCAGGGGCGTAGGAAGTGGAAGGCGGGGGGCGGGCCGCCCTAGGTTCCATCATGGAGGGGGTGACAAATTATCAAGGAACAATTGCTGCCCTACTAGGGCGGTTCATATTTTTTATTTTTTATTTGGAAAATGCCTGCTCCAAAGGTCTTATCTTACTACACTAGGGATTATATAGCTATATATGAAATTTCATGCATATCAGTTAATATCTTGACCCTCCTCCACGAAAATAGCTGTTTACTTGGCTGTTTTCCTATGTCGTGAAGGCTGAAATTTCAATTCAGTGGAGCACTTGCTGTTGCCAACCCTAACCCTGCGGAAAGCCATCTAATTAGACTTTGATTTGATTTTGACATGTTTTTAGGAGGTAATTTAATGATTGTTTGATTTTATATCAATGTTATGTATCTGATGTTAGCCGCCCTGAGCCCGACTTCGGCCGGGGAGGGCGGGATATGAATAAAAGTTTATTTTTACTTATTATTATTCCTTTGTAAGAAAATATGAAATAACGTAAAACCATTTTTGCAAGCAAAATAAATAAATAAATAAATAAATATCAATGTGTGTGTGTGGGGGGGGGTGACAAGAAATTTTCCGCACCGGGTACCACCTGACCTTCCTACACCTCTGTGCAGGAGGCTCTGTTGTATTCAAGCAGCTTCCCTGTGGCTTTTGCCGATTTCCCCTACCATTTAGAACAAGAGCCAGCATGCTTAGAGTGTTGGACTAGGACCTGGGGGGCAAGGGTTCGAATCCCCACTTGGCCACATGAAGCTCATGGGGTGATAACCTGGGGAGCTAGTCCCTGCCTCTCAGCCTAACCTACCTCCCAAGGTTGTTGTGAGGATTAAATGAGGAGTGGGGAGAACTGTGTTTTGTCGGAATCTCCTTTCTGGTCATTTGAATCCAATGTCCTCTTGTGCCCTTGTGGAGAAGCCTTGGTAAAGGTAAAGGGACCCCTGACCGTTAGGTCCAGTCGCGGACGACTCTGGGGTTGCAGCACTCATCTCGCTTTAATGGCCGAGGGAGCCGGCATACAGCTTCCGGGTCATGTGGCCAGAGCAGCGCACGGAAACGGCGTTTACCTTCCCGCCGGAGCGGGAAGCACTTTGACGTGCTTTCGAACTCCTAGGTTGGCAGGAGCAGGGACCAAGCAACGGGAGCTCACCCCGTCGCGGGGATTCAAACTGCTGACCTTCTGATCGGCAAGCCCTAGGCTCTGTGGTTTAACCCACAGCGCCACCCGCATCCTGGGGAAGCGTTGCTGGGGAAGGGTAAAGTCTGGGGGGGTGGGGTGTAGTGCAAATGTGTTTGGAGGGGAAATCAAGGAGAGGGGGGTCACCAGTGTTAGAAATTAGCCAGGCGCCAGGTGCATTTTGCAACTAGCGCAGGTGCAATTGCGACCAGGTAGATATTTCTGAATGGCAAGTTGGTGACTGACATCTCCATCTGGCTGACCCCTCCAGCTTTCCTAAGCAGGTAAGAGCTTATTCATTGCATTTATATCCCACCTTTTTCTCCAAGAGTACATGGTCCCCCCACACCTCCCCAGTTAAACCCTACAATGACCCTGTGAGGTAGGTTAAGAGGCTGTGACTGGCCCAGTGAGCTTCATGACTGAGTGGGGATTCGAACCCTGATCTCCCAGGTCCTAGTCCGTCACTCTGACCACTGCACCACTAAAGCTTCCTAGAGTACTTCTGCTATGGGGCAGGTAGGTAAATAAATGCAAGGAAAGCAAAATGTCCACTTAAGAGTAGGATCTGAAATATTTTCCTTGAAGCTTTAATTTGTTTTATTCTGGATTGTTTGATTTGATATTTTAAAGTGCTTTGGGGGTTGCTTTTTTAATATAAAGCAGTATAGAAATAAAATGAAATGAATAGCAATAAATGTCACTGCAGAGGGGGAAATGGTCCGTTGTGGTGACCTTAACCAAGGTTTAAGGTGCCATTTGGTGATTAGCTTATATATCTGAGTTTCTAACACTCGACATTCAATGGCATTTCCCCACCACTTGTTCCCTTCTTATATTTCAACTCAACTCAACTCAAGTTTATTACAGCAAAAGCCAGCAATATAATAAAGTACAGTATAATTCCAAACCAGCGATTAGAATATCGCTACAAGGCGTCAAAATCCTAAGGATTAGAAGAAGAAAAAAACCAATGGCGCAAAAGAAATTTATAGTATATTTTCCAGTAGAAGCGGTTTACGTTTTTTGATGGCTAAGGTGCAAAACTTGCCCACAGCATAGGATACTGAGCTCAAAAAGTCTTCCAAAAGGAATTTGCGTAGGATTTCAGGAATAAATTCCAGATAATATTGCAAGGGTTTAAATTTTGATAAAAGGGGTAATATAAGACGAGACCGTTCTTCACTATAAAATTCACAGAATAGAAGAATGTGAGTAGATTCCACCTTATTGGTCATGCATGGGCATAGGCGCTCGTGGATAGGTACCCGCAGGAATTTGCCGTGTAGTACAGCTGTACGCAGTGCCTCAAATCGGGCTCATCTGTAAGATTCATAAGTAATATTAGATAAATAAGGGGCAGCTGAAAAGTTGGGCCAAGATTAGGTGGTGCTGTGGGTTAAACCACAGATCCTAGGGCTTGCTGATCAGAAGGTCGGCGGTTCGAATCCCCGCGACGGGGTGAGCTCCCGTTGCTCAGTCCCAGCTCCTGCCCACCTACCGTCTTTCCCCCTTTTTAAGACACCGTCTTATAATTTTTTTTCCTCAAAAAAAAACACAGGGTGGCTTATTTTCGGGGGGGGTGTCTTATTTTTATTACGTCAGTATGGTACGGTACAGTCTCCCCCTGCGCTCTGAGCAGGCAGGGCAGAACTCCGCAAGAGGCGGATTTCCCCCCGCGCCTCTCGCTGGTTCGCTGGCTCCCTGCGCACGGGGAACAGGCAGGGCAGGAAGAGGCGTCTTCCCCCCCCCCCCGTGCCTCTCACTGGTTCACTGGCTCCTTGCGCACGCAGGAGGGGCTGAGGAGGCGACGGGAACAATGGCGGCACCATGGCTTACTTTGGGGGTACGTCTTACTTCTCACAAAGGTAAAAAAAACCTGCCATGGCTTACTTTATGACTACGTATTAAAAAAGGGGAAACAGGGTAGCAGTTCAAAAGCATGTCAAAATGCAAGTAGATAAATAGGTACCGCTCTGGCGGGAAGGTAAACGCCGTTTCCGTGTGCTGCTCTGGTTCGCCAGAAGTGGCTTTGTCATGCTGGCCACATGACCTGGAAACTGTAATGCTGGCTCCCTCGGCCAGTAAAACGAGATGAGCGCCGCAACCCAAGAGTTGTCCGCGACTGGACCTAATGGTCAGGGGTCCCTTTACCTAATTCTCAGAAAGTAAGGCATCTTCTTTTTGCAGTTCGATATCGAGAAGCCTCTGAGTAATAGATGTTTTTGCCTTATTCAAGGGTCCACTGAAGAGGTCTTTGGGGTTAGGCCTTCTTATATTTTGAGGTCTCCGAAGTGTTCCTACAAGCCCCCCAACAGCCCACTGTATTAACAGCACAAACACAGTGAATTCCGCTTTGCCTCCCCTGGCTGGCAGAAGCTCCCCAGGGTTCGAATCTGTAATTTCATCCATGCAAAGCATCTGAGCTCCAGGTCAACTCCCATACAGAAGAGCCTCACAATGCAAAAACACCGCAGCTGCGGCGCATGGGGGACAACTCTCAAGAGGGTGGCACCAAGGTGACAAAGTCCACTTTGCTTGTTTCGGAACAAAGAAGAAATAAAAAACGACCTATGTATCACCGTTTCACAAGCCAACCAACAGGAAGCAACAGACTGGCTATTAATATACAGGTTGTGGATAGGGAAAGTGAGGTGGAGGCTGCCTGGACAGGAGTTAAGTAGGCGTTAAAATGTTCTTTTATCCAGAAGCGATTAACAGGCAGGCTGGGCCTGGTTATGCTCAGGCGCTCAACCTGGGAGGAGGTTGCCACAGGCAGGGCCAAGACCCAGAGCCTCTGGGGCAGCCCTCCTCCTGCCACAAATAAGCCCCAATGCAAACATGACGGCTCAATCCAAACAATCCAAGGAGCATTGGGGGGTGGGGGCACCCCGCCTTTTTAGAAATTTGGCAGAGGGAGAACAAGTTCATACAAGCGTATCTGTCTCTAGCAACTTCCTTTGCGCAGGGGAGGAAAAAACAGTTCTAAACACACTTTCTCCTAATTTTTTTTTTAAAAAAACACACAAATGCATTCCAAGTCTTTTCTCTGCCGCGGGGGGGGGGGGGGGGAGGGAAACGGGGAAACCCTGCTCACCTCGTTCGTTAGCCCAGCCCGTGAGAAAGACCAGCAGATCTGGGGGGACTTGCGGGACCCTCTCTCTCCTCTCGCACGCGCACCCCAAAATCACAGACGTCGAGAGAGCCTGGGATAGTTCAGAGCCCCGGCAGCAACCGCAGGGCTGCCTCTGCCTCGTCCAGAGCTCACAGCCAGAGGGAAACCGTGCGAAAGGGAGATAAAGGCAGACTTTGCCATTCCCAGGCCAGTGAATCACTTCCCCTGCCGGGATTTCGCAGTCTTTGCTGGAACCAGAGACACTGCCCACCCACGGCACTACCCTTATTAATCTCTTCCTCTCTGAGCTGGCTGGCTCCACACTTGTGGCTCTGGTGAAGGGCGGGGGGGGGGGGGGAGGGAGAGAGAAAACATCCTTTACAACCTGCGGGGTGGGGGGAGGAAAGTTGGCTAACGGCATTCCCACAGACACCGCTGTACACTCTCAGGCTCCGTCCCACAGGAGGTATGCCTTGCTTGGGGAAGCACTGTAAGCTGAGCAGCTGCTTGGCGTGCAGAAGGCCCCCGCTTCAATCCCCAATGGCTGCATCTCCAGGCAAGGCTGGGAAAAGATTCCCTGCCTGAAATCCTGGAGAGTCTTCGCTGCCGGTTAAGTGTAGGCGTTGAGCCGACTCTGTGCAAGGCAGCTTCCAGGAGCCTAGGAAAGCTGCCAGCCAGCCTCTAGGCCTAGCCTACCTCGCAGGGTTGCTGGAATAATAATCATCATCATCACATATAATAATGTTCAAGTGTCCCTGCGTCCACTGTGTGTCAGTGGAAGTGCGCGAGTGCGCATGTCCCACAGGGACGCACGGATTGGAGAGCTCTACTTCCCCCCCCAACAGGGACGCAGGCATTGGAGCGGCCAGAGAGGGGGGCGTGTCCGAGAGGCAGCAGCGGCGCACGCGCGTTGTCAGTTGCGACAGCGCCACCGCCTCGCACGGATGTCTCCCTCGCCGCCCCGTCTCTCCAGCCTGTCAGCTGCAGTCAGCCGCCAGCCTCTGCCGCCTCCTCCTCCTCCTCTAGCGCCCGTTAATGTAACGGGCTACCTTCAACTAGTAATAATAATAATTTATTATTTGTACCCCGCCCATCTGGCTGGGTCTCCCCAGCCACTCTGGACGGCTTCCAGCGAACATTAAAATACATTAACACATCACAGATTAAAAACTTCCCTAAACAGGGAAAGACGTTATATATGGTTGCAGCTTTATTTGTGTGGCACCTGATACTCCAAAATCTGAAACTGACTTGCACAGTAATGTTTTCTTTTGAAAAAAATAAAACAAATCTAGGAGGGGTCACATCCTTTGACTCCCCTCCCCAGATCAAGCAGTGTATAATTTTTCATGAAATAAATAAATGAAATTATAAAGCAGCAAGGGGGTAAAAACCATCCACTGCCATTGAGCGAGTGGGAGACAGATATAACCAATTTCAAAATGCTTTGTTGTCTTAGCCTGCCACTTAAAAGACGTGATGCTCGCGGCAGAAGGAGGGGTGGGGGAAGTCACAGACACTGGAGCAAAGGTGGGATATAAATGTAGCAATAATCCTAAAACAAAACAAAAAAGCTGCCCCACAGGTCTTTCTAGCCACTAGCGCTCTCTCAAAATATTAAAATTTACAAATTGGCATAATGGGAACCTGGTGGAATGGAGAGAACTGGTGGGATGTGGTTATCTCTGGATACAGGGATAGGGAAGGATGTTGATCAGGCAGTGGGTCAGGACAGTGGCCCATTTGATCCAGAATCCTGCTGTCACAGTGGCCAACCAGACACCTGCGGGACTACTGCAATGCGCTCTACGTGGGGCTACCTTTGAAGGTGACCCGGAAACTGCAATTAATCCAGAATGCGGCAGCTAGACTGGTGACTGGGAGTGGCCGCCGGGACCACATACCGGTAACACCGGTCCTGAGAGATCTACATTGGCTCCCAGTACGTTTCTGAGCACAATTCAAAGTGTTGGTGCTGACCTTGAAAGCCCTAAAAGGCTTCGGTCCAGTATACCTGAAGGAGCGTCTCCACCCCCACCGTTCAGCCCGGACACTGAGATCCAGCGCCGAGGGCCTTCTGGTGGTTCCCTCACTGAGAGAAGCAAAGCTGCAGAGGGCCTTCTCGGTAGTGGCGCCCGCCCTGTGGAACGTCTTCCCATCAGAGGTTAAAGGGCTCAACAACTACATGACATTTAGAAAACACCTGAAGGCAGCCCTGTTTAGGGAAGTTTTTAATCTGTGATGTGTTAATGTATTTTAATGTTTGCTGGAGGCCGCCCAGAGTGACTGGGGAGACCCAGCCAGATGGGCGGGGTACAAATAATAAATTATTATTATTATAACTTGCAACTGGAGCACAACAGCCCTCTCCCCTCCTGTGGCTTCCAGCAGCTGGGATCCAGAACCATCACACCCTCCAACTGTGGAGGGCCTGTGTTAGAAACTCAGATACACAAGCTAGACACCAAACTGCTCCATAATCCAAGGTTGCAGGCGCCAAAATGGGAGGTCTAGTTGCTATTTTGGGACAAGATGGCTCTGAAAGTCTCATTTTTCAAACGATGGACTGACTGTGATTGATTTTCAGTTAAAACACCTTGCTAGATCAGACGGCAAACTTGAGCTAGGTGAAGAGCTTTCAGAACTGAAAGAAGAAAAACCACGCGATCCAAGGGCAGTCCCACATATATACTGACCTATTCGGACCTCTTTTTCTTAATGGTGACATGGACCATTCAAAACGCAAGAATATTCTTCACAACTGTGAGTAGGGCAGTGGGGTGGGGGAAGTGAAGACAGCCAGTGCTCCCCCCCCAAGGGGTACTCATGGGTACGCAGCACCGGCACCTATTTTTCTAGGGGGGAAAGTGCTGGCTGCAACAATTACTGGTAACTATAACGTTGTTCACTGCTCCTGCTCAGGCTGCCCAGAAAAGGCATTTTGGTTCCTGAAATTCATTCTGATAGATTTCTACAGGATGTGGTGTTAAGTGTGTGAAGGCAGCCCAGATCCAAGGATCACAGGCACGCACCTCCAGATGGAGATGTCAGGCACCATCCTGGAACCCAGGCATCTTCACTTGGTTGCAAGGGGCTGGTAGCCAGGTGCAAAATGCGCCTGGCAAATTTCGAACACGGGACTGGAGGCAGAGCATAGCCACTGTGGCTAGTAGGCCTCAATTGTCCTCTCTTCAATGAATAACCTTGTCCCCCCATGACAACGTAACAGCCAATGGCCCATCTAGTCCAGACTCCTCTTCTCATAGTGGCCAACCGGATGCTCATGGTGGGAAACCTGCAATTGGATTCAGAAGCATTACTGCCTCCATCCAGCTGCTGTTTCTAGTGGCCATTGATAAGTCTCATCTTCCATACATCCTCTTGGCTCGGAGAGGGAGAGGAGGTGCAGATAGTGCCATTTGCAACGGAACAACAACTTTGCTGCAGGGAAGCTGTCCCCATCACCAAAACTTCCCCCTAAGCACACCCAACAAGGCCCTAGCTCAGGGGTGCCCTGCGTGCAGAAGGTCCCAGCTTCAATCCCCCAGCAGCATCTCGAGGTAAGGCTGAGATAGGCCCTCCCACAATATGAAACTCTGGAGAGCTGCTGCCAGGGGCGCCTTACCCATAGAGGCTAGTGGCGCGAGGCGCCAGGGCACCGAGGAAGAGGCGGAGGCTGGACACAGCGCCCCCCCAGCATCAGCTCGCCGCCCTCACCTGCCTCCGCCATGCCGCGCCAAAGCAGCACTGCGCCCAGAGCCTCCGTCTGCCGTGGCCACCATGGCACAAAGAGGCCAGCTGAGCCGGGAGGTGCCACGTCCAGCCTCCGTCTCTTCCCCACCGGAGGAGCCGCCTTCCAGCCACTGCCCGCCTCCTCCAGCCCCGCCGGCAGCGCCGTCCACCCTAAAAAAACTCTGGGAAACGGGGGGGGGCGCTGCCGGAGGGAGCTTTGCACCATGGTGCCGGATATGCTTAAGACGGCCCTGGCTGCTGCCAGTCAGTGTAGACCACACTGAGCTAGAGGGACCAAGAATCTGATGGCAGCTGAGAAGGGAGCTTTCTGTGTCCCAACACAACTTGTCTCTTTGTTGTTGTTCCCATGAAAACAACTGAAAAATAGCCTGCCTGAGGGGTTTGGTATCTAAAGCAGCTGCCTTGCTGCCTCGAGCAAAACCTCCGCCTCTCCTGAGCCTTACCTGATGGACCAAGGGAAAGAGAGAGAGAGAGAGAGCATGTGAGGCGTCCTCCCTCCTCTCCCCACCTCTTGGATCGGTGCCCCAGAAGCTTGGCTCTGAGCGCCAGTCGCCTTGGCTCAGGCAAAGAGCTTTTGCCACCTGCCAGGCTCATTACACAGACTTACGGACTTACGGCTGTGCGTGGAGATGCCCAGCCAAAACATCTCCCCCCCCCCCGCCCCTGCTGCCAAACACACACACACACACACACACACACACACACACACACACACACACACACTTAATCAGGTTGCAGCCAGCCAGAAGGAAGTCAGCCTCTGGAACAGCCAAGGCAAGCCAGGGCTGGTTGGGTGGTGAGGAGGGACTCAGGCGAATGGAACAAAGAGATCCCCAGATTCCTAGAAGATAAAGTGTCCCCTGAGCTTTGCGTGGGGAAGAGGAGTCTAAGGAGGTTTAAGCAGCAAGTTCCTCCACTGGCAACCTGCAAAGCCAGGTTGGGGCTTCACTGACCCACACTGAAAACACATCCCCCTGCCTCAAGCACATCTTCTAAAGGGAAAATGGGATGTAAGGGAGCAGAAATTTCATCCTGTTCTGTGCTCATTCCAACCCACAGCGTCTCCCTTCTGCTGCGGTTCGGCAAAACCTACACTGTTGTTCGCAGCGAATGTGATTAACTACTTAACCAAATTCAGTGCATCTCAGCGGAAAGGGGAAAATGACACAGAAAACAACAAAACAGTTTACGTAAAGTTCGTGGGCTAGGAAACAACAACAGCAAATGCTGCTCCAGAACTTCCAGCGAAAATGTCAATCACGCCAATCTCCACTCCTGTTTCCGTTCCTGGCGGAATTCTCCAACATTGCTAGAAGCCAGGCGTGGGACGTTGTCAGGAGGGCAAGCCTAGATCAGAAGAAAGAGGAAATAGTCCTCCCCCAAGGCATGGAACGGGGCTTGTGGATTTCGTACAGGAGACAAGGAACCGCAAAACCCTCAGACCTCAGACGTGGGAAAAGCCAGCGTCAGACAAAAGGGCAATGTGGTCCCTGTGCAAACCCAAAAGTTGTGCACTTTTGCAACACACACAAACTTCTCTCTCCCACCCCCCCGTCCTGCCCGTGTAAACTTAGACCCAAACAATGCAAGAGATCCCATCTCAGCTCATTCTTTCTGTTTTCTATTCTACTAATGTTTGTTTATCCTCCTTTTCTGCACGCTGCTCTGGGTACCTATTGTTGAAGAGCAGGATATGAACACTGAAAAAAAAACCCACTTTCCAAGCGCCACCTAACGTTTGTTCAGCATCTGCAAGGAGCTCCTCTTTCAGGACAGCAAGCTTTGGAACTCCCTGCCTCTTGACATCAAGTAATACTCGTTTAAAGTGTCCACTTTAAAACGCTGGGCTGTATCAATTAATTTCAATGGGTCTACTCCAAGTAGGACTGATTCTGGGTACAAGACTTCAGGGCGTATTCAATGCTAGTCCTAAAGAGAGCAGGCCTTCGTTGGATTCAGCCCTTTGCTACAGCAAGCCAACCCAAGCAAATAAACTCTTACTGATATTATCTGTATTTTTGATAAACATTTTACCCTGCTTCATGCAAAGTGCTTACTATTGGTATTACTGTGCAGTCTACAAATTTTTGTTAAACAAATGATTCCAGGGAAACTCAGAAGCTTCCAATTCTAAGCTTAACCTGCTAGATGGCCAGGTGAAAGCCTGCAAGTCTGAGTCTTGCTGAACACTCTGGGCTCATGGCAGGGCCTGGTTCCCCAAAACCGTACAGCTTCTGGGGTGGCCTCCCCTGTCATTGGAGGTTTTTTAACAGAGTTTGGGAGGCCACCTGTCATGAGATCATTTCAGCTGTGATTCTTGCATTGCAGGGAGTTGGATTAGAATTCAGTGGTTCTCAACCTTGGGTCCCCAGATGTTTTTGGCCTACAACTCCCATCAACCCTAGCTAGCAAGACTAGTGGTCAGGGATGATGGGAGTTGTAGTCCAACAACATCTGGGGACCCAAGGTTGAGAAAGGTTGGATTAGATGATCCTTGTGGGTCCCTTCCAACTCTACAGAGTCTATGATTCTTGGGAACTCATTGCTAACACCCTGTTTCCTGGGGAAAGGCACTCCCTCCTGCTGACACATTCTAGACGGGAAGCAGGGGTTTTTTGCGGGGGGAGAGGCAGGGACTGAGGAGAGAGGGAAACAGCATGCACACTAAGGCCCATATAAAACTCCCTTCTACTCCTCCCTCCAAAATCCTGGGAACTGTAGCATACCCCCTCATGGAGGTAAAATTCCCAGCACCCTCAAACTACAGTTCCCAGTATTCCTTAGGGGGAAATAACGTGCCGAGTCCCTTCTGAATGCTCCATAACTGCCCCAGTGGGGAGGCTCCCATCCACAGCTTACAGAGCATGTTTTAAGCTTGCCCTGAAGAGAGGGAGGTGTTACACACCCAAAGTGTGGCGAAGGATTTCCCTAAGCTGGCAAAGTGATGCGGCTTGGCTCCGGGGCTTTTGGATCTCTGAATCCTTACTGCACCTTCTGCTTTTGCCAAACACGAAAGAATTGGGTGGGGAAGGAAATGCCTAAGCACTGCCTCTCCCCCCCCCCCCAACGCTTTGGAGATGGTTCTTTATCCCGGTTTTGCAAATTGTTTTTGAACTGCTTGTCCCAAATTATGGAAGGAGGCGGGGGTGGGTGGACACCCGCAACTTGACCAATGAGCAAGGAAGGATTTCAGAGTACTTTCTCAAGGGCCTGTTAGGGCTGCCCCCCACCCCCAATTTGGAAGACACTGACCACCCACTCCCCAAAGCCAGCTGGACTCAGCTCATGTTTGCCCTCATCAGCTCAGGGCTACCAGAGGCCCCACATCCCCTTTCTCTGCGGAAGGTCCCCCGCCAAAATCCATGGCTCCCTTAAAAGCAGCTCGTGCTCCCCACCCACCCCAAAGGAACGATCCAACTGACTGCAAGAAAGAGGAATGCATGAAAAGTATGGCTTCATGAGAGCTTTTGCACGAGTTATTTTGCTAGCAGCCGCTTGCATTTTGAAAAGCAAAACAAAACATGAAATGCAGGGCTAGAGTATCCAAGGAGACCCCCTTTCTCCACCCCAAAAACGAACAGTCAGGCTTGGCCTTCCATGTTTCTGCTCATCCTTCTTTCACGGAGCCTCTGCCTTAAGGCTCTTTTAAGCCTGGCTGAAGTCCAAGAGGCTGGAGGGCTGCCCTGCTCAGTTCCTCTACGCCTGAAAAGGTGTTTCAAGCGTCACACGTAGGAAGGGTGCCATGCCGACTCTCTTGCCCCCTCCCGCCCCTGACACCCCACAAAGCAAGGGGACAGAGAGAGACAGTGTGCTGCAGTGGTTAAAGCACTGGACTAAGACCTGGGAGAGACCAGGGTTCAAGCCCCCCGCTCAGCTGGGTGCGATATTGGACCAGTCACTGCCTCTCAGCCCAACCTACCTCACAGGGTTGTTGTGGGGCTTGAACGAGGACGGGGGAACCATGTATGTCACCTGGAGCTCCTTGGGGGTGGGGTGGGGGAAAACAGTGTTAGAGACTCAGATCTAATAGCCAAATGGCACCTTAAACCTGGGCTACAGTTGCCACAATGGAATGTCTAGGAGCCGTAGTCTCCCCATTGATTGTTGTTGTTATAATTATTATTAACATTTCTATACCACTTTATATTTTAGGGAACAATTCTCAAAGCAGTTTAAGGTAAAGGTAAAGGGACCCCTGACCATTAGGTCCAGTCATGTCCAACTCTGGGGTTGCGGCGCTCATCTCGCTTTATTGGCCAAGAGCCGGCGTACAGCTTCCGGGTCATGTGGCCAGCATGACAAAGCGAACCAGAGCAGCGCACGGAAATGCCGTTTACCTTCCCGCCAGAGCGGTTCCTATTTATCTACTTGCACTTTGACGTGCTTTCGAACTGCTAGGTGGGCAAGAGCTGGGACCGAGCAACGGGAGCTCACCCCGTCGCAGAGATTCGAACCGCCGACCTTCTGATCAGCAAGCCCTAGGCTCTGTGGTTTAACCCACAGCGATAAAACAATCCAGCATAAAACTAATTCAAGCGCCAATGGAAATATTTCAGATCCACCTCTAAGTGACATTTTGCTTTCCATTTAATTTCTGACTACCATAATTTCGAACACTGGGGAAAATGTGGGGGTATATGGAATAAATAAAAAATAAATAAAATGAATGGGCACGGCTAAGTTAGGGCTACTGATTTAGATGGGACCGCTTTATTTATTGCATTGGCACCACAGGTTTGTCCTCCAGGGAGCTTAAGGTGGTGTGTGTGTCTAGTTCTTCCCCTGCTCAATTAATGCCCACAACAACCTTGCAAGGCAGGTTAGGCCGAGAGAACGCAGTGAGTGGCCCCCGTGTTACGCAGCGAGCTTCGTAGCTGAGTGGAGGGTGGATGGATCTGAGCCCTGGTCTCTCCCAGGCCGACACTCTAAACCAGGCACCCCCAACCTGCGGCGCTCCAGATGTTTTGGCCTACAACTCCCATGATCCCTAGCTAACAGGACCAGTGGTCAGGGATGATGCGAATTGTAGTCCAAAACATCTGGAGGGCCGAAGGTTGGGGATGCCTGCTCTAAACACTAGGCCACAATGGTGTCGTTCTGATGTTGGATTCGGCACGTGCTCTTGGGCTGGGGGAAAAGCCCGCAGGGGAGGCCCTCACCCTCTGGGGACGGCGGCTCATGACGCTCGGGAGACGGGTGCCGCCTTTTCAAAGAGCCAGGCAAGCCCTGGCACACAGGGCACTCACTGATGCCTCTTGGCCCAGGCACAGGAGCACCAGAGCCCAGCTCTGCAAACAGTAGCCCATTATCGCCCATGCAAATGTGCCCCATCTCCTTTCAATAGCTCCTTATCAGGGAGAGATAGAGAAATGTCATCCACCCACTTGCTTGCCGTTTGTTCTCAACCTGGCTTGGCTCCCTTCTCCATCATATAAGCAATGATTCGTAGACTTGGAAGAGACCCCAGGGCTCATCTAGTCCAACCCCCTGCAATGCAGGAAGCTCGAACCCACATCCCATGCTCTACTAACCTTTTTTTAAAAAAAAATTATTAAAACGTTTTCATAATACAGTAAGATAAAAAGAAACTAAACAAAAAACACAGAGAAAGAGAAACAGCAAAAGGAAACCATCCTTTCTGATGGAAGCCTCTGCAAACCTCCCAGAGCCACTGGGGCTGAGCCACCATCACAACTGAGGCCGGATCCCTTCTACTCCTCCGAAAATAAGGTAAAACTGCGGAAATCATAATGCCACTGCAACTGCATTTGGAGTTCTGGTAGGCTCGCCTCAAAAAGCATACTGCAGAGTTAGAAAATTGTGCTCGTTTCCGAGCACAATTCAAAGTGTTGGTGCTGACCTTTAAAGCCCTAAACGGCCTCGGTCCAGAATACCTGAAGGAGCATCTCCACCCCCACTGTTCAGCCCGGACACTGAGATCCAGCTCCGAGGGCCTTCTGGCGGTTCCCTCACTGCGAGAAGCAAAGCTACAGGGAACCAGGCAGAGGGCCTTCTCGGTGGTGGCGCCCGCCCTGTGGAACGCCCTCCCAGCAGAGGTCAAAGCGATTAACAACTATATAACATTTAGGAAATACCTGAAGGCAGCCCTGTTTAGGGAAGTTTTAAATCTGTAACATGTTAATGTTTTGTTTTTTAATATTTGCTGGAAGCCGCCCAGAGTGGCTGAGGATACCCAGCCAGATGGGCGGGGTACAAATAATAAATTATTATTATTATTAGAAAAGGTTCAGAAAAGGAGACTGAGAGGAGATATGATTGTTGTTGTTGTTTAGTCGTTTAGTTGTGTCCGCCTCTTCATGGCCCCATGGACCAGAGCACGCCAGGCACTCCTGTCTTCCACTGCCTCCCGCAGTTTGGTCAGACTCATGTTGGTAGCTTCGAGAACACTGTCCAACCATCTTGTCTTCTGTCGTCCCCTTCTCCTTGTGCCCTCCATCTTTCCCAACATCAGGGTTTTTTCCAGGGAGTCTTCTCATGAGGTGGCCAAAGTATTGGAGCCTCAGCTTCAGGATCTTCAGGGCTGATTTCCTTAAGAATGGATAGGTTTGATCTTCTTGCAGTCCATGGGACTCTCAAGAGTCTCCTCCAGCACCATAATTCAAAAGCATCAATTCTTTGGAGATCAGCCTTCTTGATGGTCCAGCTCTCACTTCCATACATCATTACTGGGAAAACCATAGCTTTAACTATACGGACCTTTGTCGGCAAGGTGATGTCTTTGCTTTTTAAGATGCTGTCTAGGTTTGTCATTGCTTTTCTCCCAAGAAGCAGGCGTCTTCTAATTTCGTGACTGCTGTCACCATCTGCAGTGATCATGGAACCCAAGAAAGTGAAATCTCTCACTGCCTCCATTTCTTCCCCTTCTATTTGCCAGGAGGTGATGGGACCAGTGGCCATGATCTTAGTTTTTTTGATGTTGAGCTTCAGACCATATTTTGCGCTCTCCTCTTTCACCCTCATTAAAAGGTTCTTTAATTCCTCCTCAATTTCTGCCATCAAGGTTGTGTCAACAGCATATCTGAGGATGTTGATATTTCTTCTGGCAATCTTAATGGGATTCATCCAGTCCAGCCTTTCGCATGATGATATGATATGATAGCCATCTTCAAATACCTTAAGGGCTGTCACATGGAAGATGGAGCAAACCTTATTTTCTCCTGCTCCAGAGGGGAGGACCCGAACCAATGGATTCAAGTTACAAGAAAGGAGATTCCGACTCAACATCAGGAAGAACTTTCTGACAGTCAGAGAGCCCTCAGAAGGTGGTGGACTCTCCTTCACTGGAGGTTTTTAAGCAGGGACTGGATGGCCATCTGTCCTGGACGCTTTAGTTGTGATTCCTGCATTGCAGGGGGTTGGACTAGATGACCCATGGGGTCCCTTCCAACTCTAGGATTCTAAGCCTGTCCAGAAAGTTGAGTTTTGATCTGTTTCTCGTCTACTGTCATTTCAACTTTTCAGATGCTTTAGATTATTGCGGTTAGTTTTTATCGGCAACTATTCTATTTTATTTTTATTTTTTGCAGAACAGCTTTGAGGACCTTTTAAAGCCGTCAAGCAGTGTACAGATTTTAAGACGTAAAGATACAAAAGAACTGCAGCGAGTCTGCTCTGAGCAGGACAAACCCCTTTATCTTAGGGAGCCCCTGGAAAGACAAGCCATGGAAAATGACGTTTCCAAGAGATACAGAGAAGCCCTGGAAGGCCCTTTTTTGCAGTTTTTGCAGGAGGAAAGCTCTGCACAGACTGAGCTACGAAATTTGCAGGCAACTACTGAGCAGCAGCCCCAGATGTCAGGCTCTGAGTCTGCCCCCCCCCCCCTCACTGCACGCAAACCCCACCACTGTTTGGTTGCTCCTTGGCACAATACAAACCCACGTCAACGAACTGCGTCAGAGCTCAAGGGTTGGGGGGTTGCTGCTCTTGTCCTCCTGCTTCTCCACCCACCCTTTCCTCGCAAAACTAACTCATCCAACTTCAATCCGGGGGCCGCGATAGGCAGGCAGGCGACTCTTTCTTGGAAAAGCAGGCCGCAAAAGTGGACACGAAAGGCCTCCCCAGGGGCTGGACAACAAAAGGGCCTCTGCCCTGCATCTGCAAAACAGCCTCCCTTGCGAGGAGCAAAGGTCACCAGGCAGGCAAGCAGGCTCTCCCCCCCCCCCGCGCAGAGAGGGGCAGCCTGAGCAACAGCCGCCATTCCTCGGGGTCTCTGCTTGCAAGGAGGGTCAGCAGCCAGCCGAGCCCACAAACCCGAGAAATGTTCCAGGGACACACAAATGCACACACCGCAGGACTCCACTCTGACGCATTGGTGGGAAGGCAGATCAGCTTTACAGCTGCCTGCTCGTTTTTTTAAAAAACAGCTGCTCTGACTTTTTTTTCATTCGTTTCTCTTTTAAAATAAAGTCGTTTTAAAATGTCATGGTTACAGAGAGGCTGCTTCTGCTGTTTCAGGAGATGTACAATAGAATCTCAAGAGCAATTTTTTTTATTCTTGCTCCAGTATTTTAAACTCTTCCTTCCTTGCAATCCCTTTGCAAACTCTCCTCTAGCCTGTCTCAAAATAGCTTACTGAGTTGCCTCCAAAGGAGGAAAGTTGGAATATAAAGCTAGGTCCCTTCAAGGCCCTCTCCTTCCTCTGTTCCTGCCTCTTGTAGGGCCTTCCACGGCAAAGATCAATGAGAATAGAAGGTCCAGGGGATTACATGCCCATTTATAGAAAGGTATCCCTGGAGGTTCTTCATCATATTCATATCCCAACTTTCCTCCAAGCTCAAAGCAGTATATTTGTAGCCACAGCAAACCTGAAAGGTCATAGTCCAATACTAACACTCCAGCACAGCATTCCTGAACCTGGTGCCCTCCAGATATTTCAAACTACAGCTCCCATCAACCCAAGCCATCTTGGGCTATGGCTGTGCTCTCTGGGAACTGCAGTTCAAATTACCTGGAGGGCAACGAGCCGAGGAAGGCTACTCTAAAACCTCAACGACTGCAAAACCTCTACATCTGTCAGAAAGCTAAAACAACGCGCCACTTTAAAAAGAAGGGAAAAAATGCCATTGTTTCTCAGCGAGAATTAACCTAATTGGTTTCTGTCATCAGGCTAATCCTCAAAACGCTTTATGATTGCAAGTGTCCTTTGTTGCCGTCCTAAGCAAAAAGCGGAACGCTTTAAAAATCCTCGATCCATCAAAACACCTGAGTCTACTCTCTGCAAGGCTATTCAAAACCTTTCATGCAAACTCACAAGTGCTATTTATCTCCCAATCTTACAAATGCAACATTCTTGCACAGAGATGGGCACAGGGCGTGCGGCTGGTCCCAAGGCCAGACTCAGAGACTGCGGCAGACGGGCCTGACCGGAGGCTGTCTCAACAGATGTTAGGACACGGTCTTGAGGGTGTAAGAGCAGCCCTGCTGGATCAGGCCAAAGGCACGTCAGTTTCACCCAGAGGTCAATATGGACAGCTCCATATCCCTGCATTGCAGGGGGTTGGACTAGATGATGCTCAGAGTCCCTTCCAACTCTTATGATTCTATGGTGCCCATGACCATCACAGCACCCATAACCCCGAGGTTCCTGATTACTAGGGCTGGGCAATATCTGGTTTTCAACAAAGCGATATATCACCAGCTAAACATCGAAATATACTGATATATCACGATGCCTGAAATAAGGATGGAGATCTATAGAGGCATTGGCTGGCTTCATGCTTTTTCCCATATTGTGATTTTTGCATAGCACACACATCATGTTTCGTGATATATCACCAGGTCAAAAATTATGAAACTGGTATCCTGATATGGACTTCAAACAGGTACGGGATGATATATAGCCCAGCCTTACTGACCACCCCAAACTATCTTGTCTTCTGGGGAGAGGGGGTCCCTCCTTTTTTGTCTGCACTTTTGCTCATTTCGGGGGGGGGGGGCAGTATCTTAGCACTAGCAGCTTTTCCTTCTGCAAAAATGGTTATTTTGGGCCAAAACAGTTTGGGGTGCCTCGATTTACAATTCCGTGCACACATATACACAAGGGCCAGCTGACTGTCCCATGGCGGCCAGTGTCGGGTAGGAGCAGGGCCGTCTTATCCATAGGCGCTAGGGGTGTGGGGCACCTGGGCGCCGGGCTCTCAGGGGCACCAGGCCGTGAGTCCAGGGCCGGAGAGTTGAGTCCTGGGAAGAGCCCACCCGGCGGTCGGAGCGCCACAGCGGGATCTTCTGCTGCGGGCGGCTCTGCGCTGTGAGTTCGGGGGCCACCGTGCCAGCGAGACGCTGAGGCGGCCAGCTGGCTCCGCCCTCCTGCATGCGTGAGACTGGGCAACCTGGGGGGGGGGTTGCCGGGTGGATCTTTGCACCCCGGTGCCGCATATGCTTAAGACAGCCCTGGGTGGGAGACACGGCAAGAGGGGAGTTGGGGCACAGGGTATAGAACCTTATAAAGTCGAAGAGCATATATTTAAAGTAGATGAATAAACGAGCAAATTAAGTTAATATGGATATGCAGATGATATTAAAAATAAACTTAAGGGCAGAAAGAGGGGGAAGGAAGTCAAGTTTTGAAATGTCAAAATGATTGTAAAATTAGTGGAATGTACAAACCTGAAAAGCGTAATTTATTAGAGTCGGGAGGGGCCCAAGGGTCATCCAGTCCAACCCCCTGCCATGCAGGGATCGCCCAGTCCTACAACCAACCTGAGGGCCGCAGAGACCTGGATGCGGTCCCTTTAGACCGAAAGCGGCACCGGGAAACCGGCAAGCGGGATGCGGAAGCGCCCTTGCCGCCGCCGCTTCCCGCTCCTCAGGCATTCAGAGATAGACTGCTCCTGCACCCGGAGGCTCTCTTTCCGCGCCGCCTTTGCTAGGCCGCCTCTCTTCTCGCGACCCGGAGGCTCCTTCTCCGCCTGGGCGCGCTGAGGACTAGCCGTGTGCCTGGCGCTCTCTCCGGCTGCCTGCCCGAGCTCGGGCGTCCGGCCCCCCTGACCGAGGCCTCGCGGCGGCCTGGCCAACCACCCTCTCCCCACCCCGTGCCCGGACTCACCATGGCGGCTGCGCGGCGCTCGCCTCCCGTCCCCTCGTCGGCCGGGTCAGGCAGCAGCTGCGCGCGAGGCAGCGAGGCGCGCGAACTGAGCGCCGCCGCCGCTGCGGCGCCTCAGCCCGGCCGGAGGAGCGGAGCGGCGTGCCGACGGTCCAATGGCGGCCGGACGGGAGGGCGCACCTGGCCCCGCGCAGCCAATCCGCGTCCGGGGTTGGGGGCGGCGTGGGCGGGGTTTCCTCGCCCGGGAATTAACCCTTTCCTCGTGCCCAGGTGCGCCTCTGCAGGGAGGGAGGATGCCGCTAGCCCTCCGACGCCCATGATCATCGCCGTTTTAGTACACAGTATATCAGCTCCTGGATATCTGATCGAATCGTAGAGTTGGAAGAGACCCCCGCAATGCAAGAATATGCAGCTGTCTCTTGAGGGGATCGAACCTGCAACCTTGGCGTTGCTGGCACGACGCTCTAAGCGACCGAGCTAAAGTATTTTAAGCTACACCAATGCCCTTTTAAAATGCGCTCGGGAGGGGGGATTATTGGGTTCTTCTTGTTTTTGTTTTTATTATGTCTTTTATGTTTTTATATTGTGATGGAGTATGGGTATGGAGTGGTATACAATTATTATTATTATTATTATCATTAATACTTGAGCTAAAAGGTTTTAAAGTATTGTAATTATTTCTTGATTATTTTTTTTTTGTAAACCGCTTTCAGGTTTGCTGCTGTTGTTTTACGATAGTTAAACTGTATATAAATGTTATGAGATAAATAAATAAATCATCCCTGACCCCTGGCTGGGCTGACAGGAGTTGGAGGGACAGGAACTACAACTGCCATCATTATCCCTGCTGGCCACAGCTCCCCCATCTCTGAACTTTAGGGAAGTTTTAAATCTGTGATGTGTTAATGTATTTTAATGTTTGCTGGAAGCCGCCCAGAGTGGCTGGGGAGACCCAGCCAGATGGGCGGGGTACAAATAAATTATTATTATTATTATCTTGACCCTCACTTGCCTGTACCACTTGCAGCCCTTCAACACAGGGATGAGAACATCTGGCCCACCAGATGTTAGGACTACAACTCACCTCCTTATCCCTCACCCATTGGCCATGCTGGTTGAGCCAGACGGGTGTCAGAGGCCAAAAATGCATCTGGAGGAATGCAGATGTTCCCCACCCCTGTTTTAATCCCAGAGTGGGGAACACCTGCAGCTTTGCAGATGTTCCTGGATGCCATTTCCCATCATTATCCCTGCCTATTAGTCATGCTGACCGCTGTGGATCATGGAAGCAGGACTCCAAAAACTTCTGCATAGCCACAAATGTTCTCCATCACAGCCATGCCCTCTTCCCCCCCTTTTAAAATAATAATAATAATAATAATAATAATAATAATAACCTTTTTTCAGCTCACAGAATCAAGCTGTATCTTCCTTACAGGGTTGTGTTGCTATGAAGATAAAGAAGAAGAGAGAAATTTCACACTTCTTTCATCTTGAGCCCCTTAGAGTGACAATATCTTCCATGAATTTGCCAAAGCTTGGGAGGATTATTATTATTATTATTATTATTATTATTGAAACAAAAGAAGGTATGAAGAAAGGATTGCAGTGAATGTTTTCTGTTTGAATATTTTTTATTCAGTTGCAATACACTTGTTAACTTTGGAGAATTCATTTGATCGCTTTATCAGGAAAGCGCTGGGTGGAGTTGTACAAATTCCACATGGGTAGGTGGGGTGTTTGAAGTTGGGTCTGGGATGGAGAGATGTTTCTCTCCTCTCAGAATCCTAGCTGGGCTCATCCAGATAAGCTGTCCTGAGAAGACACAGGAAGGGACAGACGGTAGGGCTTCTCCACAAATCACAGCTAACCCTCTAGGGATGTAATGGCCACAGGCCACCAATTGGGGTGGCTTTAAAGGAGGCCTGGAAAAATTAATGAAGGAGAAGGCTGGGGGAGGGGGGGCTGTGTTTCTCCATCCACCACTGGAAGCCCTAAGTGCTTTTGAATACAGGCAGCTGGAAACAGCAGGAGGGGAGAGTTGCACTTACAGCGGTTCCTGCATCTGGTTGGCCAACCCTGCAATTCTATGATTCTGTGAACAGCATGCTGGACCAGTTGAGCCACCTGGCTCAGTAGTGACTACACTGACTGGCAGCAATCGTTCTTCAGGGCACGGGTCTCTCCTAGCCCTACCTGGGCGTGAAGTTATTTCCTTAAATAATTCTTTTGCCTACCTCTTCCTTCTAATAGTGATAGGTTTGGAGAGGTTTGGAGGGTGGCACACGAGAACGGGGCCTTCTCTGCAGTGGCTCCCCATCTGTGGAATGCTCTCCCCAGGGAAGTTCGCCTGACGCCTTCATTATACAGCTTTAGGCATCAGGCAAAAACATTCCTTTTTAACCAGGCCTTTGGTTGACCTGGTCGACATCCTATACCCTTTTAAGATGTGACTATTTTTGGGGGGGTGTGTATTATTGGGTTATTGTTTTTATTTTGAATTTATATGTTGTGATCTTTTTTGTGAACCGCCCTGAGACCTCCGGGTATAGGGCAGTATATAAATTCAAATAATAATAATAATAATAATAATAATAATAATAATAATAATAATATTGCAGGGGTTGGGCTAGATGACCCATGGGTCCCTTCCAACTCTCTATGATTCTACGATTCTATTCTTGCTGCAAAATAACCCCAAACAAACAAACAAAAAACCTTGTGTGTAATTTTAACTATAATTATAAAACTGGAATAAAGTGAAGGGGGAAACAAAGAGGGGGAGATTCTAGCAACACGGTGGCCATTTGCTTTTGGTGCTGATGCAATGCACCTTATTTACAGAGAGGAGACCTATGCCACTCTGCCTCTTTCCCCTTTTGCTTCCTCCTGGAACACCCCCCCCCTCACTTGGCAGTTTCTGGTTTCTCTAGTAATCAAATCAGTCTAAGCCCGTTCTGTTTGCAGAATGGAAACTGTTCTCTTTCCGTTACAGATAGCAAGAGGCATTGTGGTACCAAACTTCTTTGGACGCAGAGCTGCCCTGCCAGGACCTTTGCCCACACTTACCCTGATAGTGTCTCTCTCTCTCTCTCCTCACCCCCCAATTTATGACATGGTTTTATTTCTTATACAAATACTGAGACACACCGTTGCTCCCTGCCACCAGTATCCGCAAATGTCTGGCTCATTTAAGACAATATGGAACCTTCATTCTCAATCATGACAGAACTCACAGGTGGAAAATACTTTTATTTTTTTTTACAAATCTTCATTATTTGCCAAGGGACCCTTTGTATGAGCGAATACTTTTAATATCCTTTAGGAGCTGCACTGGATCTTGGTACTTCTGTCCTTCCGAGCTGTGACATTTTGTGCTTTATTTTTTTTGATGCTTTGTTTTCCTTTTTTTGCTATTTTTGCACCTTTTATTGGTGTTAATAAACCAGTTTTTTAAATGAAAAGAAAACCACGAAATGAAACCTGCTGTTCGATCCGCCGTGAGCAACAACTTCTGTGCAAATCTGACACCGAAGCAAAAGAGTGGGTCAGGAAACCTACAGGGGCACACCATCCCCTTTCTTTTGGTGGGGCAAGCCTGCCCAGGAGATGTTCTTGGGGACTGTGTACCACTGCTCCCCCCCCCACCGCAATTTGTAAGCATCTTCAGCTCGTCCTAAAAATAACCCCTGGGTTTTAAAACTGGTTGACACAAGACGTGCAAACAGTTTAATGACTTGGTTGGCTTGCGAATGTCAATATTAATACTGACTGTGGAGTCAAGGTGAGCTTGTGATGCTTCGGTGAATGCTGGGAGTTTCCTGGTGGCCTGTGCCCAGCATGGTGCCTGTCTGAGATTTTGGGAAGGGGTTGGGCTGGGGGAACGAGAGATAGACTAGAGAGAGGAGGAGAGACGCAGGCAGCCTGCCCAAAGATGGTGCCCTCCAGATGTTTTAAACTCCTAAGAGGAGGAGGCAGCGATATTTCTTTTTTCTTAATAATAGATAATAGATAATAGATAATTTATTTATTGTCATTGCACAAGTACAAGCACAACGCTATACAAGTGCAACGAAATTGCATGCCATCCCGTAAAAGAAAAAAAACAGCACAAAACACACACACACCAAAAAGACCACACATGCGCGCACACACACACACACACACACATACACCCATCACAGCGCTCCAAGGTCATATTATTTGGTTACAGCATTTAAGATGGTTATAGCTCTTGGGTAGAAACTGTTCTTCAATCTATTTGTTCTTGATCTAATTGTTCTATATCTTCTACCCGAAGGCAGTGGTGCAAAGAGACTATATCCTGGATGAGATGGATCCTTTAAAATATTGTTAACCTTTTTAAGGCAACGGGAACTGAATAGTTCTTCCAGAGATGGGAGAGGATGACCAATAATATTTTGGGCTGTGGTTATGACCTTAATGTATTTTTCTTAAAGATTTTCTTGATTTACAAAAGTATGTGCAATGTCTCTCTCGTATTTTTCCCCCCATGTAACATTTTTACAAATCAGTTTCATTTGTTGAGACATTGGGAAGAAAAGGGGGAAAGAGGAGGGGGGGAAAGATGGGTGGGGGTGGGGTGGGGTGACGATGTTTCTATTTTACTTAACATATGTAGGGTTTGATGTCAGCGTTGCTCGGGCAGGTTCTCTGCTGTTTGCTTGTGTTCCTTTGGTGGTGAGAGAGGTTGCGGTTGGCCTAGGGTGTGGTTGTTCATTTGTGGTTGGCTGTGCAAATGGCAGAGAAAACTACACTCCTTTATCTTCTCACACACACAAAAACCAAGAATAAGCCCCAAATACCTGCACCTCCCCACCTCAGAAGGAGAATGGGGAATCCCCAACATAGAAACATATTACCGGTACATTGCCAACCAAACACACCATATAATCACATTAATAATAATAATAATAATAATAATAATAATAATAATAATTTATTTATTTATACCCCGCCCATCTGGCTGGGTTTCCCCAGCCACTCTGGGCGGCTTTCAACAGAACATTAAAATACAATAATCTATTAAACATTAAAAGCTTCCCTAAACAGGGCTGCCTTCAGATGTCTTCTAAAGGTCTGGTAGTTGTTGTTCTCTTTGACATCTGGTGGGAGGGCGTTCCACAGGGCGGGTGCCACTACCGAGAAGGCCCTCTGCCTGGTTCCCTGTAACTTGGCTTCTCGTAGTGAGGGAACCGCCAGAAGGCCCTCGGCACTAGAAGATGAGACAAAACAATGGATACACCTAGAGAGGGACACAATTGAAAATACCTGCGCCACAGCATACCCTCTCCTCCCAAACAAACTAAGGAAAATTCCCACAACACTTAACAGGCAGCGATAATTCTGAATCCCAGTTGCTGGAAACTGCAGGCGTGGAGAGCTGGTCTTGTGTTCAGGTCCTGTTTTCGGGTTTCTGGTTGGCCCCCCGTGAGAACAGGATGCTGGACTAGATGGGCCTCCTTTGGCCTGATCCTGCAACGCTCTTCTTATGGACTGGTGGGAGATGTAGACCAAAACATCTGGAGGGCACCATCACGTCAGAGAAGTCTGCTCTGGGGAGGAAAATTGAGGCAATAAAGACCCGGTTGCGCTTATCAGCTCGAGGAGTCCCAGAATCTGCAAGGATTTGCAGGGGAGCAGAGAAGCATTGAGCAGATCCCAGCCCTTCCTCCAACCAGTTTCTTTCTCTCTTTCTCTTTCCATCCCTCTCCTGCTATAATCAAAACCAGACCACCATCATTACGAGTGACATTACCCCTCTCCGGTTTAAAGGAAGGACCAATCTGAACAACAATTGTGGAACAGCAGGGAAGCCACAGTATTTTTGTCACAGAAAATTTAGCTTTGACACAAGTTCCAGATGAGTTGGTGGACGTCCAAGCAGAAAAGTCTTGCATCTGCAGGAGTCCTGGGTTCACAAATATTTAGCCTCCCTCCCACCCACCCAACCGTCCTGCCCCCACAGGAGCATTGTCAAACCTCCTTCTGCAAGCCCCTTCAAGGTTAACAACAGGGCGACTTTAAAAGCTGCGTGGACAGCTGGAAGATCCAGATTTCGAGCAGCGAGGGAGGGGGAGAGAGAAAGGAGTTTATTTGTGCCAAGGTTCAATTCCATACCACTTTTTTTTTTAAGTGTCAGAACACAATCTTGGAAAAGAAGAAAAGAGGGCCTCTAGTCATGTGCAGAGTGCACCCCAACTGATTAGCCACAGCCCAGCCCAGTGTGGTGTTGTGCATAAGAATGTTGGAGAGCAGGGTTCGAATTCCTTTTCAGCCAGAGAGTTCACTGGGTGGCCTTGGGCCAGTTACTGTCTTTCAGCCTAGCCTACCTCCCAGGGTTGTTCTGTGGATAAAAGGGCAACTGTTATAGAAGTATCTGGGGCATTTCCAAGGGTTGTTTGCTGGAGCTGCATCCAACTCCAGCTGTTTTCTCTCCAAATTCCTCTCGGCAACCCCTATGGAATGCTTCCCCCACCCAAAATCTGCACCCAAATAGGTAGAAAACAAGGTACAGCAGGGCAGCCCCTAGTGGTCCTTTGCACCGTACTGGCTGAGGCTGATGGGAATTGTAGTCCAAAACCTTTGGAGGACAGTTCTGGAGCAGGAAAACGTTGCTTATTGGAGATTTCTAGGCACAGGGCAGATCAGGAGATGGGCTTTGGGCTTTTTACGCAGAATCAGCTTGCCCTGTCTTTTAAAAGGGTGGTTATGGAAGCAGCCCAGGGGAGCTTTAAAATGACACCCCTGTATATTTTCACACTCAGTAGACATGGGTGTGCGTTTCCGGCCTTGCATGCAGCTTGGCTCACTGGCGCGAGTGATCCATAGCTGTTTGCAAGTACCACCCTGATACTGCTCTGGGACGGGGCCAGCCCAACATAGTTTGCTGCCTGAGGGAAACGGAGAAAGGGTGGCACCGTTCAACGCTGGTGATGAACGCACCCAAAAGAGCACTTTAGGGGCCCCAGGAGAGGCCATGGGGCAGTAGAGGGATGTGGCTGGAGGGCTCAGGATGAACAACTGGGGGTTGCGGTTGCTGTCCCCTCCACCACACCCCCGAATCTGCTGCCTGGGGTAGTTGCCTCACTCTGGCTACTGGCAGGGCCGTCGCTTCTCTGGGGCCTGGGTAGCAGCGGAGGTCAACCTTTTTATGTAAGGAGCCTAAAGGTAAAGGTAAAGGGACCCCTGACCATTAGGTCCAGTTGTGACCGACTCTGGGGTTGCGGCGCTCATCTCGCTTTATTGGCCGAGGGAGACGGCGTACAGCTTCCGGGTCATGTGGTCAGCATGACTAAGCAGCTTCTGGCGAACCAGAGCAGCACACAGAAACACTGCAGCGGTACCTATTTATCTTTTTTCCCTTCCCGCCGGAGCGGTACCTATTTCTCTACTTGCACTTTGACGTGCTTTTGAACTGCTAGGTTGGCAGGAGCTGGGACCGAGCAACAGGAGCTCACCCGGTCGCGGGGATTCGAACCGCCGACCTTCTGATCGGCAAGCCCTAGGCTCTGTGGTTTAACCCACAGCGCCACCCGTAAGGAGCCTAGGGATGTCATTTTGGATGGGGTGGATTTTGGATGAACCTTCCAGATTCCTCACTGTCATGTGCCCATGTTGGTCTGCCGTAGTTGAAACAAAATAAAAAATAAAAAAATTCATTCCAGTAGCACCTTAAATACCAACTAAGTTTGTTCTTGGTATGAGCTTTCGTGTGCATGCAAACTTAGTTGGTCTTTAAGGTGATACTGGAAGGAATTTTTTTATTTTTTATTTTGTTTTGTCATGTGCCCAGTCACCACTGTCAGGATGCTGAACTAGATAGGCAATTGGCCTGATCCAGAAGGGCTCTTCGTATACCGTATTATCATGGCACCTCAGCCACTTCCTCCCTATTTTTAAAAAATATTTCTTTTGCAGCCCCAGCGCTGCCCTCTGAGAGAAGAGACCGACAGCATCGTTTATTTGCCAACATTGCAGCCTGCTGGCCAATGCTTGGAACTGCAAGAGAGAGAGAGAGAGAGAACCTAGCAGAAGCTGTGTATATTGTGTTGTGTTGTGCATGGCTGTCAACTTTCGGATTTGAAAATAAGGGTTTTTTTCCAAACTTTTGGATTTGAAAATAAGGGATGCTGCGAGGGTGGTGCAATGGCACCAAGTAGCCTCGCCAACCTGCGCTCCAGAGGCTGCGCGCGAACGGGTGAGCGAAAGAGCGAGTGCATAGACGGCAGGCAGGCTGTCTGTCTGGTTGGGCGTGAGGGTCTGGCTGCACAAGGCATGCAAGCTCCGCCCCCAGTCGGTCTCAGACTCCTTATTGGCAGCCGAGCAACGCAGCTGAGGAGCCTCCCTGGCCGGCAGGGAGGGAGAAGAGCTGCTTCCTTTGAAATCCGGGAAATTTAAGGGATATCAACAATCCGGGATACCGTAGCAGCGGGAAACGGCATTGGAATAAGGGAGTTTCCCGCAAAAAAAGGGAGGGTTGAGTTGTGTTGTGTTGTGTTTTGTGTGTGTGTTGGCCCTTGAAATCTGCAGTTTTTAGAATTCCTCACTTAAAAAAAAATATTTCACTGCTGCCCGTTGGAAATCTTTTAAAGTCAAACAATGGATGAATCGGCTAATGTCTCAGCAGTCCTGCTAATTACTGTATTATATTTTTCTCACCATGAGAAACTCCCACTGTTTTCTTCGGAACAAAAATTACCTGTGCCTTCTTGCCAGCAGAGAGCAAGCTGTGAAGGTTCTCTGTTAATTAGTTACTTGGTTGCAAACGTTTATCTGCTTAAGGTTTATCTACCTTAATGTTTGATCCCAACTTTTGGATTCCTTAGTTATGCTGCTCGGTTATGCCTTGAACTTAAAATATATATATATATATATATATGGAAAAGGCTGGGATATAATTGTTTCAGATAAAGATGACATGGAATTCTCTGTCTGGCCCTCTTTGTAGATATAAAATGCATTCTGCTGGACTGGTTACAATCTGTTTTATGCCAAGAATGCATCTCTCAAGTTCTTGATGCCCACAGGTGTACACAAACAGAGCGCTTTCTCAGTTCACCTGTGACTGGGGGCACACCCACCAATCCTGTAGAGCTCCCCCCCCCATTTAACTAGTCTGTGAATGAAATAGGGAAAATCAGAAGTGGTACAGTGATTGAGACACCGCTCTGTATACCATATTAAAAAAAAGAGTATTGTTATATTTAACTTATCAAATGTGAGGTACTAAAATGGAATCAAATAGTCATTGCTAAACAAATGTACATTTGGGTTATGGTTCAGTATTTGTCAGTTTAATGAAGCCCCTTAAATTATTGCTGTTGGTTTTTCTTATTGAGAATTTTGTCATTTTATCTTTTATTTGTAAACCACTTTGAGGTTTATTTGTTTGTTACAGTCAAGTAGTGCACATAAATGTTTATGAGATGAATAAATAATAAATATATATCCTCTGTATATCAACACATCAGTTCTCAGCCCCTCTCTTTTGAAATAATGTGACACACACACACACACACACACACACACACACACACACACACTGCTCAAGGCAGCCTGCAACATGAAAAAAAAATACACAACTACAATATAACACAACTACAATATAACAAAGATAATCACAACGAGATCTAAAACAAAGGGGGGGGGGACACCAACAGCAACAACAACACTCTGTCGGTGCCTGGGGACGCTGCCTTTGGGGCGCCTTCTGCATGCCAAGCAGCTGCTCCGACGCTCAGCCCCGCCGCCCGCTGGAGACAGAGGAAGGGAGCTGCCTTTTCGTTCCCGCCCGGCAGAGGGCAGCAGAGTCCCGCCTGGCACTTGGGATGGGGCAGCAGCCAGTCCCTATTCCTTCCCAGCCAAGGGGGGGGGGGTCAGTGACTGACACTCCCTGTCCCCCTCCCTCCTTCTCCCCCTTTAAAAAGGCCCGCGGGGCCCTCCGGAGATGCCCGCGCTGCAGGCAGATGGTGCCGGCGCAGTGAACGAGGGCAGCGGCTGGCGGAGGAGGAAGAGGCGACGCGCATCAGAGCTAGAGGTGAGGCTCCCGGGTCCCTCTGGGGACAGGCGCCCCCCCCCAAGGGATCCCCCTTCCTCCGGCCCCCTTATTCCTCCTCCGGACAAGGGGACGCTTCTCTCTCCCCCTCTCCCTTCCCTTCCCTTCCCTTTTCTTTCTTTCTTTCTTTCTTTCTTTCTTTCTTTCTTTCTTTCTTTCTTTCTTTCTTTCTTTCTTTCTTTCTTTCTTTCTTTCTTTCCTGGGAAGCAGCAGAGGCGCTCCTCTGCCCATGTGCAGAGTGCCTTAGCTACGGACTCCCTGGTTTCAGCGCGCGACGGGAGATGAGGGGAAAGGGAGGGATGATCTTCTTTCACTTCCCCGCGACGGGTGGTCCTCGGTGGAGAGACAGGTTGGCAACGGGGGTGGCCAAGCCCCCCCCCCCCCTTCGGCATCCTCTTGCTGCTAGCTGGGATGAGAATTTCTGAAACGGATCCGAAAGAAAGGGGCGCACAGCAAAGGGCTGGGAGCAACACTTGGGGGGCTGCAGCGCGGAGGGGGCGGGTTGGCTTCTTTCCCCGGCAATAAATAAATAAATAAATTACAAGGAGGCAGCTTCAAGGGAGATCAGAAAATAGAAGCAGCGCCTCTTCTTCTGTGGATTGAAGGGAGCTCCGGGTAAGCCCAGCCAGCCCCGCTCCCCGTCGGCCTTTGCTCTGCTGGGCTGTCGTTCTGCGGGGGGGGGGGGTCCGGTGGAGAAGATTCCTTCCACACGGTCTGCTTCAGGTGGAGATGCCTTTTGTCATTGCGCCTGGGACCTCCTTCCTGCGACGCTGGGCTATGCTCCTTCTAAAAGATTCTAGTCCTCATGGTTCCAAAGGAATTTGAAGAGGAGCGCAGGGACTGGGAGCTGCCTGGTGCAGGTTCAGTGTCGTCTACACTGGCTGGCAGCGGCTCTCGGGCAATGGTTGCTCTCAGCCCTAACTGGGGATGCCTTTTAGGATTGAACCTGGTGTGTGTGCAAAGCTGGGGATCTGCCGCTGGGCCACAGCCTCCTTGCGCCACCCCCTTTCTTCCCAAGAGCCTCTGTGGGGCAGAGAGATTTCTGGCATGGTGGCTGCTCCTTCAGGTCGTTTGCATCCAGCTAGGAAAGGCAGTGGCTGCCTCCCCCCTCCACCATTTCCCCAAAGGCAGCAACCGTCCCCCCACCCCCACCCCCATCTGCGATGCATTAGGAAATTTATTCCTGCACCAGACATTGCCATCCGCAATATTCCTGTACTGCATTTTTGGCTTTCAAGAGCACCTACACCCACCAATGTGGTTTCCAAGAAGAACGATTGAAAAGTTTTCGCAAAGGTACCGTCTCCTTCGTGGTGGCAATTTCATTGCTTCAGCTGTTTGGGGTTGGGGTGGTTTTTTTTTTTTTTGAGGCCCCATTCTTTGCAGGAGTTTCCTTGCATGGGGCTCTGTCAGGTGACCTTATAACCCAGGCCAGGCAGGCAGAAAGGTTTGAATCCAGGACTCTCTGGGAGAAGAAGAGAGGCTAGAGCAGGCATCCCCAAACTCGGCCCTCCAGATGTTTTGGGACTACAATTTCCATCATCCCTGACCAATCTCGGCCCTCCAGATGTTTTGGGACTACAATTCCCATCGTCCCTGACCGATGGTCCTGTTAGCTAGGGATGATGGGAGTTGTAGTCCCAAAACATCTGGAGGGCCGAGTTTGGGGATGCCTGGGCTAGAGCATGGGTAGGCAAACTAAGGCCTGGGGGCCGGATCCTGCCCAATCACCTTCTCAATCCGGCCTGCGGACGGTCCAGGAATCAGTATGTTTTTACATGAGTAGAATGTGTCCTTTTATTTAAAACTAGTAAATTAAGCCCGTTACAAAAACGGGCGCTAGAAAGCTGTCCGGCCCCGACGCCGCCCCCCGCCCAGCAGAAACCTCAGGGCGGCCAGGCTGCGCTCCTCTTGGCCGCCCGGTTCAGGAGGCCCCGCGGCCGGCGGGCGGAGAGCAGGAAGAGCGGACTGGAGGATGGGCGCTTCCGGGTGTGAGGGTGGCGGTGGGAGCGGCGCTTCGCGCCACTTCCCCCCGCAGTGGGCCTCGGCCGCTAGAAAGCTCTCCGGCCCCAACGCCGCCCCCTGCCCAGCAGAAACCTCAGGGCGGCCAGGCTGCGCTCCTCTTGGCCGCCCGGTTCAGGAGGCCCCGCGGCCGGCGGGCGGAGAGCAGGAAGAGCGGACCGGAGGATGGCCGCTTCCGGGTGTGAGGGCGGCGGCGGGAGCGGCGCTTTGCGCCGCTTCCCCCTGCAGTGGGCCTCGGCAGCCTCGCCATGTCCGTGTGAGGCAGCGGCGCTGGCGCAACTGAGAACACGCGTGCGCCGCCGCTGCCTTCCGGACACGCCCCCCTCTCCAATCCCTGCTCCAATCCCTGCGTCCCTGTGTGCCATGCGCAGTAGCGCACTTCCGTGACACACAGAAAGTTGAAGTTGGACGCAGGGACACAGGGAGATTATTATATAGGATGCATCTCTGGGTTATTTGTGGGGCATAGGAATTCGTTCATATTTCTCCCCCCCAAAATATAGTCCGGCCCCCCACAAGGTCTGAGGGACAGTGGACCGGCCCCCTGCTGAAAAAGTTTGCTGACCCCTGGGCTAGAGATTCAAAAAACAGAAGAAATGCAAAACTAAAGAGTAAAGCATGCTGTGAACATGAAACAAGGTGAACAATCACCCCAAAACAGAAAAAAACGAGGGACTCACAACAGGAACATCCTCAAACATGCGTTTGAGTTTAGCCATCTGCCATAGATGCTTGATCTGAAATTCTTGCATTGCAGGGGGTTGGACTAGATCAGTGTTTTCCAACCTCCTCGGGGCAACGGCACACCTGCCCCACGAAAAAAATCTCGCGGCACACCGGGGGGCGGGGTGTCCGCGCGCCCTGGCGGGAGGGAGGGGAAGGACCCAGGCGGGCGAAAATGGAGCGGGAGATCGGCGGGCCAGGCGCCCGCCCCCCTCCAGCGCCCAGCCCCCCGGCAGCACCTCCACCCGGCCCCGAGCGAGCCCGGTGGCACCGGCACCTCCCGCCCGTCCCCGACCACGACCGGGGCGGCAGAGGCAGCGGGCGAAGCGCCCGGCAGCCCCGCGAAGGCGGCGGTCGGCGCGGGAAGCCCGGACCGACCCAGAAGACCGGGGCGGCAGAGGCAGCGGGCGAAGCGCCCGGCAGCCCCGCGAAGGCGGCAGTCGGCGCGGGAAGCCCGGACCGACCCGGAAGCACAGCAGCCGGTGTCTTCCCGCGGCACAGGAGCCGGCGGCTTGCGGCACACTCCTGTGCCGCGGCACACCGGTTGGGAAACGCTGGACTAGATGACCCTTGGGGAGCCCTTCCAACTCTAAGATTCTATGAAAAGGCAAATTCAGGATGACATGGAGAAAGTGAAGGGAACAAAGTTTTCCTCCCGGTCTCCTTGACACTAAAGAACTCCAGTGGAATGTTTGAAGATTCAGGACAGATGAAAGCACATAGTTGAACTATGGAACTCACTGCTGCAGGAGGCAGTGATGACCGCCAAGGTGGGTGGCTTTAAAAGAAGATTGGGCGAATGTCCAGGGAGGAGAGGGCTATAGCTGGCTACTAGCCGCGATGGCTTTGCTCTGCCTCCATAGCTGGAGGCAGGAATGCCTCTGAATCCCAGTTGCTGGGAAAGCACAGAATAATTATAACCACAGACCCCACAACCTGTCCTTAGATGTGGTGTGTGGGCAAGACTGAAGAATTGGTGGCGGCTGGACGGGGTGGGGGGTGGGGCAGGGGGGGAAAGCTCATTTACAAAATGTGTCAAATTCAAATAGGGGGCGGGGAATACCCAGCAATTTAGCAAACACTTAACAAATTCAAAGTCACAAAAGAAAGCAGGCAGAATGAGGCAGCCGCCTCTGTTAGCAAATTACCGGTAGGTTATTGGTGGCTACCGGTAATTCTCCATTCCCCCAAATCTTATAAGACCTTTGCAACTGGAGAGCCTGATGGAGTGTGTTTCATCTGGCAGTTGCCACTAGCCTTATAAACCCAGGAGATTGTCAGGCACGGGGTGCAGTTTCCGAGTGCTTAAATTCGCTCTTTCCTTTGTCGCTGCAACCCGCATGTAGGGACACAGGAAGCTGCTCTTATTCCGAGTCAGACCAACGGGTCCATCTAGCTCAGGGTTGCCTACACTGACTGGCAGCAGCAACTTGGGGGTTCAGATTCAGGGGTCTCTCCCAGCCTGGAGATGCCATTGGGGAACTGAACGTGAGATCTTCCTGCCTGCAAGGCAAAGCCCTCTGCCATGCAGCTCTGAACCTTCCTGATATGTTAAAATCATTTCAGTGCACACACGTGTCACCTTCTAACATCGACTAGCACTCGAAGCAAGTAAGAGGTCTTAGAATTGTAGAGTCGGAAGGGACCCTAAGGACCATCTAGTCCAGGGGTCAGTAAACCTTTTCATCAGGGGGCCGGTTCACTGCCCCTCCGACCTTGTGGGGGGCAGACTATATTTTGAAAAATATAAATACCCTGCAAGCCGGTCCCACAGCTGCCTCCGGACAGGAGGAATGCACTCTGCACTCGCTCAGGAGTGCGTCTTGGTGCCGCCAGCTTCTTTTCAAGGAAACGTCGCACTGCGCCGGTTTAGCTCAGTGCGGGGACTGACAGAGCATGCGGCAGGGTCCGTGGGCCGTATTTACAAGCCTGGAGGGCCACATCCGGGCCCCAGGCCGTAGTTTGCCGACCCCTGATCTAGTCTAACCCCCTGCAATGCAGGAACATGCAGCTGACCCATACGGGGATCGAACCCGCAACCTTGGCGTTATCGGCACCGTTCTCTAACCAGCTGAGCTAAGCTGTGCTATATGATTCCAAGGCAGCATAGGCTTTACTTGGTCAATCAGGCCAGGGGCCAGGGAAGGTTCTTAGCAAGCCAGGAGTTGCCTGATGATGCCGTGTGATTACAGGGTTTTAAAAACAGGATTTTACTCTAGAACAGGGGTCAGCAACCTTTTTCAGCCATGGGCCTATATATATATATAAAATTTGGGGTCGGGGGGGGATGAACGAATTCCTATGCCCCACAAATAACCCAGAGATGCATTTTAAATAAAAGGACACATTCTATTCATGTAAAAACACTCTGATACCCGGACCGTCCTCAGGCCAGATTGAGAAGGCGATTGGGCCGCATCCGGCCCACGGGTCTTAGGTTGCCTATCCCTGCTCTAGAATCCTTGTCAATATGTTCAGGCTTATCTGTCCCTTGTAGTTTTGTGAGCATCCCTTGCCTTCCTGACCTCATCACACCGCAGCCACAAGACCCCTTGATATTACATCTCAGCTCGCAAATGTATAACTAGCTGCCTGGACTTGATATAACATTTCTGCTCTGTCATCCACCCATGCCCTGTCTTATAGCCTTAAAGCACATAGCTTCCCACAAAGAATCCTGGGCACTGTATTTAGGAATTGTAAGCCCGTGAGGGGTGAACTACAGTTCTGGGAATTATTTGGGGGAAGCTGTGTTCTTAGTTGTTGCATGGTGTGTGCATGCAGCCAATTTATACTATAACTCACTCAATACCTTCATACCCCTCATATGGTGGGTAGCAGTGGCTCCGGCGAGAAGCCAGCAGCAGTTTCCCTACAGTGTATACACTTCACGGAGCTAAACCTTTCTTCTTTTGCATGTCGAG
Organism: Darevskia armeniaca; assembly: GCA_034641395.1. NCBI lineage: Eukaryota > Metazoa > Chordata > Lepidosauria > Squamata > Lacertidae > Darevskia > Darevskia armeniaca. The sequence goes on from JAWWNF010000204.1 coordinate 1,209,818, forward strand.
GAGCAGGATGAGGTTACTGCAAGGCTTTAGATACACCAGATTTCTCTCTCCCCACGCCCAACACCTGTGCTGATTTTCAGACGGTCTCGACTTTTATACTTGATGCTGGAATTATCTTCGTAATCCCATCCCCTTGACGGGCGATCACGCAGCTATGCTATTGCATGTTTCGTTGAACTTGGTAATAGGAAGGGCTGTCCCATGCAAGAGCTTGTTTTCTGCCGCTCGACAGGATAGGACTCAAGCCAAAAGATTAAAAGGACGATAAAGGAGATTCCAACTAAACTTTGTGACAGCAAAAGCTGTTTGACAGTGGAAGAGACTCCCTTGGAAGATGGTGGTCTTTCCTTCCTTGGAGATGTTTCAACAGAGGTTGAGTGGCCATCTGTCAGAGGTCCTTTAGCTGTGATCCCTGCATTGCAAAGGGCTGGAATAGATGACACCAGGACCGGTGCTAGGGATTTTGGCGCCCTAGGCGAGGGGGCGGGCCACGTGACATCATTGCGCATGACATACGGTGCCTTGCCCCCTGCCCGGCCGGGCGCCCCGCACCGCCGCGGTTTTCGCCACTTGTTGGGGCGGCACCGGGCGGTGGGGGGCAGGCTGGCCAGCGCCCCCTCCATTTTGGCGCCCTAGGCAACTGCCTAGTTCGCCTTAATGGACGCGCCGGCCCTGGATGACACTCGGGGTGCCTTCCAACTCTACAATTCTATGATTTTATGCTTCTCTGAACTTTCACGATTCTTAAAGGTAAAGGTAAAGGGACAGGGACCCCTGACCATTAGGTTCAATTGCGGACGACTCTGGGGTTGCGGCGCTCATCTCGCTTTACTGGCCGAGGGAGCCGGCGTACAGCTTCTGGGTCATGTGGCCAGCATGACTAAGCCGCTTATGGCGAACCAGAGCAGCGCACAGAAACACTGTTTACCTTCCCGCCAGAGCGGTACCTATTTATCTACTTGCACTTTGACGTGCTTTCGAACTGCTAGGTTGGCAGGAGCAGGGACCGAACAACGGGAACTCACCCCGTCGCGGGGATTCGAACCGCCGACCTTCTGATCGGCAAGCCCTAGGCTCTGTGGTTTAACCCACAGCACCACCTGCTGTTCACCTTTTTACCTTATATTTTAAGATATGGGATGAGCCAGAGGCCCTTTCTCACAGAGCACAATGTTGGGGGGGGGGATCCTCTTTCCAAGCTCTGTCTCCCACCCAGTTCCTCCTAAGCTAGCCTCATGCTGCCTTCAGGGATGGGGGTGAATCTCTCCCCCATTCCCAGTGCTGCCCTAAGATTCAACTGCCCATCCAGTTGGATTCTGCCTGTGGAATTGGGAGTGGGGAGGATGGTAAAATCCTGCCCTTTTGCCCCAGTCAGCAAAATGTCTTGGGCCGGCCCTGATTCTCCTGCACTTGAAGTTAAGGCTGAAGCCCCTATGCATACGGCTGTATAGCATGGGGCTTACTTCTAAGCCAACACGGATTGGGTTGGGCTGTGACTCAGCTGCAGCGATCACAGCTGAAACATGTCGGGATTCCTTCTGTGTCCTTTTGGAGCCAGATCGTTGATGAATGAGAGAGTGAGAGACCCGGGGAGGGCACATGGATGGCTCGCAGTGCACTCTCGCGATCAATGCAATGTAATTAAAATTTTAAAGTGTGTGTGTGTGTGTGTGTGCGCGCGCTCTTGCATGCAAGAATTATTCAGGCTGCCCGCTGTCACTCCTTCACTCCCTTTGGCACTGAGTGACGTCCTCCTGCCCACGCGCAGCGGAGTCTGCCGATGCCTCCAGGGCCTCTTCCAGTGATTATGGATTTAAAAATAAAAATAAAAAGAGAGAGGGGCTGGGCAACACTTGGCAATTTTCGGTTTCTCATTTTCCCAGTCAAGTCCAGTTCTCCACACTTCCACATCGGTTAGAAAAAAAGTCCAAATTAAAATCCATCCTAATACACATTTCCCACTAATATACACCTAATATGCCGTATTTTTCCGTCTATAAGACGCCCCCATGTATAAGACACCCCCTATTTTTTGGGACTCAGATTTAAGACACTATCCTTGTATAAGATGCCCCCTAATTTTGGACATTATCTTTAAGGGAAAAAAACCTAGTCTTATACACGGAAAAATATGGTACATGTAATTTCCCCAATACAGTATACAGTCAAACCTTGACTCCGTTTTGGAACGTTTTGGCTCCCAGACGCCGAAAACCTGGAAGTAAATGCTCCTGTTTTTGAACATTTTTCGGAAGCCAAGCATCCGGCGCGGTTTCCACTGAGTGCAGGAAGCTCCTGCAACCAATCGGAAGTCGCGCATCGGTTGTCGAACATTTCGGAAGCCGAACGGGCTCTGGAACGGATTACGTTCGACAAACCGAGGTTTGACTGTACACATTTTTTTGCAAAGCGATTCCTCTATAAATAACCACTAAGGTGTGCATCTTTATGCACACTTCACATCAGCGCATGGTGTTGGGGGGGGGTAACACACTGACTGGAGAAGCACATTGCAAAATTCAGGGACGTGAAAATTTCTTGCAGTATTTTGGACAGTGCAACTTAGGGAGGTCTGCCTTTAAACGAGAACTGAATCAAATGTCCTGGGAATCTTTCCTCTTAAGCCTAGATATGGTGTGTGCATGTGCAGGCCCATGTGTCTCCTTTAACCTGGTTATGGGGGTGTGAAGTAGGGTTGCCATGTTTGAGCTTTTTGGGGCCAAAGCTGTAAGAGCTTTTAAAAAAAGTTTTGCCCAAAGTTGTGGAGCTGTTTTTTTGCAAGTTCTCCAAAAACACAGAGAGAAGTTTTTGAGCTATTTTTAAGGAATTTTGGCAAAATCTACACATTTCCGATGGGACGCGGGTGGCGCTGTGGTCTAAACCACAGAGCCTAGGGCTTGCCGATCAGAAGGTTGGCGGTTTCGAATCCCTGCGACGGGGTGAGCTCCAGTTGCTCGGTTCCCAGCTCCTGCCACCTAGCAGTTTGAAAGAACGTCAAAGTGCAAGTAGATAAATAGGTACCTGCTCCGACGGGAAGGTAAACAGCGTTTCCGTGCACTGCTCTGGTTTCGCCAGAAGCGGCTTATTCATGTTGGCCACATGAGCTGTCTGCAGACAAAACGCCGGCTTACCTCGGCCTAGAGAGCGAGATGAAGTGCGCAACCCCAGAATCGTCCGCGACTGGACTTAACGGTTAGGGGTACCTTTACCTTTACACTTCCGCCATGAGTTGCCATACGTCCGGATTTTCCTGGACATGTACGCTAATTCTGCCCGTAATCCCAGCAATGTTTGCGAAGTTCCAGACATAAAGCAACCCTAGATTCTGCATGGGGGGGGGGGAGATTAAGCTGTCTGTCTTTCTCATGATTTCCACCCTCCCCAAGCAAATCAGAGGGTGGATCCATCAGCTATTAGCTCCCATGTTTAGTTCTCTGGTTTCTCGTTTCCCCCAAGCTTATAGCCTGTTCTCCATATTTCCACAACTGTTTGCGAATGCCTTAAAAAACAACAACTTCCACAACAATTAATCAGCATTTTAATGTGAATTTCTCCTCATAAACACAGCTTTCTTTGTATGCAGTTGAAATATACTCGGAGTCAAGTGTGGATTTCATGCTCTTTATTCAGCTCATAGTAGCAAGGAATGAATCTTTCCCCAAAACGTCTGCTATATATACATTATTTACACAATGGGCTAATTCCGGGCTACTCCTGTAGGCCAATCAGGTTGCGGATTCACTTCATCCAGGAGTCTGATTGGCTGCTCTTGCAGGCCCAATCAGGTTGCTGATTCACTTCCACCTGGAGCTGGATTGGGTGGCTCCTGCGGACCAATCAGACCGCTGCATTCTGGATCCTATTGTTCTAGGACCAATCACACTGCTGCATTCTGGATCCTATTGTTGTAGGACCAATCAGACTGCTGCATTCTGGATCCTATTGTTCTAGGATTCAGCTCAGTACATAACAGCAGTCTTGACTAACAAACACCTTTTGGGCAAGCAAATTTGGTTCACCCAAAATGACACGCACATACCACTGGGGGTGCCTTTGGACCCCATCGTGTCACGCTTGGCCCCATGGAGTTGTGTGATACAGGGGAGTCTGAAGCTTATTTTCCCATGCTCCCCTTCTTGGGCAAGGTTCTTGAGCAGATGGTTTCGCCAAGATCCCGGTGCTCTTGGAGGAACGGGTTTTCTGGATGCATTTCAATCAGGGTTTTAGGCCCGGTTTGGGCAGAGAAACTGCTTTCGTTGCCCTGTATGATGACCTCCGTTGGGAGAGAGACAGGGGAAATGTGTCCCTGTTAATTCTCCTCAGCCTCTCAGCGGCTTTTCGATATAATCCACCATGGTATCCTGGAGCAGCTATCCGAGTTGGGTTGGGTGGCTCTGCTTTGCAGCGGTTCTTTTCCTACTCTGTTGGTCATTCCTGGAGGGGTGATGTTTGGGGAGTGCTTTTCAGCCCCATAGAAGAAGAAGAGTTTGGATTTGATATCCCTCTTTATCACTACCCGAAGGAGTCTCAAAGCGGCTAACATTCTCCTTTCCCTTCCTCCCCCACAACAAACACTCTCTGTGGGGCTGAGAGACTTCAAAGAAGTGTGACTAGCCCCAAGGTCACCCAGCAGCTGCATGTGGAGGAGCGGGGAAGCGAACCCGGTTCACCAGATTATGAATCTACCGCTCTTAACCACTACACCACACTGGCTCTCAGTAGAGCCTTCAATGAGGGGCTTCTCAGGGTCTCATTTTTATCTCCCCTGCTGTTTAGCATCCACATGAAACTGAGTAGAGTGATCCAGAAGTTTGGAGTACATTGTCAGCAATAGACTGATGGCACTCAGCTCTACTCCTCCTTTACATCTGCAGGTGAGGCAGTGGAAGTGCTGGACCTCTGCCTTGCCTCAGTAATGGACTGGATGAGAGCCAACAAACTGAAGCTCAATCCAGATAAGACAGAGGCACTGTTAGTGGTGGTTCTCTTGACCAGATGGATGGGAGGTCGCCTGCTCTTGATGGGGTTACACTTCCTTTGAAGGAGCAGCTATGTAGCTTGGAGGTCCTTCTGGGTTCATTGCTGTCACTTGAGGCTCAGGTGGACTCGGTGGCATAGAGTGCGAAGGCTGGTGGCCCAGCTGTGCCTCTATCTGGACAGGGACAGTCTTACTTCTGTTGTCTATGCTCTGGTAACCTCTAGGTTGTTGTTGTTCAGTCGTTCAGTCGTGTCCGACTCTTCGTGACCCCATGGACCAGAGCACGCCAGGCACACCTATCCTTCACTGCCTCTCGCAGTATGGCCAAACTCATGTTAGTAGCTTCGAGAACACTGTCCAACCATCTCATCCTCTGTCGTCCCCTTTTCCTTGTGCCCTCCATCTTTCCTAACATCAGGGTCTTTTCCAGGGAGTCTTCTCTTCTCATGAGGTGGCCAAAGTACTGGAGCCTCAACTTCAGGATCTGTCCTTCCAGTGAGCACTCAGGGCTGATTTCTTTAAGAATGGATAGGTTTGATCTTCTTGCAGTCCATGGGACTCTCAAGAGTCTCCTCCAGCACCATAATTCAAAAGCATCAATTCTTCGGCGATCAGCCTTCTTTATGGTCCAGCTCTCACTTCCGTACATTACTACTGGGAAAACCATAGCTTTAACTATACGGACCTTTGTTGGCAAGGTGATGTCTTTGCTTTTTAAGATGCTGTCTAGGTTTGTTATTGCTTTTCTCCCAAGTAGCAGGCGTCTTCTAATTTCGTGACTGCTGTCACCATCTGCAGTGATCATGGAACCCAAGAAAGTGAAATCTCTCACTGCCTCCATTTCTTCCCCTTCTATTTGCCAGGAGGTGACCTCTAGGTTAGATTACTGCAATGCGTTATAACATGGGGCTGCCTCAGAAGATGGCTCAGAAACCCCAGCTGGTGCAGAATTTGACAGCCGGGTTGCACACCATGGCAAGACGGTTTGAGAATATGACACCAACCCTGGCCCAACTGTTCAGGGCTGCCAATTAGTTTCTGTGCCCAATGCAAAGTGCTAGGTTTTGACCTATAAAGCCTTAAATGGCTCAGGACCGCAATACCCCAAGGGCTGCCTCTCGTCAAATGAACTGACCCAGACCTTGCAATCATCATTTGAGGCCCTTCTTTGTGTGCCTCTGAGAGGTTTGGACAGTAGCAACATGAGAACGGGGCCTTTTCTGTGGTGGCTCCCCATTTGTGGAATGCTCTCCCCAGGGAGGCTCTCCTGGTGCTTTCAATGAATATGTTAAGGCACCAGGCAAAAGCATTCCTTTGGCTGATTCAACAATCTACAGCCTTTTAAACCGTGTGTGTCTGTGTTTAGGGGGGATGTTATTGTTTTCATTTGTGATGATGGCATGCATTTTAGTGTTTTCATATTGTAAACCACCTTCTGGTCTTCAGATGAAGGCTGGTATAGAAATTTAATCAATAATAATTATTATTAATTATTTGGGGATGGAAAGGCATGTGCACCTTACCTCCCTACCCACTTCTGTATCAAATATTCCCTATTTAGGGAAGTTTTTAATTTGTGATATTTAGGGAAGTTTTTAATTTGTGATATTTTAATGTATTTTGGTGTCTGTTGGAGGCCGTCCAGAGTGGCTGGGGGGACCCGGCCAGATGGGCGGGGTACAAATAAAAAAAATTATTATTATTATTATAAATAATGAACTTTCAGAAACAACTTCAGCCTTATGAGCAAACCAGGGAAAATCCGTTCTTGCACATTCCCCAGAATATGTGAGTTCAGCCCAGTTGCTCTCTCAGCCCAACCCTTCTCATAGGGCTGTCCTGTGAGACAAAAGGTTCAGAACTATGAGGAACTATCTGACTGAGAGAGGTACTTACGGTTGCACAGGGAGGGGAACAAATTGCATGGATATGTGCCAGTCAAAAAATGCGAAAGAGGCACCAGATGTCCTTCGAAAGAGAGAGAGAATGATATCATTTCTCTCCGACCTGCCCAAGTTCACGAGCAACTTGCCAAATCGTAATGAGGTTTTGCCGTCCATCCACACCCTCCTAAAGGGGCACAGCCAGTGCCATGTGAGCTTGGCACCGTTCTAGGCAGTAGAGGGTGGAGGCCCTGCTCAGAACTTGCGGGAAACCTCTCTGGGCTTTCCTGATTCTTTCTTTCTTTCTTTCTTTCTTTCTTTCTTTCTTTCTTTCTTTCTTTCTTTCTTTCTTTCTTTCTTGAATTTTAAAATAGCTTTATTTAGATTCCAACTTATAAAATACAATCATATCAAATCATCCAATAGAAACAAATAAACAAAAGACAAAAAAACAAAAAGCATATAATCTAGACAGAATCATCCACAAAAGATAATATATGAAAAGACAAAGAATACAGAAAAAAACACAAAGAATTAGAAATAACAATTAAAAATTGACTTCCAATTGTCTGTATATCGCTTCCCTCAGTAATAGAACAGAACCTGCTGTACCTCATACAATAATTGAAAAATAAATAACTACAAAAATAGCTCACATCCTATATAATAAAGTGCCTGTGTCCCTGCGTCCAACTTTCCGTGTGTCACGGAAGTGCGGTACTGCGCATGTCACTCACGGACGCAGGGATTGGAGCGTAGAGACCAAACAAGACCAATAGGCGATGGCGGTTACGCCTCTTCCTGCCCACCCCCGCAGCTCCGAGCCCCCGCCGCCGCCTTTACTGGAGGCTCCCGCCGCCGCCTTTACTGCTGCTACTGGAAGGAATTGACCCGGGAGCCCCCGAGCCGCCTCCCCCCGGGGCCAGAGAGACTCCTCCGGGGTCGAGTGCGGCCGGTAGCGCCGCCGCGGCCTCATGGCCGAGGGAAGGGGCAGCTCCAGGTGAAGGGAGGGAGGAAGGAGGTGGCGGCGCTGGCGCGGCATCCCTGAGGGGGAGAAGGAGGCGGCGGCAGTGACCGAGGGAGGCGCGGCCGGTGGAGGGGGGAGGCGGGCTGAGCCAGGCCGCCTGCCTCGGCGGGAGGCCGGGCACCCTCTCAGCCCTCGCGTGGATATCTAGCGCCCGTTTTTAACGGGCTAAATTCACTAGTTTTGATATAAATCTCCCCACATATATCTCAATCTAAGCAAATCACCAAATCCATTCTTATACCTTCTTTTTTCAAAATAAAAAAATTTCCTTCCAGTAGCACCTTAGAGACCAACTAAGTTTGTTCTTGGTATGAGCTTTCGTGTGCATGCACACAAAAGCTCATACCAAGAACAAACTTAGTTGGTCTCTAAGGTGCTACTGGAAGGATTTTTTTTTTATTTTGTTTTGACTATGACAGACCAACACGGCTATCTACCTGTAACTTCTTTTTTCAGATAGTCTTCCACATATTTTCCACTCAGCCTTAGATCTTTGTTTTGATATATTTCTGGTCTTTCATAGGCCTTCCCCAGGGTTGTCCACAGAGGCGGGGGGGGACGATGTGCATCACCGGGGGGGGGGACCTCAGGCAAGAGACGAAGGCCATGGCTTCCTTGGCCTTCTGCATTCAAGGGCAGAAGCAGCCGTTTGTGGAATGGGGAAGTTCTGCTTAATCTAAGGTTACCAGATTTTTTCCAATGAATCTGGGGACTGACTTTTCAACTTCAGTTGGTTTTGTATGGGGACTGATTTGTAAATCCGGGGACTGTCCCGGGAAACAGGGCGTCTCGTAACCTTAGCTTAATCCTCCTCTCCAGGGTCACCCCCCCCCCAAGGGACGTCTTTGTTGCGAATTTCTCAAGGAAGTAAGTGCCAAAGCTTTGTGGTGGTTGGCAGAAGGTGCTGGGTGTGGTGAGGGCGGAGGATCCGCTCTGTGTGCCTTCACATTTCCAGTTGAAATGTGGGTCCTCTGTTCTGATGAGCTCTGGCTGATGGTCAGCGTAGACTCGGGTGGCTTTAAAGGACGGCTGGAGGAAGGGGCTACTAGCAGCGTAATGCTGGTGGTCAGCAAAAGAGGTTTAAAGACCCTCTCAAGGCAAATCTTAAAAAATGTAGGATAAACACCGACAACTGGGAAACACTAGCCTGCGAGCGCTCCAATTGGAGAACAGCCTTTACCAAAGGCATAGCTGTCAACTTTCGGATTTGAAAATAAGGGATTTTTCCAAAGTTTCGGATTGAAAATAAGGGATGCCGCAAGGGCGGTGCAATGGCACCAAGTAGCCTCGCCACCCTGCGCTCCAGAGGCTGCGCGCGAACGGGTGAGTGAAAGAGCGAGCGCGTGGACGGCAGGCAGGCTGTCTGTCTGGTTGGGCGTGAGGGTCTGGCTGCACAAGGCATGCAAGCTCCGCCCCCAGTCGGTCTCAGACTCCTTATTGGCAGCCGAGCAACGCAGCTGAGGAGCCGGCAGGGAGGGAGAGGAGCTGCTTCCTTTGAAATCCGGGGAATTTAAGGGATATCAACAATCCGGGATAGCAGCGGGAAACGGCATTGGAATAAGGGAGTTTGCCGCAAAAATGCCTTCCAGATGTTTTTGGGACTACAACTCCCATCAGCCTCAATGGAATTTTGCGTTTCTTCAAACAAAACGTGCATGCTGCTTAACTGTAAGCAACGGGCTGTGCGCAACTGAGTCCTACTCAGAAATTAACAGGCCTAAGCTACCCATGACCATTAACTCCAATGGGTCTACTCACTGCGTAACAAACCCATTTCCTCTAAGCGGTTTGCAAAGAATATAAAACGTACCTTGAAGCTGTCAATAAGAATAAAAGTTAAAGGCGCTTGAAAAAAAGCTAAGCACATAAATTATATGCTGGGGAAAGTACCGATTAAAAGACATCAACTCCTACGCATCTGCCTAGGCAGAATTTTTTTTTTTTTAGCAAAAAGAATACAGTGAAAATCAATGGCAGGGAGTTCCGAAGTGCAGGAGCTGTTACACTAAAAAAAATAAGGAGACAGAGTTACGATTCATACAGCTGTGCTGTCCTAGGAGTTGTAATCCAAAACTTCTGAAGGGCACCGGTTTGGGGAAGGCTGAGGTAGGGCATAATTGTTGTTGAGGGTTTTTTTTTGGGGGGGGGGAGATCTGCTGAAGAGATGCCAAGGAACCTGAGAATCAGTGCAGAGCGATAGCAAGAACGTAAGAGAGACTTGGCTTCAGACCCCTGCTCACTCAGGAATAACTTTGGCTGAGTCGCCGTGGCACCGCCTGACCCGCTCCACAGGCTCGTTGTGAAGAAGATAAGATAATATTAGCCCAGGCACTGCCAAGCTCTGAGCTGCTCGGAGGAAGAAAAGTCTGGAGTTAACTTTTCCAGCTGAAAGGAGAAAGGAGAGAACAAAAAGCAGCCTTAGGAATCTCCAAGGCAAGGGAAAAGGAGCTGTATTGAGAGGATGGGGCCCTTCTGCCCATTTTACAGCTATTACTGAGGCAGCCCATTAAAGCAATTTTAAAATGCCTGTGAAGCCAGGAACAATGGGCTGTAGCTCAATGACAGAGGCCCTGCCTTGCATGCTGAAGGTCTCTGGCATGTTTGGGTGACCCTCCCTGCCTGAAACTCTGCAGAGATGCTGCCAGCCAGTGTAGACAATGTTGAGCTAGAGGGACCAATGGTCTGGTTCAGTACAAGGCAGCTTCCTAGGATCCAGACAGACCAGGAGAAGATGCCAGAGGTAAAATATAATTACAAACAAAGGAGAGTTTGCTGCCCACCCCCAACAAAAGTGTTTCTTGCCAGCAGCGTTTCTGGCAAGAGATTTCGAGGAAAAGTCTCAAAGGAACTTGATTCACAATTGCTAGTTCCTTGCTGCCTTCCCCCCTCCCCCCACACGAAAGTGTGAGACAAAAGCCCAAATATCCCCAAACCCCTGCTCAGGCAGCTGCTGCTGAAGAAGTTAGACAGGATGCAACAAAAGGAAATAAATGGGTGGGAAATGGGCACTGTGGTAAACAGGGTGTGGCACCCTGGGGTGAGGGCACCCTGGATCTGCTAATGCTCTGTGAGCGCTAACAAAACTTTGCAAAACTTTGCAGTACCCAGTATCACTGCAGAAAGCCACAGAGCTCTAAGGCTGAATCGACACAGATGTAAAAAACAAACACCGCCGTGAAAATGCTTTAAAAAAAAAAGTTGTAAAATATATGTGGAATTTGCCATTAGCTCATCAGCGCCATCTAGTGTCACATTTGTACAATGCGCTTAAAACGCACTTAAAACGTATTTGCAGCTGAGTCCTAAAAGAGGATTGGACAAATTGATGGATGAAAGGACTATAGATGACTGCTAGCTATAACAGCTATGTCCTGCTGCCACAGCTGGAGGCAGCAATGTTCTGAATCCTGGTTGATGGAAGATACAGGAGAAGAGAGGATTCTGGTTCTCAAATCCTCCTTGTACTTTGGGTTACACTTCGGGGCCAATGTGTGGACAGGATGCTGGACTAAGGGGGCCACTGGCTTGATGCAGCTGAAGGCTCTACTCATGTTCTTACATAAAGTTGTCTTCTTCTCTGGCGATCCCTCGTAGCCGAGTAAGATCGTCTTCCATAAACACGGTTTTAACGATGAGTCCGTAAGTGACTGTGGAGGCCAATTCTGGATCCACACGTCCTTCCACAGTGGGGACATTGGTTTCCGGGTGGGAATTGATCATGGTGTGGATTTGCCAAGCGTGTCTTCCTCTTAGAACATTTCTCCCTTGCGTCCTGAGTTCGAGTGTCTTCAAAGCCCATGACACCTTTGGTAAAGGCTGTTCTCCCATTGGAGCGCTCGCGGGCCAGTGTTTCCCAGTTGTCGGTGTTTATACTACATTTTAAAATATTTGTCTTGAGACAGTCTTTAAACCTGTTTTGTTGACCACCAGCGTTACGCTTTCCATTTTTAAGTTCGGAATAGAGTAGTTGCTTTGGAAGACGATAATCAGGCATAGACAGCTTAATTAACATGAGGCACATTAAAACATCAATCGCCCCCTCTCTCCTGCTCCCTTCCACCTTCTGCCACAAAAAAATGTAGTCTTTAAGGCACTACCGTATTTTTCCATGTATAAGACTTTGCAGTACCCAAAAAATAATGTCAAAAATTAGGGGGTGTCTTATGCATGGACACAGCTCCCCCCATTTTCTTAAATCTGAGTCCTCAAAAATAGGGGGTGTCTTATACATGGGGGTGTCTTATAGACAGAAAAATATGGTAATTTTTTTTGTTGAGTTTGGCTTTCATCCTGCTCTATCCCACCCAAAGTTCTGCAAAAGTGGAAGTTAAAATGCACAAGTTATTTTTTAAAATATGCATGAGTTATTCCCTTAGGTCCAGGCAAGAACAATGGTTCCTCTAAGTCCAAAGCATAATTCTGGGGCCCAAGTCTTTTATCAAAGTGGTTCCTGGCACGGGAAGTTTGATCTGTCCTCTCAGGTCAGCGAAGCAACATATGTTAGAGCAGGCCATTTAAAAACAACGGGATGTACAGTTTCAGTGTGGTGTAGTGGTTAAGAGCGGTAGACTCGTAATCTGGGGAAACCGGGTTTGCGTCTCCGCTCCTCCACATGCAGCTGCTGGGTGACCTTGGGCTAGTCACACTTCTTTGAAGTCTCTCAGCCCCACTCACCTCACAGAGTGTTTGTTGTGGGGGAGGAAGGGAAAGGAGAATGTGAGCCGCTTTGAGACTCCTTCGGGTAGTGATAAAGCGGGTTCTCCATCATGGAGAGCACGTGTTGCGGTGGGGCCCTAGCAAACTACCCCTTTGTAGCTGGGCGGGTTGGTTTGGATGGCCACTCCTGTGATTGGACCTGGGTGTTGTTGGGGAGAATTGTATGTTGCCAATTGTGATGGACAGCCCAGCGTTTATAAATGGTTTGCACGCAGCAGGATCTCCCTCTTTGGCTGCGTGCTTTGGATCACCCCGCCCTCCCTCCCTATATTTTAGGCCTCTGTATTGACCTTGCTATGCCTGTCATGGGGTCGTCTGCTTTTGGGGCAGGGGCCTGGTAGGAATTTTTCCATTTGGCTGATTGGATTGTGCCATCTGGTTTTCACCTACTGCGTAGCAAATAGTCACAACTTGTAAGGTTGGCGGTTAGGCATTGGTCATTATTATGTTGGTTGGGGGAGGGGACTGTTGACTGCGTTTGCCCCTCCCCAATTGAGGAGGGGACTGCTGACTTCGTTTGCCCCTCCAATTGAGTGGGAAATTCCGTTTAAAGGAATCCAGGGGCTCGACATGCTTTTGTCCATATCCCCCGGTCGGGGGGCCAGGGCCACTCAAGAGCCCCTGGGAGCCTGTGGGAAGAGGGGAGGGTCGGACCCATCCGGCCTCCTTTCTCTACCTGGAAGGTTTTCCCCTTTACTGACAAATGTCAGTTCTGTCCTTGGGGGACAGATAGTCTGGACCAATGCCTACGCAACCGCTCACATTTCTTGTAATTTAATAAAGTTGTGGCCAAAGTCATGCCAAAAACCAAACAAAAATTTATGTCTGAAGTGTGAATTATTTGGAGGGGTGGTTTGGGGCCTCAACACGCAAAGCGGGATATCAAATCCAAACTCTTCTTCTTCTTCAAAAAGGTTAAGAGGCTCTTGTGACGCGAAAGCTTTCACCCTGGATTTTAGTTGGTCCAAATACAGGTTCTGTATTTTCATGCTCTGTGGCTCCCGAGTCTTTCTTCCTTACTTTCGAAAACCGTATCGCCGGTGCCAGAAGTCATTAGTCTGTTTTTCTCTTAAATTGTTTCAACAGTTGAGCGTTTTCCTGTCGCAAGAACAATGCTGGGCCTTGAGCCTTCTCAAGTAAGTTCCTGGCACTGAACATTCAACCTGCTCCTCACCTCGGGTTTCCTCAATCTTCAGAGGAGCCACCACTGTTGCTCTTTTGCATTCCTCAGTCGGCTGAGGTTTCTTCCTTAAAGGTAGGGACGCGGGTGGTGCTGAGCCTCTTGGGCTTGCCAATCAGAAGGTCGGACGCCTAGCAGTTCGAAAGCACGCCAGTGCAAGTAGATAAATAGGTGGCAGGAAGGTAAACGGCATTTCCGTGTGCTCTGGTTTCCATCATGGTGTTCCGTTGCACCAGAAGCGGTTTAGTCCTGCTGGCCACATGACCCGGAAAAGCTGTCTGTGGACAAACACTGGCTCCCTCAGCCTGAAAGCGAGATGAGCCTCTGCATTTGATGCTGGTGAGATTTCGTCGCTTGTGTTCTTTGCAAGGGAAGGAAGGATGCATTTTTTAAAAATAAAAATGAGAAGAGCCAACAGGGCCCATTGAGTCCATCCTCACCTGGGCCAACCAGATGCCCCCAAGGGAAGCCCACAAGCAGAACTCTGCCCACTTGGGAGTCCCAGTAACTGGGATTTGCAGGTAGACTTCCTCTGGATAGGGAGGCTCCATCTGTTCCCCATAGCAGTAGATCATAGAATTGCAGAGTCGGAAGGGACCCTGAGGACCATCTAGTCCAAGGTAGGAATATGCCGCTGTCCCAAGCAGGGATCGAACCTGCCACCTTGGTTATCGTCTCTAACCGACTGAGCTTCCAGTGCTGTAGATGTGCTTAAGAATTTCAGAAGAGCCAGGCTGTGGGTAGATCAGGCCAAATGTCCATCTCAGTTCAGCATCTTGTCCTCTCTTTGGCTAACCTGATGCCTCTTCTGCAAGCAGGAACCTGAGCACAGGAGCGGACTCTGCCCTCCTGTGGCTTCCGGCAACCGTGATTCAGGAGCCTTGCTGCCTCCAACAGCAACTACCGTAGCAGCCGGTTGCCAGAAACCGCAGGCAGGAAGAGCCCTCTTGTGCCCGGGTCCTGCTAGCTGATTTCCCAGAGACACCCGCTGGGCGCCTGTGAGAATAGGATTCTGGACAGAGATCATACCTTCCAACATTTCTCCGATGAAAATAGGGATGTCCTAAGATGGCGCTGTGGTCTAAACCACTGAGCCTAGGGCTTGCTGATCAGAAGGTCGGCGCTTCGAATCCCCGCGAAGGGGTGAGCTCCCGTTGTTCGGAGTCCCTGCTCCTGCCCACCTAGCAGTTCGAAAGCACGTCAAAGTGCAAGTAGATAAATAGGTACCGTATTTTCCGGCATATAAGACGACTGGGCGTATAAGACGACCCCAACTTTTCCAGTTAAAATATAGAGTTTGGGATATACTCGCTGTATAAGAAATATGACCCGCGTATAAGACGACTCCCGACTTTTGAGAAGATTTTCCTGGGTTAAAAAGTAGTCTTATATGCAGGAAAATACTGTACCGCTGCAGCGGGAAGGTAAACTGCGTTTCCATGCGCTGCTCTGGTTCGCCAGAAGCGGCTTAGTCCTGCTGGCCACATGACCCGGAAGCTGTACGCTGGCTCCCTCAGCCAATAAAGTGAGATGAGCACCGCAACCCCAGAGTCAGTCACAACGACCTAATGGTCAGGGGTCCCTTTAAGGAAAGGCAGGACATTCCGGGATCAAATCAGAAACCAGGACAGCTTATGTCAATCCAGACTGACCGTGGACACTTGGAGGGTCTGCTAGATGAACCATGGCCTGATCCCCAAGCTATTCACTGTCTTAACCCCCTGTTCTTGGCCCACACCCACAGCGGAGGCAGCCGGCAGGGTTGGCCCACCCGTGAGGCAAGGGGAGGCGACCTGCCTCAGGTGACAAGATCCCCAGGGGCGGCAGACCCCGGCCGACAAGGAATGTATCGCCCGCTGCTGTAGTGGCAGGACAGCAACAGCCGTGGTGAGCTCCCTGGAGGCCAGATCCAGCGCCTCCTCGGCATGCCCCACCCATGCCACTTCTACAGCGGCCTCTTGGCAAATAGGAAGCACCACTGGTCTCCTCCCACCCTTTGTTCCCGATGGAGACCTTCGCTCCTCAGGTGCCCAAATGTCTTGGGCTGGCCCTGGCAGCTGGTGCTTCTTCATGCTCTGTTTGTACTACCTGTGCAACAGGGTCCTTGGGCAAGGCCAGGGTGCTGCGGTCTCTGCGGCCAGCTGAGCATGCTAGGCTTTCTT
Source organism: Darevskia armeniaca (assembly GCA_034641395.1). Classification (NCBI taxonomy): domain Eukaryota; kingdom Metazoa; phylum Chordata; class Lepidosauria; order Squamata; family Lacertidae; genus Darevskia; species Darevskia armeniaca. The sequence goes on from JAWWNF010000204.1 coordinate 1,225,764, forward strand.
GGAAAATCCCCTCTGCCCGGCTCTTTCCTTCTCTCCCCCGCCTCCAACCCGCATCTACCTGGTGCTTTTGGCCAAGCTGCTGCTGGCTGGGCCCCTGCCAAAGCTCCGTGCGTCTCTCTTAAGAACATTTGCCGGTATCGCTTGCGCTCAGCGGGAGTAATCCCAGAGAATTAGCTACAGCCCAGAGGCTTATCCTTAAAGCTGCTGCTGCTGTTACAGGCTGCAGCGGCGTTTGGAGTCAGTTGTAGTGATGAAGTTGTGGACTGGGCAGGTTGCAGTGGGCTGCCCTAAGATCCTGCCCATCCAAGCCCTGTTTGCACAGCAGCCCGACGAGAACCCAGGCTCGCCAACCAGCCCACGTGCGACGGAGGCAACGGGCGGAGAAAATAAGTTGTGAGCCACCCAGCCACGCATTAAAAGGAGGCAGAGTTGCTATGAAGGTAGTTAAGAACAGTAAAGGCAAGTGTAAAGGTAAAGTGTAAAGTGTAAAAACAGTAAAGGGACGCGGGTGGCGCTGTGGTCTAAACCACTGAGCCTAGAGCTTGCCGATCAAAAGGTCGGCGGTTTGAATCCCCGCGACGGGGTGAGCTCCCATTGCTCGGTCCCTGCTCCTGCCAACCTAGCAGTTCCAAGGCACGTCCAAAGTGCAAGTAGATCAATAGGTACTGCTCCGGCGGGAAGGTAAACGGCGTTTCCGTGCGCTGCTCTGGTTCGCCAGAAGCGGCTTAGTCATGCTGGCCACATGACCCGGAAGCTGTACGCCGGCTCCCTCGGCCAATAAAGCGAGATGAGCGCCACAACCCCAGAGTCGTCCGCGACTGGACCTAACGGTCAGGGGTCCCTTTACCTTTAAAGGCAAGTGACGGTCTAGTTCAAGGATGAACTAGACCAGTGGTGGCTAACCTTGGCACTCCAGATGTTTTGGAACTACAACTCCCATCATCCCTAGCTAACAGGACCAGTGGTCAGGGATGATGGGAGTTGTAGTCCCCAAAACAGCTGGAGTGCCAAGGTTAGCCACCACTGAACTAGACCATCACTTGCCTTTACTGCCCCCCAGCTACTGCCAATGAAACTGGATGGATAAGGAACCTGTGTGGTCCTCCAGGTGTTGCTGTACTACAGCTCCCATCCTCCCTGACCACTGCCATGCTGAGTGTGACTGATGGGAGCCGGAAGTTTAGCAATATCTGGAGGGCCAATAGTTCCCCATCTCGGAAGTAGACCATCACTTGCCTTTACTGCCCCTGGTTCCTGCCTCACATGTCTGTGTTGTCACAGTTGGAAAACCCAACTCTTGGCTGAGTTTTCATACTTGCTCATCTTCTCTCCCCCCCTCCCCCATTTTCGCAGTAACCCAAACCTCCTCTGGTGCATAGCCCACGGACGCTGCCTGCTGTCTTCAACGTGCCCCCCCTCCCATCACCGAGGACGACGGCACTATGAGAGTGCTGCTTTTCGCCTTCCTGGGTCGAAGCGTCCCTCTCCTCTTTGGTTCCAGGTAAGTGAGTTTGGAGCAGAGCCAACTGACCCGTCCCCGCGTGCAAGAACTGCACCGCTCTGAGCAGTTTGGGGGTCTTCTAAGGAACTTCGGAAGGTCGCAGGTTCAGTCCCTGCATGGGACAGTTGCATATTCCTGCATTGCAAGGAGTTGGACTAGATCAGGCATCCCCAGACTAAGGCCCAGGGACCAGATACGGCCTGAGCGAGCCAATTATCCGGCCCGCCATGACCACTGATGCCCGTCGACGCCGCCCGCTCTTACTGGCGCGGCGTGGCTGCCCATCTCCAGGTTGGCGGAGCGTTGGAAATAGCTTGTGCGCATGCGCAAGCATCACGCCTCTGTCTCGGGTCGGAGGAGGCTCATGCGCACAATTAAAGTGTTGGTGCTGACCTTTAAAGCCCTAAACGGCCTCGGCCTGTATACCTGAAGGAGCGTCTCCACCCCCACCGTTCAGCCCGGACACTGAGATCCAGCGCTGAAGGCCTTCTGGCGGTTCCCTCACTGCGAGAAGCAAAGCTACAGGGAACCAGGCAGAGGGCCTTCTTGGTAGTGGCACCCCACCCTGTGGAACGCCCTCCCATCAGAGGTCAAAGGGATCAACAACTACATGACATTTAGAAAATACCCATGAAGGCAGCCCCCTGTTTAGGCAAGTTTTTAATCTGTAACATGTTAATGTATTTTAATATTTGCTGGAAGCCGCCCAGAGTGGCTGGGGAGACCCAGCCAGATGGGCGGGGTACAAATAATAAATCATTATTATCATTATTATCATTATTATCATTATTATGCGCACAAGCATCATTTCCGGCGTACTTCCGGGTCGGCGAGTGCTGGAAATGACGATTGTGCATGTGCACAAGCTATTTCCAAACACTCCGCCGACCCGGAGATGGGCAGCCACGCCGGAAATAGTGTGTGCGCATGGGCGCATGGGCGCATGGGTGCGTGCTCCCCCACCCTCCGGCCCGCCGCGCGATCGGCGCCGGAGGAACTGGCCCGAAGCTGGGTAAGTCTGAGGACCCCTGGACTAGCTGATGCTCAGGGGTCCCTTCCAACGCTACAATTCTGCGATAAATGCTTGCTCACTTCCAGCCCGGCAGCTGTTTCCCCCCACCCAGGTCTTTGGCTGAGCAGCGAGTGAAGTCAAGGAGCATTTGTAAACACACAGGTGAGGAGGAAAGACGTCAACACCAGGCAGAGCTTTGGAAGAGGACTTTTAAAAAGTGCCGGAGTCTGAGTGCTGCCATTATAGAATACTGTTTTTTAATAGCAGGCCACACATAGGCAGGGTCTATTATTGGCGCATAGTAATTTCGTTATGAGTGGTTAGCTCACCGGCCTTCATCCGGACAGATTAGCTAAGGGATTAGTCCTTCTCTCACAAATTGTATGGGGGGAGGGGAAATTATTTGGACCACCCAGGGGGTTAAAATGCACCTGGAAAGAATTGGACAGGCGCATCTTACTGGCAGAGCAGCCCAGCAATCAGCCGGTTCCTTCAATCAAGACCATGCGCAAAGCAAACAGACAGCAGGCGCTGACTGAGAAAACAGTTTGTGAGCAACTCTTGTGAGCATGCCAGGCTACACACGCCGGCTGTGTGCAGGCCACACATTTAAAGCGCATGACTTTTCCCACCACAAAGAATTCCGGGAACTGTAGTTTACTCACTACGACACCCAGTTACCTTAAAAAAACTACAGTTCCCAGGATTCTACAGGGAACGCGGTTGTGTGCTTTAAATGTGAGGTGTGCACACAGCCCCTCTTGATTTGTGGTGCAGAGCTCCTGAGGGCGAGTGTGGATTCCGCCTGCAATCTTTACGCACGCCCTGAAGGTGACAGGGTGCCCTCCGGCCTCCAGCCACCCTCCTCTTCTTTCCTCCCAATTGCAGAGAAGGAGAAGAACCCCCGGTTCTGGAGAGAGCAGGCCCAGGAGACGCTGCGGAGGGCTCTGAGCTTGCAGGAGCTCAACACGAATGTGGCCAAGAATGTCATCCTCTTCCTCGGGGACGGTGAGATCTGGGGCACGGAGCGGGGCGGTGGAAGTCTGTGGGATGGGAAAAGGGGCAATAGAGGGCTTCAGACACAAAGGAGGAGAGGGCAGGACTTCACGTCTCCCCAGACCGCTGCTCCCTGTTAGACCCAGATATATTTCCCCTATTGGAGGGAATACACCCCTCCACATACTTGTTGCTGGGGTCCATATACCCGAAGGAGCATTTCCACCCCCATCATTCAGCCCAGACTCTGAGCTCCAGCTCCGAGGGCCTTTTGGCGGTTCCTTCACTGCAAGATGTGAAGCTACAGGGAACCAGGCAGAGGGCCTTCTCGGTGGTGGCACCTGCCCTAGATATCAAACAGATAAACAGCAAATTGACTTTTAGAAGACACCCAGCGAAGTTTTTTAATAGCGGATGTTTACTGTGTTTTAAATATTTCATTGGTAACCCAGTCAGATGGGCAGCATATAAAGAATAAAATTATTACTATTATTATTGCTATAATCAAATATCATCCTTCCCCCCCCCCCCAGGTCACTTTCACAAATGTGTTCACTCTTATGCAAGCTTTCCCCTCAAATAGGCTTCTTGGGTTTTGGCGCACACAGAGTTTGGTTGGAGAAGTGCATTGCAAAATTTTGAAAAGTTCAAATGTGGAAGGATAAATCTCCCTCGTTCACATTTGTTCAGGAAAGTGTGAGTTGGGTAGTGTCTCCTCGCCCTGATCCCTAGTTCATCCCTTTTATTCTTACATGAATCATGAGAATGGAAAGCTTGAGTCAGCTTTTCTTTGCTCCTCCCTGTCCCTGTTTGGGGCCAGATTGTCTGTCATTATCTGGCACCGGTGGAACAGGGATTTTCCCCATGGGTCACAGTTGGCACAGGGGTGAATCCATCCAGCTTGGTTTTTCGGAGTTCCTCATTTTTCCATTCTGCCTGGTTCTCAGTTCTGCCCTCCACATTTCCACATCAGTTTTATATATACCGTCTGCCTTCCTCCCTGATATGTACTTTTTTTGCAAAGCAGTTTCCACTAATGTAATGCCCTATGTTCATAGCTGTCAACCCTCCCTTTTTTGGGTGGAAACTCCCTTATTCCAATGCTGTTTCCCGCTGCTATCCCGGATTGTTGATATCCCTTAAATTTCCCAGATTTCAAAGGAAGCAGCTCCTCTCTCTCCCTGCCGGCCAGGGAGGCTCCTCAGCTGTGTTGCTCCGGCTGCCAATAAGGAGTCTCAGACCGATTGGAGGCGGAGCTTGCATGCCTTGTGCATCCAGACCCTCATGCCCAACCAGACAGACAGCCTGCCTGCCGTCTACGCGCTTGTTCTTTCGCTCACCCATTCGCGCACAGCCTCTGGAGCGCAGGGTGGCGAGGCTACTTGGTGCTATTGCACCGCCCTCGCGGCATCCCCTATTTTCAAATCCGAAAGTTTGAAAAAAAATCCCTTATTTTCAAATCCGAAAGTTGACAGCTATGCCTATGTTGCTTTTCACCTATTATATTGTGTTTATATGCACGCTTAACATTCCAGTATATTAATTTCCCCACACATTTCAGGGTTGGGGAACTGCATTGCAAAATTCAGAAAAGTGCAGATTCCCAAGGGCAGTTGTGTTTCGGTTCGAGTGCAGTTTCACCAAGTGCGGGTATTAGGCAGGTTCAACTTTACATGCCAACTGTAAAGGCCTCACATGTGGTTCTTTTGACTGTAGGCATGGGAGTCCCCACGGTGACAGCGGCTCGCATCCTGAAGGGGCAGCTGAGCAACAACAATGGGGAAGAGACAGTCCTGGAAATGGACCGGTTTCCCTTTGTGGCTTTGTCCAAGGTAAGGAGACCTCTTCAGCCCTGCTTCCGCCCCCATTCTCTCCTTTTTGCTGGGCATCACAAAGGCTGTGGTCCTTCTTTACTTGGGGTGAAGATAAGACAGAAGGTCTGCCACCCTGTTATGCTTGTTTTTTTTTTAAATAAACAAATAAACCCTTTCTTTAAAACATGTGGAGCCCTGCCCTTCGATTCCAGCAAACGTATGTGGAAACTCGTAGTTAACAGATTAATGCACGCTTAATCTCTGCGCGTTTACTCAGAGGTACGTCCCGTCATCGACTTCTGATGTTCGAGTTGTTTTAAGTGCTGTTGTTTCACGCTGCCAAAATGGCAACACCCACTGCTCAAGAGTGAACAAACCTCGAGGTTTATAAAACAGCACCAAAATATATTCTTCTTCTTCTTTGGCGATCCCTCGTAGCAGAGCAAGATTGTCTTCCATGAACACGGTTTTTAACAGTGAGTCCGTTAGTGACTGTGGAGGCCAATTCTGGATCCACACGTCCTTCCACAGTGGGGACATAGGTTTCCGGGTGGAAGTTGGTCACGGTGAGGGTTTGCCAAGCGTGCCTTCCTCTTAGCGCGTTTCTCCCTTTCGTCCTGAGTTTGAGCTTCTTCGAAGTCCACAACACCTTTGGTAAAGACTGTTCTCCCATTGGAGAGCTCGCAGGCCAGTGTTTCCCAATTGTTGGTGTTTATCCTACATTTTTAAAGATGCCTTGAGAGGGGCTTTAAACCTCTTTTGTTGACCACCAGCATTACGCTTTCCATTTTAAAGTTTGGAATAGAGTAGTTGCTTTGGAAGACAATAATCAGGCATCCGCACAACATTTCCAGTCCAACAAAGTTGATGTTGAAGAACCACTGCTTCAACACTGGTGATTTTTGCATTAGTTCGCCTGTCTTCCCAAGTGATGTGTACAAATTTTCGGAGACACCGTTGACGGAATCTTTCAAGGAGTCGGAGATGGCGTTTATAAGTGGTCCATGTTTCACAAGCGTACAGTAAGGTTGGTAGTACAATAGCTTTGTAAACAAACATTTTGGTTTCCCTGCGAATGTCCCAGTCCTCAAACACTCTGCACTGCAACTGGGAGAAAGCTGCACTCGCCGAGATCAGGCGATGCTGGATTTCGGCACCAAAATATATTAAATGATGGAAGGAAACACCCGAAGCATCCCAGGGAAGAATGAAAGTGCTCCATGGCCATGGAATGCTGACCGACTTCTGCAGGAAATCTAGGAACAAAAACAAAAACCCTTGGTCCATCTAGCTCAGCCATGCCAACACTGACTGGCAGCAGCTCTCTCCAGAGTTTCAAGCAGAGAGGCTTTGCCCAGTCCTACCTGTTTTTGAATTATGGTGCTGGAGGAGACTCTTGAGAGTCCCATGGACTGCAAGAAGATCAAACCTATCCATCCTTAAAGAAATCAGCCCTGCGTGCTCACTAGAAGGACAGATCCTGAAGTTGAGGCTCCAGTACTTTGGCCACCTCATGAGAAGAGAAGACTCCCTAGAAAAGACCCTGATGTTGGGAAAGATGGAGGGCACAAGGAGAAGGGGACGACAGAGGATGAGATGGTTGGACAGTGTTCTCGAAGCTACTAACATGAGTTTGGCCAAACTGCGAGAGGCAGTGAAGGATAGGCGTGCCTGGCGTGCTCTGGTCCATGGGGTCACGAAGAGTCGGACACGACTGAACAACTGAACTACAACAACCTGTTGGGGAAGGGTCGCGCTGTGGTCTAAACCACAGAGCCTAGGGCTTGCTGATCAGAAGGTCGGCGATTCGAATCCCCACGACGGGGTGAGCTCCCATTGCTCGGTCCCTGCTCCTGCCAACCTAGCAGTTTGAAAGCAAGTCAAAGTGCAAGTAGATAAATAGGTACCGCTCCCGCGGGAAGGTAAACGGCGTTTCCGTGCGCTGCTCTGGTTTGCCAGAAGCAGCTTTGTCATGCTGGCCACATGACCCAGAAGCTGTACGCCGGCTCCCTCGGCCAGTAAAGCGAGATGAGCGCCACAACCCCAGAGTCGTCCGCGACTGGACCTAACATTCAGGGGTCCCTTTACCTTTACCTGTTGGGGACTGAACCTGGGACATTCAAAGCAGTTGCTCCATCGCTGAGGAGGGTGCCAGGTGGTCTGAGGCTGATTTAAATGATCAAGCCGGTCCTTTAAGAGGGGCTGTGATGCCAAGAGGCATACTAATGGGGATATTGTAAAGCAAAATTCACAGAGCTTGCTGAGTCTGGGTGCAGCCTGAATCCAGTGTCCGCTGGCAGGCTGGCAAACTTGTACACAGAGCAGATTCCCATGGGAAGAACAATGTGGGGCATTCTCCCCCTGCCCAATTTCTAAGGATGTAAGGAGGTAGCGATTTCCTTTTTATTATTATTATTATTATATTTATTGGGTTTTTAACATAAAAACAGAAACTTAACATCATTACAATCTACATAATAAAAAATACACAATACAAAAAAACACAAACATACATCTCCCCCCCCCCATTCATCATGTCTATTCATGTTGGGGTGACTTCCTCACGTCCCCCCCACTGCGTTTCATTATCAATCATCTTTAGTAATTTCTTGACATCTTTAAACCTTATTTATTAATATCACTTATATCCTTTTCTTATATAAGTCTTAACCTGATATCATAAGTCTGTATTACTTAACCTATTTTTCTATTCTGTAAGCTATCCTTTCTTCCAACTTTTTCCAATCTTTAAATCTTACAATAGTTTTTTAAATAAACTTTGAATTTCTCCCAATCTTGTTCCACCGTCTCCTCCCTCTGGTCGCGTAGTTTCCCGGTCAGTTCGGCGAGTTCCATATAGTCCATCATTTTCATCTGCCAGTCTTCTATCGTAGGTATTTCCTGTGTCTTCCAGTTTCTTGCAATCAAAATCCTAGCTGCTGTTGTGGCATACATAAAGAAAGTTTGGTCTCTCTTGGGGACCTCCTGATTGACAATTCCAAGTAAAAAGGCCTCTGGTTTCTTAACAAATGTGTTTTTCAACACTTTTTTCATTTCATTATAAATCCTTTCCCAGAAGGCTTTTATCCTTTTTTTTCTGAAGTTGTTTTTATTAAGTTTTCCAAAATTTCACACATAATAAAAACTCTCCCCCCAACTTCCCAGCCTCTTTTCCATGGTGTTTCTATTTTTCTCCCTCTGAACCTTAACAAGACTGCTATAATATTGAATCCCTCCTGTCGCTCCTCGTTCAAATCCTGCTCGCGGGTCCAGCCCCCAGACAGCTCTCTCCCCCCCAGACGGCATCTGGAAGCTGGCCCTTTCCAGAGCAAGGGCAACTCCTTAACTGCTTCCGTGTGACAAAAGCAAACATAGCAAATTCCTCCCAGCCCCGGCTTGGAATCTGCCAGCGTAAGGCACCTTCTGTTTTGGCTCATCGTGGCGGATGCATTCACATGTTTGGTAGACCACCCCTTGTGCCCTGGCGGGGTGACTCTGGGTCAACCGGCCGCGAGTTCTTAAAAAAAGAAGAAGAAACACAAGAACGAATTGCACAGGATTCCCTGTGCCAATGCTATCCCAGGCTGTTCTTATGGTCATAATGGGATTCTCAAGTCATTTGTGAGCATTAAACAGGGTAGGGATATAACCCCTGCCAGTCAGTGCAGGCAATACTGAGCTAGATTGGGCAGAGGTGCTGATCAGTCAGCTTCCTAGAGTACCAGTGCCAGCAGCTAGATGCAGGCAAGCTGTTTGTGTGCTCCCCTAAAACACGATTATTAGGGAGCGAGCCCCGTGGATCACAACAGGACCTACTTCTGAGGGAGCGTGCCCAGGATCTCACAACTGGGCCCTTTTCACAGCCCTCTGCTAAGGGACTGCCTGCAGCAAGGAGCCCCTTCAGCAAATTTGTGGGCTGCATCAAGAAAACATTCTGTTTGCACAAACGCAGAGTCAATATGTTTTCCTGGACGAACGCTGCGTTCCAGTGTTCTGAGAGGCCGAATGGCATTCTTCCTCCCAAACTCAAGAAACTCTGCTTATTTCCCCACCCCACCCCTGACCATCACCAGTTATATTCGTTTTCTTATTCAGGAAGCTTAAAAAGGCCCCCCAAGTAAGATGCTCCGTCTGGTCAACTTGTTTTTGTCATTCCCCGCCTGCTCTGGGCCAAGTGGGGGAAACCCCAAACTTCCCATGGGCGGCCCTCCAAGGGATAATTTGTCAGGGGCCACCTGAAGACCGTGTGGGGCCGAAGCTAGTGATGGGCAGGGCCAGAGCAAAAAAACCCCGAGGGGGCTACTCCTTTTTTCTCTCTCTCTCTGTCTGCCGCCCGCTTTTCTCTCTCTCACAGTTTTTGCTACCCTCCTTTCTCTCTATCATCCCCCTTTTTCTTTCTCTTTTTCAGCCACCCTCTTTCTTTCCATCTATCTATTGATCTATCCATCTATCGATCTTCCTTTTTCTTTTTTTAAAATATATTTTTATTAAGTTTTACATAACAAATTTAAATTCAAACACATCATTCACCTCTTCGACTAGGATTCTCTGAAACCCTTGATTTCCCTCCGCCCTTCCATGGTTACCATTATCAATCTTTTTTCTTCTGCTTATCTCATTTTCTCTAATTTGTTTAAAAAAAAAATAGTAATTTGTTTTTCCGTGGTTTTTTGTACATTGCAAGCGTTACTCAAATCCTGCCAAAGTTTTTCCATCTATTGATCTTTTGATCTATCAATCAGCTATTGATTTATCTCTTCCTTCCTTCCTTCCTTCCTTCCTTCCTTCCTTCCTTCCTTCCTTCCTTCCTTCCTTCCTTCCTTCCTCTCTCTCTCTCCCTCCCTCCCTCCCACCCACTTTCCTTTCCCTTTCTGTCACCAACTTTCCCCCCTCCATCACTCCCCCCTCTCTCCCCTCCCTCCATCTCCCCAGGCTGTCAGGGGAATGATGCACATTGCTCCTGCCACAGAGGGCTGTACTGATCACTTGCAGAGGGATTTCGAAATTAGGCCGGGGCCACATAAAACTAGGTCAATGCGCTGCAGGTCTCCCGCACGCCCCTTATATGGCACGGGTGCAGATTCCTCCCCTGCCTATAGAGCTTGTTTGCACCCATATTCCACCCCCCCTCCTGGAAGACTCTAGGCAGCTTGGCACCCCAGCCCAGCAAGTGAGCCCTGTGCCAACCGCAGCCAAGGTTGCTTCAATTCCTCGAGTATTTTTAATTTGCGCTGGGACATTTTTAACTGGGCTGCCGCCCATGTGAGGACTGAGGCAACAAACATCCGACCTGCATTCTATTCCATTGTTTTTTGATTTTTTTCTCCTAACAAATTGGTCCTTTCCCCTCTATGGACAGTGGTCATGCTGGGTATTTTTTTTAATGTTTTAGTGAGTTATAATGTATGTTTGGCAGGAGCTGGAACCGAGCAACAGGAGCACACCCCGTCGCGGGGATTCGAACCTCCGACCTTCCAATCGGCAAGCCCAAGAGGCTCAGTGGTTTAGACCACAGCGCCACCCGCGCCCCCAACCTAGCAGTTCGAAAGCACGTCAAAGTGCAAGTAGATAAAGAGGTACCACTCTGGCGGGAAGGTAAACGGCGTTTCCGTGCGCTGCTCTGGTTTTGCCAGAAGCGGCTTATTCATGCTGGTCACATGACCTGGAAGCTGTACGCCGGCTCCCTTGGCCAGTAAAGCGAGAAGAGCACTGCAACCCCAGAGTCGTCCGCGACTGGACCTAACGGTCAGGGGTCCCTTTACCTTTACCTTTTTAATGTATATTTACCAGTAACTCGTGTGTAATGTTTTATTATGTTTTTATATATGTTGGAAGCCTCCCAGAGCGGCTGTGGCAACCCAGTCAGATTGGCAGGGTACAAACAAACAAACAAACAAAATTATTAAATCTATATGTTTAATTCTACTTATGTTTAATTGTTTTTTAAAATGAGTGCTCTCTCCCCACCTCAATGTTTTAGCTGTCTCTACTTTTTAGCTAGGGACGCAGGTGGCACTGTGGGTTAAACCACAGAGCCTAGGGCTTGCTGATCAGAAGGTCGGTGGTTCGAATCCCCACGACGGGGTGAGCTCCTGTTGTTCGGTCCCTGCTCCTGCCAACCTAGCAGTTCGAAAGCACATCAAAGTGCAAGTAGATAAATAGGTACCGCTGCAGCGGGAAGGTAAACGGCGTTTCCGTGCGCTGCTCTGGTTCACCAGAAGCGGCTTTGTCATGCTGGCCACATGACCCGGAAGCTGTACGCTGGCTCCCTCGGCCAATAAAGCGAGATGAGCGCCGCAACCCCAGAGTCGGACACGACTGGACCTAATGGTCAGGGGTCCCTTTACCTTTACTTGTTAGCTGTCAGCCACCTTGAGTTCCTGCCAGGGAAAATGTCAGGATATAAATAATAATAATAATAATAATAATAATAATAATAATAATAATAATAATATTGACAGAAGCTCTGGGGGGAGGGAATCAAGGATGCGGGTGGGCTTTACTGCTGTGCGATGGGGAAGGGCTGTTGGCAGCAACAACTGCTGCTATTCCCCATGGGGCTGATCCTGCCACAGTGCCTTATTTCAGCCTCTCTCTCAGGGATCAGCTCACAGCTTGGGCAACGGCAGCAGGAGAAATGTAGGGGGGTGAGAGAGGGACTCCCCCCCCATCACACCAAGTATCTGCTCTAACATGTTCAAACTCTGTATTATTATTATTATTATTATTTCATTAGGTAACAATTACACGCTGCTTGATTTTAAGCCCTCCTTACAGCAGTTGGAAGGATAAACTCATCCATAAGAAAAACCAACAACGATCATTTAAAGCTTTTGAAAAGTTAAACTAACGACCGACTAAAAAAACCAACAGATTAGAACTCGCGTCGACTTTCTAAACGTCTGGGCTCGTCTAAACAAAAATGTTTTTTAGCAAGCGCCAAAAAGAGCCTAGAAAAGGCGCCTGCTTGATATCAAGGGGCAGGGAGTACCAAAGTGCACTTTTTTCCTTTTTCTTTTTACAAATGCGAAACGGGTATTATGTGGCCCCTGTAGTAGTGCCAGTTCTGTCGATTGAAGCGATCGGGGTGTGTGCGTTTGTAATAATAATAATAATAATAATAATAATAATAATAATAATAATAAATTTTATTTATACCCCGCCCTTCCCGGCCGAAACCGGGCTCAGGGCGGCTCACATCAGTAAAATTACAATAAAGTATAAAAAGAAAAACCATTAATTAAAATACAGGTTAAAAGACAATTTAAAATTTAAAATGCTGCTTCATTTATCGCCCCCCCAAAAAAACCAAGGGGAGGAAAACATCAGACTGAGTCCAACCTGAAGGCCAGGCGGAACAGCTCTGTCTTGCAGGCCCTGCAGAAAGATGTCAGATCCCGCAGGACCCTGGTCTCTTGTGACAGAGTGTTCCACCAAGTTGGGGCCAGTACTGAAAAGGCCCTGGCCCTAGTTGAGCCCAGTCTAACAACCTTGTGGCTCGGGACCTCCAAAAAGTTGTTATTTGTGGACCTTAAGGTCCTTTGCGGGGCATACCGGGAGAGGCGGTCCCGTAGGTACGAGGTATATGGGGTAAGACAACCTTGTAGGTAAATTGGACCCAAGTTGTTCAGGGCTTTATATACTAATAGTCCCACCTTGAACTTGGAACGGTAGCAAATTGGCAGCCAGTGTCGTTCTCTGAGCGCAGCATGATGGTGTTGCTGTTGCTGCTGCAAGAATAGCCAAGGGTCCTAGAGGGCAGAGGGCAGTCCACCCTCCCCTTCCCCTTCCTGCAGTTCTGCTCTAAAGATCTAATCTCTCAGCTTTACTCCTTTGGCCATTTCCCCCACTCCATTGCATGGCTCAAACTCAGCCCTCCAGATGTTTTGGGACTACAACTCCCATCATCCATAGCTAACAGGACCAGTGGTCAGGGATGATGGGAGTTGTAGTCCCAAAACATCTGGAGAGCCGAGTTTGGGGATGCCTGGTTTATGTTTTTATTTTGCCCCTTTCCCCGCAAGTCAGGAGAAGGTGTTGGAATTTACAAACTGCCAAGATGCCGCCAGCTGCAGCTTGCAGTTTTGCACAAGGCGCTGAGCATTTATTTTATTTTATTTTTTAAATTATTTGGTTTTTCAGATTAATATTTTACAATCCCATATCCAACATACAACATAAAAACATGATTCCAAGGAATCTCTTAGGACTTCCTTCCTCCCCTTTGTGGGTCCTATTGTTAATCATTTCCTCCTGCATCTTTTATATAAATCCAAATCTTTTACATACCATTATATCCAAAATTCAACTTTAAACTACAAGTGTTATTCCAATCCTACTAACGATTTTAACTGTTTACAATGGTTTTCAAGAAAAATTATAATTTCCCCCCATTCCTTATTAAAGTTTTGGTCTCCCTGATTTCTGATTCTTCCAGTCATTTTTGCCATTTCGGCATAATCCATCAACTTAATCTACCATTCTTCTCTGGTAGGGACTTTATCTTCTTTCCAACTCTGGGCCATTAACATCCGAGCAGCCGTGGTCGCATACGTAAATAGTCTTTTCTGCTCCATTGGGATTTCGGTATGTAGAATCCCTAAAAGAAAGGCTTCTGGTTTTTTAAAGAAAAAGTTATTTTAAACATTTTTTTCAATTCGTTATGTATAATTTCCCAAAATTATTAAACCATGTTTTGGTTAGAACGCATTGAGAATTGTCTCTCCCAGCCGCTACCTCCTTGCCTCCATGTTCAGTTTTGGGTGGCCTCAAGTCAACACCCTCCTTTCAGATTTCTAAACGTTGCTGTCAGTGCTGGGGAAAGTCGTCTCCTCCCCTAACCCTAATGTCACAACCCATTAAAAGAGGGGCATTGCAGGGGGCTGCATTAGAGGACCCTTCGGCCCTTGCCAATTCCATGATGGTATGATAAGGCCTGTCCCTCAGCGGCAGGGCACCTGCTTTGCATGCAGAAGGTTCTGGGTTCTGGGTTCAAACCCCCAGACTCCCTGCCTCAAATCCTCAAGAGCTTCTTCCAGTCAGTGTAGATTAGCTTCCACCTACATTGTGTCCCCAGATTTTTTGGGGGGGGGGCACAATTCCCACCAGTCCCAGCATCATCAACATCTGCATTGCAAAATTCAGGCAAACACGAATTCCAAATAGGAGCTGTGCTTCTGTCCATGTGCATTGCTTCAGAAACTGTGAATTTGGTAGATTTGCCCTTAAATGTGAACTGAATTCCACCCCCAATCCCAGGTTGGGAACTGGTTCTGACTGCTACACTCAACTCGGTTTTTTTTTTTTTTAAGCAAACCAGTAGAGGTAGCAAACAGCTTGGAGTTGTGCATGTGTGCTTTTTTTTATTTTAAAACAATCTGGTGGTATAATTCTTTTTATACCCAGTATACTTGACTATACTTGAATTATGGTGCTGGAGGAGACTCTTGAGAGTCCCATGGACTGCAAGAAGATCAAACCTATCCATCCTTAAAAAAATCAGCCCTGCGTGCTCACTAGAAGGACAGATCCTGAAGTTGAGGCTCCAGTACTTTGGCCACCTCATGAGAAGAGAAGACTCCCTAGAAAAGACCCTGATGTTGGGAAAGGTTGAGGGCACAAGGAGAAGGGGACGACAGAGGATGAGATGGTTGGACAGTGTTCTTGAAGCTACTAACTTGAGTTTGGCCAAACTGCGAGAGGCAGTGAAGGATAGGCGTGTCTGGCGTGCTCTGGTCCATGGGGTCACGAAGAGTCGGACACGACTGAACGACTGAACAACAACAACATACTTGACGGAGCGTCTCCACCCCCATCGTTCAGCCCGGACACTGAGGTCCAGCTCCGAGGGCCTTCTGACAGTTCCCTCCCTGCAAGAAGTGAGGTTACAGGGAACCAGGCAGAGGGCCTTCTCGGTGGTGGCGCCACCCTGTGGAATGCCCTCTCATCAGATGTCAAGGAGATAAACAACCACCTGACTTTTAGAAGACATCTGAAGGCAGCCCTGTTTAGGGAAGGTTTTAATGTTTGATATTTTATCGTGTTTTTAATACACTGGTACCTCGGGTTACATATGCTTCAGGTTACATGCGCTTCAGGTTACATGTGCTTCAGGTTACAGACTCTGCTAACCCAGAAATATTACCTCGGGTTAAGAACTTTGCTTCAGGATAAGAACAGAAATAGTGCTCTGGCGGGGCAGCGGGAGGCCCCATTAGCTAAAGTGGTGCTTCAGGTTAAGAACGTTTTCAGGTTAAGAACGGACCTCCAGAACGAATTAAGTACGTAACCAGAGGTACCACCATATTCTGAGTGGCTGGGGAAACCCAGCCAGATGGGCAGGGTATAAAGAATAAATTATTATTATTGTATTATTAAATGAAGCGAACAAATGAATGAGTTGCTGAGGCTCAACTCAACTCTTGCCCCTTCTGCCATTGCTCCCCACAGACGTACAACACTAACGCCCAGGTCCCAGATAGCGCGGGCACAGCCACAGCTTACTTGTGTGGGGTGAAGGCCAACGAGGGGACGCTGGGGGTCAGCGCGGCTGTGACGAGGTCCCAGTGCAACACCACGGCAGGGAACGAGGTGACCTCCATCCTCAAATGGGCGAAGGCGGCAGGTGAGTGGGACAATGGATGCAAAATCAGGGGTGTCCAGTGACTCATTCCAACAGATAAATTTTACTGCCAGAGTTGGGTGAAAAGTTTTTTATTTACTTTTCCTTTAAAGCCACTTGCTGTTTGGAAGCAACCTTGTTTGTGTGAATGCAAAAGTGAAAGGTTACTGGTGCTTTTCTGGGGGCAGGGATGTAGCTCAGGGGCAGAGCCTCTGTTTTGCATGCAGAAGGTTGCAGGTTCAATCTCGGGGGGAACATGCAGAAGGTTGCAGGTTCAATCTCGGGGGGAACATGCAGAAGGTTGCAGGTTCGATCTCGGGGGGGGGGCGCTAGAATCCCGGAGAGCAGCTGCTTGTCAGTGTCAGAGAAACTGATCTGGATGAGTCAGTGGCCTGACTTGATCCAAGGCAGCTTCCTATGTTCCCAGACTCTCCAAGTCTGGGATTTTCCAGGGATTTTCCAGGGACAGTCCCGGATTTACAGAAGCCGCCCCGGTTTCTAATTTGATCCTGGAATGTCCTATTTTTCCTTAGGACGTCCCTATTTTCACTGGAGAAATGTTGGCAGGTATGGAGTTATGCGGCCCCCGAGCCAAGGAGATAATTAACTATACAGTGGAACCTTGGAAGTCGAACGGAATCCGTTCCGGAAGTCCGTTTGACTTCCAAATTATTTGGAAACCAAGGCGCCGCTTCCGATTGGCTGCAGGAAGCTCCTGCAGCCAATTGGAAGCCGCGTCAGACGTTCAGGTTCCAAAGAACATTCACAAAACCGGAACACTCACGTGTTTGGGAGCCAAAACGTTCGAGTCGCAAGGCTCGTCAACAAAGGTACGACTGTACAACATTCAGAAGACAGCCCTGTATAGGGAAGTTTTTTTTTAATGTTTGAAGTTTTTTCATGTTTTTATATATGTTGGAAGCCTCCCAGAGTGGCTGGGGCAACCCAGTTAGATGGATGACGTATAAATATTATTGTTATTATGGCATAGGTAAAGGTAAAGGGACCCCTGACCATTAGGTCCAGTTGTGGACGACTCTGGGGTTGCGGCGCTCATCTCGTTTTACTGGCCGAGGGAGCCGGCGTACAGCTTCCGGGTCATGTGGCCAGCATGACTAAGCCGCTTCTGGCAAACCAGAGCAGCGCATGGAAACGCCGTTTACCGTCCCGCTGGAGCGGTACCTATTTATCTACTTGCACTTTGATGTGCTTTCGAACTGCTAGGTTGGCAGGAGTTATTATGGCATAGGATGTCCCTATTTCGATCGGAGAAATGTTGGAGGTTATGCATTCCTGTTTAAGCCAGCCCTTCCTTCTGAACCATGAGGAGTAGAATTTTGATTTTTTTTTTTTAAAGCAAGGACCGTCCACAGTCTACATAAAGAGGCCTGGAAGATCACATCTGGTGATCTAAGGCTTCCCCACCCCAGTTGACGTCCTAATAATAAATTTGGTTTATTACTCACCCTTCCCCCTAAGGCCCCAGGGCAGGTCACAACAATTCAAAATGCAGCAGCTTTGAAACACATTGCAAGAATAAAGCTCGCTGGTTGATAAGGCATTTTGAAAATCATGGGCTTTGAGAGATAAATGCTTGCTTATTATTCCATTAACAGCACAATCAAAAGCAAGTCCCTCCAAATTAAATGCGGCTTATTCCTGAGGGTGCAGAAGATGGCAGATTAGGATCTCTGTCACTCGGCCTGTTATCTGCGCTTTTAAGACAAGGCCTGGCTTTTAGCAATACTTTCTTAAAAATCCATTTGTTCAATATGGGGCTTCAGTGAAAAGGTGCTGGAATTTTCCACTTTTCTCCCCTACGTGGGGGAAGCATTTTTCTTTGCGGGTCGTTCCAGATCCAGAGCTGAGCTCTGTTGGGTTTTGCTCTGATTCTCATGTGAAAATAGGTGGGCTTTTTTTTTTTAACCGCCAAGCAAAAGTTTCCTCTTAAAACTTCACTTAGTAACAGATCGCAGATAACTCTCCGGGAGGGTGTCAGAATACTTTAACCACAATAACAGCATTGTCCGGGACAAGAGCTGGACTTGAGACTGGTTTGATACTCAAGCAGAACAGAATCTTAGTGTCCAAGTTTTCGCAGCATTGGAGAGAAGGGCTGTATAAGAAGCCCAGCGGCAGAGCACATTGATTTGCACGCGGGAGGTCCCTGGTTTAATCCCTCGAATTGCTTGATAGGGCTGGAAAAGGCTATCCGGTGGCTACTAGCCAGGATGGCTAAGCTCTGCCTTCGGGGTTGGAGGCAGCCGTGCTTTCAAATACAGTACCAGTTTCTGCTGGAAACCACAGGAGGGGAGAGGGCTCTTGTTCTCAGTTGGGTCCTGCTTGTTGGTTTCTCCTTGGGGCATCTGGGTGACCCCTCTGGGATCAGCACGCTGGACTGCATGAGCCATTGGCCAGATCCAGCAGCCAGGCTCTCATTTACATTCTTAACTGTCTAAGGCAGCTTCCAGCGCCCCTGGATTGCACCCCCTGGTAAGTACCAGGAGCAGATACAGGAGGTGCCCTGGATTGACCTGTGGCCTCTCCAGGTGAGGCTGAGAACTGCCAAAAATGAGCGTAGCACAATGTCTGAACATATAATCATAGAGTTGGAAAGGGACCCTGATGACCATCTATCAGCGTTTCCCAAACTTGGGTCTCCAGCTGTTTTCGGACTACAGTTCCCATCATCCCTGAACAGTGGTCTTACTAGCTAGGGATGATGGGAGCTGTAGTCCAAAAAAAAAACAGCTGGAGACCTAAGTTTGGGAAACGCTGAATTCCAGTCCACCCCCTGCAATGCAGGAATAGACAGCTGTCCCTTACGGGGATCGAACCTGCAACCTCTGCGTTCATTATAGAAAATTTGTGTGATTATATATACATGAGAAAAATTCCACCTGGATATTTATAAAACGGGAAGCACTAAGTCACGCTGCTCAAAGAAGCGGCCCTCTTTATCGTCGCTGCTGAAATGTTTTGCAGGAGCCAAAGGCTCTGATCCTTCCTGTTGTTGTTGTTTTTTTAAATGAATAAACAGATGGAAAATGCCAAGAAAACATTGCTTTTGAAAAATGCATTCTGTTGACGCTAAAAAAAAACCAATCAAAAATTTTGGACATGAGTCCATAGTTAAATGTCTGAAGAAGAACCTGTTTGATCGCTGTCCTTTCATGGGCCAGCCGGTTTGAGTGGCCTCGGTGGTCACACTGTGATTTTTGGGGTGTGGGTGTGCGCTGGGACGAAATCGGATCAAAGCCTGACATTTGCAGGTGCCCACACTCGAAACCTCCCTGCCCACTATTTCTCTCTTTCTCTTTTATATAAAGCGATGCCAAACAGAGCGCCTCTTTCCATGGATCAGTTGGAAACCACGATTAAAAATAAACCCTCGGGTTCTCCCTTGAAGGGTGGGGTGGGGTGCCCCCAGCTCCAATTACAAAGGAGGCTTGTGCCTGGCCCTTGCCTTTATCCACGGGGCTTGTGCAGAGAGACGGTGGGTTGGGGGGGAGAAGTAAGTAAGTGCAAAAAGCGAAGGGATGATCTGGAGGAGACACAGAGCGCAGTTGTTCTGCTTGTTCTCCGTGGGCTCCGAGGGACAGGGGAGGAGAGCCAAAAATCACTTTCGGCGAGATGATTAACTCCGCAGAGCGGAACAATGTTTAACCGGCTGTGTCGATAGACAGAATAATGTGTTTTCAGCAGCACGGTTTGACCCCGTTGCATGCGCAAGATGTGAGAGGGTCATTTAGCTTGGGAGAAGAGGGGAGGGTTTGGTGGCGTCTCGCCCGGAAGGTTTTTTTTTTTGCGCTTGGCTCTAAAGCATCCCCAGCGGACTCAGGCTGCTGCCAGCGGCACGCAGCTTCTGTGCCCACTGAGTTTTGCCAAAGTTCATACCGTCGGCACTGGAAAGCCTCGGCCTCCAGGCCTCCGGGATGAAGCGCGCATATTTGCCTTGACGGTGCGCCTCCTCCTCTGCTTCTCTGGTCCCAGGCAAATCCGTGGGCATCGTCACGACGACGCGGGTCAACCATGCCACGCCGAGCGCGGCCTATGCGCACTCTGCTGACCGGGACTGGTACTCGGACAACGAGATGCCCCCTGAGGCCATCCAGCAGGGCTGCAAAGACATCGCGCACCAGCTTTTCGAAAACATCCCAGACATTGAGGTGAGAGCGGGTCAGCCGAGAACAGCTGCGGGGCGGTTTTAATATAAGAGGGGAAGATGGGAGATGAGGATTGGACAGGGTGAAGGGCATCTGGATAGCTCCGTTGGTTAGAGCATGGTTCTGACAACTCCAAGGTTGCAGGTTTGATCCCCTTATGAGAGAGCTGCATATTCCTGCATTGCAGGGGGTTGGATCCTTAGCAGTGCTTTTTTGGGGGGGGGACATGGGGGTACGCATACCCCTAAACATTTTGTGAATCTAAGTTTGGCCTCATTAAGGGACAGTATTTCGATATGAGCAGGAAAATGAGAGTACACTTAGGACCCCTGACCATTAGGTCCAGTCGTGACCGACTCTAGAGTTGCGCCGCTCATCTCGCATTATTGGCCGAGGGAGCCGGCGTACAGCTTCCAGGTCATGTGGCCAGCATGACTAAGCCGCTTCTGGCGAACCAGAGCAGCACACAGAAACGCCGTTTACCTTCCCGCCAGAGCGGTACCTATTTATCTACTTGCACTTTGACGTGCTTTCGAACTGCTAGGTTCACTCCGTTGCGGGGATTCGAACTGCCGACCTTCTGATCGGGAAGCCCTAGGCTCTGTGGTTTAACCCACAGCGCCACCTGCGTCCCCCTGGGTCCTTCTAGAATTCTATAATTCTATGGATACCAAAAGCGGGGAATATAAATGAAATCACAGCGTATTTGGGGTGATCTATCTCTCTTTGACGAACCAGTGTAGTGGTTGGAGCCACAGAATCCTAGAATTGTCGAGTTCGATGGGACCCCCAGGGCTCATCTAGTCCAACCCCCTGCAATGCAGGAATCTCAGCTAAAGCGTCCATGGCAGGTGGCCGTCCAACCTCTGCTTTAAAACCTCCAAGGAAAAAGAGTCCATCACCTTCCGAGGGAGGCCATGCCACTGTCAAACGGCTCTTAGTGTCAGGAAGTTGATCCTTTCTTGTAACTTGAAGCCATGGGTTCGAGTCCTACCCCTCCAGAGCAGGAGACAACAAACTTGCTCCATGTGACAACCTGTCAGATATTCGAAGATGGCTCTCCTATCTCCTCTCAGTCTCCTCTTCTCCAGGCTAAACATACCCAGCTCCCTCAAACGTTCCTCATAAGGCTTGGTTTCCGGACCCCCCCCCCAATCATCCTGACTGCCCTCTTCTTCGCCCTCAGACGTGGAGCTCCCGGGTGTGACCTTGGGCCAGTCCCTACCTCGCAGGATGGCTGTTGCGGGGATTAAACAAGGAGAGGGAGAACCATATACACCACTTTGAACTCCTGGGGGCGGGGAAAGGCAGGATGAAAATTCAGCAAATGAAGGAATATCCATCCATGCAATGCTGCCTTATACCAGGCACCCCCAAACTCGGCCCTCCAGATGTTTTGGGACTACAATTCCCATCATCCCTGACCACTGGTCCAGTTAGCTAGGGATGATGGGAGTTGTAGTCCCAAAACATCTAGAGGGGATGCCTGCCTTATACTAAATCAAGTTATTCAGGGGTGGGGGAGCTCAGGGCAGGAGATCCTCTGCACCCCTTTGGGCTTTTCTGTCTGGCCCTTGGAATAATAATAATAATAATAATAATAATAATAATAATAATACTTTTATTATTATACCCCACCCACCTGGCTGGGTTTCCCCAGCCCTGTCCCCAGGGCCCACCCCTCAATGGTCTCCTCCCTGAATGTTTCTGCCTGACTGGTACCTGTCCCTGGACTCAGATGATGCCTCTTGCCTGCCTGAATGGAGGCTAGAGAGAGGAAACTAAACTACTGCGTGAAGGGAAAAATTCACATCAATTGCTCCACCTGCTTTTGCCCCGGCCCTGCCCACCCCTGGCATGTGCCCCCCCGGAAGGCAATACAGCCCTTGGGGCTGCTAAAGGCTCCCCACCCCTGAGATGAGCGGTCCATTTCTCTCCCAGCACTGTCTCCTGGGACTGCAGAACAGCTCAGGCTCTGCCGCAAGCCTAGTATTTATTCTACTTTGTGCAAAATGTCCTGTGCCGTGCGTGGAATGCCATGGCCCTTCCTCGGGCGTTACTCTCGCTCTCTGGTTTCGGCAGCAAGCAGTTATTTCGGAGAGCAAGGTGGGTGGTTTTGAGAGGGACACGAAAGGGATGATCCAGCTCCGGGTTGATTTATTGCATTTTCAGTCCTGCTCCAACCTCTCTGTCTGTCTGTCTGTCTGTCTGTCTGTCTGTCTGTCTGTCTGTCTAAAGATCTATCCATGAATGAAACAGAATCACCCATCCCACAACATTCACAGAAAAACCTGTTTCTTTCAGGCATATGTGGTTCCTCTTCCTCCTCCTCCTCCTCCTCCTCCTCCTCCTCCTCCTCCTCCTCCTCTTCTTCCCTTACCATCTTTGGCCTTGCATTGCAATTTTCTTTTCAAATCTTGGAAGTTAAACCAAGAAGCGGGTTGTCTCCCTGTGAGTCACGAGCAAAGAATCATCTCTCTGCCCTTGAACCCTGCTCTTGTGGAAGATACACCACTGTCGTCCTGATTTTGCTCCCTTTTATTGAAAGCTAAAATCTCTCGCCCAGATGGCTGAACAGAGGGATGGGCTGTACAAAAGTTGAGGAATCAAGTGACAGCCCTATGTTTTATCAGTTGCACAGATAATTCATCTGGAAGCGGGGATGGGAAAGGAATTTGCTTTGGGATCTGTACTTCCCGAAAGAATAAACACACCTGATCGCAGCTACTCTTCAAAATCCCCACTTCTCTGAATTTTGCAATGCCAAATGGTGCTGATGGATAAAAGTTTATATTGAAGGGAAATGCATTAGTGGAAAGGACATAGCAAAATCTGCTGGAAAACATTAGGGGTAATTGCATGGGGGGGGGAGAGAAGTGTAGCCTAGGAGAAATTTGCATTTGGGTACTGGCAAAATTTCCTGGGGACATTAACGAAAAATGGTAAAGCGGTGTGAGAATGTGGAGAAGTGGAGATTGGAAAAACAAGGGAAAACCCCAAATGGGTGACTTCATCTATCCGTCGCCTGGAACAACACTCAGGCTCTTGGCTGGCTGAGAAGGATAGGCCGAGGTTAGAAAAGAAAGCTTTCAGAGTGGCGAGTGGAAAAGTTGTGCGAATCAGGGGCTCTGAGGGGGGCGAGAGAGGAGGCCGTTGAGAATGCAACCCAAGAAAGTCTCCGGCAGCGCAGACCCTTCCTCCCTCTTCTTTGTGCCGGACCAGAGAGCCTGAATCGTGTCTCTGTTTTCCACAACAGCTGTTCACGTCTTCGGCCTTGCAACCCAAAGAGGCGAGAGAAAGCGAGCCAGCAGGGTGGCCTCTTCCCAGCCACTTTCTGCACCTGGCACTTGGGCAACAAGCCCCTGTTGCTATTCAGGCCCACTCTCTCGAGGACCCAGCCAGCAGCCCCCACCTCCCCGGCCCGTTTCCCTCAGAAGCAGGAAGCTGGCAAGGGCGAGAGAGTGCTAGGAGGCCAGAGGGCAGCTCTCTGCAGACGCATTCCACCTCCAGGGCGAAGAGAAGCCTGAAAGATGCGCCGTGGTGCCGTGCGTTAATCTTTTATCTGGGCCATTGTAGCAGAGCGCATCGGTTGCATCGTCACAGCAGGGCACCCAATGCCAGCTGGCAACGCTTGCCGAGAAGCACGATCAATGCCTATTGTCTCAGGCAGTGGGTATAGCAGGAGAGGACACAGCTCCCCCTGGTGGTGGAATGATGCCAGCAGCGCCTAGAGGAAGATGTTGATGTCTTAATAATAATAATAATAATAATAATAATAATAATAATAATTTATTATTTATACCCCGCCCATCTGACTGGGTTTCCCCAGCCACTCTGGGTGGCTTCCAACAGAACATTAAAATACAATAATCTATTAAACATTAAAAGCCTCCCTAAACAGGGCTGCCTTCAGATGTCTTCTAAAGGTCTGGTAGTTGTTGTTCTCTTTGACATCTGAAGGGAAGGCGTTCCACAGGGCGGGTGCCACTACCGAGAAGGCCCTCTGCCTGGTTCCCTGTAACTTGGCTTCTCGTAGTGAGGGAATTTTGTCACCCTCCTTAGGCATGGCGCCCGGAGCGGAGTATAACGCAGAGTCTTCTGGTTTTTTAAAACTCCTCTTCAGTCTTTAAAAGTAATCAATATACAATCAGGATTTTCCTAGTGCACATGAATCTGGTGGCATGGTATTTTCCGGATGAAGGAACAGGGATTTTTCCTTGCTCCTTGGAGGACTTTAATCTAACAAACGCAGAATGAAATATATACCCCCAGGGCGAAAACTTTCCAGCTGAAGCAGGAGAGAAAATGAGAGAGAGAAAGGGAAAGAGTTGCGGGGGAGGCCTATTTCAATGTGGTGCTGGCCGCTCGCTGTGGCATTCATTCCTCTGCGTGAAGAGGCATTTTGTAGTGCGCAGGCAAAGGAAGCCAGTTATTAGAAGCCACTAATGTTATGCAAGCACATGGGGGCTCCTGGATTGAGCCAAGCCAGGGACCTCAGAAACTCAGTTGGCTTCCCACTCCCAGTTTTTTGAGGCCTTGCCATGGAATTAGATTTCTCACCGGGCAAAACTGTGCGCTCCCCTGGCAGGTTGCGGAAGGCGCTGGGCATAGCTGTCAACCCTCCCTTTTTTGCGGGAAACTCCCTTATTCCAATGCCGTTTCCCGCTGCTATCCCGGATTGTTGATATCCCTTAAATTTCCCGGATTTCAAAGGAAGCAGCTCCTCTCTCTCCCTCCCTGCCGGCCAGGGAGGCTCCTCAGCTGCGTTGCTCGGCTGCCAATAAGGAGTCTGAGACCAACTGGGGGCGGAGCTTGCATGCCTTGTGCAGCCAGACCCTCACGCCCAACCAAACAGCCAGCCTGCCTGCCGTCTATGCGCTCGCTCTTTCGCTCACCCGTTCGTGCGCAGCCTCTGGAGCGCAGGGTGGCGAGGCTACTTGGTGCCATTGCACCGCCCTGGCGGCATCCCTTATTTTCAAATCCGAAAGTTGGGGAAAATCCCTTATTTTCAAATCCGAAAGTTGATAGCTATGGCGCTGGGTCCCGTGCGGCTGGCGGAGGAGGAACAGCAGCATAAAGGCACGAGTGAGAACCATAGAATTGTGCAATGGAGGTACTGGGGCCAAGAAGATTGGGCAAAGGCAGTGCCAGGGGCCTGGTGCCAGCCCCACCTTGCCACAAACCTCACAGAATGCTCTTCCCCCACCACAAGGCTAAGCCAGGCATGACCTCGCATTCCTGCTGCCCTCCAAACAGCACTGGCCCAGGAGTGGCTGGTGATGCCAGGGGAGATGTTAGCTTGGTTGCAGCAGCCGTGGCAGCGCAAACAGGCGGCCACAACGGCCCCAGCCACCCCGCGGTTTGAGCGACACAGAGGTCAGTCTCCGGACTCCTTTCACCGCTCGCATCGTCCGATGGAACCTGGCACCGCATTTCCCCCGGGGTAAATAAATAGGGGTGGGTGTGTCTCTCTACTTCAAATAAACCCACGGCAAAAATAAAGCAAAAAGCTGAATCTGTTATTTAAGCAGCTTAATATGTCCATTAAAAAAAAAAAGATAATAATTTTAACTTTGTTCTGCAATAATTACATGTTGGGCGAGCCAATTCTGTTGGGTGTGTAATTAAATATTCCCCTTCAAATCTCTCTCCACCCCCCACCCCCCCAACCTGGCCCAGTTCTGCTGCATTAGATGATTCACCTTCTAAGACCCTAAATCGGAGGAGGAGGTTGGAGAGCCAGCAAAGAAAAGTAATTGTGGTCAAATAAACAGGCTCTCCCGTCGCAGGCCTTCTCAGATGCAGCCCAGCTGAATTAAGCTCCTATTGCGTTGGGCAGAGAGCCTGCAAAGGACAGATTGCAGGAAGAGAGACGGCCGGGAAGCATCTCTTTTAAACCTGCAGAGGTTTATGAACCAGATGTAGGACTTTCCGTAGACTTTCCCTTCCCTTTCAAAATGTCTCTAGTGCCTACTCAGCACTTACCTTCTTGGGCCACGTTTTCTATTAACATTCTAACCCCCCTTTTTAATTTTGTCTGAGGGTACCCGAGCAGAAAGGGACCCAGGTGGTGCTGTGGGTTAAACCACAGAGCCTAGGGCCTGCTGATCAGAAGGTCGGCGATTCGAATCCCCGCGACTGGGTGAGCTCCCGTTGCTCGGTCCCTGCTCCTGCCCACCTAGCAGTTCAAAAGCACGTCAAAGTGCAAGTAGATAAATATGAACCGCTCTGACGGGAAGGTAAACGGCGTTTCCGTGCGCTGCTCTGGTTCGCCAGAAGCGGCTTTGTCATGCTGGCCACATGACCCGGAAGCTGTACGCCGGCTCTCGGCCAATAAAGCGAGATGAGCGCCACAACCCCAGAGTCGGACACGACTGGACCTAATGGTCAGGGGTCCCTTTACCTTTTACCCGAGCAGAATGAGAGTCGAGGTTCTTCGAAACCTCCTTTTGGGAGCCCTCCTGGGTCCCGCAGTGTTTATCCAGGTCTTTCAACCACTATTCCTGCAGCTGTCCCACTGGAGCCGAGTTATTCTCGTTTGCCTTGTATCCAGAGCCACAGTGGCATGATAAAATGTCCAGAACATGGAAAGGTCCTTAGATACACCCTGCTGAGTCAGGCGGTGTTCTGTTTACACTGGAACAAACTGTCCGGCTTGACTCGCATCCCCGGTTGCATGCCTGCCTTGTCGCAGGAGCCTGTCGGGCGCTGCAGTAGACAGTGCCAGAACTGGGCAGGACGCATGTGCCCTAAGCTGCTTTGTTGCCCATCAGGCTCAGGACCTGCTGCTCTGGCCGGCAGCAGCTTTGCAGGGTCTTGGGCAGAGAAGTGGCATTCCAGCCAGCCTGCTCTGTAACTAGGGACGCAGGTGGGGCTGTGGTCTAAACCACTGAGCCTCTTAGGGGCTTGCTGATCGGAAGGTGGGCGGTTCAAATCCCTGCGACAGGGTTAGTTCCCGTTGCTCTGTCCCAGCTCCTGCCAACCTAGCAGTTCGAAAGCACACCTGTGCAAGCAGATAAATAGGTACCACTGCGGCGGGAAGATAAACGGTGTTTCCGTGCGCTCTGCTTTCCGTCACGGTGTCCTGTTGCGCCAGAAGCAATTTAGTCCTGCTGGCCGCATGACCCAGAAAGCCGTCTGTGGACAAACACCGGCTCCCTCGGCCTGAAAGCGAGATGAGCCCCGCAACCCCAGAGTCGCCTTTGACTGGACTTAACCGTCCAGGGGTAATTTACCTCTTCTTCTTTTTTTACCTGCTCTGTAACTCTCTGCCAGGGATTGAACCTGAGGCTTTCCAGCCTGAGAAGCACGTGTCTCACCACTGACCTGTGGCCCTGCGCCAAAGCCTTGCCCAGTCAGGAGGCAGGATGGCCTTGGCTCAGCCACTGGTATCATTTTCTCAGCTGAGAAAGGAGACAAGCGAGCACATCGCCCCCTTCCAAGCGCAGCCTCAATCTTTGCAAGCCGCTCTGAAAGTCTTTTCGGTCCAAGCGATACTGTGATGGAACTGAATAACCTATTGTGTCAAAGGGGGGGGAAAGTATCACAGATTACTTTATTGTTATTTAGTGAATTTATATGCCACAAAAATACATAGCATCCGTGCTTTTTTTCCTGGGGGGACGCAGGGGGGACGCATACCCCTAAACAATTTGTGAATCTAAGTTTGGCCTCATGGAGGGGCAGTATTTCAATAGGAGTAGGAAAATGAGAGTACCGGTATATACCGGGAGAGAGAGAGAGAGAGAGAGAGAGAGAGAGAGAGAGAGAGAGAGAGAGAGAGAGAGAGATCAGGGTGGGACAAAAAGATGCCCCTTTAAAATAGTCCAGGAGCGTTTATAATCTGAATTGTATCTACTTTGTGCAGATAACAACAATTGCCATCATCTAAGGAAAACCGACTTCTGTATCCTATGTAAATTGTGCCAGCCATGAGAATTTGCATTTAATTATTAAATCTGCCTAAGCTTTGCTTTTCTGCTTTTCGGAGCGGAGGGGGGGGGGGAGAGGAGGCAATGAGCCACAATTTTCAAATTTTCAAATAATTATCAAACAAAAACAATAAAATAATTTCCATAAGTTCCCTTGGACTTCCACCCTCCCCTTTGAGGGTCCTTCTGTTAACTTTTTCCTCCTGCATCTTCTCTGTGAATCCAATTCTATTTAATCTGCCGTAAAACCATAGCCCAGCGTTTAACTGCAAGCGTCATTCTGGTCCTACTAATAATTTTAATTGTTTACAATGGTTCTTTAGGTAAATTATATATTTATCCCATTCCTTTTTGAAATTTTGGTCTTCCTGATTCTTAATTCTTACGGTCAGCTTTGCCATTACTGCATAGTCCATCAGTTTAATCTGCCGTTCTTCTCTGGTATAGACTGTGCCTTCTTTCCATCTCTGGGCTAATAGTGTCCAGGCAGCAGTAGTCGATACATGAAAAGTCTCTTCATTTGAAATGAGATGAAATTGAAATGAATCCCTTTCCGTTATTTAGCCCAGAGTGACCAGGGCTGAACAGAGCTCAGACGAAGCAGTGACTAGCTTAGGTTGCATTCTGTATGATTACGGAAAGGCGAGATATAAATACACTTAATTTTTTTTAATTTAAAAATGCCTCTAGCTTTCTTGAGTGCCAACACGTCTTGCAGCTCTGAAAATGCCAGTGGTTCCCAAAGCAAGTGGTACCACCCCTTGGGGGGCAGTGGGGGGTGCTCTGAAAATGCCAGTGGTTCCCAAAGCAAGTGGTACCACCCCTTGGGGGGCAGTGGGGGGTGCTAAGAGGAAAGGGGGCGGCAGGGGAGTAACGGAGGTATAAATGACCGTCAGACTTTGAAAAGCTGTTCTTGGTGGATCAAGTTCATCTGTTCTGTTGAAACTAAAAAAGCTGTACAGTGGTACCTCGGGTTACAGACACTTCAGGTTACAGACGCTTCAGGTTACAGACTCCGCTAACCCAGAAATAGTATCTTGGGTTAAGAACTTTGCTTCAGGATGAGGACAGAAATTGCGTGTGGCGGCAGCAGGAGGCCCCATTAGCTAAAGTGGTACCTCAGATTAAGAACAGTTTCAGGTTAATAATAATAATAATAATAATAATAATAAATTTAATTTATACCCCGCCCTTCCCAGCCGAAACCGGGCTCAGGGCAGCTAACATCAATAAAATTACAATAAAGTATAAAAGAAAGAAAAAACGTTAATTAAAATCCAGATTAAAATACAGTTTAAAATTTAAAAAGCTGCTTCATTTATCGCCAATAATCAAAACCATAAGGGGAGGAAACATCAGACTGAGTCCAACCCGAAGGCCAGGCGGAACAGCTCTGTCTTGCAGGCCCTGCAGAAAGATGTCAAATCCCGCAGAGTCCTAGTCTCTTGTGACAGAGCGTTCCACCAAGTTGGGGCCAGTACTGAAAAGGCCCTGGCCCTGGTTGAAACCAGTCTAACAACTTTGTGGCTCGGGACCTCCAAAGTGTTGTTATTTGTGGACCTTAAGGTCCTCTGCGGGGCATACCAGGAGAGGCGGTCCTCCGGACCTCCGGAACGAATTAAGTTCTTAACCCAAGGTACCACTGTACAGTCGTACCTCAGAAGTCAAACAGAATCCATTGTTCCAGAAGTCCGTTCAACTTCTGAAACGTTTGACTTCCAAAGTGCGGCTTCCGATTGGCTGCAGGAAGCTCCTCCAGCCAATCGGAAGCCGCGGAAGCCCCGTCAGACATTCGGCTTCCAAAAGAACGTTCAAAAACCGGAACACTCACTTCCGGTTTTCGATCGTTTGGGAGCCGGAACGTTCAACTCCCAAGGCGTTCGGGAGCCAAGGTACGGCTGTGATTGGATTTTGAATAAATGTGCCATTAATTGTTACCGTTTTGAATTTCATAGTGCTACTCTCTTCCTTTTTTGTTGGTTGCACAAACTGCTATTCCGGATAATGCTTTTTGCAGGGTTGGGTAGGGGGCACTGGGATGAGTTTATGGGACGAAGGAATGGGGACAGTGGCCTGGAAAAGTTTGGGAACTGCTGGTGCAACCACTGGCTGAACCCTGAGGTGCCCATGCTCATCTTGCATGCCAGGTAGAAACAGACTCCTTTCCTTGCCTCCTGCTCAGGTGATTATGGGAGGGGGTCGGAAGTACATGTTCCCCAAGAACACCAGCGATGTGGAATATCCGAACGAAGAGAAATTCAGGGGGACTCGGCTGGATGGCAGGAACCTCATTGAGGCATGGAGGAAGACAAAACCAAAAGATAAGGTAATTGGGACATTTTTGCAACCCTCCCAGTGAAGTCTGGGTTGGTGATTGTAATCTTAATGATATTCCACCCCACCCCAGTCTCCGAGCAGCCAGGAACTTCCCCAGAGTTTGATTTCCTTGGGGTGAAGGTTGGCAGAGGCTGCGGTGCCTTTAGAATATACTGTTTGATTCACACAAATATCCAACCTGAGCATTGACACCCCAACAGATCTTGCATCTCCATCAGTCGCTGCTTTGGGTCCAGCACACAGCAAGCAGGTCTTTGGGCTTCCAGCTTCCAGCCTGCTTCCAGCTCAGCTCCCTGGCTCTTGTTCTCCTACCTAGCAGTGAGGAGAGTGGGGTCCATGAGCCTGGAGGGAACTACCCCTCCGTTGTAGCTCTTGTAGCCTGGCTCATTCTTTTGGGATGCGGATGAGGACACTTATACGGCCAACTAAGGTCAATGTCTTACAAAGAAACCTGTCCAACCAGTTTAGCAACAGAATTCTCTCTTAGATCCTAACCCTCACTGGGTATAGGACCCCATAGGATGCAGGTGGTGCTGTGGTCTAAATCAGTGTTTTTCAACCTTTTTTTTGGCAAAGGCACACTTGTTTCATGAAAAAAATCACGAGGCACACCACCATTAGATGAGCATGGTGCTGATAATGCCAAGGGTTCGATCCCCATATGGGACAACTGCATATTCTTGCACTGCAGTGGGTTGGACTAGATGATCCTCAGGGTCCCTTCCAACACTATGAATTCTATGAATGCCTCTTTTCCTGCCTCCTTTTCAGCGCCTCAACTCTAACCCGCTTCTTCCTGCCCTGCTCGTCACGCCTCCGGATCCCTCCCTGCCTCCTGGCTCCCCCCTGCCTCGGGTCCCAGCACCCTTTCCCTCCCGGCCCCCCTTGTCCCCGTCCCTTGCCCCTCCCCACCGCTCCCCCTTCTTCCTGCGCCCTCGGGAGCTGAGACTGCACTGCATCCTGCCCTGCCTGCTTGCCTTGGTACCCGGCCACCGCGATCCCCTTTTCCTGGGGCGGGGGAGAGACGCGGGAAACCAGCACGTCTCCGCTGCCCTCGCAAGTCCGGCGCAATCCACGTGGCTCTTGCACTTACCTGTCCGCGGTGCAAAGATCCGAGGCGCTGCCGCCGCCGCAGCTGCTGCTGCTTCTCCTCCGCGCGCGCGCAGCCGAGGCGGAAAGAATCGGCGAGGCAGCTTAGGAGGCGCGGGAGGCGATCCAAGCACGGGGCGCGCAGCCTTCCGGAGCAGCGAAGCCAGCGGGAGACGGCGACTCAGCACGCGCAGCACCGGGCACCGCGCAAAGCTGTCGCCGCTGCGCCTCGATCGTGGCACGCGAAGCAGCGCGGAGACTTCCAGGAAAGGGGGCGGAGTGGAGAGCTGGGGCGGAGGAGAGACGAGCAAACCCCACCCTCAGGCTCGGGGGGGCGGGGAGAGAGAGAGAGCTTTGCGCGGCGGCGGGCGCTCGGGCCGGGGGTTGGGTTCCTTCCTTAGCGATCCCGGCGTGCCCTCTCCCTCTCTTGCAGGGCGCTTGACTTTCCCCCCCCCCCAATTTTTCAATTTTTCCCACGGCACACCAGGCAACATCTCACGGCACACTAGTGTGCCGCGGAACAGTGGTTGAAAAACACTGGTCTAAACCACTGAGCCTCTTGGGCTTGCCGATCAGAAGGTCGGCGGTTCGAATCCCCACGATGGGGTGAGTTCCCGTTACTCTGTCCCAGCTCCTGCCAACCTAGTAGTTCGAAAGCATGCCGCTGCGGTGGGAAGGTAAATGGCATTTCCGTTTGCTCTGGTTTCACCAGAAGCGGTTTGGTCATGCTGGCCACATGACCCGGAAAGCTGTCTGTGGACAAACGCCGGCTCCCTCGGCCTGAAAAGCAAGATTTGAGTGCCGCAACCCCATAGTTGCCTTTGACTGGACTTAACAGTCCAGGGGTCCTTTACTTTTTTTTACCTTTTATAGGACCCCAAGAACTAGAAAGGACTGGGGGCATCACCCAGACTGATCCCCCCAAACCCACAACAATAATGACAATCCCAGTTGGGGATCTGTTTGGTCCCAGTTCTCCTACTTGTGAATGATCCCTGGTCATCCTCACATTATAGTATAAGTCATGAAAACAAGCACAGTGGCCTTGATGAGAGGGGCCCAATCCAGACAACCCCTTGATTCTTCTCTCTCTCTCTCTCTCTCTCTCTCTCTCTCTCTCTCTCTCTCTCCCTCTCTCTCTCTTTCCCCCAGAACGCCTTTTATGTGTGGAATCGGACAGAACTGATGAAGCTTGACCTGAACAAGGTGGACTATTTAATGGGTAAGTTTCTAGTTCATGAGGGGTGATCCAGAAGTTTGGAATATGTTGTCAGCAATAGGCTGATGGCACTCAGCTCTATTTCTCCTTTACATCTGCAGGTGAGGCAGTGGAAGTGCTGGACCCTTTACTCAGTGTGTGCTGTATGCAGGGGCGTAGTAAAGGGGGGCGGGGGGCGGGCCGCCCCGGGTTCCACCCCAGAGGGGGGGTGACACTTTTTTAAAAAAATCTTTACTGAGCCTTGCCTCAGTAATGGACTGGATGAGAGCCAACAAACTGAAGCTCAATCCAGAGGCAATCTTAGTGGGTGGTTCCCTAGACCAAATAGATGGGAGGTTGCCTGCTCTTGAGGGAGTTACAAATCCTCTGAAGGAGTAGGTATGTAGCTTGGGGGTACTTCTGGATCCTTTGCTGTCGCTAGAGGCTCAGGTGGCCTCAGTGGCCCTGAGTGCCTTCCATAAGCTTTGGCTGGTGGCCCAGCTGCACCCCTATCTGGACAGAGACAACCTAACTACTGTTGTCTATGCGCTGGTAACCTCTAGGTAGATTACTGCAATACATGGGGCTGCCTCTGAAGATGGCTCAGAAACTACAGCTGGTGCAGAATTTGGCATCTGGGTTGCATGCCATGGCAAGGCAGTTTTAGCATATTGCACTGGCTGCCAATTAGTTTCTGGCATAGCTGTCAACCCTCCCTTTTTTGGCGGGAAATTCCCTTATTCCAATGCCGTTTCCCTGCTGCTATCCCGGATTGTTGATATCCCTTAAATTTCCCGGATTTCAAAGGAAGCAGCTCCTCTCCCTCCCTGCCGGCCAGGGAGGCTCCTCAGCTGCGTTGCTCGGCTGCCAATAAGGAGTCTGAGACCGACTGGGGGCGGAGCTTGCATGCCTTGTGCAGCCAGACCCTCACGCCCAACCAGAGAGACAGCCTGCCTGCCGTCTACGCTTTCGCGCACAGCCTCTGGAGCGCAGGGTGGCGAGGCTACTTGATGCCATTGCACCGCCCTCGCAGCATCCCTTATTTTCAAATCCGAAAGCTTGGGAAAATCCCTTATTTTCAAATCCGAAAGTTGACAGCTATGGTTTCTGGGCCCAATTCAAAGTGCTGGTTTTTACCTTTAAACGGCTCAGGACTGCAATACCTCAGAGAACTTCTCACCCTGTATAAACCAACCTGGACTCTGTGCCCATCATTTGAGGCCCTCCTTCATGTGCCTCCTCCATGCGAGGTCCAGAGGGTGGCAATGCAAGAACGGGCCTTATTTGTGGTGGCTCCCTGTTTGCGGAATTCTCTCCCCAAGGAGGCTCACCTGGCACCTTCATTATACACCTTTAGGCACCAGGCAAAAACGTTCCTCTTCAACCAAGCCTTTGGCTGGTTAACAGCCCTTTTACATGTGTTGTGGGAGGGGGAGATTATTGGTTTGTTTTCGTTCTTATTTTTATTATGTCTTTTGTGTTTTTTAAATGTTGTGAACCACCCTGAGATCCACAGATGAAGGGTGGTATACAAATTTAATAAAAAATAATATTAGGCAACATATGTGCCTCAAACACCCTTAGCATCTGCTGCCTGAAGCAGCCAGCTGACTCTGCCCAATGTTAGAGCCGGCCCTGACTAGGACGGCTGCATGCTATGCCAGCGTTGTGGAGAAATGCAAACATGTAATACACAGACAAAAACATTATTTAAGTGAGATCAGGGGCTCGAATGGAGCATGAGCGTTAACGAGGCTGTCGCCCACATCTCTGGCTTTCGTCCGCAGGCCTCTTTGAGCCGATTGACCTGGTGTATGAGCTGAACAGGAACAACGAGACAGACCCTTCCCTGACGGAAATGGTGGAGGTGGCCCTCAAAATCCTCCAGAAGAACCCTCTTGGGTTCTTCCTTCTAGTAGAAGGTGAGAGGAGGAAGAAGGTGTGGAGAAGGCAAGGGACCACTGTAGGAGGGACCGCCGTTCCTGCGTGCTGATTCAAAGGCCAGTTATGCAGCAATTGTGGAGGATGACAGCAGAACTCTGGAACAAGATGGGCCATTGGCCTGATCCAGCAGGCCTTTCTTAAAGCACCAAAGGAATAAAGAAACCCCTGGTTCATATACAACACAACACTGTGGTTTCTTTTAAGCCATTGTTGGTTTAGCAAGCCATGAGTTGCCCCACAGACAAACAAACCATGGTTTGCTTCTTCAAAATATGGTTTGCTTTCCAGCTGTCGTGCCTTTGTAGCTCAGTGAGCATCTGGGGTGGGGTTGCCAAGCAAACCGTGGCCAAGTTCACCCATAACACCAAACCATGGTTGAAACAAACTGGATTCTGACTGTGGTCTGTTGGCGGTAAAACAACAACATGTGAAACAGGTTAAGAACGGGTTGTCTCTGATTTTGGCTTCTGGTGGCTCGTTTTCTTATATTTGTTTCATATTGCTGGTTTTATGGAAGACGTTTGTATGAATTTGTGTATCCTAACATATGGTTATGTACTGCCCTGGAAATTTCAGAATCCAAATTCTGAAGGGCAGAGTACAAATTCAAGTCTAGTAATGATGATAATGGTAATATTTGAGTGTTGGTGGGCTCTCCTTCGCTGGAGATATTTAAGCAGAGATCGGATGGCCATCTGCCAGGGATTCTTCAGCTGCAATTCCTGCATTGTAGGGGTTGGGACTAGAGTTTTCTGATTCTAATAATTCCTTCCGCAGGAGGCAGGATTGACCATGGACACCACGAAGGAAAAGCAAAGCAGGCTTTGCATGAAGCTGTGGAGATGGATCGGGCAATTGGCCGGGCTGATACCATGACCTCTTCTGAGGATACCCTGACCGTGGTTACTGCAGATCATTCCCACGTCTTCACTTTTGGAGGGTATACGCCCCGTGGCAATCCCATTTTTGGTATGTTGACACGCACACAAGCTGACATCCGCAGCGTAGATGAGAGGTTAAACATGCCCTATGGTCACAGTTTGCAATCGCCCGGAGCGGCCATTCTTGACATTTAAGAGTCGCAATAGCGTTTTCATCTCCCCCCTGTTCCCACTGTCTTTTTCCACTTCAATGCAGCTTGACAATGTGGAGCTGTTTGTTGTTGTTTTAATGTAGAGAAAGATGCAGTACCGAAGTACGATTCAACTACCAAGCTGGTCAGTTTCTGTCATTGGAATGGAGGGCCAGGCACCTGCTTTGCTTCAGGCTGCCAAAGTTGTTGAGCTTTCTTAAATTTTTGCCCAAAGTTCTTGAGCTTTCCCCCGCTTCAAAATCTAAAAAGAAGTAGTTTTTGAGCTATTTTTAAGGAAAATCACCCAAAACGATACTACTGACATGGGTTGCCAAACATCCGGATTTAACCAGACATTTCAACAATTTCCACCCAGTGTCAGGCTTCAGGGAATCCTACTCCTCCCACGGCGGCAGCCAAGAAGCAGATAAATAAGAAGAGGTCTTACCAAGTAATTTATTCAATGTTCACAGAGGGAGAAGAAGGAATGCAGTCTCCCTTAGATAATGGCGTTGCTCCGAGTAAAGTCCCATCCCCTCCGTCTCCCCTATTCTACGTCATCCCTGCGTCGGCTGATCTGTGCTTTCTGCCTCTGAGCTTTCTGTTCTACTACTCTCAAGGCACGCCTGGTCCTGGGAGAGGGGGTGGGGTCAGGAATGCTTCCCAAAGACACTGAGTCCGTCAGCTGCCTCTCCCCTGGCTCTTCTTCTTCCTGATGTTCCTCTCCCAATAGTTCCCCTCTGCAGCCTCTGAGCTATGCCCTTCTGCAAACCACTGTTCTAAATCTATACTGTCCTCCTGTTCTCGGGAAGGTTCAGGAGAAGGGGGGGCGGTCCCCGCCATTCCTCCTCATTCCGGCCCCTGACACCCAGACACTGTTTCCGACGGCCGATTCCCAGCTATGTCCAGGAAATTCCGGACACAGGGCAACCTTATCTTGGGCAGGTGGTGTTACAAGCAAAGACTTTCAGGTGCTCTACAGACATCTTTCTGTTTTCATGTCAACCAGCCTTGTTCTTGGAGATGACCGACTGAAGTGGGTGTCCTGTGTGGGTGTCAGGCATGTATTTGTGGCTCTGTCCTCATACTTATTCTCTGTGAAGATAATTGCAGATGCACCCCCTGAGGGTTTGCTGGAGCGTTCTCCACGCTAATTTTCAAAGAAACGTTTGTGGTTAACGTTTACAGTGTTTTGGAATATTTCCCAGAGCAGAGTTACAAACTTCTAGTAGGCAGGCATGGTTTTAGTTTTTTGTTTTAGTTTTTAAATAACTTCATAAACACTTCAGATTCATTCCGCTTTCCTGCAGCAAAACAGGACCCCTTCTGACGATCAGGGATGTCAGAAAATTCACATGAAAACAGAAACAGGAGTGGAAATTACGGTTCACTTCCTTGTCCTGTGTATGGAAAAGAAATCAATGTAGCAGAAATCAATTAGGTGTTCCTGTTGCTTTCCGTCTGCAAACAATACGAAATGGATTACATTGTTTTGCCCCATTTACATTGTGTTTCCTTTGCATTGAAACGAATGGTGTGGAATAACGTAATAACAACGCAATTTATCTAATTAATTACATAAATTGTGTAAGTTACATACTCTTGCCACAGAAGACGGCGAAACTAATAACTTTTTAGCAGAAGTCGAACTGCAGAGGAATGCAAACACAGCTGCGTGCCATGAAATTCAGGGCAGAACGGTTAATCGTTGTCCGCAGACTGTCTCGTCAGGGTGGGACATGCTCTGGCTGTCTCCCGTTTGGACTGCTGCAATGTGCTCTACCTGGGGCTACCTCTGAAGGTGACTTGGAAACTACAACTAATCCAGAATGCAGCAGCTAGACTGGTGACTGGGAGCGGTTGCCGGACCATATAACTGGCTCCCAGTATGTTTCTGAGCACAATTCAAAGTGTTGGTGGTGACCTTGAAAGCCCTAAATGTCCTGGAGAAAGTGAACAGGGGAAAGCTTTTCTCCCTCTCCTCTAGCACTAGAACTTATGGGTATTCAATGAGGATTCAGGAAAGAAAGTCCTTCTTCATGCAGCGCATAGTTAAACTACGGAACTCCTTCCCACAGGAGGTAGAATCATAGAATCGTTGAGCTGGAAGGAACCCCCATCTAATCCAACCCTGAATCTCAACAAAACATCCATGACAGATCACAGGTAGCGACGGCCACCACCCTGGGTGACTTTAAAAAAGAGGATTTGACAAATTCACAGGTGTTAAACTATGATGACAACGATAATAACAACGACGATGCTGATGATAATAAATATATTAGTGGCTGCTTAAGGTCTGTCTGGTGCTTCATTTCTTCTTTCCCCCTTGACTTAGGTCTGGCCCCGATGCAGAGTGACGTGGACAAGAAACCTTTCACCTCCATCCTCTACGGGAATGGACCCGGGTACAGAGTCATCGATGGAGAGAGAGAGAACGTGTCCACAGTGAACTTCAGTGAGTCCCAGCCCTATAGGGGACCCCCCACCCCCCAGTCACCCCTGCCTACATCCCCCCTCCCTCCACTTCCACTCTGCCATAGCAGTGGTGGTAATTCTAAGTGCTCTAAGTTTTAAGAGGGTTCTAACTCTGCACTGGTTCTATCAGGTTGCATTTTGTACCGCTAAGTCGCTTGGAGACTTTTTCCTTGTGCAAAGCGGCTAAGAAGTCTAATAACTGTAATAAAGAGAAATGTGTGAGAATGTTCAGGGTGGCAGTAGAGGATATATTGCTTATTAACATCCTTCCTAACTTGCGCTCGCAAGCTCCTTTACGTATCAGAGTTACATTCCCCTTTTTATATGCACAGCAGATAGCTGGTTGCAGGCTCGTGTGAGCCTCTCACTATTATACAATTCAGTCTGTCTCAGATTGAATTGGACGTTCCTGGTAAGTTCCCTTGAATCCCTCTTAAAAGAATAAAGACATGACAATCTTATTCTAAGTCAATAAAATAAGTTTACTCACATCGTTCACAGTTGGATTCCTGAAAACAGACTTAGTCACAAATATGTACCGGTACATGTGGATCTACCCCATATGAGGGAATAATCACAGTACTTCTGCTAGCTAAGAGCTAGCAGAGCAGTTCTAGCTAGAAGTCAAAAAGAGGGAAGGGTGCTGCATGACTCGTCCTTTTGTTACCTGGACTGGTAAGGTCACGCCCACCTTCTATCACATGCAAAAGGAAGGATGCTCCAGCCAGGAGGAACAGGAAGTTTTGACTGGCTGGACCAAACATTCCCTCGCATGTCTAGCATTACAAGGTATGTTGTACGTGACTGCCTCTCATGGATCACATCCCACAAAATGCACCCTGATAAGTGTTTCCTCCATTTCCCTGCCCCCTCTCTTTGTTGTTGTTGTTGTTCAGTCGTTCAGTCGTGTCCGACTCTTCGTGACCCCATGGACCAGAGCACGCCAGGCACGCCTATCCTTCACTGCCTCTCGCAGTTTGGCCAAACTCATGTTAGTAGCTTCGAGAACACTGTCTAACCATCTCATCCTCTGTCGTCCCCTTCTCCTTGTGCCCTCAACCTTTCCCAACATCAGGGTCTTTTCTAGGGAGTCTTCTCTTCTCATGAGGTGGCCAAAGTACTGGAGCCTCAACTTCAGGATCTGTCCTTCTAGTGAGCACGCAGGGCTGATTTCTTTAAGAATGGATAGGTTTGATCTTCTTGCAGTCCATGGGACTCTCAAGAGTCTCCTCCAGCACCATAATTCAAAAGCATCAATTCTTCTGCGATCAGCCTTCTTGATGGTCCAGCTCTCACTACATTACTACTGGGGAAACCATGGCTTTAACTATACGGACCTTTGTCGGCAAGGTGATGTCTTTGCTTTTTAAGATGCTGTCTAGGTTTGTCATTGCTTTTCTCCCAAGAAGCAGGCGTCTAATTTTGTGACTGCTGTCAGCATTTGCAGTGTTCATGGAACCCAAGAAAGTAAAATCTCTCACTGACTCCATTTCTTCCCCTTCTATTTGCCCCCTCTCTAGCGGATGCCAACTACCAGGCCCAGTCCGCCGTCCCAATGCGCATGGAGACGCATGGAGGGGAAGACGTGGCCATCTTCGCCAAGGGGCCCATGGCGCACCTCCTCCACGGAGTCCATGAGCAGAACTACATCCCCCACGTCATGGCCTACGCTGCCTGCATTGGCGAGAACACGGGCCACTGCCGCTCCAGAGCGCCCCCAAGGAGCCCGTCGGGACCCCTCGCAGTGACCCCAATGCTCTTCTCCCTCGCTCTGCTCAGGCTGCTGTTCTAAAGGCTCGCCTTCTGAGCGCTCCTCTGCTGGTTGAGCCCGACCGCGCAGCGTCTGGGGCTCCGCTTCCTGCACCTAACCTGCCTCTGGAAACGGGGTTCAGGTTTCAGCGACGGAGTGCACCTCTTTGCTGCGACTGACCAACCGCTAGGAATTTCCATTCCAGGCTCGAAGGCACCGGGGCACCGGGTCAAACATCACTGTTTGTTTTGGATGTTCCAGGAGCAACGCCAGCCTGACATTCGGAGATGTTTTCTCCGGCAACTTCCTTGACAAAGATAAGAAAGCCGTAGGGCTCTGTTGCATGGGGAGGGCATGTTCTGCGTTTTTCGTTTTTTCCTTCTCTTTGCTGAAGTGTCTCTTACTTCACCAGAATGTTTTAACCGCCTGCTGTCTTAAAGGCTTGTCACCTTCTTTTCTTCTGGAAAGGCAGGCACCCTTAAAAGATTAAAAAACAAAAACCACCCGCTCTTCCTTCTCAATCCATTTTTTCCTGATTTATATTGTGAGCAGTGGGAGTCCTTCTGCCAATCAACCAGCTCAAAACCGGCCGTGAAATTTAAGTTCAAAGAAGCAGAGGGTTACCGTTCCCCTACCCCACAGGCCTCCGAACTTCGTTGCTCCTCTTTCCCAACGACGATCCGGTGGGGCCATCGTGCATCTGATTCCATCTGGCTACATAGCAGAAAGCGAGACAGTGGGCCGCACCAGGACTCTCATTTGGCTCAGCTGGGAGACTTTTGGGCTCTCCTCTCCTTGAACCTCTTTCCATTCCTTCATTCCAAGGACTTCTGCGACTAGTTTGCTTCCCCCCTCCTCCTTCCCAGTCCCCTTTTCTTCTTTTCACACGTATTTTATTAGTGCTTTTTGTAAATTGCTCTGGGAGCCCTTTTTGGGTGTGGGTGTGCGTGTGTATGAAGTAAAACAATTACAAAACAAAACACAAACAAACAAACAAATAACCAGAGGAATGCTCAGCTTGATTTGGTCACATGCAGTGTTTTTTTAATGGGGGGACTTGGGGGGTATGCATACCCCTAAACATTTTGTGAATCTAAGTTTGGCCTCATGGAGGGCCCATACAGTGGATGCTCAGGTTGCGAACACGATCCATGCGGGAGGTGCGTTCGCAACCCGCACCGCTGCGTCTGCGCACGCACGTGACGCGATTCGGCGCTTCTGCGCATGCGCAAAGCGCGGTTTAGTGTTTCTGCGCATGCGCAAGTGCCGAAACCCGGAAGTAACCCATTCCGGTACTTCTGGGTTCGTATCCTGAAAACACGCAACCCGCAGCGAGCGCAACCCGAGGTATGACTGTATTTCAATATGAGTAGGAAAATGAGAGTACCCCCTAAACATTTTTTTTAATAGAAAAAAAGCACTGGTCACATGTATCCACCCAACCCTTAGCAAAATCATGCCTGAATGATAAACCAGGTGGGGTGGGGTGGGTGTGTTTTAAGCAGTCATTGGTTGTAATATCTGCAATTTGTCTGTTCTGCCGCATTTGAAACCTTATGCTTTTGTTTAAGGCAATGAGTGAACTCTTGATTGTATGTTTAAAGAAATGAACTCTGAAGTTTTGGGGTTTTTTAAGTGGCAGAGAACTTGTCCTAAGAGGATGAGGTGCTCTGCTTGATGTGGCGTGAGCCATGCTCATGTGGTATGCTGTGGAGTTGGGACTGAAAAAAGGGCTGACTCTCCCTCTCTGGTGCTATCTCTGCACGCAGCTTGCAATGTTAGCCAGCCACGCAATCCCTTCCGTCCTGTTTCAGTTCTGGGGAGCATCTTCAGCCCTCCAGATGTTGTTAGCCTCCAGCCAGCGGTTAGGGCTGATAGGGCGGCGGCAAACCCTGCAACATCTGCATGGCACACACGGGACAGCCTTGATCTATCTGAAATGGTTTCGCTTTGTGTGAGCAACACAGAAAGTTCCGCCGCCTTTGCTTGTCCAATTTTGTCCCTGGGGGGAATTAGATAGCTGCTGGAACTGCAATGCTGAGAGGCAGCTGGAGGGCGTCTTAAGCCAGCAACCTGCATCCTTCAAAACCATTTTTCGAATGGCTTTGCATAATCCACACACCAAAACAAAGGTGCTGCAAAGCAAGTCCCCGGAGGAGGCCCAGATTCGAACTCTGAGCTTGCTCCGTACCACTGGAGCAATCGCAGAGTCAACCATCAGCTCAAGACTCCTCTGGCGGCTCAAGGAGGTTAAAGGCAGTGCCGTGTATGCAGCGCCAGCCCTGACATTGCGCAAAAAGAGGAGACAGTGTCTCAGGTGGCGGATGCTGGAGGGAGCAGCCCCCGGCTTTCTAAGCCCCTGCATGCATGCATTCACGCACGCACAGCCATCTCCTTCCACATCTGCTGGAGGACAGAGCTGTGTATACTAAACACCCTCTCCTGGCCACCCCAAATAGCCTGCTGCCTCAGTGGACAACGGGCGAAATCCAGCACAAGGGATGTGCACTAGCAGAATCTCCATCTCTCCTTAAAATCAGCTCCAGGAGAGGATTGGGGAAAGGCCATAGTCCAGTGGTAGGGCATCTGCCTCGCAAGCAGAAGGTCCCAGGTTCAATCCCCGGTGGTACCCCTAAGTAGGGCTGGGAGAAAACCCTGGCGACCCACTGCTGCCCGTCACCCGGTTGGGCCAATGATCTGACTCTGTAAAAGACAGTTCCCTGATTTCCTCAGTCCAGCTATCAGCCTAGTTCAGTAGTCTCCAACCTGTTGCGACCCAAGACCCACCTTCAACCCAAGCACTGCTTTGGGGGCACATTTATTCAATGTTCCCCGCATATTTGCACGGTGGCT
Source organism: Darevskia armeniaca (assembly GCA_034641395.1). Lineage (NCBI taxonomy): Eukaryota > Metazoa > Chordata > Lepidosauria > Squamata > Lacertidae > Darevskia > Darevskia armeniaca. The sequence continues at coordinate 1,268,526 of JAWWNF010000204.1, forward strand.
GTGCTGGTGTGACACCCGCCTTTGACCAGCTAGCGACCCAGCAGTGAGTCCCGACCGGTCAGCTGAAAGCCAGTGGCCTAAGTCAGCTTCTGACTGTTCAAAGTGGCGCCATCTTGTCCCTTCTCTCAGGCAGCAGAATGCCTTGAGCTGGGCCTACAGCCCAATTCTAATTAACCAGAATGAATTATTCCCTGTTCCTCATAATACTTGAACTTAGGGGCGGCTCAATGAAAGACGTTTGGTTGGAAGCAAGTTCAGGTCAAAACAATAAAGCCTTTCTTCGCATAATGCGTAATTTGCAGGGCTTCATCACCACCAAATTCTAGGGAGTGCCAATGGCTTTGAGTGGGGGTGGGGTGGGGTGGCAGGTGATGACACGGCTGGCCTGGGACATTTTGGCGCTGCAGGCAAATAGTCCCATCCCCACGGCTGCCCCCTTACCCATACTTCAGGTACCAGTGATTGGTACAGGCACGACTGCAGGGGCACGGTGGGGAGGGACCTAGATCGGCCGCCAAAGGTGGGCTTAGACCCTCCATGTGTCCCTCTTTTCCAGGGGCAGTCCCAAACTTACAGAAGCCATCCCGGTTCCTGATTTGATCCCAGAATGTCCCGCTTTTCATTGGAGAAATGTTGGAGGGTATGGAGTTATGTGACCTCCGAGCCAAGGAGATAAGTAACTAGACAATCATTAGAAGACATCTGAAGGCAGCCCTGTATAGGGAAGTTTGTTTTTTAAAAAATGTTTAATATTTTACTATGTTTTTATATATGTTGGAAGCTTCCCAGGGTGGCTGTGGCATGCCAGTTATTATTATGGATTAGGACGTCCTTATTTTCATCGGGAAAATGTTGGAGGGTATGTGTCTAAATAGAATCTGCCACTGAATGCTACCAGTTTCTGCCAGGACTGAGGCTGTTGGGAGTCAGAGTCCAACACAATTTGGAAGGCCTGTCTTACGTGTTTATATCAGTTCAGCCTAGTTTTGCCTATTAGAACACCAATTGGGGTGGGGGAGGCAGCTGGGGATGGAAGAACACGGGAGAATAGTTCACACTTAAAGACAAGCATGGAATTAGGAAAACTGCTTTGCAAAAGGGTGGGTTTTACAGAAAATTGCACGCAAAAATGTGCATACTGGTAACCCGCATCTTTTGTGGGGGTTACATTCCAGGGATAGCATGTTAATAATAATAATAATAATAATAATAATAATAATAATAATAATTATATCTATAAAAATGTTCCCATTGCGTGTTTGTCCGAAACACCCTTGCTGCGTAACCGCTGGACCAAATCGCATCAAATTTGGACACAGAGTTCCATTACCATGGCAAAATAATCTGGCATAATAAAAATTCAGAAAAAACACACCTGTCATGCCTAAAATAAAGGAAAAACGAAAAAAAATTGGCTCACCTATAACATGTCACCAGCAAAACAGCACCCTCTAGCGACGGCTATACTGGTACTACAGCTACAAAAGCACAAAAATTGTCGCACCTATTAGACGTCACCAGCAAAACCTCGCCCTTTAGCGATGGCTATACTGGTACTGCAGCTACAAAACCTTCCCCCTGCCAGAGCTCCGCCGGCCATTTGCAAGCTCGCAAACCGGTAATAGAAAAGGGGGGGGGGCGAGAAGAGAGTAATTGAAAACGGGGGTGGGGACAGAGAAGGGGCAGACGGAAGGTGAACAGGGGAACTTCTTCAATTTCACAAATTCAGCCGCAGCAGGGCGCGGCCGGGTAAGCTAGTAATAATAATATTTTTATTGTTTGTACCTTGCCCATCTGACTGGGTTGCCCCAGCCACCCTGGGCAGCTTCCAGCATATTCAAAAACACAATGAAACATTAAACATTAAAAATTTCCCGATACCGTGGTGCCTTCAGATGTCTTCTAAAGGTTGCCTAGTTACTTATCTCCTTGACATCTGATGGGGAGGACCTCCACAGGGAGGACATCACTACCAAGAAGGCCCTCAGCCAAAATAGTGTATAGCCAAAGCAACCATTTAAAAACAGGGAGAATAGCTCACAAGAAACACAGTTCAGCACTTAACCAGTCCAGCAAGCAAGGCGGAGAGCTTAAAAGCTCTTTTCATGCTGCGAAAACGTACCTCAAAAAGAACTTTTAAGCTACTCTCTTTTAGCACGTTTAATAACCACGTAAAGTTGAAACCACACATGTTAAATACATGAAAGTGGAGATCTACCTACATTAGGGGAAGCTGGCACTAAAAGGCGGAAGAGATTTTAAAAACAAACAAACCGCAAACTGATGTGGAAATGTGAAGGAGTGGACTTAAGATCGGCGAGGTTTAGAAGATTGGAGAGCAGTGGACGTTGATTCAGATTTGCCCATCCCGAATGGAGACGCGTTGCCTGAGCGTGTTTGTCACTGAACAGGGAGAAAACTCCTTTCAGTCGGGGCCAGGTAGACTGAGCAACGGTTTGTCCCCCTTTCACCTGCAGACAGAAGGAAGATCCAAGCTTGGCTGCTGCCCACTTGTGGAATTAAACGCTTGCTGCCAAAGCAAAGGATTTGCGGAGATGCTGGCATCAAACCTTGCTGAAAGAGATTTGTTGTTGTTGCTGTTGCTGCCTCTGTTGTGTGTTTTATAAATCAGAGTCCCTGTTGATTGATTTTCTTGTTGTCCTTTGGCATAACTTTTTTAAAAATTTGAAATAAAATTATTTTTGAACAGCTGGAGAACTGACTGTTTTGAAGGAAACAGGGGACGGCATCACGCAGCTGTTCCAGAATCACAGACCTGACTTTGGGAACATAGTTGCTCAGAAAGTGACTGAGAGCTGTTGTGTCCTTTTCTTGTGGGAATCCAGAGCCCCCGCTTCATCCAGCCAGCACCCTGTTCTCACTGGCCAGATTATTACTATAATTACAGTATTATATTATAGATTTCTGATATCCTTCCTGCTACCTTGATAGGGACTCAAAGAGACGTACAGATAAAATAGGAACAGCTAAAAATGGGGTGGGGTGGGGCGCGTTCCCATTAAAAACAATTTAACATTAATGAATTAAAACTATCACCTAGCTAGCTAGCTACATACATATAAAATTTATTAGAAATATACTAGATAATTACAATAAAAGCAGCACAGCACCAGCCCTTTTATTAAAAGCAGTCAGCTCCAGAAAGCCCGTTGGAAGGAGAAAACCTTCACCTTCTGGTGGAAAGGACAGCAAGGAAAGAGCCAGTCATAGAATTGCAGATTTGTAGAGTTGGAAAGGGGTCCCCAGGGGTCATCTAGTCCAACCCTCTGCAATGCGGGGAATCTCAGCTGAAGCATCCATGACAGAAGGCCATCCAACCTCTGCCTAAAAACCTCCAAGGAAGGAGAGGCCGCCAGCTCCCGAGGGAGAGTCTGGTTTCTCTAGGCAGGGAGTTCCAAAGATGTCTTCTTCTTTTTCTTCTTTGGTGATCACTTTTAGCCGAGTAAGATTGTCTTCCATAAACATGGTTTTAACCATGAGTCCGTAAGTGACTTTGGAGGCCAATTCTGGATCCACACGTCCTTCCACAGTGGGGACATTGGTTTCCGGGCAGGAGCTGATCACGGTGAGGGTTTGCCAAGGGTGCCTTCCTCTTAGCACGTTTCTCCCTTGCGTCCTGAGTTCGAGTGTCTTCAAAGCCCATGACACCTTTGCTAAAGGCTGTTCTCCAATTGGAACGGTCGCAGGCCAGTGTTCCCCAGTTGTCGGTGTCTCTCCGACATTTTTAAAGATTTGCCTTGAGAGAGTCTTTAAACCTCTTTTGTTGACCACCAGCCTTATGCTTTCCATTTTTAAATGGCTTCGATCCAGTATACCTGAAGGAGCGTCTCCACCCCCACCGTTCAGCCCGGACACTGAGATCCAGCGCCGAGGGCCTTCTGGCGGTTCCCTCACTGCAAGAAGCCAAGTTACAGGGAACCAGGCAGAGGGCCTTCTCAGTAGTGGCACCCACCCTGTGGAAAGCCCTCCCTTCAGATGTCAAAGAGAACAACAACTACCAGACCTTTAGAAGACATCTGAAGGCAGCCCTGTTTAGGGAGGCTTTTAATGTTTAATAGATTATTGTATTTTAATGTTCTGTTGAAAGCTGCCCAGAGTGGCTGGGGAAACCCAGCCAGATGGGCGGGGTATAAATAATAAATTATTATTATTATTATTATTATTATTATTATTATTATTATTATTTTAAGTTCGGAATAGAGCAGTTGCTTTGGAAGACGGTAATCAGGCATCCGCACAACATGGCCAGTCCAAAAGAGTTGAAGAATCATTGCAATGATTCCAAAGCAATGATTCCAAAGATGTATGGGAGAAAGTTATCTCCCATGTCCCCACCAAGTGCTCCTGTGGAGTAGGGAGACCAAAGATCTCAGAGCTCATGAAGCCCTTGGCCCTTGAGCTGTTTCCAGCAACTGGCATTTAGAAGCATTTCTGCCTCTGACCATAGAGGCAGAGCACAGCCGTCATAGCTGGTAGCCCCTTGAAAGCCCTCTCCACAAATTTGCCTAATCCTCTTTTAAAGCCATCCAACTTGGTGGCCGTCACTGCCTCCTGTGGGAGGGAGTTCCGTAGATTAACGACGTGCCAAGTAAAGAAGCCCTTCCTTTTGAGTGTCCTGGATCTTCCAGCATTCAGAAGAGGGACTCTTGCAATGAAAAGCTGTAAGAGAAATGCACAAAGCATAGCTGTCAACCCTCCCTTTTTTTGCGGGAAACTCCCTTATTCCAATGCCGTTTCCCGCTGCTATCGCGGATTGTTGATATCCCTTCAATTTCCCGGATTTCAAAGGAAGCAGCTCCTCTCCCTCCCTGCCGGCCAGGGAGGCTCCTCAGCTGCGTTGCTCGGCTGCCAATAAGGAGTCTGAGACCGACTGGGGGCGGAGCTTGCATGCCTTGTGCAGCCAGACCCTCATGCCCAACCAGCCAGCCTGCCTGCCGTCTACGCTCTCGCTCTTTCGCTCACCCGTTCGCACGCAGCCTCTGGAGCGCAGGGTGGTGAGGCTACTTGGTGCCATTGCACCGCCCTCGCGGCATCCCTTATTTTCAAATCCGAAAGTTAGGAAAAATCCCTTATTTTCAAATCCGAAAGTTGACAGCTATGGCACAAAGTCCGGTTCCCTTGAAAGAGCACACAACTGTTCCAGGTCATTTCATCCAGAGTTCATCCTTCAGGCTTAAGCGCTTTGATTTTTAATTAGGAGACTGGGAAATAAATGTACTAGCAAATTGCTGAAGGGTTTTCAGATGTTCTTGCCTGTCTCTTCCACCGCTGACCCCCCCCCCCCCCACATTTTCCCAGGAGTAGCAGCTTCAGACATTTTGCCTGCTCGCCATGTGAGTCTATTAATTTCCTGCCAGTCAATACAATCAATCTGGCCCATCAGCCAGGTGCCTTAGGGAGAAGGGGGTAGGACAGGATGCAAACGTGTCTGGTGGCACATTGCAGCGCCTGCTGCTCAAATCAATCTCCTCCTTTGGCTAGAGAAAGCCTGATTGATTGAGACGAAGCCTCTGCGGTACGCCAGCGGCAGAGACGGCGTCCGTATCCATCCATGCATGAGCTGCAGCAAAGCATATAAAATGTTTGCCAGGTATTCTGGGAGCTCTGTGGCACGCAGGCTGAATCGGTGGCAACAGAATGCTTATGCCTCGTGTCTACAGGGAGGGCAAGAGCAGAGGTCATTCGAGTTCGTAACTCAAGGGTTAAGTCAGCTGGACAAGATGGGGGCGGGCAGGTGAAGGGGTTGCTTAGCAACCAGCCAGAGTGGCATGAGAGGGTAACACTGTGCCCTGGATGGCTGTTTAGTACTGAGGGAGTTTTCTTCTGTATATTTGGCTGGGGGCCTCCCTGCTATGTACAAGGCCTGAACTTTTTTTTTTTAAGCTGAAACCTTTCTGTTCCTGTCACTCCAATTTTAGGGGTGGGCTTTTCTCTCTGGGCTGGATTTGCTAACAAGGTCATGACTTCAAGATCTGTGGTGGGCTCAACTCTGGGAGCAGTGGGCAGTCTTCTTTCACTTATACAGGGGAGGGGGCCAACTCTCTGGAGCAGAGCGTGTGCTTTGCATTTAGAAAGAGCAGTTTAGTGGTGGGGTTGGGCAAGAGTAAAGCCCCCGGAGTATTCAAGCATCCCAGCAGGCTCTCCAGCTTATCCTTCATCATTATCTCAGCCTGGATAGCTCAGTTGGTTATAGCATGGTGTTGATAATGCCAAGGCTGCCGGTTCGATCCCCGTATGGGGCAGTTGCATATTCCTGCTTTGAACTGTGGAGTTGGAAGGGACCCCAAAGGCAATCTAGCCCAACCCCCTGTAACGCATCCTCCTTGGCACTGTGGTGCAGTGGTTGGGGGGCATCTCCCAGAGTCTGTAGAACCTAAGCTCCAAAGCCATGAATGTGGCCCTCAGGGCCTTTCTGTCTGGCCCTTGGAATTCTCCCCAGGTCACCCCTTCTCACAGACCTTGCTCTGCAACACTGTCTGAATCCCACCCATCCTGTGCAGCCAAGGCCAGACTGGGCTGGCAGGGGTGCTGAGAAACAGGCGAGTCTTGGGGTGCTTCTTAGGTCTCCTTCCGCATCCCTGCTCAGAAACCTTCACGCCAACCATCTAACTGGATTCAAATGGCAAGAGAGGAGATTCCGACTAAACGTCAGGAAGAACATGCTGGCAGCAAGAGCTGTTTGACAGCGGAACGGTCTCCCTTGCGAGGCGGTGGGCTCTCCTTTGTTGCAGGTTTGTCAACAGAGGTTGAGGACCATCTGCCAGGGATTTTTTAGCTGTGATTCCTGCATTGCAGGGGGTTGGATTAGATTGCCTTTGGGGGCGCATTCTAACTCTACAACTCCATGACATGTATCCAGACCTTCCAAGTGTCCCTATTTTCCTGGGGCAGCCCCGGATTTACAGAAGCCCTCCTGGTTTCTGATTTGCTCCAAGAATGCCCCACTTTTCCTTAAAGGTAAAGGTAAAGGGACCCCTGACCATTAGGTCCAGTCGTGACCGACTCTGGGGTTGCGACGCTCATCTCGTGTTACTGGCCGAGGGAGCCGGCGTACAGCTTCCGGGTCATGTGGCCAGCATGACTAAGCCGCTTCTGGTGAACCAGAGCAGCGCACAGAAACGCCGTTTACCTTCCCGCTGGAGTGGTACCTATTTATCTACTTGCACTTTGACGTGCTTTTCAGCTGCTATTTTGGCAGGAGCTGGGACCGAGCAACGGGAGCTCACCCCGTCACGGGGATTCGAACAGCCGACCTTCTGATCGGCAAGCCCTAGGTTCTGTGGTTTAACCCACATCACCACCCGCGTCCCCACTTTTCCTTAGGACGTCTTTATTTTCATCAGAGAAATGTTGATGTCATTATTGCCAGTTTCTTATCCAGCCTTCACCCTAAGATCGCAGGGCAGGTTGGCACCAATTAAAATGCAACACTTAATACGCAGTATTTAAAAACCATTTAAAGTGACTTTAAAAACTACAAAAAATAAGGTGAGTCCAGTGGGGGTTTTTTCTGGGGGGGGGGACGCAGCTGTATGCATACCCCTAAACATTTTGTGGATCTAAGTTTGGCCTCATTGGGGGGCAGGATTTCAATATGAGTAGGAAAATGAGAGTACCCCTAAACGTTTCTTAAGAGGAAAAAAAGCACCGGTTCTATTAATGTTGGAGGGTATGTGTCTCCTTTCATGTTCCCTTTAATACATCTGGACGTACAAAGGGAGTTAATTTAAAACAGCAACCGCAACAGCAGAACGGCACGAGGTCAAGTTAATGTTCCTTTCCTGCTTCCTCGGTTTCAGAAATGACTTCCACAGATCTCTCAGGTGAGCCAGCCCTGTGCAGCTAGGAAGCAAGTCTCTGGGGACATCTTCTCCTCCTCCTGGCCAGCTTGCTGTGGACTCCAGCGGCCCATTACCCAGAGCCCCCCCCCTTTCTCTCCTCCGTGCCACAGGCCACCCTGAACGACGGGTCTTCCCGGCGGCTGAGCTATCTTTGAAACAGCCCGGCCCCTGGAATGCCTTGTGGCTCTTGCGGTTTCCCAGCGAGGGTTCCAGACCGGCCGGGCAGGCAGCAGGACATGAAGCAGCTTTCTGTTTGGGGGGGGAGTGGCAGAGAGAGTGGAGGGGGACACACGATACTAGGAATACATTGAGAATAAACACGGGAAGCCACAGAGGAGAAGGCCAAGCACCAAGGGAGCCAGAGGCGGCCGGCAGCCAGCAGGAGCCTTCAGCCCTCGTTTTATTTATGCAGCCTGGCTTTTAAAAATACCGAACTCTACTGACATGAACTCATTCGAAGTATCTTCTCAGCAAACATCCTGCCATATTTAGCCCAAAGCTCGGAGTCACAGTCTCTCTCTCTCTCTCTCTCTCTCTCTCTCTCTCTCTCTCTCTCTCGTTTCTTCACCAGGGCATAAAATTTCAACTTGGGGTCCCCGTTAGTGGGGTTAACTTTTGTATTGCATTGAGAGCTGCAACGGAGCAGTCAATTGCTTGGGGGGTGACAGCCAGGGGTATCTTGCCCATAGAGGTAAGTGGCGCAATGTGCTGGGGCGCCAAGTTCTGGAGGGCGCCAGGGAAGAGGCGGAGGCTGGACGCAGCACCTCCTGGCATCAGCTCGCTGCCCTTGCCCGGAGACTGAAGCAGCGCTGCACCCGGAGCCTCTGCCTCTTCCCCACTGGAGGAGCCACCGTCCAGCCACTGCACACCTCCTCCAGCCCCGCAAAGCTGCCGGCAGCGCCATAAAAAGTTCGGCAACTCTGAAAAATGGGGGGGGGGGGGTCTTTGCGCCACTGCGCCGGATATATTTAAGACGGCCCTGATGTCAGCCACCCTGTCAGGTGGCCGGCATTCATCAGCAAGGCGAAAGAGACCCTTTCCACAAACCCCCTTCTTCTCTCTTTAAGAGCCTAAGAAGAGCCTGCTGGATCAGGCCAATGGGATTTCTAGTCCAGCATCCTCGTCTCACAGTGGCTGTACAACTTCACACCATGTCTCTTTATGTTCTCTGCATGGTGGATGCTTTTACAATATGTGGTGGGTGAGGGGTGGAATAAAGGGAGGATTGGAATAAAGAATTAGAGACCATAGTTCCGACCACACAGTGGAAAACTGTTTTAACTGTTATAACAAGGGTGTCTCTGCACCTTAAATTGAGGCTCATACAACAAAAAATAATACTTAGAATATACTGGACCCCAATACGTTTGTTTAAAAAAGGGCTATGTAAAGCAGGGGTCAGCAAGGTTTATCCTGCCTGGGCCGGATCGGTCCCGCGGAGATCCCTCTGTGGCCTGGATCGTGTGTGTGAGAGAGCATGCGCGCCCGTGATTTTTGGCGTCTCTACATAAAAGGCTTGTTGGAAGAGGAAAAGGCTCGTCTTCAGGAGGTGCCCAAAAGGAAACACACACAGTGGGGCCTGTCTGTGTGATGGCCTGGGATTCAGACTCAGATGCTGAACCTGAGGGATCCCAGCCTGCACAGGATTCCCCGACCCCAGAAGCAGCAGAGCCGGGGCTAGGGCCCGAGTCTGGAGGGTCCTCCCCTGTGCTGGATCCTCAGGTGCAGGCATCTACTGAGTCTGCTCTGGCTCTGATGGGATGGAGGACCCATTGCCTGTAGGTGCTCCACTCCCAGCCCTGTCAGGAGAAGCTGAGGTTGCCTCTGGGTCCGGTAACCCTCCAGCCTCTCCTGAGCTGCAGAGGCTCAGGGCAGAGAGGCGAAGGGAACTGAGTTCCTGCAGGAGGAGTGCTCGCCTCCAGGCCAGGAGAGGCGAGTCACCAGAGGATCAGGGCCGCCCTATGCCTCGGGGCAGATAAAAGCCGGCCAGCCCCAGCCCCAAGTTGCGGGAGCAACATTGCTGGTTCCTGCCTGTGTTCCTGCCCTCGCCTAGTTTCCTGCCCTGCACCCTGCCCTCAGCTTCATCGGACGGACCCCTTGTAGACTCCTTAGACTTCGGACCGGACCCAGACCTTGCCTCTTGGATTGCCCTTGGACCAGCACAGTCTGATATTTAACGGGAGGGAATTCCAAGGGGTCGGTGCCACCACACTGAAGGCCCTGTCCCTGCAATGTGTAGAATGAACCTCCTGACAAGGTGGCATCTGCAGGAGGCCCTCACCTGTCGAGTGCAGTGATTGATTTGGTACATAAGCGGCGGACCTTGAGGTCTCAAATTTCAGCAGTGCCCTGTGCGATGCCAAAATTCGGTGTGCCAGATTTATGCGCTTTATGCACCACAACCAGCACCTTGAACTAATTGGCAGCCCGGTAACTAATTGGCAGCCAGTGCAAATTTTCTTTTTCTCTCCCCCCCCTTTTATTATTACTGTATTTGCAACACAAACACACGTAACACTAATAAAAAGAAAGAAAAGAAAAAAGAAAGGAAAACTTCAAAAGAAAATACAAAAACCAATACGAAACAAATAATGAATAATGAACAATGACCATGTAACCATATTTCAGTTCTTCTTTTCTTCTAGTTGACTTCCTTCGTCCTCAGCGCGGTTCTGCTTTCATATTTAGTAAACTGTTTCCTTTTCACTTCGTCCCCCCCCCTTTTCTATCTATTTTTAGCTTTTACACCATAATTTGTTTTGCAAAAGTTAATCAAAACAAGTCCAGGTATTAATTTGAGGGCACTGCTTTTTAAGGTAATCTCTGTATTTTCCCCCATTCTTTTTGAAATTTTTGATTAGACTGACCCCTAATTGCATCTAGCCAATTCAATGTCATCAAATAATTTTTCTTGCCATTCTTTTTTGTCAGTGCTGTCAGTGCAAATTTTCTTCTAGCAGCAGGATAATGCGGTGGCAATATCATGTCCCACAGCGAGCAATTGAGCCGCTGCTTTTTTTGCAGTAGCTGCAGCTTCCAGGCAAACTTTGAGGGCGGCCTCATATATAGAGCACATTGCAGCAGTTCAACTTAGAGGTTAAGCAGACGGATTCGGATTAACATTTCTTTGCAGGGGAGCATGTGCGATAGTTGCGGTTTGTTGGAAGCCAACAGAGATGAGAGAGGGGTAGAGAAGCGGGAATTTTCCGGTGGTGACTTGGATGAAAGTTCCTGTGATCTGTAAGTTTCTTTACGGCTCGTAAATGCAGGGTGATGAAATGTGCAGAGCAGACTAAGAAAATATAGTCACACCTCGTTGCTCTGCATAATTTCATCAAGCTGGTAGAATCCAGTGTTTCTTGATCAAAGGACACATGCGCTTTAAAACAGACAATGCTGAGAAAAGCTGTGTAGCTATTAGGTGGTGATAAGGACTTGGGTGGCGCTGTGGGTTAAACCACAGATCCTAGGGCTTGCCGATCAGAAGGTCGGCGGTTCGAATCCCCGCAACGGGGTGAGCTCCCGTTGCTCGGTCCCTGCTCCTGCCAACCTAGCAGTTCGAAAGCATGAAGCGCAAGTAGATAAATAGGTACCGCTCCGGCAGGAAGGTAAACGGCGTTTCCGGGCGCTGCTCTAGTTCGCCAGAAGTGGCTTAGTCATGCTGGTCACATGACCCGGAAGCTGTACGCCGGCTCCCTCGGCCAGTAAAGTGAGATGAGTGCCGCAACCCCAGAGTCGTCCGCGACTGGACCTAATGGTCAGGGGTCCCTTTACTTTTACATTTACAGATAAGGGAGAGATCTGGCCCAGTTTGAATTTAAAGGCAAACTTAGCTTGCGATTCCTCAAGCAATAGGAGAACCAAAAACACATCTACACTTCTCCAAATGTTGAAGTTCTCCAGCCAAGTATTGCTTGCACACACACACACACACACACACACACACACACACACACACACACACACACGGTTTACATAAGAATGCATGCATTGGTGAAGATAACATACAAAAAATGTCTGAAAAATGTCTAAACAGATAAGAACATTGGCAGGATTATTGTAATTAACCTGCAGTTTTATAAAAGTATATATTTAAAGTAGATGAATAAATGAGTAAATTAGGTTAATCTGGAATATGCAGAAAATATTTTTTTTAAAAATCTAAGGAACCGCAAAAAGAGGGGGAAGGACGTTGAGTTTTGAAATGTTAAAATGATTGTAAAATTATTGAAATGTATAAAACTGAAAATCATAAATAAAATAAAATAATAATAATAATAATAATAATAATAATAAACCTTAGGAAGAACTTTCTGGCAGTAAGAGCCGTTCGACGGTGGAACGGACTCCCTTGGAAGGTGGTGAACTCTTCTTCCTTGGAGGTTTTAAAGCAGAGGTTCTTGAGCTGTGAACCCCACATTTTTCAGGCGGTTGGGTTAGATGAACCTTGGGCGCCCGTTCAACTCCACGCTCCTCAGAATGGCGAAATCGGGAAGTGAGAGGAACTGGCATGGAGAAGAGTTGCTCGCCATCCCTATGTGGTGATGCTCTATATCAGGGGTAGGCAACCGAAGGCCCGGGCGCCAGATCCGGCCCAATCGCCTTCTAAATCCGGCCCGTGGACGGTCCGGGAATCAGTGTGTTTTTACATGAGTAGAACGTGTGCTTTTATTTAAAATGCATCTCTGGCTTATTTGTGGGGCCTGCCTGGTGTTTTTACATGAATTGAATGCGTGCTTTTATTTAAAATGCATCTCTGGGCAGGACAGGTGCTAGGGATTTTGGTGCCCTAGGCGAGGGGACGAGCCACGTGACGTCATTGCGCATGACGTACGGTGCCCCGCCCCCTGCCCGGCCGGGCGCCCCACGCCGCTGCGGTTTTCGCCGCTGGTTGGGGCGGCACCAGACGGCGGCGGGGGGCGAGGGGCAGGCTGGCCAGCGCCCCCTCTATTTTGGCGCCCCCGCCGCCGCGGTTTTTGTCCCAAGCTGCTTGCTCCGCCGCTGGTTGGGGCGGCGGCGGGCGGCGGGGGGGGCGGGGGCAGGCTGGCCAGCACCCCCTCCATTTTGGCGCCCTAGGCAACTGCCTAGTTCGCCTTAATGGACGCTCCGGCCCTGTCTCTGGGTTATTTGTGGGGCATAGGAATTCGTTCATTTCCCCCCCCCCTCCAAAATATAGTCCGGCCTACCACACCACATGGTCTGAGGGAGGGTGGACCGGCCCACGACTGAAAAAGGTTGCTGACCCCTGATCTATATTGTTATCTAGCCAGTGGACCAGAGCCAGAGGGGAAAACTGCTGCTTCTTCCAAAAAAAGAGATTTGTATAGAGAGGGTTTTGTGCGCAACAGCTAATCCTCACTGCTTTGGAGTCTTGGCAGGAGCCTGTCCACAGGAAGGATCTGTGAGGTGGACGTCCTCTCTCCCCTGAGCGACTGTCCTGAGGCAGCTCTGTGTGCTAAGAATAGCAACCCGAGGCAGGAGATGGGAAAGATTTTACAAAACACTTCAGTTCCTTCTCTGCACTCCTCTGAGCCAAATGTGAGCCCTGTCTTAATTCCTGCTGTGGTGTGTGGAGCACACACACTCGCGAGCATCAGGGCTCAGCTGGGTGGTTTTTTATTCCCCTCCTTCTTGGTTTCCTTCTTGGTCTTTTTTCCACCCCTGGCAGCACAGCAAGAGGTATTGATCTCACTTCGGGTGACCTAACCTTGTCCGAGGATGCGAAAAAACAGAGAGCAGGCTTGTTTTCTTTCATCCCATAATAACCGTGCAAACAGCTAAACAAAAAACAAAAAACACAGCGCACACCACTTGCTAGATCGTGGTCCGGTAGCAAATTAAAGTCTCTCCTTTAACATGGTGGGGAATGGGATGGGAGGGAGCAAACAGAGCGGCTCGGTGGGCGGGGAGGCATTAGGGATTTAATGGAGATTATATTCCTTTTATTTAGTGGGGATGAGTTACAAGTTGGAGAGCCTTGTGTGAAACCTCCAAGGTACCATGCTTTTCCCGTCTTCTTTGGTAATGACTCACAAATTTGGACCAGGGCAGAAGGAATTTCCCAGAAGTGCCATTATCCTGAAAGAAAAGAAAACAGAATTTGGCTCTATTAAAACCAGAATTTCCAACCAGCACTCCCAGAGGATTGGGAAATCAATCCTCCCTAAGGTCAAGTCAGGATGGCCTCTTTGCCAGTGGAAAGAGATGTGGCGCTGATTAATGCAGACAATAGCCAAAATATGTAAGAAGAGCCTGCTGGTCCAGGCCAGTGGCCCATCTGGTCCGGCGTCCTGTTCTCACAGTGGCTAAACAAGCAGGACCCAAGCACAAGAATAATCTCCCTTCCTATGTTTTTCAGCCACTGTGTATTGATGGAGGTTTAAAATGGAAAATCGCTAAATGTGTATTGCTAACATTGGGGTGTGGGTGTGTTTCCACAGAAGTTTTCTATGTGGACTCTGAGCTCTTGCTGAGTTGATAATTAACTCATTGTTGTTTTCGGCTAGCTAACATGTGAGTGTTGTAACCTTAGATCAGGTGACAAAGGTATTGAGTTACAAATTCGCCATCTCGAAAGGGTGGTGGCCGTTACGTCTTTCTCTGAACGAGACAGAGAACAAAAGCATGTGGTCATGGCTCTCTGAGAACTGCACAACCTTTGGGCAGGCTGGCTGGGATGGGCGAAAGAGAGACATGTTTTTGGAGTTATCTTTTATTTCTAAGATGCTACATTGGCTCCCAGTACGTTTCCGAGCACAATTCAAAGTGTTGGTGCTGACCTTTAAAGCCCTAAACGGCCTCGGTCCTGTATACCTGAAGGAGCGTCTCCGCCCCCACCGTTCAGCCCGGACACTGAGATCCAGCGCCGAGGGCCTTCTGGCGGTTCCCTCACTGCGAGAAGCAAAGCTACAGGGAACCAGGCAGAGGGCCTTCTCGGTAGTGGCGCCCGCCCTGTGGAACGCCCTCCCAGCAGAGGTTAAGGTGATGAATAACTATCCTACATTCAGAAAATACCTGAAGGCAGCCCTGTTTAGGGAAGTTTTTAACTTGTGATTTGATGTATTTTAATATTTGTTGGAGGCCGCCCAGAATGGCTGGGGAGGCCCGGCCAGATGGGCGGGGTACAAATAAATTATTATTATTATTACTAATAATACTTAATTACTTAATAATAATAATAATAATAATATTACTAAGATGCTGAGCCTTGCTGGACAGCACAAGCCATTGTATGGATGTTTTGGATGTATATTTGATGTTTTGATTCTGTTTTTGAAGAGTTCTGCAAGTAAAAGTTTGAATAATATTTTCATGGGTCTGGGCAAGGACTTCTTCCCAAAGGAGTCAGTTCTTATGCTTCTAGTCACGTGCTGTATACTTTACACCAACTAGGAAAAAAAGAAAAGAATTAACTCAAAAACGTTCAGATTAAGTTTTAAAGTGCTTAGCCAGACAGAGCAGGACTAAGGCAGGGCGATGATGCTGTGAGCCACTCACCATTGAACCAGAAAATTGATATTCTAAGAGCAGGTCGCTGGCTGGGGAACAGTAACTTTGGGTGGTCCCTGGCTGTCGTTCTCCAGACGTCACCCACCACAAATCGGTCACAAAATTCAAGTCAGCAAAAAAGATAATGATAGTAATAATAATAATTCTAGGAATCAAAACAAGGCCTCTCCATATCTTGGAGGGCTAGAGAAGTCCCTCCCAGTTCTAACTAAGACTGCCGCAATATTTACTGGAAGCATTTGTAATCCACTCTTCATTCAAAGGTCTTAGGATGGGATTAATGCACGGTCTGAACCAAAATTAACAATAAAATTAAATCAGTGCAAAAGGCAGGCATCCCATTACAAATAAAGCCGGCAGCAACAGAAATTCAAAAACCTCAGCACACCTCACTCCTCCCCAAAAAGCATTTCCCCACCAGATATAATCCCACCAGATGAATTTTCTCTTCGCGGCCTGAGAGTCGAAGGCTGTTCTGCATCCACGCATCCCTCTCTGCCGCCTGAGATTGTTTTGACTGACTTCGAATGGATCAAGTTTGCAACTAATGGGTACTTTGGCTGCAGATTATCATAGCATGTGGACATGTAATTCACCAGGAGACACAACAGCTGCCACCGCAGAAACCCTTTTGTTCTGCTACTTTCCATAAGCACTGTCCTCTTCCTTCGCATCCTCTCTTCCACCTGCCCCTTATCTGATAATAACAGACTTGGGGTGGGAAAGGATTGGATAACTCCACTGTCAGGAGCTGTGGAACAACATGCCTGTTCATCCCCAGCCCTGCGGCAGCTTTTAAACCAACGCCGCCGCCCCCTCCAAAGTCTGATTGCCCTGCCACAGTGAGTTGCCCTGTGGTTCCCAAGGCAGGGATGCAGATGGACTCTTTTCATCCAACCTTCTGAGGACCATATGCCAGTGGTATGTTGGGCCAGAGGCAAATGTCGGCCAATTTTACCTTTATACAATAATGCTGGTTTCTTTTCTTTAAAATTTTTTTTAAAAAAATTTTTATTTTACATTTTACATTTCAAATTTAAATTCAAACAATTAACATCATCATCATCATTCCTTTAATCCTTTGACTCCCCTCCACCCTTTCATGGTTACCATTTTCAATCCTCCCCCACTGCTTCACTTATTTTCTCTATTTTTCTTATTTAATCCAATTTTACCTTAGTTTTTTAGTACATTACAAACATTACTCAACTCCTGCCAAAGTTTTTAGTTGTTTGCAGTGTTCTCTTAAGTACAATGTAACTTTTCCCCATTCCTTCTTAAAGTTCTTCTCTTCCTGGTTTCTGATTTTCCCGGTCAATTTCGCCATTTCAGCATCGTCCATCATCTTCATCAGTCATTCGTCTCTGGTCGGGACTTTATCTTCTTTCCATCTCTGGGCCAGTAGTATCCACACTGCTGTCGCCGCGCACATAAATAATAGTCTCTGCTCCTTTGGTATCTCCACACCTAAAATTCCTAGTAAAAAGGCCTCTGGTTTTTCCACAAACGTTGTTTTAAATGTTTTTTAAACTCATTATATATCATTTCCCAGAATGCTTTTGTTATCTTGCACGTCCACCACATGTGATAGAATGTGCCTTCCTTCTCCTTACATTTTCAACATACATTTGAAGCAGTTCTATACATCTTAGCCAATTTTGTAGGTGTTAAATATCACCGATACATCGTTTTCATATAGTTCTCCTTCGACGCACAGCATGCTGCAAACAGAAGAAGAAGAAGAAGAAGAAGAAGAAGAGTTTGGATTTGATATTCCGCTTTATCACTACCCAAAGGAGTCTCAAAGCAGCTCACATTCTCCTTTCCCTTCCTCCCCCACAACAAACACTCTGTGAGGTGAGTGGGGCTGAGAGACTTCAAAGAAGTGTGACTAGCTCAAGGTCACCCAGCAGCTGCATGTGGAGGAGCGGGGAAGCGAACCCGGTTCACCAGATTACGAGTCTCCCGCTCTTAACCACTACACCACACTGGCTCTCCATGTAAATTAATGCATCTTCCTCATTTGACACCCTTACCTCATACATCTCAGTCTTTCTTGCAATGGCTGCGTGACCGAAATCCCTCAGTGCTGTCAGCGTCTGGGGTAAGTGGCAGTATGATGCCATGCCGACAGCCTCAGAAATTCCCTAAGGAGAATGATGCACGTCAATCATGTCAGTTTCTTTATTGCAATCAGTGATCATGAGGGATGGCGGATAAATGGGTTTCCGTAAGCACGGAAAGGCGAACCTATCAAATCTGAACTTTCAGAAACAATATTTGAAACAAAACATTGCTGTCTTTTGAAATTTGCACAGGTAATTTTGCGAAGCAGTCATCCAACCAATGTTTGAATAAATGCATATTTTAGGGGAAAGTGTGCATTAAAAATTTACATAAATGTGCTATATTAGTGGGATTTGCTGGCAAAAGCGTGTACATTTGTCACAACTGTGTATTTAAAAATGTGTTTATTAGTCCACCGCTCTTAACCACTCCACCACACTGGCTCTGAAGTAGGCTGATTTCTACATCTCCTCTCACACTCCCTCTCTGATTCTTCATCCAGGCAAGTGTGAATCACAGAATCATAGAATTGTAGAGTTGGAAAGGACCCTGAGGGTCCTCTAGTCCAGCCCCCTACAGTGTGGGACTCTTGCCCACAGCACTCAGGGCAAAGCAAGGGATGTCGTCTGGGGAGAGTCCCAAGGGCCAGATAGAGCGACTTGGAGGGCCGCATCCAGCATCCATTCTCCCGCCCTGTTCAA
The DNA here is from genome assembly GCA_034641395.1 of Darevskia armeniaca. Taxonomy (NCBI): domain Eukaryota; kingdom Metazoa; phylum Chordata; class Lepidosauria; order Squamata; family Lacertidae; genus Darevskia; species Darevskia armeniaca. Next base: position 1,286,665 of record JAWWNF010000204.1, read on the forward strand.
AAGCCTTCTCAAATCTTAAAATAATAATCAACAGTCCTATCCCAGTCAGATCTGGACATTTCCTGTGTCCGGATCTTCCTTCTGGCCTTGATTAGGAACATTGCTTGTTACTGTGAGTTGAGTGAGCAGAGAGAGGCATGAGGCTAGCCTCCCTCTACCCCGCAAAGGAAACACAAGAGACATCTTAAGGACACCGAGATTCAGGCCTAGAGCAAGGTCGTGCCAGGGGCTCTGCCAGCCCTTCCTCCTGCCAGATCATCCTCTAAAAAACGAATAAACAAGAAACCCTCTTTTCCTCTCTTCAATGTTCCCTACCGCTTCTTCGCTCCTTTTCAGCTGCTCTGGTAACAAAGTTGATGTCACATTTCGGAGACCTAGGTGGGAGCTGAATAGTTCCTAGCCGTTTTTGGCTGGCGGGCTCGGGAGTTGTTGAATCTGGATGGTGCACAAAACCACTTATTGTTGTTGTTGTTATTTGTCCAGGCGATTTTTTTTTGCCCAAACCGGTTAAGTGTCTGCCCCTGTTCGAGCCAATTCTGAATAGCTGCAAGTGAGTAAATAAAACCCCACTGTGGAGGTTCACCCACCCCGTTGCAGATTTGGGAACAGCTGAACAGGAGTCCTCTGCAGCCTAGAGCAGGGGTAGGCAACCTAAGGCCCGTGGGCCGGATGTGGCCCAATCGCCTTCTCAATCTGGCCCGCAGATGGTCCGGGAATCAGCATGTTTTTACGTAAGTAGAATGTGTCCTTTTATTTAAAATGCATCTCTGGGTTATTTATGGGGCCTGCCTGTGTTTTTACATGAGTAGAATGTGTGCTTTTATTTAAAATGCATCTCTGGGTTATTTGGGGGGGGGCATATGAAATTGTTCATCACCCCCCCCCAAAAAAATAGTCTGGCCCACCACATGGTCTGAGGGACGGTGGACCAGCCCACGGCTGAAAAAGGTTGCTGACTCCTGGCCTAGAGGTTGAATGGAGATCAGATGCAGCGAGGAAATGGACTTTTGTTGTTGTTGTTGTTGGTTTGGAACCGCAACTCAGATAGAAAAAAGTAAAATAATTGTTAGAACTGAAGGGGGTTATCGCCTCAGGAAGAAAAGGAATCCCAGCCTGTGCAGCCCAAACTCATGTGAAGTTTGAAACACTGCAATATGTTTTGAAGGTGACCCGGAAACTACAACTAATCCAGAATGCGGCAGCTAGACTGGTGACTGGGAGCGGCCGCCGAGACCACATAACACCGATCTTGAAAGAGCTCCCAGTAAGTTTCCGAGCACAATTCAAAGTGTTGGTGCTGACCTTTAAAGCCCTAAACGGCCTCGGTCCTGTATACCTGAAGGAGCGTCTCCACCCCCATCGTTCTGCCCGGACACTGAGGACAAGCGCCGAGGGCCTTCTGCCGGTTCCCTCCCTGCGAAAAGCCAAGTTACAGGGAACCAGGCAGAGGGCCTTCTCGGTAGTGGCACCCACCCTGTGGAACGCCCTCCCTTCAGATGTCAAAGAGAACAACAACTACCAGACCTTTAGAAGACATCTGAAGGCAGCCCTGTTTAGGGAGGCTTTTAATGTTTAATAGATTATTGTATTTTAATGTTCTGTTGGAAGCCGCCTAGAGTGGCTGGGGAAACCCAGCCAGATGGGCGGGGTATAAATAATATTATATATTATTATTATTATTATTATTATTATTATTATTATTATTATATAAGGAGTCAGTGGCCCATCTAGTCCACAAGCAGGATCCAAAATCAAAAGCCTCTCTCCTCTCCTGTGGTTCCCAGAAACAGCATTCAGAAGCATTGTTGCCTCCAACTGGGGAGGGCAGACCCATCGTGGCCAGTCGCCATGAAATTATCATTTATTTTTTTAAAGCCGTGCTTGGCGGCCATCACTGACCCTTGTGGGAAGGAGTTCCATAGTTTAACTATCATATTCTCCAAGCATCCCTGTTTTCCTGGGACAGTCCGGGGCTTACAGAATCCATCCCAGTTTCTGATTTGATCCTGGAATGTCCCGCTTTTCCTGAGGATGTCCCTACGTTCATCAGAGAAATATTGGAGGATGTGGAGTTGTGTGACCCCCCGAGCCATGGAGATAAGTAACTATACAACCTTTAGAAGATATCTGAAGGAAGCCCTGTATATAGGGAAGATTTTTAAAAGAAATGTTTAATTATGCTTTTATATATGTTGGAAGCCATCCAGAGTGGCTGGGGCAACCCAGCCAGATGGTCAGGGTATAAATCATATTTATTATTATTATTATTGTTATTGTTATTGAATAGGATGTCCCTATTTTCATTGGAGAAATGTTGAAGGATATGAACTATGTGCTGTGAAGAAGTACTTTTTTCGGTTGGTCCTGAATTTTCAGCCTCATCGTTTGTCCACGAGTTCCAGCATGGTGTAGTGGTTAAGAGTGGTGGACTCGTAATCTGGTGAACCGGGTTCGCATCCCCGCTCCTCCACATGCAGCTGCTGGGGTGACCTTGGGCTAGTCACACTTCTCTCTGAAGTCTCTCAGCCCCACTCACCTCACAGAGTGTTTGTTGTGGGGGAGGAAGGGAAAGGAGATTGTTAGCCGCTTTGAGACTCCTTAGGGTAGTGATAAAGCGGGATATAAAATCCATACTCCTCCTCCTCCTCCTCCTCCTCCTCCTCCTCCTCCTCCTCCTCCTCTTCTTCTGAGTTCTGAGAGAGGGAGAAAAACTTTTCTCTTTCTCGCCTTTTCTCTAAACTAAGAAGTCCCAAATGCTGCAACCTTCCTTCATAGGGGAGTTCCCCTTGGAGACAGTGATGCCACTGAAGACCACGGCTGGAGACCACAGGTGGGGAGAGAGCTCTTCTGCTCGGGTTCCACTCATGAGCTCCCTACAGGCAGGGGCGTAGGAAGTGGGGGGCAGGGGGCAGGCCGCCCCAGGTTCCATCATGGAGGGGGTGACAAATTATCAAGGAACAATTACTGCCCTACTAGGGTGGTTCATAAAAAACTTTTTCTTTTTTGGAAAATGCCTGCTCCAAAGGTCTTATCTTACTACACTAGGGATTGTATAGCTATATATGAAATTTCATGCATATCAATTAATATCTTGACCCTCCTCCATGAAAATAGCTGTTTACTTGGCTGTTTTCCTATGTCGTGAAGGCTGAAATTTCAATTCAGTGGAGCACTTACTGTTCCCAACCCTAACCCTGCGGAAAGCCATCTAATTAGACTTTAATTTGATTTTGACATGTTTTTAGGAGGTAATTTAATTATTGTTTGATTTTATATCAATGTTATGTATCTGATGTTAGCCGCCCTGAGCCCGACTTCGGCCGGGGAGGGCGGGATATAAATAAAAGTTTATTATTACTTATTATTATTCCTTTGTAAGAAAATAGGAAATAACGTAAAACCATTTTTGCAGGCCAAAAAATAAAAATAAATGTGTGTGTGGGGGGGGGTGACAATAAATTTTCCGCACCGGGTACCACCTGACCTTCCTACGCCTCTGCCTACAGGCATCTTGTTGGCTGCCGTTTGAGGGCAGGATGCAGCATGGAGATTGGCCTTTGGCCTGATCCAGCAACCTCTTCTTAGGTTCTCTGGGGTGGGTGGCAAGAAGAACGCTGGGCATCGATTCCAAAAGTTGTTTTCAACTCTCCTGAGTCTATTTTATCCATTTGCACACAGAACTTGCAAATAGCGGGCAAAACTGAGGTCCCCCCCATCCCACCCCCTTCAAAGCACAGGAGCAAACCTCTTTGTATGCTTGAGAAGCCACAGATCAACCACAATGGGCTTGGGCTATAAACCACTTGCCTGTCCCAAGCTGACCTATGAAGTCACCCTGAGCAAGAAGGCCCAGCCTCCCAAACCAGCTGCTTTCTATTTAATATATTTTTTTTAAAAAACGAAACCTACTTTATTCCAATAAATATATGGTTCTCGGACAGGGCAATATGCCTGGGATTTGCCAAAAGCAATTGGGTTCTCCTTCCACACTAAAATTGAAATGTGTTTTTTCGCTGTGATTGAAAGCTCTCCTATACCCGGGAAAGAGAATGTTCTGCACACACCCCGATAATAAAACGACAGAAAATAAGGAGATCAGTTTCTCTATAGAGGAAGCAAACTGTTCCAAAGCCACATTAAAATGTGCTTACACGAAAACTTTTTTGTATTTCATTAAGGAGAAAAAAAAAAGCAGAGATGAATTTATGGCTTCCCTGAATGTTTTCCAAAACGGAGTGGGATTTAAACCCAGTACGTGTTTTGTGCGTACTGGTGGGTGTTTGCAAGGTGTAAGAGTGGAATTGGATGACTAGTGTTGACTGAGTAATACTAAGTTTTGTATGATTTGTGTACATGCAATGGCAGAAATTGGGTGTGATGTTTATGTGTTCGTGGCGGTGAGTCAGGATATGCCTTGGCAAGAGGGAAGCTGGTTCATTTTTAGAATTTTCTTGCTTTCTTGCGTTGCAGTGCAGCTTTGCTTTAACATGCAGTTTCTTAGTTTCATTGTATGTTACGTATCTGCAAACGGCTTAGAGACTCTCTCTAAGTTAATGCTGTATTGTTTTTAACACTTGATTGGGAGCCGCCCAGAGTGGCTGGGGAAACTCAGCCAGATGGGCGGGGTATAAATAATAAATTATTATTATTATTATTATTATTATTATTATTATTATTATTAAGTATTGAGTTGTATATCCATGTATGCAATAAATCATAATCAGGGCAGGATTTAGGTTTGATGAGGCCCTAAGCTACTGAAGGTAATGGGGCCCTTTAGATGTCCAGCTGTCCTTTGTCAACAACAAATTGTCGCTGTCTTTTGTATTGAATATATGCTATATGGTAACTGATGGACCTAATAGGTATCTAAAGCCATTTGCACATGTTGCCGTGCAACCTGTCCATGCAGAATGTAGTCACCCTATATATAGAAATGAGCAAACCAGTGATATTTTAGGGAGCAGGCTAGCAGGCGGTGCCCATTACTTACACATCATAGGAGCCTACACAACACAAAACACTGTTGCTGTATGTAAGTTTTATTTTATTTGTTTTTTCTCTTATCTTTTGGAAATGTACATCCAGTTTTTTCCCCCTTTAAATTTTTTTTGAGCCCCCAAGAGAGTGGGGCCCTAAGCTATAGTTTGTTTAGCTTATACGTACATATGGCACTGATCATAATAAATAAACTGCAGCGGCAACAACACACAGGCACCTAAAAGCCATGAGACCAAAGAACCAGGCAGCTGCAAAAGTCTACGGTCCAGAACTCTGTCACAGCACAGAGCCCAACTCTCTTCTGCTCCCCAGTTTACAGGGATTTTAGATTAATGCGTGGCTGAATCAAGGTCCACTCTCTGCTCTCACACGCAGAATGAACCACCATTATCTCAATTTCAGATTTATAAATTGCTTCATCAGCATGGTCTTGTCCCCATCATTTGCCCAAACTCAGGATGATAATGAGAACCAGTGTGGGGCATACCCTCCAACACTTCTCCGATGAAAATAAAAGGTAAATGTACCCCTGACCATTAGGTCCAGTCACGGACGACTCTGGGGTTGCGGCGCTCATCTCGATTTATTGGCCGAGAGCTGGCGTACAGCTTCCAGGTCATGTGGCCAGCATGACTAAGCCGCTTCTGGTGAACCAGAGCAGCACACAGAAACACAATTTACCTTCCCGCCAGAGCGGTACCTATTTATCTACTTGCACTTGACGTGCTTTCAAACTGCTAGGTTGGCAGGAGCAGGGACCAAACGACAGGAGCTCACCCTGTCGCGGGCATTCGAACCGCCGACCTTCTGATCGGCAAGCCCTAGGCTCTGTGGTTTAGAACACAGCGCCACCTGCGTCCCTCTGATGAAAATAGGGATGTCCTATTCCATCATCATCATTTTACTACGTATTTATACTCCGCCCATCTGACTGGGTTGTCTCAGCCACTCTGGGCAGCTTCCAACACATACAAAAACACAAATAAACATTAAACATTTTTTAAAAACTTCCCTATACAGGGCTGCCTTCAGATGGCTCAGGGGTTGGATAACTCCATACCCTCCAACATTTCTCTGATGAAAATAGGGGAAAGCGGGACATTCCGGGATCAAATCAGAAACCGGGTCAGCTTCTGTAAATCTGGGACTGTTCCTGGAAATGAGGGACATCTGGAGGGTCTGGTGGCATAGTGGTTAGTGTCACACTAGGACCTGGGAGACCTGGGTTCAAAACACTATTTTGCTGCAAGGCTTAGTTGGGTGACCTGAGGCACTGATCGCATTTTAAACCAGCATTAAAACACAGTTTGCCCTGGCAGCAGCCCAGTGGTCAGGATTTTCCGCACCTTAGCGTTCAGAGGCCTGGCAGCATGGTGTAGTGGTTAGAGAGTTAGACTATGACCCAGGAGACCAGGGTTGCGCCCTCTCTGCCTCACAGGGTTGTTGAGGGAATTAACTGAGGAGCGGGGAGAACCACGTAATGACACTTTGAGCTCCTGGGAGAAAAAGGTGAGATATAGATGCAACAAAATAAATAAGAAACAAACAGTGCACAGGGTTATGATGGCAGGGAAAATTGCCTCATCAAATACTCAGATGGTGTTGGAGAAAGGAGAGGCAGAAGCTAATCGGAATCCAGTGTCCCTCAGGCGCTATCCAGTGTGGTGCCAGTGTGGTGTAGTGGTTAAGAGCTGTAGACTCGTAATCTGGTGAACCGGGTTCGATTCCCCGCTCCTCCACATGCAGCTGCTGGGTGACCTTGGGCTAGTCACACTTCTCTGAAGTCTCTCAGCCCCACTCACCTCACAGAGTGTTTGTTGTGGGGGAGGAAGGGAAAGGAGAATGCTAGCCGCTTTGAGACTCCTTCGGGTAGTGATAAAGCGGGATATCAAATCCAAACTCTTCTTCTTCTTCTTCTATCCGACATCACCCATGCAGTGCTACAGATTTTAATTTTAAAAGTCCCTGTATCAGGATTGCAAAAACCCCACACCATCATGTCAAGGTGATAACGCAGGTTTTGGTCTCCTGCCCTCCCATCTGTGTCTTGTGAAAGAAGAAATGCCATTCATTTGTCGTGAGAGAGCCGAGTGTATCCATGTGGAATGGCCTTGGAAGTGTGGACATCGTGTTGGAGCCAAAGAGAGAGAGATTAAGAGATGCGTTGGGTCTGCATCACAGCAACGTCTATGAACCTCCAGCTGCACTGAAGGATCACAGGGCATAAGGCTAGGAATTTTGAGCTTCCAAGCATACGTTCCATTTGCATGAATAATAATATATTCAGAAAATCAAAAAGCCCCGAGGGATGGAAGGTGGGAAAAGAAATATCTAGAATATCAAAGCCACAGTCCCTGAGGAAGTCACAGATCTTTTTTGGTTTATGATTCTGCCTGCACAGTGCGCTTGGAATGCATGTTTTGACTGATCATTAGTAAAATGCGCCAGAATTTAGACCAATTCCAATGCAAAGACGTGCTCTTTGGAAACTATAGGCTATAAACTCCGTAAAAATAAAATCTGGAACTGTAGAGTTGATGTTCTGGAAAAAGTGACAAAACTCTTCTAAAACATTCATTACACTTTAAGGTTCTAAAATAAAGGCCCCTAACAACTCTACGGCGGTAGCCTCATTCGAACGGATGTGAGACAGCTTTGAAGATTTCGTGGGTATAAACTCTTTGGTTTTCCCCGTGGCCGGTGGGCTTAATCAGAACATGAGCAAAATAAGTAGATTAAAGGAAGGAAAGTCTTGGAACGGTGGGTGGGCAGGAAGAGACTTCAAGAGATGGGATAACTCTCTCTCTCTCTCTCTCTCTCTCTCTCTCTCTCTCTTTCTCTCCTGGATCCGGCTCCTTTGGAATTTTTTGCTTCAGGGAATTAGCAATTGTGGTTAGGAGAAAATGCTGCTTCCACATTTTCTCCAGTCCATGTGCCCGGAAAAAGCCGCTTTCTGCCCAGTGTGTTTTGTTCATGTAGCTGGAAGGAATGTCCACAAGACAATTGATGAGTCTGGAAGTCAGAGGCCAAGGAGCCCTGCGCTTCAGAGAGACTTGGGAAGAGATTAAATGGGACATTTTAAAAAATTCCTTCTTCCGTTCAGCTTGCAGCTGTTGCTGATTCTGGCCAGGAATCTAGAAACCTCGTTCAATTTTACGCTATTCCAGTTAAATCTTAAGCTGTGCAGTCAACCCCCGTGAAGAGCAAATGAGAAATCCCCGTTGGTTACCCTCTCTTCTGGGGAAGATTACAATTCTTTCAGAAAGCCACTTATTTCACACAGAGAGAAAAGCTTCCCAGGCCTGATACTGAGCACCAGTATTACCTGTGGGATGTGAAACACGGGAGCAGTCAAGTACAACATCCCTAGAGTGGACATAGAAGGGGATGCCTGGACCAGCCAGTTGGAACTCCTTTTTTCTCCTGGGCTGAGACAGACTTCCTCTACATGTGACTAGAGGTGGGTGTGGCTTCACCTGTGCAGGTAAAACAAAAGCACAGGGGCTGGCCGCCATCTCCCTCTCTTTGACTGCACTTTGAGGAGGAAGCAACATCTGCTTAGCTAAAGATGCTCTCTAGCCAAGAGAGGACAAAGGAACTACCTCCCTTATGGAATAGTCTCCACATGTATGTAACTTTTTCTAAGCGGAGTCTGCCTTCTGGGATCTTATTGTCAGAGCCGTCTTTCCCATAGGGCTTAGTGGTGCATTGCACCAGGGCGCTGGCCTCTCAGGGGCGCCCCAGCAAGTGGGGGAGCTGCGCGGCTGTGCCAGTGGCCTCCCCTTTCCCTGCACTCGTCAGCTGCGCCCCGCCAACCATATGGCTGGCGGCCATGCAGCTTGCCTCCCAAGCCTCCGCGGGAGGAGAGCAATCCCCGCAGAGGCTTAGGATGGAAGCTGCGCCCTGCCAACTATATGGCTGGCGGGCGCGCAGCTTCCCTCCCAAGCCTTTGCGGGGATTGCTCTCCCAAAGCAGCATGGGGGAGAGTTGCGCCCCCCATGGCTGGCAGTGCACAGCTTCGCCCCCCCACACTATCCATGGTAATTTGGGGGTGCTGGGTGGATATTTGCTCCCCGGCACTGCATCTGCTAAAGACGGCCCTGGCCTTTAGCAAGGGGGGGAGGATGAAGCGAAAAAGGAGCAACACACGGCGATGAGGATGGGGGGTGTGTGTTTAGAAATGAAATAAAGGGGAGCAAGTAAGGGGGTACAAATGATGGCAGGCTCAGGGGTCAGCCTGAAAAGGGAATGTGAGCTGAGTGGGTTTCGAAGGAGGCGACGAGGCGGGAAAGAGCGGAGGGGGGAAAGAGAGGCTGCCGCTCCTGGAGCTGGGCAAACGGGGCTGGGGGGTCTGAGAGAGAAAAGTGGGGAGGGGGTTTCATATTGATTTTAACTATAATGTGGAGAGTAGTGATGTATGGAAGTGAGAGCTGGACCATCAAGAAGGCTGGTCGCTGAAGAATGGATGCTTTTGAATTATGGTGCTGGAGGAGACTCTTGAGCGTCCCATGGACTGCAAGAAGATCACACCAATCCATTCTGAAGGAAATCAGCCCTGAGGAGACACCAGAGTCGGTGGAGAGTGGCGGACCAGCTGCTGGGCACCCCTGCTCCCTCAACTCCGGATCTGGCGCACGCACGAGAGAGCCACGGGGATGCTGCAGAGTTGAGGGAGCAGGGGCGCCCAGTAGCGGGTCCGCCGCTCTCCGCCAACTCTGGGATACGGGGGGGGGGGGCGCTGGAGGGAACTTCGCACCACGGCGCCGGATATGCTTCAGACAGCCCTGTTTGTGATTTATTTGTAGAGTTCAGAGAGAGACAGAAGCTTTCTCATATCTGCCAGCCCTGCAACTTTTACTTGCATTTTGAAAACTGAGCAAACAGTTGCTTCAGCCTGTCCTCTACAACATCTCAAACCCACACATTTATCAGCCTCTTTTCACTCCCCTCAGGCTAAGCTGGGATAGAAGTCAAAAAGCGTCTGGGGAGAAACCATTACCAGGGTTTCTACACTTTAATCAGGAAAGTTTTCCCCCACAAGCATACTTATTTATTTTCTGAATTTATAGTCCACACTTTTCAGGGTTCCAAACCCGCCCCCTGCAAGGTGGCTCCCAATATGTCAAAAACAATCTATAACATTACTTCTGGATGAAAATATATTCTCGGAACAAGGTTTAAGTGCTAAAACTGCATACAATTTGAAAAGTGAGAGAGCCTCATTACCACATGCCGAAAACTAGTCCCAGCTGTGTCCAAAACCAGGGCATTTCTCAAATCTGAAGTTACCTGTTAGAACCCAGTCATTGGTGCCTGTGTGTGAAACAGCAAATTTTGTGTGCCCAAAATGTGTGTGTGTACTTTTATTTATTTTGGTGTTTTTTATGCTGCCTTTTCTGGAATGCCCCAAGGCAGCCCACATAAAGTATGTGTGAGAGAGAAACAGCAAGAACGAATTTTGCGTGCCCAAAATCCAAAGTATTTATTCATTTCAGTATTTTTACCTCACATTTTGGAGCAGGGAAAGAGCCCTCTCGAGGTAGCTCACAAAATAATGTGCCGCTGTGCCCATGGAAATAAATAATACTAAAACAGAAGCATAATGTATTTTAAATAGTCGTGTCACCCTACACTGGGACTGTGTGGCAAAAGGCACGTTTTAAGTATTGCTATTTTCTCAAACCCAGTCCAGCAACGCTCAGAAAACCTAGAATAAAACAATAAGTAATTACAGTTTAAAAATCATGCCCTGTTTAGATATAGATATAGCAATAGATAGATAATAATTCTACTAATGCTTAATTATTATAATATTTTTTAAATAAAAAAGAATAGGGTTTTAGCTGTTTCTGTTTGGTCCCAACACCTGTATAAACAATTGGGTTGAAGGAATTGAGGGGATGCTCATCAAATTTGCAGATGAGACGAACTGGGATGTTTTTGGGGAGCTAATGCCACAGAAGCCCCTAGATCCTGAGGTGGGGGGAGACTACAGACAACAGAAGAACACCTGGTATGGGGATTATAGCTTCATTGGTGCACAGGAAACAGAGGTGGTGCTCTGTTAAAGGGCAAGAAACTACAAGAAGGAAGCAGCTTGAGGGAATGACTCGTGGTTTCAGTTGTCTCTATGCAAATGCACAGAGTATGGGAATCAAGCAAGACGAATTGGAGCTTTTAATGCAGGATGGCAAATTTGACCTAGTAGGCATTACTGAAATCTGGTGGGGTAAGACTCATGACTAGAATGTAGGGATTGAGGGGTATAACAATTTAATGCCCCAGAAGGTGGAAGAAGAAGCAAGCGGGTCATCTTTCTTGGACCTGGTTCTCACCAACAGGAAGGATCTGATCAACGAAGTGGAAGTACTCGGAAACTTGGGAGGAAGTGATCATGTCCTCCTGGGATTCATGATACAGAGGCAAGGGAAAGCTAGGGTAGTCAGACACGCACTCTGGATTTTAAGAAGGCCAATTTCAAAAAGCTTAAGGAGCTACTGGGTGAGATTCCATGTTCAGAAATACCCAAAGAGAAGGGAGTCCAAGATGGATGGTAGTTTCTTAAAGGTGAAGTATTAAAGGCCCAAATACAGACAATTCCAACAAGAAAGAAAAATGGGAGGCATCTAAAGAAATGTGTGGCTACAGAAGGAGATTACAGATGGACTGAGACTTAAGAAAGGTATGTATAAGAAACGGGAAAGGGGAAATCACAGAGGAGGAGTATACATGAGTAGCCAAGAGTCGCAGGGTGAATGTCAGGTGATCTAAGAGAGGTTAAAAATAATAATAAAGGTTTCTTCAGCTACGTTCGAACAAGTGGAAGAACAAGCAAGTGATAGGTCCTCTGTGTGGAGAAGATGGAGAAATGCTATTGGGTGACAGAGAAGGTGGAACTGCTCAACGCCTACTTGGTCTCTGTCTTCACCTAAAAGGAAAGCAATGCCCAACCTGGTGATAACATAATAAATAAATAAACTTTCGGATTTGAAAATGAGGTTTTTTTTTCAAACTTTCGGATTTGAAAATTAGGGATGGCGCGAGGGCGGTGCAATGGCACCAAGTAGCCTCGCCACCCTGCACTCCAGAGGTTGCGCAGGAACGGGTGAGCGAAAGAGCGAGCGCCTAGACGGCAGGCAGGCTGTCTGTCTGGTTGGGCGTGAGGGTCTGGCTGCACAAGGCATGCAAGCTCCGCCCCCAGTCGGTCTCAGACTCCTTATTGGCAGCCGAGCAACGCAGCTGAGGAGCCTCCCTGGCCGGCAGGGAGGGAGAGGAGCTGCTTCCTTTGAAATCCGGGGAATTTAAGGGATATCAACAATCCGGGATAGCAGCGGGAAATGGCATTGGAACAAGGGAGTTTCCCGCAAAAAAAGGGAGGGTTGACAGCTATGGAGGGAGCTGCGGTCCAAGATAGGAAAAGAGGTAGTTAGGGAACACTTAGCTACTTTAAATGAATTCAAATCTCCAGAGCCCAATGAGCTGCATCCAAGGGTACTAAAGGAGCTTGTGGATGTACTCTCAGCACCTCTGTCTATAATGTTTGAGAATTTTTGGAGAACAGGTGAGGCACTTCTCAGGTGGATGCCATTGCCATTCTAAGAGAACAAGGGAGCAGTTCATGGTGAGCCGGTCCGGCACGTCCTTTTCTAGAAAAATAGCACTGCTATTATTCTATGCACGCCAAAGTTTTTGACAAGTGCTCTGTGCACCCAACTCCCAAGGAGAATCTTGTGCCAAAATGTTTAACCTGGAAAATAGCAGAGGAAGGACAGGGGCAGAAGTCATCAGAGGAAAGAACGTCACATCCCCCCACCCTATCTGTGTTTCTTCCTCGTTCTATTGTTCTCTCCTGTTATCATAAATTGTTAAGAATTTCCAGAGCAGCAAGAAGTGTTGCCTCCTTCAGCAAAAACCCCTTAAACAGCAAGCCCCTTGAGGTCCTGCCTTACTTCATCTTGGTTATCAAATCAAATTTTATTACGGTCATAGACCAGCATTTAAAATCTGAAAAGTGCTTTACAGAGCTAAAGGAGATTAAAATGCAGAATGAACATAGCAGTCTAAAAATTTAAAAGGGGCTAAAAAATATCGAAGAGGAGGGTCCAGCTTGCATTTTCCCAGCTTCTGCTCAAGGTCTTCATTCCATTCCCGAGCAGAAGAGCTGCTACCCACAGCCCAACACCAAGTTCAATACTCTGGGGAGGTCAGGGACTGAACAAGAGATCTTCTACATACAAAGCCACTGAGCAGTGTCTCCTCCAAAGTAAATTGGGGTGTGGAGTCAGAACTGTTTGACCTCCACTGTGCTTCGGAGCTTTCTGTGGGAATGTTTGGGAACGTGGATGGAGATTTATAATTTAATATATCTCATCCTAACTTGCGCTTGCAAGTTCAACTAGCAGAGTAACATTCCCTTTTAAAATGCACACAGCAAAGTTGCTTTGATTCGCTAGAATCAGCTTAATCTAGTTTCCTGGTTTGTCACTATATTTCCCCTTTGTCCCTCTTAAATAAGACACAGCACACGTCTTCTATAAAAGATATAAAACATTTACTCACGGACATTCAATTGCAGAGACAGGAAGACTCCCAAAAGAAGGCAGGCTTATTCTTAGTAAAGATATTTACAATAGGGATCTCTCCATGTGGGAGAGAAGTCCATCAGGCCCCAGTTGGCTGGAAACCAACTGAGCATCCTCCTCACAGTCTGAGCGAGAGAGAGCAGAGAGGCAGAAAGAGAGCAGAATGGCAGAATGGCTGCTGGCCAGTGGGTTTGGCTAATACCTTCCCAGGTGAAGCCACACCCACTTCTAGCTTGCAAAGGAAGTTACCTCAATCCAGGTGACCAGGAAGTTGTGGCTGGAGGACTGAGATACCTTCTAGCATTGTTGTACTTTACTGCTCTAGTGTTTACATCCCACACTTTCTGCATCAAATCACATACAGATTGACCCTATCGCCCCGGGGCCTCACTGCGACTGTTTTCCCCGCTGACTGGTTTGTTCTGGGAGGATAGACTGTGCCTGCAAATCTGCGTGCAGAATCTAGCTACCATCCGGGTTATCTTTTGATCTTTGCCTAGTAAAAGGGCAATTAGTTTACCGAATTTCCCGGCGTACAAGACAACTTTTTAATGCAGGAAAATCTTCTCCAAAGTCTTATAGCCTTATACAGCGAGTTTATCCCAAACTCTGTATTTGAACTTGAAAAGTTGGGGGTCGTCTTATACCCCCAGTCGCCTTGTACGCCGGAAAATACGGTAGTCTTATCTGGAAGGTCAGCTAACCTCTCCAATAGGGGGGCAATGATGTCTTGTCATAAAAAGGGCATCTAAAAAATAGATGCTCAGGGCTACCTACTTCCCCCAGTGGGCAGGAGCAGAGTCTCTGATCGTATGGGATCTTTCCGAAGGATCCCAGCAGAACTGGCGAGGGCAGTTAAGGAAGCTCACGGGCTCCTGTGCATGTCTGAGTAAAGGCAGTGGGGGTGGAGGGTGGCTGAAATTCCAGCTGAAATTTATTTATTCATTAGTTCATAAAATGTATACTGCAGGGGAAAACCCCCAAAGCTGTTTATGAAAGAGATAAAAGAATAAAATCATCGCTAAGGAAAAAATGCAACAGTAGTTTAAAACGTACAAAAAGTTAAAATACTAAACAAGTTAAAATTCATACCGACTTTTAAAAATTACTATGATTCTACAAAACTCACATCAACTCTCTAAGCATCTAGGGAGGCTCTTCTAACCAAGAATTTTTATAGCGTCCACAGAAGGCGCTTGCTTAATCTCAATAGGCAGGGAGTTCCAAAGTTTAGGAGGCGAACCTAAGGTGTTGGGGGAAACGGTCAAATGCACTCCCCAGCCCAGTCCTTTGGGGACTCTCCATATATGCCTTCCTAGTCATAGCCTCAAGTATTTATTATTTAGCATATTTATTAAGGGAAGAAATGAAGGCAGTGAGAGATTTCACTTTCTTGGGTTCCATGATCACTTCAGATGGTGACAGCAGTCACGAAATTAGAAGACGCCTGCTTCTTGGGAGAAAAGCAATGACAATCCTAGACAGCATCTTAAAAAGCAAAGACATCACCTTGCCGACAAAGGTCCGTATAGTTAAAGCTATGGTTTTCCCAGTAGTATTGTACGGAAGTGAGAGCTGGACCATAAAGAAGGCTGATCGCCAAAGAATTGATGCTTTTGAATTCTGGTGCTGGAGGAGACTCTTGAGAGTCCCATGGACTGCAAGAAGATCAAACCACTCCATTCTGAAGGAAATCAGCCCTGCGTGCTCACTAGAAGGACAGATCCTGAAGTTGAGGCTCCAGTACTTTGGCCACCTCATGATAAGAGAAGACTCCCTGGAAAAGACCCTGATGTTGGGAAAGATGGAGGGCACAAGGAGAAGGGGACGACAGAGGACGAGATGGTTGGACAGTGTTCTCGAAGCTACCAACATGAGTCTGACCAAACTGCGGGAGGCAGTGGAAGACAGGAGTGCCTGGCGTGCTCTGGTCCATGGGGTCACGAAGAGTCGGACATGACTAAATGACTAAACAACAACAACAACAACAACAAATATTTATTAAGGGCTGAATTCAACTAAATAGTTACATTAACAGGAGCCAGCAATTCCACTAGTACAAGGGGGGCTCCCTCCGCAACCAGCTTGGATGGGGTCAGGAGACACCACCCTCATTACAGTGCACAGGGGGAGGGTAATCTCTGTGTTGACACTGTATTGACACTACTTTGGATTCAACTTTGAATTTACATCCCACCCAAAGGAGCCCAAGCACAGGAAACGACAATAATAATAATAATAATAATAATTTATTATTATTTGTACCCTGCCCATCTGGCTGGGTCTCCCCAGCCAGATGGGCGGCTTCCAGCAAATATTAAAAAACAATACATTAACATAGAATCATAGAATCATAGAATCATAGAGTTGGAAGAGACCACAGGGGCCATCCAGTCCAACCCCCTGCCAAGCAGGAAACACCATCAAAGCATTCCTGACAGATGGCTGTCAAGCCTCTGCTTAAAGACCTCCAAAGAAGGAGACTCCACCACATTCCTTGGCAGCAAATTCCACTGTCGAACAGCTCTTACTGTCAAGAAATTCTTCCTAATGTTTAGGTGGAATCTTCTTTCTTGTAGTTTGAATCCATTCCTCCGTGTCCGCTTCTCTGGAGCCGCAGAAAACAACCTTTCTCCCTCCTCTATATGACATCCTTTTATATATTTGAACATGGCTATCATATCACCCCTTAACCTTCTCTTCTCCAGGCTAAACATACCCAGCTCCCTAAGCCGTTCCTCATAAGGCATCGTTTCCAGGCCTTTGACCATTTTGGTTGCCCTCCTCTGGACACATTCCAGCTTGTCCGTATCCTTCTTGAACTGTGGTGCCCAGAACTGGACACAGTATTCCAGGTGAGGTCTGACCAGAGCGGAATACAGTGGTACTATTACTTCCCTTGATCTAGATGCTATACTCCTATTGATGCAGCCCAGAATTGCATTGGCTTTTTTAGCTGCTGCATCACACTGTTGACTCATGTCAAGTTTGTGGTCTACCAAGACTCCTAGATCCTTTTCACTTGTACTGCTCTCAAGCCAGGTGTCACCCATCCTGTATTTGTGCCTTTCATTTTTTTTGCCCAAGTGTAGTACTTTACATTTCTCCCTGTTAAAATTCATCCTGTTTGCCTTGGCCCAGTTCTCTAATCTGTTAAGGTCATTTTGAAGTGTGATCCTGTCCTCTGGGGTATTAGCCACCCCTCCCAATTTGGTGTCATCTGCAAACTTGATCAGGATGCCCTCAAGCCCATCATCCAAGTCATTGATAAAGATGTTGAATAAGACTGGGCCCAAGACAGAACCCTGTGGCACCCCACTAGTCACTTCTCTCCAGGATGAAGAGGAGCCATTGATGAGCACCCTTTGGGTTCGGTCAGTCAGCCAGTTACAAATCCACTGAATGGTAGCATTGTCTAGCCCGCATTTTACCAGCTTCTTTACAAGAATATCATGGGGCACCTTGTCAAAGGCCTTGCTGAAATCAAGATAGGCTACATCCACAGTGTTCCCTTCGTCTACCAGGCTTGTAATTCTGTCAAAAAATGAGATCAGATTAGTCTGACATGACTTATTTTTCAGAAACCCATGCTGACTTTTAGTGATCACAGCGTTCCTTTCTAGGTGCTCACAGACCGTTTGCTTAATGATCTGCTCTAGAATCTTTCCTGGTATTGATGTCAGGCTGACTGGGCGGTAATTGTTTGGGTCCTTTCTTTTCCCCTTTTTGAAAATAGGGACAACATTTGCCCTCCTCCAGTCTGCTGGGACTTCACCTGTTTTCCAGGAATTCTCAAAGATTACTGCCAGTGGTTCTGAAATCACCTCTGCCAGTTCTTTTAATACTCTGGGATGTAGTTCATCTGGCCCTGGAGACTTGAATACATCTAAACTAGCCAAGTGTTCTTGTACTACCTCCTTACTTATTCTGGGCTGTGTTTCCCCTGCTGAATCATCTGCTCCATATTCTTCAGGTCGGGCATTGTTTTCTTTTTTGGAGAAGACTGAGGCAAAGAAGGTATTGAGGAGTTCTGCCCTTTCTGTGTCCCCTGTTCGCATTTCACCTTCTTCTCCTCTAAGTGACCCCACTGCTTCCTTGTTCTTCCTTTTGCTACGGACATACCCATAAAAACCCTTTTTATTGCTTTTAACCTCTCTAGCAAGCCTGAGTTCATTCTGTGCTTTAGCTTTTCTGACTTTGTCTCTACATGTGCTGGCTATATGTTTGAATTCCTCTCTGGTGGTTTCCCCCTTTTTCCATTTCTTGTACATATCCCTTTTAAATCTTAACTCAGTTAAAAGTTCTTTAGATAGCCACCCTGGCTTCTTTAGGCACCTTCCATGTTTTCGTCTCATTGGTACTGCTTGAAGTTGTGCTTTTAATATCTCCCTTTTAACAAACTCCCATCCATCATGAACTCCCTTCCCCTTTAGTATTACTGACCATGGGATCACACCCAGCATTTCCCTAAGTTTTCTGAAGTCGGCTTTCTTAAAGTCTAGAATTTGAGTCTTAGTATGCTTGGTTGCTCCTTTCTGATGTATAATAAACTCCAGAAGAGCACGATCACTCCCACCTAATGATCCTGCCACTTCTACCCCACTAACCAGGTCATCACTATTGGTTAGGACCAGATCTAAAATGGCTGATCCTCTTGTTGCTTCTCCCACTTTCTGGACAATGAAATTGTCTGCAAGGCCAGTGAGGAATCTGTTCGACCTTATGCTCTTGGCTGAGTTTGACATCCAACAAATATCAGGATAGTTGAAATCCCCCATTACTACTATCTCATTTCCTTTTGAATGCTTGGTCATCTGTTCCAGGAAGGCATCATCTATGTCCTCAGTTTGGCTTGGGGATCTATAGTAAACCCCCACAATGAGATCACTGTTATTTTTCTCTCCCTTAATTTTGACCCAGATACTCTCAATTTGGCTTTGAAGTTTTAAATCATGGATCTCTTCACAGGTATACACATCCCTGACATATAACACCACTCCTCCTCCTTTCCTGTTTGGTCTATTTCTCTGAAATAGATTGTATCCCTCTATTACTACATTCCAATCATGAGACTCATCCCACCAGGTTTCAGTGATGCCTATTATGTCGTATTTAGTTTGCTGTACCAAGAGCTCAAGTTCATCTTGTTTATTTCCCATGCTCTGTGCATTTGTATACAGACATTGAAAACCATTGATCATTCCCCCTAGTCTCCTACTTAAGGATTTTTTCCTCCCACCACTAGGTCTGTGTGCTGTTTGCTCCATTTGGTCCTTGACTTTTGGATGATCATCTTCAGCATTTGATAGACTCCTACCTTCAGGACCACTGTCTCCCTCCCCCACATAAGTCAGTTTAAAGCCCTCCTGATGAGGTTTTTGAGATTGTTGGCAAAAACATTCCTCCCAACCCTTGTGAGGTGCAGCCCATCACTTGCCAGAAGTCCATCTTCAAGAAACTGCAGACCGTGATCTAAGAATCCAAACCGTTCCTGCCGGCACCATTTGCGAAGCCAGTTGTTCACTTCTCCTATTTTTCCCTCTCTTCCTGGGCCACGGCGTTCAACTGGGAGGACAGATGAGATGACAATTTGTGCATTTAATTGCTTCAACTTCCTGCCCAGAGCCTCATAATCACTTTTGATCTTCTGGAGGCTATGGCTTGCGGTGTCATTGGTTCCCACATGGACTAAAAGGAAGGGGTTTTTATCCGTGGGTTTTATGATTCCTTGCAGCCGTTCTGTTACATCATGGATCTTGGCCCCGGGGAGACAGCACACCTCTCGAGACATCTTGTCAGGCCCACAGATCACTGCTTCTGTACCCCTCAGATTACAGATTAAAAACTTCCCTAAACAGGGCTGCCTTCAGGTATTTCCTAAATGTTATATAGTTGTTAATCGCTTTGACCTCTGATGGGAGGGCGTTCCACAGGGCGGGCGCCACTACCGAGAAGGCCCTCTGCCTGGTTCCCTGTAGCTTTGCTTCTCGCAGTGAGGGAACCGCCAGAAGGCCCTCGGCGCTGGACCTCAGTGGGGGTGGAGACGCTCCTTCAGGTATACAGGACCGAGGCCATTTAGGGCTTTAAAGGTCAGCACCAACACTTTGAATTGTGCTCGGAAACGGACTGGGAGTCAATGTAGGTCTTTCAGGACCGGTGTTATGTGGTCCCGGCGGCCACTCCCAGTCACCAGTCTGGCTGCCACATTCTGGATTAATTGCAGTTTCCGGGTCACCTTCAAAGGTAGCCCCACGTAGAGCGCATTGCAGTAGTCCAAGCGAGAGATAACTAGAGCATGCATGACTCTGGCGAGACAGTCTGCCGGCAGGTAGGGTCTCAGCCTGTGTACCAGATGGAGCTGGTAGACAGCCACCCTGGACACAGAATTAACCTGCTCCTCCATGGACAGCTGTGAGTCCAGAATGACTCCCAGGCTGCGCACCTGGTCCTTCAGGGGCACAGTTACCCCATTCTGGACCAGGGAGTCCTCCACACCTACCCGCCTCCTGTCCCCCAAAAACAGTACTTCTGTCTTGTCAGGATTCAACCTCAATCTGTTAGCTGCCATCCATCCTCCAACCGACAACCAACAAGAGGGGAAACCATTCAAAATCATCTATAAAGCAACTCGTTTAGAATGATTTTCAGGGTGTTGGAATTTTGAGAGGTTGGATAGTTACAATGGAATGGTCTCGGGGGTGGGGTGCACATTTTCATTCTTATTTGTTTATTATTACTTTGTCAAAATAAAAATAATTAAAATTAAGAAGGAAAAAAAACTGAGCACCTTCAGTTACGTGCAGAATTCATAAATCAGTATCGATGGAACATTTTACAAATAAGCTGACTTTAAAATTGAAATAAAATAAAATAAAATGATTTTTGCCCGAGTGGGTCATGCCCCTGAACTCTGATCATGCCCCTTCCTTGGAGGTTAGAGAGGGATGGATGTCTGTATAAACTAGCTTACTTTGCACAGGTAAAATCCCACTTGCTTTTGCCTAGCCCCACCCACTATGGGCATGCGGCCCCCAGGCGGGAATGTGGCCCCTCGGTCTGAAAAAAGTTCCCCACCACTGAGCTCATTGCTTACCTGAGCGACGCCTTTCGATTGCTTGCTTCGTTGTCAAGGTTTGAAAGCTTCTGAAAGGCTCTGTCTGCTTTTTTGCTTAATGGTCAGGGGTCCCTTTACCTTTTTAAAAACAATTTTGCTTGGGAAAACACACATCCAAACAATGTAGAATGTTGCCATGTGTTCTAATATGTTTTTTTTAGCTTATCGGTGATTTCAATTCTCCTTTTAAATCCTTGTTTTTAACTGAGAATTTCATAGTTTTTATTCTTTTTTGTGTGTGTTAACTACTTTGAGGACTTTTAAAAAAAAATTTACTAACAAGTGGCATGTTATTTTTTGGTGAAATAAAATAAATAAGTATGTTTCCCTCCCCACACCTGCCCTCTCCCCACAAACACACACAACGCACAAGGCCCCACCAGCTCTGTCAGCGATTGAAATGCACGGATTTCTCGTTTTATTTTACAGCCTGTATATCTTAAAAAGCATTTTACAAATAGAGTCTTCTTACAATAGCGATAAATAGATTTTTCATTTTTGTCTTCTTTTTTTTTTATACATATGTCACTGGAAACACCTACACAACCTTGGAGCTTAAAAATTGAGAGAGAGAGAGAGAGAGAGAGAGAAGGAAACCTTAGTTCCTGAACATTAATTCATGGATTTTTGTGCATCTTTTAAAAATAAAGTAACAAAAACAGAGGACGGCAGGATGGAAGGGAGGGACACACACACACACACACACACACACACACACACACACACACACGTGTGACACAGATGGCAAATGGGCCCAGACGTTCACAGGATTTATCTAGTCACAAGAAGGCAGGTTGAAATTAAGTACTTTGGAATCTGGGCACATGTTCTTCCCTGGTCCTGCACATTGGCAGGTCCAGGAGAAGAGAGCCGGGAAAGGGGGTTGCAAAGTAACAATGCATTCTCTCCCCCCCCCCGAAAAACTGTACAGCATGGATGCAGACTGGCTGTAGTTTGGAGGGAACAATCCAAAGGCAGCTTGGAGCGTCCTGCCACGAGCAATGAACTTCTGTTAGGGAATATGGCGATGCAACCTCTATCCCGTATCCCGTGTTCCCCCTTTGTTTAGGGCAGCCTCTGTCTGGCTCTACCTGTTTTTTCTTGGTGAAGAGACGACACACAGCATGCAAGGAGGGAGGGTGTTATTGTGGAACGGGCTGCTGCTCCCCCCACCAAAAAGAGAGATAAATGGGACGGAAGCAGTTCACTGGCTGTTGTTCCAAGCGCCTTGGATGCCGGCAACAGAAAATAAATAAAGAGTCAATTGTCAATTATTCTTTGGGATAAACTTCGAGAAAAAACAAGAGAGAAAGAGAGAGAGTCACACGTTGCCTGGGAGGACGAGGGCTCCCCCAAACCCTGCCTATCCACCCCGTCTTGGGGGATTCGTATATTTGGGAACCGTTATGCGAAGTTACCCGGACGCCGCCTCCGATTCTGCCCTGGCTCCCATTATTGCCAGATGTGCCACTAGGAAATAAAGGATTTCGGACTGTGTGGATGAGCACAGCAGCAAGGCTTAGCTGTAGAGAGAGGGGGGGGATTCACAGTGCCACTTCTGATGGAGAGCAGCTGGTGGGCTTGGCAGCTGATGGCAGGATATATACACAGAAGGACGAACGGGGAGCATGGCTGTTTTACAAATGGAGGGTGGTTGATCTGTCCCAGCCTCTAGTGAACCACAAAACGGCTTAGACTCCACGGTCACAGCACTTCCGGAACAGGGTCTCTGGTTCCGCTCCCCCGGTGTGCCAAAATGCTGGAGAACCGGCACGGCAGGTGCTCCGTGGCAGAGCGTGAGCAGAAGCCGTAGAATCGAAGAACTGCAGAGTTGGACGGTACCCCCAGGGCTCATCTAGTCCAACCCCCAGCAATGCAGGGATCACAGCTAAACCACCCTTTGCAAGTGGGCCACCCGAAGCTCTGCTTCTAAACCTCCAACGAAGGAGAGCCCGCTGCCTTCCGAGGGACTCTGCTCCGCTGTCAAATGGCGTTCCCCGTCGGAAAGTTCTCCCCAAGGTTTCGTTCTTCTCTCCAAGCTCCCGATCCGGAGCTCTCCCCGGATCTGGAGCTCTCCCACCTCCCTTGGGTGCCCTCGAAGCATCCGGACTGCTGAGCTCTTGGTTCATTTTCTGCGCTGGTTTCCCGCTGCCCCTTGCTTCTAGAGACAAGCGAAACAGACATCTCCGCCGCAGAAAAGGGCCGGGGGGGGGGATCTGGATGTGGGTGGGTGATTGTCCGTGTTTTGATTCAAAGAGCGCCATGTTGGCTTCACAGTTGGGCCTGCCAGTCATCACTGCTGGCTGCGACACGTAGTCCGCGGAGGGCCAGAGCTAATAATGGGGTGGTGGGACAAGGGGGTGTCGAGCACAGCTCATGGAGGGGATGGGGATGAGGCAGGGACCTCAAGAGCCTCTCCTCAAGGCCTGGCCAGTCCCAGCATGCCTTGCTGCCCTGCCAAAAGAGACCGGAAGGAGAGTAGGGGGAGGCAGCTGCTTGCTTAAGACGGCGGCTTGGGCAGGTCAGCTTTGCCGTCCAGGCAGTAGTCTTGTGCCGTGACGAAGATGGGGGCCTTCCGCAATTCCCTCAGCTTGTGCTTCTTCGCCGTGTGCTGTAGGGGGGAGGAAGGGCGGACGAGGAAGAGGAGGAAGTCAGTTTGGGAAAGATGGGGAATACAGCACTTTGCCCCCCTAATGGCATCCTCACCCTTTTAGGATGGGGAATGGGATTGGAAGATTGGGGGTAAATAGCAGAGAAGGGAGCGGAGGGGTGGGGACCACAAGGAATAGGGTAACAGAATCATAAAGGTAAAGGTAAAGGGACCCCTGACCGTTGGGTCCAGTCGCAGACAACTCTGGGGTTGCGGTGCTCATCTCGCTTTACTGGCCGAGGGAGCCGGCATACAGCTTCCGGGTCATGTGGCCAGCATGACTAAGCCGCTTCTGGCGAACCAGAGCAGCGCATGGAAACGCCGTTTACCTTCCCGCCGGAGCGGTACCTATTTATCTACTTGCACTTTGACGTGCTTTCGAACTGCTAGGTGGGCAGGAGCTGGGACCGAGCAACGGGAGCTCACCCCGTCGCGGGGATTCGAACCACCAACCTTCTGATCGGCAAGCCCTAGGCTCTGTGGTTTAACCCACAGCGCCACCCGCATCCCTAGCAGAATCATAAAGCTGTAGAATTGGAAGAGGCTCCAAGGGACAACTAGTCTGTCATGCAGTGATCACAGCTAAAAATCCCTGGCAGGTGGCCGTCCAACCTCTGCTTAAAAACCAATGAGCGATTTGGGTGGAGTGGGATGAGGGGCAGGGTTAAGTTAGAGAACATGCCTTACGTGCGCATGGTCCAACAGAGAATGGCATCCCAAGAGGGTGGCACAAAGGAAGGGGCTGGGTGTTTCTGGGGTGCCCCTGGGGAGGCGCAGGGTTCTTGGGGGCAGGAAATGCCAGCCCCACCAAGGCAAGAAGTGGAAGGGAGGAAGCAGCCCCCCCTTCCCCTTTTATGACTTGGAGCAACGTAGGTCTTGCTCTGAGAGGGGCCGGGAAGATTTGCCCAAAGCCTGCTGGCTTGCCCACTGCGTTCCCGAGAAGCAAAAGAGGGTCTGACCTTGTGGGGAGAGACATCCACGGAGGCTGGGCAGGGAGGGCTAGCAGCTCTGCGGGGGACACACAGAAAGGAAGAGAACATTAAGGCCACGTGCAAGGGGAGTCGAGGGAAACCACGGAACGGATCAGCTCATGCACGGGGGAAACCTTGGTGACAGAGCCCCACGACCTCCTCCCAGCCTGCCCCAGTCCTCGTGCCTTCTGCCCACTGATGCACTTTTCCATGGGTACAAGCGCCTGTATCAATTCTTGCTTAAGAACATATGAACTGTCCTGCTGGATCAGGCCAACGGTCCATTTGGTCTGGCATCCTGTTGCCACAGTGGCCAAATACCCCTAAGAAGCTAGAAATCTAGATAGACTGCCTCTGAACCTGGAGGTTCCATAAGGACATAAAAAAAGCCCGGTTGCTGTATCAGGCTAATGGCCCAACTAGTCCAGCATCCTGTTCCCACGGTGGTTGAACAGTTGCCCATTATGCAATACCAGCAAGCAGGATTCAGGTGCAAGAGCAACACTCTCCCCTCCTGTGGTTTCCAGCGACTGGGATTCAGATGCACTGCTGCCTCCAGCTGTGGAGGCAGAGCCGAGCCATTGTGGCTGGTAGCCATCGATAGCCCTTGAATTTGTCTAACCCTCTTTTAAAGCCATTCAAGTTGGTGGCCACCACTGCATCCAGTGGGAGGGAGTTCCGTAGTTTAACTCTGTGTTGCTTGTATGTGTCAGCCACCGCTTTAATCTGCAAGATCAGCCCCTGTCCCACAGACACCAGAAGGGTGTCCTTTTCCTAATGCACCCATAGGAAAATAATAATCCACACCCCCACCTTATGCCGCTGCTTCCTCTTGCCTCCTCCCATATCCCGGCTTCAGACCTCTGCCCTGCAACCGGAAGACTGTGTTTGCGGCAAAACCCGGCCCTCTCACACACTTACCAGGTGGGGAGGTTGCCGCTCGGACTGTTCCAGCTGGATTTTTATTTCTGGACAAGAGGGGTCCGTAGATTTCCTGGGGTCTGGCTGCGGAGAGCGAGAAGGGCCTGAAAAGATGGAGAATGGGATGGGGGGCGGGCGGGATATAACAACTTAAGTACAGTATAGCCTTTACCAGGAACAGTCTAAATGAGGACCCATTGTGTTCTCACAGTGGCCAACCAGATTCCCCTACGGCAGCGATTTTTAGCCAGTGTGCCATGTTGCATGCCTTGAATGATGGTCAGGGATGCCGCGGGCAACACTGGCCTCTGTCCCTCTTTCCTTCCCTCCCTCCTCGGATGCCCTCTTGCGTCTCTGCCTCCCAAAGGCTTGCACGGCTGTTTGCTGCAGCAGCCCCGGCTTCAAGCTCCGCAGGCAAATGGGCCCTCTGGGGCTGGCCAGGGGTCGAAGCAATGATTCTTCAACATCAACTCTGTTGGACTGGTCATGTTGTGCGGATGCCTGATTATCGTATTCCAAAGCAACTGCTTTATTCCAAACTTAAAAATGGAAAGCATAATGCCAGTGGTCAACAAAAGAGGTTTAACGACCCTCTCAAAACGGATCTTTAAAAAAAATGTAGGATAAACACCGACAACTGGGGAACACTGGCCTGCGAGCGCTTCAATTGGAGAACAGCCTTTACCCAAGGTGTCATGGGCTTTGAAGACGCTCGAACTCAGGACGAAAGGGAGAAACGTGCGAAGAGGAAGGCACGCTTGGCAAACCCTCGTCGTGATCAACTCCCGCCCGGAAACCTATGTCCCCACTGTGGAAGGACGTGTGGATCCAGAATTGGCCTCCACAGTCACTTACGGACTCACTGTTAAAATTGTGTTTATGGAAGAAGGAGGAGGAGGAGGAGAAGAAGAAGAAGAGGAGGAGGAGGAGGAGGAGGAGTTTGGATTTGATATCCCGCTTTATCACTACCCGAAGGAGTCTCAAAGCGGCTAACATTCTCCTTTCCCTTCCCCCCCCCACAACAAACACTCTGTGAGGTGAGTGGGGCTGAGAGACTTCAAAGAAGTGTGACTAGCCCAAGGTCACCCAGCAGCTGCATGTGGAGGAGCGGAGACGCGAACCCAGTTCACCAGATTACGAGTCTACCGCTCTTAACCACTACACCACACTGGTGAGGTGGTAATAACTCACTCGGTGTCAGGGAAGTTAACTCTTTATTCAAAGAAACAAACAGCTCAGGCCTAGTGAGCACGGCAACTCTTCCCAGAAGCGTACCCTCCAAGTGTCCCGATTTTCCAGGGACAGTCCCAGAATTACAAAAGCCACCCCAGCTTCGAATTTGATCCCAGAATGTCCCTTTCCCCCCCGCCAGCACTGCCACTGAGCTCGGGGAGGAGGAGGAGCCAGCACTTGTCCAGAGCAACACCAACGGCAGTTTCCTCTTTGCTGTAGGAAACTGCCTCAATCCCTGAACACAGAGGATCGTGTGCATTAAAGCCAAGGATGGAGGCTTCCCAGGGAGACTTCAGAGAAGTGTGACTAGCCCAAGGTCGCCCAGCAGCTGCATGTGGAGGAGCGGAGATGCGAACCCGGTTCACCAGATTACGAGGCCACCACTCTTAACCAGTACACCACACTGGCTTACTCTGCTTACTCAGCTACGAGGGATCGCCAAAGAGAGAGAAGAGCTGGCTGGCAGGAGCTGAGGTGGCTCAGAGACCTGGGGTGGCTGCAGCGGCTGCCTGGATGACTCCCAAGGAGAGGGGAGGGGAGGGGAGAGGGGGCCGAGGGAACACTCCACAAGGCAAGGTGTTTGAAAAAAGGGTGAGAGGCTGCCAGCTCGGCAGGCAAGGTGTGACGTAACTGGGTTCCTGAGCCCCACTGGGGTGCCGCAGAAAGGATGTAGTTGGTCAAGGGAGCTGTGGACTTAAAAAGGTTGATGACTTCTGCCCTACGGGAAGTCCGCACAGAGGACCCAAGTGCAAAAGCAACTCCCTCCTCCTGCGGTTTCCAGCTACAGGTATTCAGAAGCATCGCTGCCTTAAAGTGTGACAGCAGAGCAAAACCAGCACGGCCAGTTGACATTGATCCCCCAGAATAAGAGGCAAAGAGGAGAGCAAGAGGCAGGCAAAAGATGCTTTGATTCGTGAGCAGAACATCTTCCCCCATCCCTGGGAAACGCAGGCCAATGAGCTCCGTGCCTTAGGGGAGAGGAAGAACAGATGGGAAGAAGGGAGAGGCGACCACGGCAGCATCAGGGCCTGTTAACATCTGGTTGTAACATATAACACACAGAGAGACCTGCAGGCTTCCTTTCCGTTAGCGTTGATTAATTAAACCCGGATGAGAGCAGTGGAGAAATCCGGTCTGGTTTGCATTTTAAGAACGAGCCTACCAAATTCAACAATGCGTGAAAGGAAAACACAGCTATTCTCTGGGTTTTGATCTTCTCCAAATTCAGCTCTCCAGCCAGACGATGTGTACAGTGTGGTGTAGTGGTTAAGAGCGGTGGACTCGTAATCTGGTGAACTGGGTTCACGCCTCCGCTCCTCCACATGCAGCTGCTGGGTGACCTTGGGCTAGTCGCACTTCTTTGAAGTCTCTCAGCCCCACTCACCTCACAGAGTGTTTGTTGTGGGGGAGGAAGGGAAAAGGAGATTGTTAGCCGCTTTGAGACTCCTTTGGGTAGTGATAAAGCGGGATATCAAATCCAAACTCTTCTTCTACAAAGAGCCAGTGTAATGAAGGACCTGGGAGACTAGGGTTCAAATTGCCCACTCAGCCGTGAAGCTCACTCAGTGACCTTGGGGGCCAGCCATTGCCTTTCAGGCTAACCTACACCACAGGGTCGTTGTAGGGATTAAATAAAGAGCTCCTTTGTGGGGGGGAGGTGGGACATGAATGCAAAGAATAAATCAAGATATATTGGGGGAAATGGGAATCAATATACAGACATTAATGAATGTATCATATGGAAATTCATTCAAATATAAGTCCTACTCGGAGCAGACACCCTGAAATTAATGAATGAAAGTCAGCCACGTCCATCACTTTCAATGGGTCTCCTCTGAGTAGGACTAGCTTTGAACGAAAATTTCATTTATTTGTTTTATTTATTGCACTTTTATCCCACCTTGGAGAAAAAGCTCAATTAATCCGCACAGTAACCCTGTGAGGTAGGCTAGGCTGAGAGGAAGGGTTGATCCAAAAATTAGCTTGCCAAAAATGTGTATTAGGAGATATGGGCACTAAGGACTTCCGGGGAGGCAACATGGCTGGTTAGTCGTCTCTGTCGAGATAATTAAGTGGTGATTAACGGCTGATCGACGCATGCAAAATGGGGGTCGCATGGCCCACCTTGCAGGGGTGTTGCAGTGGACAAGGCAAGGACTGCACAGGGCAGAAGGGAGGGGGTGTTAAAGTGGAATCCGGTACCTGGTGAGCTGCCCCCGCTGGTGTTGCTGAGGCTGTCGTCCAGCCAGGTACTGTAGATAAAGGAGTCCCGCTTGTGGGGGGTGCCTGTTGAGGACTGGCTCTCCTGGGGGGCGGACACAAAAAGGAAGACAAAGTGTTGGTGGGTGGGGGAGAAGGGGGCCGGGTAGCCGAGTGTCGGCCTTTTCCTTGGCACGGGAGAGAGAGAGAAAAGGATTGCCAAGCTGACCGCTTTATCACCTGCAACCGATTGCTTTTATTCTGCAAACATCCTCCTGTGTGTTCTCCAGTTCATTTCCCTGCGATCTCAGTGCTTGCTTTTTTATTCATTTATTACAGACATTTAAAACAATTACCCATCGTAAAGTGTTGCCTTCCAGGACAAATGCACGAACAGATGTTAAGCCTTGTCTGCAGTTATCCACATGGCAGCAAAACAGACTTGAAAAATGTTATTAATCTCCCATCTACAGGGTATACCTCAGTCTGGAGTGTTAAGATAATTTCTCCATAGTGGCTGCTTTGACTGGAGACAGAAGGGGAATTACTGCACTATTCTTAATAAACAATATACCGTATTGGTCCAAATATAAGCTGTGCTCGCAGATAATAATAATAATAATAATAAATTTTATTTATACCCCGCCCTTCCCAGCCAAACGGGGGTCAGGGCGGCTAACACCAATAAAAATTACAATAAAATATAAAAGAAAGAAAAACCGTTAATTAAAATACAGATTAAAATACAATTTAAAATTTAAATGCAGCTTCATTTATTGCCCATCAGACTGAGTCCAACCTGAAGGCCAGGCGGAACAGCTCTGTCTTGCAGGCCCTGCGGAAAGATGTCAAATCCCGCAGGGCCCTAGTCTCTTGTGACAGAGCGTTCCACCAAGTTGGGGCCAGTACTGAAAAGCCCCTGGCCCTAGTTGAGACCAGTCTGACAACCTTGTGGCTCGGGAACTCCAAAATGTTGTTGTTTGTGGACCTTAAGGTCCTCTGTGGGGCATACCAGGAGAGGCGGTCCCGTAGGTACGAGGGTCCTAGGCCGCATAGGGCTTTAAAGGTCAAAACCAGCACCTTAAACCTGATCCTGTACTCCACCGGGAGCCAGTGCAGCTGGTAAAGCACTGGATGAATGTGGTCAGATAAGCTGCACATTTAGAATTCGGGGGGGGGGGGAGACAATACCCGAATATAAGCCGCTCCCTTAAAATTGGGTTACAGGCTAAAAAATGCTGCGGTTGGTAGAATTGACCTCCAAGCCAATTTAAGCCTTTGATCTTGCAAGTCCGCAAAAATTACCGTACAATCGCTAAAATCGCAAATCGCTATTGCTACAATTCCACAGGCACTCACACCCGTAAATAGCAAATGAACAGTCTCAAGCTCGCAAATCGGCAATAAAACATTTTTTTGGTTCCGTTTTACCGCATGTCTGTTTCAGCAGCGATATCGTAAAAGCCCATTTTCATAAGGTGATGAATTTAAGTCGCACTTTTAACTTTTCACGGTCGGAATTTGGAAAAAAAGAGTGCGGCTTATATTCAGTCCAATACGGTAAATCAAGTGCTTACTGACAACTTTACAAGCACATAGTGCTTAAAACCAAGCAACTCCCCATTTATGCATTATGCATTTGTGCGCAACCGCGCATACCATGCGGTGCCAGGAACCCAGAAGTGGAACCTGGAGATGGGGAGCCCCCTGGAGAGTCCTACTGGAGACCCACCCCAGAATCTGGGACATCCTCTTTGGGCTCCAAGGAGGGTCTCCTCGTGAGCTGGAGGGGCAGCGGGGCTTTGTTGAGCCTCAACAGCTGGGGGCGCCATCGCAGCTTCCCCGCATGTAATAATAATAATAATAATAATAATAATAATAATAATAATATCATCATCATAATAAATTTGTATTTATACCCTGCCCTTCCCGATTTAAAAACCGGGCTCAGGGCGGCTAACAACAAATATAAAACATTGATTAAAAATGACTTTAAAAAAAAAAGGTTAAAAACAGCATCAAATACAACATAAATGAACATCACCAGGGCTAACTGGCCAAGTTATTCCTGCTTAGGGCCAGTAAGGAGACCAGGGAAGGGTTTAAATGTGGGGTCTCAGAAAAGGTTTCTTCAAAGAAAAAGGGAAGGGAAAAATGGAATGACGAATCAGGCTAAATTGAAGGCCAGGTGGAATAGCTCTGTCTTACAGGCCCTGCGGAAGGAGATCAGGTCCTGCAGGGCCCTAGTTTCGTGGGACAGAGCATTCCACCAGGTCGGAGCCATCACTGAAAAAGCCCTGGCCCTGGTGGAGGATGACCTGTACTGAGCTCTGCCCCGTCGAGACCCTCTTACCATGCCGGTGTCTTCATCGTGGCCCCCCTCTTGCTCTTCTGCCACGCTGCCAAAGCTGCTAGCGCTGGAGGAGGAACGTGAGAAATCGTGCAGGGCGTCTGGTTTGGGAGCTACAGGATCTGGTCTGCAAGGAGAGAGAGAAAGGAGGCCCATCGAGAACTAAGACAGTGCTCCGTCATGATCTGTCAAGACAATCTGGTTCAGGAGTTGACTGCGCATAATTCCCCCCCACACAGTGGTACCACTGCATTACTATGAGCTTGTGGCGCTCATCTCACTTTCAGGTCGAGGGAGCCGGCGTTTGTCCACAGACAGCTTTTCCGGGTCATGCGACCAGCATTACTAAACCGCTTCTGGCGCAACGGGACACCGTGACGGAAACCAGAGCGCACAGAAACGCTGTTTACCTTCCGACCCATAGCTGTCGACTTTCGGATTTGAAAATAAGGGATTTTTCCAAACTTTCAGATTTGAAAATAAGGGATGCCGCGAGGGCGGTGCAATGGCACCAAGTAGCCTCGCCACCCCTGCGCTACAGAGGCTGCACGCGAACGGGTGAGCGAAAGAGCGAGCGCGTAGACGGCAGGCAGGCTGCCTGTCTGGTTGGGCGTGAGGGTCTGGCTGCACAAGGCATGCAAGCTCCGCCCCCTGTCGGTCTCAGACTCCTTATTGGCAGCCAAGCAACGCAGCTGAGGAGCCTCCCTGGCCGGCAGGGAGGGAGAGGAGCTGCTTCCTTTGAAATCCGGGAAATTTAAGGGATATCAACAATCCGGGATAGCAGCAGGAAACTGCATTGGAATAAGGGAATTTCCCGCCAAAAAAGGGAAACAGCAAACAACGGCACTGGAATAAGGGAATTTCCCGCTAAAAAAGGGAAGGTTGACAGCTATGTTCCCACCACAGTGGTACCTATTTATCTCCTTGCATTTGCGGGCTTACAAACTGCTAGGTTGGCAGGAACTGGGACAGAGCAATTGGAGCTCCGTCCGTCACGGGGATTCGAACCACCAACCTTCTGATCGGCAAGCCCAAGAGGCTCAGTGGTTTAGACCACAGCGCCACCCACATCCCACTGCATGAAGAACCTAAGAACAGCAGAAGAGCCTTCTGTCTGGGTCAGGCCAGCATCCTGTTCTCGCAGTGGCCAACCAGATTCCCCGACTGGAAGCCCACAAGCAAGGCCCAAGCACAGGAGAAACGCTCCCCTCCTGTGGTCCCCAACAAGCCAACCTTATGCCAAGAGACATATGCCAACCTGTTCTTGGTGGTGGGCATCTCTGGAGAGCTCTGATTGGATGAGTTCTCAGACTTGGGTTCCTGAGATACATGGCCGCTGTCCGGAGTCTTCTGGGTCCCAGTGGGGCTTTCCCTGTGGGGCACATACATCTGGCTTTGCTGGTCAAGTCAAAAGAATTTGGGAGTGGGGAGGAGGGCTTGGTTGCCACGATCATGTGATACTGGGGGCGCACTGATGGGAGCATGGCTGGAGTTAGCAGTAGGCAAACAGTCACTGTCAATTTTGGGACCCCTCCTCGATTTCTCATTTTTTGCACTCTTAAGCTCAGTTCTCCACGTTTGGGAATTTTTATTATTTTGAAAAGTTGTGGGGTTTTTAAAAATAAAAATATTTATATAGCGCTATGTCATTAAAAAGCACCATAGCAGTTTACAGCAGTAAATCGTAAAACTGTGCAATAAAAAAAAAGGATT
Source organism: Darevskia armeniaca (assembly GCA_034641395.1). NCBI lineage: Eukaryota > Metazoa > Chordata > Lepidosauria > Squamata > Lacertidae > Darevskia > Darevskia armeniaca. The sequence continues at coordinate 1,319,399 of JAWWNF010000204.1, forward strand.
AAAGAGTTTAAAAAACCCAGGCATAATTTAAATATTGCGGAAGGATGTACAGTGGAACCTCGGTTTTCAAGCGTCTCAGAAGCCGGGCGTTTCGGAAGCCGGACGCCGAAATCCTGGACGTAACTGCTTCCGTTTTCGAACGCGCCTCAGAAGTCGAACGGCTTCCACTGTGTGTTTTTCCATTTTCTCTATTGAATTTGCAGACCGCCCTTTGCGCCTCGGTTTTGAACGTTTCGGAACTCGGAACAGTCTTCCGAAATGGATTACGTTCAAAAATCGAGGTTCCACTGCATTCTTAATTGCCTGCATAGAACAGAAAAGCTTTCACCGGGCATTTAAAAGTTGGCACAGCAGTTAGTGTGAATTTCTCCTAAAATACACACGTTTATTCGCAATTGTGCCCAATATACACATTTTTGCAAAGTGATGTCTCCTAACGCAATGAATTTTGTCTGCTATTTGTATTTACAGGATATATCTGTACACATTACTTGGCTGGAGAGCTGCCTTGCGACATGTGGAGTTCATAGATTTGCAGAGTTGGAAGCAGGGCCGGCGCGTCCATTTAGGCGAACTAGGCAGTTGCCTAGGGCGCCAAAATGGAGGGGGGCGCTGGCCAGCCTGCCCCCCGCCACAGCCCGGTGCCGCCCCAACCAGCGGCGAAAACCACGGCGGCGTGGGGCGCCCGGCAGGGCAGGGGCGGGGCACCGTACGTCATGCGCAATGACGTCACGTGGCCCGCCCCCTCGCCTAGGGCGCAAAAATCCCTAGCACCGGTCCTGGTTGGAAGGGACTTGGAGGGTCATCTAGTCCAACCCCCTGCAATGCAGGAACCCCAACTAAATTTTAAATGTTGCTTTTGCGTTGCGGTTCTCGTATTGCTTTGGAAAGTGCAACCTGGATGGACTTTTGGACCAAAAATAAAAAAATCAGGAGGTTTAGATTGAAAAATAGTTAAGAAAATGACAAGGCGAGAAGAATCTGTTAGTAAAATAGAAGCAGCGGCAAAACTGCCCACCTCCACCCCTTCCACCTCACTTCCCCCCCCCGAGCCCCACCTTTTCTCCTGCACCTCCTGGATGTTCTCAATCCCGATGGCGCTGCTCCTCCGGGAGCTGAAGGGCCCCGATTTCTTCCGTGTCGGGCTCTTTCCAGGGACTATCAGGGACTGGAAGAGAGGCAAGCCCATCAGGCAGAGAGAAAGAGAAACATGGCAATGCGCTCGTAAAAGGAGGGGAACAGGGCGCTGGCAGAGAAGGGTGCAAAAAGGGCAAGCGACTGGGACCCAGCTGCAGAGGCGTAGGAAGGTCAGGTGGTACCCGGTGCGGAAAATTTCTTGTCACCCCCCCCCCCAAACACACACATTTATTTTTTTTTTATTTTTTGCCTGCAAAGATGGTTTTACGTTATTTCATATTTTCTTACAAAGGAATAATAATAAGTAGAAATAAACTTTTATTTATATCCCGCCCTCCCCGGCCGAAGTTGGGCTCAGGGCGGCTAACATCAGATACATAACATTGGTATAAAATCAAACAATCATTAAATTACCTCCTAAAAACAGGTCATAATCAAATTAAAGTCTAATTAGATGGCTTTCCGCAGGGTTAGGGTTGGGAACAGTAAGTGGTCCACTGAATTGAAATTTCAGCCTTCACGACATAGGAAAACAGCCAAGTAAACAGCTATTTTCATGGAGGAGGGTCAAGATATTAACTGATATGCATGAAATTTCATATATAGCTATATAATCCATAGTGTAGTAAGATAAGACCTTTGGAGCAGGCATTTTCAAAAAAAAAGTTTTTTATGAACCACCCTAGTAGGGCAGTAATTGTTCCTTGATAATTTGTCACCCCCTCCATGATGGAACCTGGGGCAGACCGCCCCCACCGCCCCCCACTTCCTACGCCCCTGCCCAGCTGGCCACCACAAAGTGGCTGCCGTAGAAGCGGAGGTACGGTAGGAGCTCGTGAACTAGAGGGTGCCACCATCATGGGCCTTTGCAGGTGTTTCTATGCTATGGTCACAGGTAGGGATAACTACCACCATGTTTCTCAGCAGGGACCCCCAAAATGGTATTCTCCCAGAACCGCAGTTCCCCTGGCGTGGGAGCCACGGGAACTACAGTGGTGCCTTGGCTCCCAAACGCCTTGGTTCTCAAATGCCGAAAACCCGGAAGTAAGTGTTCCGGTTTTCGAACATTTTTCGGAGCCGAACGCCTGATGCGGCTGTCGGCTATTGTTTCCGGGGCGCCTGCACCAATCAGAAGCTGTGCCTTGGTTTTCGAACATTTTGGAAGTCAAACGGACTTCCGGAACGGCTTAAGTTTGGCACTTTTGTTCTTGCTATTTATTTTGCATTTTCGTTTTTGAGGCTTTTTCGGTTCATTTGTTTTTGTGACTGTGTGGAACGCAGTTCAGCTACTGATCAATTGATTGTGTGACTGCAGAAATGAATACAAGCCCCCCATTCAAACAATAACTATCATCAGTGCAGGTAAAAAAAATTTTTTTATCATCTACAATTCTGTCTTATTTATTTTATAGTACAGTACTGCTTTCATTTTATGGATCCGTGGTCTTGTTAGTAAAATTCATGTTAAATGGCTGCTTTAGGGGTTGTTTTTAAAAGTCTGGAACGGATTAATCCATTTTGCATTACTTTCTATGGGAAAGCACGCCTTGGTTTCGGAACACTTTGGTTTCGGAACCGACTTCCGGAACGGATTAAGTTTGAGAACCGAGGTACCACTGTAGTTTTAACCTGTTTAAGGCTGCAGTGTAGATGGCTGTCTATGTCTGCTTCAGCTAGTCCGAGGCCAATGAAGGTTAGTCCCTGCAACTCAATGTCCCTTGAGTAAAGGCATATGGGTAAAGCTCGGGGCAGAATATACTGTGGGAATATATGTACATGTGGAGACTCTCCATGTGGGAGAAGGCTCCATTTGGGCCCTCTTGGCTGGAAGCCCATCTCTGCTCTAAGATGTTGCTTGCTTGAAGTCACGATCCCAAGAGAGGGAAATGGCCGCTGACCTGTGGTTTTGTCCTAACCTGCCCAGGTGAAGCTACTCCCACCTTCAGTTACATAGAGGAAGTTGTCTCAGTCCAGGTAAACAGGAAGTTATGGCTGGAGGACTGAGACACCTTCATGTCCACTCTAGCAGTGTTGTGTTTGACTGCTCTGTGTGTTTACATCCCACATATACAGAGAAGGATCTGCAAAGGCAGCTACAAATCTTTTAGCACCCTCCGTGACACTTTTGAGGTGGGGAAACAGGGAGTCAAGCAAGATGGACCCAGATTTCACTTTGACGGTGCGCAGCAGAGTTCTTCCTTTTGCAACCCCCCCTTTTGTGGGAAAGAGGAAGGGTGAGGGTCAGGCAGGATGGGGGTATGTGTGGCTCAAGTGAATGGGAAAGCATGGCAAGGTGGACACAAGTGTGCTCTGTGGGGCTGGCATCCTCCTCACGCCACCATCAGCTCACACAATCCTTTTATTTAGTTATTTATTTTTAACAAGAAAAACTTGGGAGACTGGGTTTCTTCACAGCAGGCGTGGAGAACCTTTGGTCCACCCTGATGTTGCTGAACTACAGCTCCCTCCATAGCTAGCAGAGTGTGGGCAATCCCTATGGGAACTGTAGTTCAGCAACAACTAATAACAACAACAATAATATTTTTATACCACTCTGAGTGGCTTAAAGCACATAAAAATTGGCAAAACAGTAGACATTAAAAATTTCCCGATACAGGGTTGCCTTCAGATGTCTTCAAAAAGTCTGATAGTTGTTTATTTCCTTGACATCTGATGGGAGGGCGTTCCACAGGGCGGGCACCACCACCGAGAAGGCCCTCCCGAAAAGGTTCCCCTTATCTGATTCAGAAGGAGGGCGGGATAATCATGGCAACAACAACAATAACAATACAGTCTTAGTACTGTCGTCCAGTTTTGAGAAATTGTTGTTAATTGCTTTCCCTCCCCGAAAGCTGATTAAAACGTAAGTAAAATCAAAACAGCAGCGGTAGCAGTGCTCCTTTATTAGGACCGACTGAAAAGCTACCCGGTAGTGAGCAAGCTTTCGATTTCACCAAAATACTTTTGCAGGAGGGAGCAAGAATTATTAACCTGGGTGTTCCCTCCTGCACCCCAGCCCCCCATCTGAGGTCTAGAGGGACGGTGGGGAGTACCAGGGGTGGGGTGTGCCCCTCCAACATGCAGGAACTGATTAGGGGGCAGCCACAGGGCAAGAGGCAGTGAGAGAGACACCAAGAGAGAGAGAAAGAGAGAAACGAGCCACCTCTTCTATGGTTCCTATGCCTATGGCGCTGCCTCGTCGTCCGTACCTAGTTGGCGTTTTTCCGGGGACAAGCAATGACTGTGGTAAGCGGGCAGAGAGAGCGCAGAAAACAAAAAGGAGAGGGAGAGGAAAGGGAGGGGGAACAAAGGAATGAGAGAGAAAGAGAAAGAAAGAGAGAGAGAGAGGTCATGCAAAACAAAATGGTGGCAGGTCATCATAACAATGGCTAAAGCTAAAAGGTGGGCCAGGGTCCCCAGATGGAGGGGGTGGGCATGGAATCGGCCATGGCACGGGTAGAAAGCAGGGAGCAAAATGCTGCAATTTGGGGGGACCCCGTGTTGGGTCACGGCAGGTCAGTTTGGGGTATGAATAGCAATTCTTTTTGTGGGGGTTGCGTTGGCTGGATTTTGCCCGCCGTCTGCAATGGGGAGCAGCTGCGGGCATTGTCTGGAATAGGGCAGCACGGAGCCCTTTTCTCCACCCCATACGCCAAGCTCCTCGTCCTGATCTGTGCCCGGCCAGCCTTCCGCCTGACCCCAGCGCCCCTGTTCACGGTGCCTCCGTAGGACTCCGGTCCGCTGCTAAGCTGGGCTACCCACCCACCGCAAACAGTAGGAAAAAATGGCCAGGAATCTCGGACCTCCAGAGGCTGCTGAACCACCAGTACATATCGCATCAACCCCTGCCACCAGTTGGGGAGTCAAAGCTCAGCTGAAGAGCCACAGGTTCTCCATCCCTACATTACAGGAAGGTAGAGTTGTCTCCCATCCAAGTATTAACCAGGCCTGACCCTGCTTAGCTTCCGAGATCAGACGAGATCGGGCGTGTTCAGGGTAGTATGGCCTTAGACACAAGAAGGTAGAGTTGTGTTGTGATGGAAATTGGTCTGGGCAGACAACTGGGGAACACTGGCCTGCGAGAGCTCCAATTGGAGAACAGCCTTTGCCAAAGGTGTCTTGGGCTTTGCAGACGCTCGAACTCAGGACAGAAGGGAGAAACGTGCTAAGAGGAAGGCTTACTGTGATCAACTCTCACCCAGAAACCTCTGTCCCCACTGTGGAAGGACGTGTGGATCCAGAATTGGCCTCCACAGTCACTGACGGACTCGCCGTTAAGACCGTGTTCACGGAAGGCAATCTTACTCGGCTACAAGGGATCGCCAGAGGAGAACCCCCTGCAATGTGACAGGAGTGGGGTACCCAGAGACAGCTAGAAGACCCACACTTTACTAGCGGAAGAGGAGCCACTGCAAGGGATGATGGGAGTTGGAGCTCTGCAGCATCCGGAGGGTCAAAACTCCCCCCAAAACCTGTTCCTAACCAGGGCACTGTAGACGAAAGGGCAGGAAGGTGGCAGTGACCGCATTGCTCCAGGCCCCACCCCCCACCCCCCGTAGCTTGCTGTCCTTGCAGCCCGGACGGGAGGTGGAATAATTGGACTTTTGCACCCTTTCGGAGGTACACGCACTTGAGTTAGCAATTGCAAGTACATGAAAGGGAGGCGGGGGCCGCTTATGCCTAAGGTTATCTCGTGCCGATCGGCTCAGAGCAACGGAACGTGCAGGCCTTAGGTTTCTGGAACTAAAATAAGAACCAAACAGGCCGTGCCCTCCTGCTCATTATTATTTTTTGGGGGGGGGGCGCATGGGAAATATCATAGTCTTGCTTGGAGACTCCCAGCTGTTTTCATTCCTTAACTTTGCCCCAGCTCTGGAGTGTGAGCGCCATCTACTGGCCACTCGCAAGCGCCGCACCCAAAGTGTGCCAATGACTTTGCCTCCAGCCCCAATGAGAACCGGCTGCTTGGGAGTGACAAATGGATTTATGGAAATCTCACTGCAAGGGTGGCTTGGAGGAGAAGCACATTTAGTCTGTCCCTTACCCTCCCCCTTCATTCTTAATGGCCGCTCTTTGAGTAGGAAACTGCCTTGTACAGAGCCAGGCTTTTGGGGTCACCTGGCTCAGTATTGTCTGCTCTGACTGGCAGCAGCTTTCTATTTACTCTGTCCCTTACCCTCCCCCTTCATTCTTAATGGCCGCTCTTTGAGTAGGATACTGCCTTGTACAGAGCCAGGCTTTTTGGGTCACCTGGCTCAGTATTGTCTGCTCTGACTGGCAGCAGCTTTCTATTTACTCTGTCCCTTACCCTCCCCCTTCATTCTTAATGGCTGCTCTTTGAGTAGGAAACTGCCTTGTACAGAGCCAGGCTTTTTGGGTCACCTGGCTCAGTATTGTCTGCTCTGACTGGCAGCAGCTTTCTATTTACTCTTTCCCTTACCCTCCCCCTTCATTCTTAATGGCCGCTCTTTGAGTAGGAAACTGCCTTGTACAGAGCCAGGCTTTTTGGGTCACCTGGCTCAGTATTGTCTGCTCTGACTGGCAGCAGCTTTCTAGGGTTTGAGACAAGGGACATTCCCAGCCCTACCTGAAGATGCTCGCAGGGGATTGAACCTGGGGGCCTTCTGCACACAAAGCAGGTAGCTCAGTCGGTAGAGCACAAAGCTCTTAATCTCGGGGTCATGGGTTCGAGCCCCACGATGGGCAAAAAAATTCTGCATTGCAGGGGGTTGGACTAGATGACCCTCATGGTCCTTTCCAACTCTACATTCTATGATTCTATGACTCCGGGATAGCATTACTATCAAGCCAAGGTCCTTATAGAAGTCCATAATGGTCAAATAAGGGTGTACACATGTGAAATTGACTGGACCACATCATAAGCATCTCCTCCCCCACCCAGGCCCGGCGCTTCCATTTAGGCGAACTAGGCAACTGCCTAGGGCGCCAAAATGGAGGGGGCGCTGGCCAGCCTGTCCCCCGCCCCCCGCCGCCCCCCGCCACCACCGCCCCAACCAGCGGCGGAGCGAGCAGGTTGGGGGCGAAAACCACGGCGGCGGGTAGCGCCAAAATGGAGGGGGCGCTGGCCAGTCTGCCCCTCGCCCCCCCCCCGCCGCCCGGTGCCGCCCCAACCAGCGGCGAAAATCGCGGTGGGGTGGGGCGCACGGCGGGCAGGGGGCGGGGCACCGTACGTAATGTGCAATGATGTCACGTGCCCCGCCCCCTCGCCTAGGGCGCAAAAACCCCTAGCACCGGTCCTGCCCCCCCCCATCCCCGCTTCAAGAATGAAATTGACTGGACCATATAACCAGGAGCTCCTGGTCCAGTCGATTTCACTTCCGGGAGGGGAAGGGTGGGGAGACAACCCTGTTTGCAATCTGGTCCAGTCAATTTCACTCCCCAAGGTGGTGATGCATTGCTGAATGAGTGAAGAGCTGGCAAACTTCGCCGGTTATTAATGAACTCGTTTCAAGAGAGCTCAGCACAGGAAGCAAGGGGAGGAAACCTGGGAAATGGCTTTTAATTGGGGGGTGGGCACAGATAAGGAGGGGGAGGAATGAGGCGTTCAGAGCAGCTAGGTCAAGAAGGGGCAGGAGTTACTGGGGAGGAGATGTGGCGGGAGGGGAGAAGGGTGGGGTGGGGAATACAGGGACTTGGGAGAGAACCAGGGGGTTTGGGGAGGGGGGGCACTCACTATGCCTGCGGCTTTGGCGATGTCGGGGTTGTTGTGGCCAAAACTCCCGCTGTGGCTGGTGGAGACGGTGTTCTGCCTCTTGCCACTGAGCCCCATGGCATCCATCGACTGGCTGCGGCTGCGGATCACCCTCTGCAAAGGGGGGGGAAACGGATGTCGTGTCATCGGAGCCCCTCCCTCTTTACCCTCGCAGCCAGGCTCCTGGCCCTTTGGCCCTTGGGCAATGGAGCAGGGAATTGAGAGGGGTCGGGCTGGGTGAGTGGGAAGCCTTTGCCCAGATGCAGATATTCCCTCCCGCCAGACGAAACTTCGTAATTCTTTAGCTGCAGTTGTTGCCCTGCAGGGGGTTGGGCTAAATGACCTTTGGAGGTCCCCACCGACTCTACAGTGCTATGATCCTAGGATGAAAATCAATGCGACGCAGGCAGGCTGCAGCCTACAGAGCTGCTTTATAGGGAGAGCCCATGTAGCTCAGCGATTGTCTACACTGACCGGCAGCAACGGTTTGTCCGGGGTTTTAAAGGCAGCCCTTAGTTGGAGATACTGGCCTTGAGGATTGAACCTTCTGCATGAAAAGCAGGTGCTCTGACACTGAGCTGCGGCCCTCCCCCTACGAAAAGAGGCGACAAGTTCCTAGTCCTCATGGTTGTGAACAAAAAAGGCAGCTATAAAGAGGAGGCTGCCTCGTATGGTGCCAACCTCCTTGGGTCTACCTAGTTCAGGATTGTAATCACTCCCCGCCAGAGTTTCAGGTAGGGGACAGCCCTGGCCCTAACTAAAGATGCTGTTAAGGATTCAGAGTGGTGAGAAGACTGGATTTTACTGCAAAGTATTTGGCATACATCTGTGGTGGGGGAATGCTTCTGCAGCTTACTTAGAAATAATTTCATGCTACGAATTTCTTTTGCCCTTTTGTTTGGGTTAGCAAGAACGCGCAAAAATATTTATTGTGCAATATCTAGTATGGCAGGAACCAGCTGATCGGTTGCGTTGAATTAATCAAATCAAATAGTTGGATTAGGAATACACATGCAATCAACCATCACTGTACAGTCGTACCTCGGAAGTCGAACAGAATCCGTTCCGGAAGTCCGTTCGGCTTCCGAAACCTTCGGCTTCCAAAGCGCAGCTTCTGATTGGCTGCAGGAAACTCCTGCAGCCAATCGGAAGCCCCGTTGGACGTCTGGCTTCCGAAAGAACGTTCGAAAACCGGAACACTCACTTCTGGTTTTCAATTGTTCGGGAGCCGAAATGTTTGGCTCCCAAGGTGTTCGCGAGCAGAGGTACAACTGTATTGGATTTTATCGTGATGCTTCTGATGGGGTAGGGCAGGGGTCGGCAACGTGTGGCCCATGGGCCGGATGCGGCCCACGAAGACCGTTTTACCGGCCCACAAGCTGCCCCCAAACCTAGCCGCCCGCTCAGCGAGTCTCTCGCACGCTGCGCTAAACCAGCGCAGTGCAGCGCGGGGATTCGCAGAGCGGCACCAGAAACAACGTCTTCACACGTGCAGATACCGGAAATCGTGCCTGCCAAGTCCAGACGCCGAAAATCGCTTCTGCGCAGGCGCGATTTTTGGCGTCCGGGCATGAGCAGATGCGATTTCCAGCACCACGGACATGCGCAGACGCGGTTTCTGGCATCGCGCTGCGCCAATCCGGCCCACGGATTCGTGGGAGTGATCCAGCACATGGCCGGTAAACCTTGCTGACCCCTGGGGTAGAGGGTCATAGGCATGTACTTATACAACCAAGGGGGCAGTGGGGTCCCCTAAAAGTTTGGGAACCGCCGGCCACAGCCAGCGACCATGTGCAGAAATCCCCGTGCCCCAAACGAGGCATTGGAGGGATGCCTCTCAGCCCTGGGTGACGTCACCTGCTCCCCACACCTCTCTCGCACGGGTGGGGGTGGCACATCCTGTCTCACAGCCTGGGGCAACATGGGAAAGTGCTGCTCTGTGCGTGCACCGTGCGCCGGCTCCGCTGAGTTTCATTTAGCCGCGGCTTCCGGCAAGATCTCGCTAGAGCAGAGACCTCTGTGACGTCTTGCCAGAGGCGTAGCAAGCCCAGGTGGTACCCGGGGCGGAATTTTTTTTGTCACCCCCCACCACTTTAATTTTAAAAAAATTAAAAAAAATTAAAAAGTGTCACCCCCCTCTGATGGTGCCACTTTGCGAGGTGTGGGGGTTTTGTGTGTGTGTGTCTATTATCTCTTTCCCCCCCAATAAAGTTAAAAAAAAAATGATAAAAATAAAAAAAATAAAAAATAAAAAGTGTCACCCCCCTCTGATGGTGCCACTTTGTGAGGTGTGGGGGTTGTGTGTGTGTGTCTATTATCTCTTTTTTTCAATGAAGTTAAAATAAAATAAAATAAAATAAAATAAAATAAAATAAAATAAAATAAAATAAAATAAAATAAAATAAAAATTTTAATTTTTTTTTTTAAAGTGTCACCCCCCTCTGGGGTGGAACCCGGGGCAGCCCGCCCCCCTGCCCCCTTGCTACACCCCTGCATCTTGCCAGACATAGAAGCTGATGCAGCTGCTTCTTCTCTGGGGTTTTTTCTGAGGCATCTACCTCCCGGACGGCCCCTGCTCACACGCACCCACCTTGAAGGACTCGAAGAAGCCCCCGCTGCTCCCGCTGCCGTTCTCCATCTTGTCCTCATCTCCCCCAAGGCCCATCATGGACTGGCTGTTGAGGTGCAGCTCCTCGTAGAGGGTCTCCAGCAGAGCTGTCCGCGTGCGCTCCTGCAGCCAGGGGGGAACCGGGGTGGGGTGGGGTTTATGGCTGGTCGGAGAGAGGGGCGGGGAAAGCTTGGAGGAGAGGCGGGCGGGGAGGTCCAGACCAGCCTGATCTCCCCACCACCCCGCCCGCAAGTTAGCAGAAAGCGGTGGGACCGCTGCCAGCTGAGCAGCTCCTCACCTCCAGTTTGGCAAACTTCTCCGCCTTGTAGCAGGCGTACTCGGCGTTGATCAGCTTCGTCAGGAGGAATTCTTGGAAGTCGGGGCCCTGAGCAAGGGAAACGGGAAGGTGGGAAACGGAACACAACTCCCGCCACCCATGACTGAACCCGGAGACCAGGCATCCCCAAACTCGGCAACTCCAGTTGTTTTCGGTCCAGTATACCTGAAGGAGCGTCTCCACCCCCACCGTTCAGCCCGGACACTGAGATCCAGCACCGAGGGCCTTCTGGCGGTTCCCTCACTGTGAGAAGCCAAGTTACAGGGAACCAGGCAGAGGGCCTTCTCGGTAGTGGCACCCGCCCTGTGGAACGCCCTCCCTTCAGATGTCAAAGAGAACAACAACTACCAGACCTTTAGAAGACATCTGAAGGCAGCCCTGTTTAGGGAGGCTTTTAATGTTTAATATATTACTGTATTTTAATGTTCTGTTGAAAGCCGCACAGAGTGACTGGGAAAACCCAGCCAGATGGGCGGGGTATAAATAATAAATTATTATTATTATTATTATTATTATTATTATTATTATTATTATTTTGGGACTACAATTCCCATCATCCCTGACCACTGGTCCTGTTACCTAGGGATGATGGGAGTTGTAGTCCCAAAACACCTGGAGGGCCGAGTTTGGGGAAGCCTGCCATAGACCTTCTGCAAAGGCAAAGGAAGTGCTCCTGCAACAGGTAAAGGCGACAGGTAAAGGCAAATGATGACTCACTGATTATTATTATTAATTTATTTATTTATTACATTTGTATGCCAGCCTACACCTGCAAGTCTCAGGGCGGTTGCAACATAAAATCACAATATAAAAACATAAAATAATAAAAACAAAACTAATAAATAATAAAACATAAAATAATAAAAACATAAAATAATAAAAACAAAAACAACCCAATAATCTCCCTCCCCCCCAAAAAATAGGGCTTCCCCACCCTCTTTTCTCACTGTGTACCCCATAAACCTGTGCTGGAAATTCTCCCAATGCTCCAGAGCAGATTTAGGGCTTGTGGCAACACACAAAGGCAGGGGCATACAAATGGGGGCGGGCGGGGGGCGGGCCGCCCTGGGTACCACTCGGTGTGTGTGTGAAAAGATGGCCCGCTGCCTCCCCCCAGCTGTAGAGCGGCCGAGGGCGCACGCACAGTTTGTATGGGTGCCGCTCGCGCACCGACCGTACGGGCTGCCTCTCACACGGTGACCGTACAGGCTGCCGCGCGTGCGCAGTCCGTACGGACGTCGAGCGTGCGCCACCGGGCGGTTCACCCCGCCCCTCGGCATCCCGCCCCGGGTGCTGGAGAGCGTTCCTCCGGCACTGCACGAAGGGAGGGGAGAATCTTGTTCCATGAATACAAAAACTCATTTGAATCCCGCCCAGAGCCAACCTAAATTAATCCCTGGATAGAAAATACCAAACTGGAAAACAGTGCGCGGAAAACACTCTGGCCTGATTCAGACATAACACCCCTCTCTCTCTGCCTAGGTTTTAAGTTGCAAGCAACTCCTGTTAGGTAAAGGTAAAGGGTCCAGTCGTGTCCGACTCTGGGGTTGCGGCGCTCATCTCGCATTATAGGCCGAGAGCCAGCGTACAGCTTCCGGGTCATGTGGCCAGCATGACAAAGCCGCTTCTGGCGAACCAGAGCAGCACACGGAAACGCCGTTTACCTTCCCGCCAGAGCGGTTCCTATTTATCTACTTGCACTTTGACGTGCTTTTGAAATGCTGGGTGGGCAGGAGCTGGGACCGAGCAACGGGAGTTCACCCCGTCACAGGGATTCGAACTGCTGACCTTCTGATCAGCAAGCCGTAGGCTCTGCGGTTTAACCCACAGCGCCACCTGGGTCCCTATAACTCCTGTTAGCCCTGGATAAAATCAACCTGGGTGATTTTGCATGTGGTAATTAAATTACAATCTCAAACTGAAGAGGGTGTTGTCTTGAATGCACCGGGCTCAGTACATTAGCCGTGGTTGCACATGATTCCTCTTCCAAGGCTTGCTTTGGGGGGGGGGAGGTCTGCAGAGACCCAGCTGTGCCTCATCCACAGGCAGTGGCAGCTGATGCTCAGAGCAAGTAAGGGAGGTACCCTGTTTCCTTCACTTTCCTTGACACCAGGACAGCCTAGAGGTGAAGGAGGAAGGAGCGTCGAAGCCCAGCTAGTCGGCTGCAGGAAAACTCACCTTTCGGAAAACGGCCGGGTTGGGCAACGGGGGTCCGAAGAAAGGCACATCGTCCCGGGCAGTGACAGAGACCTGGAGAGAAAGAGGGGGAGGATGGGGGGTGGGGGAGAGAGAGATGCAACCAGGAAGCTCCAGAAGCTGCCTAGAAGTTATCCAGAGACGGAAGGAATATAAAGTCCCTACCAGAGAATAATGGCAGATGAAGTTGATGGACTATGCCGAAACGGCTAAAACGACCGGAAGAGTCAGAAATCAGGAAGAACACAAATTTTAACAAGGAATGGGGAAAATTTATAACTTATCTTAAAGACCATTGTAAACAGCTAAAACGGTCAGTAGGACTGGAATATCGCTTGTAGTTTAAGGGCGAATTTTGGATACAATGGAGATGTAAAAGATTTGGATCACCATAAAAGATGCGGGAGGAAATTATTAGTAATTAGGACAAAGACAAAGGGGAGGAGGGGAGCCTTGGAATCCTGTTTTTACGATTTATGCTTGATATATCTCTGTAAAACTTTAATTTGAAAAACCAAATAAATAAATTGATTTAAAAAATAAATTTATTTTTAAAATGCCTTCGGCCCTCGTCTGTAACCACTCCTTTTTGAGAGCCGAGCAGAGAACTCAGGTGGATTAAGATGGCGGGAAAAGGGGATTCCGATGAAATATTAGTAAGAACTTTCTAGGGAAAAGGGAAGTTTTTAACCTGTGATATTTTAATATCTGTTGGAGGCCACCCAGAGTGGCTGGGGGGACCCGGCCAGATGGGCAGGGTACAAATAATAAATTATTATTATTATTATTATTATTATTATTATTATTATTATTATTATTATATCCATGAGAGCTGTACGACGGTGGGACGGACTCCTTTGCAAGGGGGCGGTGTCCCTCTTTCGTTGGAGATTTTAAAACAGAGGTTGCACCTGTCAGGGGTTCTTTAGTTGCATTGCAGAGGGGGCTGGACTAGATGAGCCCTGGGGGGCTTCTTCCAACTCAAGAATTCTATAATTCTGTGCTTAACAGCAACACTGAGTGCCCGGTAGCTCTTCTTTACAGACCTTCCAGGGTGTGAAGTTTCAGCAGAGGGGGGGGGGCCCTTTGTCGCTCCACCTCCCTCTGAAGTTTGGGTGGTGGTGGCCTGAGACAGGGCCTTCTCTAAGCCAGCACCCCCTAAGCTGTGGAACTCCCACCCCAGAGAGGTCCGCCGGGCACCTTCACTGTACAATGCACCCTTTTCCCCTGGCCTCTGACAGCCCTGGGTGTTTTTAGGGCCCACCCTCTTTCTGCGACTGTAACCTGCTTTAACTGTTTTCAATTTTTAATTCCTGTCAGTTACCTGCTAGTGAAAGGTGGGTAATCAATTGAATCCATCATGCTAATGGTAATAATAGTAAAGTCCCCCCCCCAACCACCCATCGCCATTCCAGGTTCCGGCACCCGGAGCTAACTGACTCCACCAAGAAAAGCCCAGCCACCTTGTAGAGAGTGTTCTCCATACAGGGATTCTCGGCCTGCACTACAATGTAGGCGTGCAGGAAGTTGGAGGCGATCATGTCCGGGACGAAGGGCGTGTTCTCGTCCTGGAAGATGATGGCCACGATGTCGTTCCCGATGTGCCGTTTCCTGTGCAGCTATGAGCGGGAGGAGAGAGAGGAGAGAAGAGGGTCATTGCAGAGGCGTAGCAAGCCCAGGTGGTACCCGGGGCGGAATTTTTTTTGTCACCCCCCCCCACAACTTTGCCAGGGCACTGGCAGAGCTGCACCCAGTGACATAGCAAGTCACCCCCACCCACCCCCAAAAATGATGGTGCCACTTTGCGAGGTGTGGGTTTTTTGTGTGTGTGTCTATTATCTCTTTTTTTTCAATAAAGTTAAAATTTAATTTTTTAATTTTTTTTTAAAAAAACTAAAAAATTTTTTAAAAGTGTCACCCCCCTCTGATGGTGCCACTTTCTGAGGTGTGGGGTTTTTGTGTGTGTGTGTCTATTATCTATCTTTTTTCAATAAAGTTAAAATTTAATTTAAAAATAAAAATAATAAAAATTTAAAAAAATTTAAAATAAAATAAAATAAAATAAAAAAGTGCCACCCCCCTCTGATGGTGCCACTTTGTGAGGTGGGGGGGTTTGTGTGTGTGTCTATTATCTCTTTTTTTCCAAAAGTTAAAATTTTAAAAAAAAAAATTATAAAAAAAGTGTCACCCCCCTCTGGGGTGGAACCCAGGGCGGCCCGCCCCCATCGCCCCCCTTGCTACGCCCCTGGGTCATTGTTTCAGTCCCACTCACTTTTGCTCACCCGGGAGGTGGGGGAAGAGGGGAAAAAACACAAACGAAGGGGGTTTCAGGCCAGGAGGCAACAAGTGCAGGCAAGCTGTGAGCTCCAGCAGCTCGTAAGGCGGTGCTTCCACCGGTGCACTGCCGGCTACGCCTTTCCTCTGCCCTCCTGGCTGCGCTTTCCTCCGCCATCGCAGCCGCGTCCCTACCTGCTGGGTATCCCCCTCCGTGTAGGGTAGCTTGGTGGAGACGTGGAACATGATCTCCTTGTTTCGGAAGTTGTAGTAGACCGACTCTGTCCCCGTCTGCCCGTGGGTCACGTCGAGGCCACCCCGAAACCTGCACCCCACAGAAAGACACAGGCCGGAGACCAGTTTGAGGGCTGTGCTGCCAACAGCTTTGAGCGTTTTCAGGAGAGAAAAACAACAACTGTGCCCCTGCAGCTGGGTCTAGAGTGGAGGGGGGGCCAGACGTAAAGGAGGCCCCTGTTCTCCCTCTGTCCTGACTCTACTCACCCCTTGAAGTCCTGCAACTTGACTTTCTGGCCCAAGAATTCAAGGAATTCAACGAACGCTGGGCTCTCCTCCGTGGTGCTGAAGAGCTCCTCTTCTGAAGTCTGCAGAGAAGAGGCAGAGTTATGTGTGTTGATGCGCAAAGAGAGGGCTTGGCTTACAGCCACGGTGGGGAGGAGGGGAGGTCTCTGTGCATCCCTAACCTGGACCACCTTACAGCCCTCTCCCGTTAGCATCCCAATTAACTTAAGAAGACTCCTGCGCTGGTTGGATTTGGCCAATGGGGGCTCCAGCTTCCTGTCCTCAAGGTGGTCAAGCAGCTACTGAAATGGGACCTTCGGCACAAGAGCTGTGGTTTCCAGGAACTGGGATTCAGAAGCCTTGCTGACTCCGACCGTGGAAGCAGAGCACAGCCACTGTGGCTGGCAGCCAGCGATAGCTCTCTCCCCTCCATGAATTTGTCCAATCGTCTTCTAAAGCCATCCATATTGGGGGAGAGGGAGAGAGAGAGAGAGAGGATATAGACCAGGCACGCCCAACAGGTAGATCATGTATAGACCAGGCACGTCTCTGGTAGATCACTGGTAGATCACTGGCTCCCCTAAAAAAGCTCAACAACTTTGACCTGAACCCCCCAAAAGAGGGCTTTCCTTCCTAAAAAAAAGCTCAGCAACTTTGACTGAACCCCAAAAAAGGGGGTAGATCACTGCCAGTTTTTAACTGTGAGTAGATAGCAGTCTCTTGGGAGTTGGCCACCCCTGATATAGACCATGGGTAGGGAAACTAAGGCCCGGGGGCCGGATCTGGCCCAATCGCCTTCTAAATCTGGCCTGCGGACGGTCCGGGAATGAGCGTGTTTTTACATGAGTAGAATGTGTCCTTTTATTTAAAATGAACCTCTGGGTTATTTGTGGGGCCTGCCTGGTGTTTTTATATGAGTAGAATGTGTGCTTTTATTTAAAATGCATCTCTGGGTTATTTGTGGGGCCTGCCTGGTGTTTTTTACATGAGTAGAATGTGTCCTTTTATTTAAAATGCACCTCTGGGTTATTTGTGGGGCATAGGAATTTGTTCATTCCCCCCCAAAAAAATATAGTCCGCCCCCCCCCCACAAGGGCTGAGGGACAGTGGACCAGCCCCCTGCTGAAAAAGTTTGCTGACCCCTGATATAGACATAGATATATTAATGAGAAAAGTATCAGCCGGCGATCTCTAAGTCCAAATTCAGGAGTGGGCAGAAAGTAGATCAGAATCAACTGGGAGATTTTGCGGGATCTGCAGGAGGGCTATTATCACAGGCTCCCCACTGGGTCGTGACAGCAACAGAAGTCTCCTTCTCCACCCCCACCCCCAGTTTCAAACTGGGGTGCTGAGATGAAGAATGCAGCCTACAAGTGGGCTTTTCGTGCAAAAGAACGGCCAGTTCAACTTTTGCTCTGGAATGGGAAAAAAAAAACCAAGCCCAGATTGTACAGGATTTTCAGGTTGGTAGGTCTCATGGTTGCAGGAAAATCCCCACGAGTCATGCCAGTTGTAATTCATTGGGTTTCAATCCGTGGGTGCTGCACCCTTTTGAGGGGGCTGAGAGGTCAAATAATTTATAGACCAAGCAGGGGCAGTTTACGCCCTGAAAGAATAACGCCAAACTCAGCTATCCTTTGAAGCTCGCACTCCTCTAAATTTTGCAATGCAGCTCTCCAAGTGGGGTGGGGTATAAAATTGTTGGGTGCGAAAATATAGGACCGGCATAGGCAAACTCGACCCTCCAGATGTTTTGGGACTACAACTCCCATCATCCTTGACCACTGGTCCTGTTAGCTAGGGATGATGGGAGTTGTAGTCCCAAAACATCTGGAGGGCCAAGTTTGCCTATGCCTGATATAGGATATTAGGAGAAAGTGGACATAAAATGCATGTACCAGTGGAAAAATAATATCCAAAAACACATCGGGGGAAACGTCTTGCAAAAACGTGTGTCTATATCAGGGCAAACAGCATCAGTCCATTAATTTCAACAGGTCACAATCCCAACCTGGGCCGTTAGATGGAGCTCCCACCACCTGACAAAATCATACATTTAACAGGCTTTTTTAAAAGAAATGCAAACATTTTAAATAGAGAGGCTGGTGGGTGGCTTTGTGATCATGGTGTCCCCCCCCCACTTTCCCTTTTCATCCCCTGAGAATCACTTGTCAATTGACTGTGCCTTTTTACACCACCCCAAAGGATCAGAGCTTTGTCATGACTTCCTCAAGATAAAAGCTGCGCAGGAGGCAAGGAGCACTCAATTTAGCTCAGCTTTTTAAGAAAAGGCCCTCCTGCATGCTCTGGAGGGGGAGGCGGCTGCGTGCTGCCTCTGGAGGGGGGGTACCCGCCCCCTTTTCCCCAGCTGATTTCTCAGGTGTGAAGGAGCCAGAGGTGGGGGGGGGAGGTGAATGGGGAGGAATCCGGCATCCCAGAAGCAGCGCAGAGGTATTGCCATTTGTTCAGGGGGAGAAGAAGGGGGGGGTGTCTCAAATGCTGGCACAGAGTGCCTCCCTCCAGCCAGCAAACCCAACAGCCAGGGCACATACAATGGAACCTCGGTTCTCAAACCGCTCCGTTCCCGAACGTTTCGGCTCCCGAACGTCGAAAACCCAGAACAGGTAGGTAGCCGTGTTGGTCTGCCAAAGTCGAAACAAAATAAAAAAATTCCTTCCAGTAGCACCTTAGAGACCAACTAAGTTTGTTCTTGGTATGAGCTTTCGTGTGCATGCACACTTCTTGTGCATGCACACAAAAGCTCATACCAAGAACAAACTTAGGTAAGGTAAAGGGACCCCTGACCATTAGGTCCCGTCGTGTCTGACTCTGGGGTTGTGGCGCTCATCTCGCTTTATTGGACGAGAGCCGGTGTACAGCTTCCGGGTCATGTGGCCAGCATGACAAAGCCGCTTCTGGCGAACCAGAGCAGCGCACGGAAACGCCGTTTACCTTCCCGCTGGAGTGGTACCTATTTATCTACTTGCACTCTGACGTGCTTTCGAACTGCTAGGTGGGCAGGAGCTGGGACCGAGCAACGGGAGCTCACCCCGTCGCAGGGATTCGAACCGCCGACCTTCTGATCATCAAGCCCTAGGCTCTGTGGTTTAACCCACAGCGCCACCTGGGTCCAAGACCAACTAAGTTTGTTCTTGGTATGAGCTTTCGTGTGCATGCACACTTCTTCAGATAGCCTTGGTATGAGCTTTCGTGTGCATGCACACTTCTTGTGCATGCACACAAAAGCTCATACCAAGAACAAACTTAGTTGGTCTCTAAGGTGCTACTGGAAGGAATTTTTTTATTTTGTTTCGAAAACCCGGAAGTAAGTGTTCTGGTTTTCAAACATTCCTCGAAACCCAAATGTCCGATGCAGCTTCCGATCTGCAAAAAAAAAGCCTAGCTGCCAGCCAATTGGAAGCCACACCTCGGAATTCAAAGGTTTCAGAAGTCGAACGTCCTGAAAATGAGTTTTTTTAAAAAAAAAAACTTTATAAAAAAGAGAGGGAGAGAATGGACGCCATGAAGCCATCTAGTCTGACCCCATGCAAAGCAGGAATCGCAGGACCAAACCTGAGACCTTCTGCAGGCAGGACGGATGCTCAGCCACTAAGCTATAGGGACTTCCAAACAAAAGAAAGTAAAGTTGCAGTAAAGGACTATGCTCTGCAGCGATGCTTCTGAATGCTAGTTGCTGAAAGCCACAGGAGGGGAGACGGCTGCTGCGCTCAGGTTATCCTTGCAGGATTCCCTTCACGGCATCTGGCCAGCCACCGCGAGGGAAGGATGCTGTTGTAAACAAAATCTGCCCTTATTCCCTTATGGGGCACACAAGAGCTCTTATAGAGTCCTTTGTAGGTTCTCCATATAACAGAAATAACAGAGGCCAACCAGAGAATATTGAGAAGCAAAGCAGCTAGTAAGCCTGATCTTTATTCAACTGTTGCAACAGGGTCCTCACTCACCACATTCAGGAGGCAGGAGGAAACAAGAACAATGGTGTGCAAGCTCCTATATAGGCTTCTGAATGAGGCTCAACACCTGATGCAAAAGGACTATCCTGCAGAGAGGTGCTTACAGAGGCTACAAAGGAGGGACTTGTCAAGAAGAAGAAGAAAAAGAAGATGAATGGACTTGTCAAGAAGAAAAATATGGTCAGAAAAATGCAAAAGAAAGGGAAAGAAACACAAACTTCAGGATTTGATTTGAATAAGGACAAAGTTATGAAGGACATCAAGCTGCAGAGCAAGAAAAGAGAATGCCTCACGGTTTTTATTGACTGTTGGAGCTGGATTGATGTGAGAGTGGGGGTGGGTTGAAAAAGGATATATTTGAATCTGATTTTCTTTCTGGCTTAAAGGACTATGATGTTCGGATATGGTTACTGGCATAAATGATTATATGTTTAAATTAGGAGTTAAGTAGGGGGAAATTTAGCTAAAAATTCCGAGACCAGAGGGAGGTAAGGGTGTAAAAAGTACAAAACTAGGAGTTTGGAATTAGGTCAAAGTAAGGGAATTGGATAAGATTATAGGAAAAGAGCAGAAGTACCAAGATGCTGAGGTTTGGAAAAAGGAGTGTTTTAAGCAAAATGATTCTTGTATTTTATGATGTTTTAAAATTTAGGAGTAGGAAAACTGTTAGAGAGGAATGATAATGAATTCAACAGAGGGGGACTCGAGGAAGTCAACCGAAATATGAAATTGAGGAAAGAAGGAATACCTGGCCCACAGAATTGGGCCAGGACCAAGCAATGATAATAAATAATGTTAGCAAGGTTAAATGTACGATGATTGTGACTACCCTTGTGAGAGAAGGGGATGAATGTTGCTTCCCACAGTGAAAGGGGGAAGTATGAAAATTTAACTGTTATGGTGTGTGCTTAAAATTGTAAAATCAATAAAAAAAAGGAAATATATATATATAGAGAGAGAGAGAGAGAGAGAGAGAGAGAGAGACTTCTGAAAGACAGGATTCTGCTGTAGACCTCCCCTTCTGTGATGTATGTATGATGTATTGGCCGGTGGCCTTAAGCTTACAGGGTAGCAATTTCAAAAAGTCTATATAAGGGCTTGCACACCATTGTTTGGGGTCCCTCCCTCCGTGTGGTGAGTGAGGACCCTGTTGCAACAGTTGAATAAAGATCAGAATTACTAGTTGCTCTCCTTCTCAATATTCTCTGGTTGGCCTCTGTTATTTTCTCCTACTGATAGGGAACCCACTTAAGGACTATATAAGGGCTCTTGGGTACCCCATAAGGGAATAAAGGCAGATTTTGTTTACAAAAATGCTAAAGTATATATGTCCCCTTTGGGAGGATTCAACTGCAGGCCTGTTCTGGTGTCTTCCTGCCACCGCTTCCTCCTAAGGCAGTGGTGGCTAACCTTGGCACTCCAGATGTTTTGGGACTACAACTCCCATCATCCCTGACCACTGGTCCTGTTAGCTAGGGATGATGGGAGTTGTAGTTCCAAAACATCTGGAGTGCCAAGGTTAGCCACCACTGTTAAGAGAAGGTGCCTTCCTGTGGTCCAGGGCCTCCTGGGTATTCTCAACCCCCCCCGCCCCGCCCAAGATCTCACCTGCCTCCCTGGCAAGCAGCCCACCCACTCACCTGGCCCAGCTTCTGGTAGATGACACCGAACTTGAAGTTATTGCTGATGACGTGTTCATCAAAGGTCACGATGAGTCGAGAGGCCTGGAGGTGGGGCGGGGCGGGTTGGCAGGGGGTGGGGGAGAGAAAAAACTGGTGAGTTCAGCGAGCAGAGCCTCAGGCATCAACCGCATCTACCTGGTGCAAAGATTCCCTGCGAACTAGAGATTTCCCCAGATCATGCAGCACACATGGAGGGGAGCCTGAGACATGGGGGCCACAGGAAACCCCCTTTCCTCTGGCTCCCGACACATCTCAACCCCACCAAAAGTTCCTTTGTGTTTCTTTCTTGGCTTTTAAAAATTTGCCTTCTCCTTCCTGCTCTGCAGCTTCAGAAAAGCTGGGTGAAGTATTTTATTAGGTAAGAATAAACTGCTTTTTATTTAAAACACTTCACCCAGCTTTTCTGAAGCTGCAGAGCAGGAAGAAGAGAGGAGGAAAATTTTAAATTCTGATTTTCAATTTTATACATTTCAATAATTTTACAGTCATTTTAACGTTTCAAAACTTGACTTCCTTCCCTCTCTTTCTGCGGTTCCTTAAATTTATTTTTAATATTTTCTGCATACACACACACACACACACAATAATTCTGGTTGTGTGGCCTGGGAGGAAAATAAGGTCCCCTGACCAAGAACAAACTGGTAGGTGATAATAATATCTTCCAAATGAGCCCAGGATGGCAAACGCTCAAATGATAAAAACATTGAAACATACAGATGAAAAGATTGTGAGGCATGGACCTCCTGATATATAAAGTATAAAATACTTTATATATTATCTCCCTTTGGACTACTGCAATGCGCTCTACGTGGGGCTACCTTTGAAGGTGACCTGGAAACTGCAATTAATCCAGAATGCGGCAGCTAGACTGGTGACTGGGAGTGGCCGCCGTGACCACATAACACCGGTCCTGGGAGATCTACATTGGCTCCCAGTACGTTTCCGAGCACAATTCAAAGTGTTGGTGCTGACCTTTAAAGCCCTTAACGGCCTCGGTCCTGTATACCTGAAGGAGCGTCTCCACCCCCACCGTTCAGCCCGGACACTGAGATCCAACGCCGAGGACCTTCTGGCGGTTCCCTCACTGCGAGAAGCAAAGCTACAGGGAACCAGGCAGAGGGCCTTCTCGGTAGTGGCACCCACCCTGTGGAACACTCTTCCCTCACATGTCAAGGAAATAAGCAGCTATCCTATTTTTAAGAGACAGCTGAAGGCAGCCCTGTTTAGGGAAGTTGTTAATATCTAATGCTGTATTGTTTTAACATGCGATTGGGAGCCGCCCAGAGTGGCTGGGGAAACTCAGCCAGATGGGCGGGGTACAAATAAATTATTATTATTATTATTATTATTATTATTATAAAATATACAATAAAAACAAAAACGAAGAGAACCCATTAACCCACCTTCCAAAACACATTTTAAAAGGGCATTAGATGCCAGCCTGCCAAAGGCCTCGTTAAAGAGGAATGATTTTGCCAGGCGCCTAAAGGTGTATAATGAAGGCGCCAGGAGAGCCTCCCTGGGAAGAGCATTACACAAATGGGGAGCCACCGCAGAAAAGGCCCCGTTCTTGTGCTGCCACCCTCCGGACCTCCTGATCTCAGGGTCTGAGTAGGTTCATATGGAAAGAGGTGGTCCTTGAGATATTGCAGTCCTGAGCCAT